>OU862935.1:3232838-4498007 GCA_917880885.1 Limnephilus marmoratus
CGGTACTCCTGGCGCTCCTGGAAATTAAAATGGTTAAACACAGATTAGAAAGATATTGGCATCATTATTTAGAATCTCGAATTCATTAACTGGCTATGTTAACTGACAGTTATTAGCTATAAACTGTCAGTTAACATAATGTATTATTATAAACTGTCAGTTTATTAACTGACAGTTTTTACTGGGTACTACAGTTTTTTTACGGCCCCCGTGGTCTAGGGGTAAGGCTCTGGAAATCACGGGTTCAAATTCCGGCGTGCGCTGTCAGGGAGTATTCCTGTCATTTCCCTGATTCGTACCCACACCTAGTCCCTCTGTAATCAAAAGGTCAGTGCATTAACAATCTTCAACTTGACAGCAGTGTTCTATGCTCAGTATCTTGACTGCGAATGGTAAATTTACGAGTTACTGACAAAACCTTTAAGACTACAATTGGTGCTGAAAATTATAATCAGTGCAAAGTAAAACGTGTATCGGACAAGAGATATCAATATTCCTGCCCTCAGTGGGGTTTTATGCTTCCTTTTCCTGCCTTTAACAAAGTTCTAACATGCGCAAGAAAATTTTATTTGATTGATTTGTATTATTTCACAGTGGAAGGTACTCCCAGTATCACACTGGTAAGACTGCCATTCGTGATTGAAATGTTGCTTGTAATGGCTTTAGCCGTGTTTTGTCACCAAATTTGAAAAGCTGAGTACTTCCCTACCTTCCTCTTCCCCATCCCTTTCTCCTCCCCACTACCTTTAACCGCACAACATACCGCAATTGAAAGGCAATAGATGTCGTATATTAAAAACAAAAATGAATAAAATGATCAAAACCTCGGTTTTTGAACAACAACGTAGTTAAAACTAAGTAATCTATTAATTTTGAATTAAAATGGTGCCACAAAATAAGTTTGCTGTGTTTGAAGAAAGGATAAAATTTATCCAAAACACTATCTACGTAGATAGCATTTAGTTCGGGTTTGAACCTTGCAATCACATATATGTATGTAATTACATACATAAAAATATGCGTTGATGAAGATAATGTCGGTAGTTCTTAATGGAAGTATGATGCAATTAATTATGATCGAATCAGGTAGGGACACATTAGTTTATAAGGTGTAGGTCCTGGGTTCAAATCCCAGATATGACCGTAACTTTTTCTAATTTTTCTGTTTTCGGATTTTGGATTGAATTTTGTTAATATTATCTCCATTTAATTATAATATTTAACGATTCAACGATGCCTCCGGCTATCCCTGCAGTCCACAAGATACATACATAAATACATACCAAAATCTAGGAAAGAGTTTTGTGAAGGCAATAAGAAGAAAGTTGACGATGAAGTATTAATGTTAGAACGAAACTTACCGGGTTCATCGAAGGGATTCTTGGCGATGATGGCCGTCTCTGTGACGAGAGGCTCCGATTCTCCTTCGCTGTTGACCGCCGACACTCTGAACCTGTACTCCTTGTTGGGGGTGAGACCGGTCACGTCGCATTCTACAAACAAACAAACAAACATATTATATTAGGTAACAAACAAATAAACATAATATTAGGCACAGAGACAGAGACTCGATTCCCCATTTGCAATCAAGAGTTATACATAATGCGCCATCTGTGAACGAAAAATGACTGTCGTATAGACGAACTTGCAAATCCTATAGGCTCTTTCAAAATAGTAAGTAATTGTTGGAGGTTATTGATTTATGAAATTATAGTTTTTAACAGTGGAAAGACTGTATTGAAACCTAGAAAATAACTTTGCTCAAAAAACTCTTTCATTCAACAATTTGATTAAGTTATGTATGTACTTAGAGAGTATCATTTAATGGCTTTCTTTACGTTAACTTCACACAGGAAGCCCTGAGGAAAAACATTTCCCTCAGGGCCTATGTCATCTTTGGGGACGCTGTGTGGAGGGTTTTTTTGTTAGGGAAAGGAAGAAGAGGAAGTGCTGGGAAGGAAAAAGGTATGAGGGGTAGATAGGAATCTGGGGATCAATGTGTCTAGGAGTGATGGACATATGAATTCATCCCTCTCACTGCGATGCAAGCGGACGGGTCGAGAGAGCCCTGCAGAAAAGATCTAGGTTACGTCTCTTTGAACCAAACTCTCCCGATCCGATCCGCCATGCAGTAGGTGGGCAAATGCATTGGCCGCCAAGACCTAGACAAGCCTCATCCATGAATCGGGGCACCCCTGCTAAGTCACCAAACGTAGCGAATAACTTGGAGATTTTTGAGTGACCTATGGCAGGAGTGTTGGTTATCCAATAAATGGTTCCCGAGGTGGCGGTACCGTATTTGGTAAAGAATTTAAACAACACCTACTGATAAATGGATTTCTATTAGTATAATTTAAAAAAAGTGATATTTCTAGAACACGACAGAAAACAACTGCGGGAAAGGAATACTCACTGGGCTCAGCGCTCCTGGCGCAAGGCACCCAGCAGCCAGTCTCCGTGTCCAGTTTGTCGACCTGGTAGTATTCGATGGGAGTGCCACCGTCATCCTTGGGACGCTTCCACTTGAGCGTGCATCCTTCCTTGTGGATGTCAGATACCTGCAGATAACACAAACAGACAATACCAATTAGATGGGACGTAATCATAACTAATCAGCATACAAAAGTTTGACTGTTGACACAACTGTATGTGTTCCTTTTCATGTGTCCAATCTTACTTCCATCCAACCTGTCCCTTTCTGACTCATATCTTGCAACAAGTGTTTGAGTTCAGTCTCTTCCATACAATTGTGCAATGATCGCCAAGTTAGTGATCTCTCAGTGCCCGTAAGATCGATTCTCAACAAGAATAGCAATTATCCAATTAACTGGCAGTCAAAAACCTGCTCTGCAGGGCGGCTTTTGGTTCGGCTTAGCCGAGTTTAAGTGTTGGTGACCATTTTATAAATCCTATAAGAACTGGTTCCAAAAATAGCCAGTTACTCGTATCCAGTGACAGCTAGTCACCGGGACAAAGTAACCGCGACAGGCAATGACGTCATATATAATATTTAGACGCGTGGTAGAAATCACGATGTGGTATTATTATTCACAACTGCCAGTTACATTAATCATATAATAATAAACCCACCATCCATCTCTCCATACCCGGAGAGATTCACGAAAATACAAAGCCAATAGTACTTGTGCCTGCCAGCCGACATTCCTCACCTACTGTTAGCGTAAGTGGCACCATCATTTGGCATTGCTTTAATTCAGTTCTATTACAAAAGTAGATTTGTAACAAAATCCATGCATGAAAATGGTTTTGCGTTAGGCGCGGCGTCAGAGTTGTACTCGTAGTCGAATTCTTAAATTTCAACTGTACAGACGTTGGCGTAATAATAACGTCAGATTTTCAAAAGATTGCCCATTCCTCTTGGGATGCTATGATTTATATGTACCAGACCACTACAGCCGGAGTTGATATCATGATCTGTTCTGAGTACCGAACGGCAGAACAGACGTCCTGGCAAAGCATAGAATGACGAGGGGAGTGGTGCTGTTAAATGAACTTGCAAACCACTTGGATGTAAGTGACTGTTCTTTATATGCCTTAAAACTATTTTTAAAGAGTCACCTGACTAACGCTGATATGGCAACTAAATTTTACTATAATTGGAATAATATTCTGTTGTACAATAATAATAACCACTGTAACGACCACACGAAATAAATAAATTTGCCTCAATTGCTCGAGATTTTCCAGAAGATCATTTTTCAAATTTTTCGCAAACATTACAAAAATCATACCTTCGAATTTTAACACGGAGACAAAAAAACTTATTATTGTGCTATATAGCCAATGAATCAACATGTATTTTACAGTTTATCTCATATTTGTAGGATTTATATAAAAAATATTAAAAAATCGTAAAGTTTATAACCGCACGAATTTTGCGTGTTTGTTACTTTGAAACTGCCGTGAGGGGTACTTATTCGAGTCAATATTGAATATTTTCGATTTCTTTATGTTGTCTGTGGTATACTTGATAATGAAAGGTGCATATCTATGGAAAAAGGACTTAATTTTCACCGTAAACAGCTGATCAAAAATTCAGCTTGAAAAAATATTTTATAAATTTATTTTTAACATCATTCTAAAATAGTCTACGAAGTTCGGATTTGCGACATCTATGGTCATAATAGATAAAGCATTTCAATAGCTTCGTTTTAAAATAAATGTCTGGACAAGGAAATGTTTTATGAATGGTAGGAAAATGTGGTCCAATTTTGGACCGCTATTATTCGCAGATAAATAAAAGTAGTCCATTTTTTTTACCATAATCGCTTCAGCGGATAAAGTGAGCAACTAAAGAATAAGGTAAGTCAAAACCACAATATTGATTTCAGTCCAACCTATGTTTAAAAAACAAATTAATTTGAAGATAAATATTGCAACTACACTGAACCTAAGAGACATATATACAAAGCGTGAAGTGGATGGTGAATACTCACGGCAAGTGGTCCTTCGGGCTTGCTGGGCTTGTCAGTGACCGTGACAATGATGGTGACGGTATCGCGGCCGCTGGAGTTGGCAGCAGTGACCTGGTATTCGCCAGTATCGCCGCGCGTCACTGGCCTGATAGTCATCTTTGTGTTGTAGTCCACATTGTCGATTTGGATCTGCTTGGTTGGTCTGAACACGAAAAAAACATCATTAATACTTCTATTGACCAAAATGAAAAGAAATACTCTAAAACAGGTATGCAGGCAAGTTTTTTTTTTTTTTTTTACAGTGAATACCACACAAGAATCTCAAGTGCTCCCGTCTGGAGCCAGTGAGACTATGGCATCCCCAATTGGGGTATGTTGTGAGGCTGAAGGTAGTGGGGAGGGGAAGGAGGTGGGGAAGAGGAAGGTTGGGAAGTACCTGGCTATTCAGATCTGGTCACTAAACACGGCTAAAGCCATTTTCAAGCAACGTTTCAATTCTGAATGGTGGTCTTACACCAGGGCGATACTGATAGTATCTTGGAACTCTGGAACATGCCGCAAATATACTATATATTATTTTAAATGAGTTAATTGTGAAATAACACAAATTAATCAAATAAAATTTATTTGCGCATGCCGGGTTCGAACCCGCGACCTCCGGAATGTGAGTCAAGAGTCTTAGCCACTGGACTACGGAGGTCGTCAAGAGCCAAGTCGTCAAGAGTCGTCAACCAAGCAAGTTGGTTGTATGATCCAATGACGAAAACAATAATAATGATAAATCTATATAAATAAGATTTAGCTAAATTTCTCACATTATTACGCCCAGTAAATAAAAATGGATAAATTTATCCAAGACACTATTCACACTAGACATTTAGTTCGAGAAAAATTTAAAAAAATCAAACCTCCGAATTTTACAGCCAATGAATCACCTATCTTTTATCGATTATCACATACTAGCAGACCTGGCCACACGTTGCTGTGGCTTACCCAACGTTTATAACCAACGCCATCTGTTAATTTGCATACATTTTTTTTTTACATTAACTCCACACAGGAGGCTCTGAGGAAAATAATTTCCCTCAGGGCCTATTTCATCTGGTAAGCTGTGTGGAGTATCTTATTGAGTAGAGGAAGGAATGAACATTGGTCTTGAAGAGACCCATGTTGTAGGAAGGAGGAAACACAGAGGCCGGCAAATCATTCCACAGCCGAGCTGTTGAACACAAGAACGAGCCGAAGAAACGACCCGTGTACAAATTTTATTTTTTTATTTTATTTTTTTTATTGTAATATAAAAAAATATGAGTTACATAATATACACATATATTTTACAAAATATTAAATTAGAGGTCGTTTCTGGTCATGTATACCTTATCAGAAAAGAGGGGCCCTTGTGCCTGATAAGGGAGCCACGATTCTTACTTGAGTTGTAAGTTATAATCTGTTTTGTATAAAATATTTACTTTTTATTGTAAGTTTTTTTTGAAAAATTGTTTTATTTTATTTATTTGTTCTGATTGGTTGATGATGCAGCGCAATTCAGAAGGGAGGTTATTATAGTTTTTTATGGCTTGGAAAATATAATGATTTTGCATTTGAGTTGTTTTAAAATTAGGTGTTATAAATTGGTTTCCGTTTCTCATTAGTTTGTAAAATTCTTGATACATATTCTGTGTTATTTTTTTCTTTACACATTTTTATAATGGAAGCTTGTTTGAAAATTTCATCAACATTTGGTACTGGAAACAATTTAAAAAGTGATTCAGTTGAGAAGGTAGATTTAGAAATGTTGGGCATGCGTTTGGCGTGTTTCCCGACTGTGCACCGGTGCCGAAGGGATCAATGACGCTAGTTCCTCGGAGCATCATCCATTGTAATATCAGTAGAACAAGGATAGCATTCCCACCCGACGCCTGTGCTCTAAAGATTGCAATCCGTCTGTTGAGATGGGAGAATCTATTAAGCGGACCGACCATTTCTGCATAGAGTCGAGGATATTTTTCAGGTATTTTGGAGCTCCAGACCAGAGGTGGCTGCCAAATTCAACCGCGGGGCCTACCTTATGATTTGTACAGGTATCTGCGGGCCCTGTACAGTACGCCCAGTTAATAGTGCCATATTGTGGTAGAAAACGCTCCAGTGGATAAAGACAGCAGCTAATAAAACATGCATTAAGAAAATGAAGATAACGTTGGCAGTATGATACAGTTAAATATCACGAATTATTCTAATGCTCACCATATTAAATCAAATATTTTTTACATATTAAATATACAAAAAATTACACCAGAAGCTTAATGGTCCAGTACATTAGTAAGACATTTTGAAATTTTCTACTAGTTACCCAGAAAACAATTTTTTTGTTTATTTCACTACAAGTTTTTCTGCATTATAATTGATTTAGTAATGGTTATGACTAGGGCTCGGATAAATATGTATTAAAAAATTCAAAATATGTACATATAATATGGACTAAAAAATGTAAAATATGGAAAAAATATGGAGTATAAAATAAGAATATCTTTCATATTAAACATTGTTTATTGTAAAAAATTACTATGCAGTAACAGTTACATTAAAAAAATTATCAAAAGATAGCTAAATATTCAGGTAATTCAAATAAAAAAATGAACTTTTATTCATCTTCCTCTAAATCTGTCTTATTAAATTGATTGCAGTACACAATCACATGCTTTTTTAAATTATCGAAATTAAAACTTTGTCGATTTGGTCTAAATATAGCCTTATATTGGCTGAAAGATCTTTCCACGTCACATGATGTAATGGGAGCGTACTTAAAGACACCTAGTTCCGAAATTATGTAAGGCACGTCTGCAGTAACCTCAAAGCTTCCGCTCAGAACTTTATTAATTGTTTTTAGGGTGTCAAATCCTTTATTTTTGTATAAAATATGCTTTACTTGAAACGCAAAGGTTGTTTATCCTCGGGTATTTTGAAATTAAACTGATAGGTACCTAGACAGTAGTAGTAGGTGACTTGGGTACGTAAAAATAAAAAGACGCGCAAGCAACAGCAAGCAAGTAGAGGAAGAGAATGAAAAATCAAATTACCTACAATAATACGCGAGAGAAATGAAACACGGGCGGCCGTGTGGTGGGGAGAATGCAAACACGTAAAATTATATCAATTTTTGTGAACTATCTCATGTTTTAAGATATGAAAATCGAAAATATGGATGATTGTGATATTTTTTGTAAAATATGGACTTAACCATGAAATATGGAAAAATATGGAAAATAAAAATGAGTTTTTCACAATCTATATATGATAATCTAGGTAGAGAACACATACGAGACCGAAAATCATGTAAATTAAAAATATGTATTTACATATTAATCTGGGCCCTAGTTATGACTAATCTAAGTATTTTACCAAATAGAGGGTACACTTGTCTTTTATTTATAACTGCATTTCAAATTTCTATTTTTCGGAGATGTCTGACTAATCAACTGGACGATCATTATACATATATGTACATTATGTGTATAGGTAAACTCACCTCAGAGGCATCTGTTGGTACTTCCATTCAACCGATGGCGCAGGTTCTCCAGTGATGGCAGCGTCGAACTTGAGCGTCGAGCCGGCCGACAAGGTGACGTCGCGCAGATTGCGGCGGTCGATCTTGGGTGCCAGGAAGCGAGGCTTGGCGATGAAGTTCTTGGAAGGCTCGGACGGCTTGGACTGACCGGCCTTGTTGAGGGCAATCACGCGGAACTGGTATTCGTTGCCCTCGATGAGACTGGATTAAGACAAATAATTAATATCACAAAATAAGGCAA
Organism: Limnephilus marmoratus; assembly: GCA_917880885.1. Taxonomy (NCBI): domain Eukaryota; kingdom Metazoa; phylum Arthropoda; class Insecta; order Trichoptera; family Limnephilidae; genus Limnephilus; species Limnephilus marmoratus. The sequence continues at coordinate 3,241,081 of OU862935.1, forward strand.
TTATATTACAAATTTGATGGACTCAGATACCAGAACACGTTTTTTTATTAGGTCTGGAACTTAAGCAAAATATTTTATTAAACTACCTTTTTTTCTTTCTTTTACATTAGCTCCACACAGGAGGCCCTGAGAAAAATATTTCCCTCAAGGCCTATGTCATCTTTAGGGATGCTGTGTGAAGGGTGTTTTAGAAAAGGAAGGAGATGAAGTTCTGGGAAAGAAAAGAGTATTAGGGGTGGGTAGGAATCTAGGGATCAGTGTGTCCAGGAGTGACGGATGTATGAATCTATCCCTCCACTGAGGTGCAAGGCAATGTTCCGGGAGAGAATCAATCAAAGGGACTCCCTAAACCATTCTCTCCCGATACAGCATGCCATGCTCGCTGGTGAGCAGACATATCCACCGCCAAGACCCAGACAACCATAAACAGGGTGGCCACAAAAAACGGATTTCAAAATTCCCTGATAATTCCAGGTTTTCCAGGGCAGTTTCTACATTTTTCCATGATATGTTTAATTTGATATAAGGGAACGTACCCATACTACGTGACCTGTTCAGGGGGGTCTTCAAAATACCACGCTTGGTACAAATGAGCGGCGGGGGGCTTAGGTTTTTGGTCACCGGGGGGGGGGGGGGGGTTAAAAAGTGCAAAAAGTTGGTCACGTAGTATGGGTACGTTCCCTATGGGGATATCGTTTGTTAAATAAATAATAAAGGGAATTCCGTCATCTATAGCATAAATTATTTCTTTGCATTACAAAAATCTATTAAACACAAAATACACTTGTTACAAATTTATGATATTTCGCCTGAAGACAATTTGTGAAGAAATGAAAAGACCAGAAAAAAATAGAAAAATAAACAAAAGAAACATTAACATTAGAAGAGATACAAAAAAAATATCACATGAAACAAGCAACAATACTAGGGAACAGTTTAGATTTAGAATATTAATAATTAAAACAATATACCCTTTGGGTAGAAGAAAAGAAAAGAAGAAACCATATCTGAACCATAAGAAAATGCTTATGGTTCAGAGAAAACTGAACCATAAGCATTAGACTAAAGTTTAGAAAGATGTTTATTATGTATTTACACGAAGCTATGGTATAAATAGTGATGCAATGTAATTTTATAAATACTAAAAACCTTGATTTAAATGTTAAAATACCTAAACACACAAAATAAAAACACACACAAACACACACATCAACTAGATGACATGATTGTGTTGCAAGGGCATTAAAAATACCTATCTAGTTTGTCTTTGTCGGCATATCTTTTGTTACACAAGTCGCAAGTAAAAGTAATAAAACACAACTTTGGGGTTTCACAAATTGCAAAATAACGAATATAGTTTTATTTTTGGAATTCCCTGATATTATAAAAATTTTTCGAAATTCCCTGACATTTCCCTGATAATTCCAGGTTTTCCAGGTATTCCAGGTCTGTGGCCACCCTGATCAACCTCATCCCATGAACCCCTGCTAAGTCACCAAATGTAGCAAACCACTTGGGGTGACCTGTGGCAGAGGTGTTGGTTATCCAATAAATGGTTGCCGGAGCAGCGATACCCATACCCCCTTCCCAAGTGGAGCTAATGTAAAAAAAAGAAAGATCCTGGGTTTGTGTCCCAGTTGCGACCATTACCTTTTTTATTTTTCTGTGACTTGTTCTTTATCATATTTTTGTTTAGATGTACGTATTGTCTTCTTCTTCAATTATATATCATATTCCAATAAAAATTAAAAACTCTATATCAATGTGTTTCAAGCCCTTGCCCACAGTGATTTTGTTACCATCAAGCCCTTGCCCACTGGCAAGGGCTTGATGGTAACAAAATGGCAAGATGGCATATATAAAGTAGTAATTGTCATTTCTAATCACAGCAAATATAGCTTTAAACAAGTTGGTAACAAAATCACTGAGTTTATCAATATAATGACCGGTAAGGGACCACTGCCCTCACAGAGGGCGTGATCACAGTGATTTTGTTACCAACTTGTTTAAAGCTATATTTGCTGTGATTAGAAATGACAATTACTACTTTAGGTACAGTGTGTCAATTAAGAGTAGAAAATATTAAAAATGGAACTAAAAAATTTGTAGGCTGGCAACACTAATTTAACTGTCAAATATTATTTTAAAGCGCAATGACACTGATTATATATAACACTGTAAATCACATTTTAATAAACATTTTTTGTTCTTAAAGAAAAAAATTAAAATCGAAGAAACACTGTTGTTAAGGTACCTACTTAATGATATAAATGATGTTTTACATTGTGATTTGCTTTCATTTAATTTAAGGCTACGCAACCGGGCTCGAAAAGAAGAAGATGGAGAGATATGAAATTACGAATGTCAGAGGAGAGCGCTAACATTTACAGCGACAAAATCGATGCGAAAATCGCGAAAATGTTTAATAAAACACGACTCGTTAAATAGAGCAAAAATCTCGCTGACATTGTCTTAAACAGCATTTAAAGAAACACTGTGAATTTTTTCATACATGTAACTTGTAAAATAACTGAAACAAATGTGTTTATAATAATTTTTGGAGCATACTTTGCGATTTTTTTCTATTTAGGGAATTTTATATAATTTGCGTTTCGGCGCGGGCAATGTCTAGATATTATCTTCAAGATTAACATATATTTTTTTAAGAGCTTTAAAACTTAACATGTTTAAAGGAGATATGTAAGAAATCGGTAGAAATTCGGGTTGCGGGCCCTTAACATAAATTTGAATTTAACAGTAGGTAGAAAGGAAGAATCACTTATGGTGAGTTTAGTTACACTTCTTTAGATCTGAATGAGTTAAATATATTCAGATCTAAAATTAGAGACATGATCTAAAGCCTGGGAAACGCTAGGCACTTAAACTAGTATTAAATAAATGTGAGAAATTTCTAAACTGTGCTTTATATTTTATTATAATATCGTTATTCTTCATTATGTTAACACAAAATTGCAAAGGTATAGTATTCCTACATGCAATTGTAATTTTGAGATCAGTGGGTATCTTTATTGCATTGAAAAGATAATTTTTTGCTTGTTAATAATAATGTAGATTACACAGCTTTACGTTACCACCATGAGTTATATTTTTAGTATTGCCATTTGAACAACAGTGGCGTCCTCCTATATTTTCTACTCTTATTTGACAAACAGTAATGCCCAATGATTTGCAAGTCATAAAAGAGACTTACCCGTTGACTGTGGCACTAGGCGCGCCGGTATGCGTCTCGCAGGCCTTCTCCCACATGGGGCTGTATTTGTCCTTCTTCTCCACGATGTACCCGGTGATAGCGGTGCCTCCGTCAGACAGCGGTGCGGCCCACTTGAGGTCCACGTGGTTTGCAGACCAATCCTCGGGGATGGGCTGTCCGGGAGTATCGGCCACGGCTGCAAACAAACAAGTACAACGAGTCAGAATAATCAGAGATGTGTTACAAATATTTTTTAAAAAATCGAGTGCAGTTCGTGGTAGAAGTGAAACTTAACCCACCCACACAATCTCAACCAATAGGAGCCTTGAAAAGTGAGCTCATAATCAAAGCAGCCAATGCGGCAAGGTTTCATTTTATCTCATTTTCTCGCAGGCTAAATCCTATAAATGTATGTGTTTGTCTCTTTTTAGTGTCATTTCCGTTTCATTGAGTTTCAAATCACAACGTTGCTAAAGAAGTTTCACTTAAAAAAACAGAGTGTTCAATTCACATGCCGTAGAAGTGAAATCTTCAGTAAACTAAAGTAGACAAGAGTGGGGAGGCTAGGAAGCATACCACAAAGAGGAGGCCGAATTCTTTTGCAGGCTAAATCCTATAGTATGTGTTTGTCTCTTTTAGTGTCGCTATTTTTCGTTTCATCGAGTTTCGAATCACATCGGGCTAAAGAAGTTTTCACTTCAAAGCTCTTTTTGAAAGGTTCAAATCTTATAATTTGAATTAAACATTATTTTTTAATCATAAAATTTTTGCAAACTTGAAAAAAAATGGTTCAACTTGCGTTTATTCTAACTAAAATTACTGATAATGGAAACAAATAATAATACGCACGTATTTTATTAGAATTATAAACATTTTTTTCACCTCATTTTTTGTCATTTCATGTAAAAATAATTAATTAAAAATTCTCCTAATTTCATTATTTTTTTTAATTGGGTTGGAAACTTTGGTTTCGTAAAGGTGTACAATTAATTATTTTGTAGTTAAGTTTTAGGTTTGAATATAAAGCATGATGTTTTCTCTTTCTAAAACTGTTTAGATCATATTTCTAACCATGATAGTAAGGGAGACACAACGATTTCTATGAGACCCAAAACGAAAACTGAACAAATTAGACTGATGGGATATTATTCATAAGTCATGCGTTGGGCTTTCTCCTCCTTTATCCAACATTTCGGATAGCCTTAATTTTCTAAGCCTTCAATGATCTAGAGGTAGAATTATCTAAGCCTTCAATGATCTAGAGGTCGAATTATCTAAGCCTTCTATGATCTAGAGGTAGAATTATCTAAGCCTTCAATGATCTAGAGGTAGAATTATCTAAGCCTTCAATGATCTAGAGGTCGAATTATCTAAGCCTTCTATGATCTAGAGGTAGAATTATCTAAGCCTTCAATGATCTAGAGATCGAATTATCTAAGCCTTCTATGATCCAGAGATCAAATTATCTAAGGAAGGCTTCACCTTTCTACATCAAAATGTTTTTAAAAGGTTTAGTTTGTGAGGGAACTTACTGAATGGATCCTTGGCGATGATGGATCCCAGGGTCTCCAGCGGTTCTGATTCTCCCTCCGAGTTGATCGCCTTGACGCGGAATTTGTACTCGTGTCCAGGAGTTAGTCCATCCACCTGAAACAAGTATTCAACCAAATTAATCAAGTAATGTTGGCAAAAAATGACATCGACACCAAAAATGCTGATCGTTTTGTACACACAATTCATGCTGAGAAAAAATGGTTCGGCGTACTTATATACAATATGCAGTTGGTTTAGGGAAAATATAACTAACTAACTAACCATCACGCCGTTTTACCGCAGGGGTAGGCAGAGAGGACGGACCGCCAAACAACTCGCTCTTGGCATACACTCCTTGCCTCACTCACATTCATACATCGTCTCATACATTCTCTTCTATTATTCTGACTTTTGACATGGCCCGACTTAAGTATCTGATTCACTTGATCATGTCATGTCTTCCTCGGGCGTCCCCGACTTCTTCTACCATTCAAATTCACGTCGTATATTCTTCTTACACTACTTTCTTCGTTCATTCGCTCTATATGTCCAAACCATCTGAGGGTCCCTTTCTTAATCTTAATTCTCATTATGCTTACATCAGCCTTACATTCTTTGCGGATATCCACATTTCTCACACTATCATACATTGTTTTACCACACATACGTCTCAGGGATCTCATTTCAACAGCATTCAGTTTACTTTCATCCTTCATCTGCCTTACATTCTTTGCGGATATCCACATTTCTCACACTATCATACATTGTTTTACCACACGTACGTCTCAGGGATCTCATTTCAACAGCATTCAGTTTACTTTCATCCTTCATCTGCCTTACATTCTTTGCGGATATCCACATTTCTCACACTATCATACATTGTTTTACCGCACGTACGTCTCAGGGATCTCATTTCAACAGCATTCAGTTTACTTTCATCCTTCCTCTGCCAGTTCCATGCCTCACTACCATACATCAGGGTAGGTACCAGGACTCCATGGTGGACTGCTAGCTTCGCTTCTTTTGACAGTTTTTTATTAGCGCCAACGGCATTCAGTCAACCATTAATGGAGTTACCGGCATTCACCCTTCTTTCAATATCTCTACAAGCCTTCCCATCTCTCGTAAACATACTACCCAGATACACAAACTCATCCACCTGCTCCAAGTATTCATCATTCACTATATTGCATACTGTTTTCGTACTCTCTCTTTCAAACACCATGACTTTAGACTTACTTACATTACTAAGTGACCCTGAAAGAATGTGCAGAGAGGCCATACCACTGAATAACAAAGCATAAAAAATATTTTCATACGAATCAAGGAAAAATCAAGGTCACAACTTTTGCACCACCTTGTATATAAAAGCTTCTAAAAAGGGAGTTAATTAATAAATAAAAAGAATTTCTCCTTCGTCACTTTCCCGGAGGCAGATATTCATGGTATCTCTGATTGGATAACATTAGCATCCCACTTGAACCTCCAGCAAATGAAGAAGATAGATATTTAAATACAAGAAAAAGTTGCTTACCCTCATCTCTGGGACATTGCCCAAAGTCTTGCCGACTGGGATCCAGGATCCAGTCTCGGGGTCGAACTTCTCCACCAGGTAGCCCTCGATGGGTTCTCCTCCATCGTCCTTGGGCTTGTTCCACTTCAGCGTGCATCCCTCCTTGTGGATGTCGGACACCTCCAGTGGACCCTCTGGTTTGTCGGGCTTAGCTGGAATCGGAGTGGAAAGTTAGTATCTTTGTAAACAGAATTGTTTGTATCAAGAAGGAATTTTGATAGTATTAATTGAAGATCCTGGGAAAAAAAACCTCAAATGTCACAAATGGATTTTTGGTAAAGTAAACAAATTTTGCATTACATTTCAACTTATTTATTACCTACCTCGGGGGAGATGGTAAAAAATGCATTAAAGTTACAAAGTTCCTTTCTCAAAGTTAAGTTTGAAGGTTAGGAAATGTCCCCCGTGGTCGAGGGGTAAGGCTATTGTCTCACAATCCGAAGGTCGCGGGATTGAATCTCACAATTAATTTGTGTTATTTCACAATTAATTCATTCAAAATAATATTTGGTATATTTGCGGCACATTCCAGGATGGAAGATACTCTGAGAATTGCCCTAGTGTAAGACCATCATTCAGAATTGAAACTTTGCTTGAAATGGCTTTAGCCGTGTTTGGTGGCCAGATCTGAATAGCCAGGTACTTCCCCACCTTCCTCTTCGTCATCTACTTCCCCTCCGCATTACCTTCAGCCTCGCAACATACCCCAATTGGGGATGCCATAGTCTCACTGACTCCAGACGGAAGCAGCTGGGACTCTTGTGAGGTATTCATATAAAAAAATAAATAAAAAGAAAACATAAACTCACCGAGGACGGAAAAATTCAAAACGGGAAAGTTATGGTGACAGTGTTCTGGGATACAGAGGGTTTGATTATGGTAGATTTTTTGGAGCAAGGACGCACAATAAATTCTGTCCAATACGTCACAACCCTTAGAAAGCTTAAAGCACGTCTTTCACCCAACAAAAGCTATGGCGAATGACCTTAGGAAATAGGACCGTACTTTTTACCACTCTGGGAAATATCCTTCGGAAATGGACGGAGATTATATTATTGAAAAGTGACAAATTTATCGTCAAAAGTGTAGTTTTTGACCGATGTAATTACATTTTTTATTTCTTGACAAGGAGGAAAAAAATAGGATGCGTTACTTTTTGACTGACCCTCGTATTAATATGAAAAATATTTATCCCTGTATTTTTTTTCAAATAGTTTTTTCCAGTAGTAATTAAGTTGAAATCAGTTGAGGTTTTCTCCCAAGGTCTTCAATTAATTTCATAGATTGACTTGCATAATCAAACACAAAGGTAATATATGTAAAGGTTTTTTGCTTACATGTGACGGTGATTTCTACCTCGGCGGTATCCTGTCCGTACTTGTTGACAGCTGTGATCTTGTAGGTTCCCGACTCTTTCCTCTTGGGATTGTCGTTGTGGTACTTGGTCATGTACGGGATGTTGATCACTGTGGACATGGAAAATTATCACTTATTAGACTCGTAAGAAGTATCCTTAATTTTCTGTTGTTGTTAGCAGGCATGGATATTAAATGGCCAAAGGCCAATAGGGGATTACCCTATCAGAGAATTTGGACAAAAATTGTCTCAGCTGTTTGCATCCCGAGCGGCAAGTTCCATTAATGTCAAACTTGGGTAAAATATAGTGTTAAAAAGGTACAAAGTAAAGTTTAAAAATGTTTTTAAAAAAGCAACATTACAATGCTAAATACGACAATTTTAGCCATTTTAAATCAGTGTTAAGTTGCTCAGATGATTGTAGAAGCTGCTAGAAGTGACCTACTACAATAAAGTCATCTTATATATTGTAATATTATCTATAAAGTGTAAAGTACTGACCCTTGCATGTGGAAGACTGGCTGAAGGTCTTTCCGTTGAGCAGCCAGTCACAGTCTGGTGGCGGTTCTCCGCTGACCTTGACGTCCAGCGCGAACGCCTCTCCTTCCTTTACCTTGATGGCATACAGGCAGCGACGGTCGATCTTGGGTGCCACTGTTGAATCATTACAATCAGATCAGTATTAGTTTATTCAGACATATTGAGAAAACAAGAGATATAGCCAAACACCCCAAGTGGATACCATGGTTCAAATTCCGGTAAATTTAATATACTCACGCTTTCTGGCCTTGCAGACCACTCCCTTTGATGCCTCGCTTGGGACACCAGGTCCTGCTGCGTTGATTGCCTTCACACGGAACTCATACTCCAGCCCCTCTTCCAGATTGGGGACTGTGGCCTTGTCATTATCATCAGGGCCAACCTGAAAGGACAGAGACATTGGTCAGGTTCAACAATTATACTAACAATAATTAATCTGTTTCTACGTGATTGCAAAAATATTGATAGTATTTTGATTTTAGCGAATGTGAAACAGATCAATGCACGGTAATATTTTTTTTGTTTACGTTGGCACCACACAGGAGATCCTGAGGAAAATAATTTCTCTCGGGGTCCATGTCATCTTTGGGAATGCTGAGTTTGGGTCTTTTTAGGGAAAGGAAGGAGAGGAAGTTCTGGAAAGAAAGAGGGTATGAGAGGTGGGTAGGAATCTGGAGGTCAGCGCGTCTAGAAGTGACGAACATGTAAATCTGTACCTCAAACTACATTGCAAGGCGTGGTTGTTGGAGTGCTCAAAAAGTCTCCATCAACCAGTCTCTTCTGATCCGATCCGCCACGTAGTAGGTGAGGAAACGCATTTGCCGCCAAGGCCTAGACAAATGTTACTGAACGTAGCGAACCTCTCAGGTGACTTATGACAGGATTGTTGATTATTCAATAAATTGTTGCCTCCGAAATAGAAATGGTACGCCATATGCCCAAGTGGTATAAAATTCGTTTGCCACATGCTGCCACGCAGTAGGTGGGCAAACGTGAGAGACTGATCGAGAGAGGCCTTTTTGCCTCTCCTGCCAAATTTTCTTGACCCATCGCCTTGCACCACAGTTGAAGGGATGGATTCATATCCTGGACCCAATGACCCCCAAATTTCTACAAACTCCTTATGCCTTTTTCCTACCTAGAACGTCCTCTTCTTCTTTTCCCTAAAAAGACCCTCCACACCAAAGAAAAGACGTAGACCCCGAGGGATTTTTTTCCATGGGGCCTCCCGTGTGGAGCTATCGGAAAATATATATACAGGGTGTTAAGGGACGTACTTGACTTACTTTATTTAACCAGTGATTCCTGACATTATTTGGAGTAAAAAATGTAAATGAAATTTTGGTCTCCGGTGACTTTTTGGATGACTTTTTTTTTTTTTTTTAAATTTTTTTTCTTCGAAATCAAACAAAAAAAAATTCTTCTGCATGTCGTCACTGGTCACTCAGCCGAGTAACCGACCAACCCCTAACCCCGCCTATAATTTTTTTATGTTTTTGTAGAAAAAATAATAAAAAAAACACCTAAAATGTCACCGGAGACCAAAATTTTATTTACATTTTTTACTACAAATAATGTCAGGAATCACTGGTTAAAGTAAGTCAAGTACGTCCCTTAACATCCTGTATATTGACGGTCCCAAAAAACAGTGTCAGTTATGCAACTTTGTAATTTTGAAGTAGAGATATTTAATGTTTCATTTCCGCATTTTTACTATTTTTTGAGTGTTGAGAAGAATTGTAGTGTTGTTTTGATATTGGTAAATAAATTTTATTTGATTAATTTGTATTATTTCACAATTTATTCATTTAAAATAATATATAGTACATTTGCGGCACGTTCCAGAGTGGAAGATACTCTCAGTATCGACCTGATGTAAGACCACCATTCAGAATTGAAACATTGCTTGACACGGCGTTAGCCATGTTTTGTGACCAGATCTGAATAGCCAGGTATTTCCCCACCTTTCTCTTCCCCATCTCCTTCCCCTCCCCACTACCTTCGGCCTCAAAACATACCTCAATTGGGGATGCCATAGTCTCACTCGCTCCAGACGGGAGCAGCTGAGACTCTTGTGAGGTATTTCTTTTAAAAATAAGAAAATAAATAAAATTTGGTAATTCATTTCCTTTTGTTAAAAATTCCGAAAATACTGACTATTAAGTCAACAAAGTAAGTCAATAAATAAGCGAACAAAACGATCTTCTATTGTTTTTCGGGACCATCGATACATATACATGACTTTTTTGCTCACCTCAGCGGCCTTTATCCATTTGCCGGTTCCCTTCTCTCGTTTCTCAATGACATAGCCGGTGATGGGGGAGCCTCCGTCGTTGACAGGCTTGGCCCACTTGAGGTCCACATGATCCTTATCCCAGTCCACAATGTCTGGTACTCCCGGTGCTCCGGGTTCGTCTGGAATACAAAACACATTGATTGATTAGGGACTCTACGTTGGTTGATTGATTGATTGGATTGTTAATGAGTCGATTAACTGTAAGGGCCTTCGCTCATGGACAAACTGAAAAAAAACAGTCGTCGGCGATCTCAATCTCAATCCTGAACAAAATCGATATTTTTCTGATCTGACATGTCAAAACATAACAAAACTTGAAAGGTCGTGAGTCACTACCTTAGCAATCTGTCAACAATGCAACTGAAACATGACTGCCATGTTGCCATCGTAGCGAATCACGAACTGTCAAGTTTTCGAGTAATCTGCGATATATGTCAAATTAGAAAAATATCAATTTTGTTCAGGAGGTTGATTACGATTACGTCAATAGCTGTGGAAAATTGTCTATCCCAAATACAAATGTGGCATTTTTTGGACCATTTTTCTTGTCTCTATTTCGGCTGTAAACCAATATTTGTATGGATAGATTTTACCAAGTAACATTTTTGGGGTATTATGATGTGTTGCGCTTTCTCTTTCTTTAGCCAACATTTCGCACAGCATTACAGTGTCCATCATCAGGGCAGATGTGTAATTATTATTATGTCTGAAATTGAATGTCAAACGAGAATATTTGATAACATGACAATATTTTGTCTTAGTTTGAGGGGTTAATAAAAACTATCATCTACAATAAACTTCTTGACAGAATATGACTCATTCTTGAGTTCAACAGCTCAGCTATGGAATGATTTGCCGGCCTCTGTATTTCTTCCCTCCTACAACATGGGTCTCTTCAAGATCTTCACTCCTTTCTTTCCATGAAAAGATCCTCCACACAGCATCCCCAAAGATGATATCGGCCCTAAGAGAAGTTATTTTCCTGGGGGCCTCCTGTGTGGAGTTAATGTAAAAAATAAAATAACTCACCGAACGGATTCTTAGCGATGATGGCGTGGTCGCAATCCAGTGGTTCCGACACTCCCTCGTTGTTAACAGCGGATACCCTGAACTTGTACTCCTGTCCGGGCACCAGACTGGCAATCTCGGCCTTCGGGTCCTTGACCTTGGCTGCCGGCAGCCATCTGCCAGTCTCCGTGTCCATCTTCTCCACCAGGTAGTGGTCCAAAGGAGCACCACCATCGTCTAGCGGTGGGTTCCACTTCAGCGTGCATCCCTCTTTGTGGATGTCGCTTATCTAGAAGAAGAAGAATGGGAAAATTAAACAAAAAAATCAAACCATTCTAGCCAAAGACATGGCTCTCGTTTATACACAGTACCCCATTGCAAACCCTGATGAGATATGTTCATCTATCAATTCTCACGTCACTCAACCACTGGAGCGATAGCGCAACTTATAACTTTTTTTTCTGATTGCTCGAGTTTTTTTGGTGGTTTATACCTCCGAATTTTAACATGGAGACATACAAACTAATTATAGTTATGTATAGCCAACGAATCAACCTATCTTTTGTCAATTACCACATACTCGGAGGATTTATAAAATCGTAAACTTGTACTTAATTAATTACAAATAAGGGAAAATTTGCTAAAATTGGCAGCAAAGCAATCCAAGGTATTTTAACCTTTTCCACACGATCGTAACAACAGTTGATACGGCAAAAGCCATGCCTCACACGCGCCCGTATCAGCCCTTGTTACGCTAACTTCGACTGCCGATATAACAGCACTACTATGTCACAGTATTTTTTGCCGCTCGCTAGGATATTCGTGTAACTATCACGATGCTGACATATTCAGGCATATTTCGAGAGTAAAATTTTTTTTTGTAAAAAACATCTATAATCAAGTGAATGTGTCCTCGTGCCTCGTGGTACTTGAAATATGACATATACATACCGCGTATGGGTAGAGATGGCAAAATTTAGCATTAATTTTCAGATTTTTTAGCATTAACAATTGGAAATTTAGCGTTTTACAGCATTTTGAGGCATAATTTAGTGTTTTGTAGCAAAATAGAAAAAAATGTATTTCCTGAATGTTTTTAGCGCATATTTTAAGTATTTTTGGTAAAATATATGTTTAACCTTCATTTGCAAGTATTTCCATGTGAAAGATTATAAATAATTAATTTTAATATTAAATTAATAAGGAAGGAAACTCTAAGTACGGGTCGAACACAAACACAACTAATGCAGATTGCGATTAACATCAATAGGCGTAATTTATTTCGCACAATTTGTGTAATGTCAAAAAGAAATTTTAGCCTACAGTACAAAAATATTAAATATTTACACATAAAATAGTAACAAAAAGAGGTAGGACAGGCTTCCAAAAATGAAATAAAGTAGGCATATTTGAAATACAGGTAAATACAAAAAACAATGGAAATGGAACCTTACTGATTGAATGATAGCATTGCATATTATTCTCACATATTATTTTAATACCCGGTATTTTCGGGAAATTCACCCCTATTTCGCTAAATAGAATAATTTAGCTGAAATACGGCCAAAATCACGTTTTTCGCTATTTTTTCGCGTTTTTAGTTAAAACGAAATTTTGCCATCTCTACGTATGGGTATTGAAAAAACGGAGTAGATCAACGCGGGTAAAAAGTTAAACAGTGCCATATTGGAGCAAAAAGCGCTCCAGTGGCTAATCCTTCAAAAATTGGACATATTTTGCCAGTAGTTAAAAATGTTTCTGCTTTGCAATAAAATCCAAATAAATGAATATTTGTGAAGATATCCGAAAACAAAAACTGTTTTCGAAAGCTTTCAAATTTAATTATTACAAATAACCATGTATTTTTTAAATACAGAAATTTTGAATGCAAACTTTAAAAAGTTTTAAAAATGACTCACCTTTTGTTTTTTCTGACTAAAATTATTGATAAGGAAAAAAAAATTTTTTTTCAGACAAATGTTTTATAAATGTTATCGTCACCTTACTTTTCTGTCATTTGATGTAAAAATGATTCTTAAAAAAAATTGTTTTAATTGCGTTTGGAAACTTTGGTTTCCTAAAGGTGTAGATTTTAAATATGTTGTCGTTAACATTTAGATTTGAATACAAAGCGTGTTGTTTTCTCTTTTCAATACCGTTTAGATCATACTTCTCATTATGATAGTAGGGAAGAACGATTTCTATGAGCTGGGACAAATAAGGTTTACTATGATTAAACGGTTTAAAGCTACTGTTTAAAGATTGTCTGACTGTCTCAGCACAGTACAATATTATAAACATGAGCTGGCATCAAAAGCTGGTCAAAAGTTGGTTCAACGTACCTTGAGAGGTCCCTCTGGTTTTCCAGGAACATCCAACACGATGATCTCGATGGTGGCCTCGTCCTTTCCAGAAGTGTTCTCGGCCTTCAGGACGTAAGTTCCAGTATGCTTCCTGGAAGCCAGCGGGATGGACAGCTTGGTCTTGTAGTCTTCAGTGTCGATGTTGCGGTCATCTGTAGGTTCCACGCGAGCCTTGTTCTGGAACCTGAAAAATAAGCAATTTTAGTTTAGAAGGTGTCTGTCTCTAACCCAACCCGCTAACCAAATACCTGTCCCTATCTGACAGTGTATGGCCAATACATACGTATATGACTTTTGCAACAATAAATCATGGTACAATCGGTCTATTAATGAAGCCCTGAAGTCTAATACTAAAATCTGCCGAGCGATTCTATATATTTTATGGGATCGTTATGAGATAACGGACGTGATCTCCTGTCACATTTGTGTGATTTTTACATATTTATTTTTTTTTACAGGAGATCCACACAGGAGGCCCTGAGGAAAATAATTTCCCTCAGGGCCTATGTCATCTTTGGGGATGCTGTGTGGAGGGTTTTTTAAGAAAAGGAAGGAGTGGAGAGTTCTGGGAAGGAAAAGGGTTTAAGGGGTGGGTAGGAATCTGGGGTTCAGTGTGCCCTAGTTATCCGCCTCCAAGACCTAGACAAATCTCACCCCATGAACCCGGGCACCCCTGCTAAATCACCAAATGTAGCGAACCACTCGGGGTGACCTATGGCAGAGGTGTTGGTTATCCAATAAAGGTTCCCGGGGGCGGCAGTACCCATTCCCGCCTCCCAAACTGTCACATATTTTAGTTTGGATCGTTTTAAACACGAATTCCTGCAAGTATGCACGATTTTTTGTTCATTTAATGTACGTTGTACATAGAAAAAAGCAAATAACAGCCATATAAAATCACACAAATCTGACAGGAGATCACGTTCGTTGTCTCATAACGATCCCACAAAAGATATAGAATCGCTCTTCTGTTAACCCTATCTGAAGAAACCTATGCATGCGTGTGTACTCACCAGGTCTTGGTCGGTGGCGGTTCTCCGCTGACCTTGATGTCCAGACGGATGAGCTGACCGGCCTTGATGGTGACGTCGCGCATGTTGGTGCGGTCAATCTTGGGCGCGGCTGCAATACAACATTTAAAAAAACATCAGTAAAAATACTTAATTAATTAGAGATTGGAATGGTTAAAATACCCAACCAAATTTAATAAGTATATTTTGAATTAAAAGCTACGACAAATATCTAGAACGAATATGTGCTATGTTATTTGTTTATGTTTTAAATTTGAAAATATAGGCCATTAAAGAAATCAATTTTTCATGATTTTAGAGGTAACTTTGGCAATTATTTGGATTGGATACATACGTCTGTCACTCCTGGACACACTAACCCTCGGATTCCTACTATCCCTCGTACAGTTCCTTCCCAGAACTTCCTTTCCATAAAAAGACCCTCCACACTCCAAGCAGCATCTCCTAAGATGACACAAGCTCTAAGGGAATTTTTTTTCCTATGGCCTCCTGTGTGGAGTTTTTTTTTACATTAACTCCACACAGGAGACCCTCAGGAAAATAATTTCCCTCCGGGCCTATGTCATCTTTGGGGATGCTGTGTGGAGGGTCTTTTCATGTAAAGGAAGGAGAGGAGAAGTTCCGGGAAGGCATAAGGTATGAGGGATGAGTAGGAATCTGGGGTTTAGTTTGTATAGGAGTGACAGACTTATGAATCCACCCCTCCAACTGCGGTGCAAGGTGCAAGGCTCAAGAGAGGGTCGAGAGAGCTCAAGGGTCGAGAGAGTCTGGCTGAAGAGGTCAAAAGGTCTTCCTCAACCAGTCTCTCTCTTCGACCCGCTATGCAGCAGGTGGGCAGACGCATCTGCCACCAAGACCTGGACAAACCTCACCCCATTAACCCGGGCACCCCTGCTAAGTCACCAAACGTAGCGAACCGCTTGGGGTGACCTATAGCAGAGGTTATCCAATAAATGGTTCCTGGGGCGGTGGTACTCAAACCGGCCTCCCAAATTGGAGCTCATGTAAAAATAGTTGTTATTTCTTGTGTTATTATATTCCATTTCAGAACTCACCAAAGCGATCCTTGGCCAGAAGGCTCTCGGAAGCCGTTGAAGGCTTAGAGGGTCCGGCCTTGTTGACAGCCTTCACTCTGAACTGGTAGGTCTTGCCCTCCACCAGATCTGGTACCTTGGCCTCGCACTTGGGTCCGCTCACCTGGAAACACAAAAGGCGGTAGTTAATAATCAGTTGAGGTGGATTGGAGTTTAATCTGATTTTAGAACTGTGTGATAAAAAACCACATAAAGCTGTTCTTTTATTAATTTATTTATTGCTTCTTCACAATTTAGATACATTTTTTTTAGCATGTAACTATTAACCCCACTAGGGTTCGCCTGTATCGGGGTTAATAATTAAACAATTTAATAAAAATAACACAATCAAATATCGGTCATTACCAAACAGTTAACCCGTCTGCTTGGTTCATTATATCCTCACAATCTGGAAGCCTCAGTTTTGCGCGTAAATTCTGAAACCGTCACTTTGGATCGAGATTGTAAAATATCTATGCCAGATAGCTTTCATACTTCAAAGACAATAGAAGCTTTATTTTGTTCTCTTTCTGGTTAAAAGAAAAATACATATGTTTACGCGAGAGGAAGAGAGATATATAGCTTTTAAAATGTAAGGTCGCTCGGGATGTTTTTGGTCTTATGAAAGTACAATGCGTTTACGTGTTTTGGGATGTATTTATTCCTAAACAAGCAGACGGGTTTTAAGTAAAAGCAACAACAGAGTTAGAGTTCATTATATCATTAGTTCATACCATTTTCAGCAGTAGAGAAAATTAAAAAATATATATCCTTAAGGTTTTTAAAAAAAATTATCTGTAACTGCGTAAAAAATAACTTAATGAAAAAACAAAGATTTATAAGTGATTACATTAAAGTAAATCTTTCTTAAACAATATTAAATACAATATTAAAGTGACTATCAAATAATTATGAAAAAAATATTGTTTTCATTCCATTTAAGTGCCGGTTTTCATTAAAATATGATTGTATTTTATAGTGTAAGTGACACCTTAGAAATGCCATCCGTGTGATCTTTTAGTTTTGACAAAGTTATGGGATACGATAACCCTGACATATTTCTTTATTAATTGTTTCTTTACCTTTTTAATTTAGGTGTTATTGTTTAATTTGAAATTTTGAACCTCATTATTTGTATCAGAGATGTTTTAAAGGTTTAACAAAAAGCTTTCATTCTTCACAAGAAACCGAGACGGTAATCATCCAGATTTTATGTTGAAGTTTAGAGTGAAACATTCAAAGTGTTTCATCGAATTTCAAATCACAATGGTGCTAAAGAAGTTTTCACATCAATAGTGAAATCTGACAAACAGATAGTCGTGAGTTGAAAGAGATGTAGAATAAGTGAAGTGTTTAGTCCTTACCTCCGCGGCCTTCACCCACTTGCCCGTGTCGCGGTCTTTCTTCTCCACGATGTAACCGGTGATGGGGGAGCCACCATCGTTGGCGG
This sequence comes from Limnephilus marmoratus, assembly GCA_917880885.1. Taxonomy (NCBI): domain Eukaryota; kingdom Metazoa; phylum Arthropoda; class Insecta; order Trichoptera; family Limnephilidae; genus Limnephilus; species Limnephilus marmoratus. Next base: position 3,258,515 of record OU862935.1, read on the forward strand.
GCTTCTCCCACTTGAGCTCTGCGTGGTTCTTGGACCAGTCCTTGAACTCGGGTTTGCCGGGTGCGTCGGGTTCGTCTGCAATCAATTAAAACATTGTTATTTAATTTTTTATAAGAACAACTCTCTTTTTGTAACTTTTCAATGTTATTCCCATCAATGTAACATATCACTGTAGAAGAAGATAAAACTGATAATCTAAACGAAAATATGAAAAAGAACAAGACACAGAATAATTGAAGTTGTGCAGAGGCTAATAATTAAAATCATATTGAAAAAACCTTCTGACTACCCAACGGATCAATTATTTAAGGAATTCCAAGTACCATCTTTCAAAGATCTATACAATAGAAATGCATTGATTCAAACTATAAAAGAAAAAGAAAAATATCAATTTATAACTGAAAACCGTACTAGACATAAATATATTTTCTCATGCCCAAAATTAAACACTTCCTTTGCACAAAATTATTATACTTATCAAGGAAGACTTATTTTCAACCGATTACCGGATGAAATTAGAAAAATTAATGATAAAATCCAATTAATAAACACTGTTAAAAAATATTTTAAAGATAATATAAAAAAAAAAAACTAAAAAAAAAACTAAAAAAAAAGTTTCCGACTAATCTAATCTCAAGAACAACTACCTATAACTCAGTTTCCAAGTGATACTCTGTTCTTCAAATAAGTTAAATTTTGTATTGTTTTTAGCAACTATTTACATATCACCGAACTTACAACTTATTGTTTGTTACATTCACATTGTAATTTAAGAACTTAAATATAGCATTAAAAAATGTACACTACTCTTCCAGACACAAGCTAACGCTTCCATGGAAGAGTGGTATTAGCGTATTTTAAAATGAACATGTACGCAAATTACTACATTATCTAAATGTATATTATATTTTATATGCTAAAATAAATAAATAAAAAATAAATAAATAAAAAAAATAGAAAAAGATAATGGTCACAATTGGGACTCGAATCCAGAATCTCTTATAGAACTTAGAACTTCTTATAAAAACGTCAATATATGTTCCATTTTTTTTTTTTAATAGTAATATATACCTCACAAGAGTCTCAGCTGCTCCCGTCTGGAGCCAGTGAGACTATGGCATCCCCAATTGGGGTAAGTTGAGAGGCTGAAGGTAGTGGGGAGGGGAAGGAGATGGGGAAGAGGAAGGTGGAGAAGTACCTGGCTATTCAGATCTGGTCACCAAACACGCTAAAGCCATATCAAGCAACGTTTCAATTCTGAATGGTGGTCTTACACCAGGGCGATACTGAGAGTATCTTCCACTTATATATTATTTTAAATGAATTAATTGTGACATAACAAAATTCAAATATAATTTATTTGCCCACGCCGGGATTCGATCCCGCGACCTTCAGATTGCGAGTCAAGAGCCGCGAGACCATGCCGGCCATCCATATAAATAAAATCAGATATATTTATCCGAGACGCTATCTAAGTTACAAACCATTTCTTAGAATGATTGTTTCCAATAAAAAAAGGTAGTTGTTCATGATATGGAAAAATTAGTCGAAGATAATATTTTTGATTCTAAAATTTTAAAATATTAGATTGACAATTATGAAAGTTTGACAGAAAGTGGCAATGGCTGAATTGGTAAAAGCGCACGTCCCGGTTAGATGAGAGGATAGGGGTTCGAGTCCCAGTTGCGACCATTATCATATTCTATTTTTCAGTGTCTTGTTCTCTTTCATATGTTGAATAATTACAATAAATGTTGGAAATGTTTTAAATAATTACAATAATTTTTTTACGAATGTTAGGAAAATGTATTCCATTTTTGGACCGCTAACAATTGCAGAAAAATAAAAGTGGTCCATTTTTTTACCAAAATCGCTCCAGTGGTTAGAGTCCTAAAACTTTTTGATCAAGGTGTTATTTAATGTTGCAACGGAAAGAGCATAATTGATGAAGTATAGTGATCTCACCGAAGGGATTCTTGGCCGTAGTGGCGCTCTCCGTCACCAGCGGTTCAGACTCGCCCTCCGAGTTGACGGCCTTGACGCGGAACATGTAGTCCTTGCCCTCGTTAAGGCCAGTCACGTCGCACTCGGGTTCCTTGGTAGTGCAGACGGGCACCCAGCGGCCGGACTCTACGTCCATACGCTCCACAACGTAGCCCTCCAGCGGCTCACCACCGTCATCCTCGGGCTTCTCCCACTTCAGCTTGCAGCCGTCCGCCTTCACGTCGGACACCTACAAAACAAACGATAAGTGACACTTTAAACTTTGCTGTACCCCATGTAACCCCATCAGAATTCACATCTAGATAGCGTCGATAACAAGACAGACAAATATTATCAGAAGGTTGTGGGAATTGGAGATTAGAATTACAAACTCTTCGAATTGAGAAATAATGGAACTTTAAACTTTGCATTAACTTTTAATTAAATGAAGACAATATTAGCGAAACTCAATCGAAATCTGGAGACAGAAAAATCAGAAAAGATATTGGCTCCGCTGGGACTCGAACCCAGAACCCTTTTCTTACATGGAAACAGCTCTACCGATTAAGTTACGGAACCCATATTAATTCGGTCACTTTTAACTGTATCATACTTCGACTAAGAACTACCAACATTATCTTCAGATATGATTTTAGATTTTCACGGCCAAAAATTTTATGGTTATTTCCTTTTGGGGTATTATGCCGTGTTGCGCTACCTCCTCCTTTAGCCAACGTTTCGGACAGCGTTACAGTGTCCATCATCAGGGCAGATGTGTGAAACGTTGGCTAAAGGAGGAGGTAGCGCAACACGGCATAATACCCCAAAAGGAAATAACCAACATTATCTTCATTTACTTAACGCACATATTATTGGCTGCTATCTTTATATATGATTACAAGATTCAACTCGAACTAAATGCAATCTAGCGGAGTCCCAGCGGAGCCAATATCTTTTCTGATTTTTCTGTCTCCAGATTTCGATTGAGTTTCGCTAATATTGTCTTCATTTAATTAAATATTATAATTTGAGATTTTACTCATAAAGTTTAAAAAATTAATAATAAATATTCATCCTAGACTTGCAGAAAAAGTCAATAGATGTCGCGTATTACAAATAAAATGGATAAAAATTTATCCAGACACTATCTAGATTGCATTTAGATCGAGTTGAATCTTGTAATCATATATAAAGATAGCAGCCAATAATATGTGCGTTAAGTAAATGAAGATAATGTTGGTAGTTCTTAGTCGAAGTATGATACAGTTAAAAGTGACCGAATTAATATGGGTTCCGTAGCTTAATCAAGGGCGGATCCAGCTTTGGCGCCAGGGGGGGGTCACATAGCGCCAGGGGGGGGTCACATAGTCGTGGTCAAGTCACAAAAAGTTATAATTTAATTTTGATAATAATAGATACAAGTAAAAAGGAGGTCCACCTAGGTCCTGGACCCAGCCCAGGGGGGGGTCATGACTCCCATGACCCCCCCCCCCTGGATCCGCCCTCGAGCTTAATGGGTAGAGCTGTTTCCATGTAAGAAAAGGGTTCTGGGTTCGAGTCCCAGCGGAGCCAATATCTTTTCTGATTTTTCTGTCTCCAGATTTCGATTGAGTTTCGCTAATATTGTCTTCATTTAATTAAATATTACAATTTGAGATTTTACTCATAAAGTTTAAAAAATTAATAATAAATTTGCATTAACTATACAGGGAAATTATTCTCCTCAGTGCTTTCTTCATCTTTGGGGATGCTCTTTGAGGAAAGGAAGGAATGAATATGGGCCTTGAAGAGACCCATGTTGTAGAAGAGAGAAAACACAGAGGCAGGTAAATTGTTCCACAGCCGAGCTGTTAAATTCAAGAATGAGTAGTAGAAACAACCTGTTCTCATTGACAAATTACGCATTTAGCGAGTTTCCCAGCTATCTACAGGTGCTGAAGGGATTAATGACGCTAGTTCCTCGGAGCATCTTCTATTGAAATACCGCTAGAACAAGGATAGCATTCCCAACTGACGCTTGTGCTCTAAAGAATGCAATCCATTTGATAAGACAGGGGAATCCACCAAACGAACCGTCTGTTTCTGCATAGAGCCCAGAATCAAATATTTTGGGGCTCCAGATCAGAGTTAGTTGCCAAATTCAACATTGGGGCACACTTTCTATTTGTAAAGGGTCAGCAGTTGTGTATTATTAATGTATTATTTACCTTCAAAGGTCCCTTAGGCTTGGACGGCGCTCCGATGACAGTGATGTCAACTTCCACCGTATCAGTGCCAGAGTCGTTCTTGGCAGTGACGATGTAGATTCCGGTATCGGCCCTCTTCATCTTGATGTAAACGAAGGAGGTCTTGTAGTCCTCATTGTTGATCTTCAGGGTCTCCGTGGAGACCAGCACCTTGCCCTTCAGGGTCCATGTGACCACCGGGGCGGGTTCTCCCTTGACGTCAGCATCCATGCGAAGGGTTTCGCCGGAGCGAACGGTCTTCTTTTGCAGATTCTTGCGGTCAATCTTGGGAGCGACTGTAATGAGAAAAACGAAAAATGTTGCAGTTTATGGCTTTAAGATTCTTAAAATCTTATTCAATCAGAAATAATTGAATAATTAATAAATTTCAAAGTTGGACCACTTTTGATAACATCTTCGTGGATTTATATGTGGCCGATCAACCTTTACAAATTTAATGGAATGCATTTATAAATGTATCTTTTGAAACTATCTGAATCGAAATGAACAATTTATTCTACCCTGTACGGTGTGTACAACTTTGGTACATTTCCTACAAACTTTGGTGTACCGCAGGGATCCAATTTAGGACCCTTGTTATTTTTAATTTTATATATTTTATAACCTCTTTGAAAATTTTTGTCGCTCTCATAACTTATATTGTGTATGTTAACTAAATTTATTTTTTTTATGATTTCTTATCACGTTTGCAAAGCACGGGTTAAATAACTTCTTTGCAAAACAAAATAAAACAGTGATGTTAAATTCATTTTTTAAAAACATAAATTCTCAAAGGAGGCCACGAGGGAAATCATTTCCCAAGGTTATCTTTGAGTATGATGTATTGGTGATCTTTAATTTGAGGAAAGAAGAACAAAAGAAAGTTTTATTGGACTAAGAGAGCTCCACGACGGCAGTAATAAATAGTAGCATTATAAGAAAAGTAGGTACTCACGGAATCTCGGCTTGCAGACCACAGACTTGGAGTGGTCAGAGGGCTCAGAGGGTCCAGCCTTATTGACTGCGATGACCCTGAACTCGTACTCGTGACCTTCTTCCACGTCGGTGACCTTTCCGCAAGGCCTCTCGCCCTGGGTCTTGAGGGCGTCCGTCCACGACCTGAAAATAACAAATAAATGTTAATGACTATACTTCAACCACAAAAAGATATTGGAGAGAAAGATCTTAGGAAGTTCTTAGGACCTTATTGGTTTCTTCAAAATTATTAATATTGTTTTATTATTGATTCACCTACTTTAATACAATTCGCTCCTTTAAATATCCCCTTCCGTAGACTCAGAAATAATCTACCACTCATTCTCAATTAATTGAAACTATTCAACATTGTCCAGAATGTGTAGACTGGTCAACACAAGACAAGTCCTTGACTTTTTTTAATATAAATCAATGACTTTCTCTGTCATTGAGGATTTCGCTATACTAATGTTGATGAAAAATGGAGTGCACCCTTAGAAAGAGTTTAGTCTAACTAAGAAAGAGTCTTAGCTTAGTCTAGCTAAGATGGAGAGAGTTGCATGGCATACCAACTCTTCATCCTGGGTGGTGGGGGAATGTTTTGACCATAAGTTACTTAGATTAAGTTAGGTTAGGTTTGTTTTGTATGCCTACCTTCCTCCCTTCTCCCTCTTCTGGATGATGTATCCGGTGATTGGAGCTCCACCGTCGCTCTTGGGTGCGGCCCATTCGAGGTCCACAAAGTCCTTGTCCCAGTTCTTAAGTTCTGGACGGCCGGGCTGTCCGGGTTCATCTGTAAATAAAATAAAACGTTATTATTACCGTCTATATAAAATGGCTGATGATGATTCAATTCAATATTTACATTTTAAAAACATTGCAAAATTAACATTTCAAAGCGTTTTTAAAAGAGAGAAAATATTTAAGATAAGATAAACAGATTTAAACTAACAGCAAAAAAGCTTGCCATCTAAATTATTGTGCTTCATTGATGTTAAACATATCAAAGTGATTCTATTCAACAACAAGACAGCTCTCTCGACTGGCATGACCATCGGCAAGTTAGTTCTGCAAGCCGAGAGATAAAACAGTCTATGCTGTCAGTGACGGAGATAACCATCGGGAACACAAAAACTAATGCTTTCCATGATAGTCGAGTTTTCGAACCATCCACGAATCAGTCTGAAGAAATGCGTTACAATGAGCACATCCCTTATGTAGATGGTTCATACCGAGCATTCCCAAGAGAAAGTCAATAAAGTAGAGCCACAAGTAGTAGCCTTACTCCCTCAGGTAGAGAAATCTCTGAAATTTCTTCTGAGCTTTCTGCAACATGAGGGAAGCAGGCTCCAAACCACCGATCCACTCTCAAGCCTACTCCTAACCAAAGCATTGTATAGTACTGTGAGAACACGGGTGTCTCTGAAATTTCTCGCAGTGCGTTGGACAAAACCCAGCATGGATATGAACATTGGCTCCGGAAGCAGTTGAGACTCTGTATTCAGGTAAAAAGGAGGAAAACGTTCAGAAGATTTGTGATATTGGAGTAAATTGGCTCACCGAATGGATTCTTGGCAGTGATGGCCTTCTCAGTCTCCAGTTCTTCGGATTCTCCTTCCTTGTTGACTGCCTTCACACGGAACTTGTATTGCTTGCCTTCTTGTAGGCCTGATACTGTGGCCTGGAAATATCGGAAAATAGTTCATCGTTATTGTTTTGAATTACATACGCCTGTAACAGTAAAGAATGAGACTGGTAACGTGACATTTGATGTGGCAACACCGGTTGCTTTCCTTTTGAGGGAGAGGGGGGCAAGCCTACATCTGATGCGCCTACTTTGCAAGTATTAATCAGCAAGTCGACGAATTACGCACGTATATATGTAAAGAATAGTAACTGTAATTTGTTTTTTATAGAAATCTACAATTTCATTCTAAGTTTGATGAAATTTTGCACAATTGACAATCAAAACAAGAAGAAGGTCACTGTCAACATGAAATTTCTGTAAACTACCCTATTTTGATGGTCTTCGTGGTCGAGGGGCAAGACTCTCGCAATCTGAAGGTCGCGGGATCAAGTCCCTGCGTGCGCTTATGAATTTTATTTGATTATTTTGTGTTATTTCACAATTAATTCATTTAAAATAATATATAGTATATTTGTGGCACGTTCCAGAGTGGAAGATACTCTCAGTATCGCCCTGGTGTAAGATCACCATTCAGAATTGGAATGTTACTTGAAATGGTGTTAGCTGTGTTTGGTGACCAGATCTGAATAGCCAGGCATTTCCCCACCCCCTTCCCCTCCCCACTACCTTCAGCCTCTCAACATACCCCAATTGGGGATGCCATAGTCTCACTGGCTCCAGACGGGAGCAGCTGAGACTCTTGTGAGGTATTACTATAAAAAAAAATTAAAACAATATGATAGAACGCTGAAACACATAACCCTACAATCGGCGTTTAATAGAGACCCTTCAAATGTCAAAAAAAAAACAAAATGGCGCTGAATGGCCATTTGATGACAATGTAACGCTTGAATTTGTGGAGCTTGAATGGAGTCTAAATTTAGAGTTTTATTTCAAGAAAGACTGATAGGACAAAATGGTTGATAAATTATTAGTTTTGTCTTACCTTAGGCTCCTTGCTGGTTCCGCATGGCACCCAGGTGCCTGTGAGCGGATCCATCTTCTCGATCTCGTAGTACTCGATGGGGCAACCTCCATCGTCTTCTGGCTTCTTCCATGCCAGGGTGCAGCCGTTCTTGGTGACATCGGCGACCTCCAACGGGCCCTTGGGCTTCGAGGGTTTACCTGCAAACAAATAATTGGTTAGATCGAGCAACAAAAATGGAGAATTTCCGGCAGCAAAACAATGATTTCTGTAATTATTATCCAATAAAAATTAAAAAATTTTGTCATTTTTACAAAATGTCCAAAGTCTGTACTCTCTGCTACAACATGTATAGTCTGTCAAAATAGAGTAGAAAATATAAAAACTGGAACTACTAAATTTGTAGACTGGCAACACCAATTTAACTGTCAAATATTTCTTTGAAGTGCAATGACACTGAATGTGTAGAACATAGTAAACCACATTTTAAAAAACATTTTTTCTTCATGACATAAATTTTATTAAAAGGTGATTAATAAAGCGATTTGCTTTAATTTAATTTAACATAAATTTGACTTTAACAATATATAGAAAGGAAGAATCACTAATGGTGAGTTTAGTTAGACTACTTTTAGATCTGAATGAGTTAAATATATTCAGATCTAAAATTAGAGACATGATCTAAAGCCCAGGTAACGCTAGGTACTTTATCTAGTATTAAATAAATGTGAGCAATTTCTAACCTGTGCTTTATATTTTATTACATTATAGTTATTCTTCATTATGTTAACACAAAATTGCAAAGGTATAATAATAATATACCTATATTCAATTCTAATTTTGAGATCGGCGGGTATCACTATACTGCAATGAAAAAATATTTTTTCCACTATTATGCCTTTTTAATTTTTTATGAAAATGTAGGTTACACAGCTTTACTTTAACACCATGAGTTATGTGTTTAGTATTGCCATTTGATCAACAGTGGCGCCCTCATATTTTCTACTCTTTTTTGACAGACTATAACTTGCCTGCCAAACTGGGGACTCCATCTTATAGAAACTCATAGTCACTGGCAAAGTGAAAAGTAGGAGAAGCAGAGGTAGAGAGTAAGGTTACTCTGAGGTTACCCCGAGGTTACCCTATGGTTTCCCTAAGGTTATACTAAGTTTACCCTAAGATTACCTTTAGATTACCCTAAGTTTAACCTAAGATTAACCAATGTTTACCCTAAGGTAACATTAAGGTTAACCTCCTCCTTTCCTCAGGGCCTCCTGTGTGGAGTTTATATAAAAAATAAATTTTCTAACAGATGGGCGGTGTGAGTTAATTTATTCACACATCACTTGGTTACCATCTAACCATCCAGTAGATGGTGTTGTGTTTCGTTAGCCACAGCAACGCATTTCCGGGTCAGCTAGTATATATATATATTTATATAAAAAGATCTGACTCACCAACAACGATGATCTCAACCTCCGCCTCATCCTCTCCCACTTCGTTCTTGGCTTTGATCTTGTATTTGCCAGAGTTGGCTCGCTTTGCCCTCATGATGAGCAGCTTGGTGTTGTAGTCGATGTTATCCACACGGACCATATCGTCGGAGACCAGCTCGACGTCCTTGAACATCCAGGTCACCACCGGTGGGGGCTCTCCGATGATCTTCACATCCAGGGATAGCGGGAGGCCAGCCTTCACCGTGATCTGCTTGAGATTGGTGCGATCAATGTGTGGTTTCACTGAAAAACAAAATAACAAAAATTAATGCAAATATTACGATACAATACAAATACATGCTCGAGATTTCCCAGAAGGTAATTTTTTTAAATTATTGGCCAATATTTAAAAAAATCATAACTTCGAATTTTAACATGGAGACCTAAAAACTTATTATAGTGCTATATAGCCAATGAATCGAACTGTATTTTACCGTTTATCTCATATTTGTATGTTTTATAAAAAAAATATCAAAAAATCGTAAAGTTTATAATCGCACGAATCCTGCGTGGTTGTTTTGAAAAAAAAAACTTTGAAACTGCCGTGAGAGGTACTTATTTGAGTCAACAAAGGATATTTTCTATTTCTGTATATTGTCTGTGGTATACTTGATAATTAATGGTGCGTATCTATGGAAAAAGGACTTAATTTTAACCGTTAACAGCTGAAAAGAAATTGTTCTTGAAAAAAATATTTTAAAATATATTTTTAACATCATTATAAAATAGTGCACGAAGTTCGGATTGGCAACATCCATGATCATAATACATAAAGCATTTCAATAGCTTCGTTTTAAGTCCAAAATAACGAATGTGGGAGTTACAAATATATTTTTTTTAATTGCCGAATCAAGGAGATAATTGCCTTCTTTATCCGAAAAGCAATCGGAGACATTTAAAATGGCGCCAATATATGGCAAAAATCACTCCACATCTTACTTAATACCAGGTCTTCAAACATAGGTTACAAAAAGGTGTTCTTTGTTACCCTACATTTCTTTATCACAGGTTCTCCTAGGTTACCCTAGTCCCATTAAAAGACACCTGGGTTATATCATTTATCATTATAGGCTATCAAATAGTGTCCTCTTTTTACACTATGTTTCGGTTGGTTGCTCTAGGTTGTGAAAAGTTAACTTTGATTACCATAAACCCCCCATTAAGGCATCTTACTTAACCCTGGATCATCATACAAAGGTTATAAAAAGGTCTTCTTTGATATACGGGCTCACCAGGTTGTTAAAGGTTGTCCTAGACTACACTGTATCTCCAGATATTGTCCTAGGATTCAATCTTCTCTCTGGCTTGCTGTGAAAGAATATCAGAGTATGGTAAGTTACTCACGGTATCTGGCCTTAGCCGTGTGCCAGTTGGTCTGCTCCGAGGGTTCTGATGGTCCGGCCTTGTTGACGGCACGGACCCTGAACTGGTATTGGTTTCCTTCCTCCAGCTTGGGCACGGTTCCTTGGCATTGTGGTCCAACTTCAAGAGCCTGAGGAAAACACATTCAAAATTAATAAAGTCTATTGAAAAACCCCAAAATGTGACAATCCAAAGATCCAAAAGTTTAAACTAAAAACAAAACACTGATAGTTCTAGAAGAAGGACTGAATAGGATACTGTAACCCCAAAATACCTTACACGGTCAGTTAAAAAATGGGACTTCAAAAAATCTTCCTCAAAAAATCGCAGGTGCGGCTGGTAGCAAGATGGCGGCCCACCAACAGCTGATTTCGTAACTGTCAAACTACTGCTTGATCTGTATTAATCTGTTAAGCCTCGATTACATTGAGTGAGTTTACATGCTACTAGCCGGCAAGTACCTAATAGCAGTGAGCTAGCTGCGAATATCTCAGTTTTCTACAAAATGTTGACAGAATTAGTTTGCGCGGGAATCGTTATTGAACTCGCCAGCTATTGAGCGTATGGAAAGTTTTATGTGTAATCATCACAATCGCAGTTGCCGATTCGCCCGCTTTTAAACTTGCCGGTTAGTAGCTTGTAAACTCGCTCAATATAATCGAGGCTTTAACAGTAGGGTTAATAAATAAACTTGTTACCTTGACAAACTGTCCGCTGAATTTGTCCATCATCTCAATGATGTATCCGGTGATGGGGGCACCGTTGTCCCTGATGGGAGGCTCCCACTTCAACTTGACCATATGCTCGTCCCAGTCCACGATGTCGGGCAGGCCGGGAGGAGTGGACACGTCGAAGGGATTCTTGGCCACGGTCGAGGATTCTGAGTCAAGAGGCTCGGATTCACCCTCTTCGTTGACAGCCTTCACGCGGAAGTTGTATGTGTGCATGGGCTCCAGTCCTGAAGAAACAAAACACGTACAGTCAGTCATTAGCCAATAATATCACCTCTGCCTTAGGTCATTCCAAGTTGATCGTAACGTTTGGTCACTTAGCAGGGGTGCCCGGGATTCGTGGGGTGAGATTTGTCGGTGAAGGTGTCTGCCCACCTACTACCAAGCGGGCCGGATCGAGAGAAACTGGTTGAGGGAGGCCTTTTGACCTCTCCAGCCGGACTCTCTCAACCCTTCACCTTGCACCGCAGTTGGAGGGATGGATAAACAAGTCCGTTACTCCTGAATACACTGACCTCCAGGTTCCTACCCATACTTTATTTTATTTTGGATATTTTGAACTTTAATGCAGGTTTTATGGGAATGATACTGTTCTACTCGCAATATGTATTTAATTAAAGTGTCTAATATGTTTCTAAACGATTAAATTTTCAAACCAAAATCACATAGATTTTGACAGATTCCCCTATCTTAAAAGCAGATTGCAATATTTGGAGCACTGAGTATGCTGTCCTTGTTCTGCTGGTATTACAATGGAAGATACTCCGAGGAAATAGCGTCAATGATCCCTTCGGCACTGGTGCACAGTCGGGAAACACGCCAAACACGTGCACAACATATGTACACGGTTGACATTTGTCACATGAGAGTGGGTCGCTCATACGACTCGTTCTTGAGTTCATTAGCTCAGCTGTAGAACGATTTGCCAACCTTTGTGTTTCCTCCCTCCTACAATATGGATCTCTTCAAGACGCGTCCGCACTTCTTCCTCTCCTCAGAAAGACCTTCCACACATCATCTCCAAAGATAACATAGGCCCTTAGGGAATATATTTTCCTCAGGGCCTTCTGTGTAAGCATTACGTAGGAGAGTGTTTCACCTCAAGGCTCCGCAACCGGGCTCGAAAAGAAGAAGATGGAGAGATACGAAATTACAAATGTTAGAGAAGAGTGCCAACATTTACAGCGACAAAATCGATGCGAAAATTGCGAAAATGTTTAATAAAACACGACTCGTTTAAAATACAGCAAAAATCTCGCAGATATTGTCTTAAACAGTATTTAAAGAAACACTGTGATTTTTTTCATATCTATAACTTGTAAAATAACTGAAACAAATGTGTTTTTAATAATTTTTGGAGCATACTTTGCGATTTTTTTCTATCGAGGGAATTTTATATTATTTGCGTTTCGGCGCGGGCAATTTTTAGATATTATCTTCAAGAATAGCATATATTTTTTTAAGAGCTTTAAAACTTAACGTGTTTAAGGGAGATATGTAAGAACTCGGTAGAAATTCGGGTTGCAGGCCCTTAAGAAGAACGTTGGAACTATTAAGGTAAATGATTTTGTATTTTTTGCATAATTATTGATTATAATCTTACCAGTAACGACTCCCTCAGTCTTCTCCGGATCCACAGTTCCTGCGGGGGTCCACTTGCCGGTGGCGAGGTCCTGCTTCTCCATGACATAGGTGGTCAGCGGCAGGCCTCCGGTGTGCTTGGGCTTCTTCCACTTCAGCTTGCAGCCCTCCTTGTGCACGTCAACAACCTCTAGAGGTCCTTCGGGCTTGCCGGGCTTGTCTGGAAACACCAAACAAACAGGGTAAGATAACAGAACCTTTATTTAATCATTGAAGAAAATATTAACACATGGATTTTGTTGAAGTAAAAAGTGACACTAAAAAAAAAAACAAACACATACATCTATGTATAGGATTTAGCCTGCCGAATAATCGGTTTCTTCTTTGTGCGGTGCTTCATAGCTTCCCCACTCTTGTCGACTTTAGTTTTCTGAAGGTTTACTACGGCATACTCTTCTTTTATTCTGACTCTTGAAATGCCTGACTCAAGTATCTGATTCACTTGATCGTGCCATTCATCGATCCTCGGGCATCCCCGACTTCTTCCACCATTCACATTTGCTTCGTATATTCTCCTTACACTCCTTTCTTCGTTCATTTGCTCAACGCTTTCTCATTACGCTTACATCAGTCTTGCATTCTTTACAGATCTTCACATTTCTCAGACGATCATACATGGTTTTAAAAGCATACGCCTCAGGAATCTCATTTCTACATCATTTCATCCTTCCTCTGCTAGTTTCATGCCTTACTGCCATACAACAGGGTAGGTACCAGCACCTTATTGTTGACTGCTAGTTTCGTTTATTTGGTCAGTTTTTTGTTAATGCCAACGGCATTCAGTCCTCCATTAATAGAGTTATCTGCATTTACCCTTCTTTCAAAATCTCTCTCTGCACAAACTCATCCACCTGCTCCAAGTATTCATCATTCACAACTATATTGCACACTGTTTTCTTATTCTCTCTTTCAAACACGGTGACTTTAAACTTACTTACATTCATCGTTAACTCATATTGGTATCGATTGGTTAATCAAAAAGATGAACTCACCGAGCACTGTAATTTCAATAGTGGCCTCGTCAAAACCGGATTCGTTTTCAGCCCTCAGGGTGTAGACCCCTGTGTTCTTCCAAGCAGTATCCGTAATAGTAATCTTGGTGCTGTAGTCTTCGTTCTCGATTCTCTGAGTTGGAGTGCTCTCGAGAGGCTGTGGAAACATGAAAACATCAATATTTTTTGCGTTAACAGAACACTAGATAAGTGGAGCAGCTAGGCATCCAAAACTGGTTTTCAACTGACTGTCTGCAACCAAAAAGTATAATTTTGGGTTATTATGTTGAGTAACACTTCCTCATTCTCTAGCCAACGTTTTGGATTGTGTTACAGTGTCCATCGTCAGGGCAGTTTTGTAGATTGAAGTCAAGTGCCTGTTTATGTACAGTGAAACCCTGTTAAGAAGTTTGGTTTTTTCAGTCCCTCGGCCCAAAATTGGCCCTATTTTTTCTACAAGGTTTTCCTGTTTAAAAGAAGTTTGTTTTTTGCGGTCCCTTGGAAAACTTTTTAAGAGGGTTTCACTGTATATAGAGGTGATAGTTGATACCATGATGCAACAATTAATTTTCTTAGGGCCGGTATTTCACTATAATAGTAATGTGATTTTCAGCATTTAGTTTTTGTGCAATGTCAAGTACTGAATATCATGAACTATTAAGTTTATCGTCTCTATTATATGGATAATCTCTATGACTCGTTTCTATGATTCGTTCTTGAGTTCAACAGCTCGGCTTTGGAACGGTTAGCCGGCCTCTGTATTCCCTACCACCCAAAACATGTAAAATAATGTATATATAGGCGTGTTTGATGCGTTTTGGGTCTTCCCAAATGTCCAAAACGTTGGCTAAAGACAGAGGAAATGCTAGGAAGGTACGTCGCTGATCTAACTCGAATACAAAAAAGGTTATGGTCACCGACAAGTGGAACGCAGAAGAAAGAGAGGAAGTTCATCGATAACTTGGACTGATCAAGTATCGCAAGCTTCCGGTATGTTGGTATTCACGGCTGTTGAGGAGTTTGGAATGGAGAAGCCTGTTTCATCAGCGAAATCAGAGTGGGTGTCAAGATCATCAGCATTTAGCAATGAACAAGTCAAGGATAAAAAATAAATAAAAATTAAGTGTTTCCAGTTCTTACCTTGCCCAAAAGGGTCCAGGTCTTGGTTGGTGGGGGTTCACCCTTGATATCAACGTCCAACTTGATGGGAGTTCCATTACGCACGCGCAATGGCTGCATCTTGTCGCGGTTGATATGTGGCTTCACTGAAAATTAAGTAAAAACATTGGCATTCTTTGTATCATGTCGAGGAATTGTTGTTTGATAGACCAAGGTTAAAAATTTGTTCAAAGAAACTTTAGTTGAACTAATACGTTTTATGTCTTTACTAAACCAGATTAAAATATTATCATCTCCTTTTTGAAAAAGTCTCAAAACCACACACATAAATTTTGAGACAACAAAATATGAAATTTGGGGCTTAACCACTACTACTGTATAATAAACAATTTTGTCACCTCACTTTTTTACCATTTCTTACAATAATATTTAATAAAAAAATTAACAATGTCTAACGGCACGTAGGCGATTTGGCGGGTGAAAACTGTTTCTACAAAATAAGTCCTTTTTATGTACTTCTATGGACAACTTTGAATAGAGATGTAAAGCTTGATTCAATATGGATCTTCTACTTTTGTGTTAGGGTTGTCACTAGAACAATAACAGAGTTATAACGATTTCTGTGGGAACACACGTTAGCGTGAAAACACGCTTATTATACTTGACCGCTATTGTTATATTGTCGTGTAAACACGCTTGCGGATCGGAGTGGTTAACATTCTTTTTAATTATTTTATTAAGTACATTGTTAATTAAATTGTATCTATTATTTTTCAGGTAGATGAACTTTGTTCAATAATAGATATGTAAACTTTAAAAACATTCAAACGTGATTTTGCCTTCATATTTTGACTATCGATTTCCCTAATCTCAAAACATGTAAATGTGATTTGGCGACATCGCCTGTACAGGGACAATAATATTTTCTTCTGGTTTTTGATGGAGACAACTTGGAGAAAAGACCCGAGTAGATCACGACCCATTGGCTGTGTCAAATAGAATCAGATCTAAAGTAACCTATCTCTGATCGGTTTATTTGATTTAATAATCTTTTTTTGAAAAGTGACATGATCGATCATTAGTGGTTTGTGATCAGATCAAAATGATCGGGTCAAAATGATCGGGTCAAAATGATCGGGTCAAAATGATCTGGTCAAATTGATCCAGGACCATTCAGGGTAGCTATCTCACGATAGTGGAGGATGTAAGGAACGAAGTTTGTTAAAGAAAGAGGTAATAATACTTACGGTGCCTAGCCTTGGCGGTGTGCGGCTCCGTGGCATCTCCCGGTTCTCCGGGCCCGGCCTTGTTGACGGCACGTACCCTGAACTGGTAGACATTACCTTCCTTGAGATCGGGTACTCTGGCTTTGCATTCGGGCGTCTGCAAACACAATAGGCCACTTGCATCAAATTTTTTTTAATTTTTTTCCGGTTTAGGCAAATATTCTAAGACATTCTGTATTTTTTTTTATTTTTTAATCGTATTTTTGAAACCCTGGGGATTTTTGAAAATTTCAATCCGATAAATCAGACCATTTTTTATAAACCGGAAAGACGGGACATAATTTTATAGGTTTGAAAAAACGATAATTACATAGCCGAAAATCATTTAAAAAAAAAAGAACATTTTCCACACGAATGGCACAGGAGAATAACGAGGCATACCAAAAATATTACATCTCATAAATATTTTTTTTCCTTGATCCATCTTATTGACCATAAATCATTATAATGAACAGCGTCTATATTACTAAATTCAATGTAATATACTTGTACTTGTAAATTATAATAATAATACGAATATTATAAAATTTTATTTTGTTAAAATCAGCACCATAATCATTATACCTCTAAAACACGTACCGACATCATCTGCACGTTCTGAAGAGAACCCCTAGATCATTAAAAGTACGGGGTTCTCTTCAGAGCATCTGTCAAAAAGTGAAACCAAATGATAAGTTCGCAGAGAACAAACAATAAATCTAGTGAACGAATTCAAAAATTCGCCTGAAATCAAAGTGATGCCGTATAAAAAAATAAATCAGTGTGGAATTTTAAAAAAATAATAGGAACATTTTCGGAGACGGGACATTTTCATGTAGTGACGTCACAAGCCTAAATAATGGATTTATTTATTTAAAAATAACAAAAACTGTACATTTCTATACAATTTTACTAACATTTTCTTAATCTTAGTAAAAAGATCTATCCACATGATTTTTTCCAAGTCGTTATGAAATCCATGCAAGTGGCCTATTATCAGCATATTAAAAGATGAACTAAAGTCAAATTACTTATGTCATTTAAACCACTTTATTAGCTGCAAAATCCATGTGTTTCGAGAACGATGTTCTCTTCATCAAAATGAAACGTTTACTAATGATAAATGGATTAGATTAATATTGGGAAAGCGGACGGAGTTCGAAGGGTCAATCTAACCCAAATCAGCAGAAGAATAATTGATGTTGAAGCTAATCCTGCATGGTTGTTACTTTGAAACTCCGTGAAAGGTACTTATTCGAGTCAACATAGAATATTTTCGATTTCTGTATGTTGTCTGTGGTATACTTGATAATGAAAGGTGCACATCTATGGAAAAATGACTTAATTTTAACCGTAAACAGCTGATCAAAAATTCGTTGGTAAAAAATATTTTAAAAATTATTTTTAGCTTCGTTCTAAAATAGTCTACGAAGTTTCGATTTGCGACATCTATGGTCATAATAGATAAAGCATTTCAATAATTTAGTTTCAAAATAAATGGCTGGCCATAGAAAGGTTTTAAATAATTACATGTTTTAATTAATAAATGTTTTAATTAATAAATGTTTTACGAATGGTAGGAAAATGTGGTTCAATTTTGGACCGCTAACAATGGCAGAAAAATAAAAGTGGTCCATTTTTTGACCATAATTGCTCCAGTGGATAAGATGCATTACGCTGTCGGAAATTGGGAAAAAATACGGTGTGGTATTTGACTTACTGTAGTAGTTAGCGCCTCTTGCCAAGTGCCGAATTTGTCCTTCTTCTCAATGACGTAGCCCGTGATGGGGGCGCCACCGTTGTTCTTGGGCGCGTCCCAAACCAGGTCCACGCGGTCAACGTCCCAGTCCTCGATCTTGGGCACCGAAGGCTTTCCAGGGGCATCTGGAAAACGGACATCAGCATCATATGGGAGGGTACAAAACAACGTACAGGAGAGCATACGTGAATAGCTCATGATACTCTTGAATAATGGAGGCGGGTATGAATAACCATTTATTTGATAACCGACACCTCTGCCACAGGTCACCCCAAGTGGTGCGCTACATTTGGTGACTTAGGAGGGGTGCCCGGGTTCATGGGGGTTAGGATTGTCTAGGTTTTGGTGGCGGATGCGTTTGTCCACCTACTGTGTGGCGGGCCGGATTTTGGGAGACCTTTTTACCACTCCAGCAGGACTTTATCGACCCTCTCAAACAGTGGAAGGGATGGATTCGTACATCCGTCACTCCTGGACACACTAACCCCCAGATTCCTCCCAAACTCCTCCACAATGATGTTTCCAATTCCCTATTCCCGAACATTCCACAACATTCCAGAATGTTCCGGGATATTGTGGAATGCTCTCGAATACTCTTAAGTATTCTGGACTGTTCTAGAAATTTCTAGAGGGCAAAACTTCCAGCCCTTATATCTTCAAAAGCACGCCCTTCAGCTAAAAACAGGAAACTTCTTCATGGATGGGGGATAGAGGGCCACCACACCATATTACTTCCTTGATCGTACCGGAACTCATTTCTGAGTTTTAGCGGCAAGCACATTGTGGTACACTTTCTTTTATAATATTATAATTATTATATAATATCCCACGATTTTGACAGGTCTGCACTAGTATACATGTTTTTATCTAATGTGAACTCACCATAAGGATTCTTGGCCAGGATGGAGCCGTCAGTCTTGAGCGGCTCCGATTCGCCTTCCTCGTTGACAGCCCTCACGCGGAACTCGTACTCCTCGCCTTCCTGCAGTCCCTTGACTTCCATCTCGGGCTCCGTGCACTTGCCAACGGGCACCCAGCGCCCGGTAGCCTTGTTCAGTTTCTCCACCACGTAGCCGGTGACGGGCTTGCCTGGAACACAGCAAGAACATCATGACTTCTTATTCACGTATTTAAAGATCACTCCAGGTCATGTGATGAGCAGTGGCCAAAAAGAAAAAGATTTAGTTATGGAGATATTTAGAGACATAGTTATAAATCTTTGTAAGTCACTAACTGTTAATCTTAGATACAAGTAACTGGTTGTGACTCACGAGTTAGTTGCTAACTATAATTTAAAGCGCCCTTGAGGTGATTTTTCACAAAAACGGCGCTATACAAATTATCCAATTATTATTATAATAAGTCATAGTTATAAATCTTGGTTGAAAGTCACTAGTTATAAATCTTAGTCGTAATTCACTAACTATGAGTCTTAGATGCAAGTAAATAGTTATGTCTCACTAGTTAGTCGTTAATTATAATAAGTCTTAGTTATAAATCGTAGTTTTTAGTCACTATCTATAAGTCTTAGATGTAAATAACTAGTTGTGTGTCACTAGTTAGTTACTAACTATAATGAGTCCTAGTTATAAATCTTAGTTGTTAGTCACTAACTGTAAGTCTTACATGCAAGTAACTAACTGTAACTCACTAGTTAGTTGGTAACTATAATAAGTCTCAGTTGTATGTCACTATTTATAAGTCTTATTTGTAAGTCACTAGTAATAAATATTAGCTATAACTTATTAGTTATAAGTAGTTAATTTACTAAATCAAGTTTTACAGCGACCTTGAGATGATTTTCCCATGTCTTTTCCATAGATTATCTTGAAATTTGCCATCTTATATTGCAAAACTCTTATAATATTATGTTCTGAAAAGTTAGTATCTCACCTCCGTCATCTTCTGGTTTCTTCCACGCCAGCTTGCAGCCAGACTTGGTGACATCCGACACCTTGATGGGGCCGGTGGGCTTGCCAGGGGCAGACAGCACGGTCACTTCCACTTCAGCCTCATCCTGTCCGTGTTCGTTGACCGCCAGGATGCGCCACACGCCCGTGTTAGAGCGGATGGACTCCTTGATGTCCAGCTTGGTGTTGTAGTCCACGTTGATGATGTGCACATTGTCCTTGGTGACCACCTGGATACAAATAATGTTATCAATGACGGGCAACTAACAATAAAGAACTTGCAGTTATGGAAAAGACTAAAATAAAGAAGAATATAAAATTACTGTTACAAAAGAAGTTCCTATGGATACCAAATGATATAAAATTGAACAACCAATGGTCAACCGATTCAAAATCAAATACCCTCTTTCCCAACTTAAAGATAATTTAACATAACAAAATTGGGTATTTTTTATTTATAAGGTTATCTCTCTCTCTCTCAGGTTATGTGGGTCCTAGCGATCCGTAATGTAGGAAGGTTCTGCTTTTTTTTGTTCCAGAATAAAAAAAGAACAAGAATGTTTGGGAATAAACGAAAACAGGTTTCTACTTGTGAGGTTAAATTGGTTTCAGTAATAAAAGAGTTCATTTCCAAAACAACCAAAGCCCAGTATAATTTTATAAAGAACATAACAATGTTGCCCTTTTGAGGGGCCGGGTTTCACATCCCCAAAAACATAACAGATTCTGAAACATAACAGATTCATAACAGATTTGACAGGAATATAATTAAGCAGAAAGAAATATCGTACCTGCGGACCATGGATCTTTATCTAATTCTACACTGACACGAACTCTTAATTTACTTGAATATAGCGCGTTGATGAACCGCGGGCCATATTCTCTCGCAATCTCCAGGATGGGAACCAGGAAAGACCCCCAGGAAGGCCAGAGAATGAGGACTCCCCGCCAGGGAGCAGCATCCAAGATCAGCACCAGCGCTCCGGTTGAGCCCACCGGATGAAACACGATTTCCGTCAGCACACCTCATCAGGAAATGAACGCCGAGTGACCATCCGTCACAAATATGAGCAGCAATAACCGTACCAGGTCATAAGGACTCTCCCTCGCAAAGCTTTTCAATATGCCAGTCGCGATTATGTAGGTAATTTACAATACCGTTATTTCGCGGATAAATATCGGTCCCAATGGCGGCGACCAATCACATTAGAAACAGCGTTCCGATCACATCAGAAAGAAGCGTTTGCAAAATGTACATCGCCCGGCTCGCGATTAAAATCGTTTAAAACAATTTGTAACGAAGAGATTATCCCATTTTTTAAATCCAAAACTATCACTAAAGTGACAAGTCGAATCAACACCGGCTTCCCGTACGGTGCGAATTCAAAAAGTAAAAACCAGAGAGAAAAAAAAAGTGTTGCCAATCCATTCCGTGCTGTTCAAATTATCAGGTTAGTGGTCAGGTAAATAATTATATCACAAATTGATAATTATTTACGTGACAATTCCCCCCTTCTCACGAAAATGTTTGGCCCCAAACATGAAATCCACGGTTCCGATGTAAAAAAAAAATAAACAAATAAAAAAATAAAGGTACACTAACTAACTAACTAACTAGAAGATAGGTCCATCAGGTATCTAGAAATTTTACAACAAGTAACCATTAGCAATCATAAACAATAAATCATATAAATCTAGATAGATTGAAAGAACAATGAGAATAGGATGGTACGAGAATAAGGAGTCTACAACACCTTCAGCAACGATGGAGCTGGGTGCTGGCATTACTGGCTGAAGTCCAGACCTGTTATTCTCATGACATCCTAACATCGGGAACATCTTAAAAATAAAGAACACAATCAATGAAAAGAAAAAAAATTATGCACAAAGCATCACTTTTCCTTCAGCAGGAAATTTTGCCATTAAAAAAGAGGCTTCACTTTAGGGTGGTCAACCATCCCTCACTTCACTGAATTTAGGCTATTTATTAATAGCGAAAAGGTAACTATTCTATCTACCTAGGTCCAACAGGTCTAATAGGTTAACATAGAATTTTATTCAACAAAATACAGAACAGACATTAAACCTAGAATGAGGAATATCTTTCACAGATATTTAACTTAGTTTAATTAAGTTTAAAAAAAAGATTTATAACAATGTAGAACCATAAGTATATGAGTAGTACTTGTGTATTAATGAATTAGTTAGACCAAGATTGCAAAACTTGTCTACTAAAAGTGGTTAGATTAGGGTTTACATTTTTTAGAAATACCTATCCGTACAGGTGGTTACAATAGGGTTTACATAATAAGAAATACCTATGTTTCAAAATTAAAAAATTAGATCAGGTTTTACAATACCAAAGATATACCTGTCTACAAGTGGTAACAATGAGTATCAGTAGGAACACAAAGACAAGCGAAACAGAATCTAGAATGTTTAGCTGAATGCATAGGGATTACAATTTAACAAAAAAAACCTAGCTAATAGTAGTGAACCACTATGAAAAAATATATAGAGTACAAGCCATTTTAATAACTAAAACAGTGTACATAGTTTGCACAAGAAAAAGACTGAGATCACACCGTAGACGGAGATCCTTCAAAATATTACTTCAAAAGTAAGCAAAAGGCAAAATTTCTTGAACAGACAATATGTATTGGTGATCGAATATATTGTGATAATCGACACTATCTAAATTGGTGATCAATCAAAACATTTGAATGACACTAGGTACAAAATTGTGTAGAGAAACACTGGTGTTTCAGCAGTGAGACTAATATAAATATTTTACTTATGACTATAAGCTATACAAAAATACGCTCTCCTGTGCTAGAGGTAGAGTATTATATATTCCATGCTGGAATTACTTAATAGGAAAGTACGCCGAAGCAGTACTACCTTTGTTAGAAAGACATAATAATGTTGTTAATAAACTATGACTTAATATTATTCACTTTAAGGAAAGCTAAACCAAACTTAATTGTAACAAATACTAGCTAAATATAATCTATTTATTATATAATAAAATCTATTTATGAAAATATACACATTTTGTATACCAGAAAGTTGCTCAAATCTCTGCTACACAAAGAACTACACTTAAGAATATATTTTGTTCTCTAGTTCCTTGGAGGATCTTTGGTTATAAGGCATGTCGGAGGGACGACAAAATGGAAAGAAAGCTCCACTGAACTAGAGAAAAAAAATGGATTTAGATTTAAAAGTAGGGAACAATACAAAATATCCGTTAACTGACGGAGTAGAGATGCGATACCAATGTGTGCGTGTGTGCATTGCAGTGATAATACTGACAGAAATAATATAGACAGGGTGTCTACTAAAAAAAACGAGAAATACTCATATCCAATCTAATTATATATATCACTTGAGAGAAAAAAAAAATAAGTCATGTGAAGGAGAGAGAAAAAAAAAATAATGACTTAAGGTTTGGGCGCCACTGATCATCAGATCAGATTCTAGTTGAACGAGGGTAAATAACCGTTTATCATCAATAAACTAGAATATTGCGTTTACTCCGACCACATGCTTTGGAGGTACCAAACTCCAAGACACATAACCTGAACAAACACATAAAGAAACAAATGAAATGGAGTGGAAGGTTGGTAGTCTTACACACCACGACATTGGCTTCCTATAATGTACTTAAAGTAATAATTAGTCTAAACGAACGATATCCTTGACGTGAAAATTTCCTACTATTTTTCCTTTCATATCTGCCAAAGTATAAATTAAATCAGAGACTTTACCCTTTATGACATTGCGAACAAATCTAGGTGCCAATTTATGAGAGAAATAATCTGGTCCACTGGATTGAACAAAATTTTTCCTCCAAATGACGTCTCCAACATCATAAATAACCGACTTACGACGCAAGTTGTAGTGTTGGGCATTCTTTTTAAAAGCTAGTAGTAATGCATTAGAAACTTGCTCATAAATTGGAGCTAACTCTTCCAATTTTTTAGCAAATTCACTTCTAGATTGTTCTAGGGTAGTGTCTGCGACACCAGAAGAAAGATTTATTTCATGAAATTTTCCGTCAATGATTTGTTCTCTTCCGTGCATGAGGAAAAAAGGCGTGAAACCTGTTGCGAAATTAACCGTATTATTCAAGGCTGACTGAATCTGAGGCAGAAATCTGGACCAATTACGATGGTCAGACTCGGTCAAGATAGACAAGGCAGTCCCGATAGTTTGGTTATACCGCTCAACTACATTGTTTTGCGGGGTGTAATAAGCGTTATAAAAAGGCATGGGAACATTATAATCTGATAACAATTGTTTAAATTCTTTTGAGACAAATTGTTTCCCGTTATCACATATAAAAGTTTGCGGAACACCGTGTACCAAGAAAATATATTGTTCTACATTTTTAACAATGCTTTTAGCAGTAGCATTTCTGAGCGGAAAAATCCAAGTATATTTCGAAAAAACGTCAACAACCGATAAAATGTACATAAATCCCGCGTAACTACGTGGAAGAGGACCAACAAGGTCGATAGACAACATTTGCATCGGTCTGTTGACTAATTTTGGATTCGTAGAAATGCCAGCCGGCGCAGATGTATTTATTTTATGTGCCTTGCACGTTTTACATTTATTAACAAACTTTTTGACATCATTATACATACCCGGCCAAAAATAACGGAGTTGAACTTTCTTATACGTTCTGAATACACCTGGGTGGCAAGAGCTAATAGACTCGTGTTCTTTACTTAAAATAGCGTTACGGTCCTTAAAAGGAACTACCAGCTTCCAAGCTGTATCCTCCTGTAGAGCGAAACGGGACTTAGAGTGACGAAATAAACAATTATCCTTAATTTGAAAATTATTAAAACGTTGAGGATTATTTTTACAATTAGTAAATAAGTTATTGTACCAATTATCCGTGCTAGTAGGAAGGTTGTCAATGGCTCCAATAGTTAAATCGTCTTTACGCGAAAGAGCGTCGGGTACAGTATTAAATTTACCCTTCCTGTGGACTACGTCAAAAGAAAATTGAGAAAGGCGGGTAGACCAACGTGCAAGTCTGCCTGTCGGATTTGATAAAGACACTAGCCATTGCAAACTGGAGTGGTCAGTTACTACTGTGAAGTGAACTCCCTCTATGTAGGGCCTGAAGTGATTCACCGAATCTAACACCGCTAAGAGTTCGCGCTCCGTCACGCCGTAGTTTCGCTCGTGAATGTTCAGACACCTAGAAAAAAAAGAAACCGGGTGTTCTTCTCCTTCAAAGACCTGTGTGAGCACGCCGCCTATCCCAACGTTGCTCGCGTCACAGTGTATGGTAAATGGAAGTGAAAAATCAGGACAATTGATAACTGGCGCAGAAGTTAATGCCTTTTTTAATTTTTTAAAAGAGTCTTCAGCCTCTGAAGACCAAGAGAAATTACTCACCCCCTTTCTTGAGCCAGTGAGTCTTGTTAAAGGGGCCGCTATTGTGGAAAAATTCTTGATGAAACGTCTATAATATCCACAAAGTCCAATAAATGCTTTTAACTGTTTAGAATTCCTAGGAGTGGGGTAAGTTCGAATAGACTCTAGCTTGACTGGATCTGTGCGAAGACCCTTTGCATCAACAATATAACCCAGATACTTCAACTCGTCCTTACAAAACTCACATTTTTTGAGATTAATTGTTAAACCTGCTTCTTTAATACGTGTGAAAACTTTATTTAACAATTCTAAATGTGACTCAAAATCTTCTGAAATAATAATTAAATCATCCAGGTAGCAGAAAACGTTTTCATCGAACTCTGGACCAAAAAGAGCATCAACAAGACGCTGTAATTCACTAGGTGCATTTTTCAGACCAAATGGCATCCTAACAAATTCAAAAAGTCCATGACCTGGTACAACAAAAGCCGTTTTAGAACAAGAGTCCTTATGTAAAGGTATCTGCCAAAAACTTTTCGATAAATCAATAGAGGTTATAAAGCGTGCACCACGTAGCTTGTCTAAAATGCGGGAAATATACGGCAAGGGGTACGAATCCCTTGTCGTGACGCTGTTAAGTTTCCTAGAGTCCAAGCAGAACCTTGCAGAACCATCCTTCTTAGGCACGATCAAAACCGGATTCGACCAAGCCGAACGCGAACGGCGAACAACACCTAAATCTAACATTTCCTTAAGTTGTGATTCAAGTTGTTGCTGACGAGTTTGAGACAAAGGGTAATACCGTTGCTTAATGGGATCTCCTGTTGTATTAATTTTATGCTGCACTAAATGAGTACGACCCAGTCCACATTTTTCAAACGAAATTGACTTAAATTTATCAATTACATTATTTAGCCTATGATTGTCTTGAGGAGACAGTAGGGAAGCTGACGTGATCTTGCGAATTTCACTTAAAGTATTCTCAACATCACGTCCACTGTTGGCCTTTGAAAACAATTGAGGAGCGATGTCAAATTGTTTCCAAAAGTCGACTCCCAAAACAATCACGGGAGAAAGAGACGGAATTACAAAAAAAATTATATATTTCTTAATACTATTAAAAGTAACTAGTACCCGCATAGTACCAATTACATCTTGATGTTTACCATCCGCGGTGGTAACGTAAGAATCAAGCTTATCTAACTTAAAACCTAAACTTAAGAAAAACCTATACAGTGAACCCCCAAAACAACTCACACTAGCTCCGCTATCCAAAAGAGCTGAAAAAACTAAATTGTTAATTGCAATATTAACATGAGGTCTAATATCTTGACCGCTGGTCATCATCGGCATGAATGCGTCCATGTCATGGTCGATGGGACTGGTATTCGAGTTTGAAACTATCGGTGGTCTCCTAGCATCCTCGCTAGCAGAATGTGGGGGACCCCCGTCTAGTTTTTTGAATTATGTCGTTCAGGATTAGCTTGTCGCTTGGTATGATTCTTCTGAGAATCAAACTTCCATTTTCTACAAAACGGCTTGGAATGACCTTTTATATTACAATAAGCGCAAAGTAATTTATTTCTATAAAATTGTGCAGAAGGTGAAGAAGAAGAGGAAGAAGGTGCAGCATTATTATTCAACGGAACGGATGACGGTTTATTCTTGTCTTTGACCGAATTTGCT
This sequence comes from Limnephilus marmoratus, assembly GCA_917880885.1. Lineage (NCBI taxonomy): Eukaryota > Metazoa > Arthropoda > Insecta > Trichoptera > Limnephilidae > Limnephilus > Limnephilus marmoratus. Next base: position 3,285,668 of record OU862935.1, read on the forward strand.
TCATCGTCGGAAATAGCTAAACTTTTTTCAAATCGCTTACAAACACTAATTAAGGAATTTAAATTTTTATCCTCAAAATAAGCAATAACAAGAGCATATTTCGGCAATAGGCTATTGCACACTAAATCCACAATTTGTTCTTCCGGAAGTTGAACGTTTAATCTTAAATTAGCTAATTGCACGTCTTCAACATAATCAACTACGCTTTGATTATACTTCTGTTTCATAGAGAAGAGAGCTTTTAAAGCTTCGGTTTGGTTAGCGATTGGATCAAAACGAGATAAAATTAGTTTTTTCAGTTCTAGCCAAGTTAAATTATCTTTATAAATGGTACGATACCATAGCAATGCTCTTCCCTCCAAAAGGTCAGCAAACGAAGTGACAACAAGCGGCAACTCAATATGACGACACCTAGATAACTCCTCCACACGTTGTATAAAGTCACGGATGTCTGAAGATCCGTTAAACTTAACACCCCAGCTATGTACGGAAGGATTTGTAGTTATATTCTGATAATAATTATTAGTTATGTTGGTATTTGTATTAGGACTTTCATCACTGCTTGTTTCTTGTTGAGAAGAAGTACCACTAGATTGTTTAAGGTTCCTGTTGTAAATTCGCGCTTGCTCTCTCATGGCGGACAAAGTGGGTTCTGGAGTAATATTAACGTCAGAAAGCATCTGAATCATTTCCTCTTTTGAGGCCCCGTTGATGTTAGACAACGACATTTTGTCAAATGGAATTTATTTATGTAAAAAAAACGAAGAAAAAATTCCAAATGATTCCATATAAAATAGTTAATATTTATGAGATAAACCGAATAACACTATATTAAGTCTGGAAAATTGTTTATAAAGTTATTACGATAACATAATCGAAGTATAATAATGATCGTTTGACATCTGACACATGTCAACAAAAATCGCTATCAGCTGATCTGTAATAACAACTGACATAACCATAGACAAACTTGCCAGCCTACAAAAATGTCCCAAAAATATTATCCGAAAAAAAGAACGAAGCTGTTCTAGTAGGTATATTTATGTTTACGTTACACAAAATTTGAGAGCGAACGAAGCTCAACCGGAAACCAATACAATTTAAAGCAAAGCAAAAAAATGACATAATAATATGCACAAAATTTCAAACTACCGCGAAATATTTCATATAATCCATTATAACATTTATAACGCATCTACACACACACACTGGTACCATTATAACAGTATGAAGATATTAATGAATAATACATATCCAACCTTGAAAATTCGGAAAAAGAAGCAGAAACTTAAAACATAACAGACCGTTAGAATATACGGGCACCAAAAGCAGAATATTCAACTTAAAACGTTGGGAGCGCCAAATATAAGGTTATCTCTCTCTCTCTCAGGTTATGTGGGTCCTAGCGATCCGTAATGTAGGAAGGTTCTGCTTTTTTTTGTTCCAGAATAAAAAAAGAACAAGAATGTTTGGGAATAAACGAAAACAGGTTTCTACTTGTGAGGTTAAATTGGTTTCAGTAATAAAAGAGTTCATTTCCAAAACAACCAAAGCCCAGTATAATTTTATAAAGAACATAACAATGTTGCCCTTTTGAGGGGCCGGGTTTCACATCCCCAAAAACATAACAGATTCTGAAACATAACAGATTCATAACAGATTTGACAGGAATATAATTAAGCAGAAAGAAATATCGTACCTGCGGACCATGGATCTTTATCTAATTCTACACTGACACGAACTCTTAATTTACTTGAATATAGCGCGTTGATGAACCGCGGGCCATATTCTCTCGCAATCTCCAGGATGGGAACCAGGAAAGACCCCCAGGAAGGCCAGAGAATGAGGACTCCCCGCCAGGGAGCAGCATCCAAGATCAGCACCAGCGCTCCGGTTGAGCCCACCGGATGAAACACGATTTCCGTCAGCACACCTCATCAGGAAATGAACGCCGAGTGACCATCCGTCACAAATATGAGCAGCAATAACCGTACCAGGTCATAAGGACTCTCCCTCGCAAAGCTTTACAATATGCCAGTCGCGATTATGTAGGTAATTTACAATACCGTTATTTCGCGGATAAATATCGGTCCCAATGGCGGCGACCAATCACATTAGAAACAGCGTTCCGATCACATCAGAAAGAAGCGTTTGCAAAATGTACATCGCCCGGCTCGCGATTAAAATCGTTTAAAACAATTTGTAACGAAGAGATTATCCCATTTTTTAAATCCAAAACTATCACTAAAGTGACAAGTCGAATCAACACCGGCTTCCCGTACGGTGCGAATTCAAAAAGTAAAAACCAGAGAGAAAAAAAAAGTGTTGCCAATCCATTCCGTGCTGTTCAAATTATCAGGTTAGTGGTCAGGTAAATAATTATATCACAAATTGATAATTATTTACGTGACATATTATAATTTTTTTATTGATAAATTAATGTTTAAGACAAGATTTTTATGCATAGCACAAAGGGTAACAATTATTATAAGTAATAATTATTAGCCTGAAGCACTCATCTACATTGAAAAAATCTCCCGAGAAAAGATACATGCTGTCGACGTAAAAAAATAATAATTAATATTTGACGAGTTAAAGTATTTCACAAAAAAATGTAGACATAATTTTTCTCAACGCCACCTAGTGGGAGATTTAGCACTAATAATGCCTTTCCCATATAAAAATAAAGTTGGTTGTTTGCAGGTGGAAAAATGTAATAAGCAGTAATTTTTTAATGAAATACTAGTATATATTGAAGTATTTGGCGGGTAGGAGATAGCTCAGTTCCGTAGACGTAGCTCAGTGGTTAAAGAGCAGTTGACCGGATATCAGAAGGACGCTGGTTCGAGTCCCGTCGGCGGCATGTATCTTTTCTCGGGAGATTTTTTCAATGTGGATGAGTGTTTCGGGCTAATAATTATCTTATATATAAAAATGAATCGCTAAATGTGTTGCGAAGCGCAAATCTCGAGAGCAGCTGAACCGATTTCGCTAATTCTTTTTTTAGAATATTCCTTGAAGTACGAGGATGAAAATCTCTTACGGAGAGAAAAATTAAGAAAATTGCACAGAAAATTGGATAATTTCAGAAAACCTAACAACTATCGCACGTTTGACAGTTCGCGTATTTGAGAATGACATTTTGCACAACAATTGTATTTTTGAAAATCTTTAAGCTGATAAATTTATTTAAAGTAGGTACTCCCATAATAGTTCGAATTGAATCAAGAATCTTGATATTTTAAATAGGTACCTATGTTAGGTACCAAATTTCATTTACATGAAAAATGGAAATTTGAATAAAAATTGTAAAAGGTGGCACGCGGGTTGTTTAAAAACTGAATGTACTGGGATTGAATATATGGAATGCGGGAGGAGGGTTGGCGAGACGAGGGAGCGGGAAAGGGAAGGCGGGGAAGGTGGAAGGGGAACGCCGGAGGGGAAGGGGACGTGTGAGGGGGGAGGGGAACTCGGGAGGGAGGTTCGCGGGACGGGGAAAGGGGGGGGAATGGAGTGGGGAGAGGGAAGGTTGAGTTGACGGAATGGGAACGCGAGAGGGGAAGAGGACGCAGGAGAAGAAGGGGAGGCGGAAGGGGAACAGGACGAATGGGAAAGGACAATCAGGGAGAAACAATTTCTTTATTAAATGGCATAGCAACGCATGCCGGGACCAGCTAGTTACTGATAATAAAGGGTATTTTTACATACCTCAGTTTCAGTTGTCTTCCATTTCTGGAACCACGTGATCTTCGGCGCTGGTTCTCCCTTGACGTTGATGTCGTAGAAGATGGGCTTGCCTTGGCGTACCGTGATGGGCTTCAGGTTGGTGCGGTCGATGCGCGGTTTCACTGTAATTATAAAATACAACAAATACAATATTACCATTTGTTGGAAAATGAAAAAAAAAAAAACAACGACAATGCTGGAGTTGTTCTAATAAAAATGAAGTATTCATTTAGGACGGATTGTTTCAAAAAATTTGACGAATTCATCAAATATTTTAAGTTAATTTTCACGTTCTGTGGAGGATCTATTCAAGTTCTGTTATTATATGTCTCTAGGCCAGTTGCTGAAATGATCACAGAGATTCAATAAAACTTGCACAGAATGTAAAAATTAGCTGAATATCAAAGATATTCAAATACAAAAGAGATATGCTATGGTGTCCGCGCAACTGTCAGCGGACTACGCCCTAATTAGAGTAGTTTGCATACAAAAATAATTTGTTAATTTCGTTGATTTTTTGAAGATGTGCATTAGTATCGCTTAACAATATATTTTGAATACGAAAAGAATTCGTTCATTTAGTTTAACGTTCGTTTGGCTTATTCGTTCATTTGGTTTATTTGTTAATTGGTAAACAATATCGGCAACATCCGGAAGCGCAATCCCACATAGTAAAAACTGCAGATAGCACATCTACTTATATTTCAATATCTTTGGCTGAAAATATTTGATTAATTCATCAATTTTTTTGAAACAACATATCCTACTTTTAGAAAAAGGTCAATAGGTGTCCCATACAAATAAAATCGGATATGTTTATCTGAAGAACTATCTAGGTTATAAACCAGTTCTTTGAACAATTTGATCATTTATAAAAATAAAAAAAACATGTGTGCAGTTCGCACGCGGTAAAAGTGAAACCTTCAGAAAATTAAAGTAGACAAGAATGGGGAGGCTACAAAGCAACGCACAAAGAGGACGCCGATTATTCTATCTCATTGTCTCGCTGGCTTAGTCCTATAGATGTATGTGTTTGTCTTTTTAGTGTCGCTTTTTCGTTTCATCCCAAATTACAACGGTGCTAAAGAAGTTTGCACTTCAAAAGTTAGCTGCCAAAAATATGCAGAAAAAAAGTCAAAAATATGAGTTGCCAAGTTGGTTGAGGTGCTTTTCCCGGTAAGACGAGAGATCCTGGGTTTGAGTCCCAGTTGTGACTGTTTTTTAATTTTTCTGTCTTGTTCTTTTTCATAGTTTCATTTAGATTTCTTATTATTATCTTCTTTTTAAAACTTGGGTGAACCAACTACTAGTCTGTATATAATTAATGATGTGACTTACAAGCCTTGTGCCTGATCATTTGCATCTTTGTCGGCTCTGAGGGCGCGCTCGGTCCGGCCTTGTTGACGGCGATAACGCGGAACTGGTATTCGCTACCCTCGGGCAGGTCCTTCACCTTGCCGGTCAGCTGGCTTCCAGGAACCTAAACAATAACAACATACATTTATATAACAATCTTTCTAACTGGTCTTTTTTCATATTTTTAACTGCGATATAGGAGATAAAGTACTACATAAAAATGGAATAGGTTTACGATTCAACAATTTAGCAGCTTTGGAAATAAATAAAAAGTTATAAATTCATAGGTTAAAATCATTAATAACCAATTAAATTTAATCTTCAGCCCTATTTTAAGTATGTTCCCCATTACTTCACTTATCCCCCGTTACTTCACTTAACCCCACCTCACTCTTACAAGTGATGTACTGTCCCACTCTAGTATACTGTCCCTTTCTTTATTGATAATATGTATACACTATATATGTGTACTTCTGTATTTGATAGCATTATTTTTATTACAGTCCTAATGATCATGTGGAAGTACCGAAACCGGTAGACAGTGAAAATATATATATAATTCAATCAAGTATTTTCTTTTCATTTATTCAGTCTTTTTTCATCTTATCGACTTATCTTATATGGCTAAAACTATAGCTCCAAGCAACGACAAAGACAAAAACTGCTCAGCAGAATAGCCAAACAGAAAGTAAAACAAATTGCAATTGTAAAACAGAAAATTAAACAGATTTTCAAATAAATATCTTGTGTATGGATTAAAAGGATTTTCAATATCCAGGTTTGGTGTCCTTTTTGAAGGGACCCAACAGACAGTTGTTCCCCCGACAATTGATCCCCTGAAATGATATTTACTATAAAATTATAATTTTTTGTGCATTATTTACCAATTTCAAACGTAAAAGATATTCAGTTTGACTTCAAAAATACCCTTGATAAAAAGTTGGTACAAATATCAAAGGAATTTATACACAGTGTCGATCTTTTTGTTACTTAGGCGCTGGTACATACAGTAAATAGAGAAGCAGATTTTTCCTTGATGCATGTGAATGAAAATATGTTTTATTATTTTGTTATTCGGCGGTACATCCTCTCTGCACATCCCTACGGGATCACTGAGTTATATTTTGTGTTATTAGGTAAAATGTATTTTCCATGACGTTGTGCTTATACCATAGTAAAAGCGTCTGTATCTAAAAATCAATTATCAAATGTTCTGGATGTTTATTGATATTATGGCATATCCACAATATGGATAACTTACCTCTCCTGCATTCTCCCAGTCAGGGCTATCCTTGAGCTTCTTCTGGATGATGTATTTCTCAATAGGCGCGCCGTTGTCAGACTTGGGTGGCTCCCACTTGAGGTCAACACTGGAGTTGTCATGGTCAGCCACTTCCACCTTTCCTGGCTTGTCGGCCACATCTGAAATAAAGCATAAGTTAGAATCTAATTGAATATAAGCCCATAAGCAATAGTTAGAAGCCTAATTGAATATAACTCGGTAGTTTGGTCTCAACATCATCCAATCAAGTGGATAGCAAAATAAAGAAAGTTGAAGTTTGCTTACCGTAAGGATTCTTGGCAAGGGTTGCCTTTTCGGTCTCCAGGGGTTCAGAATCTCCTTCATCATTGCAGGCGGTCACGCGGAACTTGTACTGCGCTCCAGGAGTCAGACCAGGTACGTCAATTTCCAACTTCTGCCTATCTCCGGGAACCCTAAACAAGAATTAATAGCAATATTAAAACACTGTGTTATGCTCATTTGTGTATGCTGTTGTGTTTTAGTGATAGCATCTTACAGGTGCTTTAAATGCATTTTTGTTCAAACCTTATTGAACAATTTTCACGTGTGTAATATATTTTTTAAATGTCTCAGTTATAAACAAACTTAACCATTAAGAAATCACAGAAATCTTATAACTTAAGGGGAATTTTATCATCATAGACATTTTTATTCTTTTGGTAGTAAAGTAATAACAATCATATCTAAATTAATATCACCAACACATACCAGTTGTTAAGAGTTTTTCAGCAAAAAATACTGCACATGTAAGGTCTAATTAACTCTGGATTGTAAGAGTATTTTTAGACACATACTATAGAACATATTGTAAAAGAATTTTTGCACTTTTATTATTACCGTGACGACCCATGTTTACGGTACCGTGACGGCAAAAAAAGGCAATAAGCATACATTCCTTTTCGCTGTAATGCTGCAGCTCTTTCTTACATATTAAATAATGGTGAGACAAATGATGAGACACACAAAATGCGTGTGTCTGTTTCATCCACAGATATGTATATCTTATTACGGCTCAGCTACGGTGACGGGTATGGCATTTCGTTTTCTTTATACATGTGTAGGAGATGTAAGATAATGATTTTATGTTTTCTTTGGAGGCGCGCAGACATACGTTCACCGTTTTTCTCATTTTCGACTGTTGTTATTTAGTGTGTAAGAAAAATCTACAGCATTATATGTTTAAGAACAAACGCAAAACCATCAGCGCATTGAAATTTAGAAATTTGTGTGAGAGAGATGCAAGAAGTTGATTACTTTTTTCCTTTAGAGGAAATAGACCTACGTACATTTTGTATCTTATCTTTTGAAAGAGCTGCAGCAATATTGTGATAAGGGACGTATGTTTTTTGCCTTTTTTATGCCGTTACAGTACCATAATCGCATCTCATTTACCAGTCTCGCAGAGGTAGGTATATCTGTGCTAAACCAAGTAAATGAATCGCAGTGTCGATGACCTCTGCATCCTTCTTTGAACTTCACCAACTCTCTTCGACCATACGAAGAAGAAGCAGAAATGACGAAGAAGTGGATTCTCAAAACTGAAAGAAATTTGAAGCACTTACTTTCCGACGCGCACCCACTTGCCGGTGGCGATGTCCATCTTCTCCACTTCGTACTCCTTGATGGGGCTACCACCATCGTCCTCTGGCTTCTTCCACGACACCTTGCAGGATTCGGCCATCACGTCGAACACCTCCAGAGGTCCTGCGCATGGTATAATAACAGTAGTTAGTCAAGGGGAAAGATCACCACATAACTTTTCTCAGATTACACGCATCGCTTAATCATCTCCTATGTACATGTTCTTCTGTTATTTTGACACTTCACCAGACTTAACAAGCATTTTTCTGACTTAATTGTGGCATATATTTCTTGATATCTTCTCTTAAATTCTTTTTCACTCTTTTCTCTGCAGTAACACTTACCATCATGCCGTTTCCCGTGGGATTTAGCAGATGCAGTAGAAATTAACAAAATTTATCTTTCAGACTATTTGGCAAACTCAAAAGCTTCTGTTTGATTGTGGACAAGCCATGTGTTCTTGGAATATTCCTGATCGCTTTCATTCACTGGCATGTAATACATTTTCTTGACACTCCTGCCTCCTATATTCAGACCATCCACATTAAGCATCGTCTTTCTTAATCTTGTTTATTACTTTTGTGAATTATTATTATTATATTAAATACATTCATCACAAGTATAAGATCTAAAACCCTTATAATAGTGACGAGCGTACAGGATAACCAGGAGGTTATTGTCCGTTCTCTTATGCTCTTAGAATCTAACTGTTGCTTGAATCCTGACTGCCAGCCCACATCGATTCTGAACTCTGAACATGGAGAGGCGAACCTATACACTAGAGACTAACTAACTAACTAAATAACCATCATGCCGTTTTTCCGCAGGGGTAGGCAGAGAGGACAGGCCACCAAATTACTCGGTCTTAGCACACACTCCTTGTCTCATTCACATTCATACATCGTCTCATACGGTTCCATGCCAATTGAGAATAAAGTCAACTCAACCCCTCTTTTAAAAGTCATTAAATGCTGTGAAAAAAATAATTTTAAAATAGCCCATAACCCTGACCTAAAGTAACCTATTTAATCAATTTTTTTTCATCATTTCTAATGACTTTTCTGAGGTGGTTTCATTCTGACTTGTCCAGTCACCATCTAATATATGCTCTTCTATTATTTTGACTCTTGGTGCCCGCTACACCTCAATACAAAGGACAATCCCATCAAAACCGCGGTTTCAAAAGTTCCCCTATTTTTCAAAAAAAGAAATTTCGACGTTGTTCGGTTCCTTCTTACCTTTTTAAAATTCACGTGCTTGATTCCCCAGATTGTACATTCTATGGTCTAAATGTGAGAACTTTAGATCACATATTTTTTGGTTGTCCCTCTCTAAATAAATATCCTCTCTTCTATCTAAAATTGCCTCCCCTCCATTCCACATCTCATCTCTTCTAAGTCTGAACTTGACTCCAATATTCCATATAATTCTGAAAGTTGCTCATTTAAATAAAATTAATATCTAAATTCACCTTTCTTTTCTCCATATTTTTAAATGATGGCCTAGAACACCCTTGAAGGGTGATAGCCAGAAATAATTGAAAAAAACATGGCCTGACAATCTGATTCACTTGGGCATGCCATGTCTTCCTCGGGCAACCCCGACTTCTTCTATCATTCACATTTGCATCATATATTCTTTTTATACTTCTTTCCTAGTTCATCCACACTAGAGAAATCTGTTAGAAATTTCTCTTTGAAAACTAACACTAGAGACCTCAATTACGAATGGTTTGATATTTTTGGTGAACTTTTTATATAGCCACATAATATATTTAAATTAGTGATATGGGAAAACGAACCTTCGGGCGTTCCGGGCTTGCTGAGCACGGTGAGTTCCACCGTCTCGCTGTCTTTGCCGTTGGCGTTCTCTGCCACGAGGGTGTATTTTCCTGTGTCACGACGCACGGCGTTCACAATGGAGAAGTCGGTGTGATAGTCGATGTTCTTGATGTTGATGCGCTCGGTATTGACGAGTTTGATATTGTCCCTCCATGACCTAAAGACAAAGAAATAAAAAAATCAAACAAATTTCAAGCTATCAACCTGTCAGCCTAATTCATTCGCTTTTCACAACAACTCATATAGGTCACATAGAAATCGTTGTCTCCCTTACTATCATAGTGAAAAATATGATCTAAACGGTCTTAGAAAGAGAAAACAACACGCTTTACATTCAAATCGAAAAATTAACAACAAAAGATGTAAAATGTACACCTTTATAAAATCAAAGATTCAAATCGATATTTAAAAAAAAAAATAACTTTGAGAATTTGTAATAAATTATTTTTACATAGAAGAACGACAAAAAAAGAGGTAACAATAACGTTTATAATATATTTGTCTAATAACACATCTATGTGATTTTATTTTTTTCATTATCAGAAATTTGGGAGGCTGGAATGGGTACCGCCGCCACGGGAACCTTTATTGGATAACCAACACCTCTGCCATAGGTCACCCCAAGTGGTTCGCTACATTTGGTGATTTAGTAGGGGTGCCCGGGTCCATGGGGTGAGGTTTGTCTAGGTCTTGGAGGCGGTTGACCAGGACACACTGAACTCCATATTCCTACCCACCCCTTAAACCCTTTTCCTTTCCAGAACTCTCCTCTCCTTCCTTTCCTTTAAAAAAACCCTCCATACAGCATCCCCAAAGATGACATAGGCCCTGAGGGAAATTATTTTCCTCTGGGCCTCCTGTGTGGAGCTCATGTAAAAAAAAAAAATTATAGTTAGAAAAAATTTAAGGTGAACCATTTTTAAAATTTTTATGTTTGCATGCAAAATTTTTATGTATCAAAAATTTTATGTTTATTTTGATTTATAAAATTTGAGATCGAATTTAATTACCTTTCAACAAAAGTTTTTAGGTTTCGGAAAAATTCAGAAATAATGATCTATTTATTTGAATTTTATTGCAAAGCGGAAATATTTTGATCCTATGACAAAATATGGTAGAAGCCTGAGGGGTTAAATAATTATAATATAATGCCTTAGTCTGTTGTATTGTCTGAGCCTTTCTAGTTTTTACGCTAAACACATTTAAAAATACCCTTATACCAAACTTGATCACTAGCTTTACTATGTTAATTAAAAATACTTACCAGATCATGTCTGGTGGAGGTTCACCAATAACATCAACAGCCCATTTGTGGGTTCTTCCGGCCTTGATGACCACAGACTTCAGAGTTGTTCTGTCGATACGTGGTTTCACTGTTGAAAAATTATACAAAAATAGATTAGTTTCAATAAAATACTTTCAAATAAATCCAACAGTGGCTAGAGAAGCCAAAACTGGTGATAAATCGTTAAAATCGAGTTAGAAATAAAAAGAAACTGGTTTTTCCTGTTGAAAGCGGTGAAATAAAATGAGATGGTATTACACGAGAAGGTCCTCCTTAACTATTACTAACAAAAACCTTCAGAAGGTACCTTACCATTGTAACAATTCAGGTACCAATGCAGAAATAAACTCAGTAATGAATCGACTGCACAGTGCAGGGAATAAATATTACATGAACACCAACGGTACTGAATGTCTATCAGCCTATACATGCATTGTTATTAAATCTGTATGTCTATCTTGATAGCTTTGAAATGTTTATAAATTTTCAATATGTATCAAATTTATATGAATGTGCATCCTATATTTTACTTTGTTTGTTGTTTATAAGTTAACATTTTTATACTTGGTACTTATTTTAATTGTTATATCTCTTTAATTCTTTGATTATATCAAATGTAAATTTTGAAAGCGTATTTCATAACCTTTCCAAAACAGTTTTTAGTTTTCGGATACATTCAGAAATATTCCATTTATTTGAATTTTATTGCAAAATGGAAATAATTTGATCTCCCCCCCAAAATATAGTTGAGGTCTGGGGGTTAAAAAATTTATTGTTAAAATTTGCAGATCTACTAAATTATTCTGGGCTGCATTCTAGAGGGTGAAGATTTCCCTGGAGACAGCAAACTCCGATAGAAGTTAAGGGGAAGAAACATTTATTAGAATGATTAACGGATCAACTTACAGTTCCTGTGCTTGCACAGATGGTTGTCAGTGGGTTCTGATGGGACTCCCACCCCGGACTTGTTGACTCCCCTCACTCTAAACTGGTAGATCATCTTTTCTTTCAGACCTTCCACCTTGCATTCAGGGACGTTGTCTGTTGTCTTTACCACCTTGAAACCAAAAACGCATGATAAGAATGATATTTAAAGAGATAAAAAGAAGAGTGGACCCAATTGAGATCCTTTGGGTACCCCTCCCATTACTCATGTTTGGTACAAATCCTTATTATTTAGTAAAATACTTTAAACTAACAAGTATGACTATATCAAATAAGCGATTTTATTATCATGCCTCATACGAGGTTATCGCAGATATGATCCATAAAGTTATACCATCGATAAGGTTGAAAATTTTTTGGACACTATTATTAGTTAGCTCTTAAAAAAAAGTTTTTTTGGTTTGGTCAAGTTAGCAATTTCTTAAAACTTAACAAATAACATTTTGTTTGTCTAAAATTTTCAATGTTTTCCGTCCCAGGCCCCCTAGCACGGTCAGTCGATAAGGATTGACAGGATAACTTTCAGTAACTTCTCATCGTTCCCTAGCATGACTGCAGATCGCCAAAGAATAAGTAACAGTTCACAATGACTAAGTGTTGTTAATGTATTCAAAGTCAACTGCTGTTTGTACGTTAGCAATCTGCAGTTATCCTTGAGAACTATTAGAAGTTACCGAAGGTTATACATCAATCCCCATCGATTGACCATAATAAGAGACCAGAACTTCCTCTTCTTTATTTTCCAAAAAGACCCTTCACACAGCATCCCAAAGGTGAAATAGGCTCTGAGTGGGATTTTCTCTGGCGTCTTGTGTGGAGCTAAAATAAAAAAGAATGGGGTACCAAGAACTATTAAGCATATCCCTGTCGTCTCTAATTTCAAATGATATGTGAATGTGTTGTATTTACCTCGATCCAGTCGGCAGAGAATTTGTCCTTCATCTCCACGACGTAACCGGTGATGGGGCGACCTCCGTCGTTAGCCGGAGCGGCCCAAGTCAGCGACACGCTCACGTTGTCGTAGTCGGCGATCACTGGCTTGCCGGGCGGGCCCGGGGGATCTGCCAAACAACACGGTTATTAGTGAAACTCTTAACCATAAAATCTTCAAAGGCTGCTCCATACCTTCAATATACTCCATTTGTAAACTCCACTTTACTGTATTGTCACCTTTACCAGTGGCATAAAACAGTCCATTGTAAAATATAAGTCCATTTAAAAATCAATCCATCAATCAAAAATTCCATATCATCGTAAATATAATAACAATTTTAATTAAGAATAGACATGACAACAATAAAATTAGGTCATTAATAATTCATATTACTTGTAAGGTATTCCTCAAACAATATCAAAGTAAGCTACAAACCCGAGGTAATTACGCAGGTAGGTACTTCCCGACATTCCTCTTCTCCATCTTCTTCCCCTCCCCAATACCTTCAGCCTCACAATCTAACCTAACCCAATTGGGGATGCCACAGTCTCACTGGCTCCAGACGGGAGCAGTTGGAATTCTTGTGAGGTATTCACATAAAAAAGAGCATCCAAAAATAGACAGCAAAGTAAGAAACTCACCGTAAGGGTTCTTGGCAAGGATGAAGTCGGTTGCCTCGAGCGGGTCGGATTCGCCTTCCTTGTTGACGGCACGTACGCGGAACTTGTACTTCTTGCCCGGTGTCAGACCCTTCACTGTAAACTCCATCTTGTCGGGTCCGGTCTCACCGGCGGGCACCCAGTTGCCTGTGTCCTATAAGCAGAAGGACGGATTGATAAATATTTTTTGTCACATTGTTTTATGTCTTAAATAAGGCTAATCAAGTTACCATTTCTCATGCAAGGATAAGGGCAACATGAACTCTGGCAGATTCTCCGTCTTGCTATATTAACACACCTCTTTATGCATTCTTACTAAACATCAGTGGCGGACTAAGCCCGTCAGAGGCCCGGGGCGGCAAAGCTGATTGAGCCCCCCCCCCCTAGTTTAAGAAATGTAATTTTACAAGCTTTTTATTCAGATCACACGGGCCTCTCATGTTCCCTTTATTAAATACTTTTTTTTTTAGATTAACTCCACACAGGAGGCCCTGAGGAAAATCATTTCTCTCATGGCCTATGTCATCTGAGATGCTGTGTGGAGGGTATTTTTAAGGAGAGGAAGGAATGAACATTGGTCTTGAAGAGACCCATGTTATAGGAAGGAGGAAACACAGAGGACGGCAAATCATTCCACAGCCGAGATGTTGAACACAAGAATAAGTCGAAGAAGCGACCTGTTCTCATGTGACAAATGTCAACCGTGTACATATTTTAGGCACGCGTTTGGCGTGTTTCCCGACCATGCACCGGTGCCAAAGGGATCAATGACGCTAGTTCCTCGGAGCATCTTCCATTGAAATACCGGTAGAACAAGTATAGCATTCCCACCGCCTGTACTCTAAAGATTGTAATCTGTGTTAAGATGGAAGAATCTATCAAACGGACCGCCCGTTTCTGCACAGATTCGAGGGTATTTTTCAGGCATTTTGACGTGGCTGCCAAATTCAACTGTGGGGCGCACTTGTGATTTGTACAGGGTTAGCAGTTGTGTACTATCTGCAGTATCTGCGGGCCCTGTACAGTACGCCCAGTTTTTGAGAGGCTAACTTTACTTTGGCTAGAAGTGATATCGATGTTACTGACATCTCATTCAAAACACTACATTGGCGCAGCCAGAAGGAAAAAACGGTGAGAGTTATTCCTTACCATGTCCATCTTCTCCAGTGTGTAGCCGGTGATGTCCGATCCCTTCCAGTCCTCGGGCCTCTTCCACTTGACGGTAGCCCTCTCGGCGCGGATCTCATCCACCACCAGCGGCCCTTGAGGCCTGGATGGCTTGTCTGCAAACAGATGCATCATCAGGAATTGCCGTATACATTTATTAAACGGGATATATTCTTCTATGGGAAGTCACTAGAACTCAAGAATAATAACAACAACTGAGAAATCTGAGCATTATTCTGACACATAATATTTAAAAATATGTTTTGTTGAATATTATGGCTTAAGGCGGAAACACACTTGTGTGGTGTGGTGTGTCGTGACTACAAATTAACCAATCATCGTCGTCGCTTGTCGACACGCCACAACCTACAAATATGTCTCTAACCATAATAAATGTATGAAACCGATGTGCTTCTGGCGCGCCACAACTCACCACACCACACAAGTGTGTTTCTGCCTTTACTGTAATTACAGCATAAGTCATATTAATGTACAAACTTAACTTAAATAGAAACCAACATGTGCGGTAGAAGTAAAACCTTCAGAAAACTAAACTTTGAGAGAATGATAAGAATGCGGAGTATCGGGAGTAGGATAATTTGTATTTATATGCATATATTCAGATCGGACATTCATAAATTAAACAGTAGCTTCGTTTTAAAATTAAAAATAGTAGAATCATAAATGTCAGATCTGATAAAGACGGCATTTAGTCCTTAAAACGGTTCGAGAAAGTATAGTATATGCTCATTTATATAGTTGAGATAAATTCTTCTCATATAACCTAATAAACTAATGCCAATAAAACACTGATAACATTTTTAGAAGAAGTTTGTTGTAAGATGCACACTTTGAAAGGTGAAGTAACTCACCGAGGACGATGACGTCACCGACTCCCTCACAGACTCCCGAGGAGTTCTTCAGCACCAGCTTGTACTTGCCGCTGTCGGGTCTCAAGGTCTTCCTGACTGTGATGACGGTGTTGCGCTCGTACTTGTCGATGGTGATTCTACAAAAGAGACGGAGGATGTTTAGGAGGATGACAGACAACGTAAGAAGCAAGACAATACAAATTAATTTCAAAAACATTACAGAATTGATAATTTTAAAGCTTTTTAATGAGACACTATTAAAAATACCTTACCGACCTTCTCTTGGGCATGCTCGGTATGAACCATCTACAGAAGGGATTTTATTTTTATTTTATTTTAAATACATAAACGGCTATACTGCCTTTTATAAATAAACATACAATAGAGTACAAAAGTAAGAAAAGTAATATCATTACATAATAGTAGTTTTAAACTTAAAAAATAACATACAATTATTTTGTGTATCACAACAAAAAATAACAAGAAATAAAAGTGAGAAATATCATCATTTCATTTCAACATGTCCATATTGCGTGTATAAAGTTACATTATGGAAAAAATAAAAAAAATAAAAACTTAAAAACTGAAACCTAAAAATAACATACAATTATTTTGTGTATCACAACAAAAAATAACAAAAAAGAACAATGAGAAATATCATCATTTCATTTTAACATGTCCATATTGCGTATATAAAGTTACATTATGGAAAAATAATTTTTGAGTGCATATTTATATTGCGCTAATTTTAAGAAATAAATGTCGCCGATGTTAGCATATTCATTTCCCAAAATATGTAGTCGACTGATTGGTGAGTAATAGTGTGATAATGTATGTGTGTTATTATAGTAGAACGGTAGAGTCAGTCTATTGTTAGCGCGACCAGGGCAATGAAATCGTATTAGTTCTATTAAATTAATTCTATTAAATCAGGGGTATCCAAGACCGAGTGAATTATTTTATATAATATTAATAGATCACAGATTTTTCTGCGATCTGATAAATTTACGAGATTAGTCCAGTTTAAGGATGTGCTCATTGTAACACATTTCTTCAGACTGATTCGTGGATGGTTTGAAAACTTCCTATCATGAAAAGCATTAGTTTCTATGTTCCAAATGGTTATCTCAGTCACCGACAGCATAGACTGTTTTATCTACCGGCTTGCCAATGGTAACTTGCCAATGGTCATGCCAGTCGGGAGAGCTGTCTTGTTGAATGGAATCACTTTGATACAACTGTTATACTCTCTTTTTTTATTGTTTCTAATATTTTTCCAATGATTTTGTGACATGTGATCAGTGTTTATGGTGTATTTATACCATTGATATTAAATAAATAAATAAAAATCATCATTTTTGAACAATTTACCTGTCGCCATCATCGACTAAGAGGGTCTCTCCTCTGTACCAGGTGACCTCAGGTTCGGGCTCTCCACCGTACTTCACGTCATAGACGATGACTTGTCCCTTCTTGACCACCAAGTTCTGCAGACCATCGCCAATGATGAAAGGCTTGACTGAAAATGGAAAGAAAAAATTAGTATTTTGTCAGAATTGAAAAATTAATATGAAGGTCTTAGTAGTTTCATAGTTTTTCGGAGCATCTCCTTTTAAAATGGTAAGTTAAATATTTTCCTTACATTAGCTCCACACATCACCCTGAGAAAAATAATTTCCCTCAAGGCTTATGGCATCTTTGGCATGCTGTGTGGACCTTTCATGGAATAAGATTGGAAAATACAACGTTATTGATGTTGTCGTAACTGAACGTAATGTAAAATTACAGTTACAACAATATAAATAATGTCGTATTTTTCAATCTTAGCACTCTAGCTTACTGAAAACTCAAGGACCCTCACTGATGGGCAGGAATCTGAAGGACATTGTGCCCAGGAGTAACGGACATATGAGTCCATCCCTCCCACTGTGGTGTAAGATGGGTAGAATGAGTTCTGCTGGAGAGGTCAAAAGGTCTCCCTCTGCCTCTTCCGATCTGGCCCAATAAGCTGTAGCTGGACAGACACATCCGCTGCCAAAACCCGGACAAACCTCACCCCATGATCCCGGGCACCTCTAATAAGTCACCAAACGTAGCGAACCACTTGGGGTGGCCTATGGCAGAGGTGTTGGTTATCCAATAAATGGTTCCCATGGAGGCGTAGAGGAAAGTCCGCTTCACCAATTTTCCGAAAGATCATCTGTTCTGAGTGTTCCAAGTGACCCCCGATGCAGTAGATTGGCTACATAACCTCAGCATCCATTTGAAACACCAATTCTCCTCAATCAGCTTAATTCATTTCTTATACTATATCTGATAAAGTTAGGTTATGTGTCTAACTCACCGAATCTGCACTTGGCTACGATGGGTTTTGTGGCGTCACTGGGTTCACCAGGGCCAGCCTTGTTGATGGCACGAACCCTGAACTCGTAAGTGTTGCCTTCCTTCAGTCCGTCCTGTGTGGTGGCTGTGCATTCGGGTCCCACCTGAATACCAGTCAGCCATTCCTTGCCAAACTTTTCCTGTGGAGAACAAAGTCATTTTGGGTTTATTTATTTATTTATTTATTTATTTACGGACAATTAGTCCAATTAACAGTACATCAATAACACGAATAGAAAAAAAAGAGAAATCACAATGAAAGGAGATTACATATAGATGAAGAGCATTGACAAAATACATATAATATAAAAGTACATAGAGAAGATAACTACAAGTAGCTTGAAGATGGATTTAAAAAGACTTTAAAAAACCACATTGCGTAACGACTGCCGAAAGTCATTTAGGCTTACACCAAAAAATTCAATGCTTTGATTTGTGTTGACTAGTCTCGACATTCTGGATAAAGAAGAATGATATCCATAATTAGTAGAATGTTGATTGAGGAACAGCAATTCATTATTTCGGAGTCTACGAGAAGTAATGTTGAACTGGATGAGTTGTAACAAAGCAGGTGTGTCAGTAATACTGTTGATAATTTTGAAAATGCATATTAGATCAGAGTCCTTTCTACGTTTTTCTAAAGAGGAAATGTTTAAAGTTTGTTCAATTTCATCATACGAGTATTCTCCTCTTTCAAGTCCTAACCTCCAAGCAATTCCTCGTAGGAAGCGATGTTGTACAGATTCGATGTAACAAATGTGGACAGCATAAAAAGGAGACCAAATGACACTAGCATATTCAAGGTGAGGGCGGACCAGCGAACAGTAAAGAGATTTAAGTGTATTTATATGTTTAAAGTCAGAGGTAATTCTATGAATGAAGCCGAGTAGTTTAAGTGATTTGTTAAAAGGTTAAAAGATTATAATCGACAATGGAGAATAAATTGGCTACCGTTGGATAGTCACTTCTATATTGGAGTCTGCTTCCTTTTATTAAGATGTTTTTTTTATTTTATTGTATCCTTAAGAGGGAAAAACCAGACAAAACTGAAAATATCTCATTTTTAAACAAATTTTAGACGTATTGACTCTTTTCCACAAAAAATTATAAATTGATTTCGAAAGACAATTATTTTATCTAGTAAAGCTATGTTTTAAATTTTGAGAAAATAGGTTTATTTTTAGTACAATAAGGTTTTACCGTAGGTCGTTCATTGGCAGATTTGTTAAATTTTCAAAGCAAATATGAAAGTTACATGTTACCTTGTATTCCACAACGTATCCGGTGATGGGTGCACCACCATCGCTGTCGGGCTTGGTCCACTTGATGTCTGCGTGGTCCTTATCCCAATCCGTGAGTTCCACGTTTTTGGGCTTCGATGGTTCATCTGCAAGCAAAGTGTTCAGATTTATTCATTTAGAATTTAAGGCACAAGTACCATTTACTTCTTATTTTATAAGAATATAAGATCAAAAAATTTCTTTTGTCACTTCTTCCCTGAGAGAAATTATTTTCCTCAAGGCTTCCTGTGTGGAGCTCACGTAAAAATTAAAAAACTGAGTTTGCAATTCACATGCGGTAGAAGTGAAACCTTCAGAAAACTAAAGTAAATACGCAATGAAACACTGCGTAAAGAGGAGACTGATAGGCTACGAAGCACTGCACAAAGAGGAGACCGATTATACTATCTCATTCTCTCGCAGGCTAAAACTTATATATGTATGTGTTTGTTTCTTTTTAGTGTCGCTATTTTTCGTTACATCGAGTTTAAAATCACAACGGTGCTAGAGAAGTTTTCACTACAAAAAAAAATAATTATATTTCCTTATTTGAAATTTTTTTTTATATTTCTGAATGCCTTCTGAAAATCCGTGGGTTTGGATAATGTCATGATGAGTTATGGTTTTTAACATACCCCAAGGATCCTTAGCCAGAACAGGTTTGCCGAAGAGTCCTGGCTCACTGGATCCCAGCTTGTTGGTAGCGCGGATCCTGAACTTGTAGGTCTTCTTGGCGATTAGGTCGGTGACTTTGTAAAGCGTGAGCTGACCGAAGGCAACCTCGCCCACATTGTCCCAACCGGCCTTCAGAGACATGTCCTGGCGCTCAATGATGTAGTTGAGGATCGGAGAACCACCGTCGTCAAGAGACGGCTTCCAGGTGACGGTGCAAGAGTTCTGCAGAATGTCAATGACATCGATGTTCAGCGGTGGCGATGGGACGTCTGTTGAAAAGAGAATCAGAGTATTAGCAATAGTTACATATCATCATTTTACATTGTGTTATAGAGAGACAGCATCATTTCATTTAAATACGGTTCTAACACTATGTTCTGAGACATAAAGTATTAATGTTTGCAACGACAATTTCTTTAGGGCGTTTCTTTAGGAATTTCAATAGGACGTTTCTTTAGGAATTTCGATAGGACGAAAACTTTAGAACATATTTTAGCATACAAATACCTAGAACCATATGCAACCAGCTAGGGCATAATATTTCATTACACGAGGTTCTAATTACATTTCCCTAAATGCAATTCCAAACAATTCTATGTCCTATTTAAGCGATTTTGGTCGAAAAAATGACCACTTTTATTTTTCTGCGATTGAAAGCGGTCCAAAAATGAACCACATTTTTCTACCATTCGTAAAACATTTATTGTAATTGTTTAAATCATTTCCTTGGCCAGCCATTTATTTTAACACGAAGCTGATGAAACGCTTTATCTATTATAACCATAGATGTCGCAAATCCAAACTTCGTAGAATATTTTAGAACAATGTTAAAAATAAATTTTTAAATATTTTTTTCCTTTATCAACAGACAATATACAGAAATCGAAAATATTCTATGTTGACTCGAAAAAGTATCCCTCGCGGCAGTTTCAAGTAAAAAACACCCAGGATTTGCGCAATTATAAATTTAACGATTTTTTTTTTTTTTTATAAATCCTACAAACATGAGATAAATGGTAAAATACAGATTAATTCATTGGCTATATAGCACAATAATAAGCTTTTATGTCTCCATGTTAAAATTCGAAGGTATGATTTTTTTATTGTAGGCGACAAATCTTTCAAGAAAGACTGAAAAATTCAATTTTGTATCGGTGACTCAATCCAATATTGTATTTTTCAACCTTTTTTGAAAGATTTGGGTTTATTTATGAACAAAACTATTCATTTACATTAATTTTAAATATGTACGGGCGCAAACAATTACTAATATTTTAAAGTGTAACATGCGAAAAGAATTAAAAATCTAAAATAATTTGATTGGCGCCAACTGTGAATGCGTAGATTATAACGTATGTGACGTTTAACGCTAATATAGTTTTTTTATCACCCGTAGATCAACGGAAATGTAACGCACCAACGCATCCACTACCTTTGTTTATAATAAGTGTCATGAAAAATAGTATTCAACTTACTCTGCATGGTAAGCGTAACGTCCTTGATGTCTTCGCCTTGTCCGTTGCTCAACTTGATCTGGTATTGGCCGCTCTGGTCGCGGCTTGGCTTCTTCACCTTGAAGATGATCTTGTCCGTATCGACCACAACTTCCACTTCTTTGATGGGCAGCGGTTTGCCGTCCTTCATGAGTTTGGCTTCTACGGGCGTCTGTCGGGTGCCAGAAACTGGGGAGATGGAGTTAGAATATGATTATAATATGACCGAAAAACTGGAATGGAAAGCTTGGACCAAGAATCATTATTTTTTTAGTTTTTTTATGTGACAACTTACAAGAGTAACCTCAAAGATATTGATATATAAGAGACGTGCTATCTGCTGTTTTTACTGTGTCGGACTATGTTTCCTGACGTCCCCAATACCGTTAACCAATTAACGAATAAACTAAATGAACTAATGAAATAATTTTAGATTTTCACGGCCAAAAGTATTTTTGTAATTTATTTTTTGGGTGTTGTGCCATGTTGTGCTACCTCCTCCTTTAGCCAACGTTTTGGACAGTGTTACAGTCTATCGTCCGTACACATCTGCCCTGATGATGGACACTGTAACGCTGTCCGAAACGTTGGCTAAAGGAGGAGGTAGCGCAACAAGGCATAACACCCCAAAAATAAATAACATAAATGAACGAATAAACTAAACAAACGTTATACTAAATGAACAAATTCTTTCCGTATTCATACTTTACTATTAACCAATACTGATGCACACCTTCAAAAAATCAACTAAATGAACTAATTCTTTCCGTATTCAAACTATACTGTTAACCAATACTAATGCACTGCACTTTAAAAAAAATCAACGAAATGAACAAATTCCTTCCGAATTCAAACTATGCGCATTAGTAGTCTGCCGACAGGGGCGGCCTAGCATATCTCTTATATTTCAATTTCTTTAAGCAACCCTATCTGTAGTGTGTGAAGACAGGAACTATATCGCTAAGTATTGTCGTTATTTATTTTTGGGGTGCTACCTCCTTCTTTGAACACCGTTTCGGATAGCGTTACGGTGTCCATCATCATCACACATCTGTCCTGATGATGGACGCTGTAACGCTGTCCAAAACGTTAGCTAATGAAGGAGATAGCGCAACACGGCATAACACTCCAAAAATAAATAACGAAAATGATTATTAATGTGTTTCTTGAGTACTCACCCTTGTAAGGCACCTCCATGATGAAAGGCCTGTCGCTAGGTCCGGCGAACTCATCTGGGCAGTCCAGCGTGGGTTTGGACTCTCCCTGCTTCACTGTCAGCTTGCAAGAGCTGCTCAGCTTGCCAGACTCGCACAGAATCTCTCCCTCATCTTCCATCTCCAGCTTGTTGAAGATGAGCTGGTGTTTGCCTCCACCGAGGTTCTTGATCTCAACCCTGTTTGGTCAAAACAACATAATAGCGCGATTAGTTTAAGTGACAGAAGCCTATTATAATTGTTCACCAATGCGGTATCATCAGCATATACAAAGTGTTTTACATGTTTAAAAATGTACTTAATAAAAGATACATAAATGATATATAAATTTGGACCTAATATGGAACCTTGGGGAACGCCTGCTATGGGGATATGGAGACGGTGTGCATTACTTTAGTAAGCACTTGGGCAATAAATCCATGTGCTATCTTTTCATTTCCCTTAATCTAGTTCTCATAATAAATACAACCGGATTATCATTAGGTATTCAAAAAAGCCTTAACTTTTTCCCAAGCACGGCCATACTGGTGATTACCAGACCGATATTGACAGGGAATAAATAAGAAATTGATATATGCTGGCAACACTGGCGGATGTATGCATAGATTTACTTTAACATCAAACCGCTGCAAATAGAACATTTCCAATTGAAATACTAAATAACTGACATTGGCGCTTTACGTGTACTTTTTGAGACTAAACAGGTTAATGAGATCTTTAGTCATATTTGAACCACTTTGTTTCTGCAAATTGAACAGAATAAATTGATCACATCTTAGATGAATTAATTAAGTTTATGGATCGGTTTTACGATTTCTTTCAATTCTAAGAGCTTCGTTAGTTAATCTCCATTCATCAATAAGCCAATTATTTTGCATAACGAACGACATTATTCAAAACGATTTATATATTGACAGCTTAACTGATACTAAGGAGGCCGCGCTAAAATTTATCAACCGTCGCGTCAGTCGGGATAACTCTTATTAATTGTTGACCGTGCTCAGTATTTCAGTCTTACCTTTCGGATGGAACAATGGGTTCTCCATTGAAGGACCAAACGGCCTCGGCTGTCTGATCTTGGAGTTCCACATCGAGAACGACCTTCTCCCTCTCGATGGCCTCCGTATCCTTCAACTTCTTGTTGAAGCGGTTGGAGTCTGGAATGGAGCAATTACAGAAAATTAGGGAAAAAAACAAGTAAAATTATATCAAAGTATGAAATTGAATATATTTTCATCGTGTGAATGGGCCAACAGATCAAAAGTCAATGGGTCAGCAGATCAACATTTCAACATGTCAACAGGCCAACAGGTCAGCAAGTCTACAGGTAGACAGGTCAACAGATCAATGCGACAACAGGTCCAACAAGTACTTGCTGATGTGTTTGACCTGTTGACTTGCTGCAATAGGTCAATAGGTCATCTGGTCATCAGGTCAAGAGGTCAAAAGGTCAACAGGTAAAAATGTCGTAAGATAAAAAAGGGGGCTGGATAATAGGTCATCAGATCAATAAGTCAACAGGTAAAAAGCTCGACAGGTCAAACTATCAACATGTTAACAGGCCAATAGGTCAGCATGTCAACGGGTCAGTAGGTAGACAGATCAACAGATCAATGCGTCAATAGGTCAGCAGGTTAAAAGGTCATCAGTTCAATAAGTCAACATGTGAACAGTTCAAAAGGTCAAAAGGTAAAAAGATCAACAGATCAAAATATGTAAAGGTCAATAGGTCAACCAGGTCAACAAATCGTAACTCACAGATCAACAGATCAATGCGTCAATAGGTCAGCAAGTTAAAAGGTCAACAGGCCAGTAGGTCATCAGGTCAACAGGTCAAAACGTCATTAGGTAAAAAGGACGAAAGATAAAAAAGGTCAGCAGGTTAAAAGGTCATCAGGTCAATAAGTCAACATGTGAACAGTTCAAAAGGTCAAAAGGTAAAAAGATCAACAGATCAAAATATGTAAAAGTCAATAGGTCAACCAGGTCAACAAGTCGTAACTCACAGTTGATGATGAGCTCGCACTCGGTCTTGTCGGCGTTGGTCTCGCACTTGAACTGGCCGGCGTCGGTGACCTTAGAGTCCTTGATGATGAGCTTGCGCTTGCGACCCTCCTTGACGATGGTGATGCGCTTATCGGGCTTTATCACCTCGCCATTCTTGAACCTGCACGACAAACAATGGAGATTAGCAAAACAAATATCCATAATAATTTCATCATATTTGTGTCACTGTTTTTCTTACTGGTCTGTGAAACTATTGGGAACTAATCAACAACTTTGGAAGATTTTCAAAAAGGAACTCCAGTCCAATTTTTTTTCCTTCTAACTTAAATAACTGCATATTTATTTTTATTTTTAGAGTTAGTTTTAATAGTTAAAATAATTGTCAAAGTTTTAATTTTTCAAGATCCGCCGAAAACCACCGTATGTGTAGTGAATCGTGTGATGTCATCACTCCCGAAAAGTTACTGTAAGATCGGGTAATCAGCTGTTCAACTGGTGCCATTTTGAAATTCAGAGTTCAAAGTATTCTCCCTAGAGTAGCATTACTATTTTTTGTGCAGTAGTTTTTGAATATTTTCAATAATAGAGATAAACTAATAAGAGAAACTTTTATTTTTGAAACTGAATTATTTAGGCCTTAATAATGTTTCAATAAACACAACAACTAAATCTCTATAAACAGTATGTAAATAAACGAATGAGATGAAACGTTGTAATACAATGGCTCGTGTCATACCTACATTCCCATACAATGACTTTAAGGTGTTCAGTGACGTCACCACTAAACATTTCAATAATACCAACTTGACGGCGTGTTTCTATGACCCGATTAAAAATGGACTTTTTAATAATTTTTTAAAAACTCTGCGTTTAATATTATTAAATAAAACTTATATATTCAGAATCAGCGTTTATTGGTCTATATGAAAATACTTTTTTAAAACCATAATATTTTTCACTGGAGTTCCTTATTGAAAGATTGAATGAACAATTTTAAAGAGTTTTGAGAGACTTATGGAAGTTGTATTAGACAAGGAAGAGGAAGGATGTGAGTCATCTGAAAAATCAGATCTGTTTGAAAGATCTGATCCAATCTTGGATGATAGTCTTGAGGCCAAGAGGCCATGGTAAACCAGATAATATTGAAGATATCCTCAGTAACTTTAACAATATTTTGCATTTGTTTAGTGATTAGCTGTCAAGTATAATTTTATCTTCACTGACTTGGTATAATTATTTCCCTCCATTAGTATTCTGGACAAAGAGGCACATAATGTTAGTTAGTCTTAGAATTGTTGCACTGAAATCAATCCCAACTTTTATTATTGCTTGTTGGAATCCGAAAGCTTATCAATGCAAGCAATTCTGGACTATCAACTATATCATTTAAAATTTTATATACAATATACCAAGTCCGTGAAAATCTTTCTGTCTGACAATTTAAGCATATTCATATCATTTAAAAGAGTATAGCGGTTCAAAAAATTGCTGGAATATCCATTTTGAAAACGATAGAATTTATTATGTATTATTTCAATAGCTGAACCCACATTATAAATATTATAATGTGGGTTCCAGACTGTAGAATTGTACTCAAGTTGACTTCTAACAAAGGCAAAATATAATAATAATTGTTCTATTTTTTGGGTAATCTCTCGTCCGTGTTAGGTAGTTTTCTAGGGAAATCTTAGTAGCTGTTGAGATTGAGGGTTTTACTTACCATTGAACATCTCCTTCAGCATCGTCCAGCTCGCACATGAGAGTGATGGTTTCCTTCTCGATGTGCTGCAAGGACTTGAGCACCTTGGTGAACTTGTACGGGTACTCTGGAAACACACAACATCAATCAGTTGTAAGTGCGTACATATGGTAGTTAGTCCTAGAATTTATCGGCCAATAGCCAGCCTGAAAAGAATCACATCACAAGATACAGTGATAACTTAACTCAACTTGATACTGATTGTATACTAAAAAACGTACGCAAAACCAGTTAAGATCATTCATTTTGTGGGAAAAGTGTTGTCATAATTTGTTGCATGACGTACCTAGTTATTTTGCAAGAAAGAAATCATGTAATGTAAACTTGAAGCTATCTATAAGGTGTGTATATATTATAACTGTCTGAATTACGTGTTTGAAAAATGATCATGACAAAGCGTTGGGACGAACTTGCTGGAAAACAAATGTGTTTCGCACAGACCAACAAAAGTTAGAAAGCAATTTAACATTTCTTCCTATCTTACGACTGCTAAATTTCATTTTTATTTTGATAAATGTTTTCTTAAACCAATAGTTTTAGTTTTGGTTTTAATTTTAAGGTTAAGATAATGCTTGGTCGATGGTAACAATTAAAATTGAACTCACTGTGAGAATGGTTTTGGTGGCACGCCTGCCTTTTTCAAATATGCAAGAGCGAGACGGCAGAAACAGTGTATAAAAGGTGATGGATATTCCTGCTCGCTCTCCTTACTTACAGACAGCTCCGATAGCTAACACGTAGCTTACGGACGTATGTTGTGCAAATAAATGTTCATCTCGTCCACGCGCGTATTATTTAAGATCTGCAAGATCACCCATTACGCCTACACACAAAGTCTAAATAACACTCACCGACAATGATGACTTTGGTATCAGTTCTCTCGGTCTGCTTGTCGATTCTGCAAGAGTATGCTCCAGCATCCGACATCTCGGGAGACTTGATGATCAGCTTGCAGATGCCAGACAGATCCTTAGAGATGGTGAACTGGTCTCCATCATCCAGTTTTACGTCGCCCTTGTACCAGGAAACGGGGGCGATGCTGTTGCTGATCGTACATTCCAGGATAGTCTCGTGTTTGGTGTAACCGTCTGTCTTCTTCAACAGGGGCTTGATGAAGGTGTAGGTCGGGTCGGGCTCTGGAATTCGGAATAAAAACAATGGAGTTGGATATAATAAGGCTCACTTATTCAATTTTATTTGGTAAATATTTCTCTATCGAGTCCACGCTCAAAACACCCTTTAAAAAATTAAAACAAATTGTACTAGGTAGATTACAGTTAGTAATAAGTAATTCAGTAACCGGAATTGAAAAATATTGCATTTTAATGGTTATTTTGTTATCTTTAAAAACGCGAAATGTCATTTCTCATGGAACGCCGTGTTGTTAAAAACGCCATGTTCACGCAGGCAAACGTCTCGCGTGATTTTTCGTGTTTATGAAACCGAACAAAAAAATTTAATATTATTGGGGTATTCCCTGTTAGTAACGCCGCCTGACGGATACAATTGGAACTGCCAGGTGACATTGGCGGCAGATTTAAACTGAAAATTACATACAAATATTGGTAAGAAACATCGATTTGGCTGCAAAATGGTAATGTTTATCTCACTTTATAGGTTTTAAATAAAGCTAAGTACATAATATAAGTTTTATTGTAAGGTAAAACTTTTTCATTATTTATCATTTCCGAAGATTGCAATTCGTACTTATTGACGTCTAACTGACAGAAAGTGATTTTTTTCTTTTAAAAATGCATAATTCATCATCGTGATTAACATGGCGGTCCTTTAAAAAAATGTCTTTTCGCATTTTTATAGATAACAATACAGCCATTAAAATGCAATATTTTTCAATTCCGGTTACTGAATTACTTATTACTAACTGTAATCTACCTAGTAAAATTTGTTTTAATTTTTTAAAGTGTGTTTTGAGCGTGGACTCGATAGGGAAATATTTACCTTATATTTATTTACTCTTTTACATTTATTATTATTTTCTTTTATTAATACCATGACGATCCACGTTCAGAACCTTCGAGAGTATTCTAGAGCATTCCACAACATTCCAGAATATCCCAGAACATTCTGGAATGTTGTGAAATGTTCGAGAATAAGGAATCGGGAACATCATTGTGGAACATTCCAGAACACTCTCGAATGTTGTCCTGAGCGAAGCCGGGTAACCCAGCGAGTATATAATAATAATAAAATGAAATTATCAGAAATAATATCTTGATATTAGGTCCTTTTAGATATGAAATTGGCGCTTTGCCGTACTGGCAACTTTGATCTCAAATATCTTCTCTTTGGTTGGGAATTCCAAATTCAAATGTATACAGCTATTTACTCATGTATTTGTGTTTCGAAAATATAATTAATTTGTTTTTCCTTAATTGTTTTTTTTCTTTGCGTCACTTAGTTTACAAAATGGAAAACTTGAAATATCCCGTTATTTACGAGTACGAGTTCACCGTGGCACCGGTGCTGCAGAAACGGCTCGAAGGATTAATGATGTGTATGGCGACGGTGCCGCAAAAGAAAACACAGTGCGTTTTTGGTTCCAATGTTTTCGTTCTGGCAATTTCGACCTGCAGAACAAGCCCCGTGGACGGCCGGAGACCAAAGTTGATAATGAAGAATTGAAGGCCATTGTGGAAGCGGATCCATTGCAAACCACGTCCGAGTTAGCTGCGGGCTGCGGTGTTAGTGATAAAACTGTTTTAATCCACTTGAAGCAAATTGGGAAGGTGAAAAAGCTTGAAAGGTGGGTGCCTCACGAATTGAGTGAAGCAAATCAACAAACGCGCATTAGAACGCTAGACCACACACTACACAACAGACGGCTACCAAATTAGAGGAGCTTCAATTGGAATGTCTAAGACATCCACCGTACTCTCCGGACCTTGCCCCAACAGATTTCCATTTTTTTCGAAATTTGGATAACTTCTTGCAAGGGAAAAAATTCAACTCCGATGGGGCAGTCCAAACCGCCTTCAAAGATTTTATTGATTCCCGTCCGAATGGTTTTTTAGTATAAAAAACATCGAATTTGTCCTGGCTGATCTCACATTTAGGGCACAAAAGAGGTAAAAACACCCAAGTTTCAAGGTAAAGATGACTGTAAATTTTTCATCAAATTCAAAAGGATTTCAAGGGTAAATGGACGAAAAAAAGCAGTAGACGATACCTTCAACGTTGAGGAAGGCAGTGCAGGTAACACCGCCAATCTCAATGGTGTATTTGCCAGTGTCCTCGACCTTGGGGCCCATGATGATGAGCTGGTACGAGTCCTGCTCGTTCTTGAACTTGTACTTGGATCCTGCAAACAGCTCCTGGAAAGTCCACAAAAAGATGTTAATATTTTTCCATTTCTTCTTCATTCAATTAAGTGTACAAATATCTATATGGTGTTATGGAAGTGACAAGCTCAGAATGATCTAACCCTAAGTTTTTGAGAAACTACGTAACTGATCTAACCATTTAGAATCAAAATTTAAGAGAAAGAAACAATCAATCCTTAATTACATAAGAACAAAAATGTGTTTAAAAAAACCTGCTTTCGCAATTATTAAAATTAGTTTTCTAAACATAAAAAATCAGACACTTAGAAAAAAAATAGCCTTGGAAAACAAGGATTACAGAAAAATATAATCCTTTTTAAAAATTTTGAATTGCATTTTTTGCATCGAAAAATTTTGTTTAAAAAAACCTGCTTTCGCAATTATTAAAATTAGTTGTCTAAACATAAAAAATCAGACACTTAGAAAAAAAAAATAGCCTTGGAAAACAAGGATTACAGAAGAATATAACCCTTTTTAAAAACTTTGAAAATTTTGAATTGCATTTTTTTGCATCGAAAAATTTTGGATTAATTACTTTTGGGCTAATGGACTTGTTTAAAGTTTGACAAATTTTGCACTAGTGGCTTCGTATTAAGATTGATAAAAGAAATATCTATTTTCAATATTATACAAGGAATTTAACCAGATTCCCAATATTTTTTGAGTAAAAATGAAACTGAAATTTTAGTCTACGTTGATTTTTAGCTGTTTTTTTTTCAAAGAGTTGCTAATTAAAGTAAGTCAAGTAGATCTTTTAACAACCTGAACAGTGAAGGAAGAGTGTGTATTTTTTTAATACAAATCTAGTAAAATAGTTTTATTCCAAGACTGACGAAATTTCATGTCGCTAAACTAACACTTTGATTTCAGGCGAATTTTTGAATTGGACATTTAACGTTCACTAGTTTTATTGTTTGTTCTCTGCAAACTTATCATTTGGTTTGACTTTTTGACAGTTGTTATAAAGAGAACCCCGTACATTTTATGCTGTCTGTACGTGTTTTAGAGGTATAATATTAATGGTGCTGATTTTAACAAAATCAAATTTTATAATATCCTTATTATTATTATAATTTACAAGTATAAGTATATTACATTGGATTTAGTTATATAGATGTTGTACATTATAATGATTTATGATCAATAAGATGGATCAAGGAAAAAAATATTTGTGATATGTAATATTTTTGGTATGCCTCGTTATTCTCCTGTGCCATTTGTGAGAAAAACATTCTTTCTTTTAAATGATTTTCGGCTATGTAATTATCGTTTTTTCGCAACCATAAAATTATGTCCCGTCTTTCCGGTTTATAAAAAATTATCTGATTTTTCGGATTGAATTTTTCAAAAAGTCGCCATGGTTTCAAAAATACGATTAAAAAAAATAACAAAAATACAGAACGTCTTAGAATATTTGCCTAAACCGGAAAAAAAAATAAAACTGTCATGTAAATGGCCTATTGACATAAAACTTAATAAAATGCATACTATAAGTTGAAAATGAGTTACTTACATCCTTCCTGCAGAACCACTTGGGCTTGCAGTTGGTCTTGCTGAAGTTGCAGTCGAACTTGACAGTCTTATCCTTGCCCTCCTTGGCAAACTGGTCTACCAGCGGCTTCAGGAAGGTCTCCGCTTTCTATAACCATCACCAAGCCAGAAAAAGGTTAACAACACACTTACGTAGATAATGCAACCAAACTCGCTCTTGCGACTTAGTATGTTAGAGTTTGTTAGTCTGCTGCCAGGACTTAGAAAATTAAATATTTGATTAAACTTTTTTATTTATTTATATGACGAATTAAAGGAAGGCGGGCATGGATACCGCCGCCTCGGGAACCATTTACTGGATAAACAGTCTCTGCCATAATGGTTCGCTATACAGCAGGGGTGCCCGGGTTCATAGCGTAAGGTTTATCCAGGTCGTGGCGGCCGATGCGTCCGCCTACCTACTGCGTGGCGGGCCGGATCGAGAAAGACTGGTTGAGGGAGATCTTTTTCTCCAGCCAGAATACCTCGACCCATCGCCTTGCATCGCAGTTGAAGTGTTGAATTCATATGTCCATCACTCCTGGACACACTAATCCCCAGATTCCTACCAACCCCTCATACCTTTATTTCCACACAGCATCTCCAAAGATGACAAAGGCCCTGAGGGAAATTATTTTCCTCAGGGCCTCCTCCTGTGTGGAGCTAACGTAATTAAGTGAACCAACCATAGTAATTAAATATATTGAAATAAATATTCCCAATCCCTGTTGTTTAGGTTAAAGACACCAAGCATGATTCACCTGAATACATTTAAAAATTATATCGTCTATTGTAATAATAGGTGACTGGACAACTCAACACAGTGGCATTTCAACACACCTTTGAAAAGTGTTGAAAAAAACTATTTTAATAATAATAATAATAAATTTGGACAACTTATATAGCGCTGTTTTTGCGAAAAATCGCCTCAAGAGCGCTGTTATATATGGGTTACTTTGGTTTCATGACAATTGATACCCCAACAGTTGGCCCCCAGCATACTTATATATAACATACAGTCGGTATAAGGTAAATACGGTAAACCTACTTTTATATAATCTCTGCATGTCCTCGAAGGGACATGCAGAGATGTACCGCCGAATAACAAAAGTATAAAACATGTTTTCATTCAAACACATAAGAATAAAACTACTTGTCTATACATATACTGTATATAGTGTATATACCACCTTATAAGATATTATTTTAGATTTTCACGGCCAAAAGTATTTTTATTTGTTTTTGGGGTGTTATGCCGTGTTGCGCTACCTCCTGATTTAGCCAACGTTTCGGACAGCATTGCAGTGTCCATCATACACATCTGCCCTGATGATGGACACTGTAACGCTGTCCGAAACGTTGGCTAAAGGAGGAGGTAGTGCAACACAGCAAAACCAAAAAAAAAAAAAATTAATAACAAAAAGACCACGGTATAAGTACAAAAAATCGACACTGAAAATAAATTTGTTCGATATCATACCAACTTCTTATTAAAAGGTATTTTTAAATGGATTTGAGATTAGAAATTGGTAAATCGGGGAATCAACTATCACGTCACCTAAAAAACTTTAATTTACTTACTGTCTTTTTAATACTATCTTTACTTTTCACCTTTGACTGTAAACCGCCCATTATGATTTGTAAAATTAAGAAAATTTATTAAATAGGCGAGAAAATTACATATTATCTTATTGTGACAGCTAATTTTCAATAAAAAATAACTTTCAAAAACAGAACTTTCTTCATCAGGTTAACCAAATATTTCTTCTAAGCACTGGCAAAATATATGTATTTATTTATTATTAGTTGTGTAGGTAGGTACTTCTCTCAAAATAAAATGCATGAAGTTTTCGTTTCTTTATGTGAATACTTCACAAGAATCTCAGCTTAATTTTAAAATTATAATATTTGAAAGATTGGAGTCGAATTCAGACTTAGAATAGATGAGATGTTGAAGGGAGAGGAGGCAATTTTAGATATGGCTTGATGAAGAGAGGATATTTGTTTGGAGAGGGGCTCGAATAATAGGTGATCTAAAGTTCCCACTTCTAGACCAAGAATGTGCAATCTTAGGAGTCAAAGGCATGATTTTTAAAAAGGTTGGAAGGAACGGAACAGTGTCCAATTCGCATTGGAATAAGTGAATAAAAATGTGGAAATTGTTGAAACCGCTGTTTTGATGGGATAGTCTTTTGTATTGAGGCATAGCACGCTTCCTTGGCTCTGCAGGTTTTTGGTGCTAGACCCTTCGGTCGGCTTTTGGTTCGGCTTCGCCCAGTTTGAGTTTTGGTGACCATTTTATAAATCCGACAGGAACTGGTTCCAAAATTAGCCGGTTCCTAGGACCCTCTGTGATCCAGTGACAGCTAATCATCAGGATTAAGTAATCGCGCCATATGTAATATACAGCCGCGTGATACTGTTATTCACAACTCTAAGTATTACCGTCAATCTTTCAATTTGAGAGGCGGGAATGGGTACAGCCGCCCCGGGAACCTTTATTGGATAACCAACACCTCTGCCATAGGTCACCCCAAGTTGTTCGCTAGTGGTTTGGTGATTTACCAGGACACACTGAACCCCAGATCTACCCACCCCTTAAACCCTTTTCCTTCCCAGAACTCTCCTCTCCTTCCTTTCCTTAAAAAAACCCTCCACACAGCATCCCCAGAGATGACATAGGCCCTGAGGGAAATTATTTTCCTCAGGGCCTCTTATATGGAGCTCATGTAAAAATAAAAAAAATATCCAGAGAGATACTCAAATTAACAAATCCGTATTACTTGTATCTGCCAGGAGCACATCCTCGTGTGATCTGCTAACGTAAGTGGCGTCATCCTTTGACGAATTCTTAGAATTCGAAACCGAATTACAAAAGTAGCCTTTTAAGAAACTTCAAGTACAAATACGATGTGGCATCAGAATTGCATTCTCAGCCTGATTTTTTTAATTTCAACCGTACAGATGTCAACGTAATAATAACATCCGATGCATTTTCAAACATTTTGAGAGAGTTACCAAACGTTGAACAAAGAATTAGTAGTAATCAAAGATATTCAAATACAAAAGAGATATGCTATGATGTCCGCGCAACTATCGGCGGACTACGACCTAATTAGAGTAGTTTGCATACAAAAAGAATTTGTTCATTTCGTTGATTTTTTAAAGGTGTGCATTAGTATTGGTTAACAATATAGTTTGAATCAGGAAAGAATTCGTTCATTTTGTTTAACGTTTGTTTGGTTTATTCGTTCATTTAGTTTAATTGGTAAACAATATCGGCGACACCTGGAAGCGCAGTCCCACCTAGTAAAAACTGCAGATAGCACATCTATTATATTTCAATATCTTTGGTAGTAATTAATATTCATTTACGTTTTCATAAGTATTAAATAGTTTCTATTTGAAACATAAATATCTTTGTTACCTAGACATGCTAAGGTATATTAATTTCTATCAATATTAAAGTATTATATTTTAAAATCTATGACAAAAACCACGACATTTAAAATAAAATGATCCTTGTTTGCAGCCATTCCTGATGAAATAAAACAGTAGAAAGAAACACCAAAAGATTAAGATAATTCTGGAAAAGAAACATAGTCAGAAGTGCTTTTGAAATAAGTCAAAAAATACATTTTAAACACTGATATTGAATTTCTTGTTAGAGTTTGGCTAATAATAACATGACAATAATCGGGAATAAATTTTCATGCAAAACTTAAATTTTGGATTTGAGTGCAAAATACTAGAGCAAACTGAATAATATATTTTTTTAATTTTATTGAAATAGTTTTTTTAATGTCCTGATTTCTTTAGTCCATTTTTGTCAATCTCATAGTACCGCGCTGCCCCGGAAATCGTTTATTAGCAAACAAACACCCCTTAGATGGGTGAGCCCAAGTGATTGTGGTGAACGTATGTCTTACAGTATGAAAGAGACATGCGTGTATGAGTGAGACAGTATGAGGAACATATAAAAAGGTGTGATTGCACTCCATTGTCCTCTTTGCCTTCAGACTTCCTACGAAGCACCACTGAACAGTATCTCGCAATAAACAGCAATAGTCTACCGACGACTTATTATTGGCAACCTCACCCAGTACTGAGATCACAATCAAGAGGAATCTGGATCCGTACAACGGAGTCCAGAAGTAATGTTGATAACCGGCCATGGTCATTACAAGTACGTTTGGAGCAAAGGTGCCCGGGTTCATGGAGTGAGATTATTCTAGGTCTTGGCAGCGGTTGCGATTGCCCACCTACTGCGTGGCAGGCCGATTCGGGAAAGACTGATTGTGGGAGAACTATTGAACTCTCCAACCGGACTCTCTCGACTAATCGCATTACACCACTACGTGGCGGGCCGGATCACGAAAGACTAATTGAGGGAGACCTTATAGACTCTCCAGCCAAACTCTCTGGACCCATAATCTTGCACCACAGTGGGAAGCAAGAAATTCATTCGTCCGTCACTCCTGGACACATTGACCCCCAGATTCCACCCTCATACCCTTTTTCTTCCCTGATCTTCCTCTCCTTCCTTTCCTTAAAATACCTTCCACACAGCATCCCCAAAGATGCCATGGGCCTTGAGAAAAATTATTTTCTTCTGTGTGAAGCCAAAGAAAAAAAAAAACACAAAAATTTGCCAAAGTTGTCTTTTAAAGCGTAAAAAATTGATTTTTTTTTTGGACCATATTTTATAATTTTAAATTCAAATAAATAAAGTAGCACGCATCTGATGTTTGCTACACCTTTTTGAACATCATCATCGTCACTATTGGCTCTACAACCCCTGGTGGGTCTTGGCCTCCTCAAGAGTCTTCCTCCACTCATCTCGGTTTTGTGCCAGCTCTCTCCAGTTTAGAAGCTCCAAGATAGATATGTCTTTGAGGACGTTGTCGCTCCAACTTAATCTTGGTCTTCCCAGGCCCCTTCGCCCTATTGGTCTTGAGTTCAGCAGGGACTTTGGTGCTTAATTGGTGTTCACCTTTTGATATATTAACTTTATTCAGTTTACTCAAGTATTTTTGCCTTAAATCCAAATTTATGTTTTGTAACGCGCAACCTTTCCTCTTACATAATATTTTTGGACAAGCTTTCAATGTAAGCATTTATTTTGGAAGGTGTTAATAATTAATACCGTTGCAATGTCTCAAACTAAGAATAATTCAATATCAATGTTTATAAAATTAGTTGAAGATCTGCCATAGCTGAGGCCATCCCGAAAAGCTGAGCTGGAGTAACTAGTTGACGAGTGGTTGATGCATAAAGAACAGGTAGTATGGGCGTAGAAGGAATATGCATTAATGGTGAACATCACAGGTGATTGTATTTGTACATTCCGAATGATAGTGCAAACAAACAAGTAGATAATATGAAACATTTACATACATAATAAAAACAGGAGAGATTTCGTAAATATATCGAAAGATTGAGATATCGAAACATTTACATATATAATAAAAACAGGAGAGATGTCGTCACCTTATATGAACAAGTTTCTAACTGACATTTGTTTCAAAGATGATCTTTGTATGCCAAACCATTTTGACGCTCCCGAAGAAATGTCGGATGTGCGAATTGGTAGTTTTGCAGTAGAGCTGTTAAACGTTTCGTTACTGTTTTTTGAGATCAAGAAATACAGCAGAAATACAGATATTTGGCATTTCATTTCATTTCTGAAAATACAGACTTTTAAATCAACAAAATTAGCCAATATATTAGCCAACACAACAATTTTGAATTTTCAGCAGATCCGACATTGTTTTTCGGGCCCGTCGATTTCTTTTGTTCATTCTATAAACAAAATATTTTTCAGAGTAATCTGTGTTGTATTTCCGTGGATACTACTATGACGAATTTCTAACATCAATTTTTTGAAGCATCCATTTGTTTTGCAAGGTTTTAACTTTTTGAACCTTTAGTTATTGCTATTTTGTTTGTATCTGACAGATGATCGTTTTTACAGGGTACGGTGTAGGTAGATTGTCACTTTAGTTTGGTAGGATTCTAACATTGCCTGATCAGTTTTTGAGATGTCAAGGACGATGTCTTATAATCTATTCAGGATTTCTGATTTTGAGGTTCAATTATGTGTAAAGTATTTTAATTTGATATTTTTTAAAGGAAAATATGTAATTAGAATGTTGCCTTATCGTGAAATGGCATTAGAGAAATAAGTTAGAACCTTATGCAATGAATTTTCATGCCCTAGCTAATTGCATTAGTTTCTATCTGCACCTTTATGTATGTCCTATTTAAATATTTCCCTTCAAATTATATTAAATTAAAATACTTTACAAAAGAATCCACCTCAAAATCAGAGATCGGTAAATAGATGATGAGAAATCGTCTTTGCAAACTTTGACACCTCATATCTTAGAACAAGATAACGTGAAGTTTGTATCCTATCCAAACAAGGTGCCGATATGGCATGGAAGCGTGCCGACTTTTGCCGAGCTATGTCTGCACGGACTATCAAATGTCAATTGTCAATGTAAGTGGTGCCTTTGGTGTGGTTCATGGCCCATCTCTCTTGTTTCTATTTTATATTAATATTGAGATCACCTTATATATTTGACGGAGATCATGAGCGCTATGACCGAAATTACTAAAACACTTCAAAAACTACTTCAGACGATTGAAAATGATTGGAGAAACGGAATTCTGAAAGTTGTTCAGAATATCACGAGTTGGGCATTGGCTTCATTGGCCATTGTAAACAATATTGAATATTCCAGGTCAGATTGTAATTCTGAGTGAGTGTTTTCTGTCAAAACGCCTGTGATGTTATAATATGATCAAGAACCATTTTCTTAGAAGGAAATCAAATGAAATCTCTGTAAGATAATTATTGTAGTTATTTTTAAAGTATTGTTTTGATACTGTACTCTTGTCAGTATTATAAAAATGAAATATGTATGTTTGCTTTGTCATAATTTTGCGGTTTGTTTTGTGGTGAACACAAAGTTATTATTTATATGTAAAATAATATTGTAATATTGCAAATTGATTAAGTCAGATGTTTCACAGTTTTTAAGAATTTGAAGATACAATGATGTACAAACTATATACGTAAATATCTGTTTTGAATTCTAGGAAATTATGTTAAAATTTGTTATAATAATTATGCATGTTCATTCTACTAAGTATACATAGGATCTGCATAACATGAATTAATGTAACAAATTACTAAGACAAAGAAATGATTAAATGGTTTTGAAATACATAAAAAAATAAGTCAATTCAACCAACTTTGCCAACAAAATATATTTTTATATTATAGGTATTGGTGGCAAAGCTGTTGAAGTGAATATGTATATAATATTATAATTGTTACAGAACAGTTTTCCAGTGTTGAAGTACATTCCAGAAGAAAGATCAAAGTGGAGATCGAGAAATGCTAAAAATTGTATATTACAACGAAGCCGCATTCAACATAACATAAGTGTATAAATGTGAACGAATAGATGTAGTAGAGAAAGGCAGAAACGATGGAAAGGAAGATCCAGAAGAACAATTCAAATGTAGACATTGAGAAAAACTCAAGTTTGTAAAATCAAGATACAATCAATTCCATATCTATAAGATATATTACAGGACATCAGAAGAAAGGTTTATTGAAAGTCAGAAACGTAGAAAAGACAGACCTTTGATGCATTTAAAATTCTAATCGAAGATGCAAAAGACGTTTGTAAGATTCTGAAGTTCTTTTCCACAAATTCAGTTTTGTGACAAATATTTTTTCTAAATTCACAATTTTTTAGCATTTTCGTCTTTTGATTCTTCCTGATAGAAAACGGTAGAATAGCAATGGTGTAGAAACGAATATGAAATGTTTCTGAAGATAGTCAAGTTTATAAACAAGGGGAGATTCAATAATAAGAAGACGATATGAGTATGTTAGGAAATGTTGTTTTTTTAAATGTAAGAACTACAGAATGCAAAAGACACTTGGAAAATTTCCCGAGAAATCAGGAGCAAGAACACAATTTGAAGGGTTTCATATCAGACCATTAACAGAAATCGTCTAATGTTATTTCTGACACAACCTCACGCTTTACTTTATCAGACGTTTCAGTGATCACAAAGGTCCTTTCACAAGAATCAGGCTTCATTCACGTTCGTACACGTTCTGTTATATAAATTCATAGCAGAGTCTGAGCATCTTCCTTCAAAATCTATCAGGAGTCCAGCTTTGAATATACTCTTTCATATTTTTTCCAGGTCTTACAATCCTTGGATGCTCTCATCCTAGGATGAGCTTTCACCGTTGCTTCAAAAAAAATAAATGGATGAAACCCTTCAAATGTGCCAGTCAAAAACGATGCATTCACTTGCAAGAAGACACCGATGCTGAAATAAGCGACAACCATCGAACAGAAGGGACAGAATCTCGTTGAAGGTTATTGCAACCAGAACAAGATGCCAAAGGGCCCTTCAACCATTCCAATCGAACCTCGTCCTTCCTGAATGGATGAAGGGTAGGCCAGTCGGGAATCAACTCGGCCAACGAAGGACGACGCTGTCCTGAAGGTTTCTAAAACACGATATATGATGGTGAATTAACAGCTTTCTCCTAATCTGTATCGCGTTCAAGCAGCTATTCTGAAATACCTGTAATTAATATGAAATTCACCTTGTTTGTTTCAGCATTTGGGTCTATATTAAAAACTCTTTAATTGAGATGTGGTGCTAGCCATACTCATGTGTAAGCCTTTTTGCAGGTTTGCTAGAATTCTTGATTAGCTGGTCAAGTGACATCCTTACCCATTTGAATTCTTACTTCTTTCAGAATAAATTAAACAAATTCTCCATTTTAAACGGCTGTATTATTTATATCATAAAACGGAATGTCGAGTTTCAATAAAACCCTTTCATCAGGACTAAATTGAACTAACAGCAAAATTAAACATCCTGCTTTTGCTGAGATAAATGTTGAATCCTGACAAAGCAGGAGTTCTTCCGAAATAGGTCAACAGGAAAACAAAACTAGAAATTTCTCCAGGGGTAGACAGTAAAGATGTGACGCCACATAAATCTGTCATAACTGCCTAAAATTCACATGCATACATGCATCATCTAACACTTAAACTTCTGTAATAATAACATGAATCTCTATCCTTGATATATCTTGTCTTCCAAAGGTGTTTTCAAACAAAGCAAATTTATTCTTCAAACCTGTGAAAACATTATTATGTTCCATAATAACAAAATGAAAATGCACATAGAATATCAACGTCCAAAAAAACCATCCGTCGAAACATTTTTTAAGATTATAAATTTTAAAGGAAGGGAGTTTGTTTATGTAAAGGGAAAAGGGATTATGTTTTTGTTTTCATTTTAGGTCCAAAATGAGATTAGGTTTAA
Organism: Limnephilus marmoratus; assembly: GCA_917880885.1. NCBI lineage: Eukaryota > Metazoa > Arthropoda > Insecta > Trichoptera > Limnephilidae > Limnephilus > Limnephilus marmoratus. The sequence goes on from OU862935.1 coordinate 3,326,393, forward strand.
GAAAAATGTTACAAAAATATCTTGTTCAGATTTCTGAACATTTTTATAGGCCATGATAAAATATTTCCTTGTGTAAAATTTCATTTTAACCTCATTTTAGACACACAATATCATTAATTTCAAGAATTTCAAGTTCAAAATTGTTGAATTTTTTTGACTTGTTGTTGGTTTCTGGTTAATCGGTGCAATTTGTAGGTGCTTTCTAAATATATATTCCTTCAAACAAAAGCTGTGATTACAAATAACTTCTGCCAATCATTAGATGACTAAATAATATACATATAAACCTGAAAATTTTATAATAAGTAAAATGTATGAAGATGGTGATATTGTATGAAATATGGAAGAAAATGGACGAATCAAGATTTCGAAAATAGCCATTTTTAATACAAAGAATAATATATTGATAGAATAACTGATTTGTTTAATTTAATGCAGTAATTTTTTACTTTTCTCAGTATCGTATGTTACAGTTTACATGTGTTGCCTTTAAATTCAGCAATAATTGTCCAGATTTTGATTTAATATTTCTGAAACTATTTCTTAATCATTTCTAATTTTGAAACCTTTAATTTTTCATGAAAGAATTCTATTTTAAAGTGAATATTTTTATGGATTAAAACATCTTTATAACTATCTTCCTATTTGTTATTTATGTCCGGACCAGTTTCACCTTATTTACAGGCGTTTTCAGACCGGGGCCAGTTATAAAATATGAATAAAAAGTGGAAGAATGTTATAAAGATGTTTTGGTCGATAAAAAAATCATATGAAATTCCTTAATCGGTAACAATTGTTCACTTTAACCGAAAAATAGTGAATAGTGAACAACTACACAAAACCCATTCATTACTTATATTTAGAAATGAATTTCTACATTTATAATAAAATGAACGAGATGGAAATGAAAGGATTTTTGAATCATGCTGCATAGGCTTTTCATACCAAAGCTAGCAAAATACTTACAAAGCTATGTATACATAAGAACACTTAAAAACTGAGCTTTTTTACAGCCATATATTTTGATATCGGAGGAAAACGGTATGGGATATTTTTCCTTTCCGAAAATTAGCCAACATGTGCCAGACATTTGAAAATACTAGCAAATCATTCAGTAGAAAATAATTCCAAAATGCAGGTGATTTTTTGTTGGTAGAATGGTCGATTTATTTAACAGTGTTAGATGTGTTATGGTTTTTTTAAAAGACAATTTGGAAGTACAAATGTACTAAAGAAAAGTACATCACTCAATTTCTAAATTATTAATAATACCAAATAAGAGTTTTGAATTAAGCAATAAATATCTGGTCGTATTTCTTTAATGCATTTCTCTCAAATGTCTCGATGTCCATCTTTTTTATTTATTTGTGTTAATTTGTGAGCATCTTTTTATGATTCGCGGCAAACCGTCCATAAGCTTCCGTGAAAATATTTTCAATTGTATCTTTTATTGATTAATATTTATTTATTTTTGCTGGTAGAAGGGGCACTTGGTTTCGACTGTCAATGGGGTAATTTATTTCGGAAGATAATATAAAAGATTTTAATATTGTAAACAATGTTTTTGAAAAAAGCAGCAACAGAATTTGAAAATTTTAAAGTAGGTATTCGTTTATCAAAATAGATATCACATCAATATGTGTTTTGATTTAACTTAAGTGCCCTTTCTAAATGCATCTTTTCAGCCATTCTTTAATTATAGTTTTAGTTTATCTTTGTTAATAATTGATTTCATCAATTCTTTTTTAGTTTTTAGCCATGTCCTTATTTAAACCCTGAACTCTCGACAAACCACAAAAAAGTGACAAAAAGACAACATTGTGTACAGTTTTAAAAGTAATTGATTTATTATACATTTTGTCTTTTTGGTCATTTGTGGATTGTTGACAATTGTTCTGGGCAGCTTAACTCTTCATTTTATTTAAAATCGAACCTTTATCTTGACCGTTTCCATCAACTTTGGCCAGTCGGGAATTATCTCTTCTAAAGATTTTCGTCTTCTGATGTCAAAAACATCCTAAAATGAGCACACGTCTTAGAAATCCCCGGAATATAAAGGACAGACAAGTAATACAATACAAATACAGTACTAGGGGGAGAACTCGAAAAATTATTACAATTTCCATCGGAGTTTAAGTTCATTAGGAAATTTAGAACTTTTCAAAATTTACGACTTATTTCATACTTTTCAGGTTCTTTAGAAATATCCTATTGTTTTTTTCAGAATTTTTGAAATTTTTGAAATTTTTAGAAATTTTTGAATTTTTTGAAATTTTTGGAAATTTGAAATTTTTAAAATTTTTAGAACTTTTTGAAATTTACGCAAATTTTCAGATTTCTTCAATATTTGAGAAAAAATCGAAAATTTTAATAACACTTGAGAGTATGGAGTATTTTGTGACCGCAGCGAATAAAAGAAACACCACAAAACCTACAACATTTTATGACGAACCTCCGATGAAAATTGTCAAAGTACTTGGTTGATTTCGCATATTCAAAATAAATACTTATGTTTTAGAATTTATGAAAACTAAAAAACTGAAATTCTTGAGATTAAAAAAATGATTTTTTTCCGTTTAATAATTTTGGAGATCAACAACCTACTCAGATATTTAAAAAAAAATGGTGAAAAACCTTTATCATAATTTTGGCTGTATTGAATGATTAAACTTGTGTAATATAGTTAGTAAAAGCAGTATTCTGAAAATACAAATATAAACTGAATACAGAAAATTTAGAAAAATTGTTTTTTTTTAAGTTAGAAATATATGTACATCAAGAATCATGTAGTATGTAAAGAATTTTAGAAATATATATTCACGGGAACACTTAAGCAAATCCAATTAAATCCAATGAATAAAAAAAGCTTTGCAACAACAAAATCACACATTTTTTATAGCTTACCTTTTTTTCAGTCATTTTTTTTTTAATTTTCATAAAAATTATAAATTAATCTAATAATATTGGCAGAAGTACATAGTCAATTTTAGATTAATTATCATTATTTTTTTTTTGTATTGCAGACCGCAGAGTTTTGTTTGAAGGAATATTTTGTTTATAATGGTAGTTTTTATTTGAATAAGCGAATTCAACCGGGAACCTTTATTTAAGATTTTATAACTATTTATTTTATTTTTCATTCATGGTTTCTTTTCATCACCATTGTACGACTCTGGCTTTTTTTTAGACTTTAATTTAGACGTAAATTAAATGATTTATATTAAATATTTAGAGATCTTTAATCCATAGTTGAAAAATAATACAAATAATTTTACTAATTTACTTTTGGGAAAATAAAAAAAAGTGATAACGATTTGTAAAATTTAAAAAATGCTTTCAACAAATTAATAAATCCCGACAAAAGAAATCTTAAGCCGGGTACAGATTGCTGTAACGTAACATGCAATGTAACATGAAAGGAACATTTCATAAGTGTGGACGCAGCGCGCGCACGAACCGAGCATGTACCTTCTGGCATAATATGTTTCCGGCATGCGCGCGGTGAACATAGCTCAGTCTGCCGAGATCAAGTCCTCCATTGTTCGCGCGCGTTCTGCAGTACAGACACTAACAAGCCGTCCACACTGACGCTCCGTGCACACTGCGCGCCCCTTTGTGTTCGGCGAAAAACCGGCACTTTGTGAATTGCGGCACGCACGAGTTGAAATGCTCTGTTCGTGCACGTAGATAACACGGTTCGTGCGCGCAAGGCGTCCACACTATAAGAATTCTGTTACATTGCATGATACATTGCGACAATGTGGACAGCAAATTCTTTCATTGAGTGTTACATTGCTTGTTACGTTACAGCAATCTCAACCCGGCTTTAAATATTTCTGTATGTCTAATTTCGATATTTACCTAAGCATTTTTTTAATTGTATAACAAATCGGAAAATGAAAGAAATATGTTTTTCCCGCTTTCATGGTTTTTACAATTTTTGCAACATTTTACAGAATTTTTGAAATTTTTGAGAATTTCAAGATTTTTCAGAAGAATATATTGACATATTTCTTTCATGGTAAATTTGAATTTGTATAGAACCCTTAATTGATCACAGGGCGTCGCTTTCACAAATAAAATTGAGTGACCACTAAGCTAAAACTTTGGTGGAAGCGATGAGGTATGTTTTGTCAAGTGTATGTTTGATAATAAAAAATATTAGGACATTGAATAAAAATAAAAGTCTAAAAGTTGAAAGTCTAAAGTTTCCCAGTTCTAATGATCAATTTAGGAATACAAACAAATTTCTTTGAAAAATTTTTGAAAATATGTTAAGAAATTCAAGGAAAGTTAGCGTCGAAAATGATGCTTCTATGTTGTAAATGAAGTCAAAAAATGTATTTTTTTCTTCAATACGAATTAAATTGTAATTAACAATGTGTCGTGGTGAAATTTATGACCATAAATGGTTTTTAAAATGATTGTGTAATGAAATGTTTTGTTTTGAATGATAAGGTAAAAAATGGTGGATGTTTTTAAGGATTTTTTTGGATATTAGATTTTTAAGTAATTTGAGCGAAGTATAATAAACTATGAACCAATATTGATTTGTAACAATGTTAACCTTCCCGAAATCAAGCGGTAAATACTCTTAGTATCGCCCCGGTGAATGACAGCCATTCAGAATCGAAACTTTTCTTGAAATTTTCAAGTTGGGAGGCGGGTATAGGTATAACCATTTATTGGATAACCAACACCTCTTCCATAGGTCACCCCGAGTGCCTAGCTGCGTTTTGCGACTTAGCAGGGGTGCCCGGGTTCATGGGGTGAGGTTTGTCTAGGTCTTGGCGGCGGATTCATCTGTCCATCTAGAGCGTGGCGGGCCGAATCGAAAGACTGGTTGAGGGAGGTCTTTTCACCTCTCCAGCCGGACCGTAATGAGAGGAATGGAGTCATGTCCGTCACTCCTAGATACATTGACCCCAGATTCCTACCCACCCCTCATACTTTTTTTTCTTCCCAGAACTTCCTCCCTATTCTTTGCCTAAAAAGACCCTCCACACAGCTTCCTCAAAGATGACATGGGCCCTGAGGGATTTATTTTCCTCAGGGCCTCCTATTTGGAGTGAATGTCAAAAAGTTACAATAAATCTATCTTCTCTATCTATATAAATAGATGAATCGCCGAAATGTATGTACGCGCATAACTTCCGAACGACTGCACCAAATTGGATAATTCTTTTTTTGTTGTGTTCGTTATGGTGCGGACAAAGTTTGTATAAAGCTACTGGTGAGCTCTGGCATAACGAAATTTTTATAAAAAATTGCAATAGGTGGCAAGCGAGCTGTTTGAAAACTGAATGTACCGGGACTGAATGGATGGAATGCGGGAGGGTGGAACTCGGGAGTAGCGTTCGCGGTACGGGGGAAGCTGGAGAGGAAAGAGAGGCGGAAGGGGAATGGGACGAATGGGAAAGAAACAATTTCTTTATTAAATGGCATAGCAACGCATGCCGGGAACCAGCTAGTATTTTTTAAAAGAGAGAGAAAATTAATGTCTACGTCTGATTTTTAAAAACTCTGTGAAAAGACCGAGCAACACCGGGGACTTTAGCTAATGTATAAGTAACTGAAACACTTGTCTCCTAGGCATACGAAAGAAGTTTTTGAAATTAGTAACAGAAAGGTAAAAAGTTAAAGATCTTAAAAATGCACAATTTTTTTCCTTGTGTTGGCCATCAATAATTTACTGAGATGACGCAATGTGGGTATTAGGTTGATATTTATTATGCTTGACTCAAATTACACTTTGGGAATGTTTTTTTTTCTATTATTTAATTGAATTATTGTCCCTTGTCGAACCTTCATCCATCGCCAGTGCTCCTCAAACTTGTCGTCGGCAGGCACGCGGCAAATCTCTTTGCCTTCAAACACTATCACTATATCGTCGTGCTCTGCGTCACGATACCAGCCCACATCATCTGGGCCGAACTACAATTTACAAGTCCTGGTAATACTGTATGTCATATAGGTAAAACAGCAAATAATCGTTTATATCTCTCGGAAAACCGAGGTTACTCCAGTAAAATCAAGTTAAAATTGTAAATTTAATGTATTGCTATGTAGTAGCAAACAATATTATAAATATGAATTCATATAAAGCAATTAATTTTACTTGCCATAATTGAGGAACTGGATGCAATAACAACATAAACCTGTTTTTTCTCCTATCACATTTTTAGTATGTTCAATCCCTTCTTTATCTGCTATGTAAATACTAATTCTTTAGGTTGTACCAATGACATTATATATATTACATCTAAAAACTGAAGATTGAACGTTAGTTAGAAAAAACTGTAATTTTGATTACAAGTTGTTTTTACCAATTCAGCTCCCCAATCGATGGGCATAGAAGCAAACCCGCCACTTTACACTTTAACATTTTTTTTCAGTGGACATGTCTTTCGCCTTTTTTGTAAGTTATTAAAATTTACTTATTACCAAAATGCCGAAATGAGGTACTTGAGGGGAGTGGTAGGAGTTACGAAATGGGATCAAATAAGAAACTCGGCGATCCTAGACAATATAAACATTGAACCACTGCTACTCCTCATAGAAAAATCGCAACTCAGTGGATTAGGCATGTACTAGAGGGTAGACGTCCAGTGGGCCGCCCAGACACAGTTGGGCAAAGCAACCCCAGAAACTGTGTGAGGAGAGGATGGGACTGCCATGAACGGAGGTCGAACAGAATCAGTGCAAGACAGGGACGTATAGAGGCGCCTTGTCGATTCAGGAACCCGAATAGGAGAAGGGGAAGAAGACCTTACACTCAATAAAAGAATTGCAAATATCTACACCATGACCATTTTAAAAAAATGCTCAGGTTCCATGGACAGCCAGATGCACAAACATGTCCATTCTGGAAGAGCAAGGCATCCTCAATAGGCTTTCAACTATCTGCCTGCTAAGTATTTAAAAATACTTTGGACACGTTGCTCGCCAAACTGAGGAATCCAACTTGGATAAACTCATAATCACTGGTAAGGTGTAAGACAGAAGAAGCAGAGGAAGGTCACCAATGCGCTGGAGTGGCCAAGTATCACTGGCGTCTGGTTGGCTCTCCATGTAACACAGAACCACGAGGAGTGGAAAAGCCTTGTCAACCATTGGAAAGTGAAGTAGGGGACACAATCCTCAGCAATGAGGAATCGACTTAAGAAAAAGCATCTTGGCCAAAATATCGGAGTAAATAAAGTGAACATCGGCACTTTTGCAACTCAGATTGTGTAAAGTGACAGTGTTGCAAATCTTCGAAATGTACAGCAGCGATTTTGCATCTAACTAAAATTCAAAATGCAAAAGAACAACAACGCTCATTTTAGATAATGGTAAAAGAAATATTCTAATTGATTGAAATTTAAAAGTGGCAGTTTTGCATCTAATTCTATTTTAAAAATTGCTGCTTTCGAACATCGAACATAGTCGGTGGAGTTTGCAATATTGCTTCAAATTGCAAAGTTACAGGTTTTACAAAAACGTTCATTGTAAACCATTTCATTTTACCAGATCTCTACTGGTTTCAGAATTACTCTTCCACCATCGAGAGAATATTAAAACTAACATAAGATACACAATACAGTTTACATATATAAATATTTAGTTGTTGTTCCACTTCTTTTTGTTCACCTCCAGTACTTTGTGTCTTACAACATAAGTTAATTGGAATATTCTCCTGATAATGAAAAGGCACTTCTGCGACGGTGGACATGTGTTAAAATAATGTGATTTAAAACAATACGTGTTTATGTATTTTTAAATACATGCTATTACATAAATATTACTCAGAAATCCAAGGTTACTGGAATACAATATCACTTTATCACTTGGAAAAACCGAGATACTTACAATTACTGAATTACATTATTTTAAATTATCAAAGTAAGCCAATACTTTGTGACTTGACATTATACACATGAAAAAAGCGCTTTGTCTAAAATCACTTTATTCGATTTATACACGTAGACCGGTTACGATTGATCTCAACATTTATCAGGTAAATAAACTAAATTACAGCACAGAGGAAGATTACAAATTTATTATAGGTTAACCTTGTAATCTTCCTTTGTAGTGTACTTTAGTTTATATGTTTATTACAAGGTTATAAAAAGTTAATCTTATTATCTTCCTCTTTATTCTAATTTAGTTCATATTTTTTTGTCCTGATTAAGGTTGAGACCAACCGAAACTGGTTGACGTGTACAAATCAAATAGAGTGGTTTTAAACAAAGAGTTTCCTTCGTTTGTATGTTATTTTAATGTCATGTAAATACAAGTATTAATAAACAGATTTTCAAGGTAACTGCAATGCAATATCACATCAACAGAAGTTACTGGAGTGTAGTCTTGTTAATTTTATTTGTAAAACCGATATTATTGCAGTATTGTATAGTATCACAAATACATAACTATGAAAACCAATGGGAACCTTAAAAAAAATAATATAAAAATAGTACAACGGAAAAAATGACAAATTTATGGGCATTTTAAAAAGATCCTGGAACTTACCTACAGGTATATCTGTTCTGTCCTTTGGGAATGCTGTATTAATTAAAAGCTTTCATAAAAAAGGCATAAATTAAACATTATAACAACACTTTAAATTATCACTGATAATATTAGAGAAAAAATTATTCATAATATATTTCACATCCCATAGAAAACGGTCGTAAGTCAAAAAAGTAAATTTTGCAGGAGAGGTAAAACAATTGATGAATGATAAAACAAGCAGTCCCGTCAAAAACCACCGACATCTCGCAGAGATAGAGTGATATAACATACGATTTTTGTGGGGTATATATAATCATAATCACTTATAAAACATAAAATTTTAACTTAGGACTCTTTTCTACAAGGTGTACGATAAGAGGCAACATCAAGACATAAAAGATTTTGGATTTTTTTTAGGCATTTGTGCTCTTTGTTAAAATCAAATGAAATCCAAAGGCTTTTTGTGTTGGAGCATGGTAAAGAGTTAAATATAGTAGATGGAGGGTGGCACAAACCTTTTCGACTTTCTTGAGGGCTGGAAGAGGCTTTTCTGTCTCCTTGAGGTCTCCCCAGTCGGGATCCCCTTTGCCATCGCCCCACTTGGCGTATTTCCTCTTCTTCAGCATAGCACGGAAGTCCATACCCGAGGAGTCTAGGATCAAGCAATTTAGTTTTAGTAAAGTTATATGAAAAATTCACAAAAAGTCCATACTGGTGTCCTAAGCAAAAAGGCAGCAAGGAACTTGTAAAATTCACCTTAGGAGGGATAGGTGAATGGGCTCGTATGTGGTTCTTGTCTCATAAGCAAGATTATGAATGGTTGGAATGAGTTTCAATGGTTGTCTCATGACTCTAGGGAAGGGAGTATCCCTAGTGAAGAGAAAACCGGAGAAGAGAAGTTGAGGAAAAATTATGGGAAAGTTAAGGAAATTTTAAGGGAAAGTTTATAAAAAGTAAAGGAAGAGTAAAGAAAAAGTGAAGAGAATGTGAAGGGAAAGCAACGTGAAGTATTGCAGAAGGTAAAGGCATCATACAAGGGAAGTTCAACGAATAATTGTGGTATGAATTTCGATGGTCCTCTCGTGACTAACGAAAGGGGTTCTCTAATACAAAGAAAGTCTGTTATGAGGAAGTTAAGGAAAAATGACAGAAGTCTTATTTAAGGGCAAATAATTCAGAATGATTGGTAAGAATTTTGATGGTTCTCTGATGAGTGTAACGATGGGAGAAACCCTAGTGAAGAAAGGCATATGAAAGGAAATTAAGGAAAAATGAACAGAAAGTTACTAAAAAGTGAAGGAAAAGTGAAGAAATAGAGAAAGATAAGTGATTGTGCCGTACAAGGGCATTTCATCGAATGATTATGAATGGTTAGTACAAATTTCGATGGTCCTAGCGAAGGGAGTATCAATCGATTGCTGAACTCACCAGAGACGTAGAAGGTCATCTCTGCACTGTCCTCGCCGTGACAGTTGCTGACGACAATCTTGTACTTGCCCTCATCAGCGGGTTTGACCTTGCGGATGCAAAGGGTGATGGTGCCATATTCGCCGTCTGTCAAGAACTTGAAACGGCCACCCTCAATAATCTCCGCCACGTTGCGGTAGAACTTGAAGGTCGGGGCGGGGTTGCCCTCCACCTGGACGGTAAGGTAGCCCACTTGGTCTGAAAACAAACACATACATCATGAGTATTCATTATTAGAAAACAGCAGTGTCGGTAACATCCAATTGCACGTGGCAGACCAACTCAAGTTTCTACGGCGGCAAAAAATAGTCCATAAATCAAACGTCTTATGAACATCCTCTTCCTGTCTGCCCAGGATATTTTGAGTTTTAGCCAATATATAATGTTTATTTGGCATCTCTCTTTCATTTTAATACTTGGTTCAAAAATGAATCAAGTGCATCAATATTCATCTTTAAGTTAGTTATTGTATTGTCAAATTTGAATATGAATGCAAACTTTAAGAAGTTAAATAAATGTATTACACATGATATCGAATTCTTCAACGTTTGAAAATGGAAGCAACATTTAAGAGGATTAAATATTATGTATGTAATGCTTCAATATTTTAAATTGGAAGCAACATTCAAAAGAATTCAATAAGGAATTATTTCAACATTTGAAATTGGAAGCAATATTCATGAGGATTTAATATTTTGTGTATAATGCTTCAATATTTGAAATTGGAAGCAACATTCAAGAGAATTTAATATTATTTATGTAATGCTTCAATATTTTAAATTGGAAGCAACATTCAAGAGGACTCATGTATGCTATTTTAACATTTGAAAATGGAAGCAACATTGAAGTGGACATAACATTATGTACCCACGTTATGCTTCGATATTTAGAAATGGACGCAAAATTCAAGAGTTTTAATATACAATGTATGTCATGCTTTTTCATTTGAAAATGGTCGCTATATTCAATAGGTTAAACAGACATACGTGTGCAACAAACATGTGCTTCAACATTATTTGAAAATAGAAATAATTTTCAAGAGATTACATAAATATGATGACCGGATAACTCAACGACATACAACTTCAACACCTCCTTTGAAAAGTCATTAAAAATGTTGAAAAAAAAACTGTTAAATAGATCACACTAGGTTATTTTTAATTAAATGAAGACAATATTAGCGATACTCAATCGAAAATCTGAAAACAGAAAAACGATAAATGATCTGGGACTCGAACCCAGAACGGGGTGCAACTCTACCAACTGAGCTAATGTGTCCCTATCCGACTCGGTCATATTTAAGTGTATCAAACTTCGAATAAGAACTACCGACATTATCTTCATTTTCTTAAGTATCTTAACCTTGAGGTGATTTTTGCTGGTAATTTATCCAATTATTATTATTAACAACTATAGATATATTAATATCTTTTTCAGATTTTCGATTGAGTTTTGCCAATATGTCTTCATTAATTAAATATTAATATTTGAGGTTTTACTTGTTTAGTTAAAAATAAATTCGTTAGGTTAGGTAATGCGCTATTTAAAAAAAACATATTACTTTTAATGACTTTTCAATGGGGTGTTGAAATGCCACATTGTTGAGTTGTAAAACCTAATACTTCATCATTTGAAAACGGAAGCGACATTCAATGTAATGCTTCAACACTATTTAAAAATCGATGCAACATTCAAGAGGTTAAATACATAAATGTATCTTATTCATTCAACAGAGATTAAATGTTGAAGCAACCTTTAGGATATGATAAATATAAGAGTATCTTATGCTTTAAATATTCACCAACTGAGTATTAGCGTACTAGAATATAGAAGCGACATTTTATATGTTAAAGAATATTAAATATCTAAAATATGCTTCAACTTTTGAAAATGGAAGCAACATTCAATGTAATACTTCAACACTATTTGGAAATCGAAAAAACCTTCAAAATGTTAAAGAATATTAAATATCTAATATATACTTCAACGTATGAATATGGAAGCAACATTCAATGTAATGCTTCAACATTATTTAAAAATCGAAGCAATCTTCGATTGTTAAAGAATATTAAATATCTAATAAATGCTTCAACGTTTGAAAATAGAAGCAAAATTATTACTAACAATTTTTACTAATGCTTCCAATATTCATCATCGTGGTAAGTCTGTATTATCTTTTTTAAATGAACCTTTAGGAGGCAATTAATTGTTTTATTTGAAGTTGGAAATATTTCAAGAGACACTTACCCTCAACGGCCGAGTAGCTCTCCTGGACATCCACGATGACAGGAGGTCCTCCATCTCCATGGGCTTGAAGAGGCACGGAAGGCTGGTTGATCCTGTCCTCCATCTCAGCCAGAGAAGGACGACGGATCTCCGTGGAAGGACGGCGACGCTACACGTGGCAAAAATAACGGTCAGCGAAAGAAGGACACGTTGGAAAGGGCTCAAATAAAGCAAAACAAACATAGAAGAAGAAGTTTAAATTGACAGAAAAAGTATAAAAGATTTTTTTAATAATTGTTACTAATTTGATCAAATTTTAAGGTTCATATATATTGTAGAATCCGATGTAATTTTGTAAATATGCTACGATATCGACGCTGGAAAAGAAGAATAGCCAATTTTCCTTTTCAGCTGTATGGCTTTTAAGCATTTTATCCTTTCCAACATCGATATATACGCAAAAATCTAAACCTAACCTAACCTAAGATAAAGTTTTCAAGGTGATTTCTAATAAAAAGCTTTTTTTTCAAATTTTAGGTTAAATTTTATAGTTTTTGTGAGTAATATTTAACATTTTCAATATTTTTCGGATACACAACGAAAAAAAATAAAATTCGCAGGTATTTTTTAAATTTAAAATTTTATAAAGAAATTTTGAAGTTTAAATAAAATTTGCAACTAAAAAAAAAATTAAAAATATAGGTAGGTACTTATTGAAAGTAAATTTAATTTCAAGACGTTACGATTCTGTCTTAGATGATAATAATAGAAGATGAAAATCGAAATAAAATGCAGAGGAAAAAAATAAGCAAAAGCTTTTAATGAGCAAAAACCGTGTTAAAACGGTGGAGTTCCGTTTCACAATTTATAAAAATTGCTTCAGAAATGTTCTTTCAGTATCAATTATTATTATGGGTGCAAATTATAATGACTACTCTATTGACATTGAAAGAAAAAATCTAGCAATTTTATTATTTTAAATTATATTATGCATTTGTAAGCATTTCAAAACAAATTAAAAAGTTTGTAAAAAGAGCAAATTATTGTTATAAAATTAAATATAAATAATTAAAAATCTTACTTACCCCCTTACTAGGCCCAGGTTTTGATGGAACCTTGGCCTGTTTAGACATTTTGCAACTAACTTATTTTTTAATACGTTTCAACAAATAACTCTCATTTAAAAAACAATCCACTTAAATAAAAGTAAATCAACGAAAATATAGCAGAAGTATTAATATCTTCATTTCAATCGAAAATCTACAAAATTATTTATTAATACTCGTATTATAAATGAGCGAAGCACGTATCTTTTTAATACACAAGTACAAAATAAAATTATCGTATCGTTTTAAAAAATATCGAAATAAATAAGAATTTAGTTTGAATTTGTATTCAAACTTTCGTTTAAAATCGTTGAAAATCGCGACAAAAACACTTTTTATTATAAGCTCTTTCCATTACTATTTTCACTGAGTTTCACTTTTTTTTATTTCGTTTAGTTTAAAGCTCTTTTTCTGTCAGCAGTCTCGTATAATAATTTTCTTCGTCGCGACGTCCAAAGAATTAATAAACCTGCGAACATAGTTGAAGCGCATCTTTGATTTTGCAACAATCTGACAGCGACGGCCTACCTTTAGTGGTTCTCAAACTGTTACATAAAGAAATTCATTAAATAATAGCTTCATACAAACGGAGAGGCAGATTTATTGAAGTGAAAACTTATTTAACACTATTGTGATTTGAAACTCGATGAAACGAAGAAAAGCGACACTAAAAAGAGATAAACATATAGGTACATCTGTAGGATTTAGCCTGCGAAATAGTGCGATAAAATAATCGGTCTCATGTTTGTGGGTGCTTCGTAGCCTCCCCACTCTTGTTTACGTTAGTTTTCTGAAGGTTTCTCTTCTACCGCATATAAATTGCGCATTCTGATTTTTTTAATATATGGCCAAGAACGACTTTCAAGGATAAAATCGAAAACAAAATGAAGTAGGTAAATATGTCAGATATGCTTTAAGATTTTCACGGCCAAAAGTTTTATCGTTATTTATTTATGGGGTGTTATGCCATCTTGCGCTCCCTTCTTCTTTAGCCAATGTTTCGGAGAGCATTACTGTATCCATCATCAGAGCAGATGAAGAAGGAGCTAGCGCAACATGGCATAACACCCCAAAAATAAATAACGATAAGAAAATATGCGTTTTTTTATATCAACTCCACACAGGAGGCCCGAGGAAAATAATTTCTTTCAGGGCCTATTTCATCTTTGAGTGTGCTGTGTGGAGGGTCTTTTTTGTGGAATAGAATGAGTGAACCTGGGTCTTGAAGAGTCCCATAGAAGGAAGGAAACACAGAGGATGGCAAATCGTTCCACAGCCGAGCAGTTGAACTCAAGAACGCTAAGCGAAAAAGCAATCAATGACGCTAGTTTCTCGGAGCATCTTCCTTTGAAATACCGGTAGAACAAGGACAGCATTCCAACCCGACGCCTGTGCTCTAAAGATTGCAAACCGTTTGCTAACATAGGAAAATAACATAGGAAAGCCCATATCTGCACAGACTTGTAGTTTATTTCTATTGACCAGTCACGAATGTATTTGAGATATTTGCGAGCAGAAGTTTGCGAGTCGGTGGCAAAAGGTGCACCAAGTGACATCTATGAACACACGCGCGAATTAATTACTCGAGTCCATCTCTCAGTGGTCAGTTGTGATTTGGGCGCGAGAATGGCGCGCGTTATTTTAGGGCCAGACTGCTTTTAATTAATGAGATGGATTAAGGTGAGCGCCCACTGTAACCGAATAGCCAACCAACCTAGCAATCAACCAATCGACGCAGGGCTGGACTACCTATTCATTTGAATTACCGCCGC
Organism: Limnephilus marmoratus; assembly: GCA_917880885.1. NCBI lineage: Eukaryota > Metazoa > Arthropoda > Insecta > Trichoptera > Limnephilidae > Limnephilus > Limnephilus marmoratus. The sequence continues at coordinate 3,341,457 of OU862935.1, forward strand.
TCCGAGAACCATTTATTGGATAACATTAATGTAAACAATATTAATTTCCATTAACGTAAAAAAAAAACTCTGCCATAGGTCATCCTAAGTGGTTTGCTACGTATGGTGACTTAACCGGGGTGTATGGGTTCTTAGGGTGAGATTTGTCCGGGTCTTAAAAGCGGATGCGTCTGCCTACCAGCGCGAGGCACGCTGAATAGGGAGAGACTGATTGAGGGAGACCTTTTGATCACTCTAGCAGGACTCTAACAGCGATGTGGGGGTTGAATTCACACGACCGTTACTTCTGGACGTACTGACATCCAGATTATCTACCTACCCTCCTTTCAAACCTCAGACCCTCCACACAGCATCCCCAAAGATGACATAGACCTTGAAGGATACTATTTTCCTCGGGGCATACTGTGTGGAATTAATGTTTTTAAAAAATTTGAGCAATTCATACTCGGTAGAAGTGAAACTTTCAGAAAACTAAAGTGGACCAGAGTGAGGAGGATATGAAACACTGCACAAAGAGGAGCGCAATTTTAATATCTCCTTCTCTCTCAGGCTAAATCCTATAGATGTACGTGTTTTTTTTTACAAGAATACCGCACCGGGATCGAATCCCGGCATAGCAAAAAAAATTTATTTTATTAATTTGTGTTATTTCACAATTAATTCATTTAAAATAATATATAGTATATTTGCGGCACGTTCCAGAGTGGAAGATACTCTCAGTATCGCCCTGGTGTAAGACCACCATTCAGAATTGAAACGTTGCTTGAAATAGCTTTAGCTGTGTTTGGAGACCAGATCTGAATAGCCAGGTACTTCCCCACCTTCCTCTCCTCACTACCTTCAGCCTCACAACATACCCCAATTGGGGATGCCATAGTCTCACTGGCTCCAGACGGGAGCAGCGAAATATTTTAATTATTCTGTGGTGAACTGTTAGATCTGGTTAAAAAGCGCGTTGTTTTAACTTTTCAATATCGTTAAGATCTTACTTCTCACAATGATAGTAAGGGAGACACAACGATTTCTACGAGATCTATGTAAGCTGGGACAAATATGGTCTCCTGTGATTAAACGGGTTACTAATATTCACTTGTGATGGATTGGATAAGTGCTGAGCCAGCAATAAATCCTGGCCTGAGAAATATGACGACCACGAACGTCAGATATTATTAAATGAACGGTGTCCCCAGGTAACCAAACAGTTTCTATTTTAAATCTAACAGACCTGTTGCTAAACTCACGTATACTAACTACTTAAGAGTATACGATTTGTCTCTAGATCAAACGTATGACAGGAACTAATTATGCTATGAAAGCTGTGAGCATTTACTAAACGAGCTAGAGAATTTGATATTACGTCCGTACCTGTACTATATTCTGAATGTTTGGTCACAAAATCGGACACGTTAAACATATTGTAAATATAAAAATTGTGAGAGAACAGTTTTAATTAATTACTACCCAGGCCTCGGGAAGTTTCTTTTTTTTTTACATTAACTCCACACAGGAGGCCCTGAGGAAAATAATTTCCCTCAGGGCCTATGTCATCGGGGATGCTGTGTGGAGGGTCTTTTTGAGAAGAGGAAGGAATGAACATTGGTCTTGAAGAGACCCATGTTGTAGGAAGGAGGAAACACAGAGGCCGGCAAATCATTCCACAGCCGAGCCAAGTCGAAGAAACGACCCGTTCTCATGTGACAAATGTCAACCGTGTACAAATGTTGGGCACGCGTTTGGCGTGTTTCCCGACTATGCACCGGTGCCGAAGGGATCAATGATGCTAGTTCCTCGGGGCATCTTCCATTGTAATATCGGTAGAACAAGGAAAGCATTCCCACCCGACGCCTGTGCTCTAAAGATTGCAATCCGTCTGTTAAGATGGGAGAATCTATCAAACGGACCGCCCGTTTCTGCACAGAGTCGAGGGTATTTTTCAGGTATTTTGGAGCTCCAGACCAGAGATGCCAAATTCAACCGTGGGGCGTACTTGAATTACTTGATTCTGTCAGAATATCAGAAAATTACAGCATTTTTTGTGTGTTTTTATGTGAATACCTTACAAGAGTCCCAGTATGGAGCCAGCAAGAATATGGCATCCCCAATTGAGATTATTATTAAGGCAGTGGGAAGAGAAATGAGATGGGGAAGATGAAGGTGGCTATTCAGATCTGGTCCAAACATGACTAAAGCCATTTCAAGCAACGTTTCAAATCAGAATTGTGGTATTTTACACCAGGCCGATATTGAGATTATTTTCCGCTCCAGAACGTGCCGCAAATATGCTAAGTATATATTATTTTTAAATGAATTAATTGCAAAATTACACAATTAATCAAAAAAAAAACTTGCCCAAAAATCTAATATAGTTTTATCGGAATTTTTTTATAACTTTTCATGAATTTACATCACTTTTCAATAGTCAAGAAACGGACGATTTAAAAGTTGTTTTTATTTATTTTGTGAATAAATTTATAAGAAAGCAAAAAAAATAGTCAAGGGAAACTATTACAAATAATCTTAGCTATATATTCATATATTTTTTAATTTATTTTTTAAACGCGTTCATGCATTTTTAGTGAAAAAATAACTTTTTTTTGTAGTTTGTACTTATATTTATTAAAAAGTAATTAACAATTTTATTTTAATTCTAATCAAGCTAAACGATAGTAAAAGCTTCATTTTATTTAAATTGTATTTTTAAATATTCATAATATAAGTCAATTCGTAGTAAAGATGAAACGAAAATAGTAATTTCGCCTTTGTAAAGTTAAAATCATGGTTTCGATGGGTGTAAATTGATTGTTTTAGTCATCATTAACACTTAATTTAGTGCAAGCATTTAGTTGATTACTTTCTAACATTTTGTAATGATGCTTTGATGGTGAGCAATCAGTAGATCGTCTTTATAATGGTGATAAGTAACCCAGTGGCACCTGCGTAGTCGAAAAGACCTATTTGTAACCTAGACTGACGTCAATGTAACCCAATTGTGACTGATTTACGAGCATCACTGAATGGGGCGTCCATCAATCGTTCGACCGATCTCTGTGAAGTTGATTACCGTGGTGAGGTCTGTGAAGTTTATCGTATATCGGCTCGAGATATCGGAACGTGGGTGTTTTGGCTCTAGATTTATTTTCAACAGTTCTTAGCTATTGACAGTCAATAAATATATGCTCAGAAGTGGGAATCTGTCGTGTGTTGAATGGTTACAAGAATCACACTGTTATTGTGATCATTGGTGGACAGAATTAGTCGATTTTTCTAAGCTATTGATAATAAATTAATGTGTTACGATCAAGTTTAGAGAATCGATCTGTTGGATGGTTTGAAAAATCAGATTGTTGTGATCAATGGTTTATAAAATCTGATAAGATTGAGTGAATATTTAAAGCATTACATAATATTATGTGTGTCATCTATTGAACGGTTTAAGACTTCCGACGGTTAATGTGATCTACTGTTAACAGAATCAGACTTGGATTTCTCCAAGTTATTGATTTCTTCAATAGATGTGTACATAGTCCCACTGGATTTGTACATCTGGTTGATATACAAATTGTGAAGATATCTTGCTAATGGAATCGATTAATTTTCGGAGATTTTACATTTGTCCGAAAGCATTTTGAAACAAAAACTACTGTAATATTTTTAAATAATGTAAAAAATTCACGATCAAATTATATATGATATTCAATAAATTATACAAAATAAACATACTTAGCAAATGAATTTAATTTGAGAGGTGTGATAAAAAATGCTATTTAAAACAACTTATAATCTTGATAAACAATAGCGAAGTAAACGTTTATCAACGATCTCAAATAACAGTGAAAATTGATGAAAATTGCCGTGTATTCTATGTTAAAATATTTACCTGGCAAACCAATAAAATTAAACCGTTAACAAAATAAGTGAGCTTGATTACAAAAAGCGACGACAACTTTAATCATTGCGACTATTTTTGAGTTTGATTCGTCTCTCTGATGGTGTATGTTAGTATATAAATACCACGAAGGTTTGTAAGTCTGGTCGTCTTCAATTAGAATTCCTACCTTAATTTGAAAGCTAGACGAATTTCTACATAGATTGGAGTCGTTGGAATCGATTGGTTCTGACAGTGTGAAGTGAAGGTCAAATACTTTAAGATTTTCTGAATGGGAATTTCAAATGAACGCGCTTGCATTAAATCACACGACTTAGAACTTCCGTTGTTTTTATGTGATGTATAGAAATAAATCAAAAATGCTGCAAGAAAACCAGAGTCGAATTAAATATATTATGAACGTCTAAAATTGCAAAAAGAGTAGTGGACCTAATACGCTGCCTTGTGGTACACCAGGTGATTGATAAATTTGTACTTCTATATTCTTCAGAGTTCTGGTGTTTCCGAAATAAGTGCTAATATAAATATTTAAATAACGAATCATTTAATTACTTCTCAAATTGATCAAACTTGTTCAAAAATCAACATTAACTTCTTTTTTTTTTAACAGATAATCAATTTCATTAGCTAGTCTGTTGCCTACGAGTCAAAAGCTCTTAGGTAAATTGCTATAGAATATAATATTATACAATTATTCTTCATTGATTTTTTTTAAAAGCAGACCAACAATATTCAGAATTTTAAGTCTGCAACAAATCATCGATAGAATTGTACAGTTCACACTTGATGACTTTAATGTTGAATATAAAGATGATAAATTTAATATATTTGAGTATTCCAGAGTTTGGGAATACTTTTTGTGTCTCCCTGGTGAAAAACTATCATTCAGAATCGAAACAGTGCTTGAAATGGCTTTGGCTGGGTTCAGTGACCAGATCTTAATAGTTATTAGTTATTGCCGATTTGCAAAACAACCGTCTGTGTGACATATTAGAGACGTGGTTGTAAATCACCTCCCACGACCTGGCGACGTCTCAGACTAGGCGTTATTTGGGCCCAATGTATTGATTTACCGATGTCACAGTCACTGTCCCCGGTATCAAGTCACTGCTCCGACTTGACACTGTTACAAGGAGCATGAATCACAAACAGTGACACAGTGACAAAGATAATAATATAGCAGCCAATAATATTTTAGTTGTGTTTTTGTCGCTGAAAATTTAAAGTGGAAATCAACCGTTTTTAAAAAATTTGTAACAAATGACTTTATTTAATAATTAAAATGGATTGTTTTTATCACGAGGAAATTTGCTGAAAATAAACAATATTTATAATCATATATATAAGCATGCATCAGGTTTTGTAGGTGCTTCACAAAATGCATAAATTATTTAAACTATTAGGTGCCAAATGCAAGCATCCATGTTACTAAATAACTAAGCATGCATCAAAAACCAAAATCAGAATGTGTTTGTGTACATAAGATATTCAGAAAGAGATAAGTTGGAGAAATGTTAGAAAATGACATGTGTTACACAGAATGAAAATTATTTTCACTGAAATGTAATAAAATTTAACCATCGAAACTTTATTTAAAATCATTTTTTCTGGGCGCTAGAAAAGCACAAAATCCGGGATTGAAACTGTTATCGCGTCGACCTTCTGTTTTTTTTTACAGAATTTGAACAATTCATTATCTTTAAAAGTTTTAAATAAATGTTCTGTGAAAGTTCTGCTTAAGTTCTGTTCAAATTCTGATCAAGTTCTGATCAAGTTCTGTTCATGTTATGTTCAAGTTCTTATCAAGTTCTGTTATTATTTCACTGTGGGCTAGTTATTTCACAGCACTTCCAATTGTAACAGAATTTGAATAGTAGAAGTAGTGCAGAACTTAAATATAATAACTTAAACTTTAAACAATTTACGAATAGATCAAAAGTTCAATTTTTGAATAGAACAAAAGAGCAATTTTCGAATAGAACAAAAAAGCAATTTACGAATAGAACAAAAGTTCAATTTTCAAATTGAACAAATAAACAATTTTCGAATAGAACAAAAAAGCAATTTACGAATAGAACAAGAGAGCAATTTACGAATAGAACAAAAAAGATTTCAAATAAATTTGAAATCATTTGTTTTGATGGTTAAATTTGAAGAAGTGAGAGAATTTAATTCAGAAAGATGAATAGATGAAATAGGTAAAGAGAAGAATAGAATATTAAAGATTGAAGAGTCGACAGTCTGTTATAAAAGAAAGAGAAATAATTATTAATAATTAACAGTAGAAAGCATAGAAATGTATAGAAGTAAGAAAGCTGAAAAAAATATTAATCAATGATTATTATTTTTAAGAATTATTGTTTAAAGAGAAATATTTTTACAATTTAAAAAAAAAAGCATTGAAAATTGTATTAAATTGGTAACATTACAAAGCATAAAAATATTTCTCCATGTTTTTTGTTGTCTTAAATCTACGTTTATCGAAAACAGTGTAAAGTTATATAATAATTTAAGAAGCCATCGTATAAGTGTTTAGATTTTTATAAGTTTTCACTGTTTTTGACGGCATTTTAGCAGAATTATATTTTGAACATAAGGACATGTTATTTTGTGTTAAATGAGGATTAAGAATTTTTAAGTAGTTGTTGATAAATTATTATTTTTAAGAGATTTATTAATTAATGGATGATATCATTAAATTTTAATTAAAATGTTGAAATAATTGTTTAAATTATACGACACGTTTTATTTATTGTTATATTTCACTCATTGTTCAGAAAATCGTAATTTTTACAGAGATGCTTGTACAAATATTACGCAATCCTACAATTCAATAAATTATAGTAGATATTATCGAAAACGCAGTTTTGCTAGATTCCCTGATATAAATTGCATATTTTAATACCGATTTCGGTGTTTTAAATTCTATTTTTCATTTGTTGATCTGATAGTTACCCCAAAATTATCTTTAATAATAAGTTAGTATGGATATTAAAAGAAATTAATTAACAGTGTCGATTTTTGTACTTGTACACTGATATGTGCAGTATATAGACAAGTAGTTTTATCCTTGATGCATTTTAATGAAAATATTATGTTGTGCTTTTGTTGGTACATGGTACATGATACATCTTCTCTGCACATCCCTTCAGGGACACATAGTTATATTTTGTGTAAGTAGGTATACCGTATTTTACCGTACCGACTGCATTTTGTATATAAGTATGCCGGGGGGTAACTGTCGGCGGATCAACTGTCATGGTATAATTTAATACCGTGTAATGAATATAGATTAGCAATTTAAAATATGGGTAACTGTAGATAGAACGAAAAATGTATTTATATTTTTGTAGCAGAGCTAAGATATTAAATGATTTTGCAGTAATTTAGAAGAGTTTGATAGCTTAGGTTCCCATGTGGTCATTAAAATGAAATGTTAAAACATATTTTAATAAGAATAATACCTTTATTTAAAGTACTGTCTTTTTTATTTCCAAATGAATTCTCTATAATCTAATGATAGCCACTTCTCTGCGGAGTTGTTCGTAATAAATTCGTAACGATAATTAAATCTGACAAATTATTTGAATATTAAATGCGTGTAATTATAATGTTCTGTTCGTCTGAAAATAGCATCACGGTTCAATCACAGAACATTCCGTCAGTCTGACAAATGAATAGTGACTTATTAAAAGAAATCCCTAATTAAAATAGCACTTTAAATTCCGCCGTGTAATTAAAGCAGTCTTATTTTAGACTGCAGATACTTGGAACGGTTCAAATATCACCGTGCCAAATCGAAATAGTGAGGTTATGTTATGTTTATAAGTACAACACTACAATAACTGCAAGTTTTATATCATAAGTTGAGTTGAAACTAGCGGAATTGTTTAAAATTTTGAAAATAGATCGAATGATGCGGTGTTGAAAAATTTCAACTTAGAAATTTGCTGTGATACGCTCGAAAATGACTGCACGACCTTTTCATACACAGTAAATTTCGATTTGAGGCCAAAATACTTGACCATTCTTGTTTTAACAAATATCTAGTACGTACATATACTAATTTATTAATTAGTGTTTAAAATTATAAAATATAGGCCATTAAGGAATTTAATTTTTCATGACCTTTAGGCAATTTTAACAAATTTTTGTAAATTGGTGGTGATTATAAAAAAAAGTTATCTTACTTAATTTACTGTTTAAATACAACGAAACATGTAAAAAAAAATAAAAACATCTTTAAAAAAGTATTTTTGGGTCAAAATTTTAAATTTATTTGCGAAAATTTTGTATTCCTACGTAAATCGATCATTTGTAATTCAAATTTAAGCACATAATAATGCTTTTTTAATAAAAAAATTTCTTTATTTTATGTACTATTATATTGACATATAAAAAAGAGCATTTTTTTTTTAGAATTGTCATGATCTCGCATTTAATTGATTTAATTGCCAAACGAAATCAATTTCTTTAATTGCCTGTATTTCATAATTTGAAACACAAATAAATAAAGTAGCACACATCAATATTAAGTACTTACTATAGCTTTTGATTAAAAAAAACTTAATATTCAGTTTGGTTGGGTATTTTGGTCTCAAATCCAAAATTAAGTTTTATATGAACGCAGACTTGTCTTGGTCACGCGCTATGAATAGCTGACGCAGACCGTTTTCGTTGCAGCAATCAGCAAGAATATAAACGAATGACGATGACCCTAAATTAAATCAATCTCGTAAATGCATTGTTTTTAACACATAATGCTTAACGCCATCGAAATATTGTCAGTCGAAATAGCTATAGATTACCTGACGTGTTAGTTATCGATTATTCTCATGAGAATAATGAAAAAACAAAATTTCAAATAAGATTGTTTGTTAATTTCAAAATTTTATCGACGATTTTCTATTTGAAAAGGTGTTCAATTTCATTAGTGAAATTTCCTGGCGGGGGCGGGGGTGGGGAATTTTTAAGCTTGGCGTATTTATACACTAAACACTAAGGGCCTTACTAATATACGTGTATTAAATTTTACGCAACTGATAAACAACAATAGTCAATGGTTGTTTGTCACGTAAAATTTAAAACATGTTTATTAGTAAAGGGGTAATTCTATATTATTTTATAGCACTACAGGGGTTCATTTTTGGGATTTTAGGGATTGCTTCTAACTTTGTTCAAAGAAAAAATAATCCACGGGAAGTTTTGAAATGTTTTCAAAAATTATTAGGTACTTGTACAAAATTAAAATTTAAACTCATGTAAGAAGGGAAAATAATACTTTTGGCTTATCTGATATTAGCAAATTTAAATAAATATTTTTTTCTCTAAATAGTGAGGTTATTTTGTAATATAAAAAGCTTTGGTCCATAATATGAACATCTACGTTCTTCATGGAGAAAAGTCGTTTAGATTTTCGATCGGTCAGATGCTTTTGAACAGCTTTGTTCTATAATCTGAACAGCTCTGTTCCATAATCTGAACAATTATTTTCCACAATTCGAGCAGGTTATCTATAATAGATTATTTCATCCAGAAACATATCTTTTGTGGGATTGTTATCAAGATATCGGACGTGATCTTCTGTAAGATTTGTGTGGTTTTTACATTGTCACATATTTTAGTTAAGATAGTTTACACGAATTCCTGCAAGTATGCATGATTATTTATTCATTTAATATACGTTGTAAAAAGAAAAAGTAAATAAATCACATAAATCTGACAGGAGATCACTTCTGTTATCTCGATAACGATCCCACAAAAGATATAAGCAGCTCTATTCTACAATTTGAGCAGATTTGTTTTATAATCTGAACAGCTCTTTTCCAAAATCTGAGCTACTCTTTTCTGCAATCTGAGCAGATTTGTTCTGAAACCGATTATTCTATCCAGAAACAGATCTTCTCTGTAATCTGATCAGCTTTGTTCTACAATCTGAGCAGTTTTGTCTTATAATCTGAACAGCTTGGTTCTTTAATCTGAACAACTATTTTCCACAATCCAATTTCTACAACTATAACTGATTATATCCAAAAACATGTTTGTTTTATAATCTGATCAGCTCTGTTCTACAATCTGAGCAGATTTGTTCTATAATCTGAACATCTTTGTACTATGATCTGAAAAGCTCTGCTCTATAAGCGTTAAACTTTACAATGTTTACAAAACCCAACATTAAATAATTTAAATAGGTTTCAGAATGATGAATCAACATTTCAAAACTTTCCCAAGGAGAGACTAAACTTAGCGACATTTACTATGACTAATTCACTACTGAAACTAAAAACAGAAGAGGTTGTTATCCACAAGAATTACTCATCTATTTCTAATAAAAATATTTTAGTCACATTTTTTAAACATAGAGAAAAAATCGCGTAAAGAAAAAAGACACATAAAATAAAATATTTTAGAGAAAATTGTAGCGCAACCAACGGCATCTATGGACTAACGAAGAAATTTAAAAAAAAAATAGGCACATGAAAAATTCAAAATTGTTTTGAAGCGGTTTTTTGTTTTTCTAACCTGCTGATCCATTTCCATTCCTGGTCGACCGCGTTTCTTGTTGGGAAAATATAATAAATATTTAAGTACATTACATTAACTAGTTATATCAGTAGCTTAATCTATATATTAGTGCTTGTGTCGTTAATGTTATGTTTCGTGTGAGAGAGTTGTGTGGAATGATGTTTATCAATGTTAATTGTGGTATTATAATTAATATCCTTCGAAAATCTTCTAAGGACAAGGAATTCTCCTTAATGTTGAAATGAACGTCTTTTGCCGATATCCGAGAGAACTGGTATCGCAGTTAACAAAAAAACTGTTAATTTTAAGGTTAAGGAGATTTCCTTATCCTTAAATAGAATCGGAATCGCCCCTAAAGTGAAGTAAATAAGGTTAAGGATAAATTCTTATCCTTAATTAGAGTCATCCTTAAAGTCGTTAATTGTGAGGTTAAGGCCAATTCCGTATCCTTAAATAGAATCAGAATCGCCCCTAAAGTCGTTAATTTCGAGGTTAACGACACTACCTTATCCTTCAGTAAAAACATAATCGTCCCTAAAGTCGTAAATTTTGATGTTAAGGACAATTCCTTATCCTTATATAGAACCGAAGTCGCCCCTGAAAATCTTGAATATTTATTGTTTAATGCCAGGAAACTTAAAACAAATAAATAAAATCGATAATTTTCTCCGGAGCAGACTAAAAGTAGTGAGTTTATTTTTTTTAAGTGAAATATCTTGACTTGAATAATTTATTAAGTCTTTTGATAATAATTTATAAAATAACAAGATGTTTTATATCAAAATAAATCAGGGATTATTAATTGTTATCATAAATAGAGAAAATATCTTTATCTATTAAAATATCATTATTTCGAAAAATAAAAAAATAAAAACTATTTGAAGTTGTATGAGTTTTTTTTATGTTTTGTAAGTGTTGTGATTGTGAATACTTACTTATTTAGTGGAATGTGTGGTTTTAGTGATATTTAAGTTATTTACTTAAAATGATTGGCGATTTTTGATTTACTGAGTTAACCTTTTCCATTTTTTGAATTTTTTGCTGAATTTTTTTTTTAATGATGCAAGAAAAAATGAACTCAATTAATCAAATTTATATTATTAATAATAATTCGTTGGTAATAACATAAAATTCTTATAAACTAAATTAAACATTCAATAAATGACACATTAATTATTTTAGCATCAGCATTAACAACACTTGCGGCATTCTCCGATTGAATAATAGTAGAAGAGACACATACTGAAAGAAATAAATTATTGAATGTGTAATGTGTAGTGTTGTGGTGTTATTAATAATTATAAATTCAAAATTCTTTGTACATTTTTGTAAATATTTTCATTCGATTATCATTAATAAAACTGTGAGTGCTTTTGTGAATAAAAATAAAGTTTGTACATTCATTTTATCAAAACAGGATTTTTCATTCAGATTGGTTAATAAAATTGCATATTTCGTAACAGTAAAATCATTCAATTCAAAAATGTTGTAAAATTCAGAAATTCATTCGCATTACCTATACTTAGTTGGTGTTGTTCAAAAGCGTGAGTTTTTTTTTATAATTTCGAGTTAATTTGTATTGTTTTTTTTTTATTAAAATTTGTGCCTTAAAAAATAACTGCAATTCAAAGCTTTGTCTTACAATTAAACACGGTGCATTTGTGTTATTAACGGATTGTTACAATATTATTTAAAAACACTGTGCAGAAATTTTGATGAGATATAATATTGTGTTTACCGATGAAAAGATGAAATCATGATTAAAAACGAACAGAGAAACAAAAAATTACACAACGTTGAGTGAAAAATATCTTAAAGTAATCAAAAACTTAAAGGCCGAGTTTAAAGAAATTTGATTTTTATAATTAACTTCGGATATTTTTCAGACATGTTATATAAATAATAGAAAAGACAGAAAGAAGAAAACAAATTGTGACAAGTAGAACTCATTCAGTCTGATATAGGATAACGCTTAAAACGCAATTTTACGTTCACTATTCTCTCCAGTAAGTGTTGAGATAATTTGTTCAAATTTTTAATTTTGTCAGTCAAATTGTGAAATGATTGTTTCCAGCTGTGGAAATTTGTCCTCCAGAAGACAAAAAATCACAATGACTAGCTGATGCATTGTTTTACCGGTAATGGGCTTTCCTCTAAAAGGATGCTTTTTCTTAATATATAGTAACAGAATAAAGAAGCTTTGACTGTCCAACTAGGAAGGTCTCCAGTTCTAGGACTAAAATTAAGGTTCGGTTGATTTGTTGCATATATGTTTTTACGATTTAGAACAGATAAATTTTTTAAGTTTGAATGGTATGAAATCACGACTGAATGAGCTTATTAGAAGAAGAAGACATGACAAAAGAAGAAACCAGTTCAAAAGAAGAAAGAATTTCATACAGTCTCACCGCTTACATTGAACCTCGGACTAAAGTTTTTATTATCTAAATAAGTGACTAAGATATCTAAATATTGGTTATTGAAAAATAAGTTTAAACACCCGTTAGCATGGTGCTTTGGTGACGAAGAAAGAACTATTTTTTTTCCTAAAATTTTTAAATATGTTTAACGGAAACAGGTAAGGTACTGTTTTTGGTTGTAATACAAAATTTAATATGCGAGTGACAGCTCTCTCGTTTGATGTCAAATTTACATTTTATTAAAATAGTTTACATTTTGCTGTTGAATTTATATCAAAATATTTTATGCCTCCGAAGACTTGACAAAATAACGTTTCACATTGCTGCAAAAGGTCCAATAATACCAAAGGTATTTGTGATATTGCTGAATATTTTTGGATAAAATGATGTTCTGGCAAAGTTTCAGAGATGTTCTTAAAAAGTTGACTTGCAGGTAATATAGCTAGAGGACATCCCAAGATTCAAGTTTAGTATTGAAATAACCAGTAATATTGCAATTAAGTTGACTGCAGTGTGCAGGTAACACTGCCAACAATTTTTTTTGTCAAATCTTCCTAGCACGCTAAACTTGGGTTGAATAATGATGCAAGATCCTGTAAATTGTGAGTTTATTGTAAAAAGTGCTCAATGTAATCGGTCGAACCGTACTCCTGACGAACAGTTGAAGCAAGCATTTTGATATAGACGGCGGAATGCGGATGGAACTGGAAATTCCATACTTAAGCCAAGCCTCGAGTCCTCACCTTTTTATCATCTAACATTTCTCCGGGCCTCAATTTGCAGCTCTGTAGTTCGCGAAAGATAGAGAAAAGAAAACAATCGAACATCACGACATTGTCAAGATTGAACAACAAATGACCACATGGAATCAACAAATGACCACATGGAATCAACAAATGGCCACATGGAATCAACAAATGACCACATGGAATCAACAGATAGTCACGTGGAATCGATAAGTGACCATATGGAATCATCAGGTGGCCACTTTCAAATGGCATCCGCCATTTTGATTCGCTTAATTTTAACAGGCAAACATACAAGTAATATACAATTATAGGCATATTGTAATAAATACATAACATGTTGATGGATTAATACTGCAGAACAAGAATCAAGACAGACATTTTCCACGTTTGATGCACACATATAAACAAACATTATATTATATTATGAAACAGTTGTCCAGTGACTTGGTGCGGAACGAAACGATGGCATTCCGATACACGTGGTTATTCTTTTTTAATTAAAGTTTGAACTTAAATTAGCGTTGTATCGACGGTCAAATGTTACACAAGGAAAATGCTAAGTATGCTAATTCAAACCAGTTACAGCTAACATTCGTCCTATTTACCTAACCGTTTTTCTAAAAAAATGAACGAAAATTCTCCAGAGATCTGCGTAAAGTTGTATTACTCCACACAAAGGGTTCTGGAGCCATTGAAAATGTTTTTTGGAGGGTATTTTTAATAGTGGGAAAAGTGATGATATCAATTTAAAATAGACCCATATGTATAATCAGTTGGAACGAAAAATAACAGTCATTCCCCAGCCAACTAATGGGCACAAGAATGAGTCGTGTAATAATAACAAATAAGTAATCATTGGCGAAGATAATATCAACAACTGTTAACGGAAATATGAAAAAGACAGACTCAGAAAATAAAAAAAAGATAACGGTCGCAACTGGAACAATATTGCTCTATGATTAAAAATTACAATGAGGTTTTTAAGCTTTAATAAGTTATCCCTAAAAACAATGAATAAACACCTCAAAGTCTCGGCGTATACATCGTTTACAAATCTTGAGAACACGTTTGGCAAGTCTCCCAGGTGTGATTCGGTGCTGAGAGGATCAGCGAAGTTATTTCATTGAAACACCGGTAGAACAACATAGCATTCACACCTGACGTCCGTATACCAAGGATTAAGATAGTGAAAACATCAAACGGATTGCCAGTCTGAAAGATTGCCCGAATGATGTCGAGTCTAGCCAAATCATAGAGGAAAAAACTGTCTTTGACGAAGACCATCAATTCAAATAGTTAATACAATGTTGATGGCATTGAAAATGGCTTCAACTTGTTTACTAGATGTAAAAACTGAAGCAATTCTCTCTTCCATTTTCATCTTCATGATCCCAAATAACTTTCCTGATAGTGAGGGTCCTAGCTCTGAACACTCATTTGAAAATTTGTGGTTAACAGACTTCGCCCGTTAATAATAATTGTCAGGGTGTTTACACTTTAAACTGTGTGTAAAATTATATCCAGTACAGAAATAGCCACCGTATGTACAATTATTGAATAAAGCCCATTAATATTGCAAATCCAAAGAAATATTGTATGTCTAAATAAATAGTTCGTTTTGAGCGAAACGCATTTGAAAGTTTGACACATTTTTGTTATTTGTTTTTGGGGTGTTATGCCATATTGCACTACCTCCTCCTTTAGCCAATGTTTCGGACAGAGTTACAGTGTTCATCATCCGGGCAGATGCCCACACATACACAGATATCCACAGATACACATGTGCCCTCATGATGAACACTGAAACGCTGTTCGAAACGTTGGCTAAAGGAGGAGGTAGCGCAACACGGCATAACACCCCAAAAACAAATAATAAAAATACTTTTGGCCGTGAAAATCTAAAATCATATCCGTTTGACACATTGTTTTGTGTGTCTTAAGTTTCAGATTTTAAATGGCAATGATTACGAATTATACTTCAAGTTTGCATAAAGTTAACATTTAATGTGTGTGCATTAAATCAACGACTTAATACACAAACGAAGACTCTTAGTCATTCTTTGAACATGGACACATTCAAACCACTGAGTGTTTTGGTAAGAACATCGTAGATTTGACGAGCTGTAAGTGATCATTATCGTTATGACTACATTTATTTTTATGTTTTTCCTCTTGTGACATTTGACCGTTGACTTGTATTATTATATTTGTAGGTTAGGTACACTTATTAATGATGATTGCCAAGATTCTGGTAATACGATGCTCTGCAATCCATCCAGTGTGCGAAGACGACATTTCCTGCCAAACATTCCCAAGCACTGCCTCCCCAGCCAGTCATGCCATATTGCGGCATTCGGAGTTATTCAAGTACTTGTGGATTATTGATTAATCATCGTTTGATACAGAAGCAATACCGACAGGTGTCTAAGTTATTTAATTGTTTGCCCAAAATTTTTGAAATATCCAAAGGATTTGTTAACCTTCTAAAAGATTGCGTGGTCCAAAAATTGCGTGCACGTGTCCTATAATGGCCAAAAGAGGGCTCAAAAAAGACCCTGCCATGGAAAATGATGGTATAAGAGATGATCATAAAGATACCTCACAGAAGTCACATTCACAAAGGACGAGCTCAGTGAGCTCTAGTCACCAATTTATTATAAGAAAACGAGAAAAAAAATCTGGATTTATTCACAAAGAAGATTGGAAACCGGTTTCCCTTTAGTGATAGACCATCATTTTAGGAAAATAGTGATCAGATATATACAGCCAGGCACTCCCCGACCATTCTCTTTCCCAATCTTTTGGCTAAGTGAATTTTTAAACTGCCAGTATCCGAGTTGGACTTTAGTACTGAAAAAAGTTTCAACAGGTTTTTGAAAACACGCGGTACGTTCTTATATTTCGAATTCTAGTGATACAAGCGGATGTTTTCTAGTTTATATTTTAGTTTCACGGGCAGTGAGTATTACTATTAGACACCTGTCGCTATAGCTTCAATAAAATTATAATTAACATTAAAACAAACGTAGACAGCGACACCTCGTGTATTTAGAAAGTGCTATTTAGAAAAGGTTGTGTTTTCCATGCCTTACAAGCGTCGCGATAAAGCGGTTCAGTCATTAATTCATTTACTCATAGTCCAATGTCACAATAACTTCAATAATCATATTCCATAGGTAGTTTAGTCATGCAACATGTTCAGGCAATTTACAATCAAACATCTCTTGTGGTTAAAGTATTTATTTTATAATAAAATTAATTTGAAAAATATCAAGAAACCTTGAAAAGTTTTGCAGGAAAAAAAATCTATTTAAATAAGATACAAATGTGTATAATATAAATTAAATTTAAGTGATAGTTAAAATGACAATAATAAACTAAGTTAAATTTTAAAACGTGAATTAGCAAAATAAACTGTGAATAATAATAACACACTAAAATTAAGTTTATTTTGGTAAAGTTATAGTGATTTAAATTCGCCTTTTCCATCATTACGTGCCTTTTAAACCAAAAATAGTACAATATGATTTTAAAATGTAACGGAAAATGTTTTCACGTTATTTGAGTTTTATAGCTTTCTCTATTCTGTTTTGCACCCCCTTTATTTTATATTTTTGAGTTAATATTTCAGACAGTCTTCCGAGACAGTTTTTCATTATCAGAGCAGAGTATTGAAAATTTAGGTTTCATTAAATTGATGCAGTGTCACAATAGTTGACTAGCTCTTCAATGTTGAGTGTAGTGTTCACTTCAGGAATTAAAATAAAACAGTACACCAAGAGGTGTAGTATAGGGAATGGTTTATAAGGTATTTCATTTTATTATTATCAATGGTTAAACTATAGGACTGATCACAACAAATTTAACCTTACAAGTAGAGACTTGACGTGAAAAGCTGATAAAGGGACCCTTAAATTGGTTCTAGAAAGTGGGTGTCTTCTACTGCCCTTAAAGGGTTACTGCAAGGCTATCGGAAAATTGCCCCAGAAAGGAGGAGAAAGCTCAACAGACCCCAAATATCAAATAACACGAAAAGAGTACGTTCATTTTTTCAGTATGAGATTCATGCGGCGTGGCATGACACCAGCCAGGACATGCCAACATGGTGACGATTTACATAAAATCATGCACAAACAGCCATGGATGACGTCACCGCTGTCCGAGACAATAGCGTCGCTTGTAAAGCATGGAATGTGATAACACCAACATCAACCAGCACAACCAACACCACCAAACATTAACCAACAGTCATCCGCCTCAGACCAGTGCAATTAGAACTCTGTAAGAGATATCATGATTAATAGTTTCTAGCAGCCATTCCGTCCAAGTGCTGGGACCATCGCAGCCTGAACATAACAAAAGTGTGGCCATTTTGATTTCCGACGGCCATATTGGACCCGGCTGCCATCTTGCAGCGGGGATTACCTTTTTCTCTTCCACGTACTCTCCGGGTCTTAATTTCCTAAAGGCCTGCGGGAAAGGAAGGTCCATATTTGCATGTCATATGGGTGGGGTTGTGTGCGTCATTGTGCGAATCATTATTGGTCAAATGCCTTGGAATACAAATAAAATATATACAAAGAGCTAAGACGAAGCCCTTTGCTAAGAAATTACGAAATTACGCACAGTTTTCACAAACCGTTTGTGAAATCTGTGCTTTTCTTTGGAACCCCATACAAAGATGTTACTCTCTTAATTGTTTGCCAACTCAGCAAGTTTATCAATTTTTTTAAATTCATTGCTTACGCTAACGTTTTGATTTCATCGTATTCAAAAGCATTTTGTGCGATTGTTGTATTTGTAAATTCCTACACTAGGGGACAAAAACACATCAAATAAAAGTATTTCTATTTGATCTTTCTACAAGTAACAACTATGAAAACACACCGTTTTGGAAAGGGGAATAATTATATAGTTATTAATATTAGGGTTCATCTAGGTCAAATCAATAAATTAACTAATGAAGTTACTTACACCAAAAAATTTATGAAATCCATACTTTAGTTTTTGGTGTAAGTGTTAACATCATTTCTACGATTATTTTGGGGTAACAGGCATTTGTGTTTTTGTGTTTGAGTGCTACATTTATATTTGTGCGCTAAAGTACATAATAATATCAAATGGTAGAACATTGATTTACTGGATGTTGTTCTTAATATTAAGTCAATTGATCGAATTTTCGATTTAATTTAAGCTCTTCAACCGAGTAAATTCATGTTCATATAATTCCATTAGTTACAATAATAGTTGGACAAATTGTAAAATACTTAGGAATTTTTAAAACCGATAAAAATTAATACAAAAATAATGAGAATGTTCTAAAAAAATACATTAATTTTACACAATGGGAGATACTTTAACAAAAGGGTACTATATAAATTTCACTTCTGAAAGATACTGAGTCTATTTGGATAAAACTTTACATTTATTTGATTTAGAATACAATCAGAATTGAGTTGTGAGAGGACAGTTTTGAAATCCCTTTTTAGTAGCTAAATATTAATAGAAGCCAAATCGTTAATATATCATCAAGGGAATACCACAAGGATCATAATTGAATCCTCTTTAAATTTATAAACTATAATATTTCATTCCCATCTCTTTTTAAAATACAATTATTAATTGGTCTACCTCAAGTATCAAAAATTCCGTACTCTTTAAAAAAATTAAATTAAAAATTAAATGTGCAAATCAAAGATAACTACAATGAAACATTAAAAATACTGATTGATATACCACAAGGATCAAAACTTAGTCCTACGATAAACCAAATTATATTGTAATTGGTTCTTATGTCAACTTTAACATATAGTTACTAATTGGATTGAAGTTAGTCCTCTCAACAAATCAAATTATGCAAATATGGAAGTATAACAATGATAGGTCAAATAAGTTAAAATTGATTCCTACCTCATCACTGATGATCAAAGAAGGTCTCCTGCCTCCTTCTTCAGGAGGAGGAATGAGCGATCCTCTTCTTCCAACTGGAGCAGGCGCCAATGAGGTCTTCCTGAGCTCTGGAGTGGGGGTCTTCTCGCGGATGACCTCAATCTTGGGAAGCGCCACCTCAGGCGCCTTGATTTCTGGCACCTTGGGTTTCTCCAACTCCTAGATTCACGTTACAAACAAACGGATAAGTTCATTTGAGCGTGGATTTCAATATGTGGTGAAGACTATCAAACTGGAAAAATGGACATAAATCAGCTTTGATTTAAAAATGCGAAGAACTCGGATTTAACTACCGTTGTTTTATCTGTAACGAAAAACTATGGCTTTAGTTACGTCATGCTATTGACAACAACATGTTAACTAGTTTCTGCACATCCGTGTCTTCGTCAAAGATGACATGATGCGCGGAAATGATTTGGCGTGCTACTAAATTTGCAATGTTCCATCAAAATGTTACTCTTTCCCAAAAATTTTTTTCTCTTAGTTTTCGATTTTTGAGCCTAACTGATGGACGAATAAAGATGAATTTAAAAAATGCTAAAAATTTCTGTTTCAGTTTGATAATCTTCAAAATATTACATTTCACGTGCGGGAAAAGGTAAAAAATACAATATAAAATTCTTTCTTACCATTGCCAAAAAAAACTTTAAACGTTAATCGTCTACAATAAATTGATAAATATGAACGACACAGTTCAACGCATTCAACATTCGCTTAAATTCAATATTCAGTCTCGATGAAATACATGTAACATTGAAACACAAAAGGTTACCAAGGTGTACTTAGTATTTACAAAACAAAAAGGTAAAATTTTTACAAACGGACAAAACATATAACATAAAAAGAAGTTGAGGTAGAAAAAGGAAATACCAAGAGGAAAATTAATAGACATCACAAATGAATATGTTGTGTTGTGTTGTTTGTAAACTGAACACAAAATATGAAATATCTCTGCCAATATTTGCTTAATTCAAGAATTTTTAGAAAATAATTGGTTGGTTCAATCCAAGCACTTTGTTTAAAAGCCACTAATTGTGTTTTCCATTGGAAACCGGTTTTGGAAGAACCTTTATTTGAAAGCACGAATAGCTGTAAGAAATGTAAAGAGAGTCAAGAAATACTTATTTGTGTATGGTTCCAATGTACCGCTTTGATAGGAAGAAGGGTGAGATGCCTGAAGAGTAGAATACATTATTGTGGAATCTAAAAACATCGCTAAATGCTCTATGATAACCCTAGTGAACTTTTTTAAAGGAATTAGGCTACCACATTAAAATAATAAACGGAAAACAATGTAGAGATGGGAAATCAAACAGTGGTAAAGTCTAATTTATGAATTTATTTTTAGCCATGGGTTAGTCCCACTTGTAGCAAATCAGAACATTCCATATTTTGTGTCACGTTTTAGTGCTTCCTTACCGATTTATAATAACTTTTCTTTTCCCTAAGATTGATAAATAAAATTTGTTGTTTGTTTAATTTGCAATACCTCATCTTCGTCCATGTCTCGCTTCCATATTGTGGGCAGTTTCTTGTAAATCTGTTCGTCGCCATCTCCGGTATCGAACACATCTAATATGTCGTCCTGCATTTTGGGGGAAGAAGAACGGGACTTGAGACATGACTTTTGTCAATTTTCTTGAAGCAGTCAGCCGTTAATCTTCGCGAAACGTGCGTAGCGTCGACAGCCATCGTACGAAGCCAATCAGTTCTGCCGCCAAATGTTGTTCTCTACCACTTCACCTCGCAATTGGACTTTAAAAATGTCTCATCGAAAATACTGCCATCAAATGGAAGGTTACAAAAACTACCACCACTCTAGATATTATACCATAGACGAAACTATAAAATAACTGACATTGGATGGAGATTTTGATGGGTAACATTTTATTGAAGTCCAATTGTTAAACCGAAGGGATATGAACACTCTTACTATTTGAAGCCATATATTTATAATCAGCCTTGCTTTCCAGTGGTGAGTCGTGCGTGTGAGTAGCTGTCGCTAGGCTTCAAGAGTCTTCCTATTAATCCTTAGGCATTACTGACAGCACAGTCCTGCGGTCTCAGTGAACGTCAGAAGTCGGGATGCAATCAATGATGTTCCGTAATTTCGTTTTAAGCAAGTGGTTTCAAGCGACGATCTATGGTGATGTGTACATGCATGATAAATGATCAATGAATGGTAATGAATAACACAAGAGGAGTGTGAATTTGATACTAGTGAAACGATCGTAATAATCAGTAGGTCTGAAAAATATGTTGGGATTGTCATGTGGAAAGGATTATTCCAGATAAACGGAATTCTAAAATCATCATGAATTGGAGATGTCAGCAGTAAATGTGACTCAGAAGTAGATCATTGAAATAGACTGGAGAAGTTTGGAAAGATAAAAGATTGCCAACGACCAAAGAGGTCAAAAACCAATGTCTGACGGAAATAGCAGGAGGTACTACTGGTGATAAGGGAAACAGACTTATTTGGTGGGGAACTTATTTACTCATTAGGTGATAGTTTTTTTCGAAAAGAGATTGCATGCTAATGGTATGATAAATATGGTATGGTTTGGTATGGTATGCGCAGAATCAAATTGATGATCATTCTTTGTTTAGCTGGATTACTCGTCAAGGCTCGTTTAATTATCTTATCGGTTCTGTTGCAAGTATTGTTATGTCTTATTTAATTCTCCGGATGCAATTCGTGCGATTTTCAAATGCAGTTGTTTATTTCTTAGGGGGATGCGCTTTTGCAAAATGCCAATCATTGAAAATTTTTCGAAATGCAGTAATTTCGTGCGCGTTATGCAAGAAAATTATAAAAAATAACTCTAAATTAAGGGGTCTTTCGTTTAGCAGTGTCTCATTTTTTATAATTTAAAATGTGTATTTTGTGTGACAGTTTAAAATAAGAATAGAATAAATACAAAAAATATGAAAAAATTATAAATACAATGAAATTAAAGAAATTTAAAAAATGGACGATCGAGTGATTTTATTTCAAATTTATATTTTTAGGTAACAATTAAAAGTTTTTGTAAATTTTGCAATTATGCCACATAAATAATTGTTAAAAAAAGTATTCAAACCAAAGGAAAGAATAAGAACAATATTATTTTTTTAATTAGTTGATTTTTGAGACACTGCTTCTCTAATAGACCAGCAAACAAAGTGAGGTAAAAAAACTTATTCGATGCACGATTGATTTTGTTTGTACCTTATTTGAATCATCCGTTTTCAACGTGGGGATAATTGGGACATAGGGTTTAGTTCCCACTTCGATCTTTGGAGTTTCGAAAACAATTTTGGGAATGTCGTCCTGAACACAAACAAAACATATAAGACTGTGTTTGATACCATTTACAAAACTTAGTAATAATGATGATATTTGGAGTTGTATATTACAGCAACTATGGTGTGAATAACTATTCAAGATTTCTTTTTGACTGTCGTAAATGAAATTATGTAACTTCCACCATGGATGGCTTTATACTATACATCACCATAATATTGTCGTGAACGTGATGAAAGGAATTAAATCATTATATTATGAGGAATTCTTCAAAGCATAACAATTCTAACGTGCAACAAACTGAATAGAACTTTGTAGGGACAAACTAAAACTGCAAAGACGATCTGAAATCATTTCATGTTTACATAATGAGACCTTTAATACCTTAGTAGCCGGTTTAGAATCTTTGACGGGTTCAATTAACTTAGGTGGCGATAGCTTTGGTTTAGTTTCGGGTTCTAAAAGCTTAGGAATTTCAAATTTGGGTTTGGTTTCCAGTTCTGGTTTATATCCGTTCTCCTGTTTTGGTGCAATTAGTTGACTAATTATTGGAGTCTCAAGTTTGGGCTTTGAAACAGCTTCTATTTTTTTCAAAGGCTCAATATCAAAAGGCTTCAGTTGGATCTTTGTAGGCTCTGGTTCTGGTTCTAGAGGCTTTTGCTTGAAGGATTTAAGACCAGATTCTGGTTCCGGAGCCTTTGGAGTTTCTTCTCTGGGTTTCTTAGAGAATTTGAGCGGATCTGGTGTTTCTTCAGGTTCGTTTTCTTTCTTTGTTCCTCTTTGGTAAGACGGTTTTTTAACGTCTTCAACTTGTAGAGCAGTAGCTTCTTTGACATTCGCTTTAGTTTCATTAACCTGTATGAAATCGCCAATGGATTAAAAAACATCAACTCCACATTGCTACAATAAATCATAAATTATTTTTTTCTTCATCCTTGATGTGGAATGTTTGGTAGAACCTTTGTGTAAAAAAGTGTAATATGTGTAACAAGTGTTATTTATAAACAAAATATACTAAAGCGTTATTCACAGAGTTATTGTATCTACAAAATACAATATAAAAGCATTTTAGAAGTTAATCAATAGTTTTACAAGTTAAATTATTAGCTATACAGTTTAAGAAACAAGATGTATTACTGAAAAGTAGAACATTTTTAATACAGACAATAAGATCTTCTGAAATAAAAGAAGTGGTGTAAAAAGTGAAATTATTTAAGTTGTTAGACACAACGTTATACACATTTTTTTACAGAAGAGAGCAATAAGATTAAATTGTTCACTTAACTTATGTCTCTTTGACTTGCATACACTTTAATCTAAATTCAATCATTCATCAAAATTAAAACCTTTTTCCATCCGATATTAGTTTCTCATACTCTCTGCTGTATTTTAAGTTCCCACATACATCCAATATTCCATCCACTTCAAATGCCGGAACAAACCATGTCCTCGTCCGTCAAGTTGTGAAACGTACTTTTAAGTCACACATAGTGCCTTCTTGGATTTCGTGATGTATGGAAGATTATACATGAATCATGTTTTGCTCTCCCTCCAAGACCATTTGAATAGCCTACTATTGTCGTACATTCTTACTATCGTTCAAAATTCCTACCACCTTTAAATGTCTGGATGTCGCAAAAGTGATCCAATCTTTCATTCTTCATCTTGACTAAGTTTAGAGATTCTACCTTCTTCTCCGCCTTCTGCTTGGTGAGCGGAGTTGGTGACACCTTCTCGTACTTCTCCAGGACTGGCCTCTCGTAGTCGTCAACAAACTCAGGCTCCTTCTTAAGCTTGAGGGCTTCAGCCTTTGCTAACCTTTCCTTCTCTTTGGCGGCCCTCTCTTCCGGAGTAACTTTCTAGATAACGCAGCAATTTAAACATATTAGTCTATGATTTCAAAAGTGAAAAAATATATATATTTGAATTTTTTTAAAAGCCAGTTTTTTTTCCTAAAATTTTAACAATTCATCAAATATAAAAGTTAATTTTCAAGTTTTATAACGGTTGTATTCAAGTCTGTTATTATACAATTATTGGCAAGTGGTTTCACATAACTGAAATAATAACAAATCTTCAACAGAACTTAAAAACTGTCTTTGCGCAATTGTTAAAATTCTGTGAAACAATTTTGTTAATAATAGGCAATATGTAATGTAAAAAGTCAACTAGTAGAACTTTGGTTCAATATTAAATTTGTACAATTGAAATAAGAATTGAGAAGTCAAAATTGTGTTTTGAAAATTGGAATAGATGAATACAGAAGATAAACATTAAAGTGCAGATTTTCAAAAATTGTTAAACAGATAGGAATAAAGGTACATAATTAAGACAATATTAGTAAGAGTACACTGGAATGTAATCAGAAATCAAGATGGAACCTCATGTCACTGTTTCTTGATAAATCCATTGAAATTTAAAAAGACATTAAAAAACTGGAAACTTAAATGGAAGAGGAAAAAAAAATATGTTTAGAAAATTTGATTTATAATTATCATTTTCTTCCAATCATTTTTCCATTCATATCATGATTTTAAAATGTTGATAGTAAAAGACAAGTTGATAGTAACAAGGGATATTAATATAAATATCATAAATAAATTGAAATTTTAAAAGACATTAAAAAAACTGGAAACTTGAGTGGAAGAGGAAAAAAAATTATGTTTAGAAAATTTGATTAATCGTCATACTCTTCCCAATCATTTTTCCATTCATATCATGATTTTAAAAAATTAATAGTAAAAGACAAGTTGATAGTAACAAGGGAAATAAGTATAAACAACACATCCATACTCTACCTTCATCAGTTGAACAATTAAATGAAAAAGACTTAATATTATGTAGAGAAGAACTTTAGAATTCAGACGGTGTAGAAAGACGAAGAGTAGAAGAATGTAGGAACACATAGTAAACTGAACTTTTAGGTTCACTTCTCACCTTTAATTGAACCTTTGTGAAATCATCTGTTGCATATATTTGCGTAACTGGCTGTAAGGCAAAATCATACAATGTTTAGTTTTAAAGTAGTTTCTTTAACTTGTAGAAGAGCAGACAGATTGAAGAGACGAGCAGACGTCACAAACGCGAAAAAGAAGCAGAAAGGGTCCATGATCCAAGACAGGAAGAGAAATATAGAAGAAGAAGTTAGGTTAGTCAAACGAAGAGAGACAGCTTAGTATTTATTATACAGAAAGTCCTTGTTGCTTGGATTCCTTGTTTCTCGGTCGTGTAGCTTGGATTTTGTAGTACAGCCATACGATCTTCAATATTTTTTTCCTTTCATGTTATACTGACTGTATTCTCATCAAATTATAGAAAATAATTCCATATTTTTTGACATCTTTTTTACAGTTGCAGCCTTTTTAATTCTTTGTATAATGAAGTCTTGCGTGATATCGCATTTCTTTGCCGTATAAAGCAGTTTTCTTCAATCTTCGAAAATGTATTTATAATCTTGTTTTAAATGCTAAAATCGTCTTCCATTATTGGTGTTTTCTCCACAGCAGTTTTCAGCAGTTTTGACATGATGCATTAAATTTGTTGACAAATCAATCAATTCCACGTGTTTTTTTTAATTATTGCCTTGTTTTGATAATTTCCACTTTTGATTGTTTTTGGATATCTTGCACTAGGAGACGATGAAATAAAAGTTATACGAAGAAGTTTGTTGCACAGTTCAGGGAAAAAACATTTATCCAAAGAATTATGACATTTGAAATGAAAATTTGTACACGGCTTAAAAGTGAAAAGATTTAAACAAAAATATTCAAGAACATAAACTGACAGTTGAAGTGGTAAAATATATAAAAAAGGATTACACGTAGTATGTATTATTATAATTTAAGACGTATTTAAGCATTATTTTTATTCAATTTCAAAACACTGTTAAAAAAATAATATTTAAATACGTCTTCCATTAAAACAGGTTACGAAATATTTTGTTATTTTTTTACAAAATTTTGTACATTGTTATTCACTAGGTATAAATTTTTACCCGAGAAGCATACGGATGCAAGTCCAAAAAGGTAAATGTTCAGGAGAGCCAAAAAACTATTTTTTCTATAACTATGGTCTCATAACTTCTTCAGATATCCAATGCTGATAAATAAAAAAAAGTAAATAAAACGAAATATTTTATAACAATAAAGCCTTTATAAATACTGTTTAAAAAAAAGGCTGACTTGAGTCAAACAAAAACACGGACTTGAGTCCTTCTGCTTCAAAATGAAGTGTAATAATTTGTTATGTCATGTGGTGTATTATGAAAGAATCAATGTTTGAAAATTGTTTACTTCCAAAGAAAGCGTAGTAATGTATAATTTGAGTCATAATACTTCATAATACGTAGGCTTTGAGTCATATATACCCAAATGCAACTAAATCATAAAGATACAAGTCCGTGGTACATCTTTCTGCTTCTAAGATAATTGTTGTATCAAAGGTAGTTGCATCCGTATACATTTTTGAAAATCCTGTTTTTCTTCATGACAGGACCTGTATCTTTCTGCCACTGATAAACATAATAATTTACTTCAGTCAGCATCAAAAACTCATTTCTTCAAATTTTGGACTTGCATCTGTATGCTTCTCGGAAATATTTTGTACAAATAAACACATAATAATTTTAGATGACAACAAATAATGTGTTTTTAAATACACATTTCAAAAGAACGAATAAAAAATAAGATGCATACATTTTATTTACCAGGTACATATAAAAAAGTTTGAATATAACTTCATTCACAGGGTAGAAAATGCTTTAGAAACATATTTTGAAATAATTGCTGGAAAAATGAAAAGTCAAAACATTTTAGTAACAGTTTGAAGAACAGTAATTTATCCTGGAGTAAGTTTAATATAATAACACAGTTTGGAAAACATTGAAGATGCACTTTTAAAACATGAAATAAATTTTTAAATATATAAAATTTCATTCTACACATATTGGAGAACATTTAACATAATGTATGAGTTTACAGTTCCAAGCAGATTGTCATAAATATTTCACAGATTAAAAAAATAAAAACCTAACCTAACCTAACCCTGTACAAATGCCCTGAGGTTTAATTTAGCATCCACCTCTGATCTCAAAATACCGGAAAAGACTCTGTGTAGAACCAGGCGGTCCGTTTGATAGATTCTCCTATCATAAGATATGTATTTCAATCTTTAGAGCACAGGGAATATTGTCTTTTTTCTACCGGTATTTCAATGGAAGATGCTCCGAGGAACTAGCATTATTGATTGCTTCGGTACCGGTGCACAGTCGGGAAACATGCCAAACGCGCGCACGTACACTGTTGATATTTATTACATGACAATGGGTCGTTTCTACATTTCGTTCTTAAGTTCAACAGCTCGAATGTGCAATAATTTGCCGGCCTTTGTATTTTCTGCCTCCTACAACAAGGGTCTCTTCTCTATCCAGGTTAACTCTTTCCTTCACACAAAAAAACCCTCCTGACAGCATCCCCAAAGATGACATAGGCCCTGAGAGAAATTATTTTCCTCAAATGGGCCTCCTGTGTGAAGTTAAAGTAAAATAAAAAAATTTAAAAACAGAGTGTGCAAGAAGGGAAACCTTCAGAAAACTAAAGTAGACAAGAGTGGAGAGGCTACGCAGCACCGCACAAAGAGCAGACCGATTATACTATGACATTCTCTCGCAGGCTTAATCCTATAGACGTATGTGTGTGTCTCTTTTTACTGTCGCTAATTTATGCTTCATCGAATTTCAAATCACAACGGTGCTAAAGAAGTTTCCACTTCAAAAAGTTTTTAGTTCATGGATATATGAAAACACTTTATCAGATAATTTAAAAAAAAACTACTTTTTTGATGATTAAAATAAAAATAAGTTGGACGACTATTTACGTTTATAACAATTTGCTTGGACCGTCTAACGAGGTTTGAAGTGGGTGGTGCAAAGTACGATCAGACGATGTGTTTTTTGGTAATTACCGGTATCGGTAGAAGATCAACATGTTCCAGTTCCATATGGCCGATTTCGGGTTTTTTTTGCTTTACAATTAAAAAAACATTGTATCAAAATTGTAAGAAAGACAATTTTCAAAAATTATTTTCAGTCAAATCAATTTCATCTACTTTAATAAAAATATATTAAGGATATTGTAAGAAATTTGTATAAGTAAGATATTTTAAATATTTAATAAATGTTTACAAAATTTTGTCTTTGGTTTATACCCTGATATACAAAATATGTTATTTCTAAAACAACTTAAATTGTTCAGTTAAATTTTTCAAGTGAGGCAATATCTCGTATTGAAGGTCAATTAATCTCTTCGTGATTATTTTTTGGCATATTATGCACGGCGTTATAACCCAAAAAATAAATCGCGATAATTCTTTCGGCCGTGAAAATTTCGAATTGTACTCAATTAATCTAATATTTATTATTGAGATTTTTTTCGGATACAATTTTTCACTTCAATTTTGGAGGCCAACAACTCTGCCATAGGTCACCACAAGTGTTTCGCTACATTTAATGATTTAGCAGGAGTGCCCGGGTTCATGGGGTGAGGTTTGTCTAGGTCTTGGAGGCGGATGATCAGGATACACTGAACCCCAGATTCCACCTACCCACCCCTTAAACCCCTTTCTTTCCCAGAACTCTCCTCTCCTTACCTTAAAAAAATACTCCACACAACATCCCCAAAGATGTCATAGGCCCTAGGGAAATCATTTTCCTCGGGGCCTCCTGTGTGGAGCTCATGTAAAAAAAACTAAAAATAAAAATAATCAAAAGTGCTAATCAGAATTTCAAAAATTTATTAAAAATTTCTAAAAATCACAAAAACTTTAAAAAAAATTGTAATTTTGCGATCATTGAACAATTATTAAATTAAATATTTAGCAATATTTATAAATTCCGGTCGTTGTCTGTTTCGTGTACTGTGGGGGACATGCTCTGAAAATATGTCATATTTACCGTAGTGGGTTTAAGTTGAACTTTTTCAATCTTCTCCTCGAATCTGACTGGTGATTTAAATTTAACCTGTTCAAAATGACCAATAGGTAAAAATCCAATTAATCTAGGTTTTCCCATATCACCAATTCCAAAAGTATGACTAAAAATGACTGCTCTTGAAAACTATACAAGAATTGCAGAACAACTACATTGTTTACATAATAAACATAGGTTTATCAGTAAACAGTACATTAATAATGTGGCGTAACTAAAACAAAGATCACATAGAAATACAGACAACGCTTAACATATCGCTAACCAACCACTTTGCAGATAAAACCTACATTAGATGTAAGGGGCCGTTCAAGTATTATGTATTTTTCTTTATTTAGATAAAAAAAAACTAGGAAATTAAAATTTTCCAAGTTGGCAATCCTTTTCGTTCTCGAAATCTCTTGTTTTATTTATTACCGCAAACGCGATTAAAGTAAGAAAAAAGGTATTTAAGCGACTTTCCAGTACTTTGCGCAACTTAATTGTGATTTTCAGGTAAAAATTGTCACTTGGGCGTTATGTAACGTTTAGGAGGGGGGGGGGGTGGGGGGGTAGTACGGAAAAACGTTACGACGCGTTACATGGGGGGGAGGGGGGGGGGTTAAAATTTTTAAAAATTGCGTTACGTAATACTTGAACGCCCTCTAATACACTTAGAATTTTACAATGAAATGATGTATAACCACTCAGGCTAATTTGTTCGCTTTTGGCAACAGCTCATATAGGTCTAATATAAATCCTTGTATCTCTCTTACTATCATGGTGAGAAATATGATCTAAACGGTGTTAGAAAGAGAAACCACCACAGAAAAATTAAAATGTGCACCTCAATGAAACCAAAGTTTCCAACCGCCATTTGAGAAAAATTATAAAACTTTTTCAATTATTTATTGATTTTTTTTTATGAAATGAAAAAAATATTAGGTGACTTCAACGTTAATAATATATTTATGAAATAAAATTTGTGGGTGTTTTTCTTTTTTATCGTTATCAGCAATTATTTAAGATAGAAAGAACGTAAAGTGAGCCATGTTTAAAACTTTTTATGTTTGCTTTTAACATTTAAAAAATTATATGTTTATTTTTAATAATAACATTTTTGAAAGCTTTTTTCATTACTTTTAAGAAACAGTTTTTAATTTTCAGATACATTCGGAAATATTCCATTTATTTCGATTTTAATGCAAAGCGGAATTTTTATTATTCGTCCAAAATGGGCCTGAGGCCTGAGGGGTTAAGATTACAATAATAATTAACTCTAAGTGTTCTTATTACACATCCACCTAGTTGGTAAATAAGGGAGGTAATAGGTCATTTAAAACCAAATCATTGATTGGACCCAAATTAAACACCTAATCATGCAAATTATATCTAGGTTATCGATGTTAAGAAAACCAAATATGTTTACCAACCATATCGTAGTTTCCAAAGTAACTAAAGTTTTATTTCTAAAGTAACTAGATCACTATTTCAATATGCTGATGACACTACAAAAAAATGTACTTATATTTCAGATGACAAAAATCTTGTTTCACCTCCAAATGAGTTTTTCCGCTGAAGATCTGTTTGCCGAAAGATATTTCTATAAATATATTGGATATTTACCGTAGATTTTTTGAGTGCGACCTTTTCCACCTTGTCCTCCACCTTGAGTCCCATTTTGCTAACTGCCAACTTTTGACTCTCGACCTGTTCAAAACACCCAAAAGATAAAAAAAAAAACATTCAGAAAAAGACAGAAAATTGTTAGCAAAAGCCTATAATTGTTGAGATTTCAAGGCTTTACAAAATTTGAGTTTAAAGAGTTTTGTGTTTGTTTTGAATTAAAATTCTCATATAGGTATCATTTTGCTTTTTCAAAATTGTGGCAATAAGTCATATCGCGCTTTTTACTCAACATTGATCCAACATTTTGGAGAGCCTTGCAGTGTTCATTGTTCACCTTGAGTGACATCTATCATTATAATGGACATTGCAAAGACTGTCCGAAATGATGGTTCAATAAGAAGGATGCGTAATACGGCTATATTTGTAAAGAGTGTTGTGTTTTTAATTAAAGTAGTTGTACACGCGTAAATTGCATTGCTGGTTATATTGGTTAATTTTTATATTAAATTACACCTTTTTATTTGTAGTCCTCGAGTCTTGATCATTGCAGCTGCTGATTTCTTGAGATCTTGATGCGATTTGTTGATTTTCATGACACCGTTGTTTTCTTGCATTCTTTTATTTGCTTGAATAATTTCATCTTGTGCTTCCGTGGTAGTTTGAATGTTTTTGTATCGAACAATAAATTAAATTGCGTTGTTTTCCCTGATATCCAAATAACACTTGTCCACTGGTTCTCTCTGGCAACTTACCAATAAACAAGGAACAACACCAAGTTTTCTAAAATATTAATAAAGGCAATCGCCCAGGTAAGTCAGCAGATTTGTATATACAGAAAACAGAAATGTTGCAAAACACTTTGCAACGGACAAACACAAGACAATTCAAATTGGAAAGATTCAATAGAGAATGAAGAGATTGAGACAGCAGAATATAAAGACTTACGGAAAAAAGACAAACAGCTGGAAATACAGAAAAATAAGAATATAATATTATCATTCTGGGTGAGTTTCACACCATTCCAGTTGTTGTTGTAGAAAGGACAACGCTTGTAGAAAGTAGTCAAGAAAGACAAGTAGAGAAAAAGAATATCGAAAGCATTACACCAAACAGAAATAGTAGAAATAAATTAATACTCGTTTGAGAAACGAAAGACGAATATTTAGGACGATACAGAAAAGTATATTTATTTACATAGCTCGGAAATAAAAATCTCTTAGTATTTCAATAACATAATAAACACCATTTAGTTCAAACATTTACTTATAGAATCGTTTTAGGTTTTGTGCACAAGTAAAGTGCATTAAGTGAATCCATTTTGCAATAAGTGAAAAAGATTTTTGTTATTAAACATTTTTTGTAAGGAATAAAAGTATACAATTCATATGTTAATGAAATACTATGAGAAAAAAATATAGATAGAGAACATGAAAGATCATAAGATAATTAAAATTAACAATAAGAAATAATTAGGTTGTAAAGATTTGCACAGAATTTTTTTTTAACTTCGATGGGATAGAAAACATAATTAAAGCAAATGTAAAAATTTGCCTAAAAGATAGAAATTTTAAAAAGATCAAATATGTAATCAAGAGACCAAAGACATTTTGAAAATTGTTTGAAAAGAGAGACAAATTTCGAAATGGGCGTAAAAAGCTATAATAATTAATATCGGTGAAAGCATAAGTAAGATCAGAGAAATTTGAAAAGTAGATAGTTTTAAAATGGCCAAAAACAGTTTCTGTAATTGGTTAAAGATTTTTTTTAAGAAATTTAAAAGATAGTTTTGCAAAAAAGGTATGAAGGGACGATTGATTTATTCATTAGAATTTGGAAGAATCTGTTATTTTCAAAGAAGTAGTAAGTTCAGAAATTGTGATGGTCGGTAAACAATTTTTTGAGCACAAGAAATTTGAAAGCAAATTTTTAAGGAAAGATTTTTTTTTTAATTTGGTCGCATCTGATATTTTTAAAGAAATATAGAAAATGAGAGAAGGGTGAGAGTCACGCAGTAGAATAGAAGGGTTTGTTGGTTTTTGAAATAGGCTGGTACCTTCTTAGTCAGTTTATCAGCCTGAATTTTGCGCTTCCACGCGGGAATACTTTCATCCACGGGTTCGCCGTTGGCGGATACTTGGTTCATGTTTATATCCAGCATAGATGACTGTGGACAGTTTAACTGATATTATGGACATGTTTGGGCAGAATATACACACTCTTATAATCATAAAAACCATCGAATCAATATATTTTAGTCTATAAAACTATTCATAAGTTACATAAAATTTCCTTTTTGAGTCTTGCTTATCGAAAAGCTGAGATGCACATCCTTCTTTTGTTTAAATCAAGGTTTTGGTTAGCTTTACAGTGTCCTCATCAGGGCAAGTATCCGTTACAATCATAGAAAAAAGGTCATAACACTACAAGTGCCTTTAGTACAAATTTGAATGGTATTAAAAATGTTCGATTAGGCCCAACCACCCAGCTTTCCGTCTCACCTACACTCACCTGAAATTGTTGATCTTTATCCCATTTTATATCCCGAAATATAGGCTCAAATTAGGCAAATATTTGTAACACAAATCACGTCCATAAGGCACTTCTCGTGTTATACTTTATTCTATGATTACAACTTATATAGATTGGATGGTTCATCTGTCCTGATGATGGAGACTGCAAAACTTTCCAAAACCTTGAATCACGAAGGAAGGGGAAGCAGAAAACAGTTTTTTCTTCTTAAGCTAAGAATTTGAAAAGCCTTGCAGTATCATCATTGACGAAATTGTTGTCTGATGTTGGATCATCCAACAATGGCGCTGATGGTTGAGACTGTAAACTGTAAGGCTTCCCAAATTCTTGGATCAAGAAGGAGGAATCTCAAAACGGCTTTTCGAGAAACTGCTCTAAAAGATCTGCTATAAATTAGGAATACACAAAGTAGATCATATGTGATGCTTAGAGAACCAAAAGGTTTTTGCAATGAATCAGATATTTTTTTAAATATTAAAAAGAAAATGTTTGGATCCGTTACCTCCTTATTACATACGCTGAAAATAACAATTACAAAAGAACAATTTTAAAATAATGTTAGTAAAAATAATAGAATACATAAAACGGACGGACGAGTTTTGGTGAAACCATAAATTGTGCAGTCGAAACATTGAGAAAAGTCACAAGTTTGTAGCAAAAGTATTTATAATAGAACAGTTAGTTTCTTACAAATATAAAGTAGGAAAATAAATATTTTTTACAAAATAAACTTCACAAAATATGCAGTTGAAATTTTGAGAAAAGTATTTATAAGAAATTAGTTAGACACAAATAAGAAAAGAAATGGTCAAAATATTTTTTTTATAAAAGAAACTATATACAGTAGAACCAATTATTGATAAAGTATAAAGTTCTTAAAAAGGGAAAAGAAAAGTGTCACAAAGAAACGAAAATAAGTAAATATTTAGCAAGTTGTAAGTAACTGGAATATTTTATAAGTTGTAAAAATTGGAATGATAAATAAATAAATAAATTTTACTTTCTCATTGATCAAACAAAATTGAATTAAGATTATTGTTGGGTTATCTTAAACTTTAGGAATTATGATTAAAGTTACATAAAGTTACATTGTAACATCCCTTTGCACTAGCAATCAATTTCTTGTAAAACTATTGCGAATTCTAAGGATGGGTTGTTTCAAAAAATTTTAAGAATTTATCAAATATTTTAAG
This sequence comes from Limnephilus marmoratus, assembly GCA_917880885.1. Classification (NCBI taxonomy): domain Eukaryota; kingdom Metazoa; phylum Arthropoda; class Insecta; order Trichoptera; family Limnephilidae; genus Limnephilus; species Limnephilus marmoratus. The sequence goes on from OU862935.1 coordinate 3,376,584, forward strand.
TTAATTTTCACGTTCTGTGAATTTTGTATTCACATTCTGTGATCCTTTCAGTTTTATGAAGCAACTGGCCTATAACGATTTAATAACAGAACTTACACAGAACATGAAAATTAACATCAAACATTTGAATTGTTCAAATTTTTTAAACAACCGTCCTAAGATTCAATCGAAGAACTATGATGTAAATTGCGAAAATATCGATTTTATACATAGTTTTGCTACCCTAACATATTATTATTGTAAACATTTTGCAATTTATTTCCATTTTTTCCAACATTAATTAAAATAGAAACTAAATTATGGAAATTGATAGAAACATGGTGTATTCATTTTAGTGCAAGTGTATTTGATCTTTTTGCAATTTGTCTCTTAGATATTCAAATGATTTCACAATACGTTTACAAAAGTTTGATCGCTGGCGTGGAAGGTCTTAAGTTAGAATTTACTTAATATTAATTATTAATTAATTCTAGATACCGAAATATCCAGTGGTCCCTAAACAACAAATTAAATAATTAATCCCTAGATAATATAATCAATCAAATTGAATGTAACCACGAGTCAATCATGGAAAGACGAGTACAGAATATATTCCAGTTCAGAAGACCAAGAACAATAGTAGGTATGCATAGATCATGCTGGAGAAGAACAGAAACGAGAAGTCTGAAGAATTTTGACAAGTGACATATATAGATATTTTACAAATCGTTACCAGAGCAGAAAGTCCATCGTTTAAAAGTAAGTTTACATAGAAATTCTTTTATTTATTTATAAGAATATTTCTGCATCTATCTTTCTGAATTTTTAGGTATTTGGTGGATCGTAATGCAATCACTCTTTCTACTCTTGCCACAGAAATCTACCGTGATAATGGAAACTGCAATACTATCCATTAGATTGGCTCACCGGAGGAGAAAATGTGACATTGCTCAAAATGCCAAAATCCAGAGTAAAAGATTAGGAAATTTAGTTCATATTGATTAATTATTATTGTCCATTTTAGTGAAAGTTGTTTGCCTTTAAAACATTTGTTTGTGCATTGAACGTGTTTTTAGTATTAAAAAAATGAAGTTATACTATTAAAACTTACTTTTAAAACGATAAAATAGAACAGTAGAACAGTGACGCTTTCAGTAGAAATGGTGCAGATGAAATAATATAAGACAAACACGAAACAAGTAAACAAGAAGTTGTAGTTTCCAAGAAAACAGACAGTTTGTAGAGGAGGCTGTTTTTGTTGTTTATAACGATAGGACGCATTCAGTAGAAATGGTGCAGATGAAAAAATAGAAGACGAACAAGAAACAAATTAATAAGAAGTTGTAGTTTTCAAGAAGACAGACAGTTTGTATGTAGAGGAGGCTGTGTTTATTGTTTGTAACGATAAAACAGTGACGCTTTCAGTAGAAATAGTGCAGATGAAATAATAGAACACAAACAAGAAACAAGTAAACAAGAAGTTGTAGTTTTCTAGAAGACAGACAGTTTGTAGAAAAGGCTGTGTTTATTGTTTGTAAGATAGAATAGTGACACTTTCAGTAGAAATGGTGCAGATGAAATAATAGAAGACGAACAAGAAACAAGTTAACAAGAAGTTGTAGTTTTCAAGAAGACAGACAGTTTGTAGAGGAGGCTGTGAATATTGTTTGTAACAATAAAACAGTGACGTTTTCAGTAGAAATAGTGCAGATGAAATAATACAAGACGAACAAGGAACAAGTAAACACGAAGTTGTAGATTTCAAGAAGACAGACAGTTTGTAGAGGAGGCTATATTTATTGTTTATTTTCCTTGTACCTTTCTCATCCACGGTCGCCTTACGATAGGCTTTGTTTCAGGTTCTACTTTTCCAGAAACCTCGTTTGTGGTTGTTGAAGTCACCTTGAGAGCGTCCTTGGTGTCGTGTAGATAATTGTTGTGTGGCAATTGATTAACATGGTGTTAAATAATGTTATTAGATTTACTACATTTACGGATTTTTTTATATTAAACTGCAAATATGTCTCTAAAACATGATGGTTTACATTTTATGGGAAAATATTGGTTTTAAAACTACGGTGGATTTTATTAGTTAAAGAGTCTTTGAAATAGTCACAATAAAGCTTTGAAACATGTTTGCTATAAAGGGCTTCTCAATTTCTGACTCTTGACTTAGAGACCAGATAAATCTTAATGCAATAGGAAGATGCTAATGAGATTCGGTTTAATTATCTAAAGTCATCTATTAGTTACTTACGTCATGATATACATACGTAATACCATGTTTGAATTTTAGACAGCGAACACCATTTACCGGTATCGCTAGAACTTTTTCTTTCTTTCACAAAAAAAAATCTAATTTTACTACAAGATCTTTATAAATGATTGACTTTTTTTAGCAAGATCAAAAATTGCTTTCATGAAGCTATTTTTAGAAGTTTTAAGATCTGTACTTTTGTCTACATTACTTAATGATAAAATATAAACATTATATACCTTTTGCTCAGCAGTCTGAATAACAGAAGTTCTTCTGCTTTCTGTCTTTCCTTCAGCTGTCGTCTGAAATAAATTACATTATCTTAGGTTAAATGTCTATTTTTGGCTTTCTTAATTGCACTGTAACATAATTATATTTGTTTATAACTGATATCTAGTCACAAGTTCACAAGTTAATCAAAAAGAAGGACGCGAGTCCGAGTCCCGTCGGCGGCATGTATCTTTTCTCGGGAGATTTTTTGAATGTAGATGAGTGTTTCAGGCTAATAATTATTACTTATAATTATCAAAAATTATATGTTTATTTTTGTATTAGTTACCTTTGTTTCTGTGGTAGCAATGGAAGTTCGTCTACTTTCACTCTGAAAATATAAACAAAGATTTCGTGCAATCAGAATGCATTTGTTATTAACAATAATAGGAATCTTCAATAAAAAATATTGTTAAAACATAAATAAAACACGTGGAAATTGTTATTACAATTTGTGTATCGTTTATGATGACCAGTTTTCAAACTAGGTTATAAAGAAGGTAAACATTGAGTTAAATAGATTAAATGAAACAAATACTTTACTTTAAAGTATTACATTAATTTCCACTCTCGACCTATTTATTCCTTTGATAGGATTAAAGTTAAAAAATTTACAATTCTTTCATCCTGATGATGAAAGCATTTTTACAATACTAGTAAAAAATTAAGTGGTTTGAAATAATATTGGTACAATTATTAGAATGGTCTTGGCCTATGGATGTGAGGCGGGAACACTGACAGCAAAGTCAGCGGAACAGCTGGACACCTTCGAAAGAAAGGTACTTCGAAAAATCTTAGGAGCGGAGCGAGAGGGAGAGGCATGAAATATCCGCCACAATAATGAGCTCTATGATGTTTACCAAGCTCCCAGACTCTCTACCTATTTAAGGCTCCAAAGATTAAGATGGGCTGGACCTGTGCACCGAACGACAAGCACACGAGTACCGAAGAAGGTTCTGACAGGACACCCGGGAGGTAAACGAAAGGCGGGCACTCCTAGACTGAGATGGGAGGATGATGTCAGGAAGGATGCAAGAGGATTACTCCATGTTGCAGATTGGAAGACGACGGCCGAGGACAGAGGGCGGTGGAGGCTTATTTTGAAGGAGGCCAAGACTCGAAATGGGCTTTAGCGCCATTGAAGAAGAAGAAGAATTAATATTGGTATGAAATTTCAAATAATCTATTTATGGAAAGTCATATTTGATTTTTGTATCCACAAACAACGTTGGTAAATGAAGAAATTCAAGAATGATGAAAGGAAAGAATGTTCAAAAAAGCTAAAATTTGTTTAAGCAGAGGTGTATTTTACAAAAACTTGGAAAATTTGAAATGGATTAGGCTGATCAACAAGTCGTTTTAATAAGAAAAATAATGGTCGATTTGCAAAAAATGTTTTTGTGGACAACCAAGAAAAGTTTATAAAAAATGATAAGTGAAATATTTTGCTGTTATTTACCAGTGTTCATACTAGGTGGCCACCATAGTGACTTTTGACCTAAAATTTATTGTTAGATCATTTATAAAATTGAGTATACATGGTGTCCATGGGTAAAGTGCATTAACTTCGGGAGGTGATTCTACACTATATTAAAAGTAAAAAACATTAATCACTTTTTTCGAAATTCTAACGTTTAGGGGTAGTTTTGTGATAAAAAGATAAAATTAGACCAGCTTTATTATTTTCCACTGTTACGAAACCGGCCAATCACAACCTTGCAATGTTGCCACAATCATGCCCGGCAGGCTCTCAGCAAGTAAGGTCGTACCTCACACTAAGGATTTTTAGTAGATACGTCTTTTTATGAAAAAAAATGTTGGAATTTCGGAAAAGTTGTTAATCTTTTTTACTCCTACCATCATGTAGAATCACCTCCCGAAGTAAATACACTTTACCCCCAGACACCCTGTATTGTCATGTCTTATTAATTTAAAGATTTTGTAATTTTTTTGAACGTACATGGCGCTCTTTGTTGGGGAAACACATAAGAAAAGTTTGTAAATACAAAAAGAGGAAAGAATAAAATAAACCAATTTCGTGAAATACAAAATGAAGATTGTATTTTCTCTCAGCACAGAAGATATTTTTTTATTGAAATTTATTTAAATTAACACTTTACTAACAGGAGGTCGATAAAAAGCTTTATCAATACGATATTGATGAAATTCTTCATCTTTGATCAGTTATCAATATTTGCGAGCACGGTCAACAATTGACAAGAGATATTCCGACCGATAATTGACAAATTTTAGCGCTGCCTCAGATAAACTTCTACAGCCTTACTAAAAAAAGGCTTTGAAAATTCAATTGATAAACGACCGTGGATGTGAAAAAATTACTAATTTAAAAAATGACAAAAAATTGTTAAAAGAAAGATGTACACATTGCTTACACAGCAAGAGGGGGTTAATTTCTGAACGAATTTTGGAGTTTTTCCAACGTATTTTAAATGTCGTGTATATATGTTATTTTTCAATAAGTCCTTTATATTTATTTATTTATTTATTTATTTAAATACATGTTACATAATTAGACATTTACATAGAATTGGATACATTGAATCACCATACTAGGCGGCTGCCTGTTTCATGGTGACAATGGAGGATATTTACTTTAAGTGAAGTCTATTGTTAACATATGGAACTATTAGTAATGTAATGATGTTGAAAATTGGTAAAGTTATAATAAAAAACTAGTAAAGAGAAAAAGAATTGGGTAAGGATAAGTTTGTGAGAAGATACATATCCTTATTTTAAAATTTATATGTGTGAGTGCATACGCATACGTATATACAGGTGCACACATCCATACACACATAGGCATATACACACACACACTTACACATATATATGCGTCTAGGTACATGAATACATTAATATGTATATATAATTGTGAATACTAACCTTAATATATATTGACACTTTGTATGTACTTTTTTACTCTAAACGCGATTAGTTAATGAGGTATTTAATCATATTTCAACCACTTTCGTTTCTCAAAGATCGAACTGAATAAATTGATTGCATCTTAGATGCATTATTTTAGTCCATAGATCCAATATACGACTTCTTTCATTTCTAAGAGATTCGTTAGTTCAATACGTGTATATTGACAGTTAACCGAAACTTATCTGGGGGCCGTTCAAATATTACATAACGCACTTGGGGGGGAAGGGGGGTCTTGTGAAACGTTACTGTGCGTTAGGGGGGGGGGAGGGGTTCGAACAATGCGTTACGTAACATGTTTTTCTATATTTAGATAAAAAAAACTAAGGAATTAAAATCTTCCAACTTGGCAATCCTTTTCGTTTTCGAAATAATTTATTTAATACCGCAAACGCGATTAAAACAAGAAAAAATATATTTAAGCGACTTTCCAGTACTTAATTGTGACTTTCAGGTAAAAATTGTCACTTCGGCGTTACGTAACATTTAGGGGGGGGAGGGGGGAGGGGGTTCGGAAAACGTTACGCCGCGTTACATGGGGGGGTCAAAAATTTTCAAAAATTGCGTTTCGTAATACTTGAACGCCTCCCTGGTCAAGGGCGGATCCAGCTTTGGCGCCAGGGGGGGGTCACATAGCGCCAGGGGGGGGGGGTCACATAGTCGTGGTCAAGTCACAAGAAGTAATAATTTAATTTTGATAATAATAGATACAAGTAAAATGTAGGTCCACCAAGGTTCTGGACCCAGCCCAGGGGGGGGTCATGACCCCCATGACCCCCCCCCCCCCCCCTGGATCCGCCCTTGTCCCTGGTACTATGGAGACCGTGCCAAAATTTATCAATCGCGTCGGTCAGAATATATTAAAAAAAACTATTTCAATAAAAAGACAAATAAAAAATAAATCGTTGACCGTTCTTGCAAATGTTGATAACTGACCATAGGTGATAGTTTGGTCAATATCGTAATGATATAGGCGTATGTTTATAAACATCCTAGGGAATTGTATTGAAAAATATGCAACGATCATTTTGACGTCATCTCTCGATTTGTACGATTAAAGTTCGTAGCTATAAAACTTTTGCAAAGTAATGTACATGGTAAAATTTTTAGATTTTTTTTCTTGAAGCCAGAGCTCACCGTACCGCCTCTTTTATAGAAACTCATGATTTATAAGTAGAACTGTCATATTTTAGATTTGATCTTACCCGGCCAAAAGTACTCTGGTTATTTATTTTCGGGGTGTTATGTCGTGTTGTGCTACCTCCTTCTTTAGCCATGATGGACACTGTAACGATGTCCGAAACATTCCCCTACTTCCCACTTACTATCGTCAAGGCACAACCGAGAAACCGGCTAAAGTGCGGGGACGTTGAGATTCATTCACGGCAGACCAACCACCATACACATTCTGGCTGGTACTGCCAGATAACGAGAGAGGTATCCCACCCGACACAAGCGTTCTTCATATCACAATACTTGTTTTCATTATCTTTTCAAATGCCATTACCCTGCGAGCAGCTGCCTTTTATATTTTTCTTGAAGCCAGAGCAGCTGCCTTTTATATTTTTCTTGAAGCCAGAGCTCACCGTACCTATGAGAGATTTTATTGCTTCAGGATAAATGCTTAAGGGAACGTACCCATACTACGTGACACGTTTAGGGGGGGGGGTCTTCAAAATGTCACGATCCATACAAAAGAGCGGCGGGTTGCTTAGGATTTTGGTCACCGGGGGGGGGGGGGGTTAAAAATTGCAAAAAGTTGGTCACGTAGTATGGGTACGTTCCCTAATATAAATGTGTTTAATTTTTTAAAATATTTTTTCTATTTTATTTATCTATATAAGGTATGTTTCCATTAGGTTTTTCGATGCCTGTCTCACTAGTATATACCTGTGTCGTGTAATAAAATATATCTTTTATTTCTGTGCTGAGGAAAAGAGACAAAAACCACTAAAGCAGGATAAAAAAAACAGTTTTATGAACAGATATGATTGAAATTCTTTATTTACAGTGATAAATCGATCGTCCAGTTGATTAGTCAGACATCTCAAAATATTAAGTTTCGAAAAAATTACGAAAGCAATATTGAAAAGCTTGACATAAATCAATTATTATTTACATATTAAATATGCTATAAAATAACACCGGGAAGCATAACGGTCCGGTACATTAGTACGACACTGATTTGGTGATATTTACGAGTAATCTGAGTATTGTACCAGATAGAGGGTACACTAACACATATAACTACATACTCAACTTAAATTTAGGAGATGTCTGACTAATCGTTTATAACTGATCCGTGTATATGTGTTTTTGTCTTACTTGTAATTATTATTGTTTTTGGTTTTGATAAATTATTAACATCCAAAAATAAATTATTGAACCATTTTACAGTACGATCAAATCGACGATCGGCGCAATTTTGATTTTTTTTTCAGTTGTCGTCAACCGTCTATCATGAACGGTGTGACTGGCGACCTGCTGCTTCGCGGCTAATGACAATTTGATCAAACTCAGAAATGGGCCGAGAGATGCAATTTAACTGGAGCCGTTAGAATTAAAAAAAAAAAAAAAAAACAAATTGGCCCTCTTTCAATCAAAGTGACGGAGGTAAGCCTTTGGGCCCATGACCAAAATAAAATGATCCAATTTCAAAAAAATACGTGGGTACGTGAATGCCACTAAAAGTTGACGAGTTAATGAGTTTATTTGCTGAGTTTCAGCTCGATCGGATGTCGGGAAGTGGGTTAATTTTCACTTTCAAGGTTCCACTTCCAACAAGTCGTATATGGGTACAGCCGCCGGGAACTATTTATTGGATAACCAACACACCTGCCATAGGTGTTTCGCTACGTTTGGGGTGAGGTTTGTCCAGGTCATATACTGCATGGCGGGCCGGATCGGGAGAGACTAACTGAGTGAGACCTCTCCAGCAAGAGTCTCTCCAGCAGGAGTCTCTCCAGCAGGAGATCCATCGCCTTGCACCGGAGTGAGGGGTATGGATTCATACGTCCGTCACTCCTGGACACATTGACCCCCAAATTCCTACCCACCCCTCATATGTTTTTCCTTCCCAGAACTTCCTTTCCTTTCATTCCCTAAAAAGGCCCTCTACACGGCATCCCCAAAGATGACGTAGGTTTTGAAGAGAATTAAGTCTTGAAGGCCTTGAAGAGAATCTGTGTGGAGCTAACGTAAAAAAAAAATCTGAGAAATGCGTGTGGGCGCATGTGCAGCACGTGAGTGCCACTAAAAATTGGTATATAATGAATTGTTATCAAAAACGAGTCTATCTACCAATTTTTAGCTCGATCGGATGTCGAGAAGTGGGTTATTTTCCACTTCTAAGATTCCACTTCATTCAATCAAGAAAATCAAAGTGAAAATCAAATAGATGTATTTAAAAATGTACGGCAAGAAAGTGTTGTGGATTTTTGGTAATGTATGAAACAAATCTGGTATATATAGGAATTTATTTACAAGTGTTGCACAACAAGGTGCAAGGTTTGACGGGTTAATACCTTGACTTCGAGACGTTGGGCGGACATTGCCGTTGCTGTGGCCGTCTTAGATACCTAGTTTGTAAATAAATACATTTTTAAAACAACCTGCCAACAATTGTTTATCATTTAAGTTTACAGTGTTAAAAAATCCACAAGTTCCGGTGGAAAAACATTCAAGAGGGATAGCTGGGAAGCCTCTTTTATAGAAACTCATGATTTATAAGTAGAACTGTCATATTTTAGATTTGATCTTACCCGGCCAAAAGTACACTGGTTATTTATTTTTGGGGTGTTATGTCGTGTTGTGCTATCTCCTTCTTTAGCCATGATGGACACTGTAACGCTGTCCGAAACATTCCCCTACTTCCCACTTACTATCGTCAAGGCACAACCGAGAAACCGGCTAAAGGGCGGGGACTTTGAGATTCATTCACGGCAGACCGACCACCATACACATTCTGGCTGGTACTGCCAGATAACGAGAGAGGTATCCCACCCGACACAAGCGTTCCTCATATCACAATACTTGTTTTCATTATCTTTTATTGCAGATGCTTGCAACATACGCAAAATGCCATTACCCTGCTAGCAGCTGCCTTTTATATTTTTCTGTTATCTTTTTTAATTAGTTTATCCCTGACTTGCTTTATATTATTCGCATTTTGTATATTATGTAAGCACTTGCATACTGCTTCCTAATACCGTATGCAGGGACACTGGAGGTCTAGATTCGTTCAAACTTAAATGTAGATTCGTTTTTTCAAAAAAATTAGAGTCCTTGCGAGAGCCTTGAAGGAGTAACCATCTGTTACTTATACCAGGGTGGGTAAGTGGTGGATTACCTCCACTGTCCGAAACATTGGCTAAAGAAGGAGGTAGCACAACACGGCATAACACCTCAAAAATAAATAACGAAACTGCCATATTTTACATCAAAATTTTGAAATCAAGACAACTTCAAGTTTTTAAAAAAGTTTTACGATTCATTTTTAAGGTCTCATTTTCATTTTATGCAGTCGATCTGCATTGAAATTAATCAAATATATATTTATTCATATCGACTTCTTTTTGTATACATACACAATTTTATTAGCCTTTCTGTGATATAGGAATTAAAGGTATTTTTTTAACTTTTTCTAAATAATCAAAAATTAAATAATTATGTCAAAGAAAATATAAGTACCTTTTCCTCCTTTGTCTTTGTAATAGCAGTAGGGGAGATCTTCTCATACTTTTCGAGAACTGGTCTCTCGTAGTCGTCCACAAATTCTGGTGAAGCCTCCTAAGAAGAATCAGTAAAAAAACATTAGTTTTCAACTCAAAATTAAAGGATAGCATTTTCATCCGCTCTGCATGCAAAAAATGCGATTCCGCTGATAACGTGCTGAAAGAAAGAGATATTAGAAAACAGTAAGGCTGTAGTGTTACGTGAAATTCAAATGTGACAGAAGAATCAGCGCCATTTTGTTTTTTAGACATTTGAAACGTTAAATGATGATTCTAGCTATGTTTCAACATTCTATCAAGAACAACATGACTGTATTTGTGCTTTTGTACTCTAAAATTGCTTAAAAGTTGAAACGAATCTAGAATCGGTTTTTAACAACAACAAAATGGCGCTGATTTTCGAATTGATTACAATGTCACATTTGAGTTTTTGCTAGACACCTCAACCTTAGGGTGTAACAGCATGTACCAGATTCTGAGATTAAATATTTGGAGTAAAATATGTACATACATGTCATTTTGCTGTCCAATGACATTTTTTCAAATAAAAACAAAAAAATTATAATAATCACACAACGCCACTGATACCACCCGTGCACGTGTACGACCGCTGTTTCGTGTGTTACCGAGGCGGTGCGCTTATCACGTGACCCTCTAAGCAAGCAATACCGGTATTCAGTTGCGATGTGTGATGGAAAATATTTTACATACCGAACAGCAAAATGACATGTACATTTTTTACACCAATTATGCTCAGGAATTGCTGCTTAAAATACTTCGGTTATGTGCTGTTACACCCTGTATATGGCATGCCATTTAAAGAAAGTATTAAGTATATATGTATAAAATAAAACATATTACAGAGAAGAATGTTTAAAATTTTGAGCAATAGAGTAAAAATACAAAAATTCATTCGTAGTAGGTAACCTGCAAAAATCTGTAAACCAAATATTAATTCATGCCAATTTTTGTTGCATTTTACACTTTTTTAAACATCGTTCTTTTTATTTATTTTTTTTTCATTTTTATCTGGTTTAGTGTAATTTTTATTATATGTGTTTTGATGTTCTGTAAAATGACATGTGTAGTTTTGATTAATTATAAGCTTTTGCGACATTTAATATGAAGCTGTTATACCTATATCAAAAGTTAGCAACGTTAAACAAAAAGGTAATTCATTTGAAAAGAAAAGAATTGTACACAATTGTATAGAATTCTTTTCACTGGGATATATTGAGCAGAATCACTGAAGAAATAAAGCAAGGGAAATGTGTTGTAAGTGTGTTCTATAAGTAAGGTAAAGTTACCGTTATTTTGAGTGAAACTGATCAATTTTTTTCAAAGATCCAAAATCTTTCTTTATCATTGCATTTCTAGCGATTTTCCGTTCAGTGATTCGATTGAATTTTGTTTGAATTTATACCTTAAGAGCGAAATCGGTTTTGGCAACCGGTTTCACTTCTTCTGCGATAGGCGTCACTCCGTTCTGCTTCTTTTCTGTTATAGTCGGAGTAGTCTCAAGTTCGTCCACCGTCTTAGGACGATCATCCTGACATTGTTAATTACAATCATTATTTGTTAGAACAACAAAATGTTAGATTACAATTGCAATTACAGTGTAAATAAGCAGTGACTTTAATGTACTCGTATGTTACTATTAAAGGCAGTTGTTTGATCCTGTCACACTAGACATCGTCAGAATCAGCACCATTTTGAATATTTTGACATTTGAAAGGTCCCAGTGAAATAATATTTTGACAAACCGTCGAAATCAAAGGTCAAAGGATACCGTTCAATTGTAAAACATAGTCAATATGGCGCTTAAAGTCGAATAGTGACAATATCAAATAAATGTAACGGTTGAACAATTGGACAACCAATAAATTGGTCATTAGTAAAAGATTTTTAGTCAGAACGTATCAACATCATCTAAACGTTGATGGAAATAGCATGAGCTATATTTAATGAAAAGATTTTAAAAATGTTTACATATTTACAATAATTTTGAATGGAGAAAAACCTATAGTAAATACTCTTTTTTCTTATGCGAGAAAGTAAATATTTAGGATATTTATATTAAAGTAAATTTTGTAACATTTTACCTTTTTAATTTCACCCTTTTCAAGTACTGCCTTTTTGGCAATGGGCGTGGGTGTTATCTTTTCGTATTTCTCCAACTTTGGTTTCTCATAATCGTCGACAAATACGGGAGTCTCTTCGGGCTAGATAGATTTTAGTAAGCAATGGACAAAAATACTAAATTAGTTAGTTTATTTACAAAACCACATACTATTTTCAAGTCTTTATCTCATTTTTAACATCCATTCTCCACAATTTTCCACTCAATTTGTAATCTTTACACAACAAGCCTTTCTTCCGTAATTTTTCAAATGCAAAATGTTTAACATACTATCAATCAAAAGTCATAATCATTTTCATTTATTCACACATTCAACATGCTTACAGAATTTCAAGAATTCTGTTATTTGTTTAGCTATATTGTTTTTGTTTTTATTTGTATTGTGTTTGTTTTTAGTGGTATTGTGTTTGTTTTAGTGAATTTTTGTTTGTTTTTGATAGTGTGTCTATATTTTACCTTTTTATCCTTATTTTGTGTTTGTGTTTTGGGTGTTGGTGTGTTGTATGGTTTGGTGAAACGTGAATTTTGATAAGGTGTTTTTTGCGATGGTTCGCTTTCTTCACTTTCAGATTCAACATTGTTTTCGTCTTTAACGTTTTCGGCCTGAATTCAAGAAATATTTGAAAAATTTCAACTCATATTGAAGAAAATTGAGTTGCTGTTTGATGAGGGTGTATTTATGTTAAATGTATTATATATGTGTGTTGTGTTTACCTGTGGATGTGTTGTTTTGATTTTCATTTCAAATGTTTCTTTCTCACTCTCTTCAATATCTGTCTCACTTTCATAATCACTTTCGATTTCCTAAACATTTATCAAATTTATAGTAAAAGTTTAAATATCTACATGGTTAGTTTCAATATATAAAACATTACACAATTTACAAAAAGTAATAAGTTTTCTTAATCGTCTTTATTTAATGAAAATCTTTTGTAATGCAACACGACTTATAAATTTTGCAATTGCAATTTTTGATTTTGATCTTCAAAAAACTTTTCATTTAACAAAGACGACAAATCAACTTCGTGAATCACTATTACAAATTATTGGAACTTTTGTACATAACATAAAAAAGCAAGCTGCGATGTATGTTTGTATCTTTATGTGAAATATTGTTTTGTGTGGAAAATCTTTATAGTTTTTATTAATTGATTTTAATGATACTGATATCTTTTATGGCAAGGTACTGTTTAATTTACAATATATTTTATTCTACACGAACGTACGTGTGTGAATCGCGATGGATAAAGATAATTTTTGTTATTGTTGTTGTTATTGTTATTGGTAGTGTATTGTAGTATTTATACCTTCTTCTTATCTTTAACACTTCCTCTCTTTTCAATAGGTGTTGGAGTGATCTTCTCGTATTTCTCAAGAACTGGTCTCTCGTAGTCGTCTACGAACTCAGGTTCGGGTTCCTTCGATAGAACGGATAGACAGAAACATAGAAAGTTAGTCACAACACATAGTTAGATACATGAAAAGCCACATATAGAAGCGGTTTACGACAATAATTAATATATGGACAAAAACCCTACAATGGGAGTAGAAATTATTCCCTGATACAACAAGCAATACAACCTAACCTAATTTAATCTCTCCAACTGAACTTAACGAGTTATTGTAATATTAAATTTAAACCTGAAATTGTAATGTTTAATTGAAAATTCGGGTCGATGCTCTACCATTGAGCTAAATGGAACCTTATTGGCTTACGTCACATTTAACTGTATCATACTTCGATTAAGACTACCAACATTATCTTCATTTTCTTAACCTCTCTAAAATTTCTATTTTGCTTTTAATACAAAGGACTATCAGCCAATAATACCTAGAAAAAATACATTTTAAAACCATAGAAGCCGTTTTGTTACCACGCTATTGCATTTGTCCTTATTTTGGAAAAGAAAAAATCATAGATTATTGTGTGAACATGACAGAAACGTTGTAAGATGCATTCTCTGTGTAAATAATTTGTGTAAGTCATACAATTGCATTCCTCTGAGTAAGCCTGTGTAATACCGTGTGAAATAATGTTTCTGTTAGATTGATCGAGGGTTAGCATTTGCTTCACTGAATATATTTTTTTATCAAAACCTTTCAATTTATTATCAGTAGGATTGTGTACGAAAGGTGTTTACCCTAAGTAAGGCTGTCCGTAAAATAAGGCCTCCAAGGTGCTGCGGTTGCGAGGAACGATTTTACGCGAAAACCTGCAACACTGGCGTGTAGCCTGGTTTCCCCTTGCCAAATCCCCATGACGTTGCACCCTCTGTGATGCTTAGTATCGATGTGGCAGCCGTTCGCGATGGAGCTTCCACTCGCCGCACCCGCCAGGTGTGAGTTACGCTCTGTAATTCATTTTTAAACTTTGCTTCTTCGGTGAGCATTTTGGGACCCACCTTGGGCAGACTTTGTGGTCTCCCAAATGTTCTGTCAAAATCTTGTCAATAGTGGTCTTACTGACATCAGGGATCATATCACAGAGCTCCTGAACCGTCACCCGTCCATCTGCAATCACTGTTTTTTCCACTTTGGAAATTTTTTCATCTGAAACCGATGCCAGTCCGGCATGCTTTTAAATTCTCTACACTCTTGTTCTTTGCACAAAATAAACAAAAATTTTAACAAAACAAAAAAACGACTTCAAAAAATGCACTAAAAAGTAAAAAAATAATTTCGTATTCTTCTACAACTTTATAATCAACTTACCTTTTCTACTCATCAATATGTAGGTACGATTGTTATTTTTGGAGTCGGTGTCGGCGGGAGAGGAGCTGTCAAGTGAACACGCCGGGCCGCGGGTACCTTGGTTGACACCGACTCCAAAAATAACAATCGTACCTACATATTGATGAGTAGAAAAGGTAAGTTGATTATAAAGTTGTAGAAGAATACGAAATTATTTTTTTTACTTTTTAGTGCATTTTTTGAAGTCGTTTTTTTGTTTTGTTAAAATTTTTGTTTATTTTTTGATTTTTAGTGAATCTGAAGTACACTAACTAATTCGATTAAGATTCGGCCGAGTATCGTAAATTTGTTCTTCAGAATTGGAGAGTTCCGTTACTTTGTCATGGATTCCATAATCAGAACCTAACCAAGCTCTCATCAAACTACCCTTGAAGTACATCCTTTCCAATAAAATAAGAATCATCGAAATCGGTTGGCGTGATATTGAGTTATTCTTCCATTTGTCGCGCACATACTTGATGCAAATTTAAGACTTATATGATTTTCTCATGGATGCCATTGTCAGAACAGGACCAAATTAAAATGGGACCACACGGAAAGCACCAGCTTTCAAATAAAAAAAGAATCATCAATATCGGTTCACCCAGTTGAAAGTTCTGAGGTAACAAACATAAAAAAAAAAAAAAAAAATACAGCCGAATTGAGAACCTCCTCCTTTTCGAAGTCGTTTAAAAAAATAATTATTGAGCGTAATTCACACCTGGCGGGTGCGGCGAGCGGATGCTCCATCGCGAACGGCTGCCAGGCCAAGACTAAGTGTCGCAGAGAGTGCAGCATGGTGGGGATTAGGTGTAGGGAAACCAGGTTACACTCCAATAATGCCGGATATCACATAAAAATTATTCCTCGCGAAAGCAGCACTTTGGAGACCTTATTTTACAGACAGCCCTCGTACTAGAAAGGTGTAATGTGTTTACGGTGTAGCATATCTAAGACGTTATATATCTTAATACTATGAGAAATTATTTTTTACTTCTAAACATTATTATGTGAAGTAATTATGTACTTGTGAAATATTTGAATTTACTGATTTTCAATAATTGAAAGGTGTTATGTATTTGTGGTGTATATGAAATATCAATATGTTGTTATACATGCTTAATATGCACAATACAATACATATACAATACATGCTTAACATGCACTTTAAAATGCGGTACACTTTAAGATGCGGTACATTTCAAGATGCGGTACACTTTAAAATGTGGTACACTTTAAGATGCGGTACACTTAAGATGCAATATAATTAAGTTAATTTGAGATTTTGTGTTATGTGGAATATTTTATATAATGCTTCGTGTTGTGTGCTTGGTTACAATAATCATGGTCTTATTTGTGTTGGCTGTTTGTTGTTTGGTTGCGTGTTTAAAAAAGCATGTTACTATATGTATAAGGGTGGTTTTGGGACAGACCTTGGCGCTCTTGACACTTCCCTTTTTGACAGTAGGGGTTGGTGTCTCCACTCCATTTCTATCCACTTTCCTTTTCACTTGTTCTTCTACCTTATTATTTGTGGTTTCCTCCTTAAAAGTATGGAAGTCATTTGGTCAGTAAAGGAATGAAAGGTTAAGAACAGGAAGAACACAACTAAAATTTATTAAACACTGAAAAGACGTGTGTTGTGAGTATGTCTATTTGTCCTAAACAAGCTAATTTTTCTACAGATATGGATAAAATATTAATTTTTATTTTTAATTGGTAAACTAATGTTTAAGTTAAGATTTTTATGCATAGCACAAAGGGTAACAATTATTATACGCAATAATTATCAGCCTGAAACACACATCGACATTGAAAAAATTTTCCGAGAAAAGATACATGCCGCCAACGGGACTTGAACCCGTGTCCTTCTGATTTCCGGTCAAATGCTATGACCACTGAGCTACGTCGGCTTATCTCCTGCCCGCCAAATAATTCAATATATACTAGTGTTTCAATGCCAGAATTTGAAACCGCAACCTTCGGAATGCTAGTCGAGTGCCTTACCCCTTGACCACGGAAGCTGACAGTGAATCTGGTACTTCCCCATCTACCTCTTTCCTATCTCCTTTGCAACCCCACTACAGCCTCACAGCATACCTCAATTGGTAGCACATGAGACTCTTGTGCGATATTCACAGTTTTAAAAAGCTTAAAAAGGGTCTGAGGCCTAGAAGTCAGAAGTTACATAAAATGGCCACACTTCTAAGCATTGTCTGTTCAGTGTTTTATAAATTACAAAGCATAAAGAGTTACAAGCAAAATAGCAATCTCTGAAAATGTTCTAGAGGGTATTTTCAATTTAAAATTATTTTTGAAAGTTGAGAAATTTGAATTTCAAAATTATTTGAAACAACTCGAAATCAGTCACTATTGAGTTCAACTATTTGACTTTTTATTATATACATTTTATTAAAAAAAAAAATAAAAAATCTTTTACAAAAATGTAGATTGACAATAATTTATTTTGATATAGAGAAAAAGACACAAACAACCATTCAAAAATAAATTAAAATAACCTTTGCTTTTTTCAAAATTCCTTTTCGTACTACCGGAGCGGGTTTGTCATTTCTGTCGCTTTCACTTTCGGCAGTTTTTACAATTTTTACCTTCGAAATTAGTGAAAAATAAAGCAGGGATGAAATTAAAAATTAAGTATTAAACACATGTATAATAGAAACAAACGGAGAAATGGCATGGAAGCGTGCTGACTGTCGCCGAAAGTACCAGATGTGATGTATCTCAATACCGGTGATTGAGTTTAGTTCAAACATGTTCAAGAAAACACATGTAAAGATCGAGGTACAATTTCGTTTATTTACGTTATCGTAAGGTTTACGATGAATATTTAACTGGACCAGACGTCCGTACTATTGGAAGCTCTAAGTTATTCTGAAGCTGGGGAACCAAACACTGTTGGAGCCCAGCTGTCTATCGTCTATCATCGGCTATTTCCGTAAACGTTCGTGAATTAGACACGAAAGACGATAGTCGACACTCCTCTTAGATATTTCTTAACTGACATCTGTTGAAATACCTGAAAGCTATATATAATGATATATGTATGCTAACGACATCTGTTGAAGGATGTTTAAACTAGATGTATGATCTTATATACCAATCTGCCCACCAAACTGCATGGAATATGCAATGAAATATTGCGTTTCACATGTAGGTAGAAATAAAAGCGATTTGCTGTAGTTTCTATCGGTGCACGATTTTGGCGATAATCACATTGATTCATGCCCAATCTCCCTTGTTCCTATTATCCATGGTAAAACATTATTCATGTTAAATTATTTTACAGCTTGAAAATGATAACTTCATACGCAGCCAGTAGAAAAACTTTTTTAATGTGAATACCGCCCAAGAGTCCCGACTGCTCCCAGCTGTCTGGAGCCGGTGTGTGTGTTGCTGAAGGTAGTGGGGAGGGGAAGGAGATGGGAAGGTGAGGAAGTTGCTGGCTATTCAAATCTGGTCACCAAACACAGCCAAACCCATTTCAAGCATTGTTTGAATTCTGAATGGTGGTACTATGAGTGTGTTCCACTCTGGAACGGGCCGAAAATATTCCTTATATATTATTATTTAAACGGTAAAACTGTGAAATAACGCAAATCAATCAAATAAAATTTCCTTGTGCACGCTGGGATTTGAACCCGCGATTTCAGATTGCTAGTCGAGAGCCTTAGCTCTCGACCATAGAGGCCCTCAAAGAAATGAATAAGTTTTTTTTTTGACAATTGGTATTTTTAAATTTATAAAACCTTTCTAAAGTTATCCACGAAAATTCTCAATATTTTGTCAATTATGCGGTAAGTACTCTCGGCATCGCCCTGGTAAAAGATCACCGTTCACAATCAAAACGTTGCTTGAAATGGCTTTAGTGACCAAATATAATTAGCCAGATACTTCCCAACCTTCCTCTCTCTCATCTCCTTCCCCTTCCCGTATTATTGAGGATGCTACAGTCCCACTGATTGCGATCTGTTGAAACTCTTGTGGGGTATTCACAAAAAAAAAGAATTACACGGCAACTCCAAAATGTATTGACTATAAAGTTAACCTTATCAAGCTGTCAAATCAGGTTTTCATGAGAGCATCCTAAATACTAAATGAATTATTTTTTTAAATTAGCATTATGAAAAAAACATGTTTAATTATTGATTTTAAGACTTGAAAACAATCTATGTTATCGACTAAAATGTTTTTTTTTTTTGTTTTAAATCAAGCATCCATTTTGCATTTAAATAATTATTTCATATAAAACCTACATTATAAAATAATATAAATAAATTTGTGTTCATTAATTAATACATCATTTTATAACAACATGCAAACCGGTTTCGCGGCAACCTTGCTTTTGCTGGGGCAACTAATAATAAAACAGGGGTTGGGGTGTAATGCCTTGTTGCGCTACCTCCTTTAGCAAATGTTTCGGACAGCGTTACAGTGTTTATCATCAGGGCAGACATCAGACACATCTGCCTTGAATATGGACACTGTAACCCTGTCTAAAACGTTGACTAAAGAAGTGCAACACGGCACAACGCCCCAAAAATAAATAACGAAAAAAAGGCGATCATCATTATTTTAATGTATTTTTTGCGTATATGTTTTTTTTTAATCTGCCCTAACGGAGGTTCAGTTAGATATACTGAAACCGATTAGGTTGTACAAACCGGTTTCAATACAACCGTTTTTTTGGTTGCATTTTCTCATAAAATAGTATGTACAAATACACAATTGATATTTATTACAAAATAAATGCTTGACTTTTTTAACATTGTGTAAATAATATTTGTATTGATTGTAATAATGATTGTATTATGTAAGTGATAAAAATATATAAAATAGTAACAAAGAAGTGAAGTATATGGTGGTACCTTCTTTGTTTTAGGTGTATCTTTTTTGTCTTTGTCGGCTATCTTTTTCTCGAGTGGTGTGGGTGTTATTTTCTCGTATTTTTCGAGTTTCGGCGTTTCATAATCGTCCACAAACTCCGGCTCGTCGTCTTTTGTCTGTTTGTATAAGTGGTTATATGTAAAAATGTGTACTTAAACATACAAATTAAAAACTAAATTCCTACATATTGTTTAAAATTTGATAAATCTAGTTACATGCAATCGATTGCTAATTCTTTTGAAATATATTTTTTAAAATCATAATTTTTCAAACTGCCATTCTTTTCGTTTTAAAGCTAACCGGTTTCACTGCAACCGGTGTGCCTTGACAGCTCCACAAGAAGGAGTGGTTGTTTATAAACATTTTATATTTAAAGCAAGAAATAAGATCTCTAAAATAAAAACACTATATATGTACTTTTTATTTCTCAAAAGCTTAACTTATATCGAATTGTCCTATTTTTTTTATTTGACCTTATTTTATTGAATTTTTCTAAACGTATACCGAATTGTCCTCATTTCATATTTTTATTAAATTGACCTGATTTTAGTAAATTAACTTAATTTTAATAAATTTAACTATAATTTTTGTAATTGACCTAAAAGCGATGTAATTGACTTAAAAGTAGATAATTGGCCCAAAAGTGATGTTATAGACCTAGGAGTGATATAATTTACCTAAAAGTGATGTAATCGACTCATCATTTTTAAGTCATTTACTAAAAGTGATGTAATGATCTGAAAGTGATGTAATTGACCTAAAAGTGATGTAATTGACCTTATAGTGATGTAATTGAGACATAAAAGTGATTTAATTGACTTAATAGTGATGTAATTGACATAAAAGTGGTTTAATTGTCCC
The DNA here is from genome assembly GCA_917880885.1 of Limnephilus marmoratus. Taxonomy (NCBI): domain Eukaryota; kingdom Metazoa; phylum Arthropoda; class Insecta; order Trichoptera; family Limnephilidae; genus Limnephilus; species Limnephilus marmoratus. The sequence continues at coordinate 3,397,405 of OU862935.1, forward strand.
AGACCTTTAACTGACTAAATTGACCTAAAAGTTATGAAATAACCTAAACTTGATGTAATTGACCTAAAAGTGCTATAATTAACCTAAAAGTGATATAATTGACCTAAAAGTGCTGTAATTGACCTAAAAGTGTTGTAATTGACCTAAAAGTGCTGTTATAGACCTAGGAGTGGTTTAATTGACCTAAAAGTAATGTAATTGACTTAAAAATGATCTAATTGACCTAAATGTGATGTAATTGACCTAAAAGTGGTGTAATTCATTTAAAAGTGATTTAATTGACCTAAAAGTGATTTAATTGACCTAAAAGTCATTTAATTGACCTAATGAATAGTGAGCAGTGGTGTATGTATACCTTGTTGTTTGAGAGACTTCCCCGTTTGGCGAGTGGAGTCGGTGAGACCTTTTCGTACTTTTCCAAAACAGGACGCTCATAGTCGTCAACAAAATCAACCTCCCCTGGCTTCAAACACACAACACATCATGTTATTAGTACAAATGGGACGTACACAATATTAAATCAACAAAACAGTGTATTAAATTAACAGTGTACAACTTTTACAAGATTAATAACTGTACTATACTATGACTAAATGTGTTAAAAACAAAACATTTTTAACAACGTGTTTCACGCTCAAACCGCTAAATTCATCATCGTCATTTCATAGTATAATCTGTTTGTAAATTTGTTTGTTTCGTTCCGGTTTCCGTTTTAAGACGGTGGCCATTTTAAGGAGGCGTCTACTAATATCTACAGGAATTCCAAAAACTGAAAAAATCGAACTAATATCTATGAAAACCAAAGTGTTGACGAATATGTACAGCTCAAACTGCTGACTAATATCTATGAGAACCAAAGTGTTGAAAAATATCTACAGCACTGGCAGAGGTTGGATTTGCAATTATGTATAGCATATTGGAATAACGTAATATTGCATATGCAGTTTAAAAAACTTAACTTATGTAAGTATGTATGTAAAAATCCCTAATATCGGATTATTGGACACATTTAGCTGATTATTACGCTCTGTAGATATTAGTCAACACTGGGACAGTCATAGATATTCGTCCGACCTTAGCTCTGTAGATATTAGTCAACACTCTGAAGTTCGTAGATATTAGTTCAACATATGAGCTGTAGATATTCGTCTGACATACAGGCTGTAGATATTAGTATCTGGAGTCCATTTTAATGGTTCAGAAAGGATTCTGTTTTCAAGTATGAAATCTGCGTGTTTTTTATTCAATTAGGTAACTACTTTAAGTCTTACGATTTCAGAGGATATTTTAAATTTAATTTTAAATAAGTGCAAATTAGAAAAATACTGTTCACAGAACTATTAGTGTGAGAAAAATTAATTTTAATATGATAATGCAATAAATTTTAAGTTTTTCAAATGGAGTGCGTTGTTTCACAAAATTTTAACAATTCATCAAATTTCAAAGTTAAAAATCAAGTTCTGTGAAAGTTCTATTCAAGTTCTTTTAGTATTTCATCAATTGACCAGTTGTTTCACAGTACTTGTATTATTTTTACACTATCTCCACACAGGAGGTCCTGAGGAATAAAAAATTCCCTCAACGCCTATGTCATCTTTGGAGATGCTTTAAGGAAGGTCTTCTTAGGGGAAAGAAGGAGAGGAGTGACGGAAGTATAAATCCATCCCTCCCACTGCGATGCAAGGCGATGGGTTGAGAGAGTCCGGCTGGTGAGGTCTCTCTCAACCAGTCCCTCCTGTTCCGTCCCGTTACGCAGTAGATTAGCAAACGTATTCGCCGCCAAGACTTAGACAAACCTCACTTCATGAACACCACACACTTCACCCTACGGGCACTGCTGCTTGGTCACCAAACATAGCGAACCCGCCTCCAAAATTGAATAATAACATAACTGAAGTTTCGTAGTTCGAGAGTGAAATACGTCGCATAATGTACAATGTACTACTTTTTTGTACGATTTTTATACATATTGTTTTACCACTGGTTTGTGTTACAAAAAATATTAACAATGTTTGTTATTTAGTTATAATGTGTTTTTTAGTATATAACATTGTTTTAGAAAGTTTACCTTGAGCCCAGCCTTTGCGCCGATCTTTTTGGGGACCGCAGACACCGAGAGCTTCTCGGCCTCTTTGGGTTTTGGTTTCTCGTTGACTTGGATTGCTTCGGGCGCCAACTTTGGGATGGAAATCATGTTTTTTGTAAAAATGTTTTGTAAGTTAGTAATGATGATTTTTGTAAACGTGATTTTATATTTATGTAGTGTAGTTCATCTACAAACCTTTTCTAAAATCTATCATCAAACTTTATTACATGTTTAAAAGACGCAAGCCGAATATCTAGCCTGTAAAAACTGCTCTAAAGTTCAAAATCACCTATTTACAAACCCCTTTTCGGGAATGTTTTTATTGTATATTGTGGAAAATTGAATTCTTTAAAAAATTATGGTTAAACATTTAAATATTTGTGCCTGAACTTCGCAAAATTAAATTAAACTTGCTTTTAGGCGATGTTTTGTTCTTGAATAAATCAATACAGTGTTAATAGGGAATTTAAAACTTATTGCAACCTTACACAAAAAATGTTATTGTTAGCAGCCTGTTCCTGAATTTTACAAGTGTGTGTCGCCTTCAAAGGTTGACTTCAGAATTCAATTGAGAATTTTAGAAGAAATTTCCATTAATCGGTTTACTTGTTTCTTTTTTTTAAAGCAAGTTCGTATGAACTGATAGTTTGCGGTTGTAAACAAACCAAGCCTTCTTATTTTTCAACCCATTTTTTTGTAACTCCCTGACACTCCAACAAGCATATTTATCAAAATTTGTTTAAATGTCTCTAATTCCTTAAAATATATCTCTTAAACCGTTTTACGTAGCTGTCATATCACGCAAATGATATATATTTGCTTTGAGCTTTTCAGATTACCTGCCAAACCCCAAAAAATTATTACGATAATGTGTTAGATGTAGTGTTTTTAGGTTATGTTGAGTTTCAGATTAGGTTAGGTTGTAGTTTACCTGAGGGATAGGCTTCAGGTTAACATCTTCTCCAGGTCCTAGATCAGGAGCCTTACCCACTTTGCCAGTGGGCATCTCCGGTATAGCCTCTGGTTCCTCCACTGCCTTTGATTTCTTGGGCGCCGGAGTGTATTTGGCCTGTTCGGCGGCTTGAGGAGTTGGCTTCTCCATGCTCTGGATGGACACCTTTTCAGGCTGCAGACGGGTTGAAATGAGAATAAAGTGAAGTTTTTATTTGTGTTGTATTTATAAAATGCTCTCTGAATTTTGAGTGTTTTAAGTTAGGTTTTAAAAGAGATCCTTGTGGCATGCCGTAATTGGACCAAGTGAAACACAGCATTTTTTCTAATCTTTGCTTTAAACACTTGGAATGAAAGATTATAATACCGTAACTCCACACAGAAGACCCTGACATAAATAATTTCCCTCAGTGTCAATACCATCTTTCAGGACACTGTGTGGAGGATCTTTTTGAGAAGAATAATGAGTGACCATGGGTCTTGAAAAGATCTATGTTGTACGAGGGAGCAAACATTGATTGTTCCACAACCGAGCTGTTGAACTCAAGAAAAAGTCGTAGAAACGACTCTGTGACAAAAAATGTCAACCGTGTACAAATGTTGAGACAAACGATAGGACAAGGGCAATATTCTCACTTGACGCCAGTGCTATAAATATTGCAACCCGTTTGTTAAGATAGGGGAATCTATCCAACGGATCGCCCGTTTCTGGACAGAGTTAAGGGTTGTCAAATATTTACTGACATTCAGCTGATTTTGGAATATTTATGAAAAACAAAGCGTTCTTACTGTTATAGCGGTAATTTTATGTTTTAACGGCAAGAAGAAGCGAGAATATTAATAGAATTTAAGAAATACGCGTGTTTTATTCAGATTTGTCAGGCAAGTGATTTCTATATGTACAAAGCAAATTTGGTTTATAATTTTTTGTATTGATGATTATGTTTGTGTATCATGTAATATGTTGTGTAAAAGGGTGTAAGAAGTTGTGTATTGTGTGTTGTGTATACCTTTCCGATGTTTTGTTTCGGTGTTTTTCCAAAAGGTGTTGGTGTGTGTCTTTCATATTTTTCTAAAACGGGCGACTCGTCCTCGTCTTCGAAACCATCATCGTCAGACTGATGAAATAAATTTATAAATAAATACATTCGACCAATTTTAGGACATGCTTTTACTTGTTTCTGGTAAATGTGTTCGTGTAACTTCATTTAGAAATGTGTGTTGTAAAAAAGTGTGGATAATGAAAAATGGGTGAAATTTTGAGATTTGAATCCCTTGGTGAAAGTAGCATTGAATAAAAAAAAACAAAGCTCTAAGAATGATCTACATGAAAAGCTCTAAAATTATATACAGATATTGAGCGTACCACTAGTGAACTCTTTTGTACTCTCGCTATCATGCGCAAAATGAAAGAAACAAAGCTTATGTTTGAGCTGTAAGTAGCAAAATCCATCAACTAAATTTATTGAGCGTTAAAATATACAAAAACTTTCATTTTTCATCCAATCTTGGATCTAAGAAGATAAAAACAGGGTTTTTTTAAGTTTAAACTAAGTATGAAGGAAAAAGTGAACATGAGAAAACGTTTCACAAAATAATTTTAAAGTAACTAACGAAATGAAGCCATCAGCTCAAGAATTGTGGTGAGATTACTTTTGCGATAGTAACCTCAAATACGAACAAGATACTATGAGAAAAATTATGACTCACTGTTGTTACTAAGTTTGTAATTTGAAAGCAATTTTGCTTTGGGTTCGTTGTGTTAAAGGTGGAATTGAAGTAGTAAATTGTTTAGTAAGATGAAGTTGTTTTGGGCAAGTGTAAAAAAGTAGAATAAATACCCTGGCCGTTTCTTCTTGCTTTGCCCTCTTCTCCATCGGAGTTGGAGTGAACTTCTCGTACTTCTCCAAAACTGGCCTCTCATAGTCGTCAACAAACTCAATCTCCTAATAAACATGTAAAAAATGTTAACAAATAACATAGACGTGCAATGTACAACGAATAACATTAAACAACGTTAATCACAAGACGTGGAATATTGAAATTTTTAAAACTATTTTGTGAACATGAAAACATTTTGATATAACAAATAAGAAACATTAACCACTGAACATAAATATTTACACAAAACATGTAACAAAAATGTGTGTCCATCGCAATTAAAATTAAAATGTTTTAAATATTCTTGAATTTTGTATTTTGAAATTTGTCATCAAAGTGCCAGTTTGTTTTTTTTTTGGCATCTGTAAGCTCCCCATCAAATGTCGTTTCTAAGTCCGCTTCAGCTTTTGAACAAATTGTGATCACCAAAAGAGGACAACTATCACGTTTCTTATTAAAATTTGATAGAAAGATGAAGCGCTCCTAGAATCATTGTTTTTTAACAGGGAACTTTAAAATGCAAAAAAAAAAATGAAGCTGTACGGCCATTTGTTACATTTGAATTTCTGTTAAACAGCTGACCCTTGGATGTTCAAATTGGATAAATACCTGAAATAAAATGAATCAATTTTAGAAAAATCCAAAAAATATCATCACTTACCTCCTCCTTCTTAGCGACGACCTTCTTCTTTATGCTCTTCCTTTTCTCTTCAGTCTTCTCTGCTGTCTTCTTAAGAGCGGCAGTTTCCTTCTTATCTTCAACGGCTTCTTCCTTGGGCTTGGTGGGTCTGAGTTTGGGGATTTCTTCCACCTTGGCCTCTTCCACCTGCAACTTAGACTTCTTTTCAATGTTGTTGACTTCAAGTTTCTTCTCTTCGACCTTGATTTCTTCTTTCTTGGTAACCTTTTTGGATTCTTCAATCTTCTGGGCTTCCAACTTTTTGGTCTCTTCGATCTTTTTGGTTTCTTCGATCTTCTTAGCCTCGACCTTCTTGGTCTCTTCGATCTTCTTGGCTTCTTCTACCTTCTTGGCTTCAACCTTCTTGGTCTCTTCGACCTTTTTGGCTTCTTCGATCTTCTTAGCCTCGACCTTTTTGGTCTCTTCGATCTTCTTGGCTTCTTCGATCTTCTTAGCCTCGACCTTCTTGGTCTCTTCAATCTTCTTGGCTTCTTCGATCTTCTTGGCCTCGACCTTCTTCTTTTCTTCTTCCTTCTTCTTCTCTTCTTCCTTTTTCTTTTCTTCAACGTGATTTTCTTCAATCACTTCTTCCTCTTCCTCTTCAACTTCTTCCTCCTCCTGTAATAATATAAAACAGATTATCTAAAAGAAATGATCATCAAAGTGAGAACAATGGACAAATTTTAGAACATTTTAATGGCATCACAAAAGTGCCCTTGATCAACATGCTCTCTAGATTACCGTAACTTATTACAATGAATGTTATTATACCAATTATACTGTTATTTCATTGGCGGTAATAAGAAGAATTTCATGGAAATTCATAGGCTTGCAAAAAGAAAAAAAATAATATGGATGCCAGAATGCCTGTGAAAAATCAGAGGTAAGATGTTATAATGGCAGACAAATAATGAAAAGAATAAGTTTTGTTTACCTTGCCCTCTTGCACCAAGAGCTCTCCTGAGGACTCGTCCTCTCCGAACTCGTTCTTGATGACGACCTTGTAGGTGGCGCTGTGGGATGAAGAGCACTTGTTGATGGTCAGGCGCGCGTTGGTTCCATCGAAGGAGATACTGATCTCGCTGGACTCACGGATGACCACGGAGTTCTTGAACCAGGTGATCTTGCTGCTTTTGTCCAAGGTCTTCAGCACGGCGAGGAACTCGGCCGTCTCGTTGCTCTTCTTGGACTATTGGCAAAAGAAAGAACTCTTGGTAAAATAAACGAAATCTTGGTGAAATTAACTAATTTACAAGCATCAAGGGTTTTTTTGTGTACTTCCTATTCACAACCGGAGACAGTTTTAAAGACATTATCTTTGAATCTATGAAAACAGTTCAGTACTATTTTACATCATCAGGATCGACAACACGACCTTCTATGGATTCCATATAGCAGAACGTACCTGCTTGACAAGAGGTACGATGTTGCTAATAATTGATATATCTAGGCCTTTTGACAATTTCAACATTGGCCTTGAAGGTTTCAAGAGTCATTTTTGGCAAGTGTAAAATATAATTCTATTATTTGTGTATTAACTGAGTTTTTATAACTGGATTTTTCTCACTTATGTGAGATGTAAAAATCCATAAATAAGATTACAAAATTTGTAACACAAATACACATTTTTGTTTAAGTCACCAACCCTCTTGTAATCTTTGGGTGAGAATACTCCCATTTTTTTAGGTATTTGTATAAATATGTATATTTATGTTATGCTGTGCTCTGCAGGCACAATCAGGGGTATTCAAAATCCTTGAAAAGTTAATAAAATAGGCTGTTGACCTGAAAACCGATTGGGAAACCCATCTGGTCTTAAAGGGCTCGGAAAAGTGGTGGATGCCCTCGACTGCTATACAATTGTCATCCATTGCACAGCAGCGAGTCATAGATTTTCACAAAATTTATTAAGGTACTTACGATGTTCCTCAGTCCCCTGATGATGTAAGGTTTCTCTCCCTCTTCCTCGGGGATGTCAGTCACTTCCACCACCTGAGAGATGGCTTCTCCCTTTTCGTTCTTAGCCACCAGTTTGTAGGAGCCCTTGTCTGTCTTAGTGATGTTGGAGATCTCCAGTTTGATGGCGAATTCTCCCTGGAATAGGAAAAAGAAACAGGCTTAGAATACAGCAAATTGTTCGAAAGTTTGTCAAATCATAATCTTTGAAGTGTATGTTGTTCTAGAAAAGGATTTACAGTAGTAAGTTTATGTTTATATAGTTTGCATTGTGTACATAGTCTCAAGTCATACAGTGCAACACACATCCCGACAAAGACACAAAGCAACTGAAAGTCTATGATATAAAAGTTATACATTCTTCTAGGATAGACTTAGTGGCTGATATCTCCATTAGACCCAACCATCAATAAAAAGAATTGTTCAGAGAGCTCCATTGTGAGTTTTTCAGCAGTGGTAACAATGGAACTCTCAACAGGATCAACGATATTCCTAGTTATGAGTGTGCATGTTGTAATTATTGGTGTTCTTTACCTCTCTGACGGGCTCGATGAGCACGGTATGCCTGGAGTCCTCCTTGATAGCGGACGTCTCCTTGAACCACGTGCAGTCGGGCGCAAACTTGCTCATCACGTGGCACTCCACGATGACGGTCTTGCGCTTCACGATCTTTATGACCTTCGGCCTCTCCTTGATCACGGGAATGACTGGAAACAAACACAATCAAGTTATTAAACAACTTTTCTTCAATTTACTATCCATCAACCGCCGCAACTTCAAGTTTCGACAATGATTGCAACTTTTTGGGAACGAGTAAGGTCAATTTTCTTAGATTTCTCAACCTGATGAGCTTTTTCTGGCCGATTAACAATTTTCCCTCTTCTAGATCGGTGATTGGACCAAAGTGGACAATTAGAATCTGCGGTGGGACCTTAAAGCATCAAATGGGCATTAAAAGGCACTAAGTGGGTAGCGAGGGTAAACATAAGGTTTTGAATTTATTTTTTGTTTCAACAATGCGACACAAAACAGTGTCTCATCCAAAATGGAAAGCAATTTGTTCGTCAGGATAGCAATGTTGGTTTTTTTTTCAAAAACAGAAATCTATTTTTAATGAAATAGTATATTTTAGACAGAATTATATTAAAAAAACTTACTTTCAATATTGAGCGTCAGGTTGGCGTTAAGTTCACCAAGTTCATTCTTGATGTTACACTTGTACAGACCAGAATCCTCCAGTCCAGGGTCGTTCAGTTCCAGGATGATGGTGTAGATGTCATCCTTGACTTCCACCCTCATCTTGATCTTGGACGAATCCGTCACGAGCTTACCCTCGTGGTACCAGACTATCGTCGGCTTGGGACTGGCCTTGACCTTGCATCCCATGACAACGAGTTTGCCTCCTTCCTTGGATTGAATGTGAGGCTTCTCCACGAAGGTTGGTGCATCGCCTTCTGGTTCAGGCTCTGCTTCGATGTTCAGGTTCAGATTGGCGTTGCTTTCTCCGAACTCGTTCTTGACGTGGCACCTGTAAGCGCCACCATCTCCTGCCGCAGGGTTGGAGAGCGATAGTACCAGTTCGTAGGTGTCTTCCTCGAGCATAGTCGATTTGACCTGGATCTTGGAGCTCTCCTTGATGACTGTGGCCCCTTTGTACCACACCACCTCTGCCGCTGGTTTGGCCTTGCAGACGCAGCGCATGGTGATAAGAGTCCCGTCCTCGTTGGGAATGATGCGCGGCTTCTCCGTGAAAGACGGCGCGAAACCATCTTGATCGTCCCCACCTAAGAACATAACAAATATTTAAACAAGCGGTTCTACTATTTAAATAACTCCTCCAATCAATGAGCAATGGTTCTTCAAGAAAACTAAACGTTTAACAAACTAGCGTGAGGTTATTCGACGTCGAGACATGATGAGATCATGTTGAGTCATTTTGCGGGTTGGTTAGAAAAGCATTACATACAGATTATTTCCTTCTTGCAACTGTTTGCGTTTTGCGTAAGTTTTACCATTACTCACCAAATCCACTTCACCGTTTTGTAAAAGCATTGAAAAGCTAGTCAAAGACAGTGGCAGATTTATTTGGCCTTATCTTGTTTTACATGCTTATAAGATGAAGCATGGTTTGAAGTCTTAAACGTCGAAATATTTCGTTTGTAAGACACTTAAATACCTTGGAAGTTGAGGGCAATGTTAGCGTTACTCTCTCCGAACAAGTTGAAGGCATTGCACCGGTAGTTTCCTCCGTGTTCTACAGTGGGGTTCTGAATTTCTAGAGTGAGGAGATACGTGTCCTTGGCAGTAGCCTTTCTGGACATCTTCATTCTTCCGGAGTCTATGATCTCCGTATCCCTCTGGAACCACGTAATGTCTGGAGCCGGATACGCTTCCAGAAGACATTCCATGATCAATATTTCGCCTTCCTGTCGGATAGTAGGTTTCTTCGGAAAACGTGGAGGTTTCCCATCGGGAATCCTGAAAGTAAAATTGTATTCAGATTAAGTTTATTTACATTGTAATCATTTTAGGTAGGGTAATCCAAAAACGCTTAGTTATTGTTATTCATTATTTCGAAACCTGAATTTTGACATTAAAATTTCTCTAACCCTAAAAAAATTCTATTAATGGACTAATATTTTACTGCAAATCTAAAAATGATACATGACAGCAGAATGATGCATATTCCTACTAAGCAGAAAATATATAATGAGAGCTGGAATTCGAGTTAGAAATTTTAACACCCAATGTGGAAAACACTTTAGTGAATACCAAATGTGAATTTTGAAAGCGTTGCCAAAACACACACCTTTGGCCATTCCCTCAATCCTGACGATTGTGACCATCACTTAAAAAGCCTTTATGAGCAAGATGCCTTCACTCCCAACGGTCTTGCATTGCAAGGAGAGCCGTGGAAACATTTCGCAAAACTTGTACGGTAAATTATAACAACTAAAGAAATGTATAAATGACAAGTTACTTAGGATATCGTTAACTTACTTTGGTTTTCCACTTCCTTCGAAATTAAGATTAATTTTGGCCGTTCCTTCCCCGTGCTTATTTTTGGCGATGGCTCTGTACTCCCCCCGATCCGAGTCTTTGACGTCTTTGATCTCCAGCTTGGCCATATGATACAAGCTCTGGTCCTCGTCCAGTGAGATCTTGTGTCTGCCACCTTCCTTTATCAACGTCTTTTCATGCCACCTTTAATTCATAAAAAATTTGAAATAATTGCAAAAAGCAAGCAAAATTGTTTAACACAAATAACCCTTTGAATTTGATAATAATATGCATATCTGTGGTCTTAGGTCAATATGTGATTGGTGTAAAACGGTAGTTTCTTTTTTAAGGCCTAAGTCATACTTGAAGTTGATGATTTGAAGAATTTTATAGGAAATGTAAAGATCGAGCATGTTTTAAAAGAAAGGAAATAAACGAATTGCTACTCAATTATCATAATTGAAAATGTCAACCGTGTAATGGACACGCTTTTAGCATGTCAAATATGTCAAAAGGGTGTTTTAAATCTTCTATTTGAGATAACTAAGAAATTTCTATCGTATCTATTCACAAATGCTCCACGAAACTAAATATGTAAATAAGTAAGGATAACTAGAGGATACGCCGAATGCGTCCTAATATTTTTATAAGGTTAAGATTTATACTACTACTTGAGGATGTCTTCATAACTCTTCAATGTCCTCTACAATGTTTTTGTTTCCTCTCTCCTACAACAGTGTCTTCAAGAACCAGGTTTATTTCTTCCTTTCCTCAAAAAGGCCCTCCACATATCATTTTCAAAGATAACATAAACCCTGAGGGAAAGAGTTTTCCCCTACGGCTTCCTGTCTGCAATAAATGACAAAAAGTGCCATATTTACTGAAACAACTAAAAGATTGACTCTTCTTTTTAATATTTTTGTTGCACGGACCATATTTGACCTAAGATACAGTAGGCAGCTGGTAATTGAGGAATAATAAAATGTAATTGTGATTGTGTTGTACTAACCAGGTGACTCCCGGCTTTGGCCTGCCGACGCATCTGCACTCGAAGCTGATGGTAGCGCCGTCGTCCGTCTGCCGGATGACCGGCCTCTCCGTGAAGGTGGGCTTGATGCCATCCTCGGGCACGGGAGCCTCATCGCCTGATCACACATTGGGAACAACACTTCCACATGAGTCATAGGACAAATAATGGGTCACATTATCATTGACAACTATGACCAGACCACAAATAGTCGTAAGTCACAGACCAAATAATAAGATACACTTATATAAACTTGAATTTACCACAAATAGACATAAGTCATAGGCCAAATAGTTGGATACACGCACACGAATTTGAATTTACCACAAATGAACGCAAGTCACAGTTCAGATAAAAGGATACATGATTATCAACTTGAGTTTACCACAAATGGACGTAAGTCACAGGTCAGGTAATGGAAAACACGATTATCAATTTGAATTTATCCCAAAAAAACGTAAGTCACAGGTCAGATACATGGATACACGCATATCAACTGGAATGTACCACAAATGGACGAAGGTTATAGGTCAGATAATAGGATACACGATTATCAACATGATTTTACTGCAAATGGACGTAAGTCACACACAAGATATTAGGATACATATTGAATTTACCACAAAAAGACACGGGTAGATAATGGGATACGTGAAGGCTTTGCGTTGAGGTGACAAGGAGCGCCTGACATTGAGCATTGACATGGTATAAAAACAGCCTTGTTATCTTATTATGTATCACCAAAGATGTAACCTCAAATTGTCCTTGACGGATTGTGTATATAATTAGAATTCTTATCATAATGGCCGTAAAAGGTCTAATTAATTAATCACTACGCTCTCCATGAGAACACGGTCCTGCACACACTCTCCTTACTTCGTCCATATTAATTCGTCTTCTCACACAAACTACTTGGTTTTTCCAACTCTGGAACTACGCAGTACAAGTCTTTTTTTAATGAGAATGTCTTGTCGTTTTTAGATGCCTTCCACTTATTATTCATCATCTCGCTCGTATATAATCTCGGCACCCTTTTCTCCATCTTATGCATATATAGTTCTGTGTTTTTAGTTTTGGTTCTGTATTCAGCCTTCCATTCCATGCCAGTCTACTTTAATTACTCTGCTGTCCATTCTATGCCTCACTGCCATACATCATAGTCTGCATCAAAACTCACTGTCTTATGTTGGAAAGGTTGGAAATAATGCCACGCGTATCGTCGGTTGACCGACGATGTAGCGCTGACGCGCTGGACCGATGTTTCATTCACCTACATATTTCCGCAAGTGATAAACTCCCGGACCTTCGTACGCTTGACACTATTTTCAGCCTTAGACTTCTAAAAAGATTTAATTAAATTAAGTCAATGTTAACGAAAATCTAGAAACAGTAAAATCAGAAAAACAATATTGGCACCTCTGGGACTCGAACCCAGGACCTTCTGCTACCCGGGCAGCGACTCTACAAACTGAGCTAAAGTATCCCTATTCGATTCGGTCATTTTAAACTGTATCATACTTCGACTAAGAACTACCAACATTATCTTAATTTTTCTTAAGCCAAATTTTATTGGCTGCTCTTTATGTATGATTGCAACCTAATTGCAAATATTCTGAAAAGATGTTCTTACAATAGCTTTCAGTTCTAATCATTGATTGTGATATCTATTTAAGTTCCAGTCTCGCGTCGTGTTCGTTCATCAGTATTTAAGAGTGTTTAACCGGACCGTTCCAATCAATTCGAGTATTGTTGATGTTTTCAATGAGTTCGTGTGTACACTAGGTAAGATTGGAAATATTATAAAAACTGATATATTACAATTCTGTTAGACATAACTTTGGATCATATTTGTTATTTATATACTTACGTTACATAAAACATATCATAAAGAAAATATAGTTGAAACATGAAAAATAAATTACATCATATTTTAAAAATACTTAACACATGGTACATAAAAGAAATAAATCTTAAAAATACATAATTAAGTACAATAAAAAACCAAATTTGTTGGGATATATTTTAATACAAATAAAATACAATAAACATACTTAAAAATATAAAATAAATAAATCTGTATGGATAAAATAAGGGACCCATCGTAAAATGTAAATACGTCTTAAACGCAGTACAGTTGCTTATGAAAAAGAAGATTTATTTCAGAGGTTAATAGAAATCAGAATTCAAGTTAGTGTTGCAAGTATACTGCGTTATTCAAGCCAATAGCATCGCCTAATCATTTTATGAAAAAACAACAAACCATAAAGAAATATGATCAAAGTTCACAATGTTATTTTTTTCGATAACCATAATTACTCGCCTACCTCTTTTTCGAGTATTGTAATATTGAGCAAATAATCTATAGAAATTAACGTCGCCCATTTATTAAGACCTTTCTAATCCAATCCCCAGATATGCTAATGAAATTGACTATCTGCTCAAGAAAGAATTTTTTTTTTTTGATAAAGTTGGATCAATGTTATTTGTTTTTGGGATGTTACGCCGCGTTGCGCTACCTCCTTCCTTTGCCAACGTTTCGGACAGTGTTACAGTGTGCATCATCAGGGCAGATGTAGCTTTTGGCTGTGAAAATCTAAAAATTTATCTGACATTGGATCATTTTCACGAGGAGTAAGGAATATTGAGATTACCACTATAAAATACTGCTATCTATTGTGGGTCTAATACAGGCCTTTTATCTTCTCTAATATATATTTTTAATATGCAGGATGTTTTTGAATTGCTTGACAAAATACTACCAAGAATTTGAACTTTGCTATATTATGTAAATTATTATAGATAAATAAATATATACCCAATAGCGATCCTTGAGGAACACCCAGATAGTTTTAATTGGTCTGATACTGAGCTTTCAAATTTTATTACTTTTGAACGCATTATTTGAATAAGTCGAGAAATAAAGCGTAATCAGAAAATTTTGATTTGGAATCTTTATACAAAAACTTTTGTAAAAGTCAAAATTATATATTTTTCCATTTTTATGTTCTGTTTGCACGCATTCGTCAAAGCGAACCGGATTATTATTATTTCATGTGTGGGTATGCCAGCATGTAACAATTGTCTTGAGATATATTTCTGCAAGAGTGGAACTAATAAATAAGAATCTAAGAAATGACTTCTTATTTCTTTTTCATAAGTTTGACAAACATTCCGAGGGTTACGAATAACCTGTCAATATTTGAAAATCTCCTACCACCATCATTATAAATGAAAAAAAAATATTTGTACAATGATGGACGACTTAGCCAGCACATGATTGAAGTCGCGATGTCTGGGTAGGAAACTATAACTTTGGAAGACTAAGTCATGTTTTCTTGTACTTTGGTGGTATTACATATAACTAAAATAGTATGGGATGAAATCAACGATTCAGAAGATATGGTCGCCACCAATGGTTGGACGGGTTTAGAAAAGATTGGAGTAAAAATAGGCCTACCAAAAAGAGTGTTATGGTTGATGGAACAAAATAATAAAGTGAACATTATGATTAAGAAAAACCTCACCTTCTATTGTAAGATTTGGAACTGCGTGAAGATGAAAACAGTAAGCCAAACGAAGCGACAAGCGAAAGCAGTGGAAAGGTGTTAAGACATATTTACTTTTTAAATGGGTTTACTAATTTATCTAATTCCGTACGAGCTTTATTTATTTCAATTTTATTTTTAAGGTAGTTTAATCCATTTTTTTGTACATTTTTTCACACCCCCTTTTATTTGTTTTTTATTGTTTTTTTTCTTGAAGCGATTACTTATTTTATCAAATAAAAATATTTCTCATGTTCCAATAATATAGAATAAAGTAATATATATTTTTTTAATATTATATGATTTGTTAATTAAAAAATAATCTAAACCTGTTGACGGTTGCATTTTTCCGAATTTTTTTGTGTAAATTTGACAGGTTTCAGAATGTCCAATTGAAAATGTTTTTTTTTATTTTTTTTTACATAAAAGGTTATTTACAAAAAAGTCGGGAGATTCAGCAAAATTTTTCTTTATACATTAAAAGGGATATTTTCTAAGACAATTTTAATAAAAAGATACAGGTTAGATTTGGGATTTGGGGAAAGTGGGTAAGATTGCAAAGCTTTGCATCTATCTACAAATCACAACACAACAATTAATAGATGTAATTATGTGCATTCAATGTAAACAAAGAAACATATAAATTAAATTGAAGACCAAAATACTATCAACAAAATCAATCTAGAAATATTTTTTTTGGTGTAAAATATTTTTTTTAAAAAGGAATCTTTTTTACAATATTTTTTGAAGTGTGTGTGTCTAGTTGGGTTTCTGTTTTGTGTAAGAAAATATTTAGTGGCATTTTATAAGATTTGCACAAATTAATCAATTCAAACCCAACACAATCGTCAACAGGTTATATAAATTTCATGCAAAATGAATACATATTGGTGAAATAAAATCTTTTTCTGGTTTGTTAGGTCAACTGGGACATAATATACAATATTTATAATAAACAATACATGGGTGTTGAAATAAAAGGTGGAAGTGTGTTTGTGTGAGAATGCAGTACAAAAATGTGCAAAGTGCAAAAATATCGTGAAGAAATGATTATATTTAAAAATAATTTTAAAAAAACTTTTTTTTTAGAAATTGGTAATCTTTTTTCAATCAATTTTTTTACGTTAAATTCGTTTGAACAGCAATTAAAAATCCTGTTGAATTTACCATGACAGAAGTTTATAACTATTAAAAAACAATAATTTTGACGTAAAGCTAGAAAAGTCATTTATATCCACATTTATATGTTAAGTGCCTTGTTCTTTCATTATATATTGCAGGTAATTCCTCTTTTTCAATGTGACAAAACTCATGCCCAGTTTCTAAGTTACTACCTGCGTAAGATTGTCAGTTTTTAAGAAGTCTAGTGATGTTTTCTGGCTGACACCAAGATCCTAATACTTTCAACATTTTCTGCAATAGTTCGAACAAGATGAAAAGATGAAATGGATGAATGAAGGTGGCTTACTGTCAAAGTTGAGGCTGATGGTCGCGTTGCTCTCTCCGAGCTCGTTCTTGGCCGTGACGCGGTATTTTCCCGCGTCCTCCACGGTCACGTTGTTGATCTCCAGGGATGCGTAATACATGTGCACGTCCTTGGACACCGTCAACTAAACACGCAAACGAATAGACATTTAGTACTCAGCTTTGTGATGTGTGGCAGTGAGAGAAGAGATAAATCTCTCGGTAGAGAGATGTATAAGGTTTTTTATAGTCAAAAAGAAAGAACAGATGTTTGTCAGTAATCCTGATCAAGAGAAGACAATTCAGAAGCAATTCGAGGAAGAGGTGAATGAACTGTGTGGAAGCAAATTGGAGTAGGACGAGAATGCCAGGACAGGAATTGAGAAGAACGATAACGGACTTAAATGATCGTCGGTTAAATACAGGTAGTGTTTGTTTGTTGACTGTTACCGGAGTCGAGTGTGTAAGAAGAGAAGATTGGAACATGATTGGGAACACCTCTGGAATGGAGAGCAATTACTGGAGCAAGTGTTAGGATGAATGCAAATCGTATAACCGTGATTTACCAAACCACTGTACTAGGGGAGTGGATTGACCATGTGGAAGAGGGTTCAAGTAGGAATACCGAAGGTATGAAGAGAATTGTAGAGAACTGGACAGGATTGGAAGCGATTGGAGAGGAATGAATAGATACCGGAGCCAGCGAAGATGAAATCTGGTCGTGTGGGATTGAACAAATCCACGTTGTGGCAACATTGTACTGTGGCAGTAGATTGACTATATGGAAGAGGGTTGGTGCAGAAATTTCAAAGGTATGAAGAGGATTGGGGAAGATTGGATAGGATTGGAAAGAATTGGAGAGGAATGATTGAAGATGAAATCTAGTCGGGATTGATTAAAGCCACGTTGTACCAATACTGTACTATGGGAGTAGATTGACCATGTGAAGAGTTCAAGTAGGAATGTAGAGAAACCAAAAGTATGGAGAGAATTGTAGAGAACTGCCAGGATTGGGAGCGATTGGAGATGAATGAATAGAGACCAGAGCCAGCGATGATGAAATCTGGTCGTGTTAGATTGAACAAATCCACGTTATGGCAACATTGTACTGTGGGAATAGATTGACTATGTTGGAAGAGGGTTGGTGCAGAAATGTCAAAGGTATAAAGAGGATTGGGGAAGATTGGAGAGGAATGATTGAATACAAAATCTAGTCGGGATTGAGTAAAGCCACATTGTACCAATACTGCACTGTGAACGTGGATCGACCATGTGAAAGAAGGTTGTGAAAGTAGGGATACCTAAGGTATGGAAAAATTTATAGAAGAATGAACAGGATTGGAAAGGATTAGAGAGAAATGATTAGAGAACTGTGCCAGTGAAGATGCAATCTGGTCATGTGGGATTGAACAAAACCACTTTGTGCCAACACTGCACTGAGAGTGGATTGACCATGATCATTGTACGATGGTTGGAGCAAGGTATGGAGAGGATTGTAGAGAACTGAACAGGATTGGAAGCGATTGGAGAGGAATGAATAGAGACCGGAGCCAGCGAAGATGAAATCTGGTCGTGTGAGATTGAACAAATTCACGTTATGGCAACATTGAACTGTGGAAGTGGATTGACTATGTGGAAGAGGATTATTGCAGAAATGTTAAAGGTATGAAGAGGATTGGGGAGGATTGGACAGGATTGGAAAAGATTGGAGACGAATTAATAAATACCAGAGCCAGTGAAGATGACATCTGGTCGGGATTGAATAAAGTCACGTTTAACCAATACTAACACTGTAGGAGTGGATTGACCATGTGTAAGAGGGTTGGAGCAGGAATACCAAAGGTATGGAGAGAATTGTAGAGGAGTGGATAGGATTGAAAGGGAATGAATATGGACTAGAGACAGAGAATACGAAAACTGATCGTGTGTCACCTTGTGCCTGTCGCTGGGATTGACCATAGCCGCGTTGTGCCACCATTGCACGGCTGGGGTTGGGTCGGCCTCGATGCGGCACTCGAATATCAGTCTCTTTCCGTCATCCTCCTGCCGGATCGCTGGCTTCTTCGCGAATGTGGGCGCGATTCCGTCGATTTGCCTGGAAACAATTATATCAAATTGTTAATAAGTCTCGATTGAATTAGAATGGCAGATATTTGGTATAATAAGCTGCTTTGAGCTTTTGGACAGCCTTACAGTGTTCATCTGCAGGACTGATACGTAGAGTGAAACACTTACTTGATAAAAAGTGATTATTTTAATCACTTCTAAACAAATAAATATGCAACCATTGAAAAAGAAGATCAAACTAATAAATCTCTACGAAACGTAAATCAGAATAAGACACAGAAATTAAAAAAGATCTCTGACTTATCATAACAACGCTCAATCCATTCGGCCATTGGATGAGATTGTATTATGTAAGACAGAGATCACGGGATTGATTCCCAGTTGTGATCGTTAGTTTATTTTTATGTGTCTTGTTCTGATTCATGTTTCGTCTACTGTACATAGTATTATCTTCTTCTTCAGCACCACTTAAGTGGTGTAAAAGTTAATAAATCTTAGGAATTACTGGAAAATTTACCATAGTACGGGCTTTTACAGTAACAAATGCAAAGTAATTTGTTTTCTATTTTTGAATGTAGCTATTACTTTGTGGTTATCCATCATAGAATAATGAAATAATTTTACTTTGTATAAACCACTTATTTGATGTGCAAATCCGACCGGTTTCGGAACAAACGTTCCTTCGTCAGGGAAAGCTTATACTAATTTGACAGTTTCGAACAATGTTTTATTATGGTAGGGGTGGAGCTGTTGCTAGATAATAATGTAATTGGGTAGGTAGGTATTAGTGTAGAGTGGGTGGGTAGGTATTTGTTTTCATTTAATTAAATATACTTTTATCTGTCATAGTGATGAACACTGCAAGACGTTTCGAAACTGTAATATAAAGAATGAAACAATTCAAAATTCAATTATTCCATTGTCTTTTTTTTTCGACAAAATACTCTTAAAATTTTGAACTTTGCTATATTATGTGAATTATTATAGATAATTAAAATTGGACCCAATACAGATCCTTGAGGAACACCTAGGTAGTTTGAACTGGTTCCGATACTGATGTTTTAAGTTGTATTACTTGAATTCTTTATTAAATGTATTTTCATCTTTTTCACCAGCTTTAAATTCTGAATATAAAATATTTCTTCAATTGAGGAATTTTTTTGAATGGGCAAAATCTATTAAAAGTTTTTGTTTTTATATGCTGAACTGATTATTGAGTTAAACCAGAAGAATCTTTAAAAATACAGAAATTGTTTTGGAGACTCACCTCTGCTTTTCCTGGTCGGCGGCTGAAAATAAACAAACTTTGATTAATTCACAAATAACATTAGACATAGATTAAACAGATTCACTAAAATCATATGCAGGTAAACAAAATAATATTTCAAATTTCGGAGATTAAACAGAACTGTTATTAATTTAATTTTGACAGTCGAAATTCGGAATCATTTAAAAAAAGCGAATAATCCTCACATCCTGATGAAAGATTAAGATGATCGTAAGAAAGATGTTCTTACGATCGTACAGGGCGGTTCCAATGAGAATGATTAATTATTTTATTTCATTGCAAATTTGTTTTAATTTATACCTACATCCAAAAATGCTGAAAGGCGTGATGATAAAACTATTAAAATTATTTACTTCTTGTAATTATTTTTTGATTATAAGCATTTATCATTTTTTCAAATAATGTGTAAGCAAAATAAGAATGTAAAAAAACTTAAGTATATTAATTTGAAAGACCGTAAATAGATATACAAAATAGAGAAATTTTCGTCATAAATAAGTGTTCGGATATATTTTTTATGATTTTATTTGAACTAAAATTAAAATTTTGAAACACGCGTTTACCAGATAACCTATTGATTTACAATAATGTTATAAAAAAAAAATCTTTCGAAATCAATTTATAATAGTTGTGGAAAAGAGTCAATACGTCTAAAATTTGATTTAAAAATGACATATTTCCGGTTTTCTCTGGTTATACCTTAACTGTAATTAGTTTGTGACCAGTTCTCACCTTACTTTAGTTGTCTAGGGGCTCTTCGGGTAACATAGTCTCGTTTCCGAGGTGTCCCGAAGGTAACCGAAGGTAGACGTGCAGAGTCATTATAATGTTAGAGTTTCGCAGACAAAACCTAGCTTTCAGTCAGAAATGAAGTGAGTGCTACGAATTATAATTATAATTTACGATTCGTCAATTAACAGCCTCTGTGACTAAAAAAACTAAGTCTTTCAATAAGATGATATTATCTGTTAAAACCACTGGAGAATCACTCAAAATAAATAAATTTGCTTCGATTGCTCGAGATATCCCAGAAGATCATTTTTTAAATTTTTTGGCAACATTAAAAAATCATGCCTTAGAATTTTAACATGGAGACAACAAACACAACAAACAAACAAACAAACTTAACAAACTTATTATAGTGCTATATAGTCAATGAATTAACCTGTGTTTTACCGTCTATCTCATATTTGGGGATTTATAAAAAAATATAAAAAGCAAAAAATATAAATATAATCGCGCGAATCCTGCGTTTTTAACTTTGAAACTGCCGTGAGGGGTACTTATTCGAGTCAACATAGAATATTTTCGATTTCAGTATGTTGTCTGTGGTATACTTGATAATGAAAGGCGCACAAAAAACAGCTGATCAAAAATTCGGTGAAAAATTTTTTTTCAAAAATTTATTTTTAACATCGTTGTAAAATAGTCTACGAAGTTCGGATTTGCAACTTGTATATTCATAATAGATAAAGTGTTTCATTAGCTTCGTTAAATAAATGGCTGGCCAAGGAAATGTTTTAAATAATCACAACAAATGTTTTACGAATGGTAGGAAAATGTGGTTCAATTTTGGACCGCTATTAATCGCAGAAAAATAAAAGTGGTCCATTTTTCGACCATAGTCGCTCCAGTGGTTAACATAACATAAGCCGTTTCCCTGAAGGATAGTCAGAGAGGATCAACCACCATACAACTTGGTCTTGGCATAAACTACGTGCTTCATTCAATTTCATACATATGGTCCCATAGTCAGTATCGAAAAATTGCTTGAAATGGTGCTTGTTTTGTTTAGTGACCAGATCTAAAGATTCTAAGTAGGTTCTTGTAAAAATTTACTCATTTTCTTCTTTTGCCCTTTGATGCTTCATTCACCGCCATTAAATACCTATTTTTGCCATATTTACCACACTGACTCAGGGCTGTTGGTACTCCTTTGCTGTTTTCTCAACGACAACAAAAATACCACCAAAATTTTGACTGGTCAGTAGCCGAGTTATCTATGCTATGATATCCTTCTCAGTCATCGCGTCAAAGTCCTTCACCATCGCGCATTCAATTTTTTTCGCTTAAAACGATGACAAAAGAAATTTTGACATGTTGTCACATCATTCGTAACTTGAGAATTTTAGTAATTTTAGTTATTGTGTTTAAGGGATTTTTCTGAGTCACAAAATTATTGTGATTTCCAAATTGTATTCACAAAAATAGCTTTAATTCTTCTATTTCTTATTTTCTTAAACGTTTCTTCACGACTGTGAAAATTGAAACATATTTGGGTCAAGCAACTCTGTTCAATCGGAACTGCTCAGATAGTATTTATAGCGTTCCTTCATCTCTGTCAGTAGTCAGTTGTCTTCTGTCTGCACTGTCTCGTCCTATATTAGTTCTACTGATCGGTCACTGAACCCACTCTTCTGTCTTCCATTCAATATAATGAGAACAACAGAGCAACATACTAATAGAATTATTCTCTAAAGTTGACTAAAATAAGTCCAATTGTAACCTACGGTTGTGGAACATGATGCCTGACCCAAAATGATGAAAACATCATGGAGAGAAAATGTATTGGAATAAAGAATAGAAATAGTTATAAAAATAGAGATGTTCCCCAAGGATTTCAGCTCGTACCTGTTTTAAATTGGCTTTTAATCAAAACTAACAACATTTTGCTAAATGTTACTATGTTAACATTTTCATTTTAATATCATTGCCGGCAACCTACGTGATCATTGCTGTTTTACATAATATGCTATAAAAAATGAAAGAGGGATTGGAAACGAGTTTAGAGACATGTGTCACAGAAATTAAGACAAAAAAACCAGGTATTATACGTTCACCGTTTTGACCATAATAAGGATAACATCCTGCAAGATATAATTGAACAAAATGTGGATATCAAGGCTGTGATGATAGAAAAACCAGGAACCGAGATTATGTTTAAAAAAGGGTCTTTCAGAATAAATATAATAGCACATCTAATTACATGATAGAATTCGATTAGCCAAAGAATAATAAGTGGAGAAATCTTATTCTTTAGTGCAATACCATCACTACTAGGAATTTGGGCATACTTATTTTAAATGTCTTCATAAAGAAAATGAGAAACCATTATACAGCAATGTGCTGGTGAACATTTTTAAAATGATTGTGTTAATAAGGACAAGATCAAGATCAAGTGCAAGAACTTTGATGGCAAAAATAAAATAAAAATTTTGTGGAAAATAGATACCAGGCATACAGTGAACCACAAAATCAAACACCTCTTTGGAAAATATCTGTTCTGTATTAAGAAATGCAATAAACCTGGCTTATATTAAGATCAAATTAAGCCCTCGTCTTTGCCAAGAACAATATAATCTTATAACACGAAGAATAATAATATAAATTTGTTTAGTCAAGTAATTTCAAACAAATTGTCAAAAGGAACGAGAGCATAAAGCTCAGCAGAGCTTTCCGACAGAATAACAAAACCATAATTCATTGTGACTTTCTGGTTAATTTTTATGTGGAAATTTACGACTTTGTCCGAGACCGGGAAACGCTGACGTTGGGGAATATATTTTTAGCAAATTGGTCGGTGGCGGTACCGAAGACGAAAATAATCGTGTAACTTTGTTGCATTATTATGCAAAATGTAGGTGTATTAAAAACATGAATAAAATACATGATTCATTCTCACGTTATGAATAATCTGACAGTATTTGGCTTCCTCCTTAATCTACTGTTTATTTATTTGTTTACAAACTGTTTTCCATTAATGACGGTAGATATAAAGTCTAGAAAACGGTTTGGTAAGGTAAAAGATTTAAGTCATATTAATCAAAAATATGACTAAAAATTTATTGGCATAAAGACAGTTTAAAGTCTTGACTTGAGTTAACAGTTCTAGGTATTGGAAACAATATTGCTTGTGAAATGGTGGAGGACCTAGCTAGCAGAGGATATAACCCGATTTTTTTATCTCCGCAGAATAATAATTGCGTTCATTTCTTAAGAATAATGTTAATTTCATTCATTACGTCTGTCTTACATTCTTTTCGAATCTCCTCGTAATACGGTCATCGAGAAGACGGACTGAATCCAGAAATAACCCATCTATTTTTCTTCACAGAGTAAAAGAATCAAGACTTGTAGTGATTATTTTTACTTTGTGGGTTTTAAATTTGCTAAACATTCGACTGACAGTAGCAGGTTTCTTTCTAAGCTTTATTTCAACTGTTCATTACTTCTCTTTCTGCTTTTCTTAGCTATAAATTTTATTAAGTCTTTGAAAGACCAAATTAAACAAGTGCTGATAAATGAATGACTGAGAGTTTTATTCGATGTTTACATGTTTGGTGCAGGCCGGAGAAACACACGAGAATTTAACTCTAACGACCAAATTCTCGTGAAAGAATGACGTATTCTTATTATTAACACAAAATTTAAGCTATATGTATATTACTAACCTAAGTTACATATTTGTATTTTTTATTTATGATAGGCTACCTTGGAAATTTTGGAAAGCCGATTGAATTAAGGGCGAGGCCTATGCAAGCTAATTAAATGCATAGCTTACTACTTTCAGATATCTTTAAAAAATATATAAGAGTTCCCCAAGGATCTCAACTAAGACCTGTTTAAAATCATTTTTTAAACAAAACTAATAAAATTTTGTTAACTGTTACTAAGTTATCGCGAACATTAATTTTGCAGAAATATAAGATATTCATTTTAAAAGAACTGAAGAATATTAATTAGAAATTAAAGATTTTAAATAGCTGTACATCGTGTTAAAATGTTTCATGTGTTTTGAAAACTGTTAATGCTCGCCCGATGAATGATTATGTAAAGCTATCCTTGGAAGTCGTGAACTAATCGCATGTCGTGTGATTGTAAATGCAGTTACGTCTGACAATAAACTGGTCGTCCGCAAGTTACTGTCTGTAAGTACAGCAAGCAGGTCAGGTATTTTCTACTTCACCGTTAATGAGAATGTTAAGGTCGCTGGGCTAAAAGCACCCGCCGCCTGAGTGTTCCTCGCGGTTGAACGGTTTGTTCTCGATGGTCGAAATACGTCACGCCATCTGACCGATGCAGGTATATTTAGTTCAGGTATAAGAGATACTTGGCGAGGCTGAACGGAGCAGTAGTTATGCAAGCAGAATTGTGATGTGTAAATTAAAGAGAGCCAGGAGTGTGTGGCTTAGTTTTAAAAGTACCAAAAAAATACAGGATTTACCAACATCAACATTTATTATTATTTAGGATATTTAAAAAAATATTTATCTTGCTATATAGCAATATCGATAAGCGCCTGAAAATTTTCCATCCGTGATAAAGAGATTTAATAATTTGGCTGAAAATGCACGTTGCAAATCCAAATTACCAAAAAAACTTTAGATTTCGACACTTCCTCTAAATATTAAATTATATATATATATATATATATATATATATATATTGCCTTTTACATCGCTAAATGATCTGATTTATAGCAAATATAATTTGAAGTCAGTCAATGTTTTTTAGTTACCTTGGGTGGATGTTTTACGAAACATCTTACCAATTTTTTAAAAAATTAACGTAATCTGGTAAGAGTGACGTTCCGCGGTTAAGAAATTGCCCTGATCGTTTATTATCCTGAATCCTGAATGTTATCCTTTATGTACGTAAGATACAAAAACACTTTTTCAAGTTTTAAAAACTTAACACTTCGTTTTTTCCCAGAGGGAAAAACGAATAACGATTTAAAATCGTACAAAAAATATGTGTGCCAAATTCGAGAATAGATTTATTACCTCATTTTTCTTTTTCCTGAGGAAAATAAATTATTGATGGCTTGAGGGAATGACTTAACTCGTCGAAACTAAATGTCTTTATTTTCCCTCGCGTGAAATTAGATTTGAGAGAGGATTATAGAAATAAGTAGGTTAGTATATTTCTGAACAATATAAATCTACCAGGGTAATTAAATGTTCTATAATATTGCCAAAACGAAACTTATTTGAAAAGTCAATTGAAAACCGCGTCAACAGATATCAATTAACAATACATTACACATCCTAACCTAACTAATTTAAAACTAACATAACCTAACCTACATAAATGTAACAATTCCCAAATGGAAAATAGGAGACTTGAGCCAGCAGCGAGGCCGAAGTCAATAAAACAAAATTAAAATTAGTCGAAGATAATATTGTTATTCCTAAAATTTGAAAATATGAGATTGACAATTATGACGGTTTGATGGAAGCTGACAATGACTGAATTGGTAAAATCGTGAGGTTCTGGGTTCGAGTCCCAGTTGCGACTATTACTTTTTCTGTGTCTTGTTCTCTTTCATTGTCGTTTAGATTATTAGTGTGATATTCTTCTTCAATGCTAAAATTAGTTTTCAATTTTCTACGGTAGTAATTATTTCGTTTGAGATATAATTTTTTTAAATCCTAAGATATTCAGGGAACTAAACTCGGGACTGTTTTAAAATTGGCTCTAATCAAAAAAAGTATCGATGTTTTTCAAAGTGATATTAATCGCTTTGGCAATGTAAAGGAATGTTATAAAATGCAATTAAATATAAACAATAAGGATTGTTGAAGTCACCTGAAACTAATTCAATGACAGCGGTGTTACTCAAGGATTTAAACTTGGGCCTGTTTCAAATTTGGCCTCTAATCAAAACAATAGTATTTTGCAAAAGATTAGTAATTGATTTACAATGTCGCACCATTAGGAAATATCATCTAGCATAAATAATCTTAATCTAAAATTGCAGTAAGCAATGATACAAAGTTGAGCGAATGTCGAAATTGGCCTCTAATCAAAACGATCGACAATTTGCAAAGAGTTGGTAATTTATCGTGACCACAACTTGTCGCATTATTATCAAGCAGGATCCAACAGATGTAATAATTATGATTTATTTGTCTGTGAGATTTATTTGGATGCAGTTTCGTTGCAAAGTGCAATGGTCTCTGCGCGATTGCTGCCAAGTTTCTGTGATGCAACGCTGAAACCGGTGAGGCAATTTCGTGCATGTGAAATATTAGGAAAGGTGACTTAATTGTTCTTGAGAATTCTCTTTCCGTTCTTTATGTAACGTTTATGAGAATTTCAAACGAAAATCTTTTGAAATAAGCTTAACAAAAGATTGTTTGTCCTCGTTTTGCTGACTGACTAACTAACTACCATCACGCCGTTTCTGCAGGGGTAGGCAGAGAGGACGGACCGCCAAACAACTCGGCCTTGGCACACACTCCTTGCCTCGTTCTCATTCATACATCGTCTCGTACAAGCTCTTCTGTTATTCTGACTCTTGACATGGTCCGACTCAAGTATCTGATTCACTTGGTCAAGCCATGACTTCGTCGGGCACCTCCTACTTCTTCTACCATTCACATTTGTGTCATATATTCTTTTTATCCTCCTTTCATAACTTTTGCTGACTGCATTACTTTAAAAATAAGTTTTTTGATCTGACAACCTTCGTAAAGTAATAGTTATGAATTAAAACAACAACAAAAATTACACAAATTGAGAAGTTGCAAATATGCAATGTTTTTTATACTATCGTGTACAATCCATGATAATTGTCGTAATTTGATTTTGACAGTCTTAGAACATCTAAAACAGTTTTTTCATTGTTATTTAGAAAACCCTATACCAGACAATCTGCAAAGATATCAATAAATGACATCAAGAAGCGTTCGAAAACAAGCCAGCTAAATAAATTGATAAACATCTCACTGGGATTGTATTAGCTCTGCCAGTTTTATGAGCCATGAAATTAAAGTAAAATCTTAAAGACCGGTCCAATTCTACTACTAATTGCTAAATCTACAGTTATTTTTCAGTGACAAATCAGCAGAGTCCAAAACGAGACGAGTACTTCTGACATAAAACATTCAAGTTTCTACCAGTCTTCTGGAGTTTGATATTTCTATAAGTCTCTTTCTTTTCATGGTAAAGTGACGTAGATCCTTTAACTACTAGTATGCCAATCTTTAAAATTCCTTAAACATGCAGGTCTACCAGCCAAAGGATAACTATCAATTTAGGGTTGTTAGGAGTGTGAAAAGGAGTACTTACGACTGAAGTTAAGATTGATGGAGGCGGCCACCTCGCCCATCTTGTTCTTAGCTTTAACTTTGTACAGTCCCGCATCTGTCTCTATCACATCGTCCAATTCCAGAACGACCAGGAATTTATTGGTTTCAACGGTTTGAATTCTGGAAATATAAAAAATACAATGTTAAATCACAGTCTTTACAAAAATTAAACAACATACAAAAGATAATTGAGAGATTGGCAAAGGAGAAGCCGAAATATATTACCAACGGATATCAAGTGGAGGTAATGTAGGAAGAATTGGAGACAAACAAAATGGCATACGACTATGAGTGTTTGTACCAGCCAACTAATTATGTACGAATTAAGCTTTAATCTAGTAAATAAAAATATGTTTTGAGGAAAAGGTAACAACAATAGGATATTGTCAGGTGAGTAAGGTAAACATAAAAGATATTACATATCCAATTGGCCTTTATGGTGGGAGCTTTTCAGATCGTCTCCTTACCAATACCTAATAATAATAAGTAATTAAATGACAGAGGTGACATTTTTGTGTTATACTGAAGCAGAGAATTAAAAAGAGAAAATTTATGGAGGTAAACTAGTCAAGTGAAAAGATGACATTTCTATGTCCACGTTGTAGTGCAATCAGTCAAGTAAAGAGGAACTTAATGGTG
This sequence comes from Limnephilus marmoratus, assembly GCA_917880885.1. Classification (NCBI taxonomy): domain Eukaryota; kingdom Metazoa; phylum Arthropoda; class Insecta; order Trichoptera; family Limnephilidae; genus Limnephilus; species Limnephilus marmoratus. The sequence continues at coordinate 3,426,081 of OU862935.1, forward strand.
AAAAGAGGATTATCTCACCATAATGCGTAGTTGGGTTTTAGCGAGGTAAGGGTAAGTAAAGATAAATGGATGGAGATAAAGAAGATGAAGGTAAAGAGAAAAAAGATGAGAACGGTTAAGAGAAAATTGATGTAGATTAAAAAAAAAGACGGCAAAGAGAAAATGGGTGGAGATAAGAAAGAGGAAAACAGAAAATGGATAGATATTAAGGAGAAGATATTGATGGAAAAATGGATGGAGACAAAGGAAAGACGGTAAAGAGAAAATGAATGGAGATAAATAAGAAGGGCAGTAAAGATCAGATTGATTGAGGTATAGAAAAATTCAGCAATGAGAAAATGGACAGATAAAGAAGACGAAAAATAGAAAAGGATGAAGATAAAAAAGACAGTAAATAGAAAATGGATGGGGATAAAGAAGAAGACCATAAAGAGAAAACGGGTTGATATAAAGAATTTTGATGATGACTCACCTAAACTGCGTCCTGTTGTCCTCCTTAAGGAGTTCATCGCTCCTGTACCAGCAGATCTCTGGCTGCGGAGAGCCGAGTAGCTGGCACTCGAAGACCAGCTTGTTGCCGTCATCTTCCTGCCGGAGTTGCGGCTTCTGCGTGAAGCTCGGTGCGAAGTCCTCTACCACACCCATCTTCACACGCGCCTATATGGCCCTAGCCACGCCACGGAGGCCGAGTGCCCAAATGCTTATCTAAACAGACAGAAACAAACAACTCATTAGACAAACAGTCAAGGGATACTGGAACAATATATAGATTCATTATAAACTCTCCAATCGTCTTAAGCACAGCCATATCGACAACTAAGCAGAAACAATCGATTAATATTGCTAACAAGCCCGTACTATTAACAACGATAATTTTGTATGCCAATCATTAGAAAATTGTGTATGTCGATATCTGAAAGAGCTGCATTTCGATTTTTTGCGACTTATGTATATTTTTGTTATTCAACTTTATTAATTACATTATATTGGTAATGTACTGTACCTGTCTAAATAGGGAATTCTGTATTGAGGTCTTACGCAGTTTACATAAAAATAACAACACCACCTTGCATTTAAAATAAAATACAATCAGCAACTTTCCATTGGAAATACATACTCGTACTTATCAAACTGATGGTCAAATGGTTTTAATCAATGAATGAATAAAATACCCTGGGAGAGGACTTGGCATAGCAAAAAAAAACATTCTGTACAAACGAAGGATTACGAAAGGAAAGAAGAAAATAAATAAAATATACAGAAATGGCGGTAAAGATGGAACCAATATTTATTACTTATCATGTAAACTGAATAATAACTATGTATTAAACTAGCCATTTTTATATAACCGTTTGGACAGAACGTTCGATATTTATTTATTTTATACACCTATCATAGAGAAAATTACAAATTAAAAAGGCATGGGGGCAGTTTTACTATTTTGTGACATGCATCAAAGATCGCTGCTGAACTGTCTGTAAGTGACATGATGGTCAATGGTCAATGCAGAATCGTTACGCAGTTGAGACGGTCTGTTTAATGGCGCATTCTGATAGGCAGAAGTTCTCGCTTTCGTAGCAAAAGAAAGCGCATGGGATCTCCCACGAGTATTCTTGTTAGGGACTTATAAGTTAACCTCTTTCGACATAGGCGGATTGAGTACAATACCTGAGATTAATTAAAAAAAATTGTACGTATTTGGATTGGTATGCCAACTCTTTCTCTTAGGTATTTTGTTAAGTCATTGGTTTTAGTAAAATCGTTGATGTTTGAACAGTTTTGTATGATAATCCAAGACGTGATGTCAAATTTGTTTTTCGAATATTTTTGTTTTCACTAATAGCCAGTGGAAAAGCATTGTGTAGCTTTATTGCAAAGTATCGTATTTTCGAAGAGATCGCGAATCCACTAATTCTACATCCAAAGAAGGCGGTGGAGTTTTAGCAGCAGTTGATAAAAAACTAATAACAACAAACAAATCATCTTGGGAAAGTGATGGTGAGGATCTATGGTTATCGATAAAACTGCATGAATATTCGAACTCATTTATTTACATATGTATACTTTATATTCCCCCCAATTTGTCTGTTGATGAATACTCTAAAAGAATCAAGAATATTCAGGATATTTATTTACAACATAGTAATCCCAAATCTAAATTTATAATTATTGGTGATTTTAACTTACCTGAGATTAAATGGACACCTGACATAGCATTTAACAACAAAATTCTTGCTCCGTCAAACTACATTAGCCATAAAGCTCACTGTGTTGTCAATTTGGCCTCGGTGTGTAACCTTCACCAATTTAATTATGTTCTTAATGAAAATTCTAATATTCTTGACCTGATTTTTTGCGATCATTGTAATATTAATCTGTCCAGAACAACAGGGTTATCTAATGTCGACATTCATCATCCCCCTTTTGAAATCATTTTAAAACATGAAAAATTAAAATACTTAAAAGATAATCACTGCCCTTTTAAATACAATTTTAAGAAGGGAAACTATGAAGGATGTCGTCTGGACCTGTCAAATGTTAATTGGATCTCACTTTTCAGTAACTCAAATGTCAACAATAAGGTACAATTATTCTACGATACTTTATGGGATATTATTGATAAACATATTCCAAAAAAAAAGACACAAATTGTAAATCACTACCCCAGATGGTTTAGTCAGTCTCTTATCAAGCTCCTCAAAGAGAAAAATAAGGTAAGACTGCGGGCTAATAAATATAAAAACCCACTAGACTATGCTGAGTTTGCTATTCTAAGAAAAAGGTCGAAAAAAATGCAAAAAGAATGCTATTCATCATACATTAACTCTGTTGAACAAGGCATAAAAGAAAATGTAAAAGCTTTCTGGGCATACTCAAAATCAATGCGCACTACTAATTGCATTCCCAAATTAATGCACCTGGACTCTATATCTGCAGATAATGGACAACAGATTGCCAATCTGTTCTCTAATTATTTTGCATCCGTTTATACCCAATCTAATCCCTTATTATATACTGCCACGCCGAAAGTTATACAAAACAACCAATTTAATCTTGGCAAAATCAACGTTAGCATGGAAACCATCAAATCTTGTTTAGAAAAAATTGATACATCCAAAGGCCCAGGACCTGACAAAATACCTCCCTTGTTTGTAAGATGTTGTTCCAGCGCGCTGATTAAGCCACTTTTTATAATTTATAATGAATCATTAACTACAGGAACTTTCCCAGATTTATGGAAAAATGCAAATATTGTTCCAATACACAAATCTGGTGATCAATCTTTTGTGAAAAATTATCGACCTATCAGCATTTTATCGTGTTTTGCAAAAGCCTTTGAATCTATAATTTATATTTCTGTATTTTCACACTTTAAACCCCAATTATGCATCAATCAACATGGATTTGTTCCCAACAAATCCACAAACTCAAATCTTCTCGACTTTTGTGATTACGTTTGTAATGCTTTTAATGAAAGAACTCAAGTAGATGCCATTTACGCAGATTTTCAAAAGGCGTTTGATAAAGTTAACCATTCTATTTTACTACAGAAACTTGATCGAATTGGTATTCACGGTGATCTATTTAGATGGTTTAAGTCTTACTTGGAACATAGAACACAATTAGTACTTATTAATGGGTACGAATCACCTCCCGTAATTGTAACATCAGGCGTACCCCAGGGGTCTAACCTTGGCCCTCTGCTATTTTTAATCTTTATTAATGACCTTGGCCCCATGTTACGCTGTGATTTTGTTCTATTTGCCGATGATCTCAAGATTTACCGTAAAATTTCCACTGATTCTGATCATTTTAAGCTTCAAGAAGACCTTTACACACTAAATAACTGGTGCATTCAAAACGATATGTTTTTAAATATTGAAAAATGTTACATTATTACTTTTACTCGTAACAGAAGACGAAAGGATTATGCATATTCCATTAATAATGTTCTATTAAATGCAGTCACCACTATAAGAGATCTAGGAATCACTCTTGATTCAAAGTTTATGTTTGATGTACACATCAGTAAAATTATAAGTAAATCATTGAAAATGATTGGATTCATCCATAGAATATCAAAACCATTTAAATACCCCCAATCCATTATAACCTTGTACAACTCGTTGGTCAGAAGTAATTTGGAATATGGGAGTGTTATCTGGAATCCACATTATTTAAAATATTCTAAAACAATTGAATCTGTGCAAAAAAAATTCCTAAGACTGCTATCATTTAAACTTGGATTTAATGCCATACTCCAATCCTATGAGGAACGATTACAACACTTTAATTTTACAACATTGGAAAAAAGAAGACAATTTGCTGACTTAATATGTTTATATAAAATTATTCATGATAAACTTTTAACCACTCATTGTCTGAGCAACATACATATTAAAGTTCCTAATAGACGTAACTTAAGAAGTCAAAATATATTCCATATTGAAATATTTAATAACAATATTGCATACTTCAATCCATTGTCTCGAATGTGTCGTTTGTACAACACAATTGAATGTGACCTTATTGATATCTTCGCAAACAGTCTCGAATATTTTAAAAAACAAATTAAAAATCTTCTATCATGATATGTCATGGAAGAAGATTTGTAATTATTCTTAATTGATGATATGTCAGGATTAATGATATGTCACGATTGTTAATTGCTTTATTATTATGTCTTTTCTTTATTTTAACTTTATTATCCTTTCCAGAAACGTTTCTTTCTCTGTACACTTACCATGTTTTAAATTTCATGTCTTATATTTCTTTTTTATTATTATTATTATTTCTGTATTCTTTTCACTACTAGCATCTCCGTCTAGCAACAACTAAACCTTAATTACGCATGCTGTGAACATTTCTAATTGGATTGTTAATATCAGTTCATATTCCAACGTAATAATATTAATGCAATAATTTGTTAACACTCTGTAAATGTTTCAAACAATAAATAAATAAATAAATAAATAAGTATCTAAAATTTCTTTGGCCAAAAGTTTTTTCAGCGGAAGGGAAAAAAGATTATGCCATTTGGCTCTAGTATAACTAGGATTAAGTTAGATCTTCGATTGAATATCGAATTAATACGCTTTAGTTGAAATTTAATTGAGATTGGTTATTTTAGGGTCGAAAGTTAAGATTGCAGTTTTAACTCAACAGATAAAATTAACTTTTGAACCTTTAACGCTAATTTGTAGAATCGTAAGGTTAATTTAATTGCATGCATGTGATTGTATTCAGATCACGAGGGTAAGCTCTGTTGTTTCATGAAGAATGATTCAAACAAAACAAAAAATACTTAATCAGATTCAGAATTTTGAGAGAGCAGATGGACTAATTTTCCTGTTACTCTAAACGCCAATCAGTTACGCTCGGCTACTTGTTGGCACTTCATGCCATCAGCAGGTAGTTCATTAATAGAATTTATGTGTTTTTGCATTATTTTGGTCATGGGACAGTCATTAAGACTCACCCAGATCTACATTGAAATCGGATGCTTATAAGTGGCGCCAACAACAAGTGATTGTGAATATCATCACCGTCAATTTGTTAACTGCGAAAGCTTTCAAGGCTGGAGGATATGTTCAAATTGTATATATTAACGATAGCATTACGATACTACTGTTGACACTTTGAACGAATTGTTGTATTTAATTTACACAAAATACTTTGTAAAACGGATCAACGCCCTCAAAATGTGGTGCTGGATAAAAATGCCCAGGATTCAATGGACAGCCAGACGCTCAAATGTGTTCATTCTGAAATAGTTAGGCATCCACAATAGGCTTTCAACTATCTGCCTACAATGTATCTTTTGGACTTTTGTCGGTGCTAGCCAAACTGAGGACTCCAACTTGAAGAAATTAATAGTCACTGGCAAAGTAGAAGGCAGAAGAAGCAGAGGAGGGTCACCAATGCGCTGGAGTGACCAAGTATCAGTGGCGTCTGGTACTAGAGTGTTTTTGGCTCTCCACGCAGCGCGGAACCGCGAGGAGTGGAAGAGCCTTGTCCACCATGGAAAAATTGGGATAACTTAATGAGTAAAACCTCAAATTGTAATTTATAATCATTGGAGACATTAACAAAAAATAAATAATATATTCATCGTAGACTTGAACAAAAAGTCATCAGATGTCGCACATTAAAATAAAAATCGATATATTTATTTAAGACACTATTTAGATAGCATTTAGTCCGGGAAGAATCTTTCAATCATACATCAAGTTAACAGCCAATGCAGATAATGTTGGTAATTCTTGGTCGAAGTATGATACAGTTAAATATGACCGAAGTGTCGAATTAGCTTAGTGATTAGAGCAGAGCCCCGGCAAGGCTAAATGGGCGGTTCGTTTGATAAATTCTCCTAACTCAACAAACAGATTGCAATCTGTGGAGCACAGGCATCGGGTGAGAATGCTATCCTGGTTCTACCGAGAAACTAGCGTCATTGATCCCTTCGGCACCTGTGAATAGTCGAGAAACACGCCAAATGCACGCCCAACATATATACATATACACTGCTGACATTTGTCACATGAGAACTAGTCGATCAGCACTAGACCCAATCATAAAGGCACAGAAAACTATTATAAAATTAATTCTTAGACTACCTCTAATTACAGACTCGAACTTAATCTTCAATATTATGAATGTGTTTGACGTTCGGCAGATATATGCAAAAACAATCCTTACTCATCTATACACAAATATACATAAACACTATGAAAAAAGATTAAATACTCGCTGTACTCGAAACAATGACAAAGACTTACTACAAATCCCCAAAACGCATACTACTTTTGGTCAACGAAATTTCAGATACCTTGCAACAAGACTTTACAACATTCTTCCAGATAGAATAAAAAAATTGTGATTCCCAAAAATATTTCAAAAATAACATAAAAATTTGGATCAAAAATAATGATAGGGCCTTTACCGGTGCACTTATCCAAATTCGAAATTATTAATGATTTGGTATTATACAGTGGAAATATACAAGCAATTGTATTGGTTGCTTTTATTTAAAACTATTATTAATGTAACCAATCTATTATGTGATAAGTTTTTTAATAAAAGTGTAGGTATGTTTATAAGTATTATAAATTGATTTAAAAATTACTGCCTCAACACAGGCTAGCCTAGTGAGGCAGTATACTGAAAATCCAAAATTTATAACAATTTTCTATTTTTCATTTATCTACTGTTCATATTTATATTTTTTCTGTTGATATCCTTTTGTACTTATGTAATTTTAAACCACTGTAAACATAACACAAAATATGTACTTTTTATATTTTTGAATGTAGCTATTACTTTGTGGTTATCCATTATAGAAAAATGAAATATTTTAACTTTGTAAAAACCACTTAATTGATGCGCAAATCCGACCGGTTTCGGAACAAACGTTCCTTCGTCAGGGAAAGCTTATACTAATTTGACAGTTTCGAACAATGTTTTATTATGGTAGGGGTGGAGCTGTTGCTAGATAATAATGTAGATTGGGTAGGTAGGTATTAGTGTAGAGTGGGTGGGTAGGGGAACAAATCCATGATTGGGCTATATGACAATATTTTTTGTTTGTTGATAATAGATTCATTATTTTTAAGGGATTTTTTAATTTCCAAGGCTTCTAAGTTATCTAAACGTTTTCCTTTATTATTAATATGAAGAATATTTATCCCTGTATTTTTTTCAAAACTATGGTTATTTTCAATGATATGGTTAGCAAACTCAGAAAAATTATTATTATTAAGACATCTTAAATGTTCTTTGATTCTGATTTCAAAATTACGAGTGGTTTTTCCAATATAAAACGAGGGACAATCATTGCATTTGAGTTTATATATTCCGGAATTAGTCAATTTATGGTCTTTATCTTTAGTATTTCTCAAAAAATTACCGATATTATTTCTTGTATAAAACGCTGGTTTAATATTAGAAGGAAGATTTTTGCAACATTGAACTGAAAAATTATTAATATACAAAATTTTACGCCATTCTTTATCATTAATATTATTAGAATTGTATAGATATTTATTTTTTGAAATTTTGATAAGTTTTTTATTTAGGATGTTATCAATTAATTTTGGTTCATATCCGTTATTTATAGCAATTTGTTTTATTATTGAAAGTTCAGAAAGGAAATTATTATTAGACATTGGGACATTTACTAAGCGGTGTATCATGGAATGGAAGGTGGAGTGTTTTTGTGAGACAGGGTGGTTGGAGGTCCTATGAATTACTATGTCAGTGTATGTTGGCTTGCGATATATTCTAAAATCGATTTTATTATTTATAATAGATAAAGTTAAATCCAAAAAGTTTAATTTTTCATTGCCTATTTCTATCGTAAATTTTATTTGGTTATGAAAGGAATTTAAAAGGTTAAGAAAGTTGTTGAGTTGACGTTCAGATCCTGTCCAAATGACGAAGATATCATCCACATATCTCTTCCATAGTAAAACATTGTTTAAAAGAGGTGATTTTGAATTAAAAACAGTTGTTTCCAAATCATTCATAAATATATCAGCAATAAGAGGACTGGTGGGGGCTCCCATTGGAAGGCCTTCTTTTTGTTGGTATATGACATTATTGTATTGAAAATAATTTTGATTTAAAACTAAGTTAAATAAACGAGTTAGGTCACTAGACAGATCTGTAGGTAATTTAGAATCTTTCAATAATTTGGAAATAATTGCTTTACTTTCAGTAATAGGCACATTAGGAAATAGATTAATGACATCAAAAGACACAAGTTTAGCATTAATGGGAAGTACAAAATTTTTCAATAAGTCAATCAGTTCATAAGAGTTCTTAATTACATATTTTGGTGTAAACACATTACTTTTATGAACTAAATCAGTTATTAATGACGATAGTTTAAAACTTGGTGAATTACATGATGAAACGACAGGTCTTATGGGTGTATTTGTTTTGTGGATTTTGAGAAACCCATATAATTTTGGTGATTTGGGATTTTTTGATAATATGTTATCATCTTTAAATATGTCCGATTTACAAGATTTTAAAGCATTTGATACACTATCGTTAAATTTATATGTTGGATCTTTTGGTAAAATAACAAAATTATCACTATTTATAAAGTCCATCACTTTGTTGTGATAATTTTTATGGACAAATCCGATTATCACAACAAAGTGATGGACTTTATAAATAGTGATAATTTTGTTATTTTACCAAAAGATCCAACATATAAATTTAACGATAGTGTATCAAATGCTTTAAAATCTTGTAAATCGGACATATTTAAAGATGATAACATATTATCAAAAAATCCCAAATCACCAAAATTATATGGGTTTCTCAAAATCCACAAAACAAATACACCCATAAGACCTGTCGTTTCATCATGTAATTCACCAAGTTTTAAACTATCGTCATTAATAACTGATTTAGTTCATAAAAGTAATGTGTTTACACCAAAATATGTAATTAAGAACTCTTATGAACTGATTGACTTATTGAAAAATTTTGTACTTCCCATTAATGCTAAACTTGTGTCTTTTGATGTCATTAATCTATTTCCTAATGTGCCTATTACTGAAAGTAAAGCAATTATTTCCAAATTATTGAAAGATTCTAAATTACCTACAGATCTGTCTAGTGACCTAACTCGTTTATTTAACTTAGTTTTAAATCAAAATTATTTTCAATACAATAATGTCATATACCAACAAAAAGAAGGCCTTCCAATGGGAGCCCCCACCAGTCCTCTTATTGCTGATATATTTATGAATGATTTGGAAACAACTGTTTTTAATTCAAAATCACCTCTTTTAAACAATGTTTTACTATGGAAGAGATATGTGGATGATATCTTCGTCATTTGGACAGGATCTGAACGTCAACTCAACAACTTTCTTAACCTTTTAAATTCCTTTCATAACCAAATAAAATTTACGATAGAAATAGGCAATGAAAAATTAAACTTTTTGGATTTAACTTTATCTATTATAAATAATAAAATCGATTTTAGAATATATCGCAAGCCAACATACACTGACATAGTAATTCATAGGACCTCCAACCACCCTGTCTCACAAAAACACTCCACCTTCCATTCCATGATACACCGCTTAGTAAATGTCCCAATGTCTAATAATAATTTCCTTTCTGAACTTTCAATAATAAAACAAATTGCTATAAATAACGGATATGAACCAAAATTAATTGATAACATCCTAAATAAAAAACTTATCAAAATTTCAAAAAATAAATATCTATACAATTCTAATAATATTAATGATAAAGAATGGCGTAAAATTTTGTATATTAATAATTTTTCAGTTCAATGTTGCAAAAATCTTCCTTCTAATATTAAACCAGCGTTTTATACAAGAAATAATATCGGTAATTTTTTGAGAAATACTAAAGATAAAGACCATAAATTGACTAATTCCGGAATATATAAACTCAAATGCAATGATTGTCCCTCGTTTTATATTGGAAAAACCACTCGTAATTTTGAAATCAGAATCAAAGAACATTTAAGATGTCTTAATAATAATAATTTTTCTGAGTTTGCTAACCATATCATTGAAAATAACCATAGTTTTGAAAAAAATACAGGGATAAATATTCTTCATATTAATAATAAAGGAAAACGTTTAGATAACTTAGAAGCCTTGGAAATTAAAAAATCCCTTAAAAATAATGAATCTATTATCAACAAACAAAAAATATTGTCATATAGCCCAATCATGGATTTGTTCCCCTACCCACCCACTCTACACTAATACCTACCTACCCAATCTACATTATTATCTAGCAACAGCTCCACCCCTACCATAATAAAACATTGTTCGAAACTGTCAAATTAGTATAAGCTTTCCCTGACGAAGGAACGTTTGTTCCGAAACCGGTCGGATTTGCGCATCAATTAAGTGGTTTTTACAAAGTTAAAATATTTCATTTTTCTATGTACTTTTTAGTTATAATCTTGAAAATTTCATTTAATAAAGATATATATTATTATTATTCTTCGATTCGTTCTTGTGTTCAACAGCTCGACTGTGGAATGATTTGCCGACCTCTTTGTTTCCTCCTTCCTATAATATGGGTCTCTTCAAGATCAATGTTCATTCCTTCCTCCCCTCAAAAACACCCTCCTCACAGCATATCAGATGACAGACCCTGAGAGAAATTGTTTTCCTAGGGGTCTCCTGCGTGGATTTAATGTAAAAAATGTTCTGCGATCAATTCAAAGATGCTGCCACATCTTTTTCTAATTTTTCTATTTCAAATTTTCATTAGTGAGTTGCTAATATTGTGAATTTTTGAAAATCATAAACACGTCTATTTTGAAAGTGACTCATTGCGGAATGCAACGAATGCCGACTAAGATAAAATGGTCGATTCTTCTAAAGTAGTTGCCAAAATATCCGCAATTATAATAAGCATCCTCAGAGATGCCAAATATCGGAATATATTTAGACCCCTTCAGATTACAGTCGGCAGATTAGTGTTTAACGTTGGCCAGAATTAGAAATACAAATTGTATTTAGTAAGAGAATTCACAAGCATGCCAAATGGTGAGGTATTGTTAGTTCGGTTATTTGAAGCTCTGTTGGTAAAATGTTGTTTCGACTTGGCAAGATGAAAATCGAAGATTTTGTGATATATATTTGACTTCTATAATTTCTATATCAGATTTTTTGACAAAAGGATCTGAGTATGACATCTTATTAATATTTAAAATTGAGTTTCAAAACTTCCCTTATCACATAAAAACAGCAAATGAGAAACGAAATCCGCTATATCATCCAGGAAGTTACTATCAAAACCCGCTTTATCGGTTTCAACCAATCATGAGCAGTTATTTTGCCAATCGAATGTCAAAATTATCTAAGATCGAATTTTTAAACTCGCAATGTCAGGTCAGTTAAGTTTCAAAAGCCTCTACATCGTGAGTGAACTCACGAAGTGGGTTTCAAAATCCGCTATATCCATTTTATTTATCGAAATTACTTAAATATTGCTAGACGGGATTCAATTTGGGAGGCGGGAATGGGTACCGCCGCCCCGGGAACCTTTATTGGATAACCAACACCTCTGCCATGGGTCACCCCAAGTGGTTCGCTACGTTTGGTGATTTAGCAGGGGTGCTCGGGTTCATGGGGTGAGGTTTGTCCAGGTCTTGGATGACCAGGATACACTGAACCCCAGATTCCTACCCATCCCTTAAACCCTTTTCCTTCCCAGAACTCTACTCTCCTTCCCTTAAAAAAACCCTCCACACAGCATCCCCAATGATGACATAGGCCCTGAGGGAAATCATTTTCCTCGGGGCCTCCTGTTTGGAGCTCATGTAAAAAAAAATGACGTACATGAAAGTACGAAACAGTTTTCGAAATTATATTCCTCTAGATACGTTTTTAGATTTTCACGGCCAAAAGCATTTTCGTTGTTTGTTTTTGGGGTGTTATGCCGTGTTGCGCTACCTCCTTCCTTAACCGATGTTTCGTACAGCGTTGCAGTGTCACAATGTTACGATGTTACAGATCTGTCGGATCTGCCGGATCTGTGTGACGAATCAAATTTCGTCACAAATAAATTTGAATAAATAATTTTGTGTTATGAAAGAGTCTCGCCCCGTGCACCAAAGACAAAGAAAGTGATGACAGATGTGGGTGCAAGGACTAAAACGGAAGAAGAAAGAAGTGCGGGGTAGAGCCACGGTCTTACGAGTTCATAGGGCACGCCGAGACAGGACAGTCAAGACCGGGACGGAGAGGAGACACGTATAGTGTACAACGGCAAGTACGCGTTCCCCGCCCAGCGAGGTGGTGCTGGGCGGTGGATGAAGAAACAGGAGTCAAGACCGAGACGGGGAAGAGAGGAGACACGAGTGGTGGTGCAACACCAAGTACGGGTTCCCCGCCCAGCTAGGTGGTGCTGGGCGGTGGATGAAGAAGTTATAGTGGAGTTCAAGGAAATGATTCGCAAAATATACGTTCCTCCGCCCGGCGACGTAAAGTTGGGCGTGAGATGAAGAAAGTGCGGTGACCATACGCGGCGAGTGGCTTAAGTGCGAAGTGAAGCAGACGACTTCAGGAGACTTCAGACTTCAGAGGCAGGAAACTCGGCTAGGAAGGCCTGAGCTGCTGAACCGGAGGAGCTGCCATCGAGGACCTCGGCCTTACCAAGGCACCCGCAGAGAACCCAGTGACACGAAGGTAGTTCAGTGAACAATTAACTATGACGATGTGAACAATGGAGAAGCAACCCCGAACCATATGACAACTAGTTAAGATTTAGATATAAGTAGATCTAAGTATAATTAAGATCATGTATTAAGACCTAGTCAGACCTAATTAAAATCCTAACATATAAAATCTTTATAATCAAATTCATCCCCCCTTTGTCCCAACCCAAGCGACCCGAGTCGGTGAGAAGGCAGAGAAGGCAGATTGGAGGAAGTACAAAGGTAGGTATAAAAACTGCACTTATTTAACCTTACATCAATGATTATCCTGAGCTAGCTTCCTGTAACAAGGTGATACGTTACATCTGCCCTGATGATGGACACTGCAACGCTGTCTGAAACGTCGGCTAAAGAATGAGGAAGCGCAACACGGCATAACACCCCAAAAACAAATAACGAAAATATATTGCTCCAATTTATTATTCAAAAAATTTAACCGCAATTACTTTCGAGAATTAGTACGCTAGAGATATGACAGTTTATGCGGTTTTCTCTAAATCAATGAAAGTTGATACAGTGGATATAGAAACTACATGACTCTAATCTTCTTGAAGTCTGTTTATTTCATGGGACTCCATTTGTTGCATCATATAATGATTCAGTCTACCGCAATAGCCACCAAATTCATGTAAAAGTATTGCATAAACAATGATACAATCGAAGATCTATGGTATAAATATACGAGTACATGAATCGCATTTGCAGCTCTGTTGTACTAACTAACTAACCATCACACAATTTCCCCGCAGGGGTAGGCAGTTGCACTATAGTTAATACATATTGGTACAAAGGCCCCGAGAACCATCTATTTGACGCTTTTATAATTTTATCGTTACCGTGACGACAAAAAAAGCAATATTCATTTGTTCCTTACAGCTGTAAAATCTATAGAGGTAAAATCTGGTGTCCCGCAAGGTTCCCACCTAGGTCCGCTCTTGTTCAACGTTTATATAAATGACATTGGGTCATGCTTTTAAAATTCCGAGTATGTGCTTTACGCTGATGCGAGTATCATGAAAATATTCAAAGTGGGAGTGTCACCCCCCAAGTGCGCAATTCTCCAATCTCTCAAACGTCAATTGTCAATGCGCTGATGGTTTTGCTTTTGTTCTTAAATATATAATGCTGCCGTCTTTCTTACACACAAAATAACAACAATTGAAAACGAGACAAACGCTGAACGTATGTCTGCGTAAAAAGTAGCACTTTGGAGAAAACAGTCACACGTTTTTTGTGTGTCTCATCTTTTGTCTCACCATTAATCAATATGCAAGTAAGAGCTGCAGCATTATAGCAATAAGCAACGTATGTTTATTATCTTTTTGCCGTCAGAGTACTGTAAATGTAAATCGTCACGATAATAATAAATGCGCTCATTCTATGTATTGTTATTTAATATTTAACTGTTAACCTCATTCTTGCTTTACGATCAAATATAAATGTATCTATTATTCTAAATTCATCTTACAATACATTTGCAAGGCCACGCAGTACATTCCAGTAGCTCTGAATGGTCGAGTTATAAAGTGAACATGAATTAAAGTGCGAAAGCTCGGGTTATTTTAGAATTTATTGATCGACCTAGATGAGCTTTTAGTATAATCGGTAAACGCTTAATGCATTTACATTGATGGATTTCTCATTCTTTATAATAATAATACTTTTTACAACAAGTGTTATATTTTTTTATTGTTTTTTTACAGTTTTATTTTAAAGTCTTCCATTGACCTGAATCAATTTTTTACCTTTGAAAAATGTGCTTCACAACACAGGTGAACTTTTAGCGTAGACGACATTATGCATTTTCTTCGATAAATGTACTTAATTTCAAAAATTATAAATTGATTTCGTTAAAAGTAAAAATGTATATTATATGAATACCGCACACGAGTTCTAACTGCTCCCGTTTGGAGCTAGTGGGACTATGGCCTCCCCAATTGGGATATGTTGTGAGGCTGAAGGTAGTGGGGAGGGGAAGGAGATAGGGAAGAGGAAGGTGGGGAAGTACCTGGCTCTTCAGATCTGGTCACCAAACACGGCTAAAGCCATTTAAAGCAACGTTTCAATTCTGAATGGTGGTCTTACACCAGGGTGATACTGAGAGTATCTTCCACTCTGGAACGTGCCCCAAATATTCAACATATTATTTTAAAAGAATAAATTGTGAAATAACACAAATTAATCAAATGAAATTTATTTGCCACGCCGGGATTCGATCCCGCGACCTTCGGAGTGCGAGTCAAGTACTTACCGCTGGACTACGCCGGCCGTCGTAGTCAAATTGATGAAAATTCCTCCCTAAGGCTTTTTTTACGCACCAGATTTAAATGTCCGGGTTAAATTTTCCCCCCAAAAAAAAAAAAAAAAAAAAAAAAAAAAAAAAAAAAAAAAAAAAAAAAAAAAAAAAAAAAAAAAAAAAAAAAAAAAAAAAAAAAGAAGGAAAAACTAAACCCTTTCATACACTTCCCCAAATGATCATCTAGTGAATCCACGTTATGCAATTGCACTATATAAGTATTATAAATACAAAACAATACAAGAACAACATGTCAACCTACTAGAGACCAAATGGGAATATAATTCACCGACTCCAGATATTTTCATATCAGAGGGTTCGGCTCTGTGGCATTTCTAATTGAACCTATAAATCCTACTGATCCCTCAATATAAATATTTAAAAAATCTTTTGTAATCCTACATGTATTTAAAATTACTGCTTTTTGCATTTTTATATACAAATTCTTTGACAAATCTAATATGCTTAAATTTTGAATCAGATTCCTAGGTATTATGCCAGTGGCCGAAATAACAAATGGTAATATTTTTATAGTCCGAGAATGCCAAATTCTTTTAATCTCATTTCCTAAATCTGTGTATTTTCTAATTTTTTCAGAAACAGTTTTTTGAATATTACAGGAATTTGGAATAAAATAATTAATATTGTAATATGTATTTTAATTACATGAAGACAAAATTAGCGAAACTCAATCCAAAATCTGAAACAATCTAGGACGTCCTAGATGTGACCGTATCTTTTTCTATGTTTTTTCTGAATTCAGATTTTCCATTGAGTTTCGCTAATTTTGTCTTCATTTAATTAAATATCACAATTTGAGGTTTTACCAATAAGTCAAAAATAAAAACAAATATTTATCCTAGTCTTGCAGAATATTGTCGGATATTAATAAATGAAAATAGAAAAAATCTATCCGAGAAGTTATCCAGATAGAATTTAGTTCGGGTTTTGAATCTTGCAATCATAAAGATAATAGCCAATAATATGTGCGTTAAGAAAATGAAGATAATGGTAGTTCATAGTCGAAGCATAACACAGTTAAATATGACCGAATCGGATAGGGATACGTTAGCTGAGTTTGTAGAGTTCCGCCCCGAAAAGGCGTAGGTCCTGGGTCTGAGTCTTTGATTTGACCATATCTTTCTCTGATTTTTCTGTTTTCAAATTTTCGATGAGTTTAGTCAATATTGCCTTCATTTAATTAAAATATTAAGTTAAAAATTAACAATTAATATTGGTTGACATTTGACATTTTTTCGTACACGGTTGACATTTGTCACATCAGAATGGATCGTTTCTTAGTTCAACAGGTCGGCTGTGGAATAATTTGCCGCCCTAATTGCGTCCTCCCTCGTACAACATATTGTAGACTGTCCTATGTTTCTCTTCCTAGATGACCGTATCTTTTTCTAATTTTTCTGTTTCAAATTTTCGATTGGAAGCCGCTAATATTATTTCATTAATTAAATATTACAAATATATTTTTTATATTCAAAATGTATAGCAAAAGTCCATTAAGGATATGTGCTACTTTCCTTATTTTGGTTTAAAATTATGATATAGGCCATCGAAGAAGTCAATTTAGCATGATTTTAGAGGCAAGTTTTGCATTTTTTGTGAGGTAATTATTATTATTTTAGTTTGTTTGAGTATTTTGGCCTCAATTCCAAATTTAAGTTTTGTATGAAAAGGGCCGCGCAGCCGTTCCCCTTGACGTAATTCAAAACCCTATTGATTTCAGATGAAAACTGTGGCCTCCAGAATGCACAGAAATAGCTACGTCTGATGATGACTTTCGATGGATCTTTCTTATTTCCAGAGGAAATTCTTCAAAAATTTCACAATATTTTCTTAAATATATATATATAAAATGACCTCAACTTTTAAATAAATTATAATAATTGTTCGGCTTTCTATATCGGTAAGACAACACGAAATGTCAATATTCGGATAAAGGAACATCTCCGTTGCCTCAATAATAACGGTTTTTCAGAATTCGCCAATCATTTGATCGATAAAGATCATACGTTCTGTCATAGTACCGGTGCTAACATCTTACATATAAACGGGCATGGTAACAGACTAAACAATCTAGAGGCGCTAGAAATAAAAAAAGCTGTCAAAACCAAAAGTCATATACTTAATGATCAATTAGACATATCAATTAGTCCTATATTAGGTCTGTTTCCAATAAACCCTTAAAAATAAAAATTCCCAGTGCTCCTTACCACCATGCCAGTTGATGCTTTCTTTCTCCAAATTTATTATTATAACCCATTAGTCTACCTAATTATCTTTCGGTTTTTCCCATTACTTGAGTACTTATGTTAATGTATTTTATGGCCGTCTATGTGTTATTAATATTTGTATCATGTTGTCTCCCTCTATATTTTGTTATATATAAGCACACATTATGTACTTCTTGTTTAGTATTAATTTGTACCCTGAAGAAGCTTTAATAAAGCGAAACCGGTCGGTTCACGAATTAATAAATCTCGTGGTTTTAAACAAAAAAATATTTTATTTTATTATATACATTTCTTCCATTACCAAAAAAATCATGAAAATCAATAAAAAAAACCTATTTCCCCCTTAAAGGGATTTCCTAAATCGGTTAACAATTTAAAAAAAAAAGTTATTTCAAAAGGTTTTTAAGAAATAAACCTTAAAACCTACTTTTAGTCCAAACGTGTGCGTGATTATAAGTAACTACAGTATGACTATTAAATACTTGGTCTTAAAAAAACTGTTAAGTCACATGCGAAACACCCTGTAGTTCGATAACGCTAAATGATTCTAGAGTTGATCGGGTGCTTAATAATGTACAATTTATTTTTTGAGGTTAGGATTTTGAGCACATAAATTATTTTTATTTATTTTGTTAATAGTTATACAAAAATGAAAAAAAATAATATGTCACAGATAATTTTAGCAATAAAATTGTATTTTTTTAAAGTTGTTTCTTACATGCTTTCTTACATTTCTATCAAAAAAACACACATTTTTAGTAGTTTACTTTTGTATTTTTTATAAAGTAATTTAAATAATATTTTTAATTGTACTGAAGGGAAACGATAGAAAAAACTTCAATTTATTTAAAGCATATTTTTTTGTATTTATAATGTTAACCAATTCGTAGTAAAGATTAATCGAAAATAGTCTTAATATAAAAATCAATGAATTCTTGAAAACCGTTCACCGTTCAAATAACACCACATACAATATTTTCGCATTACGCCAACACTCTCAGCTAAAAAACAAGTTTTCACAATCCAGATACTAAAACGGTCTACGGAAATCCGCTTATAGATTTCCCTGAAGGATATTATTTCGTTTTCAGAGGCACCGGTATTCAGTGACCAGTGCTTTACTCTGAATAACACATACATAGTAAATTTTTCATTAGAATATATCTCTTTTATAATAACTTTTGAGGGTTATTTTATTTTTATTTTTATTTAATTTTTAAATAGAAACAAACAGTAAATTATATTATTTACAGTGGTGAAAAATATTACAATCAATTCATGGTGGGTGCCAATGATGTGTTTCTTTGTAGTGTCTTATTTAGTATCTTGAGGCGATTTTTCGCAAAAACAGCGCTATATAAGTTGTCCAAATTTATTATTATATTAAGTAATTACCAAGTCTCGGAGGTATAATATAGGGACATATTGTCCCAGAGGTGTCAATATCTTTTTCTGATTTTTCTGTTTCCAGATTTTCGATTAAGTTTCGCTAATATTGTCTTCATTTAATTAAGTATTACAATTTGAGGTTTTACTCATAAAGTTAAAATAAAATAAAACAATTATTTTTTTAATCAAAAGGTATTTCAAATATCTAGTACTGAAATTTAGTAAAAAAAAATTTAAATTTAGTAATTAGGGAATTCGTTATTTTAGAGGCAATTTAGGAATTATTGGTGGGTTTTTTTCTGAATATCGCACAAGAGTCCCAACTGCTCCCGTCTGGAAGCATGGAGACTATGGCATCCTCAATTGTGGTCTGTTGTGACGCTGAAGGTAGTGGGGAAGGGAAAGAGATATGGGAGAGGAAGGAAAGGCGACTTAAATAAATCGATGCGACCTATTTATTTCGTTCGATCTTGGAGAATCGAAAATTGTTGAAATATGACTAAAGAGCTCATTAACTCCCATTTAGTGTTAAGACGAACTGCCAAAACATAATTAGGTTAGTATTTCTATTCAACTTCGCCAATATATTAATATTTGCTTGGCGTTTGACATTTCGTAGTGTCAATTCATCTGTATAAATCTGTATAAATAAAAATGAATCGCCAAAATGTACGCCGAAATTGGATAATTCTTTTTTGTATGTGTTCGTTATTGTCAGGACAAGGTTTGTATAAAACTAATGGTGAGCTTTGGCATTATAAAATTTGTATAAAAAATTGCAATAAGTGGCGCGCGAGCTGTTTGAAAACTGAATGTACCGGGAATGAATATATGGATTGCGGGAGGAGGGAGGTGAACTCGGGTAGGGAGTTTGCGGAAGGGGGGGATGGGAACCCGGGAGGGGAAGAGGAACCTGGGAGTGGGGAGGGGAACTCGGGAGAGGGTTCGCGGGACCGGGGAAGGGGGGGAGTGGAGTGGGGAGAGGGAAGGTGGAGGCGGGGAACGTGAGAGGCTAAGGGGACGCGGGGGAGGAAGGGGAGGCGGAAGGGGAACGGGATGAATGGGAAAGGACTCGTAGGAATAAACAATTTCTTTATTAAATGGCATAGCAACGCATGCCGGGTACCAGTTAGTATAAAATACTTTCAGTGTTGCCAGCGTACATCAATTTCTTATTATTCCTCTCAATATCGGTTCGTCTGTCAACAATGAATCATTGTAAAGTTATCGATTACACCGTGCTAGGGGGAAAATAATTTCCTTCAGGGCCAATGTCATCTAAGACGCTGTGTGGAGGATATTTTTGAGGGGAGGTAGGCCGGCAAAACGAGTCGAAGAAGCGACCCGTTCTCATGTCACATATGTCAACAGTGTACACATGTTGGGCACGCGTTTGGCGTGCTTCCCGACTATGCACCGGTGCCGAAGGGATCAATGACGCTAGTTCCTCGGAGGATCTTCCATTGTAAAACCGGTAGAACAAGGATAGCATTCCCACCCGACGCCTGAGCTCTAAAGATTGCAATCCGTCTGTTAAATTAGGAGAATCCATCAGACTCACAAAATATTAATTTACTTGGCGCGATTAACGCTAGGAATTTTGATTATTTTTTAACGTTAGATCAACATAGGAACGGGCGTACTGTACAGATACTTGAATACGGGCGGCCACCCGTTCGTGCACAGAGTCGAGGGTTTTTTTTTTCAGGTATTTTGGGACTCCATACCAGAGGTGGCTGTAAAATTCAACCTTGGGGCGCACTTGTGATTTGTACAGGGTTAGCAGTTGTATACTATTAAAGTATCTGCGGGCCCTGTACAGTACACCCGTTCCTATGTTGATCTAACGTTAAAAAAATAATCAAAATCCCAAGTAAATTAATATTTTGTGAGTTTTCACGGGTCTGCGATCGTAATATTATACATTTTAATGATTGTTAAAAATATACGTTGCATCACATCTTTTATATTTCTAATAACATCGAATCTCTCTGTAAGTATGTTTAGTCATAATACGGAGGTGAAATACAGAAGATCTGACCAAGAAAACTATTTTGAAATAAGCGTGGGAGCTACGTACGTAAACTTCGCCGTTCTGACTGATCTAAATCATAAACAACAACTTGCTACATAAACACGTTCTCCCCACGACAGATGTACAACCTTTTAGAATACAGATATCACAGACACACTGAGAAAACAAATAATATGACAGTGGTATAGTCAGGTTCAATATTAAACCTTCGGGCTAATTTGTTCAGTTTTCAGGACAACTCGAAATCGTTGTGTCTCCCTTACATCATGGTTAGAAATTAGATCTAAACGGTGTTAGAAAGAAAAAAATACCAAATAGCTTTATATTCAAATCTAAAAGTTAACTGTAAAATAAATAAAATATACACCTTCATGAATCTAGTTTTATAAATGATCTGCGAACTCAGATTCGCTATTGCCATTTAAAACATGATCATAATTTTGACAAAAACCATGGACTTAAAATATTACAGATAAATAATGTAGAAATTTTTGAAATTAGTAAAAATGTAAATAATAAAGCAGACATAATTAATAAGCAGCAAATTTTTATAAACCCTCTTTTGAACCTTTTCCCACTTAACCGGTCTTTCCCTGTTAATGACTTTGAAATCCCTAATTTTAATAAACTTCCCCACTCTTACCCCTTCCCCTCCCTTCTACCCTTTCCTCCCATATGTGATCTATGTTTAATTTTTAAGTTTAGTATACATTTGAGCCTGATGATGTGAACATCGTTCACGAAACATGTCGATTGTGTATAAATAAAAGTGATGTTAACAAAGTTATTTGTCTTTTCATTAAAATAAATAATGCCATCACAAAGTGAAAACCTTTCCGAAGAAGCTTTCTTCGAAAAATTAATAGATGTATATTTGATATGACATGTAATCTCATCCAACGTCGACTAAAATAAAAACTGACCACGTCTCTGGTAAGTTTTTATAACACGAGTATATATTTATTTATTAACGCCGTTTTTAGGAACTAAACCAAAAGAATAGTAAAAATTATACGATATTCCTTGCACATAACTTAACTGCCTCAGTAACAACAGTTGGTATTTATTTAGCGATGAATTGAAAATGTCCACAGACTTGGTATAATTATTTCCCTCCATTACTATTCTCGGTATATAAGTATAAGAATAATAAGTATAGTATAAGAATACATGTGATAGTTAGTCTCAGAATTTCTGCACCGAAATAAATCTCGACTTCTAGTATGACGTAGTGGAATCCGAAAGCTTATCAATGAAAGTAATTCTGGACTATCAACTACATCATTTAAAATTTTATGTAGAAATACTAAGTTAGTGAAAATCCGTCTGACTGACAATTTAAGCATTTTCACATCATTTAAAAGAGTGTTATACTTCAACATAATTGCTGGAATACCCATTTTAAAATTCAGAAAAAGTAAGAATGTATTTTGTATTCTTTCAACAGCTTGTACATGAATATTATAATGTGGGTTCCAGACTGGAGAATTGTACTCAAGTTGATTTCTAACAGAGACAGAATTTAACAGTTCAATACACTTAATATTGTTGAAATTTCTAGTTAGCCTAGTTATAAATCCCAACATTTGTAAGCCCTTATTAGAGATTTTCGTTATGTGGGTAACAAATGAACGATTTAATTGAAAAATGTTGTTATTAATTCGCTATTTTTCCGACTGCTTGCGCTAAATAAAACTATGTTTATATACGCCATTGCTTATACATAGTTTATTTAGTTTTATTTTACATAATAATTGAGCCCTTGCCCGGAAAAACGTCGTCTCCAACAATATTCTTGTTCCGAGAAAAAATGAAAAAAATGAAACCGTTATAACATTTATTATTTAAAATAAAATAAGCATACAATTCTTAAGAGTTTTACGTGAAAAGTCGCGAAGAAAAGCAAATTAATTTAATTAGAGTTTATTACTAGAAATTATGGTGAATTTGTGGAAAAATTATTTGACAAAATGTTTCTTTTTACTCTTCGTATCTTACAGAAAGCAACATGCTCTTCTAACATGAATTTACACATGTCATTGATGTATTTGAGCTTAAAAAGAAAGAAAGAAAACGATAAGAATAAATGAAACCATTTACGTTCGAGATATTGTCTTGAGATCAACTTACGACATTATTCCACAAAACTGTTTCGACGGCTAAAAAGTAGCCTTAATAATATTTTTTCTGGACAAATTCTACTTTTCTGCATTCTTCAGTTTGAAGTCTTTCTAGTTGAAGTCATAAGACGTTCGATTTCTTCATTTATTCCCATAAATTAAACCACAATCCCTACCTTAAAAGATGCGTATTAATATGCCCAACATTATTCCATCAATAACTCAACATTCATAATTTTGTTGGATACAACATTATTCCATCAATTACTCAACATTCATAGTTTTGTTGGATACAATATTATTCCATCAATAACTCACATAGTTTTGTTGGATAAAACATTATTCCATCAATAACTCAACATTCATAGTTTTATTGGATACAACATTATTCCATCAATAACTCAACATTCATAGTTTTGTTGGATACAACAATATTCCATCAATAACTCAACATCCATAGTTTTGTTGGATACAACATTATTCCATCAATAACTCAACATTCATAGTTCTGTTGGATACTATATTATTCCATCAATAACTCACATAGTTTTGTTGGATAAAACATTATTCCATCAATAACTCAACATTCATAGTTTTATTGGATACAACATTATTCTATCAATAACTCAACATTCATAGTTTTGTTGGATACAACAATATTCCATCAATAACTCAACATCCATAGTTTTGTTGGATACAACATTATTCCATCAATTACTCAACATTCATAGTTTTGTTGGATACAACATTATTCCATCAATAACTCAACATTCATAATTTTGTTGGATACAATATTATTCCATCAATAACTCACATAGCTTTGTTGGATAAAACATTATTCCATCAATAACTCAACATTCATTGTTTTATTGGATACAACATTATACCATCAATAACTCAACATTCATAGTTTTGTTGGATACAACAATATTCCATCAATAACTCAACATCCATAGTTTTGTTGGATACAACATTATTCCATCAATAACTCAACATTCATAGTTTTGTTGGATACAACATTATTCCATCAATAACTCAACATTCATAGTTTTGATGGATACAACATTATTCCGGGCAAGGGCTCATTTATATTACAGTCTGCAGATGCATTCCCCCAGTTACTACAAAATTTAATAATAAAAATCCTCGATATTTAATATTTGGCCACCGGCGCTCGTTAAAAAATCAGTTTGGCTCGTGACTCAGTGGAATGAACCTAACACCGGCAGATTGTATTGAGTTGGACCAGAATAGATTCAGCAACTCGCATCTCTAGCAGCTGACGCGAGCTGGTACGAGCAGCTACCAACAGCGAGCATGGAGGGAAATATCCGATATTACGATCTAATAAAATCATTTTAAACCTCACGCATTATGTTAATAAATATTATTTGGAGAAAGGTGATTTATTTTCATTTTTAATGCTGCAATAGCAAAGTTTGTTTTTATTGGTTTGCCAGAAAAATTCTAATTTTGATTATTTATGTATTTATTTTATTAATTTTTAGGATAAATTCAGGATCTGCAACTTAAGGGCCCGCAACCCGAATTTCTACAGATTTCTTACATATATCCCTTAAACACGTTAAGTTTTAAAGCTCTTAAAAAAATATATGTTATTCTTGAAGATAATATCTGGACATTGCCCACGCCGAAACGCAAATTATATAAAATTCCCCCGATAGAAAAAAATCGCAAAGTATGCTCCAAAAATTATTATAAACATGTTTGTTTCAGTTATTTTACAAGTTACATGTATGAAAAAATTCACAGTGTTTCTTTGAATGCTGTTTATGACAATTTTTGCTCTATTTTAAACGAGTCGTGTTTTATTAAACATTTTCGCAATTTTCGCATCGATTTTGTCGCTGTAAATGTAAGCGCTCTCCTCTAACATTCGTAATTCCGTATCTCTCCATCTTCTTCTTTTCGGGCCAGATTGCGGAGCATTAAGGCTCCGTAGTAATTTGTTTGAAGTGAAAACTTCTTTAGCACTGTCGTAATTTGTAACTCGATGAAACGCAAAAGCGACACTAAAAAGAGACAAATGCGAGTACATACATCTGTAGGATTTAGCCTGTGAGAGAATGAGATAGAATAATGGTCTCCTCTTTGTGCGGTGAGCCCCACTCTTGTCTACTGTCGTTTTCTGAAAGTTTCACTTCTACCGCGTATGAACACTGGTTTTTTTGTGTAAATACCTCACAAAAGTACCAGCTGCTCTCGTCTGGAGCCAGTGAGATTACGGCATCCCCAATTGGGGTATGTTGTAAGGCTGAAGGTAGTGGGGAGGAGAAGGAGATAGGGAAGTACCTGGCTATTCAGATCTGATCACCAAACACAGCTAAGTGATTTCAAGTAACATTTCAATTCTGAATGGTGGTCTTACACCAGGACTATTCTAAGAGTATCTTCCACTCTGGAACGTGCCGCAAATATACTTTTATTCGCAAATATGGACCTTCGGATTGCGAGTCAAGAGCCTTGCCCCTCGACCATGACGGTCGTCGTTCAAAAAGAAGAAGGTATGGTTTGAAAGGGAGATATGTAAATACGAATGTTAGAAGGAGCGCGCTAATATTAAAAAACCGATTATAATTTAGCTAAACTTGTGAAAATCTATCTTCTATCTTCTTCTATCTTCTATCTATCTATCTTCTTCTTCTATATAAATAAAAATGAATCGCTGAAATGTATGTACGCGCATAACTTCCGAACGACTGCACCAAATAGGATAATTCTTTTTTAATTGTGTTCGTTATTGTCAGGAGAAGGTTTGTATAAGACTACTTGTGGGCTCTGGCATTACGAAATTTATAAAAAAATTGCAATAGGAGGCACGTGAGCTGTTTGAAAACTGAATGTATGGATTGCGGGAGGGGAAGAGGGGGGTAACTAGGGTAGGGGGTTCACGGTAGGGGGAGGGTAACCTGGGAGGGAGGAGGGGAACTCGGGAGGGGCGTTCGCAGGACGGGGGAACGGAAGGAGTGGAGTGGGGAGAGGGAAGGTGGAGGAGGCGGAGTGGGAACGTGGAAGAGGAAGTGGGTGCGGAAGGTTAACGGGACGAAGGGGAAAGGACACGCAGGGAGGAACAATTTCTTTATTAAATGGCATAGCAATGCATGCCGGGAACCAGCTAGTATTTAATAAAATACGACTTAAGACATGTTAAATAATAGAACAAAATGTGTTTTTTTAATAATTTTCGCAACATACTTAGCATTTTTTTCTATCGAGAGAAATTCATATAATTACCGATTTGGCGGGGCAAATGTAGTGTGTATAGATATTACGAGCATCTTCAAAAATATCATGTAATTTTTTAAAACCAAAGAACATAACTTTTTCTTTTTATGTACTGTGACATTTGATTTGATATGTCAAGAATTGTTTTTTATGTAAATTTTGTAAATACACAATGTATACTATTTAATGCCATCTGCAACTTTAAAAACTTTCTCTTGTATTGTAATACATTATTTTTACAAAAATTTTTCTTTATGCCTACCATTCATGTGATGTTTACTTTTTCAAGTTCATCTTAAAACTGTGCCTCTATATTATAAACTAAGAATCACAGCAGCCAACAAAACATACTTCTCTTTGCTGCCAGTGTTTAAGTCACGTAGTGTCCACAGAAAAACCAAAATAACCATATATAAGACCATTGTTAGAACTGTATTGGCATATGGATGTGAGGCGCTGACACTGACGGTAAAGATGGCTGAAATGCTGGATACTTTTGAAAGAAAAGTGCTGAGAAGAATATGTGGACCCGTGAAAGAGGGTGAACAGTGGCGCATCCGGCACAATACAGAATTGTATAATATATATAAGGCACCTAGCATCTCAACACATATGAGACTCCTCAGGCTGAGATGGGCTGGGCATGTACAGAGAATGCCGGATACTCGCGTCCCAAAAAGAATTTTGACTGGACACCCAGGTGGAAAGAGAAAAGTGGGAAGACCCAGACTGAGGTGGGAAGACGAAGTAAGAGGGGATGCAGCACAGCTTCAGGAGGAGTTGGAGGCGACTGTTGCAGGAGGCCAAAGCTCGATATGGGCTGTAGCGCCATCGAAGAAGAAGAATATTATAAACTCATCGTGTAAAAGCCCATCAGGGCGTTGAAACATTAATAAATAAAATAAGAGTTTTCAAGGAAAATATGTTAAAAATCGGAAGAAATTCGGAATTCCGAGTCTTAAATGAGAGATCCACGCAGCAATTGCGATTATTAAATCCTATATCAATACAATATAGACTAAAACCGTCATATATCGTCAGTTATCAATAATTGCGAGCACGGTCAACAATTGGTAAGTATAAATAGTTTCATATGAATAAATTCGGATACATTTATTCGAGACGCTATCCAGGTTACAAACCAATTTATAGAATGATTTTTTCCAATAAAAAGGGTAGTTGCCCATAAAATAGAAAAATAATTAGTTGAAGATAATATCGTTAATTCTAAAATTTGAAATATGAGATTGACTATTATGACGGTTTGACAGAAGGTGGCAAAGCGAAATTGGTTAACGCGCACGTCCCGGTTAGATGAGAGGTCTGGGTTCGGGTCCCAGTTGCGACCATTGTCTTTTTTCTGTGTCTTGTTCTATTTCATATTTTCGTTTAGATTATTATTGTTGTCTTCTTTTCAATGTAAATAAAGACGCCATTAATAAATTAACTCCTTTTTTAGTGTCAATAAGCAAATGCGGACTGCCAACGCATATTTAGATCAGTATTTCAATTTAATATTGTCGATTCATTCATATTTTTTACGTAATTTTTTTGTGTTTGATGTTTCCAAATGTAAATTCATGGAAAATACCTCGAGTGATGCCAGCATATATCGATTTCTTATTTATTCCCTATCAATAACGGTTCGGCTGTCAACAGTGAAATTGGTTTATATATGTTTTTTTTAAATATTGTTTATATTTCTGAGTCTTCATTTTTTTTATTATCATATTGTTATACAGCCGATGCATGCATGAGCCTGGTATGGTGGTCGTGATAATGCAAATAAATATTGTAATGTGAAATTTGTATGAAATAATAAATCTATATAAATAAAAATGAATCGCCGAAATGTATGTACGCGCATAACTTCCAAACGACTGCACCAAATTGGATAAATTTTTTTTTGGTGTTCGTCATTGTCAGGACAAGGTTTGTATAAATTACTGGTGAGCTCTGGCATTATGGAATTTGTAAAAAAAATGCAATAGGTGGCACGCGAGACGTTTGAAAACTGAATGTACCGGAACGGAATGCGGGGTGGGAAGGGGGGAGGGGGAAAAAGGGAGGGTATAGGAGGGGTGGTAGGAGGGAGGGGGGGAGTGGAGTGGGGAGAGGGAAAGTGGAGGAGGCGGAGTGGGAACGCGAGAGGGAAAGGGGACGCGGGAGAGAAAGGGGACGAATGGGAAAGGACACGCAGTGAGAAACAATTTATTTATTAAATGGCATAGCAACGCATGCCGAGTACCAGCTAGTAAGACAATAAAAAAACATTATTTATATATCGATTGCTGTGTTTCAGATTCTAATATATATTTGACAAATCCTTATAATTGATGATAATACTTATATTATATCGGTTACGATTCTTGGCTACGAATTCGCAAGTCGCTGGTTCGAATCCCAGCGTGCGCAAGTAAATTGTACTAGATTAATTTTGTGTTATTTCACAAACGTATTCCTTTAAAATAGTATACAATATATTTGCGTCACGTTTCAAAGTGGTAGATACGTTTAGTATCGCCCTGGAGAAAGGCCACCATTAAGAATCGAAAACGTTGCTTGAAATGGCTTTGGCCGACTAGATCTGAATAGCTGGGTACTCTTCTCCTTCCTCTTTCTCATCTCATTCTTAGCCCACTACCTACAGCCTCACAACTTATCCCAAATGGGATTTTTTTACATTAGTTCCACTCAGGAGGCCACAACGAATAATCAAAGCCTTTGTCAATTTTGGGGATGCTATGTAGAGGATATTTGTATGGTAAGGAAGGAGAGAAAATTCTGGGAAGGAAAAATGTAGTACGAGGGGTGGGTAGAAATCTGAGGGTTAATGTGCCCAGGAGTGACGGACATGTGAATTCATCCCTCTCGCTGCGGTACAAGGGTCGAAAGAGTCCGCCTGGAGAAATCAAAGGCCTAAATCAATCACTCTCAACCGGCCCGCCATACAGCAGATAAGCAGATGCTTTTGCCATCAAGATCTGAACAAATCTCATCCCATGAACTCGGGCACCCTTGTTAAGTTATCAAACGTAGCGTACCACTTGGGGTGACCTGTAGCTTATGTAATGGTTATCCAATAAATGGTTCCCGGGGCGGTGGTACCCTTACTCGTTTGCTAAATTAAGAAAATTATTATAATCTTTATCCCAATACCAAATGTTTTTTCGTGAACATCTGGGAAAAAACTAGAGGCAGAATATTTCACTTTCCTAAGAACTAATCGACCATGATTGTGTTGACCTTCATATCATTACTTGCATTAAAAGCTATTTGGATATTTTAAAGTATTGGCCTCGAATAAAAATCTAAGAATTCAAGGTTAGGTTTAAATTTTCTAAAAAATATATTTATCTTAGCTTCACGTACAATTTATTTTTAACCTTCGAAGACAGCAATCACTTCATGGATTAACGTTATAACAAAATGAAAATTTATTTTTTTTCAATCACTTTCTTACTAAAAGATCTGTAAATGCTTCTTCCCATTAAAATCCAGACTGCTGTCCAGAAACACGAAGATTCTTACTAGTGTACAAAACACTTATCAGACCAGTACTTACGTATGCAGCTAAGACTTGAGTACTAACAAAGAGGAATGAGCGAGCACTGGACGTTTTTGAAAGAAAAATTTTGAGGCGCATCTTCGGACCGGTTCTAGAAAATGGATTTTGGCGCAGACGTTATAACAATGAGCTCTATACTTTGTTTAAGGAGCTAAACGTCGCAAAATTTATAAAACTGGAAAGACTTCGGTGGCTGGGTCATGTGGAGAGAATGACCAAACATCGAGCACCAAAATCCCTGCTGAACTCAAGACCAATAGGGCGAAGGAGCCTGGGAAAACCAAGATTAAGATGGAGCGACAACGTCCTCAAAGACATATCTATCTTGGAGCTTCTAAACTGGTGAGAGCTGGCACAAAACCGAGATGAGTGGAGGAAGACTCTTGAGGAGGCCAAGACCCACCAGGGGTTGTAGAGCCAATAGTGATGATGATGATGAAATGCTTTTTCATATAGAAGCCAACAACAAAAACGCAGCAAATATCTCACCAATGCGATCACAACATAATATATACCCACTACTTAAAATGACTACACTTTTTCAAGATTCCTTTTTGCTAACGTGCTAACTAATGTATATTTTTTATAGCATGAAAACAATAATTAATCAGTCAATTGAAAATAAATTTAATTAATTATTTTAAATAAATTAATAAAAATATTAATTTTCAATTTACGAGGCGGGAATGGGTACCGCCGCCCAGAGAACCTTTATTGGATAACCAACACCTCTGCCATAGGTCACCCCAAGTGGTTCGCTATGTTTGGTGATTTAGCAGGGGTGCCCGGGTTCGTGGGATGTTGTTTGTTTAAGTCTTGGAGGCGGATGGCCAAGACACACTGAACCCCAGATTTCTACCCACCCCTTAAACCCTTTTTCTTCCTAGAACTCTCCTCTCCTTCCTTTCCTTAAAAAAACCCTCCACACAGCATCCCCAAAGATGACACAGGCCCTGAGGGAAATTATTTTCCTCGGGGCCTCCTGTGTGGAGCTCATGTAAAAAAAAAAAATGTGAGGTTCTTTGCCGTGTTGCACTACCTTTATCTTTAACCAACGTTTGGACAGCATTACAGTGTCCATCAAGTTAAGGACGTTCTTGACTTACCAGTGATTACTATTTGGGGTAAAAAACGTAAATTAAATTTTGGTCTCCGGTGACTTTTTTGATGTTTGGACTTGACCTAAGTGAAAATTAACTTTAACTGAAGTTTAACCAGTTATTTGTTTTTGGGGTGTTAAGCCGTGTTGCGCTACCTCCTTCTTTAGCCAACGTTTTGGACATCGTTGCAGTGTCCATCATCAGGGCAGATCACACATCTATCGGATCTGCCGGATCTGCCCTGATGATGGACACTGCAACGATGTCCGAAACGTTGGCTAAAGAAGGAGGTAGCGCAACACGGCATAATACCCCAAAAACAAAGAACGAAAATGCTTTTGGCAGTGAAAATCTTAAAACGTATCTTTAACTAGTTTTATTCATTTTAGGAGTCGGGTATAAGTATCGCGTCCCCGGAAACCATTTATTGAATAACCTACACCTCTGTTGTAGGTCACCCTAAGTGGTTCGGTACGTTTGGTGACCTGACAGGGGTGCCCGGGTTCATGGGGTGAGGTTTCTCAAGGTCTTGGCGACCGATGTATCTGCCCACCTGATGCGTGGCGGGCCGGATCGAGAGAGTGTGATTGAGGAAGTCTTTTGACCTCTCTAGCCAAAATCCTTCAACCCATCGCATTGTGCCGCAGTTGAAGGGTTGGATTCATACGTCCGTCACTCCTGGACACACTGACCCCCGGTTTCCTACTCACCCCTTATACCTATTTCCTTCCCAGAACTTCCTATTCTTCCTTTCCTTAAAAAAAGCACTCCACACAGTATCCCCTAAGATGACACAGGTCCTGAGGGAAATCATTTTCCTCAGGGCCTTCTGTGTGGAGCAAATGTAAAAAAAATTCTTAGTGAAACATGACTAATGAACTTTATATAATTAACTAATGAAGTTTAACCAATTTAACTAAGTAAAACTTAATTAATGTAGTGTAACCAATTTAACTAAGTGACACTTAATTAATGCAGTGTAACCAATTTAACTAAGTGAACTTAATTAATGTAGTGTAACCAATTTAACTAAGTGAAACTTAATTAATGTAGTGTAACCAATTTAACTTAGTGAAACTTGACTAATGAAGTTTAACTACTTTAACTAATGAAGTTAATTAATATAACTAAGTTAAACATAACTAATATAGTTTAACTAAGTGAAAATACCTAATGAAGCTTTACTAAATTAAATTAACTATGTGAAACTAAGCTGAAGTTTAACTAAGTGAAACTTAATTAATAATAATGTTTTTCTTTTTTAACTAAGTGAAATTAATTAATAATAATGTTTTTCTATTTTAACTAAGTGAAACTTAGTTAATGGTAATGTTTTTTCTATTTTAACTAAGTGAAACTTAATTAATAATAATGTTTTTCTATTTTAACGAAGTGAAACTTAATTAATAATAATGTTTTTCTATTTTAACTAAGCGAAACTTAATTAATAATATTTTTTTTAAACTAAGTGAAACTTAATTAATAACAATATTTTTTCTATTTTAACTTAGTGAAATTTAATTAATAATAATGTTTTTCTATTTTAACTAAGTGAAACGGCAAGGGCGTGCTGTGTAAATTGCCTATATCCAGGCGCAGGTGAAAGTTCATTTGAAACGCTGATCCGTGAGACCACAACGTGAATATGCATCTCTTACAGAAACCTACATATAATAAATTGTTCTTGGGCTAACGTCTTATGGAATTTAGCCCAAATCTTACAGATATATTATATTTTACCGCATATTAGTATCGCGTTGGTTGTTAAAATGATATATTCAATGTCGTCAAAAGAGATGTTGATTTGACAAATATACGCTTACGTCAATTCATAAATCAATGTAAGTTTTTAATAAGACGGCAGCATGTTTCATTATAAAATAAAATTGAATTTATTACTTTAGCTTTCGCAAGTCAGAATGAGTCACGGTTTTAATACGTTTGTCAGATTTCTTGGATAACAAACAGCTTGTTACGCGTTCGGCTGGTTTCAAGGTGCCTACGGGTACTTGGGTGAAAATAGAACAGGCGAATAGAAAATGTATAATAGTTACCCTCTCCTCGGGATGTGCTCCTGGGGGGGGGCAGTGCGCAGTGGCCTGCGTAGACTGACGAAAAATCAACCTTATCTCAAACACACTTTTCAGAATTATTGAAATTAACTGAAAGTATCACGGAACGGCGCACGAAGCGGTAATGTTAACGTCTCTCTCAATCGAAGAGACGCGGCAACTTCTACGCGGATATAACCACACTATATGTTTTTGTAGTCTGTGGACAGTTGAATTTATGTTCTTTTTCGAGCATTTTCAACCCTTTAAGCAACACTTTGATTTTACACAGATTAAAATGGTGAAACGCGCCGCAAACAGCTTGTAGAACGGCGATTCGCGGAAACGCGGTTTTCTTGCTGTTTTTGGGGGTTTGCAGCAAACGCGTTGGAGATATTCGATTTTTCGTTGACAGGCAAGAAGCTGACGGGATTTTGAGCTTCTGAGAGCGGGGCTCTATCGGTTTCGTTGTCTAAATAAGACTGGCAGCGAGCGGATAGAGCCGCGGAGCATTTTGGCGACAGAGTGGGAAGAACGCCCACGCCATCTTCTCTCAGCTACACACTTCACCAAACACTCTATGATATACATTCCACACATACCGTCTCACCCTCCTGACGAAACGGACAAATAATTCTCTGACTCGCCGATACTTTAAAAAGAAAACACGGGGAAATGACGTTATGCATTCGAGGTAATTCAGAAATTGCGAGTGGTCTCTCTGGGAAAGCGTGGACAACATTCAACCGGGTCCAAGTCAATCCCAGCAATGCATTTAAAAATGAATGTAAATCATAAAAAAATGGTGTTTTCAATTCAAAGGTAAAGTTTAGAAACATGGCCTTTAATACGATACTGTAACGATAATAGAACTTGTGGGGAATACCACCATGGCTGCGGGACTGGTCTATTGACGTATATAAAGACAAAAATTTAAAGCAAAGGTGTTGGAACTAGGTATTTCTTAGAAGAACAAAATTGTCAATAATTAACAGTCGATCCTTCACAAAATAGAGACACAATATACACGAACCAAAGATCAGGTCTTCAGAACTGGATAATGTGTGAATGTGAACAAGTTTAAAACATGGAGCGTATTGCGGGAGTGTCTTCACTTCTTCACCACCAGTTCCAGGGGAATGACGATATAATATGTCTTTAAATTATATTTAATTGTTTTTTTAGATTACAGACAAGTAAGTGAGAACCATTATAAACCGTTTTGAAGAAAACTCAGTATAAAGATACATAATACAAGGAAGAAAGATTATAGATCGACAGGTTAAGGTCCGGTAATAAGGGTTCAAAAAGAAGAAGAAAGTGAGATACGTAAATACGAATGTTAGAAGGAGCGCGTTAATATAAAAAAAAACGGTAATAATTAAGTGAAAATGGTGAAAATATTTATTAAAACACGGCTTGTTTAAAATAGAGCAACCATGTATCGACAACGATTTATGTTATATTTAAAGATAAATTGTAAATTTTTTCATACCCGTAACATGTTAATGATTTTTAACGTAACATGTTAATTTTGACGGCCGGCGTAGTCCAGCGGTAAGGCTCTTGACTAGCACTCCGAAGGTCGCGGGTTTGAATCCCGGTGTGACAAATAAATTTTATTTGATTAATTTATGCTATTTCATAATTTATCCATTTAAAATAATATGTAGTATATTTGCGGACGTTCCAGAGTGGAAGATACTCTCAGTATCGCCCTGATGTAAGACCACCATTCAGAATTGAAACGTTGCTTAAAATGGCGTTAGCCGTGTTTGGTGACCAGATCTGAATAGCCAGGTATTTCCCCACCTTCCTTTTCCCTATCTCCTTCCCCTGCCCCACTACCTTCAGCCTTACAACATACCCCAATTGGGGATACCATAGTCCCACTGGCTCCAGGCGGGAGCAGTTGGGACTCTTGTGCGGTATTTATATAAAAAAGAGGCCCTTTATAATTTAAAAAATCCATAAACAATTCTTTTGTTTAAAAAAAAAACAGCTGCCTTCTAAATTCACATTCATCAAATGCGCGAACTCTCAAACGTGCGAAGTTAAAATAGTCGTTAAGTTTTCTGAAATTTTCTAATTTTCTTAATTTTTCCTTCATTTTTAAGAACCTTCTACAAAGTATTTTAAAACTTAAAAAAAACGATGAATGAAATAGGTTAAGTCGTTCTGAAGTTATGGCGTGACCAGGAGAAACAGGGATTCATTTTTATATATATATATATAGATTTTCCCAGAGTTATTGCATTTAATGGCCCCACCTGGGTGTCGCGTGTTCGATCACAAGCAACATTTTCGGCTTTCTGTGGTGGTAGTAGGAGATTTTCGGTAGGTTATTCGTAGCCCGGGAATGTTTGTCTTTCTTTTAAAAAAAAATTAAAAGAATGAAATCACACGTAGATAGAACCAAAGTGAGCGGTGAAAGATGACGAACGTAAAATTATTTCTAGAAGGCGGTGTTTGTTTATGTTGGGTGCGCGATTTGGTCCATGAAGTCAGTGAATCCCGAAGCAGTCTTCAGGTATTTCTAATGTAAACAGACCCAACCATATTTCTCCTCTACTTTCAAAGAGAAGCATCATGAAAAGCATGATTCTATCTCTGCAATGAGCATGTGCGTGAAAATTCTTTTTCAATTCAGGAAAGATTTTGGTAAACAGATTTCTAAAATCTTTTAATCACAGGAGATCATATTTGTCCCAGCTCACGTAGGTCTCATATAAATCGCTGTATTTCCCTACTATCATAGAGAGAAATATGTTCTAAACGGTGATAGAAAGACAAAACAACACGCTTTATATCCATAATCTAAAAAGTAACCACAAGAAAGTCAAATATACACTTTTATAAAACCAAAGTTTTGAATCGCAATTTGAAAAAAAAAATTTACTTTGGGAATTTTTTATTAATTATTTTTATAAAATAAAAAAATGAGGTGGCAATAACGTTTATAATACATTTGTTTTAAAAAACATGTATGTGTTTTTATTTTTTTTCGTTATCATTAATTTTAGTTGAAATAATCGTAAGGTGAGTTTTTTTTTAAAGTTGTTTATGTTTACATGCATATTTTTTACATTTAAAAAATTATATATGTATTTTAGATTGTAAAATATGAAATAGTATTTTATTACCTTTCAAAAAAAGTTTTTAGTTTTTGGATATGTTCAGAAATGCTCCGTTTATTTGCATTTTATTCTAAAGCGGAAATATTTTAACCATCTGAAAAATACGCCAAATTTAGTAAAATTAGTTAAATGGTGGTATTTTTTTAAAAATTAAATCCACACAGTAGGCTCTGCGGAAAACAAGTTCGGGAATGCCGTGTAGAGTGTCTTTTTGATTAGATGAAGTTGGAGAGAGGAAATAGAGCTGTTGAACTAAAAACGAGTCGTGGAAACTAACCGTTCTCGTGTGACAAATGTAAAACATGTAGAAATGTGTTTCCCGATTAACAGCGATAAAAATGTTCAAACTGGAGGTGATAAAAATGTTTATATTCTATACTTTTTGTGATTATTTTTGATCGTAAGTATTTGTAATTTTTCAATAATGACTAATCAAAATAAAAAAATCTTAAATTTGTTATTTTGTAAGACCGTAAATAAATAGACAAACTGAAGTATTTTCGTCACAAAACACGTGCACGGATTTTTTTTATGAGATTTTATTTGAACCTAAATTAAAATTCTGAAGCTTTCCTATATAATTTATTGATTTATTTGACTGCATAATTATATGATTTGAAATGTGTGTTGTGTAATACAAAATTTTGTTTGAAAATTTAACGAATCTGCCAACGACCTTTGGTAAAACCTTATTATACTAAAAATAAACCTTTTTCTCCAAATTTAAAACATGCGAATGCTAGATAAAAGAACAATCTTTCGAAATCCATTTATATTTTTTTGTGGAAAAGAGTCAATACGTCTAAATCTGATTTAAAAATGACATATTTCTGGTTTTCTCTAGTAATACCCTCTTAATGGAGTTACCTTAAGTTGTTTATATTTTCATTCATACTTAACAACGTTTAAAAATTAAGAAGTCATGATCTTAGTCAGTTTTAAAACGAGAATTTTTCTTATTATTAAATGTATGTTTCATAGTTCAATCTTTTCTTAGGCGACCTTCAGCGTGGGGCGGCATTTCCGTTTCGTCAGATCTTTCATTCCCTCCCACTCTCGAGTTTCAAACATTCGTAGCTTTTAAAGCTCTATACAATGACATTAGAATATGTTTTTTTAAATCGCTTTGTCAAATTACCGGTGACTAAACATTTTATAATATAATAAGGTATTATTATATGATGCCAAAATACGACTCTAAAATACCTGCTGAGTTTAAAAATATCATCAAAATATCCCATGACATGTGATGTTTTCTGATTAGATAATTCTCTTGTATTATGTTGATTAGTTTTTTTTTAATGTGATACCGCACGATTAAACATCAATCTTTTTTGATAAATCATTTGATGGCCTCCGTGGTCGAGGGTTAAGGGCCCGCAACACGAATTTCTACCTATTTCTTACATATCTCCCTCAAACCCGTTAAGTTTTAAAGCTCTTAAAAAAATATATGTTAATCTTGAAAATAATATCTACACATTGCCCGCGCCGAAATGCAAATTTTATAAAATTCCCTCGATAGAAAAAAATCGCAAATTATGCTCCAAAAATTATTATAAACACGTTTGTTTCAGTTATTTTACAAGTTATACGTATGAAAAAATTCACAGTGTTTCATTAAATACTGTTTAAGACAATGCCCGTGAGATTTTTGCTCTATTTAACGAGTCGTGTTTTATTAAACATATTTGCAATTTTCGCATCGATTTTGTCGCTGTAAATGTTAGCGCTCTCCTCTAACATTCGTAATTTCGTATCTCTCCATTTTGTTCTTTTCCGGCCCGGTTGCAGAGCCTTGAGGCGCCTCATTGGCGCTCAAAAAGAAGAAGATGGAGAGATATGTAATTACGAATGTTAGAGAAGGGCGCTAACATTTAAAGCGATTAAATCGATGCGAAAATGTTTAATAAAACACGACTCGTTTAAAATAGAGCAAAAATCTCGTGAAAGGCGTCTTAAAAATCATTTAAAGAAACATTGTGATTTTTTTCACAAATATAACTTGTAAAATAACTGAAACAAACAAGTTTATAGTAATTATCGGAGCATACTTTGCGATTTTTTTCTATCGAGGGAATTTCATATAATTTGCGTTTCGGCGTGGAATGCATCTAGATATTATCA
The DNA here is from genome assembly GCA_917880885.1 of Limnephilus marmoratus. NCBI lineage: Eukaryota > Metazoa > Arthropoda > Insecta > Trichoptera > Limnephilidae > Limnephilus > Limnephilus marmoratus. The sequence continues at coordinate 3,464,630 of OU862935.1, forward strand.
TCAAAAATAACATATATTTTTTAAGAGCTTAAAAACGTCAAATGTTTAAGGGAGATATGTAAGAAATCTGTAGAAATTCCTGTAGCGGCGGCTTAACGACCTCCGTGGTCGAGATTTACGGTTCTCAACAAGTAAGCCGAAGGTCACGGGTTCAAATTTTTATTTGATTAATTTGTGTTATTTCACAGTTTATTATTTAATTAAAAATAGTATGTGGTATACTTCGAAACGTTCCAGAGTGCAAGACTCTCTTAGAATCGGTTGACATTTGTCACATGAGAACGGGTCGCTTCCACGACTCGTTCTATCGGGTGTATAATGATTTGCCAGCCTCTGTGTTTCCTCAAGACCGATGTTCAATCCTTCTTCTCATCAAACAGACCCGCCACACAGCATATTCAAAGATGAAATAGGCCCTGAGGGAAATTATTTTCTTCTGGGCCTCCTGCGTGGATTAAAAAAAAATATCGCCCTGGAGTAAGACCACCATTCAGAATCTAAATGTTGTTTGTAATGGCTTTAGCCATGTTTAGTGATCAGATATAATTACCCCATCTTTCTTTCTCATCTATTTTTTTTTAATATGAATACTTCACATGAATCCCAGCTGCTCCCATCTGGAGCCAATGAGACTATGGCATACCCAATTGGGGAATGTTGTAAGGCTGACACTTGTTGAGGAGGAGGAGATAGAAAAGAGGAAGGTAGTGAAAGTACCTGGCTATTCAAATCTAGTCACCAAACACGGCTAAAGCCATTTCAAGCGACGTTTCAATTCCGAATGGTGATCTTACACCAGGGCGATATTGAGAGTATTTTCCACTCTGGAACGAGCCGCAAATATACTACGAGTATATTCATTATTTTTGAAATGAATTAATTGTGAAATAAATTCATTCCCTCCCATTACCGTCAAGCTCACAACCAGGGTTGCCAGGTCTTTTCCAAATACATACCGAACAGTGAGCAAAAAAAAATCGAGGTTAATTTCCCTAGAATTTTCTTGGATTTCGGTGGTACCTTGGCAAATCAAAACCGGCGTCAGGGGAGGTGGGGGGGGGGGGTTTCGGACTTTGAAACAATGTAAGCAGTCAAAACAATCGAATAATCACATTTACGCAAATACGTAGCCACCTGATGTGTAACACTAATCCGCGAAATGGCTTGAAAACAGTGAGCGCGTGCACGAAGCTGCAACATCGCACAAACTAAGTAGGGATGCTACGATCGATTGCCGATTGCATCAAATCTGACAGATGAATCGTTTATTAGAGAAAAATGAATCAGGAAAAAAATACCGAACCGCCCATACTTCGGTATTTTTACCGAACACCGAACACGGTGCTAAAATACCGAACGCTTCGGTAGAATACCGATCACCTGGCAACACTGCTCACAACATACCCCAATTAATGGGGTTGCCATAGATTCACTGGCTCCAGACGGCTGTGAGCAGCTGGTATTTTTGTGCGGTAATAACACATAAAATAAAATACAATAATCACAATAGTCGTTCGCATCAAATTCTATTCACAAGAGTGATGAAGTAATTTGGACAATGCAACAGACAAATTAATTAAATGCTTTGAAAGCAATCAGCTTGAAGAGCTAATGACTTTATTACACATAATGTTCATTGATACTAATTAAAGTTATTGACAACAAGTGTCCCTTGCTAATTATTTATTGGCAGTGTACTAAAGAAACAACGAACTCGTTTGGCGCAACACATCTTTCTATTTATAAATTTGTGTACATCTGTGTGGAATTCTCTTTCTTCTATTTAGTAAACCAGATCTGAATAACCGGGTACACTCCTCTGATTATCCGTCTTTTTTTTGTCTATCCCTTGTCCGTTGTTTCATCCGGCTTCAAAATTTTCCCAACTATGTTGAGGGGATGCAATTTGTTTATAAATGGGTAACCAACAAAATATGTGATCTAAAGGACTCCAGATACTAATATCTACGGCCTGCATGTCGGACGAATATCTACAGCTCATATGTTGGACAAATATCTATGAACTTCAGAGTGAGGACTAATATCTACAGAGCTAAGGTCGGACGAATATCTATGACGGTCCCAGTGGTGACTAATATCTATAGAGCGTAGGTGGGACTAATATCTACAGAGGCCAGCTAGGCAAGAGGTTGTACGGAAAAACTAACCTAACCTACACGATATTAGGTACGTTATTCCAATATGCTATACATAATTGCAAATCCAACCTCTGCCAGTGATGTAGATATTCGTCCTCACTTTGGTTCACGTAGATATTTGTCAGCAGTTTGAGCTGTAGATATTCGTCCTCACTTCGGTTCTCATAGATATTAGTCCGATTTATTGTTTTTGGAATTCCTGTAGATATTAGTAGACACCTCCATCTAAAGTTCCCACATCTAGACCACAGAATGGACAATCTGGGGAGCCAAGAACGTGAATTTTAAAAAGGTGCGTTAGAACAACATCTTACAAAGACAGGGGGTATTTTATCTGGTCGATCGATAAGGATTGGATAGGATAGCATTCGGTAACTTCTCATAGTTCCCTAGGACAACTGCAGATCGCTAACGTACAAACAACAGTGGACGTCGAATATATTAAGAATTGTGAATTGTTACTTTTTCTTTGGACATCTGCAATTATGCTTATCGATCGACCGTGCTAGGAATCTGAAGCTTTAGCATGGTGAAATCGACAACTTTACAAAATCGGATCGATAGGCGTAACTACCGATGATTTTATATCGATGTCCCGAGCACGGTTTCACCGTTGACAGACAAACCGTTATTGACAAGGAATAAATTAGAAATCGATATACCCTGGCATCACTTCAAATTGAGAAGCGAGTATTCTAATATTGCTTTCCTCATAATTTCAAAACTTAGTATTTGGAGATGTCTGACTAATCAACTGAACGATTGATATGCATGTGTAATCAATCCAGAATAAGCATTTAATATATATCTACGAATTTTAAACTATATGTGTATTTTTTTTAATTCACGTGATGGAAGCATTTAATGAATAAGAAGTAGTCTTGCGTTGCAACGAGCTGAATCATCAGACAATATAGTCTATTTTGATCATTTGTCTTAAGAGAAACACGATAGCTATGTCCGGTGATAATATATTTGTTCCCTGTAGTAACCCGATGCAATACAAGTGCCAAAACGGATACATTATTATAAATGTGACCGGGAGACTTGCTTTGGTATGCAATATATAATAGTTTAGATATATATATACCTATCCTTGAACCGAACGATTTGTTTAATTAATATATCTTTTTTATTTTTTTAAATTCATTGAAGCGATGCACCTCGGCGTGTAACGTTCGTAATCAAGTAAAATCCCACACTCCTTATGCAGATGACATTCCCACTTTTTTACGTTAACCCCCACTCAGGAGGGACTGAAGGGCCGATGGTGTGTGGAGGGTCTTTTTAATGAAAAGGAGGTAAGGAGTATGAGGGGTGGGTGGGAATGTAGAGGTCAGGGTATCCAGGAGTAACAGACTTAAGTATCCAACCCTCTCGCTGCGGTGCAAGACGATGGGTCGAGAAAAATTAGATGGAGAGGTTAAAGAGTCTCTCTAAACCAGCCTCTCCTGATCCGGCCCGCCGCATCCGCCGAAACGACCTGAACACACCCCAACCGATACACCCGGGCACCCCTCCTAAGTCACCAAACACAGCCATTTAGGATGACTTATGGCAGAGATGTTGGTTATCCAATAAATGGTTCCCGGGGCTAGGACACTCCCATCCGCCACTAAAAATTGTAACTTAACATCATTCGACGGCCGACGTAGTCCTGCGGTAAGGCTCCTGACTCGCAATCCGAAGGTCGCGGGATCGAATCCCGGCGTGGCAAATAAATTTTATTTGATTAATTTGTGTTATTTCAGAATATATTCATTTAAAATATTATTTTTTTAAGAAAGACAAACATTCCCGGGTTACGAATAAACCAACAATGTTTGAAAATCTTGAAGATGAAAATGTTGTTTGTATTGTGATGGAGGACTTAGCCAGCCGAGGAATGGAACACGCGACTCCCGGGTGGGACCCAAGCGCTATGCCCACTCAACCACTGACCGGTATAAATAGTATATTTGCGGCACGTTCCAGAGTGGAAGATACTCTCAGAATCGCCCTGGTGTAAGACCACCATTCAGAATTGAAACGTTGCTTGAAATGGCATTAGCTGTGTTTAGTGACCAGATCTAAATAGCCACTCAATAGCCTCTTCCCACTACTTTCAGCCTCACAACATACCCCAATTATGCCATAGTCCCACTAGCTCCAAACGGTAGCAGTTGGAACTCTTGTGCGGTATTCATATAAAAAAAATATTTAGAAAACACATCTACGTATATTTTTTGTCAATATTGCGATAATGACTTCCATAAACCGAATCTCGAAGTTGAGAGGAAGCCACAAGCCAAATATATATGTACCTATTCTTAGTGTTCCTTATATTGCCACTGGCACAGGTAAAAGGCATAAAAATCGCTTGGCAAACGGAGTCTAGAGGTCACGATTTCGAGCTCAAAAGATGTTTTTTTTTAATTATTTTATGAATAATTTTATTAGAAAGAACAAAAGTAATCAATGGAAACTGCGACAGATAATTTTTGTCACAAAATTGTATTTTTTTAAGTTGTTTCTTGTACGCGATCATACATTTCGAATGTAAAAAACAAAAGTTTTTAGTTGTTTACTCTTATATTTTTTATAAAGTAATTAACAATCTTATTTTAATTCTACTCAATGGAAACTGAAGGAAAAACTTCAATTTATCCAAATCATATATTTTTGCATTTATAATGTAAACCGATTCGTAGCAAATATTAATCTAAAATAGTGATTTAGCATTAAGCTTCTCTTTAAGCCAAAAAATTAATACAAGTTTGCAGTCCACACGCAGTAGAAGTGAAACCTTCAGAAAACTAAAGTAGTCAAGAGTGGGGAGGCTACGAAACACCGCACAAAGAGGAGACCGATTGTACTATCTCTTTCTCTCGCAGGCTCCTATAGACGTGTGTGCTTGTCTCTTTATAGTATAGATTTTTCGTTTATTTATTTTCGGGAAATCGACAGTTTACATTTTTCCAGTTTGTACATGTTTGTATAGCCAAAATAAAACCAATTATGGATTTTCTCCATGTGACTTTACCTCTGATTAAACAGCGTAATAAAAAAAATTAAAAATAAAATTTAAAATAAAGGAGTACGAGATAAAAAAATGTTATAAAACAAAAAATTAAGTATATAATACTAAAATTTACATAAAACATAAAAATATCAATACATGTGTAACCATAAAAAGCCAGGTTGTACATATAAATCAAATCATAACAGAATTATAAGTATAAACGATAGAAACATAGACACATAACATATTCATGAAACATCGGAGAAATACTCTTTTATGTACCCCTTATATTTGGTAAGTTCGTAATTGAAAATGTCCACCTTGGATAATAAGCTATTGTAACTATTGCATAGTCTCTTCAGACAAGAATTCTGCTTACAGTTTGTCTTGCATTGATCCACCCTGAACAGGACAGAAGAGCGTGATGTACGCGCAGGTACATTAAATTGAATTTTATTTAGCAACTCTGGGCATTGAATATACCCCTTATATTTGGTAAGTTCGGAATTGAAAATGTCCACCTTGGATATTACGCTATTGTAACTATTACATAGTCTCTTCAGACAAGAATTCTGCTTACAGTTTGTCTTGCATTGATCCACCCTGAACAGGACAGAAGAGCGTGATGTACGCGCAGGTACATTAAATTGAATTTTATTTAGCAACTCTGGGCATTGAATATTATTGTTAACTAATTTATACAGGAAAGTTGCATCCATATGATGCCTTCGTACACTCAATGAATCAATTTTAAAGAATGAAGCTGCCTCTGCATAATTATTAAATCTTACATATGACTTGTAACAAAGATACTTGAGGAAAGACACGAAAGTTTAATCGAGTTTCAAATCACAACGGTGCTAAAGAAGTTTTCACTTCAAAAAAACTAGTGGCAACTGCTCTGATTAGTTCAGCAAATTCCTTCCCGCCAAACGACCGAGACGCTCCCGACAAAATCCCGCCCGACAACGAAGAAGTGTCGGATTGGCCCGAATCCGGAATAGACTGGACGCGCCTCACTCAATGTGCCTCATCCATTCTGCTGTCTTCGTCCAAATATATTCATAAATCTTTTATTTCTCTGAATTGTGTCATACATGAGTATTTGTTGACAGCCAACCATTCTATTTTGAATGTCTAAACAAAACAATAAGTTCATATTTATAATATTAGCAGTTTAGTAATTAAATCACCACAAGACCGATCTAATCTTATATATAAAAATGAATCGCTAAATGTGTTGCTAAGCGCAAATCTCGAGAGCAGCTGAACCGATTTCGCTAATTCTTTTTTTTAAATATTCCTTTAAGTACGAGGATGGTTCTTACGGAGAGAAAAATTAAGAAAATTGCGCAGAAAATTGGATAATTTCAGAAAACATTGCACGTTTGACAGTCCGCGTGTTTGAGAATATCATTTTGCAAAACAATGATTGTTCAATCAGGATTCCATTTTTGAAAATCTTTAAGTTGATAAATTTATTTAAAGTAGGTACTCCCCTAATAGTTTGAATCCAATCAAGAATTTTAGATATTTTAAATAGGTACCTAAGTTAGGTTCCAAATTCAATATACATGAAAAATGGAAATTTGAATAATAATTGTGAACGGTGGCACGCGGGCTATTTAAAAACTGAATTTACTGGGATTGAATATATGGAACGCGGGAGGAGGGTTGGCGGGACGAGGGAGCGGGAAAGGGAAGAAGGAAGGCGGGGAAGGTGGAAGGGAGACGCGGGAGGGGAAAAGGACGTGTGAGGGGGGAGGGGAACTCGGGAGGGGGGTTCGGGGGACGGGGGAAGGAGGGGGGAGTGGAGTGGGGAGATGGAAGGTGGAGGTGACGGAGTGGGAACGCGAGAGGGGAAGAGGACGCAGGAGAAGAAGGGGAGGCGGAAGGGGGACGGGACGAATGGGAAAGGACACGCAGGGAGAAACAATTTCTTCTTTAAATGGCATAGCAACGCATGCCGGGACCACATAGTTAATAATAATAATAAATAACTTATATCATTGATGAAGCTATTCCAAATTCCTGTAATATTTAAAAATCTGTTTCTGAAAAAATAAGAAAATATACAGATTTAGGAAATGAGATTAAAAGAATTTGGTATTCTCAGACTATAAAAATATTACCATTTGTTATTTCGGCTACTGGCATTATACCTAGCTCTCTCATTCAAAATTTAGGCATATTAGATTTGTCAAAGAATTTATATATAAATATGCAAAAATCGGTGATTTTAAGTAGGATTACAAAAGACTTTTTAAATATTTATATTGAGGGATCAGTAGGATTTATCGGTCCAGTTAGGAGTTCTACCGAGCCGAACCCTCTGTTACGAAAATATCTGGAGTCGGTGAATTATTTTCTCATTTGGTCTCTGGTAGATTGACATGCTGTTCTTGTATTTATTATACTTATATAGTGCAATTTCATAGCGTGGATTGACTAGATGATTATTTCTGAAAAAGTGTGTGAAAGGGTTTAGTTTTTCCTGTGGGGAAAATTTAATTTAAATTTAATTAAAAAAATTTTAAAAGTCATAAAAATTATAAATTAACTAACTAACCATCAAGCGCTTTTCCGCATGGGTAGGCCTCCTTGTCGAGGGGTAAGGCTCTCAACTATTGATTTTATTTGATTAATTGTATTTCAAATTATTTAATTAAAACCACCCAGAAATACCCAGGTATTTCCTCACATTCCTCTTCCCATCTCTTTCCCCTCCCATACCTTCAGCCTCACAACATACCCCAATTGGGGATGCCATAGTCTCACTGGCTCCAGACGGGAGCAGCTAAAACTCTTGTGAGGTATCACATAAAAAAATTTAAATAACTTAGATTTCTGGAGCCAGTGAGACTATGGTATCCCATTGGAGTATGTTGTGAGACTGAATGCAGTGGGGAAGGGAAGGAGATGAGTAAGAGGAAGGTGTAAAAGTACCTGGCTATTCAGATCTGGTCACCAAACACGGCTAAAGTCATGTCAAGCAACGTTTCAATTCTGAATGGTGGTCTTACACCAGGGCGATACTGAGAGTACCTTCCACTCTGGAACTTGCCGCAAATATACTATAAATTATTTTTAACTAGCAGACCCGGCCACACGCTGCTGTGGCTAATGAAACCTTTATAACCAACGTCATCTGTTAAATCAAATCCACGCTGCCCGCTGCCGCTTGGCCAGATATATAATGTATTTCAACCAATTTGCACAAAATCTTAACAAATTATATACCTAAAAACCTTCCGCATGAATCACTCTGTCTATTAGTGAAAACCGCATGAAAATCCGTTGCGTAGTTTAAAAGATCTAAACGCACATACAGCGTGAGCGACTTCATTTTATACTTAGTAAAAAAAAAGATGAATTAATTGTGAAATAAAACAAATTAGTCAAATAACATTTATTTGCCCACGCCGAGATTCAATCCCGCGACCTTCGGATTGCGAATGCAGGACTTTTACTAGGGTGATACTGAAAGTATGTACCACTACATTTGAATGAATTATGTATGTTTTTAAAGGAAGGAACAATGAACCTGTGTCTTAAAGATATCTGCGTTATAAGAGGGAGGAAACAAGTGGCTGATTAAATCCATTTTTCAATATTAAATATTTTTTTAAAGGACGTCTGCTCATGTGATAAGCTTTAGTCACCCGCCCACAGGACACCTGTCAGATTTGAATTTGGAATACAACTATTGAAAAATGGCAGACGAACAACAGAGAACATTTAAACGCGATAGAAAAATTAAAAATCTGACAACAGAGCCGTCAATTAAATTTTCGAATGACAAAGACTTCGTAAAAACTGACAGAGTTTCTCAATTCTGCATTTTTGTTTGTCAGACAAATACATAACAATTTCAAATTTCGAAATCTTATTTTTTATACGCCTCACACTTTTACTTCAGAAGAAGTTGACAGAAGTATTAAAAAAGAAAAAAACAGGGTGTGCCATTCACACACGGTAGAAGTGAAACTTTCAGAAAATTAAAGTAAACAAGAGTTGGGAGGCTGCAAAGCACCGCGCAAAGGGGAGACCGGTAGACTATGAAGTACCGCACAAAGAAAAGACTGATTATACTATCTCATTCTCTCGCAGGCTAAATCCTATAACTGTATATGTTTCGCCGAGTTTCAACTCGCAACGGTGCTAAAGAAGTTTTCACTGTAAAAACAGTTATTTTTTGTTAATTGTATTTGTGTTTAATTCGTAAAACTATAATTATTTTTTTTTTTATTTAATTAAAATTAAATTTGATAATTGTCTTGTAAACCGAAACAGCTGTAACAAAAAAAAACATACATATTTGCAGAGTTTGATAATAACAACATCAAATTTATTATTAATTAAATTTAAAACATACATATTATTATATTTTTGGGGTGAAAATTAGATGGCTTAGAAATATGCCAGTTGCTTCTTTTTAATACTGCAAGTATGTATTCAATGCCATTCAAAGAAATGAATTGATTCTCCCTGCGTGTCCTTTCCCGTTCGTCCCCGTTTCCTTCCACCTTCCCCGCCTTCCCCACCTTCGTCACTACCCTCGCCCGACTTTTTTTTTAAATGATTGAGATTAAAATTGAAGTGACAATTTTCTAACATATTCCCTAAACAAAAGTAAGGTATTTTAATGTAATGATTAACATTATATGTTATAGTTCAACTCTCCAAGTTGCTACTGCACTTTACGAGACACCGTGTATTGGTTTAATTAGGTGTCTCGTCAAAATTACGTGCAATAAATTATATGCTAAGAGATTAAACACGTAATCTTGTTAGCAAGAAATATCTGTGCAAGAATAATTTATGGAATCAAATCCAAAATCAAGTAAATTCAGCGATTGGACTCACTCCAGACCACTGAAGAGATGGTCGGATAGAACTGTGTTATGCCTCGATGACACAAGGCGAGTTACAAGCTACTATCTAAAAGCGGGTAAATCGGCGAGTGAGATTGTCATGATGACACACAAAACTGTCTACTCGCTCAGAAGCGTAGGAAACTGAGGCCGCTACTAGCGCCAGTAACAAGAATAACGACGACTGCATGAACTAATTCTTCAATGTTTGACAGTCCAATCAGCTGTTTATCGGAAGCCATGTTGGAAACATAAATAAACCAATCACGAGCAAGTGGAGCAAGCGTGTAGGCGAGTAAAGTTGACGACCTTTCAACTTTTTTTCGTAGATTGTCAACAATCTGCTAATTGCTGCTAGTTAGCAAGTGACACGATGACTCTGGGCGAGTTTACTAACAGATAGTGAATTTCCCAGATAGTAGCTTGTAAACTAACCCTGTGTCATCGACGCCTTAGTGTATGCTTATTAAGGTGAGTCATTTAAAAGATATATATTTTTAAATTCTAAGAGCGATAAAAGGGTGCCAAATGGGTTCAAAACGACGTTTTTAAAATTTTTCTTATTTCTGATACGATCTTCTTCCTCCGGATTCACTTTAAAGTTTTGAAAAATTTCATTTTAAGGATTAATTCTAGTGTATATAAAAGTTGCTACGATTCCTTTAAACCACATTTTTGTTATCTTCCATAGCAAATGTAGTACATTATACGAAATTATGTATTTACAAAAAGCCCCAAGATTGAGTATCGAAAATATTGCCGAAATTTGCGAGTCCGAAGAATTTTGCTGGTATTTCAATACTCTGCCTTGAGATAATTTGAATTACATTAATTTATTTTTAAAATAAATAAATCAAACATTCACTTTATTTCGTGTTTTTTTGAAAAAAAGTAGCGTCTATGTGGTTGAATTTCAGAACCCAGCTAAGAGTGCATGTCGGACGCCACGCTATATGCGCCGCGCCACAAATAATATCTGCGTACGTGGAATTTCACACAAAGCTACTGTTATAATTCGGTTTCGAATTCAAGAATTCGACACAAGATGTCGCTACTTCCGTCAATAGGTCGGACGGGGACGTTTCCCCCTCTCTCCGGATATGAAAAGATTGACGGTAATACGTGTTGAATCAAGTGGCTGTATATACATATGACGTCATTGCTCTGTCTCGGTTACTTTGTCCCGGTGACTAACTACAGTGGATCAAAGGAAAGGGCTGTTTTTGGAATCGGCTCAGTTCGTATTGGGTCTATAAAATGGTCACCAGCACCAACTGGAGGAAGCCGAACCAAAAGCCGCCCGCAGGACCTAGCAGTAAAAACCTGCGAGGCTTATATAATTTGGCGACATCCGTGTTCTTTCCTTTCGGTATGTACATCACCAGGAGTTATAATTTTTTTTATATTCAGTGTTCTAGAAATAAATCTCCCCGGACCAAGCGACTCGTGTACAAGTAGTTATATTTAAAGCAATTACAGCAGTTATGGGAGTTATAACAGTTATAATGATCGCCAGGAGGCCGAGAGTGAATGCTGTGAATTATGACTAGTCATAAATCAGGCTTGGCACTGCCAGGCATCCTTGTACCGACGTCATATTATGCAATTTAGTGTTAAATTATTATTGCATTAAATGGCATTTGGAACTTCGAATAAATGACGACAAAGTAACGCTATTCATGATATTCATAAAAATGTTTGTATAATAAAATGCAGTTACACCAATCAATATAGGAGTCGTTCATTTTCTATATCCGCTATATCAACTTTCACTGATTCGGAGAAAACCGCAAAAAACTGTCACACGTCTAGCGTAAATAAAAATGCTTTTTAATTTTTTTATATCGTCGGCAGAAAGGCTAATTGACGTAACCAGCAAATTCTCTACTTTCGGGAAAGTCGAAAAAACAAAAAAAAAAATCAGAAAATAGTAATGGTAACCCCTATCTCGTTGATTTTTACAATGAACAACAGAATAATGTTTATGTTTCTACCAATATACTTAGATCTATGTAATTATTTAAAAAAATATGATTTTGGTGGTTACATCCATTCTTTTTTGTGAAAATCTTACGATTGCTTGGCTGTAACCAACAATATCTAGTATGAGAAGCTCAGTGTGCGATTAATTTACGGAAAGGCAAAAGGGAGTAACCTCTTTTGAGTTATTTGTAGATCCAAAACCATGGTGTAACCCTCTTCGAAGGGAATCAGACTTACGTAACCAAATTTAAATAAAAAAAATATTTTTTTAATGGGAGGTACGGCGAAATATTCTTTTAACAAGCGTTTTTTTTTCATATCGAAGGCAATAAGTTGACAGCTCGCAACTAACATTTTTCAGAAATAGAGTTATGCACATCATTTTTTTTAAACTCTATTTAAATACCGTCGTCATTATATCATTATACATATATCGATATATCATTACTTTTTTTATATGCATCACTTATTTTTTTTAAATATGGCCATCGAAGTTTTTAATAACATAATTAAATAAAAATAATAAAAAATATGTAAGAAAAAATTTAAAAAAACATACCGAAATAATTTTTTAAAAAATTAAAAAATCATACACCAAAAACGTCCAGGCTGGTGGCCGGCCGATCAAAGAACTCTTCAATGGAGTGTGATCTAGACTACAGTAATTCGTTGGTTTCATTCATGTATTTGATTTAGTCGTTGCTAGCGGGGCACGCGAAAGCACTGTGGAACGGAAGGGTTTCGGAAGATTCCGTCGTTTTCCAGGCTGCCGGTCTGCAGACCTGCTTTTTTCTCATTTACTAATCGACCCCTATCGTATGAGACCATTCTCAATGACCATGAGCACAAATATTCACCCACGAATTTACGTCTTTATGTTCACCCTGCATCGGTCGGATGCGCACTGAACGCCGAAGCAGGATGCAATAACACGATGTTTGAGCGTGACGCGTTTTCGATTAAAACAGTGGATAGTTCTCCATAAAATAAAAGTCTTCAAATCTGTGGTAGTATTCAACTTTTAATAAAGTTTTTAAACTTACAAAATGATGTTACTAAAAACTTTCGTTGCGGCAACTTATAGGATTAATGTAACCAAATAAAACTTAAAACTTTAGTCAGCCGTTTGCCGTAAGCGAAAATGTTTCCTAAAACACGGAAAGGCTATTTGACGTAAGCATATAATTTTTTATAGTAAATAAAAACTAAAACATTGGATACGCCCGGGTTAAAGGGAGTAACCCGCATTTTATTAAAGAAAACGTAGGATTTTCCATCACTTACATCAATTTTTGGTCGGAGTTCCGGGAAAAACAGTAGGTATTTTAAGGGGGTAAACTTTAAAATTTTCCTAATATATAAACTTCGAGTATACAGATCGACGCAGTTTTTTTTTTCAAGTAAAATGGCATCAAAAAGTGAAAATCGACAAAATGTTGGTTACGTCAATTAGCCTTTCTGCCGTCGATATAATGAATTGGAGTAATATTCATTCGAAAAGTGTTCATTTTTCAATGTATGTCTAGAAATATTTAAGTAATTTGGATAAATAAAATGGATATAGCGGATTTTGACACTCATTTCATGATTTGTATGGAATATAGAGGCTTTTGGAACTCAACTGACCTGAGGGGAGTGTTTCTACCTCCGCCATCTTGGCAAAATAACTGCTCGTGATTGGTTGAATTCCGATAGAGCGGGTTTTGATAGCAACCTCTTGAATGATATAGTGGGTTTTGTTTCTCACTCGCAGTTTTAACATGGTTTTTAGTCGTGATAAAGGAGGTTTTGAAACTCAATCTTAGATTTGTCTTGTTCCTTGCAAAAATGTGAACAAGATGTCATACTCAGATCATTTTGTCAAAAAATCGGATATAGCGGGTATTGAAATTATATGAATTAGGATAGAGCGCGTTTATTGTCACCGTGACGATTTACGGTTACGGTACCGTGACGGCATAAAAATGCATTAAACATACGTTCCTTATCACAATAATGCTGCACCTCTTTCAAAAGATGAGATACACATTGAACGTAGGTCTGTTTCCTCCAAAGGAAAAAGTTATAATTTTCTTACATCTCTCTCATACACCGTACCGTAAGGTCTCCGTAGATCATACTACTTGTCGTGAGGATAGTTTTGAAAGTATGGAATAAAGTTACTAGGATAATATTGAAGTGTGAGTAGATTGCAAAAATTTAAAAACGTCAAATGTTTTGCTTTTGTTCTTAAGGGCCCGCTACCCGAATTACTACCGATTTCTTACATATCTCCCTTAAACACGTTAAGTTTTAAAGCTCTTAAAAAATATGTTTTATTCTTGAAGAAATCTAGAAATTCCCCACGCCGAAACGCAAATTATATAAAATCCCCTCGATAGAAAAAAATCGCAACGTATGCTCCAAAAATTATTATAAACAAGTTTGTTTCAATTTTTTTTTCATGTTATATCTATGAAAAAAATCATAGTGTTTCTTCAAATGCTGTTTAAAACAATGCCCGTGAGATTTTTGCTCTATTTTAAACGAGTCGTGTTTTATTAAACATTTTCGCAATTTTCGCATCGATTTCGTCGCTGTAAATATTAGCACTCTCCACTAACATTCATAATTTCGTATCTCTCCATCTTCTTCTTTTCGGGCCCGGTTGCGGATCCTTAAACATATATTGCTCACAAATCTACCTATCTATATATCTATATAAATAAAAATGAATCGCCAAATGCATGTACGCGCATAACTTCCGAACGACTGCACCAAATTGCATATTTTTTTGTGTTTGTTATTGTCAGGACAAGGTTTGTATAAACCTACTGGTGATCTCTGGCATTATGAAATTTGTAATAGGTTGCACGCGAGCTGTTTGAAAACTGAATGTAGCGGGACTGAATGTATCGAATGCGGGAGGGGGGAAGGGAACTCGGGTAGGGGGTTTGCGGGAGGGGATGGTGGAGAGGGGAACCAATAAGGGGGGTGGGGATCCTGGGAAGGGGGAGGGGGACTCGGTAGGGGGTTCGCGGGACCTGGGAAGAGGGGGAGTGGAGTGAGAAGAGGGAAGGTGGAGGAGGTGGAGTGGGAACGCGAGAGGGGAAAGGGACGCGGGAGAGGAAGTGGAGGCGGAAGGGGAACGGGACAGATGGGAAAGGACACGCAGGGAGAAACAATTTATTTATTAAATATCATAGCTATGTTAGCCGAGTTACCTAGCACTAAATAACAACTGTCGATAATGAGAAAAACGGTGAACATATGTCTGCACCCAAAAGGAAACATACAATCAGTATCATACATCTCCCTCACACGTATAAAGAAAATGGTAACGCATTTCCCGACGCCGTAGCCGAGCCGTAATAAGATATATTTCTTCCTCCAAAAGAAACAAAGTAGTGCTTTGGAGGGAACAGACACACGTATTTTGTGAGTATCATCTTTTGTCTCACCATTATGTAATGTGTACGAAAGAGCTGCAGCATTAAAGCGATAAGTAATGTATGTTTATTGCCTTTTTTATCAGGTAAACGTGGATCGACACGCTCATCAAAGCGCTGATTGTCTCATATTGTTTTAGTTGATATCTGTTCAAAAGAAAGCACTATTATCCGATACCCTAATATAATTTGTAAGCATAAAAGTATAGCCCAAAAAGTTACAAGTGTTTTATTTAAAAATAACTAACTCGTATAAGTCAGGAAGTTCGTTAAGTGAATACAAATAGACGTTAAGTAATCGAACGAGCAGTTTTAACGATACAACTTAACGACTAAATAATCAGAAGGAGCAGTTAATAGGGAAAAAACAAAACACGTCTAACCTCCAGTTAGCTAGACATCGTGTTGGACAGAAGCCAAATTCCTAAACTACAGACGACAATAGTTGGACTATTTTAGATTACGTTGAAGAGAGGTTAAACCGACCAGAAGATGATATAGTGTTTAGTCTGAGAAATGATCTGATCTACTCTCCGAGAAACTTACAATATTATAATTCGTTAATCCTGGAACAATTTTGAGAGACATTTCTCTCTTCATGCTATCTCATTTTGTATCAAAATATTTATTCCCTGCTTCTCAGTTACTTCTAAATACATTTAAATAAATCAATAGAGGTCACATCATCGTTAAACAATTAAGAAAACGTTACCATTAAATGTAGGGAAAACAGATTTCACAGTACCCCACAATCTAGGGAAACAATAGGCCACTTGCATGGATTTCATAACGACTTGGAAAAAATAGTGTGGGTAGATTTTTTTACTAAAATTACGAAAATTTTAGTAAAAATTTTTAGAAATGTACAGTTTTTTTTTATAAATAAATCCATTGTTTCGGCTCGTGACATCACTACATGAAAATGTCCCGACTCCGATAATGTTCTATTATTTTTTTTTTAATTCCACACAGATTTATTTTTTTTATATGGTAACACTTTCATTTCAGGCGAATTTTTGAACTTGACATTTAACATTCACTACATTTATTGTTGGTTCTCTGCGAACTTATCATTTGGTTTGACATTTTGACAGATGTTGCGAAGAGAACCCCGTACATGTTATGCATTCTGTATCTGTTGTAGAGGTGTAATGGTAATGGTGCTGATTTTAATAATTATTATTATTTACAAGTACAAGTATATTACATTGGATTTAGTCATATGTAGACGTTGAACATTACAATGATTAATGGTCGATAAGATGGATCAAGGAAAAAAATATTTATGAGATGTAATATTTTTGGTATGCCTCGTTATTCTCCTGTGCCATTCGTGTGGAAAACGTTAGTTTTTTTTAATGATTTTCGGCTATGTAATTATCGTTTTTTCGCACCCTTAAAATTATGTCCTATCTTCCCGGTTAATAAAAAATGGTCTGATTTTTTGGATTGAAATTTTCAAAAAATCGCCAGGGTTTCAAAAATACCATGTAACATATCTATTTCGTGAGCAGGTACTGCTCAAAATGCTTTATTTATTTTTTCTTTTTTTTAACTTTGTTGGTTGGCCAAACCGCAAGGGGACCGGAAACGTCATTCGAGGAAAGATGGCGGCAGACATCACGTAATTTTTTGGGGCGAGAGGAGATTTTTGAGGAGGAGTTTTTGTTATGAAAGATTCTAGTGCGATGTAGCCTAGAAAGAGTTTTATTTTTCGTTCTGTGAGTGTGGGACGACTCAAATGGCATAGAAGCCTTATTATTTTGTTTAATTCCTCGCCGGATGCCGAGTGATTGCTTTATCCGCGTGCGGAAGTGAATTTAAACTGTAATCAACGGGCGATGTATTGATTACTTGGCTGTTCCTTTGACCGGTGAGATTTCTACACGCCGCTTGATGGGTGTAGATCAGCTGTGCCTGGTTGTTGGGTGGAATCCCTTTAAATGAAGCAGCTTTGCGACTCTGGGGGAGTGCGCCGACATTGGTGTTCCTTTGGCCGGTGAGATTTCTACACGCCGCTTGATGGGTGTAGATCAGCTGTGCCTGGTTGTTGAGTGGATTTCCTTTAAACTTGTGGCCCCATGACGTGCTGGACGGTATCTTGGGGATTGCTGTCGTCGTTTGGAGGAGTGTCACGACTGTCACGGCGACAGGACGTGTGCGGTATTAAAATTAAACGTAATTTGTTGACTCTCTCTTTCTACATCAGTTGATAGATGCTCAAGGTATTTATGTTTTGTTTACTTTTCCTTGGTTCAATTTTTCTCTTGCAAACTGCAATAAAGTTAACATTAATTTTCATTAGTAAAATAAGCGTCTTTTATATGCATGACCTCCAAATCCTTATCTCCACTATCCTGCGATGGAGTTCTACTTGCTCTGAGAAGACAGCGGTCGGATGACAAAAGGTATAGGTACTACCTACACAAAATTATATTACCTTATAAAAATACATTACAAACATTTAAAAAAAATACTGAATGTCTTAGAATATTTGCCTAAACCGGAAAAAACGTTTAAAACGTGGTGCAAGTGGCCTGTTGTCACAATTATTTTTCCAGCAAATCTGTTTAAGCGGTAATAAATCATTTAAATGATTTATTTATCGTAGAAGTTGAAATTAAGTGGAGTAAATATGTCGATGACATATTTTAGCAAGCCTCGAATATAAAAATGGGTAAAGAAAAAAAATAACAAAGAATTTTACAAACTAATGAGAAATGGAAATCAATTTATTACACCTAATTTAAAAACAACTCAAATGCAAAACCATTATAGTTACCAAACCATAAAACTTTAACGCTCTTCTGAATCGGACTATATCGGAAATAATAAAATTAAACAATTTTTCAAAAAGAAAACTAATGTTATAAAGTAAATATTTATACAAAACTTATTATAACAAACAACCTAAGTAAGAATCGTGTCTCCCTTATCGGGCACAAGAGCTCCTTTTTTCTTATAAGGTATACATGACCAATGATGATCTTAAATATAATATATTATTTTAAATGTGTGTATAAATGAAACTCATATCCTTTATAAATATTACAATAAAAAAATAATCAAATTATTTGCCAGCGCAAACCCAATATACACTATGTAAAATTTTTAAGGCTACATGAAAATCGAAATTGGGTAAGGAAAATAGAATCAAATAAATAAGTCGTCCCAACGTGGCCTAACCACAGTTTTAAAGTGGCCTTGAACGACGAAACAGCTGTCATAATAATAGCAGAATAGCTATTAAAACATCGGGAAATTTCACGGAAAAAAATTATGAAGAAAATTATTTTCCCCATACATTTTGTATGGAACGAATTCTCATCTTTTGAAAGAGCTACAGCAATATTGTGATAAGTATAATATTGAGTGAATTCCAAAATTTCAAAAACTTCAAATTGTCAATGTGCTGATTTTTTTGTTTTTGTTCTTAATCATATAATGCTGCCCCTCTTTCTTACACACTAAATGTCAATAATTGAAAATGAGACCAATGGTGAACGTATGTCTGCACCCCTCCAAAGGAAAAATACAATAATTATAATAAATCTCCCTCACGAAAACACATAAAGAAAATGAAATGCAATTCCCGTCAGTAGAAAGGCAAGAAAATCACAAAATATAAATCCGTACACCACGCCATCTTACTGAAAAAACAAAACACGGACAGTTGCGCATCGATAATTGCTTCATTGTGTAATTTTTAACTTAATAAAAAACCGAATTTAATTCAGCTAATAAGTTGCCACACAAGTTATTGATTCTGAGGTGGTACGAAGTTCACTGGGTGAGCTAGTTACTATATAAAGAATATTCATGATTATCCGATCATATTTCGTTATCACCTGTCATCCGAGTTAATTACAGTTAATATTTCGTGTTGATTACAGTCCATTTACTATTATTCCGCCAACCCAAACAAACAGTGCAACTATAATGTAAGATGTAATCAATCAACAAGTTAACGCATGAATGACAGTCGCAATTGGCCCCAGAACAGAAATGCATCTAGAAAGTGAATCACCTATGCATTTTGTGCAACCACTCTTGGCTGCCAGTTCAAGTGTTTGAATAAAATGCCTGTCACATGAAAGGGTACACAAAATATGTATTTTTCAGTCCAACGTGTGAAGAAATATTACGCAAATGAAATGTATTAACTTCACATCATGTCCGATCATACACAAATGTGTTATAAATGTCGTCCGATCATAAACGAATGAATTATAAATATCGTCCGATCATACAAAAATATCTTTAAAATAACGTCCGATCATACACAAATATGAGACTAACGATTAAATTCAGGAAGATTCTTCAAAATTTATGATTCAATCGAACTTTCTTTAAACTTTAAATCGCCACAATCAAAATTTCAATTTTCATTGTTTTCTGTATTCCAATTACTAATTTACATTCGCTATAAACTTTATAAAGAACATCTTAACCTAACGATGATTTAATAAACATTAGAATGTTCGTTATAAGCATGGAAGAGTGTGACCTTTACTAATATGAAAGAACTTTTACGGAATATTAAGGAGGCAGACAGGACAGGATAGTGGAGTGGTGTTTCTATACAAGAATGAATTTTCTTAATTTAATGAAAATTCTTTTTTTAATTTAACTCCACGCAGGAGGCCCTTGGAAAGTTTCCTTCAGGGCTTATATCATCTTTTGGGATGTTGTGTAGAGTGCCATTTCGTGGAGGGACGAAACACAGAGACTGGCAAATAATTCTACATCCGAGCTGTGAAACTCAAGAATGAATCGAGCTCTCATGGCTATGGAATGACATGCATTTTCCGATTGTGCACCGGTGTTGAAGGGATTAATGAGGCTTGTTCATTGGAGCATCTTCCATTGAAAAAGGAAAGCTTTCCCATCCGACACTCTAAAGATTGCAATCCTTATAATATGAAAGGAGAATTCATCAAACGGAATGCCCATTTTTGCACATTCAAGGGTTTTTCAGGTACTTGCACGAATAAATTAGAATATAATGCAATTTTGATCGTTTGGCGATTTAAAGTTGTGATTTTCGACTTGATCTTAGAGTGAGCAATATTCCTTGCTGATTTTTAGGGTTAACAATTTATACGTTAACAATTTATAAACATTCAAAATATGACATAGTTTTATAGATGTACCTATTGTAAGCATTATTTTGTAATAAATTTTGCAGGGGTATAATAAAATATTGACTTACCAGTTGCCAAAGAAGTGGAGGGTTAATCCATTTGGAGTTACTTTCTTGGTCTGCTTATGTTTGTTAGTTATCAAGAACAGAACGTAATATGAACTAAAAGTGGAGTGAAAAATATTTAAAAAAATCTTGTTTATTCTCAAAGGAAAACATTAGTATAATAAATTACAATTGAAAAGTGGAACCAAACCAAAAGTAATTATAAATGATTGTACGAATAGAACCAATATTTTATTAGGATTTTTGTTTGATAAATAAAAAAATCAACCATTTCTGGTTAAACAAATTCATCAACCACCTGTTTTAATAATTTTTCAATTCATAGTCATTGAAATATGTTGTTGACAAAGATGTTTACTTATTTTTTTATTTCCCATCAAACTATCGACGATATTCTCGGTACCATCGTAACTAGCCAGTATTCTTTGAAAGTAACTTGTACAAACACTTCAAAAGATAGTTAACCATTTTCAAAATCATTTACCGGATATTGTTATCCTTCAACTTAATTTATGTTATCATCTATTTTTATTTCAACAACTAAGTTTGAAAAAAATTACATTGCTACTAGCGAATAACAGCTTTCACTGCATAATAGAGGGCCATAGTGTGAACCCTGCGGAATGCCGCTGAATGGTGCTTTTACGCGGTGCATTGGATAACTGAGGTATTATGAATAAAAACTCAATCCTTTTTAATAGTTTCTAAGTTTTTACATGTTGCATTACTTTGTATTTCATTTTCGGTTTTGTTTTCTGCTATGCTAGCTACTACATTGCTTGCCATATTGTTTTCTGTTTTTCTTTCTGCTTTGCTTTCTATTTTGGTTTCTGCTTTGCTAGTTTTCTATCTTAACATCAGATTTGATACCTTGATATTTGCTATTTTGCTCACTTGCTGCTACCGTGTGATGTAGATTCGAGAGAAAAGTGTTTGTCCCAAAATACGCGTTTCCAAGCAGAGCCCGAGCTTATTTCATCTCATTCCTTGAGTTTAAAGTGTATTAATAACAAACTGAAGAGAGAGGCGAACTAGAATTCAAATCAAGTAGATCTGGATTTTTTATTGTTGCATTTCATGATCTTGGGGCAACGTACCAAGATTGTAATTTGTGTCAATTATTTAGTGCTGCTTACATGCAAACAAAAAGTTAGGCTATTTCTTTAACTGTTTTGCATTTTTTTCCTATTTATTTTTGGCTAAATTCTGTAATTGGATTGTTTTTACTCAAATGTAAATCATGTCATTAAAACCCTGTAAAGTAATTAATTTAATATTTTTTATGTGTTAAAGGACAATTTATTAATTACTTACTTTATTTTTAACATATTATCTAATTACAATTTATTAATTACTTACTTTATTTTTAACATATTCAATGTTCATGTATTCAGGACAAAAATTCACAAATGTCAAAATCGCATTAGAAAAATTGTTGCACTAATAAAAATCGTATTGAGAAATGATTCACACGCAGTAATTGTATTTTACATGTTGACAATTTGTCTATCAAATGTCAAATTGTCAACTTCAGTAGCCAAATATAATATCACATCTGAAGTACAAAGACAAAAAAATATTCTTCAATAATCGTTGTTCTCTGTGTTGTCAAACCATTTTCGCCATCAATGCAATCTATCTATTTTCCTGTTCCAAAAAAACTTGTCGTTTCTAATTAACAAAATAGTTACCAATTTAGTTCTAATTAACAACTTTCCGCATTTTATCTTCAAACACAATTATTTATTGTTTATTGCGGTATTTTAAATAGGTACATAGCTATCTATGTCCTAATACAATCTTTATATATACATACTCTTAAAATAACACATCTATACCAAATCAATCACATATCTTCGCAATTTAATTTTTAATGCCTTTATGCTCTCTTCCAATTTTATTTCTTCAGGTAATTCTCCAAATATCTTCAATGCTCCGTACATCAATGACTTTTGACTCTGCGTTTTTTTCCTGAGGGGGAGTCTTAGTTCATTTCTTTTCATCGTCTCATGTGTATTTTTGCTTTGTGGTTTATCAATTTTTCTTAGGAATTCAATAGACGTATGGCCATTGATTATTTTGTAGATTAACAATATAGTATTGAAGTAAATAATTTGTTTAAATGACATTAAATTGATTAGTTATTATTTCCCTAAATAATAACTCTAGTATTTTGAATAACCGAATTAATTTATATTTTAGTCCTATTCTAGACATATTTCCAATAAACCGCATGTTATTCCCGGGAATACAAGTAAGTAGGACCCCTATCCCTTTGTTATTCTGTATCATAGGTTTAGTTCTAATATTCTCTTGACGAAGGTAGGGTTCTTCCGAAACCGATAGAGGGAGTAACTAACTAACTAACTAACCATCACGTCGTTTCTCCACAGGGGTAGGCAGAAAGGACGGACCGCCAAACAACTCGGTCTTGGCACACACTCTTTGCCTCACTCAATTTCATACATTGTCTCTTCATACCCTTCTATTAAACTGACTTTTGACATGGCCCAACTCAAGTATCTGATTCACTAGATCGTGCCATGTCTTCCTCGGGCGTCCCCGACTTCTTCTTCCATTCACATTTGCCTCATACTATTTTCTTCTTCATTCGCTCTACATGCCCAAACCATCTGAGGTTCCCTTTTTTAATCTTACTCATTATGCTTACATCAGCCTTACATTATTTGCGGATATCCATATTTCTCACACGATCATACATGGTTTTACCACACATTTCTACTCCATTCAGTACCCTGATGTATGCCAGTTCCACGCTTCACTGGCATACATCAGGGTAGGTACCAGGACTCTATTGTGGACTGCTAGCTTCGCTTCTTTAGCAGATTTTTATTAGCGCCAACTGCATTCAGTCCTCCATTAATGGAGTTACCTGCATTTAACCTTGTTTCAATATCTCTATCAGCCTTCCTATCTCTCGTAAACATCTCAACAGATACACAAACTCATCCACCTGCATCACCGGTAGAGAGTGAATAAAATATAATTAAAGTGATCTGTTACAAATTTATATGTTTTTATTGTTAGTATTACTTGTTTCAGTCAATCTGTAGTACAGCGTTAGGGTATTTCCCTGCAAGTTCGGTCCTGCCGTGTCTTAAGGGGAGGGAGACGCGAACTTTTCTCCGGAATGTGTGCCACGGCCCACGTGACAGAGCAGTCGGGCGGTAAGGGGGGGTCGGCGGCCATCTTGGCGAGCTGCGCGCGCATTGTTTACGAGTGTTGCCTCATCTGAATATATATTCTGCCGCCCACATTTCGACACGGCCGCGGCAGTTGACGATTGTTCTAGATAGGCCGAATTTCAAAATTCGACCAATCAAAGCTACAATATTCGCGCCTAATGCATAACATCATCTACCAGATGTAAACCATTTTAAGACATATTCAAATGTCCAAGATTTGCAAAATGCAAAACTCTGTACTACCATCATTATAAGCGCAAAACCGTGCTTAAACAATATTATCAAAGACTTTAGAGAAAGACTTAACTCTTAAAAGAGGATTGGTGGAATCCAGATATTTAAACTTCTTAATCAACTAATCGATTCTGTGTTACTTTCTTTGTGATTTTTACAATTATCAATACCATAGATACTTGACTTAAAGTAAAAGTTCTTACGACTGTGCTGCAGAAGTCAGTTATCCTTTTAAATAATTATTAATCCAGAACCTAAATCAGTGATCACACTTTATCTAATCTATTATCCATTTAATAGAATCTATGAAATAAATAAGTGAGAACAAGTTTTCTATTCGCTAGAAATCCAAAGTTGAACGGAGTTCAAAATTCCGATAAACACATCAGATCTAAACGCAGCATAGGTCACCCCAAGTGGTTCGCTACGTTTGGTAACTTAGCAGGAGTGCCCGGGTATGTCAGGCCGAATCGGGAGAGATTGGTTAAAGAGACCTAACCAAGAACTCCCCAGACCCATCGCCTTGCACCACAGTGGGAGGGATGGATTCATACGTCTGTCATTCCTAAACACGTTTACCCCCAGATTCCGACCCACCCCTCATACCTATTCCTTCCCAGAACTTCCTCTTCTTCCTTTCCTTAAAAAAACCCTCCACACAGCATCCCCTAAAATGATATAGGCCCTGAGAGAAATTATTTTCCTCAGGGCCTCCTGTGTGCATATAATGTTAAAAAAAAAGAAAAACTAATAATTATAATATTAATGTTGTAATAAATAATTGAAAATCTAAAAACTTGTCTTTTAAAATAATGATAATAGGATAAACTAATGGACCTCAGTCACTAAGTTAATTAGGTACCCCTCCCCTTTCACAGTGTCTTGCATTCGGTGGGTCAGGGGTACATTGTGCTCCAGTTCCCCTTTCGCTTGCCCCTTCCCCTTGCCCTTCTTCTCTCGCTTTATTACACCTTTGCCAGTGGCACCTCCGCCTACGCGTGCGCTGATTGGCCGTTGCGCAATCCCCCCCCCCCTTCCCCCTCTTCTATCCGCAATGGTCGCGATTCTAAGGTCGTCTTATAATAGGACCACCGTGCGACATGATATGAAACAAAAACTAGTCGATTCCACGACCCAATCATGTAACACGACTTATCCACACTTTACACTTATTCGTTAACAAGTTTTTTTTAATGCATTCATTTTTTAGGCAAGTTAAAAAAGAAACTCAATGTATATTTACATTTAATTTTTGTAAAAAAAAACATAAGGCTACGAAACACCTCACAAAGAGGAGACCGATAGACTACGAATCACTCTACAAAGAAGAGACCGATTCTCCCGCAGGCTTAATCCTACAAATATACGAGTTTGTCTCTTTTTAGTGTTTCACCGAGTTTCAAATCACAATTGCGCTAAAGAAGTAACTTCAATTATTGCAATAATGTTCAAAAATATTGCACTTAATTAAAAAAAATGAGAATTATCGTTTTTTTCTAAAATTTTATAACACATTTTTAACCAATTTTATGGAAATTTTACAAAATGGTGCTACAAAAATTAAACGAAAAAGTATCGCTACTGTCATGAAAAAAAGTTTGAAGCTTTATTAAAAATGTGTTTTTATGAATTACTCAATATTCAATCATAACCTCACTAATTAAATTATCATTTTAATTAATCACCGGGTATTAACTATGCTTTTTTGCTTGATATACGATTTGTATGTCAAGCGAAAAGCAGTAGGTAGGTACTGCTTCCCAAAATATTTCCCGCGGTAGCTTTTTATTTCAGGCCTGGCAACATTAGAACTAAAAATATGACAGTTTTATTTTTAAATGATCCGGTTCAAATTTCGCGGAATGTCTGACACAATTCGGTACGATAATAAAGTCACGTAATCGTGCGGACCTTTTTATAAACTTAATACGGCAATAATAGTACCGTGCGGACTATCTTATAAACTTAATATGGCAATAATTACATAGTGCGGACTATCTTATTAACTTAATATGGCAATAATAACACTGTGCGGACAATCTTATAAACTTAATACGTCAATAACGATACACAGTCTAATAAATAAACTTAATACGGTAAAAATAATTTCGTGCGGACAATCTTATAAACTTAATACTATATTAATGATATTTTGAAAAAATCCTGGATTTCACTTCACTTTTTTTAAATCATTTTTTACGCTCTGTTCTTGGATTGGTTGTATAAAGCGTGTCACCACAAATAATATAATGTTAGAATTTCGAAAAAAAAATCTAACTACCAAAAATCACAATGTTAGAACCGATGAAAATAATAATAATGGATAAATTGAAGAAGAGAAAAAAAGATTTTTTTTTCTAATTTTTCACTGCAACACAATTATTAATTTGTTATTAAAGCTCGTCAACACAACACTCACCGTCTCAAAGCACTTTTATTTAAACAAACAAAAAATACTTAATACTAAATTAATTTCGTATTAATTTTATACATTTTTTTAACAGCGGGAATCGTGTTACTCGCGCCTTAAAAATGAGAATTTTCCACTTTGGCTGCACTACTACGATTTGCTAAGGCGGGAGTTAGGATAATTGACATTTGAAACCGGTTTGTGTTTGTCGCTCGCGTCTTTCCGACTAAATTAAATTAGGCTTAGACTTACAATAATAACAGAAAAACTTTGTCGGCTTTGAATTTCGTTTCACGATGCATTGCCCGGTAGTTGCAAGTTGGTCGCATGCGGCGCGGCCAGCGGTCGGTCAGCGCGAAGACGAACTGAGGAACCGGTTTGGGGAGGGGGGAGGCTGGGACTCCTGGCGGCCGGGGGAGCAAGCTCGCTCCGCCCCGCACCCCCGCTTTTAGCCGGGTTATTATTTCAGATATTCGGAATTATTTCAGGCCGATACGCCCACTGACCGCCACTGGAGAACCCAGCCGGTGGAGGCACATCTGTCAATCTGGTAATTCGAGCGGCTCGCATTTTCTTTTGGACATATGTCATTATCCCTAATATCAGACTTATATTAATCGTATGGGTACCGCCGCACCGGGAACCATTTATTGGATAACCAACTCCTATACCATAGGATTTTTTTACATGAGCTCCACACAGGAGGCCCTGAGGAAAATAATTTCCCTCAGGGCCTATGTCATCTTTGGGGATGCTGTGTGGAGGGTTTTTTTAAGGAAAGGAAGGAGAGGATAATTCCGGGAAGGAAAAGGGTTTAAGGGGTGGGTAGGAATCTGGGGTTCAGTATGTACTGGTCATCCGCCTCCAAGACCTAGACAAACCTCACCCCATGAACATGGGCACCCCTGCTAAGTCACCAAACGTAGCGAACCACTTGGGGTGACCTATGGCAGAGGTGTTGGTTATCCAATAATGGTTCCCGGGGCGGCGGTACCCATTCCCGCCTTCCAAATTGGTTGATGAATTAGCACGGGTGCCCGGGTTGTATTGGTCTTGGCGGCAAATGAGTCTGCACACCTAGCGAACCACTTGGGGTAACCTATGGTTAGTTATTCAATAAATGGTTGCTGGGCGGCGGTACCAATTAATTAATTTTTAATTAATTGTGAAGCAACACCAATTAATTCATTAAAATTTGATTAGACACGCCGGGATTTAAATCCGCGACTTCCAGATTCGTAGTCCAGAGCTTTTTCCCGACCACGGTAACCAATACGATAGATTCCATCACGGAAAATATAAGAATAAATACGAATATCATCACAGGTGATTTTTCACAGCGACAGGTGTTCTGAACATAAAATAATTTCTTTTAAGTATGTGTTGAAAAATGAAATGATTGTTCTTGTAATAAAATATGTTTTTAAAGAGAAGTAGAATCGAGCACTAAAGGTGTGCTTAATACATAAGAGGTTTTTTTTGTTTTAAGTTATTAGTATTTTAGTATAGTGACGACACAAAAAAGACAGTAAACATACGTTTCTTATCACAATAATGCTGCTCTTTCTTATGCATTAAATAATGGTGAGATAAAAGATGAGATACACAATGTACGTACGTCTGTTTCCTCCAAAGGAAAAAAGTAATCATTTTCTTGCATCTCTTCACACATTGCACCGTGACGTCTCCGTAAACCCCTACAATACTACTTGCCGTACCGATAATTTTGTAAGTATGGAATGCTAACTTTTGCCCCGGCTTAGCTCGCATAATATTAGGGGGGTTTCCACTCCGCCTCCTCCCCCTTCCGCCCTCCAACCTGTAGAACTTGTCAAAAATGTAGGTTATACAGCTTTACATTTAAAGCTCCATGACACAGAGCGAGTTTACAAGCTACTATCTGCTAAGTTTAAAAGCGGGAAAATCGGCGAGTGAGATTGTCATGATGACACACGAAACTGTCCACTCGCTCAGTAGCGTAGGAAACTGAGGCGCTGCTAGCGCCAGTAACCAGAATAACGACGCCTGCGTGAACTAATTCTGTGATGATTGACAGTCGAAATCAGCTGTTTATTAGCAGCCATCTTGAAAAACATAAATAAACCAATCACGAGCAAGCGTGTGGCGAGTAAAGTTGATGACCTTTCAACTTTTTTCCTGGATTGTCAACAATCTGCTAGTTAGCAAGTAACACGGTGACACTGAGCGAGTTTACTAACAGATAGTGAATTTCCCAGATAGTAGCTTGTAAACTCTCTCTGTTTCATCGATGCTTTACACCATGAGATATTTTTAGTATTGCTATTTGAACAACAGTGGCGCACTCCTATGTTTTCTACTCTTATTTGACCAACTGAACCTGACGATCTCCTTACTTAGAGCTACTTTGTAATTATTGAATCATTTATCTACACATGCATTGGCTCTATAATATGTGTATAATTATTCCAAATATACATAAATGACATCTGTCAGCTAAAACTACATGGTGAAATCTTCTTATACGCAGATGACACGGCAATTTTTTACTTCGGCAAAAACTTAGAAAGTCTATTAGAACAATCTCAAACGGATCTCAATGTACTAAACGATTGGCTAATAAAAAATATATTAACAATAAATATTAATAAAACCGGTTACATGATCTTAAGCTCACCTAAAAGAATAATACCATCGCATAAACCATTACAAATAGAAGAAAGAGACCTACATATCCTAGATAGCGAAAAATACCTGAGCTTATATATTGATAAACATTTAACATTTAAACAACACGTAGAAAAACTAAAAACAAAAATCATCCCATTAATTGGTGTAATTGGTAGAATTGCTCATCTTCTACCAACAGAGGTAAAGAGGGGCTTATACTTTAGCTTAATCCAGTCCCACCTAAATTATTTAATAGAAATATGGGGAAACACATACATTACGTACTTAAACGACTTGCAAATAATACAGAACAAAGTTATTAAAAAACTCTTCAACTATAACCCAGACACTCCCACAAAAAAACTATACCAGGAAATGAACCTTTTGAAAATAAGAACATTGTACGAATATAACATACGTATTTTAATCTACAAAATACAAAATTGACTTATACAACAAACACAACATTTATAAAAACATCACAAGTACACGAACATTATACTAGACAACACAATAAATTGTACACAAATACTGTCAAGACTGAAAGTGGCAAGAGAAGTATTGGTCACGAGGGAGTTCATATATATAATCTCCTTCCAGATAACCTAAAAACGGAAAATAATATAAAAATCTTAAAAAAAAATATTTAAACTCAAAATGTTGGAACAAAATTAAAAATATTACTTCTTACTTCTGTATTATATATGCTTTGTATTTAAGTTAAGAAAGCGAAATATCATGTTTCTTTTAACTTAATAATAATAATAAAATATGTGTGTGTATGTACATGTATGCATATATTTATATATGTAATGTAAAACTATTTTCTCGGTTTACCCGCGTAACGTAGTCCTGAAAAGGACTTTTTAACTACTGACGTTTCGGACAGATCTCACTGTCCATCTTCAGAGGCCTTATGTCTTGAATTTTTGTCTCAAACTGGTCGCTGTAGAGTGTGCATATACATTTACATATGTATGTAAATGTGTATGTACATATGTATGTAAATGTGTATGTACGTATTTAATAATATTTGATATTGATCCTCCTTATTTTATATACCTACTTGTAATTTGATTTTTTAGCATGTATTACAAATTATAGTAACACTAAGATTGTTGAGATTAATGGCGTGCTCAGCTTTAATTGGAAATATGTCGTTTCTCACCCGGCATGCCGCGTAAAGTCTCGCAAACCCTTCTGGACGGAAGGAGAAAGACTCCTTCGAACACCTCTCACCCCAGGAGATAGGTGGAAGCTTGAGTGGCAATCAGCCAACGTCAAAAACGCCCATCTCGTGCAAGACCCCACTGAGAGACAGCCTGGGTTCTCATTGCCTCGCAAACTCTGGACTGCCATCAACAGGATAAGGTGCTCCCATAGCCGTTGTGCTCACATGATGCATAGATGGGGCCTTAAAGAGTCAGCGATGTGTGAATGCGGTGCGGTGCAGACCACCGAACACGTGGTCAACGAATGCCCGTTCCATTCATTCCCCGGCAGAATTGATGAGGTCCACAGGACAACGCCTGAGGCCCTAGACTGGCTCGCAGACCTAGATGTCCCACCCTGACCCCCCACCATACGAAAGAAGAAGTATTGGAAATATCGCTGTAACCATATTGAAAATGTAAATTAATGTAATAATTCACCCATTTCCTTCCCAGAACTCTCCTCTCCTTCCTTTCCCAAAAAAAAAATCTCCACACAGCATCCTCAAATATGACATAGGCCCTGAGGGAAATTATTTTCCTCCTGTGTGGAGTTAGTGTAAAAAAAATTATAATGTCATGTATTCTTCTACTTCTCTTCTCGTGCCCTGTTCGTTCAACGGACGTTGGCTATCATGTTGGCTATGCGGACTTTGTTTACTGCGGCCCGGAACAGCTCTAGTAGGTAAACTGGCCAAACCACTGTCTCAGGTTTTCAGCCATGAGGTTCTTCTTCTTCCAGGGCCCCGTCTTCCGGCAATCTTTCCCTGCATTATGAGATGAAAGGTCTCATACTTCTCTGGATATCTTATCACATGTCGTAGATCCTAGATATTGAAGTAGACGGATTTTTATTGTTTTAATAACTTCTTTTTCATTATTCATCCGAGCCATAACATCTTCATTCGTAATCCTGTCCATCCAGCTTATTTTGAGTATTCTTCTATAGATCCACATCTCGAATGCCTCAAGTCGCCTCATCAGTATCTATAAAATAATACCGAAAACACGTAGCATCTGACCATTCGCATTCGTAATCCAAGGTTGAGATGCACATGTTGCACGAGCTTGCTCGATGCGGCATTCGATTTCAACTGAAGGATCCCATCTTTCCCATCCCGTCTTAAAAAAGAGATAAGCTGGTTGAACTGTTGAATAACTTTTGCCAAGATTCTAACACGTAACTTACATTACCTGGGTTACGAACGAATATAATATATTTTCTTGAAACCAACACAATAAATTGTGAACTTTGCGTAGGAGGCGGTAGTACATAACATTATTATTTCTTTGCACATCATTGTCTTCTAATTTGGTCCAAGCAGCATCATACTTCGAAAAAACTCTCACTATCTCATATATTATACTGTTACGTTTGTTTAAGTCCGCATTTGAAAGAAACAAATTGTTTTATTTAGATTCTTTGCCAACTTAATATTAGATTGCATTCAATATTGATACCGCCGTCCCAGAAAACTTTTTTTGGATAACCAACACCCCTGCCATGGGGTTCATGGATGCTTTTGTACATCTATTGAGTGGCAGGCCGGATCGGTAGATACTTGTTGAGGAAGACCTTTTCACCTCTCCAGCAGGAGTCTGTCGTCTCACCGCATCGTCTTGCACCACAGTGGGGGGGATGGATTCATACTTTCGTCGCTCCTGGACAGACTGACCTGCAGATTTATACCCACCCTCCATACCTGTTTCCTTTCTACTCTTCACGCAGCACCCCTAAAGATGATATAGGCCATAGGCTACGGTGGAGGGGGCAGGCTCTCAACTAGCTATCCGGAGGTCGCGGGTTCAAATCCCGGCGTTGGCAGGTAAATTTTATTTGTTTTTTTTTTTTTTTTACTTGAGCTCCACACAGGAGGCTCTGAGGAAAATAATTTCCCACAGGGCCTATGTCATCTTTGGGGATGCTGTGTGGAGGGTTTTTTTAAGGAAAGGAAGGAGAGGAGAGATCTGGGAAGGAAAAGGGTTTAAGGGATGGGCAGGAATCTGGGGTTTAATGTGTCCTGGACATCCGCCTCCAAGATCTAGACAAACCTCACCCCATGAACCCGGGCACCCCTGCTAAATCACCAAACGTAGCGAACCACTTGGGGTGACCTATGGCAGAGGTGTTGGTTATCCAATAAAGGTTCCCGGGGCGGCGGTACCCATTCCCGCCTCCCAATTTGATGTGTTTACACAATTTAATCAATAAAAATAATATATATTATATTTATGGAATGGAAGATTGAAGACCACCATTCAGAATTAAAACGTTGCTTGAAATGGCTTTAACCATGTTTGATGATTAGATCTGAATAACAAGATATTTCACCGCTTTCCTCTTTCCCGTCTCCTTCCCAATCCCCCCTACCTTCAGCCTCACAACATACCCTTGATTGGGGATGCCATAGTCTCATTAGCTTCAGACGGTTGGGAGCATTTGAGACTCTGGTGCGGAAGGGAAAGATTCTGAATCTCACATAATCACTCTCTCAATAAGTGTCTCCGCAAATTGGATTAACCAGTAATAAATCAATTTAGACACCTTCAAAAATTCACTTTTAAAATATAATAAATAAGTCGTCCGTAAGTGGCTTCACCATAGTTTGAAAATGACCTTACAAGTCGAAACAGCTGTAACTAAAATACATTCTAAAATACTTGCATAACTCGATAATAACATTATCAAATTTAATTTTAATTAAATTTCTAAAAAGTAAATGTTTCAGTGCTTCTTCTGATTTTTCCTTATAATCTTCCTTTACATATTTACATTCACCCAAAAACTTGATAAAGAGGATCCTTTGAAATTACGTTTCAAAGCTGAATCTCAAGACTTTCTATTAATTGGTTTTCCTGTGCCGTTGTCATGCCAGTAATATCAGTAACATCTGTGTTGCAAGAGCCTAATATCCAATTTTTACTTTTGTCGAGTACTGGAAAATAATCCTAAACGAATACGATACTTATAACGATTACGATTCTTTTGGTAGCGTTTATTTATTACTAGCTGGTACCCGGCATGCGTTGCTATGCCATTTAATAAAGAAATTGTTTCTCCCTGCGTGTCCTTTCTCATTCGTCCCGTTCCCCTTCCGCCTCCCCTTCCTCACCCGCGTCCCCTTCCCCTCTCGCGTTCCCACTCCGCCTCCTCCACCTTCCCTCTCCCCACTACACTCTCCCCCTTCCCCCGTCCGAACTCCCCTCCCCCCTCCCGCATTCTATACATTCATTACCGGTAAATTCAATTTTCAAACAGCTCGCGTGCCACCTAAGCATTTTTTGTATACAAATATACATATTTCATAATGCCAAAGCGCACAGTTTTATACAAACCTTGTCCTGACAATAACGAACACAAAAAAATGCATTATCCAATTTGGTGCTGTCGTTCCGAAGTTATGCGCGTACATACATTTCCGCGATTCATTTTTATTTATATATATAAGATATAAGATATAAGATATAAGATATAAGATATAAGATATAAGATATAAGATATAAGATATAAGATATAAGATATAAGATATAAGATATAAGATATAAGATATAAGATATAAGATATAAGATATAAGATATAAGATATAAGATATAAGATATAAGATATAAGATATAAGATATAAGATATAAGATATAAGATATAAGATATAAGATATAAGATATAAGATATAAGATATAAGATATAAGAAAAGATATAAGATAAGATAAGATATAAGATAAGATAGATAGATAGATTGTTAAATGGTCCAACGATGATACTGCGGACCCCCGTACTTTTATTTGCGAACCCCCGGGGTCCGTGGACCACAGGTTAAGAAACACTCCACTAAAGAGATGTTCTGCGAATCACAGAGTACAGTTATGTTTTAGCTGCGGATTACGCAATGTGGTAGTTTTTCAGACAAGTTTATGTAAAAAGTTTCACCTGGGGAACAGAATTCTCACATCATCTATTCTGAAGGAAGGCCGTCCTCCAAATCAACAACTTATCAATCTCGTATTTTTTACGATAACGATTTTTGGCAATGGGTGGAGATTTTTTTTACCTTGAATAATTATTTTCCCACTGCAGCAGTTGGAAATTCGTTAATAATTAAGCCAGTTTTAACCAGTGAAGAGATTTATTTATTTATTTACGGACAAATAGTCCATTAACTATTTAACAATAACACGAATAAAAAAAAGAGATATGACAATGAAAAGAGATTACATATTTTTTTTTTTTTTTTATATATTTATATCAAACGTTTATTACGCATATAAAATATAATGTACGTTTAGATGATGTATTAATTTGCTTACATGTTCATATTCAAATATGTTAATACCACTCTTCCATGGAAGCGTTAGCTTGTGTCTGGAAGAGTAGTGTACATTTTTTAATGCTATATTTAAGTTCTTAAATTACAATGTGAATGTAAAAAACAATAAGTTGTAAGTTCGGTGATATGTAATTATAAGTATTTATCTACTATCAAAACAATTTTACTGTTTGGATAATGTGTCCAGAATTATTGTAATTAGTTGCTAAAAACAATACAAAATTTAACTTATTTGAAGAATGGAGTATCACTTGGAAACTGAGTTATAAGTAGATTAGATTAGTCGGAAACTGTTTTTTTTTTTTGAGATTATCTTTAAAAAATTTTTTTACAGTGTTTAGGGTCAGTGGGCCGGTTGTGGCCATTGGGCCGGTTCTGGCCATTTTCAACTTTACAAGTCGAAATATAAGCTAAATAAAATCGAATATTTTTTACTCTATGGCAAAATGCATATTTGTCAATGGTCTTCGTTGACAAGTGACACAATAAATCTTATTGTTAACAGTTTGTGTTTGGTCGATGCGAATAAGTGTTGCGAATTTTTTTATTGAGATTGTTATCCAAAACCTTAAGGAAACCACTGTAAGTAATCTTAATATATATTTGTAATCCTTTTGATGTTTTATTTGAAAACAAGTTGTACCCATTATAAAAGGGTAAAGTAATATATTTTGAGGTTATTTTTAGCAAATTGGTTGTTTAAACATGATTTTTCGATGTGGCCATTACTGACACAAGAATTTATACAAATGTATGGGTTGTGGCCACGTTGGTGGCCACAAGTGGCTCCCATACAGTACTAGTTTTGGCCATTATCTAAAAAAATGTACATATCCGCTAATTTTGATATTTTAACTTAATAAATTATCTTGTTTCTTCTTCAGAACTGTGAAAATGACTCCGGCAAATAAGAAGAAAGATGCTATTGAGCACTCAAAACGCAAACTTTTTTGTTATTCACCATCGAAAGTGATTTTGGCACTCGATGCTATAAAAGGAGGTATGAAGGTATCTACTGCTAGTAAAAACTACAAAGTCCCCCGTAGTACTTTGCGTAACAAAATATGTGGACGTGCAAAAAAAAAAAAAACAAAAAAATATTTTAAAAAAAATATATATATGTGGGCGTGCGTGTAAATTTGCGCTAAATCTTATTTTTTTAAAAGTTTATTGTATAACTTGAATAATAAACATCGATTTATAATCATTACTGTGTTTAATTTATATAAAAATGTAAGTTCCCTACATAGATTCATGTGGCCAAAACCGGCACACGGGTGTGGCCAGAAATGATTAAATTGTGGCCACAACTAATGCATAGGTCCAGTTCAATAAAAAAAAATTATTTAAAAATAATTAAAGAACTGTTACTGGATATATTTACATATATCAAAGACAGGTATTTTTATTGTACATTAATGTTGGAAAAATTATAATTTAGATTTATGTGCAAGTTTGGTGCTCATTCAAAAACGAAAAAATCCTTAAGGTGGCCACAACCGGCCCACTGACTTAATTGGATTTTATCATTAATTTTTCTAATTTCATCCGGTAATCGGTTGAAAATAAGTCTTCCTTGATAAGTATAATAATTTTGTGCAAAGGAAGTGTTTAATTTTGGGCATGAAAAAATATATTTATGTCTAGTACGATTTTCAGTTATAAATTGATATTTTTCTTTTTCCTTTATAATTTGAATCAATGCATTTCTATTGTATAGATCTTTGAAAGATGGTACTTGAAATTCCTTAAATAATTGATCCGTTGGGTAGTCAGAAGGTTTTTTAATACGATTTTAATTATTAGCCTCTGCACAACTTCAATTGGGGAAAGATTAGTTTTGTATGCGGATCCCCAGCTAATGATAGCATATTGTAAAGTTGATTGAACCAAAGCGTAATATATTAGATATAAGTTTTTTACAGATAAAAAATTTCTGATTCTTAAAAATATATAAATCAATTTTTATAATTTTTTTAACAACTTGACAAATTTGTTCCTTCCATTTCAAATTTTTATCGATAATGACTCCTAAATATTTGATTGTGTTTGTTGTTTTTAATATTGTGCAGTTTTGGATACAATAATTTTTACTATGTGTTTTGGAATTATCATGGATGATGATGTCAATGTTTTTAGGGGTATCATTTTTGTGTATTGCAAATGGAATTACAAATGTTTTATCACCATTTAGTGATAGTAAATTTACGTCGAAGAAATTCTTTAAAATATTTATGTCTTCGGTGGCTTTAAATGTTACTTTTTCCCAAGTTTTATCGCTAATTATTAGTACCGTATCATCGGCGTATGAAGTAATTTGGCCATGTAGTGGTTGAAAAAAAATGTCATTAACATATATGGTGAAAAGGATTGGTCCGATTACTGTACCTTGAGGGATTCCAAAGTCTGATATTTCTTTATCGCTATTAATCTGATTTATTTTTACGACTTGCGGTCGATTTTTTAGGTAGCTCGAAATCCATTTAATTGCATTGTCTTTTATACCTATATTGTTTAGTTTTTTTAGTAGAATCTCATGGGATATACTATCAAAAGCTTTTCTGAGATCAATAAATATACCGGCACATTTTTCACCTTTATCCAATGATTCATTGATGTATGAGGTTACATTAGCAATAGCATCTTGTTTGCTGAGTGACTTTATAAAACCAAATTGGTTTTGGTGAAGAATTTTATTACTTTCTAGGAAACCGACCAATTGGTTTTTCACAATTTTTTCAAAAATCTTTCCAATGTTTGAGATTAGACAAATTGGGCGGTAGTTAGTTACTTGTTGAGGATCTCCAGATTTATAAATAGGTGAAATAATTGTATTTTTATAGTTTGTCGGAAATATTCCCTCTGTTAAACTTAAGTTTATCAAATGAGTAATTGGTTTTACCAAATGAATTTTCATGGATTTTAGAAAATGTACTGTAATAAGGTCAAATCCGGGAGACGAACCTCCTTTCATGCCTTCTATTATTTTTAAAACTTCACTTTCTGAGGTTGTTTCAAATTTTGATAAATTATTTTGATTTTGTACATTTTCAATCGTTTGTTTTTTCGGGTTAAAAGATTTATTGATATTTTTCGCAAGATTTTTTCCTACATTAGCAAAAAAAGAATTAAAGATGTTTGCACATTGTTTAGGTTGAATATTAGCATCTATTATTTTATTTTCATGTTCAATGTATTTTATTTTTTGTGTTTTTTTAGTGTTATCCATGGCTAAGTTGACTGTTTTCCATATTTGTTTATTGTTATTGTCTGTAGAAAGTATTTTATTTTTGAAATAGTCTTCTTTATTTTTTTTGATACAGTTTGTTAATTTATTTTTAAATTTTTTGTAAAAAGTGTATGCTTTTTCATTTAGAGGATTTTTCAATGCTGTTTTATAAAGTTTTTCTTTGTTTCTAATTGATATTATAAGTCCTTGTGTTATCCAAGGCTTTAAAATTCTTAGTTTAGATTTAATGCGGACTGTAGTTTCAGTAGTTGAATTTTTTATGTGTTGAGACAATATATTTTCAAAGTTTTTTAAGCAAGTCTCGGTATCATAACTATTTAACACGTTGTTCCATTGTTCATTTCTTAGTTTTTTGGATAAAATAGTCATATTTGTGTAGGATTTTGTCTTTGTTAGATTAAATTTTTTATGTTTAATTTTGTTATCATAGAGAAGAATGCATGCATGGTGGTCAGTTATATTCGTTTTCCAAACAATTGATTTGATTTTGTCGATATCTTTAATATTTATGTTAGTCCATATATGGTCTAAACAAGATGGAGTGTGATTTTTTATCTCTCTCGTATTTTTATTAATGCACGATATGAAGTTAAATTCAGTCATACAATTAATATATTCATTTTTGAAATTATTTTCTACGTTTTCATTAATGTTTAAATTGAAGTCTCCTGCAATAAAGCAAAGTTTATTACTAAATTTTAACAGTATGTGTTTAAATTCATTTATAAATGACGAGATATTCGAACCGTGTGTTCTGTAAACAGCTATTATGTGGTAGTTTGTTTTGTCGAGTTTTAATTGTATTTCAATACAGTTTACTAGATGTATAGGATGTTCAGTTATTTTAACAATACTAAATTTATCGTGAATGAATATGACGAGACCACTATTTTTATTGATGTTTATTTTGGTTGTAACATAATTATATTCTGGTAAATGATAGGTGGGTGATTCGTCATTAGTAAAAGTTTCTGATAATATTATGATGTCAGGTTTTTTATTTAGATTGTTTAATTTTAGAATTAATTCATCCCAATTTCGTTCCATACTTCGTATATTACTATGAAAAATGAAAATATTATTGAGATTCTTTGAGATTATGTCATTACATGAATCGGTGTATACACACTCATATTCTTGTATTTTAAAATTATTTTCTAATTCATTAGCTATGAAGTCATCCATTTAGTAAAAATATTAATGTGATATTGATTTCTTTTAAATATGTAGAGTATTTTCAAAGTAGAGTGTGACATAGAGTTAGTAATACAAATACGGATTTTATAATGTGTAGAGATTGTTGAAGAATGTTCCGGTTTTTTATTGATCATATATTGATTGATCACATCTTTATCATTACTAGCATAATCATTTACAATATTTAAATGCATATCTCGTATAATAATATTATTTATATTTCTAAAATTCAATAAAGCGTTTTTTGATTCTACTATAAATTGTTGTACTGTAGACTTATGTGTAGGATAAATAGCAATATAATGCGATAATTAATTTACGTCTTTAAATTTTATATTTAAAATATTAACATCATAATCATTAATTACTTCATTAATATTGAGAACATTATACTGGTTGGAAATAGATATTCCAATATCAGAGTTTTTGTTTATTCTTATTATTCTTACCTGGTACCCTGGAATGGAGTAATTAGTTTCGCCAGTAGAGTAGGTCTTTGTAAACCCAATCAAGCCCGGGAAAAAAAATATTTCTTTTAAAGATATTATTAATTTTTCAAAAAAAAAAATTTTTACGCTTTTAATATTTTTATGAAATTGAGTAAATCTTTTTTGAGTGCAAATAAAATAGAAATCTCTTATAGAGTGATATAAGTTTTCTTCAATACATATTTTTTTTATCTAATGCGTTACATAAAAAATCATTCATTGTTAATTTATAGATAAGAGTTTGAGGAAATGAAAATTTACAATATTTATTCGTAGTCAATGCGTTCTTTGGCAATTCGAAGCATTTTTTGCCGGTAAAGGCATTTTATGCTATCGACTCTATGATCGGTGGAATAGTTCATATCAAACCTTTTGTTTTGGACACAGCAGTTGTTGCAGATTGGAGTTTGTTCTTTGTTTTCACATTTGGATAGTATATGTTCCTTAGTGCAATGAGGGCAAATGGGAGGCTGCGTCCTGGCGAGACATCTTTGGGCTGTGTGGCCGAACTTGAGGCAATGGTAACATTGTGTGAGCGGGCTGCAGTCGCTGACGTACACTCTTTGGAATTTGATGTTTAATTTTTTTTTATCAATTAGTTTTTTCCTTAATTGTCCAGTTGTTTCGATAATGTAGTTAGTGGTGTCGTTTTATTTTCCTTCATTGTACTTATTTTTTAATTCCTTGATAAGCTTAATGTCTTTTTTGTCTTCTAGGGTTAATCCTTCATTTTGTTGTACAATCCCGTCTATAATTTCTTCTTCAGTCAATTGGCATTGCAGGCTTTTCAACATTAAGCACGGTTTCCTTTTTTTTATTTCTTCGGCCGATACTTCTTTTCCAATTACTTTATTTATCCCTTCGGTTCATTTTTCTGCATCTTCTTTTTTTTGGCAAGAAATCACTAATTTTTGTTCTCCGATCTTTTTTACTCCATTTACTCCAACTTTTATTTTTGTTAAATTAATATTTTTTTGAAATGAATTAATATTTTTTTATAAATGAAGAGCATTGACAAAATACATATAATATAAAAGTACATATAGAAGTAGCTTGAAGATGGATTTAAAAATATTATTTTTAATTGATAAACTAACGTTTAAGACAAGATTTATTATTATAAGCAATAATTATCAGCCTGAAACACTCATTTTCGTTATTTGTTTTTGGGGTGTTATGCCGTGTTGCGCTACCTCCTTCTTTAGCCAACGTTTCTGACATCGTTGCAGTGTCCATCATCAGGGCAGATCCGGTAGATTCGGTAGATCCGGTAGATCCGGTAGATGTCCGGTAGATCTACATGTGTAGATGTGTAGATCCGGTAGATGTCCGGTAGATATACATGTGTAGATCTACCGGACATCTACCGGATCTACCGGATCTACCGGATCTACCGGATCTACCGGATCTACCGGATCTACCGGATCTACCGGATCTACCGGATCTGCCCTGATGATGAACACTGCAACGACGTCCGAAACATTGGCTAAAGAAGGAGGTTGCGTAACACGGCATAACACCCCAAAAACAAATAACGAAAATGCTTTTGGCCGTGAAAATCTTAAAACGTATCTGAAACACTCATGGTTGTTTTCAGGTGGAAAAATGTATTAAGCAGTAATTGTTGAA
The DNA here is from genome assembly GCA_917880885.1 of Limnephilus marmoratus. Lineage (NCBI taxonomy): Eukaryota > Metazoa > Arthropoda > Insecta > Trichoptera > Limnephilidae > Limnephilus > Limnephilus marmoratus. Next base: position 3,505,880 of record OU862935.1, read on the forward strand.
TGAAACTCTAGTATATATTAAATTATTTGACGGGTATTAGATAAGCCGACACAGCTCAGTGGTAGAGCACCTGACCGGCAATCAGAAGGACACAAGTTCAGGTCCCGTTGGCGGCATTTATCTTTTCTCGGAAGATTTTTTCAATGTAGATGAGTGTTTCAGGCTGATTTTGGCTATTGCTTATAATGATTTAAAAAGACTTTATAAAATCACATCGCGTATCGACAGCTGAAAGTCATTTAGGCTTACACCAAAAAATTCAATGCTTTGATTTGCGTTGACAAGTCTCGACATTCTGGATAAAGGAGAATGATATACATAATTAGTAGAATGTTGATTGAGGAACAGCAATTCATTATTTCGGAGTCTACGGGAAGGGATGTTGAACTGGATGAGTTGTAACAAAGCAGGTGTATCAGTAATACTGAGATGAAACGATAGAAGTATATTGTAAGCGTAGAATAAAGAAGAATATAAATAATACGGTCAAGAGGTCTAGCACGGTGAGATCGATAAATTTACAATGTCGGATCTAACCATGGTTCTAACTTACCGACGATTTTATATCGTTTTACCAAGCACGGCGGCACTGTTGATAGCAAGGCCGATATTGACAGGGAATAAATAAGGAATTAAGATACGCTGGCATCATCTACGAAAATACTAGGTAATAAATAAAATTGAATAAATAAATGAACATTTCGATTTAAAATGCTTTACTTAATTCATACTTTAATATACATTTGATTTTGAATTATTAAATTTGAAAGCATATTTTAACACATTTCAAAAACAATTTTTAGTTCTTGGATGTGTTCAGAAATATTCCATTTATTTGCATTTTATTATAAAGCTGAAATATGTAGACCATTTGAAAAATACCCCAAATTTCTGAAGAGAATATAATATTAATTTTTCGAAGAAAACTTCTTCTAAAAGGTTGTTACTTTGTGATGTCATTATTTATTTATTAAAAGAAAATAACTTAGTTTGCATCACTTTATTTTTTATATTTTATACTATCAACATGTTTCGTGAACCATGTTCACTTCTTCAGGAATAAAAGTATACTAAAGTTAAAAAATTAATTATAGATTACATATGGAGAGAAGAAATTGAAGGAGGGGGAAGGGTTGACAATGGTGGGAGTTTCGAAGAATTGGGGATTACCAAGCTATTAGAAGTAAAAGGCCGGTTAAGTGGGAAGATATTTAAAACAGGGTTAAAAAAATTTTTTGCTTATTAATTATGTCAGCTTTGGAATTTACATTTTTTCTTATTTCTAAAATTTCTAAATTATTGATTTGCGATGTTTTATATCCTGTATGTAATATTTGAAGACCTGAATTTATGTCAAAGCTATGATCATATTTTAATAAATGGTCTGCGAACTCAGAATCGCTATTGCCATTTAGTGCTCTGAGGTGCTCTTTAACCCTAATCTCAAAGTTTCTATAAGTTCTACCTATATAAAACGAACTACAATCATTACAATTGAGTTTGTAAACCCCTGATTTTTTTGTTTTAATTTCGCTATCTTTATTGTTGAGTATATATTTCTTCAATTTGTTATTTGTGTAAAACGCTGGTTGAATAGTACCGGGAATATTTTTACTAATAATTTTGGACGTATCGTTGTCGACAAATAAAATTCTACGCCAATGTTTATTGTTATCTTTAGAAATAGGGTAAATATATAATTTTCTTTTAATAAAAAAAAAAAAAAAGAATATAATATAATGTCACACCAAAAAGTATTTGCTTCCTTCGAAAAAACAATTTGTAGTTGAGAGGTTTATATAAATAAACCTCAGGAACTTATATTGAATCTTTTTAATGCTGTCGGAATGTAAAAGGGAGACCATAACGTAGATTTATACTCTAGTTGGCATCTGACAATTATAAATCAATTTTTTTATTTATTTATCTATAATAAAATATATTTACAATGGTTTTATTTGTATGCCTGTCTCACTAGGGTATACCTGTGTCGAGACAGGCGTACAGGTATATAAATGAATATAGTAGTTACAAGGATATTTCAGGTAAAATACATATTATGAATAGAATTAAAACAGAAGGGTGATTGGAAGGGTGGTAAATCTTTTAAAGAGAGTTATTTTATAAATGTTGGAGATGGAGTAATGAAATAAATTCTGCCTAATCTATTTATAGGTTAAATTTGACAGGATTCCATTATTTTCATTTATTTTATATGGGTTAGGTTGTATGTGAATAGTTATTTCTGTCTATGTGTGATTTATTTTACAGATATTTGTGATAGTGTGGCGTCCAATACTTATAATCCATTTTTTAATATCTTGTTTGAATTTTGTAAAGGAGTAACTTTGTCTGATCGTAGTTGGTAGTGTATTGTATAGTTTGCAAGCTATGTATTTAGAGTGTCTTTGCCCGAAGGTGGTTTGAAAAAAGGAGTTTGGAGAAGTTCGTGGTTTTTGCTCGGGTATTGTGTATTGTTTGTGTAGCTTTGTATGGTGTTACATTAATTCCTTTCCGAAAATTCCATCGCATTATGCCAGGAAAGATTAAGTAAGTCTCAATGTTATGCAGGGCAAAGTATGAAAAAAATGTTCAGAGAGTTGTATTGTTCCAGAAAAAAAACTTTATTACATTTGTACTGTTCCAGAAAAAAAACTTTATTACATTTGTACTGTTCCAGAAAAAAAACTTTATTACATTTGTACTGTTCCAGAAAAAAAACTTTATTACATTTGTACTGTTCCAGAAAAAAAACTTTATTACATTTGTACTGTTCCAGAAAAAAAACTTTATTACATTTGTACTGTTCCAGAAAAAAACTTTATTACATTTGTACTGTTCCAGAAAAAAAACAATATTATTACATTTTCTACTTTTATGTCGCTAAAAATTATTGGTGTGAACTTGTTACAATTTTTTTTACATTAGCTCCTCACAGGGGGCCCTGAGGAAAATAATTTCCATCATGGCCTATGTCATCTTAGGGGATGCTGTGTGGAGGGTCTTTCATGGAATGGAAGGGGAGGAAGTTCTGGGAAGGAAAAAGATAGGAATTCTTAGGAATCCGAGGACAATGTGTTCAGGAGTGACCGAAGTATGAATCCATTTCACCCACTGCGGTGCAAGGCGATGGGTCGAGAGAGTCCTGTTGGAGAGGTCAAAAGGTCTCCCTCAATCAATGTCTCGTGATCCGGCCTGCCACGCACTGGTGGGCAGATGCATCCCGGATAAACCTCACCCCATGAACCCGGGGTGAACCACCAAAATTAGTTTGGCAGGTGACCTATGGCAGGGGTGTTGGTTATCCAAAAACTTTTAGATTGATACATGTAGGTAGGTACGTAGGTAGATGATTCATTTTGCGAAAAATTATCAATTTCAAATACCTACGCATAAAGCGGGTAAATATCACTTTGTGAAAATCTGAATTCGCTATTTCGAAGACACCTACACACAAAATAAGAATCCAACAAACCACTTGGGTAGAAAGTTCTCCTTGTGAAAACGCTTCTCAAATACCAGTTATCTTTCTCCTGCAATCTTCCGAACAGGCCCTCCATTGATATGCTTGGTGTAACTCTAAGTGACCAGCTCAGGTATGGGGGCTCCATCGAAGCCAGAGTTAAGTTAGCCTCTCAAAAACTGGGCGTACTGTACAGGGCCCGCAGATACTTTAATAGTACACAACCGTTTACTGCTAACCCTGTACAAATCACAAGTGCGCCCCACGATTGAATTTGGCAGCTATATCTGGTCTGGAGCTCCAAAATATCTGAAAAATACCCTCGACTCTGTGCAGAAACGGGCGGTCCGTCTGATAGATTCTCCAAATTTAACAGACGGATTGCAATCTTTAGAGCACAGGCGTCGGGTGGGAATGCTATCCCTGTTCTGCCGGTATTTCAATGGAAGATGCTCCGAGGATCTAGCGTCATTGATCCCTTTGGCATTGATATTTGCCACACGAGAACGGGTCGCTTCTTCGACTGGTTCTTGTGTTCAACAGCTCGGCTGTGGAACGATTTGCAGGCCTTTGTGTTGCCTCCTTCCTACAACATGGGTCTCTTCAAGGCCAATGTTCATTCCTTCCTCTCCTCAAAAAGACCCACCACACAGCATCTCAGATGACATAGGCCCTAAAGGAAATTATCTTCTTCAGGGCCTCCTGTGTGGAGTTCATGTAAAAAAAGGCTAGACGGAGTGGAGAGACGAATGCGACGAGGAACAGGACGGTTGGGAAGTACCTGGCTATTCACCAAACCTGACTGTAGCCGTGAGAGCAACTACAACCCTGTATTGAAAATACTACTCCATCAAAAGGTCAAGACTTGACACAATTAAAGAGCCCAGAGGTCTTGTGTTGGCAGGACGATGCACGTCGTGCTGCGTGCGACAGGGGGCGTGCTGGTGTTGCGCGTGCCAGCGCGCCTATCCGTCAAGCTGACAGCTGTCAGAGAAGTGAAGCACTAAACACCTCTTAAATCAGACGCGTGTTTATTCATTAAAGTAGTACAAGTTTTATTTGTTAGTATGCTCTTAATAATTTGCATTGTATAAAAGATTTTAGCTCTGGTATCACACGACATTGCATACTTTTCTAATTTTATGAAATTATATGATTAAAATCCCCCCGAATCAAATATTAAAACATGCAAAATGTCCTGCATCAGTTCAATAATAACACAAGTGTAGAAAAAAAATTGAGAGCTTTTTTTTTTGCGTAATTCTTATGTTTTTGGGTATGCTGAATCCGAAAATGACTTTCATTTTGCCGTAGAACGTCACGTTTTCTGACAATGTAGGTAGTAAGCACTAAACACATTTCTTTTTCCCAGTGAGACTCCTTTTAGTATATTTTTAAACGACTTCGAAAAGGAGGAGGTTCTCAATTCGACTGTATTTTTTTTTTTTTTATGTTTGTCACCTCAGAACTTTTGACTGGGTGAACCGATATTGATGATTCTTTTTTTATTTGAAAGCTGGTGCTTCCCTTGTAGTCCCACTTTAATTTGGTCCAGTTCTGACAATGGCATCCATGAGAAAATCATATAAGTCTTAAATTTGCACCAAGTATGTGCGCGACAAATGGACGAATAACTCAATATCACGCCAACCGATTTCGATGATTCTTTTTTTATTGGAAAGGATGTACTTCAAGGGTAGTTTGATGAGAGTTTGGTTAGGTTCTGATTATGGGATCCGTGACAAAGTAACGGAACTCTCCAATTCTGAAGAACAAATTTACGATACTCGTAATCGAATTAGTTAGTGTACTTCAGATACACTAAAAATCAAAAAATTAACAAAAATTTTAACAAAACAAAAAAACGACTTCAAAAAATGCACTAAAAAGTAAAAAAATAATTTCGTGTTCTTCTACAACTTCATAATCAACTTAGGTACGATTGTTATTTTTGGAGTCGGTGTCAGTCAAGTCGCTTGTGCGATACAAGCACATCTCACCTATAACTATGTATGTAGTTACAAACCTACCTTGACTGACACCGATTCCAAAAGTAACAATCGTACCTACATATTGATGATTAGAAAAAGTAAGTTGATTATGAAGTTGTAGAAGAATACGAAATTATTTTTTTACTTTTTAGTGCATTTTTTGAAGTCGTTTTTTTGTTTTGTTAAAATTTTTGTTTATTACTTGTAGGAAGCATCTGGAAGGTCTCTCTGATGCGTCCAACAGTAGTCTGCAATCATTGAGATGCTCCATCTTCCCTGGTATCTTTTTTCCATCTCCTTAATATCTTGGCGAAATCGTTCACCTTGCTCTTCACTCACATCTCCTAAATTTTCTGGAAATTAGTCGAGGTGGGAATGAAGAAAATGTACTTTTAAACTCATTAGGGAACCTAAAGCTTGAAATGATTTTAACATTCTTATGAAGATTTGTTTGTAGTTAGGGTCTTTGTTATTGCCTAAAAATTCAGGTTACCCTCCCCGATCCCTATTTCTCCTTCCCCCTCCCTCGAACCCCCCACCCGAGTTCCCCTCCCCCCTCCCCCCTCCCGCATTCCACACATTCAGTCTTCAAACAGCACGCGTGCCACCTATTGCAATTTTTTTATACAAATTGCATAATGTCAGAGCTCACCAGTAGCTTTATACAAACCTTGTCTTGACAATAGCGAACACAAAAAAAAGAATTATCCAATTTGGTACAGTTGTTCGGAAGTTTTGCACGTACATACATTTCTGCGATTCATTTTTATTTAATTAATTCATTTTTCGTAATTTCATGATGCCAGAGCTCACTATTGTATACAGAAACCATTGCGGGCATGCACACATCAAATCTCCAAAGTTTCATCGCAATCGGATGAACGGTTTAGCAATGAAATATTTATTGCCAGAGCTCACTATTGTATGTACTATCTATATCTATACTATGTATACCGTTTTACAAAATAACCTGACTTTCTGGAATTTTTTGAGTATTTTTCTAGTTTTCAAAACACCCAAATACATAGAAATCAGTTGAAAACATCCAGAAAGCATTTTTGTTGTAGACCTGTGTAATTAAATGGTTGATTTGCTTAGGTAGGGTGGACTCTGAAAACTATTAAATAATGTCATTTAAAATTATACACGGTTAGCTACATATTAACGGTACTTTTAGTAAAAAAAATTGCTCAATTTGACAGGCGGGTAGGGGTACAGCCGCCCCGGAACCATTTATTGGATAACCAGCACTTCGCAATGTTTGTTGATTTAGCAGAGGTGCCCGGGTCATGGGGGTGAGGTTTGTCTAGGTTCCTACCCACCCCTTAAACCTTACTCCTTCCCAGAACTCTCCTCTCATTCCTTTCCTTAAAAAAACCCTCCACACAGCATCCCCAAAGATAAATTAGGAAAATAATTTTCCTCAGGGCCTCCAGTAACTCGTGTAAAAAAATGCCCTGAGGGATTTTATTTTCTTCAGGGCCTCCTATGTGGAATTAGTTTTAAAAAAGACTGCATTGCGCGGTCCATCGGAACGTAGGCAATGATTAAAAAGTATAACACAAATAATAATCTGCATTTACATTAGGTAAGCAGAAATATTATTATGTATTTAAGATATTTTGCGGTACATAATTTACCTACGTTATGCAGATGATACGGTACTTCTAACAAGTAACATTGAGGAGTTACAACCTTTGCTGAATCAAGTAGTGAAGACTTGTGAGAATTTTGGGGTAGAACTGAATATAAATAAAACAAAATACATGCTCATAAGCAAAAATAACGCATTGGATGAACATCTTTATATTGCTGGAACAAAACTGGAGAAGGTACAAAGTATTGTATACTTGGGCTGCAATGTAAATGATAGATGGGATCCTTCAGTTGAAATCAAATGCCGCATTGAGCAAGCTCGTGCAACCTTTATCCGCATGAAAAAAATGTTCTGCAGTCATGATCTCAACCTTGGATTACGAATGCGAATGGTCAGATGCTACGTATTTTCAATATTATTTTATGGAATGGAAGCATGGACGCTTACTGAAGAATTAATTAGGCGACTTGAGGCATTCGAGATGTGGATCTACAGAAGAATACTTAAAATGAGCTGGATGGACAGGGTCACAAATGAAGATGTTATGGTTCGGATGAATAAAGAAAAGGAAGTTATTAAAACCATAAAAATCCGAAAACTTCAATATCTAGGACACGTGATGAGACATCCAGAGAAGTATGAGATCCTGCATCTCATAATGCAGGGAAAGATTGCCGGAAGACGGGGCCCTGGAAGAAGGAGAACCTCATGGCTGAAAAACCTGAGACAGTGGTTTGGCCAGTCTACCGTGGAGCTGTTCCGGGCCGCAGTAAACAAAGTCCGCATAGCCAACATGATAGCCAACGTCCGTTGAACGGACAAGGCACAAGAAGAAGAAGAAGAATAATTTACCTCAGTCTTCGATTGAATCTTGGGTTACAATACTTAAAATAATTTGTTCGCTGGTGTGGGATGTGGGTGGCTTACGTTAGAATGTCGCTAAGTCTAATTTATTGCCACCGATGCGGCTTTACGTTATTTTGTACATCTAATCAACAATGTGGTGAGACTTACGTATAATTGAATTAAGCTAAAAATATCTTCGCTAATGAATACTTCAATGCCAATAGACATCTTTCTTCGATTGTTTTTTTGTATGAGGCTCCAATCGTTTTAATTTCTATCGACAACTTCAAGATGGTTTACAATTTGGGAGAGGGGTATAGAAGAAATGTGTCGAACAGGTCCTCCATTGATATGCTTATTGTAACTATAAGTGACCAGCTCAGGTACGGGGGCTCCATTGAAGACAGAGTAAAGTTAGCCTCCCAAAAACTAGGCGTACTGTACAGGGCCCACAGATGCTTTAATAGTACACAACTGAACCCTGTACAAATCGCAAGTGCGCCGCACGGTTAAATTTGGTAGCCAACTCTGGTCTGGAGCTCCAAAATACATATAAAAAACCTTGACTCTGCAGAAACGGGTTGTCTATTTGTTAGGTTATCTCACCTTAACAAACGGATTGTATTCCTTGTTCTACCTATATTTCAATGGAAGATCCTCCGAGGTACTAGCGCCATTGATCCCTACAGCACCGGTGATTTGTCACATAAAAACGGGTCGCTTATTTGACTCGTTCTTGAGTTCAACTGCTCGGCTGTAGAACGATGACAATGTTCTACAGCCGAGATATATTATATATATTCCTTATTCTTTCTATGCTCACTGATTCTGTGAGCCTAGAAACTAGAAGGAAAGCAAGTCTTGCTATTCTGTCTTTCAAAATTTGGAACAATTTCATCGATAGCCCATTTCTCTTGGGATGCTATGATTTATATGTACCAGACCACTACAGCCGAAGTCGACATCATGACTTATTTAAAGTACCGAACGGCAGAACAGACGTCTTGGCAAAGCATAGCATGACGAGGGGAGTGGTGCTGTTAAATGAAATTGCAAACCATTTGGATGTAAGTGACTGTTCTTTATATGCCTTAAAAACATTATTGAAGAGTCACTTGCCTAAATGCTGATAGGGTAACTAAATTGTACTGTAATTGGAATTATTCTGTTGTACAATAATAATAAAAAATAAAATAAAATAATGACAGGCCTCTGTGTTTCCTCCTTCCTAAAAATGGATCTCTTCAAGACCAATGTTCATTCCTTCCTCACCTCAAAAAAACCCTCATCACAGCATCTCAGATGACAGGGAAATTATTTTCCTCAGGGTATCCTGTGTGGAGTTAACGTAAAAAAATGAATGATGTGAATGTTGATGTTGATTAAATTTTGGCATAAATACCGTTGTTGTTGGCCGTTAATTAAGTTGAAACTAGTGTTGAAATATTTGTGCGTATAAATCTTGAAGCGGAATTCTAGAGTTTTTCCTTTATTTTACTGCAGATTACGTATGTGGAACGATTAAATATGACAAAGTTCAGCTTTTTCTAACATTTTCTTCTTAGCCCCGTTGTGATTTGTAATAAGGAACTCCAGTTAAAAATATTATGGCTTTAAAAAAATATGTTCATTGTACACCAATAAACGCTGATTCTGAATATATAAGTTTTATTTAATAATATTAAACGTAGAGTTTTTAAAAAATTATTAAAAAGTCCATTTTTAATCGGGTCATAGAAACACGCCGTCAAGTTGGTATTATTGAAATGTTTAGTGGTGACGTCACTGAACACCGTTAAGTCATTGTATGGGAATGTATGATATGACACGAGCCATCGTATTAATTTATTCGTTTATTTACATACTGTTTATAGAGATTTAGTTGTTGTGTTTATTGAAACATTATTTGGACCTAAATAATGTTTAAAAACTAAAGTTATCTCTAAACTACTGCACAAAAAAATAGTAATGCTACTTCTAGGGAGAACACTTCAAACAACGAAATTCAAAATGGCGGCAGTTTCGATTCGATTCACCATACATACTGTGGTTTTCAAGGAATCTTGAAAAATTAAAACTTTGACAATTAGTTTAACTATTAAAACTAACTCTAAAAATTAAAATAAAAATGCAGTTATTTAAGTTAGAAGGTCATTATTCATTAAAAATATAAAAAAATTGGACTGGAGTTCTCTATTATGTCCAATTGTTACCCTTTGTGCTAAGCATAAAAATCTTGTCTTAAACCTTAGTTTATCAATTAAAAAAAATTACTCGATTTTGGAGATGAAAATGAGGTACGAAATGAAAATTTACAGAAGCCACAGTTTCAAAATGAAGCATTATTTGTGGAATATTTCGATGGTGACGAGTGGTCAACTGATGACCATGTTGCATTGTCAGGCATTGCATGAAAAAACATAACTTTGTATGATTTAGGGTTGTTGGACATTTATATATCATGTGTTTTCTACCTAACTAACTAACTAACCATCACGCCGTTTCTCCGCAGGGGTAGGCAGAGGGACGAACCGCCAAATAACTCGGTCTTGGCACACGCTCCTTGCCTCGTTTACAATCATACGTCGTCTCGTACATGCTTTTTTATTATTGTGACTCCTGACATGGCCCGACTCAAGTATCTGATTCACTTGGTGGTGCCATGTCTTATTACACTCCTTTGATCGTTCATTTGCTCTACATACCAAAACCATCTGAGCGTCGATTTCTTAATCTTATTCATTACCTTTACATCAGCCTTACATTCTTTGCGGATCTCCACATTTTTCACACGATCATACATGGTTTTACCACACATACTTATTTTACATTAGCTCCTCACAGGAGGCCACGAGGAAAATAATTTCCCACATGTCATCTTAGAGGATGCTGTGTGGAGATATTTTTTAAAGAAAATGAAGGAGAGGAAGTTCTGGGAAGGAAATAGGTATGAGGATTGGAATCTGAGGGTCAGTGTTTTCAGGAGTGACGGACGTATGAATACATCCCTCCAAGTGCGGTGTAAAGAGTAATTTTAGTTCAAGGATTGGCTGGGGAGGTCAAAAGACCTCCCTCAAACAGTCTCTCTCGATCTCATCGGCCGCCCAGACCTGGACAAATCTCACCCCATAAACCCGGGCACCCCTGCTAAGTCACCAAACGTAGCGAACCACTTGGCCTATGGCAGAGGTGTCGGATATCCTATAAATGGTTCTCTCGGTGACGGTATCCATGCTTACCTCCCTAATTGAAAACGTAGGGTTGTTAGACATTTATGTACTTCGACCAAGTATCATCTTTTTCTAAATTGGGAAACTTTTAGCAGGTATCAACGGAAGTACCCTTTCGGGATTTGCATAAAAAAGTGCAATAGGCCACTTGCAATGGCCAATTTTGTTTAGGCAAATATTCTAAGACATTCCGTATTTTTTTACCGTATTTTTGAAACCATGGCGATTTTTTGAAAATTTCAATCCGAAAAATCAGACCATTTTTTATAAACCGGAAAGACGGGACATAATTTTATGGGTGCAAAAAAACGATAATTTCATAGCCGAAAAGAACGTTTTTCACACGAATAGCACAGGAGAATATCGAGGCATACCAAAAATATTAAATCTCATAAATATTTTTTTCCTTGATCCATCTTATTGATCATAAATCATTATAATGTACAACGTCTATATTACTAAATCAAATGTAATATACTTGTACTTGTAAATTATAATAATAATAAGAATATTATAAAATTTGATTTTGTTAAAATCCGCACCATTATCATTATACCTCTAAAACACGAACGGACAGCGTAAATTGTACGGGGTTCTCTTCAGAACATCTGTCAAAAAGTCAAACCAATGATAAGTTCGCAGAGAACAAACAATAAATCTAGTTTTTTTTTTTTTTTTTTTTTTTTTTTTTTTATTTCATATATTTTTTATTAGTAACAGATATTTGGGTTTTTTGGCTACCACACTAGGCTAAGCCCGTGTTGTGGTAGTCGTACATTTAATATTTTAACATTTCAAAAAATATTAAGAAATACTTAAAACTAAAGAGAAAAAAAAAGACCATATTTTAAAGAAAAGTAAAAATGAAAATTCAAATTCAAATTTTGAAATACAAAAATTAATAATGAAAATTAAATGTTAAGAACTCAAGTGTTCTGTATAAATTAAAACATATAATTATATAAATCAAAATTAAAAACATATATAAATTTAGTGAAAAACTAAGAGAAAAAAATAACAACATTTTAAAGTAAAATAGAAATACAAATGGAAATTAAAATTTTGAAATGCAAAAATTAATAATTAAAATGTAGTGTTAGAACTCATGAATTCTTTAAAGTGCGTTCGTCCCCTTTCAAAAATCCAATGTTGTACACGTGTTATAAAAATAAAAAGTGAACGTTAAATGTCAAATTCAGAAATTCGCCTGAAATCAAAGTGATGCCATATAAAAAAAAATCCGTGTGGAATTTTATAAAATTAATAGGAACATTTTCGGAAACGGTACATTTTCATGTAGTGACGTCACGGGCCCAAAAAATGGATTTATTTATTTAAAAAAAAAAACTGTACATTTCTAAAAAATTTTTACCAACATTTTCGTAATCTTAGTAAAAAAGTCTATCGACACGATTTTTTCCAAGTCGTTATGAAATTAATGCAAGTGGCCTATTCACACTCGGTAAAAGTAAAACCTTCAAAAAACTAAAGTAGACAAGAGTGGGGAGACTACGAAGCACTTTTTTTATCAATGTGAAGGATGATTTTTTCCATATTTTTGTCGTCGAATTCCAGTGCACCTTTTCCTATACATTTGGTCATCTTATTGGTATTTGTGTTTTTTTCTTTGGAGTCGCTAGATGTCGCTTTCTTTTGAATTTTCTTTGCCTGTTTTTTTGGAGTGGTTTGAAGATTGGAATTTTTTTGGATTTCGTAGGATTCAACCCTTGTTTCGCCGAATTCCTGGCCGCTAAGGTTCGTCGGGCGCTTTATAACACCAGACCAAAGGAAACTTGGATTTTATTATATTGAAACCTGAACTCGACTCCAATCTTCCATATAATTCTGAAATTTGCATATTAAATACTTTTTTACATTAACTCCACACAGGAGGCCCTGAGGAAAATAATTTCCCTCAAGGCCTATGTCATCTGGGATGCTGTGTGGAGGATCTTTTTGAGGAGAGGAAGGAATGAACATTGGTCTTGAAGAGACCCGTGTTGTAGGAAGGAGGAAACACAGGGGCCGGCAAATCATTCCACAGCTGAGCTGTTGAACACAAGAACGAGTCGAAGAAACGACCCGTTCTCATGTGACAAATGTCAACTGTGTACAAATGTTGGGCACGCGTTTGGCATGTTTCCCGACTATGCACCGGTGCCGAAGGGATCAATAACACTAGTTCCTTGGAGTATCTGTAATACCGGTAGAACAAGGATAGCATTCCGACCCGACGCCTCTGCTCTAAAGATTGCAATCCATCTGTTAAGATGGAAGAATCTATTAAACGGACCGCCCGTTTCTGCACAGAGCCGAGTGTATTTTTCAGGTATTTTCGAGCTCCAGACCAGAGGTGGCTGCCTATATATTTTTTTTAAAAGAAAGACAAACATTCCCGGGTTACGAATAACCCAACAATGTTTGAAAATCTCCTACTACCACCACAAAAAGCCGAAAATGTTGCTTGTGTTGTGATGGAGGACTTAGCCAGCCGACGAATCGAACACGCGACGCCAGGATGGGACCCAAGCGCTATGCCTACTCAACCACTGAGCGGACAATATACACATTCACCTTTTATATCTTTGTAGTTTTAAGTGATGGCCTGTGTGTTTATCGGAAGTGACTGCCAGGTAAGTATGTTTCTGTATCCATTTGTAAATAGTAGAATTAGTTAGAACCTAAGAATTCTTAATAAAATGTACAGCGCCCTTAGGGAACGTACTCATACTACGTGACCCGTTCAGGGGGGGGGTTCTTCAAAATACGACGCTTGGTACAAATGAGCGGCGGGGGGCTTAGGTTTTTAGTCACCGGTGGGGGGGGTTAAAAATTGCTAAAAGTTGGTCACGTAGCATGGGTACGTTCCCTTAGGTGATTTTTCACATAAACGGCGCTCCATAAATTATCCAATTAAATATTATTTGAAGGAAGAAAGCCAGAAATAATTTTAAAAAAAAAAGAAAGTGTTCTCAGTTATGTTAGCTAAAGTTGGTTGGTGGGTGGAATATGGTCCGATTGTTGTTATCGTGTTGGAGGAGATGTGTGTGTATGTAGATGGTAGATGGTGGATGGTAGGTGGTAGATGGTAGGTGGCCACCGGCTCCCGAGTCCACGAGCAACACAAATAGCCCGGCGCTGTCCGCTAATAGACCGGCCACCGCTGCCGTTACAGACAGACACACACCAACCACCAGTCGCCACTCACTACTCACTGCCACTCGAACAGGGTTGTCAGCACTAACCTTAACATAATGTAATCTAACTTAACTTAACCTAATCTAATCTGACCTAACCTAACGTAGCCTAATCTAACATCACCTAACCTAACCTAACCCAACATATATAGATCATTTAATCTACCCTCCCGTATATTCCCATTTTGCGTCTATTAATTATTATTACTCTCCTTCTTAGGGGCCATCCATAAATTACGTCACACCTTGAGGGGGTGGGGGGGGTCAAAATTGCAAAATATGTGACGTCAACGGGGTCTCACAATGGTGACGATGTGTGACAGGGACCGGGGGGGGGGGGGGTCAAAAATCATGAAATTCGTGTGACGTAATTTATGGATGGCCCCTATATTGTAACTAAAATATAAATTAATTTTAAAAAAAACACACTTTTATGCATCGTAACTAAAAATAAATTAATTTTAAAAAACTCACTTTTATATATTGTAACTAAAAAAATAAATCAATTTAAAAAACACACACCTTTTTTACATAATTTAGCTAAAAAAATAAATTAATTTTTGAAAAGCATGCTTTTGTGTACAAATGAATCCCTGTTACCCTTGGTCACGCCATAACTTCAAAATGACTTTACCTATTTCATTCGTCTTTTTTTTAAGTTTTCTAATACTTTGTAGAAGGTTATAAGAAAAGAAAACTTAAGAAAATTGGATAAGTTCAGAAAACTCAACGACTATTTTAACTTCGCACGTTTGACAGTTCGCGCGTTTGACGTTTCTTGCGTTGTTGGGAGAAACAATTTAATTCATTGAATATGGCAACGCATTCCGGGAACCAGCAAAATTATTTACAAAATTACACTTTTATATTTATTATAAATTAATTTTTAAAAAAACACTCTTTTATATACAGGGTGTCCCAAAGGTATATATTTTGTGGATCGATTTAAAAAAAGTAAGGGCTCTATCGAAAAAATGTTTGTTAAATACTAAAACACACAATTTGGGAATTTATTACTTAAAAATAATATTGTCAAAATGTAAACCCTCGCGTTCGCGGCATTTATTTAATCGAAGTAAAAATTTAAAATTTAAAATTTAAAATTTCTCACGACGGCTCGGCGGGTAGGCTTCGTGATGGCCGCCATTTCGTGACGGATATTTTCTTTTAATTGCATCAGAGGAAGTCGGATTTTTGGCGTACACTTTAGATTTGAGATAACCCCACAGGAAAAAGTCCATAGGTGTTATGTCAGGACCACGAGGAGGCCAATTTATGTCACCTCTCCTGGAGATCAATTTGCCAGGGAAAATTTCATGAACTTGTGGCAGAGACGTATTGGACGTATGTAATGTTGCTCCGTCTCGCTGAAACCATGTTCTTTGGTTATACCAGTAAGTTTGTAGGGGTGCAGCATTAGGTATTTGTGCAAAATGCTGTGTAACGATGATCTATGGCATAGATTCTAAGCACATTTAAAGCACTTGCGCGCTTCCGAATCGAAAAGTTTGAGTCGTCACGAAAAGACTGATACACACTCTCTACGTTTTCTACCGTTCTCGATGACCTTGGTCGCCCAGATTTTGGTTTTGACAGCGTTGTACCGATCTCTTCAAACTTTTTGACCCATTTTCGAATGAGAGGAATGCTTGACGCATCATTGAATTGACGAAAACCTCAAATGTTGCAGAATCTTCTACGCGCTACAGTAGCCGAATCACCATTTTTGTAAAACTCACGCACGCACAACGCGCGGTCGCTCCCGAGAAATACTTCATAGTGACTAAATTCCCAAGAGCCAGACTACTGATTGACATATCCCCCGCGCCTCTCGGAAAAGTTGCGTTCACACAGAAAGCAAAAAAAATATATACTTTCTTTTGGGACACCCTGTATAGTTAATAAAAAATAAAATATTTGAAAAAAACACACTTTTATATGTTGAATCTAAAAAATATTTTTTTTTAAAAAAACCACACTTTTACATATTGTATCTAAAAAATAAATTAATTTAAAAAAAATACCTTTATCATTCACTATCGTCATATCATTGGCATACTTAAATAATTTATTATTGTATGTATGCATAATTTAAGATTTGCTGTCAACTTTCAAAAAAAAAATAAGTATTTTAAAAAATATAACCAAACATACATAAATAACAATTTTAACTTCCAATGATTATTTTTAATCTTTACTAGAGTAGATAACAGAAAAAAGTATAAAGCCTTCAAAAACTGCTTTAAAATTCAAAATCTCCTACTGACGAACCTCTTTTCGGGTATGATTTTATTGTATAATGTGGGAAATTAAGTTCTTTGAAAAAAAAAATTTATTTATTAAAACATGTAACAAGGTTACAATTTTGCAACATAATATAAACATCAATATTTCAACCACTCTCCTAATAAAGCAGCTGCTTGTGTTTAGGAGAGGACAACTAAAAAAATTACATTTGTTTAAATTAAAACAAAAAATATTAGTAATTTTATGAGAAACTACAGATAAAAGTAATAAAAATATAGGTTAGTTAATAAATGATTTAAAGTATTGATAAGCCAAAAACATATTTCTAAATATGCAATACATATTTCTAAATATAATATACAATAAGTTAAGTTATGAGGTGGTACTAGAATATTTTAATTTTTTTTTTTTATATTTTTCGTAGCTTTCTTCCAGGGGGTAATTTCAGGGGTAATCAAGGGGTAATTTATTAAATAATTTTATAACCTTGAATATATAATGATGCTGTGCTGTTGTGGTTCGCACTAGTGGTACGGTAAATCCTCCAACAGATATTATTCCTTTGCTTATATTTAATTGTGGTAAATTATTTTTACTAAAAAAATCTTTATGTATTTGTAATAGTGCAATTTTGTCATAAATTTTTGTAAGTGGGGGAACCGGGAAATCTTGAAAAACATTTATAGTTGGATAGTAATAGGGCTTTTTTAGGATGATTTTTATTAATATTTTTTTAATTGTTTCCAATGGGAGAAGGGTTGCTTTGTATGCACCCCCCCCCCCCCCCCCCAATGACTGTGAAACATTTGAATATTTGTGCCTGAGCTTAGCTAAATAAAATAAAACACACTTTTTGAATAATCTCTTTTAATCTCATCGAACCTCGATCTTATTTGGAATTTTCAAGTAATCACTTTTCAAGCAACACAATAAGTAATTTAATCACTGGAATTAATAAACATTACACTAACCTAACCTAACCTAGAGTTTTCGAGACGCGACGCACAGTTATTCGTTTCATACAAGCTAGACGCTAATAAGTCACTTTTGAATTCCCAAACAATAACGTCATGGCGACATTACCAGATAGACAGGATAATAAATGCATGCTTGATTGGGGTGATTAGTGCACGCATTGACTCATACCAGGGGCCTAAAGTCAAACAATGTGGTTTGAAATTATCATTTGCATTTATTCGCTTGTCGCAGCTCGAAGTTTAAAATTTTGTACTAAGTTTGAAAAGAGTTTTTTTCGGTTCTGTAAAATGGTGGCTACTTTGGAAGGTATGTTTTGAAGTTTTTTCTTAATACTTTAGTATAAATAATTTTAGTTATTTTTTAAATAATAAATAAGTTGAGTTTTTTTATGGCCTAAAAAATATTAAATTTCTAACTTCTCGAGAGTTTATCTCAGAGAGTATATCAAAATCGCACGATAAATTTCTTTTTTTTAAATAGCTCAACTAATATTCTAATCATATCTTTTTCGATATTAACCCGCACGAATCCACATTATTATTATTTTTTCATTTTACAGGAACCACATACGAGATTTCCAGGCTGGAATTGTTCGTGACATGAAAGAATTTGCCGAAGAAAGAAAAGCTTGAGGGCATATTTAACAAAATTTTAAGTACATTTAAACTTGATAATGCACTGGCAAGTGGTGAAAAAAAGTTGAAAAACCAAATAAGGCTTATATCTATCTATATAAATAAAAATGAAACAGTGAAATGTATGTACGCGCATAACTTCCGAACGATTGCACCAAATTGGATATTTTTTTTTCTTGTGTTCGTTATTGTCAGGACAAGGTTTGTGTATAACTACTGGTGAGCTCTGGTATTATGAAATTTGTATAAAAATGCAATAGATGGCACGCGAGCTGTTTGAAAACTGAATCAAGAATGAATGTATGGAATGCAGGAGGGGGAGGGGGGAGGGGAACGTTGGAGGGGAACTCGGGAGAGGGGTTCGCGGGACGGGGGAAGGGGGGAGTGGTGTGGGGCGAGGGAAGGTGGAGGAGGCTGAGTGGGAACGCGAGAGGGGAAGGGGAACGGGACAAATGGGAAAGGACACGCAGGGAGAAACAATTTCTTTATTAAATGGCATAGCAACGCATGCCGGGTACCAGCTAGTCTTTGAATATAAGCAGAAAATGGACCGTAATTTTAGCAATTTATTACACTCAAAATACACTTTTTTTTTTACTTTTTACAAATAATTGTTTTATAATAAACCTCAAATACTCTATTAATACATTATTTAAAAATTATAAAAAATAAAAAAAAACGATGAAAATTTTTTTTTCATTTGTTATACTAACTTTCATGAGTTTTTAACGTCTAGCATGTGTGAAACGAATCACTGTGCGACGCGTCTTCCCATCCAGGCGTCACGCGTCGCGACTTTTTGGACCGCACTACCAATTAAACATATAGTTTGTTTCAAAATTTAATGTATTCCCTTTGAGGCAGCCCTGGTGTTAAATCCGTTGAAGTCACACACTAAACACTATACACTACACGGTACGAGAATATAATCCGAGAGCAATAATGTCTCCGATATAAGTATAGTAAATATAAGTCGCATTATGACCGCCGCGGACCATTTATAACTTGGAATTCTCGATTCGACCGCGACGAGAGCTTTTACAATTTTACGATTTTATTATAAATTGGCGAGCGCTCCCACAGCGCGTTTACTAGCGCGAGATCATTTTATTTTACAGAATTAAATGGACTTATGTAATAATATAATGGAGAGACTTCAGGAATGTGCTGTCATATTTGTGTTTTATAAATTTATCAAATATTGTACAAATATTTCAAAAATATATCAAATATTGTGTAAATATATCAAATATTATGTAAATATATTAAATATTATGTAAATATAACCAATATAGCATAAACATAGCAGTTGAAAAAATACAAAATAAATTCTTACGTTTTCTAAATTTTAAAATGGGTATTCCAGCAATTATGTTAAACTACAACACTATTTTAAATGATATGAATATGCTCAAATTGTCAGACAGAAGAATTTTCACTGATTTGGTATTTCTGTATAAAATTCTAAATAATTTAGTTGATAGTCCGATATTGCTAGAATTGATAAACTTCGGGATTCCACTACGTAATACCAGAAGTCAGGATTTATTTCAGTGCAGAAATTCTGGAACTAACTACCATATATATTCCTCTTTGCCCAGAATACTAATGGAGGAAAATAATTATACCAAGTCAGTGGACTTCTTCAATTTATCTTTAAACAAATACAAAATACTGTTACTGAGGCAGTTCAGTTATGTACAATAAATACTATATATTGCATTGCTAAATATGTTAAAGAAATATATAGTATTTATATATTATTTAATCATAGTGTAATTTGTAAATTTCATACTTATGTAAAAGCCCCGTAAAAGGGCGTAAATAAATAAATAAATAAATATTTTACAAATATATAATATATTTGTTTGCAGATGAGCCTCGATTTATGAAAAAATATTATTACAGGACAAAGTTATTGCAAAACTAAGGTCGATATTTTTAAATTTCCTTTTTTATGTCCGCCATTTTTGCAAACAACAACTTTTTTTTGCATATTGTGGTTCATGCGCATTCTACATTCTTAAGATAACGATTTTTTTTTTAATTTCATATTTCAGATGATTTTCAAGGACTCCTGGATTCCAGTCGATTTGGTCGGACTAATGTAATGTTCATGTTTAAATTTTGTCTTTCAGAAAAACGCATTGAAAAAAAAACTCAGCTGGACTAGACTCCTCTCTTAAGAAAGGAAAACTTAGATGATTTGGGCATGTAGAGTGAATGAATGAGGAAACGAGTCCGGGATGCCCGAGAAAGACACAATCAAGTGAACCATATATTTGAGTTGGGCAATATCAACAGTCAGAATAAAAGAAGGGTACGTGGCGATGTATTTATTTATTAACGGACTTAGTCCAATTTACAACAAAGTATCATGAAATATGGAAATGAACATTTTAACGATAAAGAATGGTACATGAAAGCAAAGACAAACGGAGAAAATAGAAGTGTCAAGTCAAGTCAAGACTTTGCAAAAATTAGAGTAAATATAAAATATCTTCAATTGTTTAAAGAGCAACAGAAATCATTTAAGCTCATTCGAAAAATCAAGCTCTTCTACATATTACCGTCAAGAAATTCAACAAGGAGGATGCAAAATATTTTTTATATATCTACCTAACACACAAATACAGGATATTTCTCCCCTTTACCACGAACATTAAGACATTATAACACTATACACTAGCGTGTGTCGCTCTCCATAGAGAGAAAACAAATGGCCTTATATTTAAACGCCCGGGGTCTCAAAAGTTTCGTATGATCTGTAGCTATTCGAAAACGTAAAAAAAAATTAATTATTGTTCACTATTAGCCCGCTAAAATGGCCGGAAGTTTCGAAAAAAAAATAGATTTCGTGATTTGGAAAAAAAAATAAAACAAAGGGTTCATATTTTATATTTTATACCAAACTTATTTTTCATTACATAATTGCAGTACAAAGAACCAAAAAAAAAAAAATTATTTAACATATGTGATGTGTTGGTTAAAAAAATAAAAGGGGAAAATAACACTTTTTCTGGATAAAATCAGAATTCTTGTTGACTTACTTGTATTCATAAAGTTAAACTTTTTTTTCATTTTTGTCAGTTGTACGCATTTTTAAATAATAAAAATGATTACTGAAAAAAAAAATTTTATTAAAACTGATTTTCAATGCATTTTAGCGGGCTAATAACCATTTTTAAAAAAATAAATTTAAATGCAGTTCTCATTTTCTTTACAAGACGCAACTTTTGAGACCCCGGGCGTCTCTGAATTCAAAAATTGAAATAATTGACACACGCTACTATACACTGCTCTAATAATGAAATTGACATTTTTAATAACCCATTCAATCACTTCAAAAAATATATTTTACCATCAATCGTATAAAGCTGATATTGTGATGAAGCCCTTTATTTAAAGACAGGAAATATTGTACCTACTAAATCATTGTCCCATCAGCACAGGTGCCAATAATCAATTGTTGGTGATTCTTTTGTACTCTACCTTTTACTCATATTTGTTCGTCATTCACTTTTGCATATTTACGAGTAGCTAATTATTACTGATATTATCTTTGTTATAATTTTTATAATTTAAATCATCCATGTATATAAAATTTTGGACATAATGCCTGTTTTATGTACTTAAATAAAAATAAATAAGTAAAATAAATAAATATTCTAGATAGTGGTGAATAGAGAACTCCAGTCCAATTTTTTTTATTTTTTTTAATGAATAAATACCTTCAAACTTAAATAACTGCATATTTATTTTTATTTATATAGTTAGTTTTAATAGTTAAAATAATTGTCAAAGTTTTAATTTTTCAAGACCGCCTGAAAATCACCGTATCTATGGTGAATTGTGTGACGTCATCACCCATCGATAGTTTTATTTACTTTCAACTGGTGTTGTCATTTTAAATGATAGTTATACGGAAGAAAGATGAGACGATTCGATAAGTTAAAACATTATTTAGGTGGAATTATGTATTTATTATATTATGTTTATTATATTGTTGAATATTATTACTGGAGAGTGGTATAAAAATTGTTTGAGAGTGGTATGAAATTATTATTTTTTTAGCTTTTAAAATCAATATTATCAAAAAAAAAATACAGTCGAATTGAGAACCTCCTCCTTTTTGAAGTCGTTTAAAAACAAAGAATCACCCACAAAAGTGTAGGCAAACGATAACAGCTGATCGATTGCGGCCATTTTGATTCTATTTCACGGCCAAATTTTGGCCTATGTAGCATTATGATATAGTATATTTATACGATTTTTTCGTACAGTTTAAAGTTTTTCAATATTTTAAATAATAGAGATAAACTAATAGGGATACCTCTATTTTTGATACTGAATTTTTTAGGCTTAAATATTGTTTAAATAAACACAACAACTAAATCTCTATAAGCAGTATGAAATAACGAATAACACGAAATGTTGTTAATACTGATGGCTTTTGTCATACCTACATAATCAAAGTTTCAATACAATGACTGTGACGCGTGATGTCAGCACTAACCATTCAGTAATGCCAACTTTACAGTGTGTTTTGACGAGAGGTTTAAAAATGCACTTTTTAATATATTTTTAAGAATTCTACGTTTAATATTATGAAATAAAACTTATATATTCAGAATCAGCGTTCATTGATCCGTATGAACATATTTTTTTAAAGCCATAATATTTTTCACTGGAGTTCCTTATTATAACCATAATTAGTCGAGTGCTGTTTGAGGAAGAGCAGGTCTTTATTTCTGAGTCCACGAGAAGGTATATTGAATGTGATGACTTGTAGTAGTTGTAGGTGAATTGGTTAAATAGTTAATAATTTTGAAGAGACAAGTGAAATCAGATTTTTTCCGATAGTCTTCTAAATGAGAAAGGTTTAGAGTTTGTTTAATTTCATCATTCGATTAATTGCTTCGCTCTAATCCTAGCCTCCTGGCAATCCCTTTTAGTCCAGTCAACCTGTGTCGTAGAACACCAGTTGAAGGAAAAATATAGTATAAAGCTAATTTTTTCCCCATCGACTACTACCATTTAGATAAGTGTTTAGCAAAAAGTCCCCGCCCCTACCCCCATTGCTTCCCCCCCTAGTTTCGTAAATCGCGTCTATCTCGATTACAAAACAATAAATTGGATTGCATTTTTTTATTCCCTTTGATGTGACATTGTCTTCAATTAATGTACTTTCGTCGTAGCTTTTACCGTTTGTTTGTAATTCGTATGAAAAGGTAAAGATTTGTATATTTTTTGGCACGTAATTTTACTTTTTGTCACAGAACTTTTCAGGCCGACATTTTATGAAAAAATGTTTCCTACAAAAGTTGTAGCCCTTATTAGTACCTGTAAAATGATATAAAATAGTACTTACTTTGTTGGAGATCCAGTGAGATTCAGCCGGTGTAATGCAGAATGCGTACTCTGTCATGGCGGGTTCGGTCGAGGTGGAGCCGGACGGCGGCGCGGCGCGGCGTTGCAATCCAAATATGGTTGTAGATATAGTGAGAATGTTTTTTTTATCTTTAAGGTACACTATTGCATTTTCTATAAAAAAAAACTAATCGAGTCTCAGTGACACCTAAATTTCTCACTTTTTAAATTTGTTTCAAATAACAATAAGTCCTTGAATTCAGCTAAAATAGGTATTTTAAATAGTTTTTGGTTTGAAAATGCATGTAATATTTTTTTAAGATGTTATTTTAGAACAAAATAATTGCGGTATCTTAATTTGAAGTAAAAATATATTCAGATTATTCGCAGTAAAAAAACAAATTTATGTTGACCATTTCCGACTTCCTAAACTTCCATGACAAGTGCTTCATTTTCCTCGACTTCAACCAAAGTTACATTGCTGCATGATCCGCCACAGCTCCCGCACATTTCTGTGCAATCAAGTGATGCTTTCAAGTAGCTACAATTATTTTTGCAAGCCTTTTTGCAGTTGCAGGAAACTAAGTTTATGACTACTTCAGGCGCCGGTGGTTTTTTGAGTGCACTGGGTACAGCATGTTGTCAGTTAAAATCCATCCCCAGTCCATAGCGCTGATTTTCTTATCTCCGATCCATTTTTGAATCTGATAGTATGTTCGATAGGCGTGTTGTTCAGCAGCACCAGATGTTGGAGGAAGTGCACTTTTCGTAACATCACACTTTTCGTAACACATCACCACTTTTCGTAACGCATTCACCAGCGCTTACCCCCCAAGTCGAGCGTGCGTAAAGAAGTTTTACTTCAAAAGCAAAACGTACCAACACATTAGTAATCTCTATAAAATGTTTGCATAAGTGTTAAAATCCAGAGAGGAATTGTGGAATACGTTTGTATGGACGAAACGCCGCCCTGTTTCCTCTTTAAATTTTTCATCCGATTTTCATAAACGAAAAGTTATGGTTCGGTATTTTTACTCAACGACTGAAAAAATACTTGATTTTTCGGTATTTTTATACGAGTAATGAAAAAATACACGGGTTTTCCGTATTTTATTATTTCATCTGCGTTTCGGAAATCATCGGGCCTCTTCGCGAGTGCAAAATATTGCCATCACAGAATGAGATTCTCTTCAAAGAAGTTCATTTCACTTTCACTTCAAAGAAACCCGTTTCCCCTCTTTTTCAGCACAAATATTAAGAAGACTTGTTTGTTTATTGCTTACACATTAAAACCGCTTAAAGTTGGGACAGAAATAAACGCAGCAGGTTGAGAGCTGCGCTCGCGCCGTCAGGAGAACTTTATTTCACCTACGAGATATTGTTGCAAGAATATTCATTTCATAAAACCGTCTGCTTTGCGTAATTTCACTGTGAAAAATGAGATTCCGCTGATATACTTTTCACAATTATGTTAATATTTTTTTTTACATTTGCTCCACACAGTAGGCCCAGAGGAAAATAAATCCCATCATGGCCTACGTCAATTTGGGAGGCGGGAATGGGTACCGCCGCCCCGGGAACCTTTTTTGGATAACCAACACCTCTGCCATAGGTCACCCAAGTGGTTCGCTACGTTTGGTGATTTAGCAGGGGTGCCCGGGTTCATGGGGTGAGGTTTGTCTAGGTCTTGGAGGCGGATGACCAGGACATACTGAACCCCAGATTCCTACCCACCCCTTAGACCCTTTTCATTCCCAGAACTCTCCTCTCCTTCCTTTCCTTAAAAAAACCCTCCACACAGCATCCCCAAAGATGACGTGGGCCCTGAGGGAAATTATTTTCCTCAGGGCCTCCTGTGTGGAGCTCATGTAAAAATATGTCATCTAAAGATGATCAAGACATCAAGACATCCCTAAAGGGATGCTGTGCAGGGTGTTTTTTTTACATGAGCTCCACACAGGAGGGAAATTATTTTCTTCAGGGCCTATGTCATCTTTGGGGATGCTGTGTTGGGGTTTTTTTAAGGAAAGGAAGGAGAGGAGAGTTCTGGGAAGGAAAAGGGGTTTAAGAGGTGGGTAGGAATCTGAGGTTCAGTGTGTTCTAGTCATCCGCCCTCCAAGACCTAGACAAACCTCACCCCATGAACACCCCAGGCACCCCTGCTAAATCACCAAACGTAGCGAACCACTTGATGTGACCTATGGCAGAGGTGTATACCCACCTCCCAAATTAACTAAGGTTATTTTTAGGAAAGGAAGAAGAGGAAGTTCTGGGAAGGAAAAGGGTAATAGGGGTGGGTAGGAATCGGTGTGTCCAGGAGTGACGGACGAATTTATTCCTACCACTGCGATATAAGGCGATGTTCTGAGGAAGTATTATATAGTAGAGTAAGTCAAAGGGACTTCCTCAACCATTGTCTCCCGATCTGGCCTTCCATGCAACTGGTGGGCAGACGCATCCGCTGCAAAGACTCAGACAAAACTCACCCCATGAGCCCGGGTGAGTATTTACAATCCCTACCGCGTTTCAGTCGCTTTAAATTTTCAATATCAAAATTTAAATATTTAAAAATAAAATTATTAATTTCTAATATACACATTGGAAAGATTATTTTATCTAGATTTTAGAACAATTTTTGTTTTTGCAAAGTGATAAAAAATTATCAATATAGAGGTGTATTTACAATATATGGGAATAATATTAAAATTTAAATATTTAGAAAAAAAATTATTAATTTCTAATGTACACATCAGAAAGATTATTTTATCTAGATTTTAGAACAATTTTTGTTTTTGCAATGTGATAAAAAATAACCAATATAGAGGTATATTTAAAATGTAAATTGTCGCTGCCGCGACTGAATCGGTACAGGTTTTGTAAATACGCGGCCCGGGCACCCCTGCTAAATCACCAAGCATATCGAACCACTTGGGGTGACGTGTGGCAAAGGTGTTGGTTATCCAGTGGTTCCCGGGGCGGCGGTACCGCCTCCTTATTATAGGCATAGGTAGATACGCACATAAGTTTGCAATTCGGAAGGATTGTCTTATTTATATTTTTTTTAATTTTATCTATTGTTGAAAATGGTATGAACTAATGATATAATGAATGATAACATTTTGTCTGATCTCTCAACACTTTGTTGTTAATTCATATATTTTTATCACTTATTATTTTCTCTATTCATCATTTTATTTTAAATTTTATTATCCGATATTTGCGTGTGTTATTTTTATTAAATTGTGAAATTATTAACCCCGATACAGGCGAACCCTATTGGGGTTAATAATTACATGCTAAAAATATATGTACATATAAATTGTGAAGAAGCAATAAATAAATAAATATATATGTAAAAATGTATGTTTCTTTGTTTGTCCCCTACGTGTTCCTAAACCACTCATCCGATTGCGATGAAACTTTGGAGATTTGTTGTGCGCACGCCCGCGAAGGTTTCTATATAATGGTGAGCTCTGTCGTTATGAAATTATTATTTCTTATACCATTCATCATATTGGTTGAGAGGTAAGGCATTCAACTTGCAATTCGAACAGCGTGGGTTCCAATCAAAGCCCCGACGGCCTCCGTAATCTCAATTTGGGAGGCGGGAATAGGTACCGCCGCCCCGGGAAACTTTATTGGATAACCAACACCTCTGCCATAGGTCACCCCAAGTGGTTCGCTACGTTTGGTGATTTAGCAGGGGTGCCCGGGTTCATGGGGTGAGGTTTGTCTAGGTCTTGGAGGCGGATGGCCAGGACATACTGAACCCTAGATTCCTACCCACCCTTTAAACCCTTTTCCTTCCCAGAACTCTCCTCTCCTTCATTTCCTTAAAAAAAAAACCTCCACACAGGATCCCCAAAGATGACATAGGCCTGAAGGAAATTATTTTCCTCAGGGCTTCATGTGTGGAGCTCATATAAAAAAATCAATTTTTCTCTTTTTTCTTCCGTAAAAAAATAAAAATATGTACATATTATATTACACAAATGTATTTTGAAAGTTTTTGTCACCACACTTTTTTGTCGTTTCATATAAAAACGATTAATAAAAAATTCCCAAAGTTCCACAACTTTTTTTCAATTTTCGGTAATAAACTTTTGTTTTATTAGGTGTACAATTCAATTAATTTATGATTAACTTTTAGATTTTAATATAAAGCGTGGTGTTTTCTCTTTCTAACACCGCTTAGATCATATTTATCAATATGGTTCTATAAGAACTAGAAAAAACTAGTCTGAGGGGTTAAATTAAATTCCTACCTGGTTATGTTTTATGTTATAGTACCCATTCGGTAAGTCCATGGAATACCGGTAGGTGATTTTATCTGAGATGAGAACAGTTCTTAAAATTTTACTAATTAATGTATGAGCTGAGCAATAGTAATAAAAAGGAAGAAAGTGTCTTATTTTGAAATCAATCATTCACCTCTTCCTCACACTCGATAAATGCTAGGGTCCCACAGGGATCGGTTCTGTCTCCGACTTTGTTTTTGTTGCACATCAACGACCTCTTGTCACGTGCACCAATTCATTATTACGCGGATGACAGTACAGTCCATGATAGCGTTTTGTTTGACAAGCCCCCAAAGGGCACGCAAATTCCAATAGCTCGGAGGGCTTTGAATAATAATAATAATAAATTTGGACAACTTATATAGCGCTGTTTTTGCGAAAAATCGCCTCAAGAGCGCTGTACAAATTAGCATGGATTTTACATTAGAATTTACTTAACTTTGTAGGAGGCTAGGTAACAACTCGTCTTGCAGCTATCAAGCGCATGGATTATTGGAATTCTTGCCCCCCAATAATACATTTACCTTATGTATTTAGTAATCTACTTAACATCCTTAGTCTAACTTAATCTAACTTACTCTACTTAATCTAACTTAACCTAACTTAATCTTACTCAAACATACTCAAAACCTTAAAATTAAAATACACTGTAATAATTGTCACTGTGAACTGTTTATTATTATTCATTGTTGTTTTAAACACTATCTCTTAGGTATTTTAATTTGTCATTTATCACTCTCTACGTACGGCACTGGTAGAAACCGAAGGGCGCGGGCTCAGTCCCATGGCTTCCTAGTCCATGTGCTTAGGGGCGGGGGGCAGGCGCGGGCGGTTGGCAGCGGGGGCAGCTAGGGATGCAGAGATTGCAGAGGTCATCAGTTGGTTCTCTTCTCTGGTGCGTTTCTTAGAAGGCCGCTTCGGTGGCCCACACACCGAACGGGTCATATGGTCCACAGTCGTAAATACAGCGACTGCGGGCGTAGCAGCGAGCAGCGGGGTTGCAGTAAAGGTGCGGTGTGCGCAGGGGTTTGAAGCAAAGAATGGACGGTTACCTCGAGAGTGTTTTCTCTTGGGGTGAAAACAATCTCGTTGAATTTAATGTTTCTCCCTTCATATCCTTTCCCATGCGTCCCCGTTTCCTTCCACCTTCCCGCCTTCCCCCTCCCTCGTCTCTTCCCTCACCGCGAACTCCACCTTCCCCCTGCCTTTCCTCCCTGCCGCTAATATATATGAAATACACACATTTTCATTTATACAAATTTCATAACACCAGAGCTTACCATTAGATACAGCCTATGTTACTCGCTGATAACGTAGCTTTCTATTGGTGAAAAAAAAATTAAAATTGGTTAAGTGGTTTAGGCGTGAAAGCGTAACAAACAATCTTGTCTGATTACGTTTAAAAGGGATCGAAATGAAAATCTAGTCTTCTTCAACGAAAGCAATCTTCCGAACAGGCCCTCCATTAATATGCTTGGTGTAACTCTAAGTGACCAGCTCAGGTATGGGGGCTCCAACGAAGCCAGAGTAAAGTTAGCCTCCCAAAAACTAGGCGTACTGTACAGGGCCCACAGATACTTTAATAGCAAAAAAGAAGAAGCATCTTGCCGGCCGCAGGGAGCTGGAGGCGGAGTTTCTATATTTATAAAAGATTCTTTGGAATACAATGTGATTAGTAACACTAGTGACCCCGACAACAACTTTCTATGGCTTCATGTAAATAAGCTCAATCTAAAAATAGGTTTGTGTATAAAAAACCAAATACTGTTTTTAAAGACTTCCTGGAAACACTATCCTCTCATCTAGAAACATATTAAAGAGGTATTGTATTTGGAGACTTCAACATAAATCTGCTTGACTCAACTAATACACATACTTGTAAATATACGAACACATTTAGATTTAATAATTACACTATTTTAAACAAAATAAACAAAAAACACGCCACACGCATCACAGAAAATACAAACACAATCATAGATCATATAATCACAGATACAAAACTATCATACTCACTAACGAACTGTGATAATTCCATTTCTGATCATAATATACTACTCCTTGATGTAATTTACACATATGTTAAAAGCACATCTTTAAAATCGTCCCAAAAATATACACATATTAATCTTAATAATCTAAAGAATGGTATCATGCAAAATCCCTTTCATCTAAATATGAATGACAATTCGGTATTAAATTATGACAATCTTGTGAACTACTTGAAAAATAAAATTAATTCTAACAGTACCACTAAAATTAAAACAAAAAACATAATAACCCAGACTGGATAACCAAAGACCTTATAAAATTAATCAATAAAAGAAATAAATTAAATCTGAAACTAAAAAAACAACCAAATAACACATTATTAAAAGCAGAATTTTTAAAAATAAGAAATAATGTCACTAAAAAAAAACGAAACTTAAAACAAACACACTACAGTAATCTTTTTAAAAAATGCGAAAATAACAGTAAAAAAACTTGGAACTTAATTAATAATATTCTTAAGAACCAATCTTACACCTCAAGAAATTTTTGTTCTAAATTAATCATTAATGATGAAGTAATCACTAACAATGTAGAGATATGCGACCAATTTAACAATTTCTTTTGCAACATTGGCTCCTCCCTAGCCACTAATATACATGGCAAAGTCAAACACAATCCAGCCAATGAAATAACGTTGGTGCATGACAGCATTGAATCTTTATATCTTCAGCCTGCTACGGAGTTAGAAATAAGTCTAATATTAAAATCTCTAAAACAAAATGCAAGTGCTGGTTACGATTCACTCAAATGTAAGACAGTGCTAAGTCTCTCCACAGAATTGATTCCTATTTTAACAAAATTAATCAATCAATGTTTTAAAGAGGGAACTTTCCGTATAGCTGTAAAATTGCTAAGGTGATACCAATTCACAAAGGTGGGTCCAAAACAAACACCTCAAACTACAGACCCATCTCAATCTTACCAATTTTATCTAAAATTTTTGAGCGTGTAATTTACGATAGATTAAACAATTTTCTACTAAAAAAAAAATTTCTTATATAAAAAACAATACGGCTTTAGGAAAAAATCGAACACACTAGGAGCAATAAATGACTTAATCAGTAAACTTAGAAGCGGCATTGATGGTGGAAATTATATTTTATCTATATTAGTTGACCTTCAAAAAGCCTTTTATACAGTTAGTCATGACATACTTCTCAAGAAACTCGAGAAAATTGGTGTTGTTGGCCCTGCTCTAAATCTACTCAAATCATATCTTAGCAATAGAAAGCAATTTGTTAGCATTAACAACCAAAATAGCAACTACGTTCCAATAAACTATGGAGTTCCGCAGGGGTCCATACTAGGTCCACTACTGTTCCAAATTTATATCAATGATATTTCGCAATTAATTTTAAATGGTGAAATCTTTTTATATGCAGATGATACAGCAATTTTCTATTGGGGTAAAGATTTAGATATCTTACTAGAAAATGCACAAACAGATCTAGAAAAAATCAACAGTTGGCTCCAATCAAATGTTTTAACAATGAATGTTAAAAAAACAGGATACATGATCTTAAGCTCAACCCGTAAAATAATGCCTCCTCATGTACCCTTAAAAATTGAAAACAACGACTTGCAAAACCTGATCCAGGAAAAATATCTTGGGCTGTGCATTGATCAGCATTTGACATTTAAACAACACATACAAGGTATTAAAGATAAAATCATCCCCTTAATAAGCGTATTTAGCCGGCTATCATATCTGTTGCCAAATAAATTAAAAGTAGGTTTATATTATAGTCTAGTACACTCACACTTAAATTATTTGATTGAAATCTGGGGAAACGCATGTGAAACACACATAAATGAATTACAGGTAATACAAAACAACGTCATCAAAAAACTATTTAATTACAAGCCCAGAACATTCACAAAAAAATTATATACGGAAACAAAACTATTAACATTAAGAAAACTATATGAATACAATACATGTCTCCTTATATACAAAATACAAAATAATCTTGTACACACAAACACAGAATTCATTAAAACGTCCCAAGTACATAAACACTAACACTTAACACGACAACGCGATAACATCCATTTAAATACCATCCACACTAACTATGGTAAACAATCCATTGGTTACGAGGGGGGCAACTTATATAATTGCCTCCCAAATGACATGAAAAACGAAAAGAAGCTGGGTAAATTTAAAAAACAATTATTTAAATTTATTCTTGATAAACAAAATAATGAAATAGAATAGTGCTGTATTGAAATATTTATTTTATCTTAATGTGTATAATTATTTCTAGTTAAATGAGTGAAAATGTAATTTTCTTTTAACTGGAATAAAAAATAAATAAAAAAATTTAAAAAAATACTACACAACTGCTAACCCTGTACAAATCACATGTGCGCCCCACGGTTGAATTTGGCAGCTCTGGTCTGAAATACCTAAAAAATACCATCGACTCTGTGCAGAAACGGACACCCGTTGGATAGATTCTTCCATATTGTTCTACCGGTATTACAATGGAGGATGCTCCGAGGAACTAGAACCATTGATCCCTTCGGCACAGGTGCATAGTCGGGAAACACGCCAAACGCATACCCAACATATGTACACGGTTGACATTGATCACATGAGAACGGGTCGCTTCTTCGACTCGTTCTTGTGTTCAACAGCTCGACTGTGGAATGATTTACCGGCCTTTGTGTTTCCTCCAGAGTGAACACAATTCCTCCTTCCTACAATACGGGTCTCTTCAAGACCAATGTTCATTCCTTACTCTCCTCAAAAAGACCCCCACACATAGGGTTGCCATCTTCTAAAATGAAAAAGCCTGACTCTGCACTATATTTGGCCGGACATTTTGCCCTAAAAGCCGGACATACATACTTAATTTTGAACATAACTTTTATACATAACAATAAAAAATCTGTTACAAGTTACAGTTGTTTATTAATCACACATTAACCTGTTTAATAACAACAATCATTAATCAGTCTTATTCTTGTCATCATTTGACATTTATATAGAATATGTCAATAACAAAATAAAGAATATTGAGTCTTCTGTCTGTAGACATAACATAATAAACTTATAAAACAAACAAACAAAACATCACTCTTTTTCTGGTTAACCAGTTAACTAAAATTTTTCATTAAACAAATATATTATGAACAAAATCTTTGTGAACAAAAAGGAAAAAAATAAATTAAAATCTCGACTTCTCCAAATTATTCAAAAATTACAATAATTTAAAATTTTGTATAATTGGCCTTTTCACTTACTTTAACCAAAACGTCGTTTTCTTTGGAAATCTTTTCATAAAATTCTTGACATGTCATTTTTAAATGACCCAATTTGTACATCATCTTAGCAATTTTTTCTGTTTGCAATTTATTGCGTTCCTTTGTCCACTGGGCGTTTATTAAAGACAAAACTCTTTCAGCATTGGCCTTATGGTCGGGTATCGCAAAGTTCTGCCATTGCTCAAAAAGTTTACTGTCATCTAAATTTTTTTGACAGAATGTCTATCGTTTCTGCTACGTGCTCCCTGCTTGGTGTCTCAGCTAAAGTCATTCACTTAAAGTGTTTCAATTCGGCACTGAATTCACTTGCCCAAGAGTTTAAGTAGTCTTTGGCAATTTTGTACATATTATTCATGTTTTCTTTGAATTCTTTCACAATCTGGGTGAGCCTCCGATAAATGTCGTAAAATTGCGGTTAACTTGGTTGGCAGAAATTTTGTTTCAGTCTATCATTTTTTATGTTGTCTATTATTTGTGAACACTGGTCAATTATTAACAAAAAGCCTAACAAAAGCCGTACAGGCCGGACATATAAATATTTAGCCGGA
The DNA here is from genome assembly GCA_917880885.1 of Limnephilus marmoratus. NCBI lineage: Eukaryota > Metazoa > Arthropoda > Insecta > Trichoptera > Limnephilidae > Limnephilus > Limnephilus marmoratus. The sequence goes on from OU862935.1 coordinate 3,539,602, forward strand.
CACGACCTAAAAAAGCCAAACATGTCCGGCTAAAGCCGGACAGATGGCAACCCTACCCACACAGCACCTCAGAGGACATAGGGAAATATTTTTCCTCAGGGACTCCTGTATGGAGATAAGCTAAAAAAAATGCTTATTGTCTGTTAATAAAAGTTTTATGAAAAATTAAGCATAAATGGTTTTCAAATAACTAAAATCACGCTCAAAAATGTAATAAATTAGTTTTGTATGTTAGCAAGAAATCAAGAAAAATGTCTTAGGCTGGGATTAGACTCGTAAATTTTTTCCTGTAAATCGCTCTTGTAAGCGATTTATTGCCAAATTACCAATGTAAACGACACCAAAAGTCACTTAACGTAATTTAAAGCAAGTTTCAGAACTTATTCTTTCGGAAGTTTTTTGACAGGTCTAATCGCGCCCGCGCGAATTTCTAGCCTTCTTACAGCTTATAAAATCAGTTTGATAAGCTAAGAGACTTGCGCAAGAAATAGTTCCGAAATGCGCCGTTGCCGCCGTTGCGAATGTCAAAAATTAGAAGACAATTGTTTTCGTAGGCTTTTTTTTCCTACAAAACTAGTATTTATTTCCACTTATTTAAGAAAATGAGCATCCTTCTATTCAATTATCGGTCTAATCCTTTCCAATCTTAATGTTTCTGTTTTTAACATTTACGTGTTTAATTTTGAATTCGAAGTCGGTTGCTGTCAGCAGATGTCAGGTAGCTGTCATTTGGATGAAACGAAATTAATTGCCGCCTTTGACGGCACAAAAGTGCGTGGAGAATTATTTGTTTAAAGCCAAAATCTATTTCAATACTTTATTTGGGCCTTTTCGTCTTTATTGACAAAATCACGTAAATTTGACAGTAGCATGTCGTTGTTGACAGGAAGCCATCTTACCGCAAATAAATTTACAGATGTAAACGGTTGCATGAGCATTTACACAGGTCGAACTTCCGAACAACTTACATGATCATTAATTACCAAAAGTCGGATGCATGTGTGAACGCTCCTGTGAGTGACCTGTCAAAATCTTTTGTAATCCGTAAATTTTAATTACGAGTCTAACCCCAGCCTTAGTGTAGTAATTTTTCGTGGTGGGCATAAATTGTGATGGCGCGAGTAATTGGTGAGTTATTTGATCCATAAGTTTTGTTGGCTTCTATATGTAAAAGCAAAGTGTGCCTGGTACACCTCATTGGAATATTTAAACCAATGACGGATAGCAATTCGAGACTGTCTACTTTATTATTTAGTAGATTATATGGAAACAACAGTATAATTTAATCAAGATTTACATAAAATAAAGTTTTTAAATGTATGGTTATCTATTGTTAAGGTAGATTAGGGTATATTTGCAGTGATCTGTTTTATCATGAAACCAGCAGAGCTATATTTTCGGTTTTTTGAAGATAACGATATAGCTTACATCTTCCATCGAATCAAAAATTCCGTGCCGCTTTTAACAGAATAGGCCACTTGCATGGATTTCATAATGACTTGGAAAAAATCGTGTGCATAGATTTTTTTACTAAATTACGTAAATGTTATAATTTTTTATTTAAATTTACAGTTTTTTTCTTTTTAAATAAATAAATCCGAGGTTAAAAATTTGGGCGCGTGACGTCACTACATGAAAATGTCCCTTCTCCGAAAAAATGCAACTAATTTTGAAAAATTCGACACTGATAAATTTTTTTTATATGGCAACACTTTGATTTCCGACGAATTTATGTATTTAACATTCACCAGTTTTATTGTATGTTTTGACAACCTATCATTAATTGGGTCTGACGTTTTGACAGATGTTACGAAGTGAAACCCGTACATTTTATCCCTTCTGTACCTGTTTTAGAAGCGTAATGCTAATGGTGCTGATTTTAACTTCTGCTTGTAATTATATTATTATTATTATTACAAGTACAAGTTTATAACGTTGGATTTAGTCATGTATACACGTTGTGATGAATGCCAACCTTCAACCTACGATAAGCCTACAAGAAATTTTTTTTTCCCTCTAAATATTATGTAGAGAAAATGGTACATTCGGCGACATCTGTCCGAGCAGTTGGGAGCTATTATCTGCATAGAGACTGAAGCGAGGGAACACCATATCATAGTTATATCGAAAACAAAGGAAGTTTAAATTCTACCAATAAGAGAGTGGACTTTGATCATTTTGGGCGGCCTTGAATTAATTCTCACAGGGACTTAGGTTGAATGAACTGTATTAAAAACAATACTGAGGACAAAGAGTTGAAGGATTATTGAACCGGGTCGTGTTTATTTAAGGCGCGATCGAGAACTGCAGGTTTTGGGCACCTAACGTTTCAAATGGAAACAAGAAAATCTTAGGCGGAAATGTTGAAAATAAGTAAATGAAAAATCATCAATAAGGGCACGGAAAACGTAACATGAATGGTCCCAGGGGTCGATTTAATTAAAACCGATCTGGAATGATCACAAAAAACGGGTAGAATCTCGAAAATTTTCACAAACTGAATATAATAACCTGAAAAAGTGGGAAAATCTATTGATATGGAAATGGAATGGTGAAACGAAGTTATTAGAGCCAAATATCTCAAAAGAAAACTGATTGGAACTACTTAAATTGACTTTAATAGGTACCGATGTAAGGATTACTCTGATCTGACAACACTATTCACGATAAACAGGATATTGAAAATATTGCATATCAAAGGCCACGGTACATTTTGGTCACTCTACAATTAAATCAAATCACAGGAAAAGATGCTTAACGTAGCCTGACACTGGGAAATGCGTGAGAACCGTCGAAGGAATCGCTAACCGTTTGACTAGAGAAAAAAGGTTGGCTATCACTTTGTTGATATGACTTTATCCAAATAAAATTATAGAACATGATTTCAAGCAATTAAGGGTATCATTAACACGAAACGACCTAAACAAAATTATACAAGTTAAATACGAATATTTACTCTAAAATAAAAACATTACTTTTATGGGGTAGGCATTAAAAAATGAATTACGAGCAAGTACATGAAATTTTTAAAATAAATACCTGTCAATGAGAAAATTTATGTGATTTTTTACGAGAGAGAGACACTAAACTAATTTGGTTCTAAGACATGAGATAGAAGATTAACAGAGATTTGACAAAAGGTCACATACGGAGGAACCGAATTTGGTCCTTTTTCCTATGAAAGTCTGGGCGGTCAGGAGTGATTTTCCTATGAAAGGAGAGCTCTAAAAGGTCTTTAAAAGACCATGGTTTGATAAAGAAGGGGATTCGTTGGGAGATTGAGGGAGAGTTCGGATGAAATAACGGGAAGTGCGCGATCAAGAAAAATGTAAAGGTGCGCGAAGAAGACTAGTAAACTAGTGCTTCTAGTAGAGTTGAAAAATGTCTACAAGTGTTTGCAAAAAAATAGTAAATTCAGTGTTTTATTTTCCCTTTAAAATTGAGGAATAAAAATTTCAAAGACGATCAACGGAGAGTCCGGAAAAGTGCCTAAATAATACTTCGTGAAAGTTCGGGTGTTTTATAATGAAAGTGTTTAAAGTCAGTAAATAAGAGTTGAGTGACATTCGGGGTTCTTTCTTACAACTTATATTTAGTGGTTTTATAACATTTAACAAAAATCCAGTGTCTTAAAATAAATCAAATTACCGGATAAAGGAAAATATAACACGCGATTTTAAAATTAACTATAGGTGATATAATAATTAAAACTTTAACCTTACTTTAAATAACATGACATATGTAAAATAAATAACAATAACGAATTGTTCGAGTCACGTTTAAACTACAGCGGTTCAATAATAAAGCGGTTAAAAATCCTTTGTGAATTGAATAACGAAATTGTAATAAACAGTGGTGATAATAATTCGTACACTTGGAAAACGTGCGTATCTACGGTTATTGATTCTAAAGTGATATTAAAATATTGTGAATAAATAATAATTTACCTAATTCCGGACAATAAAATTAAACATCTGATTTGTTATTTGATGAATCACCTCTCGAAGGCGAATGAAATAAAACAGTAATTAATACGAGGTTGAGGAACTAAGCGAAATGCCGAAGTGAATTTTAAATGGACAGATATTTGAAGAGTTTTTTCCATCATCAGAGTCTTTTCTCAAAAGGGGCCGATAGGAGTCCATTAGCTAGGAAACGGAAAAAAGGGGAAAACCTCGATCACAATGTCGAAGTTATGAAGGTTCCGACTGGGAAAAATTGAAATCGATCGAGGGCGGTAAGATAAAACCAATTATTAATTATTTTCAGAGACAAAGAAGAGAGGGACGAGCGTGCATCACCAATAAATCAATCGGACCTTTGAAGTTTGTCACTAACACACTAATAACAATTTTCACTTGCTCGAAAGTGGGTCAAACAGGAAATACCTGCTTTAGAGTTAGGATACATATGTAGGTATTTACTTCAGTTAGGTGAATGCGCTAATTTATTATAACTCATATGAAACGAATCGAGGCGCGTAGAACGTAATAAGTGACTATCGTGGAAGCTCTTTATTCTATATTTCGTGTGCGGGGGTATACAAGCGTCTCAAAATTAGGTCAAACAAACAAATACCTACTTATAAATTAGGTCATACAAGTACTTGTTTTAGTTAGGTAGGTCTATTGTATATTTAAGCGCGTATAAGAATAGGCGTCATACGATATCAGTTTGACTCGTAACCGAAATACCTATATTTCTCAAAAACAAGTCAAGCAAGGAATACCTTAGTTGAAACTAGGTCACCCAGGTAGCTCTTAGGTTAGCAAAGTACCTACTTAAATGATTAATGTTCGGGCAAAACTAGGTCAAATAAATAGAAAAGAATTAGTTAAACGATGAATTGTGCTTCAAAAGGACAATGACCGTAGAAATAAACAATCTCCAAAGTAGGTCAGTATACCGAAGGTCAACTATGTGAAGTGTAAACAATTAAACCATAACAAATGACGTACCTATTTAATATCGTTCATTGGAGGTAATCATTTATTGGCTCAATGTAATTAGGTATTTATTACACGATGTGAATAGAAATATGCCTCTCAAACAACTTAGGGTATAATAATAATAAAAATAATAATTTATCCCAGAATATATGCAGGGAAAGTGCGATACAATACGTTCCATATTTTAAAATTACAAATAATAATAACAATAAGACGAAGGAAAATAATTAACGACAACACATAAATTAAATAAACAAATAACCATGAGAAATGAAATACGTAACGCTAAAATCGATAGAAATAGCAAATTGATAGGTATAGCTAATACCTACCGAATCCTCTCACCGACGAGATTAGGGTATGTTATATGACCTTCGATTGTGTATCTAAAATTTCGATTAGAGTTCAATGACACGGTCACCTAAATTCCATCAACGAATAAATAAAACAAAAACACAAAAGTCAAGGGGCAGGTTTATCAATCATAGCTTACGACGGAAACTTCGCCCAATATGTGAAAGTAAAATCGACGTTAAATTCACTCAATTCTAAACAACTGGTTATACTAGGGCGATCGCCAATAGGTAGCATTGTTTTAGCATGCAAAGTTTCGCGAAGTAAAGTACCTCGACTAGCTTCAAACTCAAAGAGAGCTCATCACAATTATTCAGGAGGTCATTGATTCAATGACAACTCGATTTATCTCATTTTTAAATCTTTCTTATAGGAAGTAGGTATCCAAGAAACCATAAATACCCATTATCCTAAATACCTAACACACGAGGAGCTAGTGACCTCATTTAAAAAACACTGGTGTTCAAATACTCATACAGTCCTGAATCCTAACTTTTCTCGAATGTAAGTTTCAAGGCTACGGTATGTGTTTATGAGCCATCCGGAAATGTAAGTGGCAACCTTTCCCGAACGGAGAGAGCTTTGATCTTGTGGCGGTATTGTCGAGGTGGGGCATACGGGGAAGAGGAAGGACGTGTGCGGACAATACGCAGACGCGGCATTAAAGCTACAGGTTATTCGCATACCGGAAGTTCTTGTCAAACCTGAAAGCAAACATAAGGCTCACGAGGTGAGTTTTATGTCAGCTAGTCAGAGGTGGAGTGTAACGCTGGGTCGGTCACGTGGGAGGAAGGATCTGCCCGTCACAAGCTTACGCCACATTTAACGGATAGAGACATGATAAGGGAAGACATGAAATACCCCTTCTAGACTCAGTAGAGTTAAATTCAACCCGGAGGCGTCGGAAGTCGGAGTGGGACAGAAAAACGGCATGAAGACTTGGTATTCCCCCTGCTGGCGTGAAGGGCCCTTTTCATAGCATGAGACGCTCGTCGAAGAGAGTAAAACTCGGATCTAAGGACAAGCCTAGCAAACGTACTGGGAGAATTCGAGTTTGTAATTGTTGTTCATCGGTTTTCACTTGGTTAGCGGAGGAGCCGACTTTTCAGCAAATATATTATCCCCCTCCCCATATCCCTCCATTCCTGCTCTTTCAACAATTTTGCGAATACTAACCAATAACACTAACTATGACTACAAACACATTATGTTAGGAGAAGTTGCAGACAAGGACTTCAATTGAGAAAACTGGACTCTCGAATACGAACATTCTACACTGGTAAGGTAAGGTTTTTTTATTTCTTGAAATGATGTAATTTATTAACTGTTGTTTATGTTATCGATGTATCAGCGGTGATAGGAAGAATTAAATAAACACACTAAATTCCTACGGAAATCAAATAGACACAAAGTCTAAGGCGGGGTTAGTTTATCAAACTCGGTAAAAGATACTCAAATAATAATAATTAATAAATCGGAAGATTCTCACCCTTTCTCTAAAAGAATCTATGGGTTACCACACGTAATACATTATCTTCTCTACATATGTGTGCATATTAAGTATGCAAACAGATGTAAAATCTAAAACAAAAAAATACACAACGCAGATTATAGAAATAATGTGAACTAAAATCTTAAATCTTGATTACTGTGAAAAAATCGCAGGGATTTAAGAAGATAGGGTAGGTTTAGCTAGATTATAAAGTATAGGGGTTTAGAAATCACGAGCCTGAGGTAGAAATAAACCGAAAGGAGGGTTGAGTCAGGCCATCATACCTAGTGGTGTGATCAGTAGGACATAAGGGTAGAATTATGAGCGTGGCTACGAGACAGGAGCTACGAGATTTAAACTACGAGGTAGAAGCTTAGAAAAGTAAATCAGCTAGGTAGGGTTCATCACAATTGGTGTCAAAAGCCAAGGGTGGCGGACCATTACAACGTTGAACATTATTATGATTAATGATCAATAAGATGGATCAAGGAAAAAAATATTTATGAGATGTAATATTTTTGGTATGCCTCGTTGTTCTCCTGTGCCATTCGTGCGAAAAACGTCGTTTTTTTTTAATAATTTTCAGCTATTTTTTATTTTTTTTTTTTATTTAATAAAATAGTATCAATTACGTGTTTATATACATTAAATAAAGTTTTCTATTAAAATACATTTAATAATACGCTTTACACCCTTTTTAAGAGCAAAGCTCGAGTTAAAAGGGCGGATAAACGCATGTTTAACACAATTTAGAAAAACGAAAAATATATATTTTTTTAAATATATAAAACAAAAAATAGATAATTAACAGAAAATAAGAAAAAATCATATTTGTTCAAATATATAAAAAAAAAAATTATATATATGTACAAAAGAAATAATAGATAAGAAAAACAACAGATTGAAGCGAAGGAGATAAAAAATAATGAAAAAAAAAGGATAACTAATGTTATATTTGAGTTGTTATGTTGATAAGTTATATAAATAGAGTTTTTATTGATTTTTTGAATTTTTTGTAATTTGTTTCCAATCTTAATTTCAAGGGTAATTCGTTAAACCATTTAACTCCAATATATTTGTAGAATTGTTGGGCTGTGGTGGTGTAACAGCGCGGTATAGTCAGAGAACCAAGGATATTTGTTCTATTGCTGTTCGAAAAAAGAGTGTTAACATTATTGAGACAATCTTTGTGTATTTGTAAAAGCGTAATTTTTTTATAAATAATATGAAGTGAAAGGACTTTGAATTCCTGAAATAATTTGATGGTAGGGTAATCGTATGGCTTTTTTAGAATTATTTTTATTAATATTCTTTGGATAATTTCTAAAGGCAAAAGAGAAGTTTTGAAAGCACCACCCCAGCCAACAATTCTATGTAATTATAAGAACACAGGAAATTCGTACTACGAGAATTGGCTCTGGTCTGAATTTTATGGCAATTCAAACTAAATCTTCTTTTGGTCAAAGAAATTATTTTTATCAAGCTCCACTCATATTTAATAGCCTTCCAGAACATATAAAGTCATCTAATTCCTTGTACACTTTTAAAAAGAATCTTAAATTATTTGTTTTAGACGAGGATTGCCAATTAATTTTCTCTACTTTGTCCTTTCTAAATTATTAGCTAAATGAGTATGTTTATAAAATAAGCTAAAATAATTTTTATTTTTGTTTAAACTGTTTTTTTTTCATCTTCCTCCTGCCAAATCTATAGCATGTTAAATTATATACATATATTTATTATTTACGACTTAATCCTTAAAAACAAAACAAAAAAATACTTTATTTTATTTTATTTTGAATCAGATCTCAAAACTATGGTCACCCTAAAAGTCTACATTAATGTACTACCTAGCGCCATCAGTTTAGTGGGTACCCATAATCTCAATCTGTAAGAAATACAACAATATTGTTCTTTCAAAATCTGTATAATTTTGTGTTATTTTGTTAACTTGTATAATTATTGTTAACCTCAACACAGGCTTGTCCTAGTGAGGTAACAAATTGTATTGTAAACATTTTTACCTACAGTGTAAAGAAACAATAAATAAATAAATTATCGTTTTCTTGCACCCATAAAATTATGTCCCGTCTTTCCGGTTTATAAAAAATGGTCTGATTTTTGGGATTGAAATTTTGAAAAAATCGCCAGGCTGCCAAAAATACATTTTTAAAAAAAACGGCATGTCTTAGAATATTTGCCTAAACCGGAAAAAAAATTATAAAATGTGATGCAAATGGCCTGTCATGGTATGTATTGAATGAATGTATTACATTAATGTGGGGGGCCGTGTCTAATAGTTGCATCGGAAGCTGTTAACCCAAATACGAAACAAGAGGACATCTTGAAACATTTATGGATGGACAAATAACTAGGTAAGTGTTAGAAAATTAAACCAGAATACGAGGTTATTGTCGCGACAGAGCTTTCAACGCCGGAAGCTTAACCGTCGACATGTCGACTGAAACCATGTTACGAAAATGTCATTAAATTATTATTAGTATTTGCATTCCATTTATTAATTTGTTAACGAACTGGTCCAATAACAACACATATGTTATAACAAAGTTAACAATCTTAACTAATAAAAACAACAAAGTTTAAAAAATTATATTCTTTTCTAGTTCGAAGTCGAGTCTAATATAATAAGGAACTCCAGTGAAAAATATTCTGGCTTTAAAAAACATGTTCATACAGACCAATAAACGCTGATTCTGAATATATAAGTTTTATTTAATAATATTAAACGCAGAGTTTTTAAAAAATTATTAAAAAATCCATTTTTAATCGGATCATAAAAACACGCCGTCGAGCTGTCATTATCGAAATTTTAGTGGTGACGTCACTGTTTGACGTGTCGTGACGTCACCGTAAGGTCATTGTATGGGAATGTATGATATGACACAAGCCATTGTATTAATTTATTCGTTTATTTACATACTGTTTATGGAGATTTAGTTGTTGTGTTTATTGAAACATTATTTAGGCCTAAATAATGTCTTAAAAATAAAGGTATCTCTTATTAGTTTATCTCTATTATTGAAAATATTCAAAAACTACTACACAAAAAAATAGTAATGCTTCTTCTAGGGAGAATACTTCGAACGACGGAATTCAAAGAGGCGGCAGTTGATCAGCTGATGCCCGATCCTATAGTAATTTTTCAGGAGTGATGACTTAATTTAAAGGTCATTAAAAAAAAATTGGACTGGAGTTCCCTTCACTTTAAAATCCACTACGATTCCATTGAAAAAATTCAGCCTAAATTTCTGAAATACATAATATATATTTTAACTATAACCTACCCATGGAAACAATAAATTACAACCACTTGATGAATTTGCAGTATGGGAGGCGTTTATTGGAGAACCATTTATTGGTTAACCAACAAGTCACCCCAAGTGGTTAAAAGTGGTAAATTAAAATTATTATTATACAGACTAATTATAATTATTATTGTTCTTAGACCAGATCTGAATAGTCATGTACTTCCCCACCTTCCTTTTCCCCATCTCCTTCCACTCCCCACCACCTTCAGCCTAACAACATACCCCAATTGGGGATGCCATAGTCTCACTGGCTCCAGACGGCCGGCGTAGTCCAGCGGTAAGGCTCTTGACTAGCATTCCGAAGGTCGCCGGATCGAATCCCGGCGTGGGCAAATAAATTTTATTTGATTAATTTGTGTAATTTCACAATTTATTCATTTAAAATAATATATAGTATATTTGCGGCATGTTCCAGAGTGGGAGATACTCTCAGTATCGGCCTGGTGTAAGACCACCATTCAGAATTGAAACGTTACTTGAAATGGCCTTAGCCGTATTTGGTGACCAGATCTGAATAGTCAGGTACTTCCTTAATCTTCCTCTTCTCCATCTCCTTCCCCTTCCCACCACCTTCAGCCTCACAACATACCCCAATTGGGGATGCCATAGTCTCACTGGCTCCAGACGGGAGCAGATGAGAGTCTTGTGCGGAATTCTTTTTTTTTGTTTACATGAGCTCCACACAGGAAAATAATTTCCCTCAGTGCCTAAGCCATCTTTGGGGATGCTGTGTGGAGTATTTTTTTAAGGAAAGGAAGGAGAGGAGAGTTCTGGGAAGGAAAAGGGTTTAAGGGGTGGGTAGGAATCTGGGTTTAAGTGTGTCCTGGTCATCCGCCCCCAAGACCTAGACAAACCTCACACCATGAACCAGGGCACCCCTGCTAAATCACCAAACGTAACGAACCATTTCGGGTGACCTATGGCAGAGGTGTTTGCTATCCAATAATGGTTCCCTGGGCGGCGGCACCCGTACCCGCTTCTTTTCAAAAATTCCCGTAAGTAAGTGGAAATGTAAGATAATCACAAAAAATATAAATCCGTACACAACGCCATCTCTGATACTGAGTAAAACAAAACACGGACGGTCGGGGCTTTATTGTGTAATTTTTAACTTAATCATTTTTTTATTTAATTCAACAGTTATTGATTCTGAGGCGGTACGAAGTTAATAAAATTAACGTGGTTCAAACTAAGTTATTTATTATTTTTGAATATCGTGTTTTCCCTAAATCGCCTTTATATATTATAATATAAGTGTGCCGGGGGACCAACTGTCGAAGATCAACTGTCATGGAACCGAACTATGGACTATTGAAACCGAAAAACGATGAAAATAATAATTTTTTGCGCCGGTTTCGAGTCACCAGTAAAGAATTTTGGAAAAATCCTCAGCGCATCGATATCCCGAGTTTTTGGCGGGTCAGTGAGTTCTATACTTAGCCCAGACTTTGGCTATTTCAAGACCAGAGATTACTTCTTCCTCCTCTTCGTCTTCTCACGTCTTCCCCGTATTACCTCCATCTCATTCCTCGTCTATTTCCGTCCCCTTTCCGTCCCGTCAGAACTACTTACCTACAGAGAATCCGAGATGCACATAAAAAACTTGTAATCTATTGTAAATAACTACTTTCAATTATTTCTGAACCCATGAGAGTCCACTTTGGACTTTTGTAATAATTAAGATCTTACTAATTAAAAGCGTTTAACCAGCCAGCGGACGAAAATCCACATTTCGTCGAAAGTTGTTCTTACGATCGTGCAGGGCGGTTACAATGAGAAAGATTAATTATTCTCCGTACCAGCTTTTTAAAATTATAACTCAATATCGATTTTATTTCAATCCAAATTAGCTTTAATTTATACCTTCATCCAAAAATGCTGAAAGGCGTGACGATAAAACTATTAAAATAATGTACTTTTTGTAGTTATTTTTTGATTATAAGTATTTATCATTTTTCAATAATGTTTAAATTTAATAAGAATGTTAAAAAAATCTGAAATATATTAGTTTGTAAGTGCGCAAATAAATACACAAACGGACCAATTTTCGTCTAGAAACTCATGTACGTATATATTTTTTAATGATTTTATTGAAACTAAAATTAAAATTCTAAAACATGCGTTTGCTAGATAATGTATTGATTTATTTTACTTCATGATTATATTATTTGAAATGGGTGTGGTATGATACAAAATCTTTTTTGAAAATTTAACAAATCTGCCAACGACCTATGGAATAACCTCCTTATACTAAAAATTTAAAAAATTTCTCAAAATTGTTTACATGCGAATGCTAGATAAAAGAACAATCTTTCGAAATCCATTTATAATTTTTTTTGTGGAAAAGAGCCAACACTTCTAAAATCTGATTTGAAAATGACATATTTCTGGTTTTCTCTGGTGAAGCCCTCTTAAGATCTGTGAACGGTACATAATTTAATTCGTTTTTGGCCATAGTTAAGACAAATATGTTAATTTGTTAATACTAACCCGTTAAGTCTATTTGTGCGGTTTTCGGAACAATTCATATAGGTCTCGTCAAAATCGTTGTGTCTCTCTTACTATCATGATTAGATAAAAAAATTATCTAAACGGTGTTAGAAAGAGAAAATACCACGCTTTATATTCAAATCTAAAAGTAAACCGCAAAATGTGCACCTTTATGAATCCAAACGTTTCAACGGTTTATTTCATGAACAATTTGAGAGGTGGGTGTGGATACCTTCTCCCCGGGAACCATTTATTGGATTACCAAAACCCCTGCCGTAGGTCATCCTCAGTGTTTCGCTACGTTTGGTGACTTAACCATACCCGGTTTCGTGGGGTAACTTGTCTAGGTCTTGACGGCGAATGCGTTTGCCCACATAAAGCGTAAGGGGCGAAGAGACTGGTTGAGGACCTCTCCGGATCTAGCCGGACTCATTGAACCCATCGCATTGCGCCGCAGTGAGAGAGATAGATTCGTACGTTCGTCACTTCTGGACAAATCGAGCTGTTACAATTTTTCTTCCCAAAACTTCCTCTCCTACCTTTCCCTAAAAAGACACTCCACACAGCATCCCCAAAGATGCCATAGACCCTAAGGTATTTTTGAAGTAAAACTTCTTACGCACGCTTGACTTGGGGAGTAAGCTGGTGAATGCGTGACGAGAGCATTACGAAAAGCGAGGCGAACGGTAGTTGAGAGGGAGATATAAGTTAGTGAAGATAGAAAGAGAGAGAGTTACGTTTCGTATATTACTGAAGGGGCAAGAGAGTGAGGTGCGAGCACACATTTTCTTTCTCTCTTTCTCTCATAGCCAGTTAAGACACAGTGCAGGCCTATTGACTATATCACACTGTAGGAGCAAGAGAGAGCAGTGCGCGCGCACGTTTTCTTTCTCTCTTCGCATCATATGGATGGAGCTAAAGAAGTTTTACTTCAGTCGTGTGGTATAAAGCACACTCGTTTTTTTTTCCTCGGCGCCTCCTATATGGAGCTTATGTTCTAGTAAAAGAAACAAAAATGGGGCTCTAGACCAAAGTCAAAACTGGACCAAACTGTATTCGAGTTCAGACTTAGAAGGATTGGAGTGATTATTGGAAGCAATTGTAGACAAGTCCGTTTGAAAATAGGATCTTTGCTTAGAGAGGGACAACACAACAAACTTCACCAAGAACATCAACAAAATTCTATATTCATATAGCATATGTGGTCACAATCTCGAAACAGTTGAATTAATAAAAGATTTAGGAATTATATTTGACAACAAACTGACATTCAATCAGCACATTGAATATATTGTGAGTAAATCAAATAAATTACTAGGTTTTATTGTAAGATCAACCAAACTGTTTAAGAATTCTAATAGCCTAATAATTCTATTCAATTCCTTAATCCGAAGTGTTCTTGAGTACGGGTCAACAGTCTGGAATCCACATTATATTACACAGGTATCTAGACTCGAATCAGTCCAAAGAAAATTTACACGGATTTTGTCTTACCGATCAGGTGTCCACCATCTTCTAGACGGGTATGAACAAAGACTTACATATTTCAAATTAGAGAGTCTAGTTAAAAGACGAAACATAAATGACCTCTTAATGCTCTATAAAATTGTGAATAATCGTGTAGACAGTAACTTAGTCAACCAAATCAAGTTATACGCCAGGCCCAAATCTACAAGAACCCTTAACATATTTTGGACTGAAATTTTTACAAATAATACTGGATATTTTAATCCTATATCTAGAATGTCTCGGTCATACAACGATCTTGTCAAAATACACAGTTCCATTGATATTTTTGCAAATAATATAACATATTTCAAAAAAAATCTCCACAATGTGCACTTAAAAAAAAAAAAAAAAAGTTACATTAGATACTTTTCAGTAAATATTTTATAAATATTGTATACTTGTTATTATTATGTATTTAAGTTTTCAAGTTATGTATAAATAATACTTGCGTTGTTTTTCAAGAGTTTGCTTCTGTGAAAATGCATATGTGAATAATGCAGACACATTAATCTAGGGATACTTATATTTGTATTTTAATTTATTATATACTACCCACAAAAATGTTATATAAATATCCTGTTTGTGTCTCAAATAAATAAATAAATAAATAAATAAACATAAAAATCTTATACAAAGTTCCCACTTTAAGACCAAACAAAACGCAGTCCGAAAAGTCAAGCGCGTGAATGCTAAAGCTTTGTATTTTAAGACGTTTCCCCTCAGGCCTCGACCGTATTTTGTCATAAGGTCGCAGTATTTCCGCCTTGCAATAAAATCCAAATAAATGGAATATTTCTGAAAGTATCTGAAAACTAAAAACTGTTTTTGAAAGGTGATGAAATACGCTTTCAAATTTTACATAATCTTAATATAACAAAGTCGGATTAGTTACACTATTTATAACTCGAGAACGGCTGGACCAATTTTTATGATCTTTGATGTGTTGGATTTGTCTCCGCCCCGAATAGCAGAATAGCCATGAAAACATCGGAAAATTTCTCGAAAAAATAATTATGAAGAAAATTCTTTTCCCCATACATTTTTTATGGAACGAATTCTCGTCTTTTGAAAGAGCTGCAGGAATATTATGATAAATATAATATTGAATAGTAAGTGAATTCCATAAATTCAAATACGTCAATGCGCTGATTGTTTTGCTTTTGTTCTTAAACATATAATGCTGCCCCTCTTTCTTACACACTAAATGTCAATAGTAGAAAATGAGACAAACAGTGAACGAATGTCTGCACCCCTCCAAAGGAAAAATACAATTTATGTATCTTCTTATTCTGTCTTCTATCTTCTAAAATTGCAATAGGTGGCACGCGAGCTGTTTGAAAACTTAATGTACCGGGACTGAATGTATGGAATGCGGGAGTGGGGAGGGGGGAGGGGAGAGGTGAGAAGGGAACTCGGGTAGGGGGTTCGCGAGAAAGGGATAGGGGAACGAGGAGAGGGAATGTGAAGGAGGAGGAGTGGGAACGCGAGAGAGGAAAGAGACGCGGGAGGGGAAGGAGAGGCGAAAGGAGAACGGGACGAATGGGAAAGGACACGCAGGGAGAAACAATTCCTTTATTAAAACGCATGCCTGGAACCAGCTAGTTCGAAATAAAGACAATTTTTGAAATATAAAAATTTGGCAAGCAAACATGAAAAGTTTAAAAAATTGCTCTCCTTTCGTTTTTTCTTAAAATTACTGAAAAAAATATTTAAACACATAGATACTTTATTAGGCAAATCGTCGTTAACTCACTTTTTTATCGTTTTATGTAAAAATAATTTATTAAAAAATTTTCAAGGTTTCATTTTTTTTTTCAAATTGCGGTAGGAAAGTTTGGATTCACAAAAGTTTTCATTTTAATTAGGTATTTTGCGGTTAACTTTTGGATATAAAGCGTGGTATTTTATCTAACGAACACCGTTTAGATCATATTTCTAACCATGATAGTAAGGGAGATACAATGATTTCTGTGAGACCTATATGAGTTGTTCTGAAAACCGAACAAATAGACCTGACGGGTTAATTATTGGTTAAGTAAGTACTTTCCAACTTGTGACTTATTTATTATTAATTTTATTAATTTTTAGCATATAAAATATAATGTACATTTAGATGATGTATTAATTTGCTTACATGTTCATATTCAAATATGTTAATACCACTCTTCCATAGAAGCGTTAGCTTGTGTCTGGAAGAGTAGTGTACATTTTTTAATGCTATATTTAAGTTCTTAAATTACAATGTGAATGTAAAAAACAATAAGTTGTAATTTCGGTGATATGTAATTATAAGTATTTATCTACTATCAAAACAATTTTACTGTTTGGATAATGTATCTAGAATTGTTGTAATTAGTTTCTAAAAACAATACAAAATTTAACTTATTTGAAGAACGGAGTATCACTTGGAAACTGAGTTATAAGTAGTTATTCTTGAGATTAGATTAGTCGGAAACATTTTTTTTTTTTTTTTTGAGATTATCTTTAAAATATTTTTTAACAGTGTTTATTAATTGGATTTTATCATTAATTTTTCTAATTTCATCCGGTAATCGGTTGAAAATAAGTCTTCCTTGATAAGTATAATAATTTTGTGCGAAGGAAGTGTTTAATTTTGGGCATGAAAAAATATATTTATGTCTAGTACGATTTTCAGTTATAAATTGATACTTTTCTTTTTCTTTTATAATTTGAATCAATGCATTTCTATTGTATAGATCTTTGAAAGATGGTACTTGGAATTCCTTAAATAATTGATCCGTTGGGTAGTCAGAAGGTTTTTTCAATATGATTTTAATTATTAGCCTCTGCACAACTTCAATTGGGGAAAGATTAGTTTTGTATGCGGATCCCCAGCTAATGATAGCATATTGTAAAGTTGATTGAACCAAAGCGTAATATATTAGATATAAGTTTTTTACAGATAAAAAATTTCTGATTCTTAAAAATATATAAATCAATTTTCTAATTTTTTTTACAACTTGACAAATTTGTTCCTTCCATTTCAAATTTTTATCGATAATGACTCCTAAATATTTGATTGTGTTTGTTGTTTTTAATATTGTGCAGTTTTGGATACAATAATTTTTACTATGTGTTTTGGAATTATCATGGATGATGATGTCAATGTTTTTAGGGGTATCATTTTTGTGTATTGCAAATGGAATTACAAATGTTTTATCACCATTTAGTGATAGTAAATTTACGTCGAAGAAATTCTTTAAAATATTTATGTCTTCGGTGGCTTTAAATGTTACTTTTTCCCAAGTTTTATCAACTTACTAAGTGCGCTTTTGAACAAGTGCTCTTAAGCGCAAGCTTGTCATAGTCGTAACGTCGTGGGTTGTCCGAAGTGGGTTATGTGTCAAAAGCTAGTGTTAATGATATCAATTAATTATAATTTATCTGTTTATCAGATATAAAAGCTATAAATCAACGAAACTAGGTTGATTGATGGTTTATTAGCAGTTATAATTCTGCCTGAGCATACGTCAAAAGCGTCAAAGGCGAAGCTAGCAGTCCACAATGGATTGCTGGTACCTACACTGATGAATGGCAGTGAGGCATGGAACTGGCAGAGGAAGGATGTAAACAGACTGAATGCTATAGATATGAGATCCTTGTGTGGTAAAACCATGTATGATCGTGTGAGAAATGTGGAGATCCTCAAAGAGTGTAAGGCTGATGTAAGCGTATTGAGTAAGATTAAGAAAGGGACCCTCAGATGGTTTGGGCATGTAGAGCAAATGAACAAAGAAAGTAGTGTAAGAAGAATATTTGACGAGATTTTTTTTACATGAGTTAAAAATAATTTCCCTCAGGGCTTATGTCATCTTTGGGGATGCTGTGTGGAGGGTTTTTTAAGGAAAGGAAGGAGAGGAGAATTCTGGGAAGGAAAAGGGTTTAAGGGGTGGGTAGGAATCTGGGGTTTAGTGTGTCCCGGTCATTCGCCTCCGAGACCTGGACAAACCTCACCCCATGAACCCGAATGAACGAGGAAAGGAGTGAAAAGATATATGACGCAAATGTGAATGGTAGAAAGAAGTCGGGGACGACCGAGAAAGACATAGCACGATCAAGTGAATCAGATACTTGAGTCTAGCCATGTTAAGAGTCAAAATAATAGAAGAGCATATATGAGGCGATGTATGAATGTGGACGAGGCATGGAGTGTGTGCCAAGAGCGAGTTGTTTGGCGGTCCGTCCTCTCTGCCTATCCCTGCGGGGAAAATTAGTTAGTTGGTCATACGTTAATCATTCGTCTGAAATATTAAATCAAACTTTTTGAAGTGAAACTTCTCTGGCCCCGTTGTGTTTTGAAACTAAAGAATTTAGCCTGAGAGAGAATGAGATACAATGAAACGTTACCGCATTGCCCGTTTGATTATGAGCTCACGTTTCAAGGCTCCTCCTGTTGGTTGAGATTTTGAATGTTTCACTTCTACTACGTGTGAACTGCACTCGATTTATTTAAGATGGTTTCCGTGGTTGAGGTGTTCACGAGTTCAAATTTCATTTGATGAATACGTATAATAATTAAAAATGTTTTTTTTATTATTTATTTTGTGAATAATTTTATTAGAAAGAAAAAAAATTATCACTGGAAACTGACATGTGATAATTTTAGCCATAAAAGTATGTTTTTAAAAAGTTGTTTTTTATACGCGTTCAAACATTTCTAATAAAAAAAACATTTTTTGTAGACCACGCTTATATTTCGTATTAATTAACTAGCTGACCCGGCGAACTTCATGCCGCTTCAGAATCAATAACTCTTGTGTTAACTTATTAGCTGAATAAAAACTTTTTTTTAAATTAAGTTAAAAATTACACAATGAAGCAATTATCGATGCGCAACTCTCCGTGCTTTGTTTTTGTCGGTATCAGAGATGGCGTTGTGTATGGATTAATATTGTTGTGATTTTCTTATTTTTCCACTTACTTACAGGAATCGCGTTTCGTTTTCTTATTTATGTGAAAGAGATTTATCATAATTATTGTATATTTCTTTTGGAAGGGGCAGACACACGTTCACCGTTTGTCTCATTTTCGACTGTTGACATTTAGTGTGAACAAAAGCATAACAATCAGCGCATTGACAATTTGGGAGGCGGGAATGGGTACCGCCGCCCCGGGAACCTTTATTGGATAACCAACACCTCTGCCATAGGTCACCCTAAGTGGTTCGCTACGTTTGGTGATTTAGCAGGGATGCCCAGGTTCATGGGGTGAGGTTTGTCTAGGTCTTGGATGCGGATGACCAGGATACACTGAACCCCAGATTCCTACCCACCCCTTAAACTTTCTCCCTTCCCAGAACTCTCCCGCCTTCCTTTCCTATAAAAAAACTCTACACAGCATCCCCAAAGATGACATAGGACCTGAGGGAAATTGTTTTCCTCAGGGCCTCTTGTGTGGAGCTTATGTAAAAAAAAAATGACAATTGGGGTTTTTTCGAATTCCCTCACTATTCAATATTGTATTTATCACAATATGCTGCAGTTTAGAAAATATGAGAATTCGTTCCATACAAAATGTACGAGGAAAAGAATTTTCTTAATAATTTTTTTTTCGAGAATTTTTCCGATGTTTTAATAGCTATTCTGCTATTCGGGGCGGAGACAAATCCAACAAATCAAAGATCATGAAAATTGGTTCAGCCGTTCTTGAGTTATAAATGGTGGAAAAGGAATGGGCGAAGGAGATGTGGAAGAGAAAGTTTGGAAAAGTACCATGCTATTCAGATCTAGTCACCAAACGCAACTGAAGCCAGTTCAACCAACCTTTTAATTCCGATTTGTTGTATTTCAACAGGGCAGTATTGAGAATATCTCAGTTGATTATAATTTTTTTTATTATTAAATAAAACATACAGCGATGTTGCATTCCCATGAGTTATCAAAACTCATTAAGGGATCGCCAATTGGTACATTTGAAAATATAAACCCAACCCAACCCAATATGCAGGCACAATAAATGAAGAAAAATTTTACAAAACATTTCACAGAAGCAACATACAGACACAACATAATATGAAGAATCACTTTACAAATATTTCACAGAAACATATCTTATAAGATTTTATTAATTATTATAACCACTCATTTAATTTATGTACTGTTGGTGTCAAAAAGTTAAAATAAATATCCTCCATGATGGGCTATAGAAATGCATAAAAAAACAAAATCAGGAAAATACAATAAAAGGTACGGGCTCAAAAATATACACACCTAATACAAGATGTTTACATACAAAATACATGACAAGAATTTAAAAACGATATAACAGACGGATTGCAATCTTTAGAGCACAGGCGTCGGGTGGGAATGCTATCCTTTTTCTACTGGTAATACAATGGAAGATGCTCCGAGGAACTAGCATCATTGATCTCTTCGGCACCGGTGCATAGTCGGGAAACACGCCAAACGCGTGCCCAACATTTGTACACGGTTGACATTTGCCACATGAGAACGGGACGTTTCTTCGACTCGTTCTTGTGTTCAACAGCTCGGCTGTAGAATGATTTGCCAGCCTCTGTGTTTCCTCCTTCCTACAACATGGGTCTCTTCAAGACCAATGTTCATTCCTTCCTCTCCTCAAAAAGACCCTCCACACAGCATCCCAGATTACATAGGCCCTGAGGGAAATTATTATCCTCAAGGCCTCCTGTGTGGAGTTAATGTAAAAAAAAATCATCTGTTCGAGAACAACTTACCTGCTTTCTTGCGTGCAAAAATTAATAAGGAATTTCCCATGAAGAAAAAACCCGTCTTAATAATTTGGTAAGAAAAAACAGCCTTTTCTGAAAATGACGACATTTTACGAAAAAACTTAAAATTGCTGTAAATATTTACTGGTTGGAGATTTATTTACATATGTATATTTATTCTAAAAGGTAATTAAATTATTTACAACTTCTTTCAAAAGAATTTCTTTCTTTGATTAAAATTTTAGACGATATGAAGGAATGTTTTATGAAAAATGTGAGGTAAAATGATTTTTTTCGAAAATATTGACATTTGTGGAGCGTGTAACTCAAAAACGGCTGGGATTTCCAAAATTACGTATAGCATAAAAGTTGTCGATAATTTAATGAGCTTTTACTTTTCTAAAAAAGTTTTCCTCTGCGACGCACCGTTTTTGAGATATAAACGGAAACCCTAGCTCACCACCTAGACGTCAGGACTTTTAGTATGTTCACACCCTAAGCACCCTAAACAAGTCCTGAAGGAATCGCTTAGGTTCCTGCTCACGCACTCTACAACTCCTTCCTTGACTGGACTATATTGAGAATATCTCAGTTGATTATAATTTGAAATGAAAACTGGGTAAAAACAACGTTCTGACCGAATTACCGTAGTTATTTGTCTTCAGCCTTGAGTCGGTAGTGGCAGTCGGTCTGAAATACCACCCGACACTGTATTGGTGAAATACCTATACAATTAAACTCTGTTACAATCATTATTTTTGTTTATTAATACGTTGCACATTATACTATACGCGTATATACATATATTAATACTGTAACGTGCAACTTGTATTACCTGCTGAATAAACAACATGCTATTTGGTAGCTAAAGGATTAGCCGCTGTTACCGGGGATTTTAAGTTTTTTAAATAAAACTAACCAGGACCCGCTTCTTTTTCCCTGCGTATCCAATCGCATTCGTCGATGTTCCCGTCCCATATTTTAATTAGGTACATGTGTTAGGTACCAAATTTGATTAATCTAAGTGTATATAAAAATGAATCCCTGTTTCGCTTGGTCACGCCATTACTTCAGAACACTTTACTTATTTCATTCAAACATTGGGGATTTCATGTGTGCATGCCTGCGATGGTTTTTATACACAATTAGCTTTTTCCCGCAGCTTCGCTCGCATGGTGTAAGAGGGGTTCCCACCCCGCTACCTTCAGCCTCACAACATACCCCAATTGGGGATGCAATAGAATCACTGGCTTCAGACGGGAGCAGCTGGGACTCTTGTAAATAAAAAAAATTTAAAAATTTAAAATACCCTTTTCCTTCCCAGAACTTCCTTTCCTTCCCGTCCCTAAAAAGACCCTCCACACAACATCCCCAAAAATGCCACATTCCATGAGGGAAATTATTTTCCTCAGGGCCTCCTGTGTGGATTGAATGAAAAAAAAATAGCACTTGTCCTATATCATATTTGCTGTACCTTTTGATGAAAAATATAATAATTAAGTTTGATTAGGTTTGACCACAAAACCAATTAACATTTATATGAAAACTCCGCGAAACCGTTCTTTTAAAATTCACCTGCTTGACTCCCCAGATTGTACTTTCTGTGATCTAAAATTGGGAACTTTACATCACATATTATTAATAGTTGTCCCTCTCTAAACAAATATCCTCTCTTCTATCGAGCGTTATCAAAAATTGCCTCTCCTCCATTCAACATCTCATCTCTTCTAAGTCTGAACTCTACTCCAATATTCCAAATAATTGAGAAATTTTCTCATATATCTATCTATCTCTAGCATTTTGTCAGGGGGTCAAAATATTTCCACTTTACATTCAAATCTAAATGAATGGAATATTTCTGTAGGTATCCGAAAACTAAAAATGTTTTAGAAAGGTGATCAAATAAGCAATCAAATTTTATAAATCGAAATAATAGTATATTAAAATATAAGTGGATAAACAGCTCTTTAAAACACGCGCGATTTTTCGAGCACGACGGCGTAGCCGAGTGCTCGAAATAAAGCAAGTGTTTTAAAGACCAGTTATCCACGAATACTTTACGCTATTTTTTTTTATTGGTACACTTTGAAAACATAAATATTGATATTATTATTAAAAATTTGGAAATAAGAACTATTAATGAATTCGTGATGTGACTTCACAATATCTTGTTGTCATGGAAATGAAAAACACAAACATTAATTTGCAATCTGTCACATAAGATTAATAGTTGACATCACAGTTTTTACTAGTTATTGTGTGTTGTAAAATGAGTTCTAACATTGATAATTTAAATACCAAAGCAGAATCGCGGTTAATACCTGAAAAATCCAAAGACTTTTTTAAAAAAGAATATGAAAGGTTCATAACATGGATGGAGGAGCAAAACGTAGTAGATGTAGATGAACGAGTTGTGTTTTGTTGATGTTGCCATGGTAACTTTAAAAAACGCGCGTTCCATAAAGTGCGATTTAAACACGCTAGAGCGTACTTTAAATGAGTAAAAAAGGGCACCAATAAAAAAATCATTATTATTATCATCATTATATACACACCTTAGCTTCAGAGAAAAATGAAATTTTCTGTTTTTTGTTTTTTTTTGTGTTAGTTATGTAATTATGTACATTTCAGGTATAATATGAACTAAACATGTCAATTTGTCTGTCCTGGAACGGGAAACTTTCCTAGTTGGACAGGCAAAGCTTCCGAATTGTAATTTGTACTTTCTTTTGTATCTATAAATAAATAAATAAAATAAATTATCATTACATAGTATAAAATGAAGTCGCTCAAAATGTATGTACACGTTAATCTTTTAAAATACGCAACGGATTTTAATGCGGTTTTCACCAATAGATAGAGTGATTGAAGAGGATTATATGTTATTGTTATATGTATTATTATTATTATTATTGTTTATATGTATAATACATGTAAATTATATTAGAGAAAAGCCGAGA
Source organism: Limnephilus marmoratus (assembly GCA_917880885.1). Lineage (NCBI taxonomy): Eukaryota > Metazoa > Arthropoda > Insecta > Trichoptera > Limnephilidae > Limnephilus > Limnephilus marmoratus. Next base: position 3,563,394 of record OU862935.1, read on the forward strand.
AGTTCAAAGAAAACATATTTTTGTGCGATTTAAAATGGCTGGCGGCCGTGCTATAGTCCCTTTTGAAATTCGTTCTACGGAAGAAATTGGAAAATAGATGTCCTAGAGTAAGTAGGTATTTAATTTTCCCGTTTCAAATATCCAGTGTTGCATTGCAAGCATTGTATAATTAGTGGCGAGTTAATTAGTTTATATGTATAATACATGCTTATTATAGTAGAGAAAAGCCGATAAATTCAAATATTCAATTCAGGCAGCGGGCAGCTGGCAAGCCGGTGGTGTGGATTTTATAAAGATTGGGTAATGGCGTTGTGTTTCGTTAGCTACAGCAACGTGTGTATAATAAAATAAACATAAAAAGTTTTTTAAATGACTCACCTTACGTTTTTAACTAACTAACCATCAGGTCGTTTTCCGCAGGGGTAGGCAGAGAGGACGAACCGTCAAACAACTCGGTCTTGGCACACACTCCTTGCCTCATTTAAATTCATACATCATCTCATACGTGCTCTTTCGTTTACATTCATATTTTTTTTAATTGTTCAACAGATTATTATCCAATTACTATACAATTTTCTCATTTTGACAGTCTTAACACCTAGGAAGATTTTTTTTACATTAGCTCCACACGGGAGGCACCCAGGAAAACAATTTCCCTAGGGGCCTATGTCATCTTTGGGGATGCTGTGTGGAGGGTTTTTTAAGGGAAAGGAAGGAGAAGAAGATATGGGAAGAAAAAAGGTATGAGGGGTGGGTAGGAATCTGGGAGTCAGTGTGGCCAAGAGTGACGGACGCATGAATCTATTCCTCACACTGCGGTGCAAGGCGAAGGGTCGGGAGAATCTGACTGGAGAGGTCAAAAGGCCTCCCTCAATCAGTCTCCACGCAGTGGTTGGGCAAACGTATCCGCCACCAAGACCACCCCTGCTAAGTTACCAAACGTAGCGAACCACTTGGGGTGATCTGTGGCAGAGGTGTTGGTTATCCAATAAATGGTTCCCGGTGCGGCGGTACCCATACCCGCTCCCAAATAAAAGATGATTATTATACAAAAAAATCTTCTGCCTATCTAAAGAAGAGTTATATATATCTAGTGTTTCCGATATTTCGTTCAACAGCACCATTCCTCTTGTCATGCTATGCTGTGCTAGAATATCTGGTTCTGCCGTATGGTATTTTGAACAAGTCGTGTCGGCGACTACGGCTGAAATTTTCATACATCGTCTCGAACGTTTTTTGTAACTAAAATTCCTGATAACGAAAGAAAATATAATCACGTACATAATTAATTAGGCAAATATATTATAAATGATATCATCAACTCACTTTTTTATAGTTCCATTTAAATATAATTATCTAGTTGGTCCCCGGCATGCGTTGCTATGCCAATTAATAAAGAAATTGTTTCTCCCTGAGTGTCCTTTTCCATTCGCCCCGTTCCCCCTCGGCCTCCCCTTCTTCTCCTGCATCCTCTTCCCCTCTCGCGTTCCCACTCCACTCCCCCTCCCCTTCCCCCGTCCCGCGAACCCCCCTCACGAGTTCCCCTCCCCCCTCCCAGGTCCCCCTCCCCCTTCTCAGGTTCCCCTCCCCCTTCCTGGTTCCCCTCCCACATCTCTCCCTCCCTCCCGCTTTCAATAGCAATAGCCGCTTCCTCGCGTGCCACCAATAGCAATTTTTTAATACAAACTTCATAATGCCAGAGCTCACCGGAAGTTTTATAAAAACCTTGTCCTGACAAAAGTTATGCGCTTAGCAACACATTCAGCGATTCATTTTTATATGTATTACTAGCTGGTACCCGGCATGCGTTGCTATACCATTTAATTAAAAAATTGTTTCTCCCAACCTTCCCTCTCCCCACTTCTCCACTCCCCCCCTTCCCCCGTCCCGCAAACCCCCCTCCCGAGTTCCCCTCCCCCCTCCACCCCCCTCCCGCATTCCATAAATTAATTCCCGGCAAATTTAGTTTTCAAACAGCTCGCATGCCACCTATTGCAATTTTTTTATACAAATTTCATAAAGCCAGAGCTCACCAGTAGTTTTATACAAACTTCTCCTGACAATAACGAACACAACAAAAAAAAGAATTATCCTATTTGGTGCAGTCGTTCTATAGATAGATAGATAAAGATTTCTCAAGATTTCTCATTTCTTCATAATTTTTTTTCAAATTGCGGTCATAAACTTTGGATCCATAAAGGTGTACACTTATCTTATTTTGTGGTTAACTTTTATATTTGAATGTAAAGCGTGGTGTTTTCTCTTCCTAACACCGTTTATATAATATTTCTAACTATGATAGTAAGGGAGCAGTGGCGGCTCGTGACTTTTAAGTGTGCTAGAGTGCTGATATTACGAAAAATGGCATTATTGATGTTGTTGTAGCCGAAAAAAATTTTTTTTTTTTTTTTCGAAAATTTGTTTTTTGTATGAAAAATTTCAGGAAGTTTCAGTTTGGCCGTGCGCCGCACGGATTTCCTGAAAAATCTTCATACAAAAACCGATTTTTGAAAAAAAAAAAAAAAATTTTTTTTCGGCTACGACAACATCCGTAATGCCATTTTTTTTAGTAATAACACCCTAGCACACCCAAAAGTCACGAGCCGCCACTGTAAGGGAGACACAACGATTTCTATAAGACCTATATAAGTTGTTCCGAAAAGCGAATAAATTTTCCCATTTAAATAAAATTATTATATAAATTCGTCTTTCCTTTCTCCATACGAAATGATGGCCTAGAACACCCTTGAAGGGAGAAAGCTAGAAACATTGAAAAAAAAATTAAAATATGCTAATTGAAGAGTTACATAAACATCATCAGCCTGTGTTTATCCTCTGCTGGATGAGCGCTTCTCCAAAGCGATAATCTACTAGGAATCTTATCGGAATAAGCGTGGAAATAAAACCCGGTGTGAAATAAGCGAGACAGCTATTTGTGGACGTCCATCCCGTTGGAGAGGGATGGTGCGATATGAATATTAAAGTTCTGACACTGTGAATCAACGATCGGTTCAACGAATTTTCTTTCAAAGTGAAAGTAAAAATTCAGATTTCTGTTTGATTATTTCTGAAAATAGCTGAAGAAACTACTGAAGAGATTAACAAATAGAAACGTGTTTGGGCGTGTCTATTTGCAATAAGTAAGGTCAAATTTTCCTTACTTTCGGTAAAATCAGTCATTCATTTTCACGTAGAAATTTTTGAACAGATAATCAATTTCATTGGCCATCTTTTACTCTTTCATGGGTTTGAGGTTTTTAATGTAAATACCGCAAGAGTCCCAACTGCTCTCCCGCCCAACCCTGGAGCCAGTGAGATTACGGCATCCCCAATCGGGGTATGTTGTGAGGTTGAAGGTGGTGAAGAGGGGAAGGATATTGGGAAAATGAAGGTGGGGAAGTACCTGGCTATTCAGACCTGGTCACCAAACACGGATAAAGCCATTTCAAGCCACGTTTCAATTCTAAATGGTACACCATTGCGTTTCTGAAAATATCTTTCACTCTCGAACGTACCGCAAATATAACTAAATTATTTTTAATTATTGAATTGTGAAATAACACAAATCTAACAAATAAAACTTTCTTGCGCACGCCGGGACTTGAATCCGCAACCTTAGTCGAGATCCCCCTCTACCACGGAGGCCTTCATCAAATCTAAACGGGCCTTGTAGAATTAACAAAATAAGTATAAAATATTAAAGATACAATTTTACGTACCTTTCGGCATTTTTGGCAAGGTTTGTACCTATATTAAGTTTTTGTTATGTCCTACGTTTTTTATTGAGTTTTTCAAATTTCATTATATTGAAAAATTATATTTGTTAACACGCATTTTTAGTCAGACAAATACAACTGTCGAATCTGTATGTATTTTTTAATGAACTAATATATCAAAGGGTAATAGGTTTTACCATGTCCACCAAGTGCCTTCGTGCCCCCCCCCCCCCCTCCCCCCCCCCCCCCCTACCCTTAGACAGTATTTTTGTGTACTGTGGAGATTTCATGACAGTACAGAAGACTGTCTTTATTAAACATTTAATTTTTCTATTGTACGAGGCATATCCAGAAAGTAAGTGTACTGTGACCACAACGGGCGGAGGTTTTTAGTTTTTTGAGGGTTGGCAACACTTAGTGGCACAAGGGGGTCTCCTGACCAGAAAGAGCATCGCAGAAACATTTTTGTACGTAAACTCGCGTTTTAGTGTCCAGTTGCGTGAAAGTTGTCGGCAAAAAATCCCGCCAAGTGCTGTGATCTGCTTTTTACTCACGGAAGAAATAACACTTACAAGAAAAAAAGGTGAGGATTTCTGGGCTCTATTGTTACTGGAGATGAAAGTGGGTGACTCATTACATGCCTGGAAAAAAAAACAGTCGTCAAAGTGGCGTCACACCAATTCCCCATCTGTGAAAAAATTGAAAACCATAATTTCGGGCAAAAAAAATCATGACCTCAGTGTTTTAGGACCTAAAAGGCATCATTTTGTTCAAATTTCGGCCTCAGATTGAGATCATCAATGCACAATAATATTGTGTACCCTAAAAAAACTCAAAAAGAGCATTCAAAACAAAAGGAGGGGAATGCTGACCAGAGAAGTTTGCCTTTTTCACGAAAACGTCCGACCTCACAAAGCCTTAGCCACCAATAAGATCATGGACTCATTTGATTGGGATGTTTTGAACCACTCCCCGTAATCCCCTGACTTGGCGTCTTCAGATTATCATCTTTTCACCTTCTTAAAGGCATGTATGGATGAAAATAAATTTTCAACCCACGAGCAGGTGCAGAAAGTGGCCCTGAAGAGGGGGAAGGAGCTGGCGGGAGAATTCTTCGAGAAGGCAAAATAAACTTGTGCCACGGCTCACCATATGCATTAAACGGGTTAGCAATTATTTGGAAAAATAGTCAACACAAGTGTTCCAACAATACCCTGTATTTTTTTTTTTATTACACTTTTTCAAAAAAAAAATAAAAAATCAGTACACTTAATTTCAGGATAAGCCTCGTATTTACACTTTCATAAACCTTCCTATACATACTGTACATGTAGAAATAAACTTGAAGTATGATACTTCAAGTTTATTTCTAACAATAATTGTTGATTTTTTTGCCCGTCCGCCCCTTGTGCCCCTGGATCCGACCTTGATGTCCACCTCGACGTGTATTTAAGAAAAAACTTATTTTGTTATTAATTTTAGGCGTGTGTTGTCTTAAGTTGTCTTAAAACGCTTAAATTATACATTTTTAGAAAATATACAGTTTTAGGTAAATTAGGCCAATATGGAAAAAAATCACGTAACGTTTCTGATATAAAATCCGTTATTCAGTTATTATATTTATTTATTTGTTAACGCCCGTTTTCACATGGACTTTTACGTGGGAATAGTTACTTGCATCACATTTTTTAATTTTTTTTTCCGGTTTAGACAAATATTCTAAGACATTCTGTATTTTTTTTTAATCGTATTTTTGAAACCCTGAGGATTTTTTGAAAATTTCAATCCGAAAAATCAGACTATTTTTTATAAACCGGAAAGACGGAACATAATTTTATAGGTGCGAAAAAACGATAATTACATAGCCGAAAATCATTTTTAAAAAAAGAACGTTTTCCACTCGAGTGGCACAGGAGAATAACGAGGCATACCAAAAATATTACATCTCATAAATATTTTTTTCCTTGATCCATCTTATCGACCATAAATCATTATAATGTTTAACGTCTATATTACTAAATCCAATGTAATATACTTGTACCTGCAAATTATAATAATAATAAGAATATTATAAAATTTGATTTTGTTAAAATCCGCATCACTACCATTATACAGACAGCGTAAAATGTACGGGGTTCTCTTCATAACATCTGTCAAAAATTCAAATTAAATGATAAGTTCGCAGAGAACAAACAATAAATCTAGTGAACGTTAAATGTCAAATTCAAAAATTCGCCTGAAATCAAAGTGTTGCCATATAAAAAAAATTCAGGGCGGAATTTTACAAAATTAATAGGAACATTTTCGGAGACGGGAAATTTTCATGTAGTGACGTCACTTGCCCAAATAAAGAATTTATTTATTTAAAAATAATAAAAAAAGATTTCTAAAAATTTTTACTAACATTTTCGTAATCTTAGTAAAAAAATCTATCCACACGATGTTTTCAAGTCGTTATGAAATCCATGCAAGTGACCTAATAGTGCACTGAAAAAAAATCCCGACTTCAAGTAATCTGGTGTTGCTGGAAACGAAAGAGAGTTTTCCAAGAATTAAACACCTTTCCTCATTTTCAGCGACGCGGATATTATTTCTCAAAATATGGCGGCACTAGCGTATCTAATCCCCAAAGTTTCATCGCAATCGGATGAATGGTTTAGGAACGCATGAGGGACAAACAAAGAAACATTCATTTTTATATACATTCTAGCTGAACCGGTGAACTTGGTACCGCCTCAGAATCAATAACTGTTGTGTTAACTTATAAAAATTACACAATGAAGCAGTTATCGATGCGCAACTGTCCGTGTTTTGTTTGTCATTTTCCCCTAAAAAACGAGCGGTGTCCGTTTGAGATGGACGCTTCGCTGTCGAATCCCAACACCTGAGAATGGCCTGAGATGTGCTCTCAATCAGTACCGGATTATCCCTAAGGCAGAGTAGGCAACTGCCTAGGGGCCCCGCATCGGCTAGGGGCCCCGCATCCCGAGAAAAAATTACTTGCTTCAATTAGTGAGAAACGAAGTTTCGGAAAAACTCAGCTTTTAAGATGTTTTAATTTTTTATTAGGAACATTTACAGGATAATAACATTAGGTACACGCATTAAAGAAAACAACAAATTGTATTAATTGGTTATAACCCAATAAATAAATAATAACCCAATAAACAAAAAATAAAGGCTTTAAGGACACTGCGTTTGCGTTTGTTAATAATGCTCTCACCATTTGAGGAAATTGGTAAAATTGATGGAGATACAGCGTTTTAAATAGTTTGTATGTTGAATTATCCTCTATGGTCACGAAACTAATTTTCAACCTGGTTGACAATATATTAGAAAAACTATATATACGATTTGCACGCACTAAGTCTTTAACAGTCAGAAAATCCAATCACTATAGCACCACTTCGGGATTTTTTTATAAAGGTCTTTTTTTGCTGAAGGATATTTCAATATACAAACTGTTTCAAATGGTTCCACATTGAAATAAGTAAAACTAATTACAAAAGTATTTTTACAGTGTCCTGGTGCCAAGGGGTGGGGGGGGGGGGGTAAGGTTTTAAAGGCGAAATAAAGGCATATTGTCATGATTTTTTTTTGGGATTTGAATAATGTTGGTTTTATTTATTTCATAGACACTTTATAGTATAACTTCTGAAGTATCTTTGAAAAAAATAAAAAATATGAATAAATAAAACCGATTTAAATTTTTTTATACTCGAAATATACTCGAATCGAGCATGAGGACCGGTCGCTTGAAGCGCTGTATCTTTGTTAGTTTTGCTCCGATTTACTTGAAATTTTGACACAACACTCAATATACTGACAGAAAACAATTAAAAAAAAATTTAAATCCTTACCCCCCCCCCCCCCCCCCCTTAAAGCCTTGTTAAGAATTTGATCAAGGGAACAAGGAGGCGTCTGGAGGCCCATTATTCACCGCCCCCCCCCCCTCCCCCCCCCCGGTTTGTCCGCCATTGGTAAAGGGGCCCCGAGACGTGCATTGCCTAGGGGCCCCGACATGGTTAATCCGGCACTGCTCTCAATTATTCGCTTTCTCAACTAAGAGGGAGTCCACCCTGTTTATTTATTGTTTTGGAACATTTACAGAGTATTAACATAAAAAAAACATTAGAATAGCATTGTAAAAAGCGTAGATGTTAATAGACCACTTAAAAATGTTCACAGAATGCACAGTTTAATAGAAGTTAACAGAAATTAGAAATAGCAAAATATAAACAGAGGTGTAAAAAGAGATAATAGAAATTGTATTGATAAAATATAGAGATGACAAATGTAAAAAAAAAGATCGATATACGATGTAAAAAACAGAAAAACAAAAAAGTAAAGTAGGTACAAATAGAGTAAGAAACAGCCATTCACATTCAAGTTCAAGATGAAATATAAGCATTTTCAATTATCAATTACTTGTTAGGTTAGTCTTGGGTTAGTCTATTGTTAATTTAAATTAATAAATTACTTTGTTTTTACCACTTTTATTGTTTACAAAACCGACATGTTTCGTCAGCAAAGCTGACTTCTTCGGGGTTTTGACAGAACCCTGAAGAAGTCAGCTTTGCTGACGAAACATGTCGGTTTTGTAAACAATAAAAGTGGTAAAAACAAAGTAATTTATTAATTTAAATCAAAATGGTGCCACAAAATAAGTTTGCTGTGTTAGAAGAAGGTATTGTTAATTTGCTGTTGAAGTTCGTAATCTTGCAATTTTGATCCCAGTAAGTAAGTAATTCAGTAAGTCTACCACCGTTCACCGGAGACCGTTGAAATCCATAGCTACTAAGAAAAATTTTATAATCTACAGAGAAAATAATACACCTAATTATTTTTATTTTTGAATATAATGTATGTTGGTTGAATCGAGCATCTACTGTTGAATCGCGCTATGAGAACGCGCACCACGAGAAATCCTAGCCGTGAGCGGGACGGGGAGACGGGCGACCACGCGCGAGTGAGCGAGACGCACCGCGCGCGTAATCCAATCCGCCTCGCCTTATAAGTAAGTCAAGCGATCGCGCGTGGCCGCACGGGCGGGTTCGGGCGGGGTAAAGCGGGATCGGCGCGGGGCGGGGCGGGATTGGCGCGGGGCGGTGCGGGATCGGCGCGGGGTGGGGCGGGCCACGAGGGCCGAGGCCACAATGGTGTGAAACTCTATTTTAGCTGGACAAAAATGATTTCGACCAAAAACAGAAAATTCATACTTTATAACTTCCTGTTCCATTTCCTACCCCTCCCGCCACCACGCTGACTTTTTGAAGTGAAAACTTATTTAGCACAGTTGTTATTTGAAACTTGATGAAACGAAAAATAGCGACACTAAAAAGACACAAACTCATACATCTATAGGATTTAGCTTGCGAGAGAAAGAGATAGAATAATCGGTCTCCTCTTTGTGCGGTGCTTCGTAGCCGCCCCACTCTTGTCTACTTTAGTTTTCTGAAGGTTTCACTTCTACCGCGTGTGATTTTATTTTTTTGAAAATGTGAATTGTTCTTGAGCCACTGAAACAATGGCATCCTCAATAGTTGTCAGAGAATTAAAGAAAATAGCCTATGAAAAGACCATCAGAGACAAAAATTTCCCGTTTCAGGGAACTCTACGGCGAGACATAGAGCTACGAAAATATAAATAACAGACCGTGTTCAATATTTTTGTGACAATATTCTTCGTAATAATTTTTCCCCGGTCGGGTGTCTCCCCCCGTCGGGTGTGGTGTCACCCCCCATCGAGTGGCACCCGGGGCGGACCGCCCCCCTCTCGCTACGCCACTGGTGCTGCAGTCCTGCCACGAATGTACCGTGATGTCACACGCTTTTCGGCCGGCCGCAAATATCAACGATTTGACAGCTTATGTCTTCGGTATTATTATTTTTTTTTAATTCGAATAGTTCTGTCCTCATTATGTTCTAATTAATAACACTGTAAATAACGTGAAATTTCGTGGTAAAAGACAATCTCATTGACCAAACTTGTTGAAACATCAAAATTCTATCGTGAACAGATAAATAAGTTTTGTTTTTATTTTATTTACTTATTGTTTGAAACATTTAAAGCATGTTAAAAATTTGCCATTGGATATGCACAGATATTAACACTCCAATTAAAAATGTTCACGGCATGCGTAAATCAAAGTTTAGTAGTTACTAGGTGGAGATGCTACTAGTGAAATAATAGAAATAATAATAAGCAATATAAAACACAGTAATAGTAAGTGCACCGTACAGAAGAAAGAGAAGTGTGAAAGAAAGAAATGGCAATAATAAAACAATTACAAAAATTTTAGTTCAAATACCTCTTCACAAAACGAGTTTACTGTGATTGAAAGAGCACATATGTAAAATATTTGAAATCGATAATGTCCGATCGAAACAAGACTTTCTGCCGAAACCAAAACCGAATCTTCGGTATCTGTCTCAGTTTCGGCCGAAACCGAAACTTTTTTAGACATGTTAAAAATCTATTGTTTATTGAAATTTGGCTTATTTTTACACTTATACAGACAGTTAACATGTGCTAAATGAAATAAAAAAAAATCAATAAATGAAGTATGTGAAAAAACGTTTTTTTTATTTTACTTATAAAACTTTTTTTAAATTAACAAAAGCATGTTAACTACTTCTTGGATCAAAAAATTATCAAAAATCAAGACTTACATTATAATGGAAGGATCTAATTAATTGAGTATTTTAATTGTAATTGCATTTATAATCGCAAAATTCCTATTACACGTGGTAAATGAAATTAAAAAAAAAAAAAAAAAAACAATTATTGAAGTGTGTGAAAAAATAATTATTTGTTTTTTTTATAAAACAAACAAAAATTATGAAATTAACAAACGTGTTAACCATATGCAACAAACCTGTATGCGCGAGAAATAACAAATAACCTCACAACATAATCACGCCGGCGCCGGTCCGGCCGGTGAAATCAGCTGATGATGGCGGGGGACACACGAGTCACGAACTCACCCGAAGTCAGCCGAATGACGCGCGATAATTCACGAATGCAGAGTTTCAGTGCGACCGAAGGTTCGGCAGATTTTCTGCCGAAACCGAAGCTGATGCCGAAACTAGATTTTTTTGCCGAACCTTACCGAAACCGAAACCGAACCTTCGGTCATTCACTAGAAATAGGCAATATTGTTATTACATAACTCAAGATGGAATGTTTTATGACTCCTTTGTTCATTGGCCTGTTATTGGGTGCAGGAGTAAAGAGATATTACCCCTTTCAGCACTGCTTGAAACGATCGTGCGTTCAAAACAAAACATATTATTATAGAAAGAAACAGCCGTGGAGTTCACGATCGTGCGGTTATGTTATCTGGAAAAAGGTGAGGGGATTTTTTTTTAAATTCTCGGTTTTAGGATGCCGTTAGTACAGAAAATGAAAGGTTTAAAAGAAAAACATTTCAGTAGTTACGTAAGATTAGTAAATTGGCGACAGCTGTTTTCTTACAAATCAGTATAGGGTTCAAATTCCGGCGTGCACAGATAAATTTTATTTGACCAATTTAATCTTTTAAAATAATATAAGGCATATTTGCGGCACTTTCTAGAGTGGAAGATAATCTCAGTACCGCCCTGGTGTAAGACCACCATTCAGAATTTAAACTTTGCTTGAAATGACTTTAGCCTTGTTTGATTACTAGATCTGAATAGCCAGGCTCTTTCCCATCTTTCTCTTCCTCATATTCTTCCCCTCTCTACTTACTTCGCCTCACAACATAACCCAATTGGGGATGCCATAGTCTCACTGACACCAGAGGAGTTGAGACTCTTGTGAGGAATTAACAATGAAAATGCAAGTGTGCAGTTCACACGTGGTAGAAGTGAAACCTTCAGAAAACTAAACTGGGCAAGGGTGGAGAGGCTACGAAGCACCGCACAAAGAGGAGACTGATTATTCTATCTCATTCTCTCGCAGTCTAAATCCTGTAGATGTATGTGTTTGTCTCTTTTTCGTTTCATCGAGTTTCAAATCACAATGGTGCTAAAGAAGTTTTCACTTATTAAAAATAGATAACGCTTTTAGGAGTTAGTATTTTTTCAGTGATTAAGCACATTTTAGTGTCTTATAGAATTTTTTTTCAAAACTATTTTTGGCCAGTTTTATGTTGCATTTCAGACCTCTGTGCATTGCAAGACAGAGTTGACCACAGCAGAACGGAGCCATCTAGAGCAGGACGGCAGTCAGCGGAGCTGAGACAATCCGCACCAGATGAATGTTTTTTGTGACACAAGAGGAAGGAGATAGGCAAGAAGAAGGCTGGTAACAACCTAGCTTTTCAGATCTAGTCACGAAGCATTAATACCATTACAAGCAACGTTTCGATTCTGAACGGTGGCCTTTCACCAGGGCGATACTGAGAGTATCTACCTCACTCGGGAACATCTTGCGAATTCCGTTGTGAAGCTCCTTTTTTTTATGTGGTCCACAGAGTCCTCCACAACAAGAGTCCCAGCTGCTCCCGTCTGGAGCCAGTGAGACTATGGCATCCCCAATTGGGGTATGTTGTGAGGCTGAAGGTGGTGTGGAGGGGAAGAAGGTGGGGGAGAGGAAGGTGGGGAAGTACCTGGCTATTCAGATCTGGTCACCAAACACGGCTAAAGCTATTTCAAGCAATGTTTCAATTCTGAGTGGTGGTCAGGGCGATACTGAAATGTGAAATTCAAATCTGAAACGTGCTGCAAATATAATATATATTATTTTAAAAGAATTAATTGTGAAATAACACAAATTAATCAATTAAATTTATTTGCGCGTGCCGGGATTCAATCCCGGGACCTTCGGGTAGCAAGTCAAGAGCCTTACCGCTAGATCACGCTGGTCGTCAAGAACTCACAGGTTGTGGGTTCGAAACCCGAAATATATTGCTAAGAACTGTGAAAAATCGCAGGATACTCTCAATTCTCGAAAAAACAGTTCCAATTTTGAAAATGACAATTAAAATACTTTTGTCAAAAATCCATTATGTTAAAGGTAGGTACTTTATCGCTTATTTGAATCTTCAAACAATCAGTTCCAATTTTGAAAATGACACTTGCATTCAAAGTAAATTTGCGTTAATTGAACCAGATTTTACCAACTAGGACTAACTAACAGCACAGACAACTGAAATTAGGTATGTTTGATGATATTTGGACAATTTTTTTTTTTTTTACATGAGCTCCACACAGGGTCATCTTTGGGTATGCTGTGTTGAGGGTTTTTTAAGGAAAGGAAGGAGAGGAGAGTTCTGGGAAGGAAAAGGGTTTAAGGGGTGGGTAGGAATCTGGGGTTCAGTGTGTCCTGGTCATCCGCCTCCAAGACCTAGACAAACCTCACTCCATGAACCCGGGCACCCCTGCTAAATCACCAAACGTGGCGAACCACTTGGGGTTTTTTTCTTGGGGTTTGGGGACAAGGTTTCAGAGTGGTACCAGTTGCCATGGTGACATATTAATAGTGTATTACTATACAAAATTTTAGCGCAGTTGCTTGCAATGTTATCAGACGCATTTTGTGACCAGATCTGAATAGCCACGCATTCATTTATTCACTTTATTTAAATGAACCAAACAAAATAGATACTTCTAATTGGGGATGACAAAGTCACCCTGGTTCTGAGCAGTTAGAAACAGTATGTTTTCATCGTAGAATAAATATTTCATTAGGTTTTTTGAACATAAAAAAGGGGCATGTAAAGTTCCAAATAACTGGAACAAAATGACACACGCAGTGGCGTAGCTAGGGGGGGGACGGGGGGCGGCCCGCCCCGGGTGCTACCCTATGGGGGGTGTTACCCGACTGAGTGTCACCCCCCAAGAGCACGGTCTGTAACTCTATGGCTCCTATCATAATCAACACCTCTGTCATAAGTCACCCCAAGTGGTTCACTACGTTTGGTGACTTAGCAGGAGTGTCCGGCTTCATGGGGTGAGGTTTGTCCGGATCTTGGTGGTGGATGCATATGCCCACCAGCTGCATGGCAGGCCAGATCGGGAGAGAATGGTTGAAGGAGTCCCTTTGACTTCTGCAGCCTTACTCTCACAGAACATCACCTTGCACTGCAGTGGGAGGGATGGATTAATACGTCTGTCACTCCTGGATACACTAATCCCCAGATTCCTACCCACCCCCAGTGCTGGGCAGTATTTGAATTACTTGTAATTGAAATACAAATACGTATTTTGTATTTGTATTTCAATTACTTCCTAAAAATGTATTTTGTAATTGGTATTTCAATTACCTGTGGCTAAGGTATTTTGTAATTTGTATTTCAAATACTTATGGCTTCGAAATACATTTTCAAATACATTTAGCGATCTTAATAATGATAATGAAAAATAAACTGACATACGTAGGCTAAAAACACTAGAATCCAGAGCAATATATTATATATGTTAATATTTAGAGTTGGCAACACGTCCTGTGCTATAATAGCAATGTTATTGTACATTTTCTATCATATTTGTATCATATTATATTATGCTTGTCATTGCTTTGTATTGTACATTTTTGTGTCTTAGTATTAGATCAAGCACTATAGGAATAATTTGACTGAATTCTAAATTATTTTTAAGTTAATTACAGTAGAGCGCACTTGAAGTGAAATAACTAGTGTCCGACCGAAACAAAATAATTTCTCTCAGGGCCTATGTCATCTTTGAAGATGCTGTATGGAGAGTCTTTTTGTGGAGAGGAAGGTGTGAAGGGTCTTAAAGAGGCCCATGTTGTAGGAGGGAGGAAACATAGAGGCCGGCAAAACGTTCCACAGCTGAGCTGTTGAACTCAAGAATGAGTCATAGAAACGACCCGTTCTCATGTGACTAATGTCAACAGTGTACATATGTTGGGCGCATGTTTGGCATGTTTCCCGACTACGCACCGGTGCTGAGGGGATCAATGGCGCTAGTTCCTCAGAGTATCTTCCATTGTAATACCGGTAGAACAAGGACAGCATTCCCACCTGACGCCTATGATCTAAAGATCGCAATCCGTTTGTGTTAGGAGAATCTATCAATTGAACCACCGGTTTCTGCACAGAGTCAAGGTTTTTTTTAAGGTATTTTGGGGCTCCAGACCAGAGTTGGCTGCCAAATTCAACAGTGGGGCGCACTTGCGATTTGTACAGTATTAGCAGTTGTGTACTATTAAAGATCTGCGGGCCCTGTACTGAGAGTCTAAAACTCTGGCTTCGATGGAACCCCCATTCCTGAGCTGGTCACTTAGAGTTACACCAAGCACATCAAAGGAGGGACTGTTAGGAAGATTGCTTCCGTTGAAGGAGACTAGATTTTAATTTTCATTTACACGTGTTAAATGAAATAAATAAAAATAAATGAATTATGTGATCAAATAAACTCACAATACAAGCACGTCGGATCGGCCGGCGATCTCAGTTGATGATGGTGGATGACACACGAGCCACGAACTCACCCGAAGTCAGCCAAACGACACGCGATAATTCACGAATGCAAAGTTTCGGTGCGGCCGAAGGTTCGGCAGATTTTCTGCCAAAACGGAAACTGATGCCGAAACTAGATTTTTCTACCGAACCTTCAGTCGGTCACTAGAAATAACACAAAACTGAACTATACAAATGTCGTGTTATTATAATAATATTATTATTATTGTCTAACACCTGGGTCCTTTACCACAAAACTTTACAAGTGAAGCGGAGATGAGATGTGTCTTTTGTGCAATATGATTTGTCAATTTTTGTCTCTGTTTCACTCTGCTCAACATTGCTTCTATGGAAACGCACCCTTAGATAGGGGCACTTACGACAATTTATTGCAACCAAAGGTTCTACCAAAACCAAATTTATTTTGTATTTTGTATTTAAAAAAAATGGTTAAAATACTGTATTTTGTTTTTTGTATTTCAAATACACGACTTGAAAGTATTTTGTATTTCGTATTTTAAATACATGCGAAAAAGTATTTTGTAATTTGTATTTTAATTACAGCAAAGCATGTATTTTGCCCAGCCCTGCCCACCCCTAATACCTTTTTCCTTCCCAGAACTTCCTCTTCTTCTTTTCCTAAAAAGACCCTCCACGCAGCATCCCGAAAGATGACATAGGCCCTCAGGGAAATTATTTTCCTCAGGGCCTCCTGTGTGGAGCTAATGTAAAAAAAAAAAATCTAATTTATACAAAATTATGTTACAGGGAACAAGCAACGTAATACTACGCTACAAAACATCGTTGGGGAAACCCCAAAAAATAGTTTCTTAAAACACAGGAACTGTTTATGTACCGTAATTTATAATAATACAGTAGAGCGTCGATTATCCGAACTAATTGGGGGACATGGGTGTTCGGATAACCGGTATTTTCGGATAATCGAGCCATACATATATTACGTACTTCCATATTACAAAGCGGTGAATGAATACCATATTTAAATTTATATCTTTAATGACAAGCACATGCGTAGGCAGTGATATGATCCTTGCTTATTTTAGGACCAATGCTAATGGCTAAGTTGTAACCAAAGCTAAATGCTGCTAATTAACGACGTGAAGCAAGAGTTTTTCGTGGCAAAGCTTTCAAATTGAGCCCCGTTTCGTCTGCATTGTAGACGTTTTCGAGAGTAGGCACGCGCGGGTCGGGCGGGCGTAGTAATTCGGATAAGCGGTCGTTCGGATGATCGACGTTCGGATAATCGACGCTCTACTGTACTTGGGAGGAATAACATCTTTCCAGGCTAAAAGCTAGGTTTGATCTGGAGAGCATTTGAACTCTAATGACTCCATACATTCTTCAGCACAACTTGAAACGAGACCATAGACTAAATCATTGGCTGTTATGATATGACGGTTGTCCAAGAATTAAAGACCTTTCCTCATTTTCGCGACATGGACATTATTTCTCAAAATATGGTGGCACTAGCATGTAGCCCAGACTTTCCTCCAAAAAACGAGCAGTGATCCGGCTTGGTAGCTGCTTCAGTGCAATCTTTGCATTCGTTTGAGATGGACGCTCTGCTGTCGAATCCTGCCGCCTGCGAAGTGGGCTCAATTATTCGCATTCTCAACTAAGGTGGAGTCCGCCCTGTTGAAGTTCATAAGCTCGCAATTTTGATCAACAGTCTACCACACATACTGTTTTGAGGGAAAAATGGCGTATGCAAATTGCGTGCTTCATGGTTTCCTAAAATGCGGAAGGGTAAAATCATGTGGAAAGCATTCAGGTCTCTTCAAACCATTTTTCCAACTAAGGTGAGACTTTTTTGGGTTGAAACAAAGGTTAACCGCCTAACCTCGTAAGCAAAAAGGCAATCAATGACATGATTTGCATTTTTTTCTTCACCTGAAGCATCATTTGGCCGGAAAACCTTTGGAGACTGACTAGGACGTAGGGGTGAGAGCATTTTTGGTAACGGAGTTCTACGATAAAAGAATCAAGGACCTAGTGCCACGGTTTACCAAGTGAACTATGCCAAAAAATAGTGGGGATGTGAACCTAAAATGTCATACGATATATTTTTTTCAATTATATCTGGCTTTCACCTTCAAGGGTGTCTAGGGCGTCATTTAAAATTATAGAGAAAGGGTGAATTTATTTATTAATTTTATTTAAATGTGCAAATTTCAGTATTAAATGGAAGATTGGAGTAGAGTTTAAACTTAGAAGAGATGAGATGTTGAATGGAGGAGAGGAAAATTTTAGATAACGCTTGATAGAAGAGAGGAACAACCAGAAATATGTGATTTAAGTTCCCACTTCTAGACCACAAAATGTACAATCTGGGGAGTCAAGGATGTGAATTTTAAAAAGGTGAGAAGGAACGGAACAATGTCCAATTCTCATTCGAATAAGTGAGGAAATTTATTTTTTGAAAAATGGGAGACTTGTTGAAACCACAGTTTTGATGGGATAGTCTTTTGTACTGAGGAAAAATATAAATTTTTCCCATTTTTTTTTAATTAGAGTTTTCTTTAATTCTCGGACAATCTTTCAAGGATTGGAGCAGTCGTGAGGAAATCAAAGAAGAATTCAGAAACAAACATTGTAATTTTCAAAATATTTCTAGTTTATTTAATAAGCTCATAATGAAAACATCTGACAAAACATGAATCCATCTACAAACGCAAAAATGGTGACAATTTCTAAAATAATTATTATAGTTTAACCATTCATGGTACAGTAGAATACAAAGTTGAACATTCACTTATCACACTAGAACTTATAATAACATGGTTCACAAATTATCAAATAATGAGGTCCAAGAAATGCAGATGACGCAACACTTTTATTTTTTGGTATCGGATGAGAGTGCAAAGATAACTGAGTTGTTTCCATCATAGATGGCACTTTAACTTTCCTGCATAACATTTGTCCAATCTCTGCGCTTTTCCGCCATTACTTGGACCTTTTGAAATAAATTTAGCCACGCATCCAAAAAGTCATGTAAAAACTGTGTCTCGAATAACATAAATTAATTATATATCTCGTATTTGATTTTTTAATTACAGAAACAAGAGGTTAGAACTTAAACGAGGAACGCATTTGTACAGACGATTTGGAACTTAAACAATTCGAGATTCATCGCAATCGCTCTGCTACGATTTTGGTTTAAATATTAATTTACAATAATAATAATAATAATAAAGCGACGAACCTCGATAATGCACGCTAGTTCCAAATCGTATAGTTCTTTTTTATTATCCACAAATCTATCTCTAACGGTATCTTTAAAAGATTTCTACATTCATATAACGTCCGAGACCTGGTAGCCATTATTAAATATTATGATTGAAAGGACGTTTGAATGTCGTCGTCAACTCAAGGTTAGAAAATGATAAATTGACGCAATCGATACGTCAGTGTACTGTTGAAATATTAAGCGTAAAATGTGACAAAAAAGCCCTCCACATATTAGCCAAGTGCGAGCCGCAAAAACAACATTGCCAGATACCAGCAGTAAGTACGATTGTGAGATACTCTGCTGTTGGTACTGAGTGGGTATTCGTTGGGAACGCACTACTAATTTATCTCCTACTCAGAGCCCGTTGAAATGGCGCCACAAACCACATCACCTTACACGAACGCTTATACGGTATCACAAAAAAAAGTTTTTTAATTCAGTAAGTTAGTTAATGCATTTAGCAAGTGCTCTATCTTTCTTCATTTGGGTTGTTTTGCAGAAATTCAAATGTAACTTTGTCATCAAATAGCTATTCAGCACCATTTTGATTTTTGACAGTTGAAGGACTGTTAACTCGTTGAATGCCGGGGAACAACACGAATGAATTTGAATTTGAATTGAATGTTTTTTGGATTAATTTTGAGCTATTGTATATTTTATTGACTGAAACACGTTCACAACACAATAAACTATCTACCAAAATAACATTATTTGCGTTAATTACGTAAATTGATAGGTTTTACGATGTTTTTTTACAATGTTTTAGTCGAGTAAGATGCATAAATTATGACGTGGCAGAAATGACATTTCGTGTCCAGCGATTCTGACACTGTCCTTGACAAATTTTGTACATAGAAGGATCAAAATCGTAGATAAAGGAATTTTTCCCGCGCATGCGCAAGAACTGCGCACATCCCCGCGCTCCGGTAAATTATTAATATTAATTATTTGGAGCGACTAGGCGCATTGCAGGTTTCGCTATGGTAAAGGGCGATAATAGAGCAAGCGATTCTGACCGTGTTCTTCATACACTTTCTTTATACATAAGGGTCAAAATCGCGTGTAAAATCTCGTAAAAACTATCTTGACTCGTCTCTTTCAATTTTAAATACCGAATTCTATCACCCAAGATGTCAACCAATACGGTTTGAATCATGTTTTTTTCTTTATTTAGTGCACTGATACAAGATATGAGTACCTAACAATAATAACCGAAGTGAAGAATCACGCGATCACAATAGAAGTGAAGTTAGTCACGATAAGTGCATCGCATTTGAAAATTAAGGTCGAGATTTTTGAATTCCAGAACCCGAATTTAATTGCATGTCCGACGTCACGCCTTTTACGCCGCGTTACAAATAACATCCGTGTTCGTGAAATTTCAAGCAAAGCTACCTTTGTAATTCGGGTTTTAGTTCAAGAATTTGCCAAAAGATGGCGCCACTTTCGTCAGCAGCTCGCATATGTACGTACAATGCCTTGGTATAAGTACTAGGGTTTATCGCTAAATCGGCATCTCGGGTCTCGGTTACTTTGTCTCGGTGACTACTGTCGCATTGACAGTACTGACTAGCTGTTACTCGATAACTGACACACGAACGGCATTCAACGAGTTAAATGCTGATTCCTTAATCTGTTTCAGCTTTTGAACAAATTGTGATCAGCTGAGGACTATTATCATGTTGTTAACCCCGCAGGTTAATTTGTTCGCTTTTGGGATCAACTCATGTGCGTCTCATAGAAATCGTTGTGTCTCCCTTGTAGTGAGAAATATAAACAGTATTAGTATGTAAAAATACCATGCGTTATATTCAAATCTAAAAGATAACTACAAAATAATTAAAATGTACATTTTTTTTTTTACATTAACTCCACACAGGTAAATAATTTCCCTCAGGGCCTACATCATCTGAGATGCTGTGTGGAGGGTCTTCTTGAGGAGAGGAAGGAATGAACACTGGTCTTGAAGAGACCCATGTTGTAGGAAGGAGGAAACACAGAGGCCGGCAAATCGTTCTACAGCCGAGCCGTTGAACACAAGAACGAGTCGAAGAAGCGACCCCGTTCTCATGTGACAAATGTCAACCGTGTACATATGTTGGGCACGCGTTTGGCGTGTTTCCCGACTATGCAACGGTGCCGAGGGGATCGATGACGCTAGTTCCTCGGAGCATCTTCCATTGTAATACCCGTAGAACAAGGATAGCATTTCCACCCATCGCCTGTGTTCTAAAGATTGCAAATCCGTCTGTTAAGATGGGAGAATCTATCAAACGGACCGCCCGTTTTTGCACAGGGGGTATTTCTTAGGTATTTAGGAGCTCCAGACCAGAGGTGGCTGCCAAATTCAATCATGAAAATAATTAGTAAAAAATTTATTATTTTTTTTATTAATTATTCTTACTTTGATTATTTATAATACATTTGTCTAATAAAATATGTGCGTATCTTTATTTTTTTAGTTATCAGTAATTTTAGTTGAATTTTATTAAAACTGTTTATGATTGCGTTCAAAAATTTTACATTTAAAAAATTACATTTTTATTTTTAATAATAAAATTTGGAAGTGTATTCCACCACCTTTCCAAACCAATTTTTAGTTTTCGGATACGTTCAGAAATTTCTGTTCAGTTTATTGCAAAGCAGAAATATTCTAAACTTCTGACAGAATATGCCCGAGGCCTGAGGAATTAAGCTTATCAGCTTATTACAATTTGATAGAAAGCTGAATCGTACCTAAAATCGGCATTTAACAAATTTCGAAAAAATATTTTTGAATGCGATATTGACCCTTCCGTGTACAGAATTTGTATGAAGGACAAGGTCAGAATCGCTTGCGCCAACATTACCCCATATGATGGGTAAAAATTTCATTCACCTTGCAACCCTAGAATATTTTTAAATGATTTTATCTGTGGCATAAAAATGTCAAATTTGCCACGATTCAAACTGTCAAAGTCCGATGCGTTATACTTGACAAAAACATTGTAAAACCTATTAATTTACCAAATTAACGCAAGTAATGTTGTTTTGATACATAGTTTATTGTTCTAGGAATGTGTTTTGGTAAATAAAATATACGATAGCTCAAAATTAATCCACAAAACATTCAATTCAAAGTGATGCTTTGCATAATTTCCTTGTTTCAGGGCGGCCTGTGACAGGTTAACGGGAACCTTTCGAATGTCAAAAAAAAAACAAAATGGCGCTGAATGGCCATTTGATGACTTCGTCACAAGTGAATTTCTTCTAATTAACTGAGCCTAACACTTGCTTGACATTGTATATCTCCATCCCATTTTAATTTCATAATTATGAAACCTAACTTTGGATTAGAAATTTAAGGCACTTTTTGCCAGACTTTTGGGTCAAAAAACACTCGCCCAAAGCGCATTTCTTGTGTTCTTCTTTATTCCGTGCTTCTAGATGTTTTGGAGGATGATTTGGGAGGCGGGTATAGGTACCGCCGCCCCGGGAAACATTTAACGGATAACCAATACTCCTAATATAACCCCGAGTTGTTTGCTCCGTCTGAGGTTTGTCTAGGTCTTGGCGGCCAATGCGTTTGTTTCAATGTTTCCGGGTCGGGAGAGGTTGGTTGCGCAAGACCTAACCTACATCTCTCCAACGGACTCTCTCGACTCAACGCCGTGCACCGCAGTGGGACGGAAGGTTTCATTTGTATGTCCTTCACTCCTAGACACATTGACCCCCAGATTCCTACCCACTTCTCGTACATTTTCTTTCCCAGAACTTCCCTAAAAAATTCCCTAAAAAATACCCTCCACACAGCATCCCCAAAGATGACAAAGGCCCTGAGGGATTTTTTTCCGCAAGGGCCTCATGTGTTTTTTTTTTACAATAGCTCTACACAAGAGGCCCTGAGGAAAATAATTCCCCTCAGGTGCTATGTCATCTTTGGGGATGCTGTGTGGAGGGGTCTTTTTAGGAAAAGGAGAGGAAGTTCCACAAAGGAAAAGGGTATTACGGGTGGGTAGGAATCTAGGGGTCAGCGTGTCTAGGAGTAACGGACGTATAAAAGCATCTCTCCCACTGCGGTGCAAGGCAAAGTTCCAAGAGAGTACGGCCGAAGAAGTCAAAGAGACTCCCTCAATCAATCTCTCCCGATCCGGCCTGCCATGCAGATGGTATGCAGACGTATCCGCTGCCAAGACCCGGATAAACCTCACCCCATGAACCGGGCACCCCTGCTAAGTCACCAAACCTATGGCAGAGGCGTTGGTTATCCAATAAATGATAGAGAGATAGAGAGATTAATTAAATAATATTATCACAAAGATATATACGGATGATATTTATATATGTTAGAATAGCGATGCCGCATTATTAATTATATTTCAACTAATAGATTAAATTTCGATGTGGAGGGCCGTTAAAACGATCAACTTGTGATTTATTGAATCGACGAAGACATTCAAAAGATACACATATAAATTGTTTATTGCAAATTAACAATAGTTATTATGAAACATATTATATTGCACTCAAAAAGAAAAATAATATTTATCATTTTAAATAGGCACGTAAAAAAATTGCATAAACGCCCATACGCGCCATTTCCAAGCGTAGACTGAGATAACTTTGGGCACTGGAAACTTTGACACACCCCAATATATATTTATATACGTTAAGCGGGGTAATTGCACCTTGATTGTATTTAAATGCAAAAAAAAAAAAACAAAAAAGAAATGAAAAAAAAAAAACAAGAGCGCCATTATACTCGCTAGCACTATATTAATATGTATAAGCGCAATAAAAATACACAAAAAAATAACGTGAGTGTAGAATTTTTACAATCTCTTTTTTTCATTTCAAAAATACATCTTTGTGCACATTTCAAATATTTTTGAAGGCAACTTCTTTTCTTTCTTTTTTTCTTCGGAAATTTTGATAAAAAAAGATGTGAAGATTCTCATAGCATGTATTACAATCTACAAAACACACTTTTATTTTTATATATACATTTATGTTAAAATTTCAACTATGTTCATCTTAAAAAAGTTTTTTATGGACAAATTTATAGCTACTTATTATGGATGAAATCCAGAGAAATTCATCTATGATACTTTACAGGTATATCCACACACTTTGCTGGGTTTACAGGGCAGTTTGTCCAAAGACACTATGTCCAAATCCACTATGTCCAAAGAAGCTATATCCGAAAACACAGTTCAAATCCACTATGTCCAAATACACATTCGAAATTCTCTATATCCAAAGACATAGTCGAAATCCTCTATCTCCAAAGACACAGTCGAAATCCTCTATGTTCAAGACACAGTCGAAATTCTCTATATCCAAAGACACAGTCGAAATCCTCTATCTCCAAAGACACAGTCGAAATTCTATATATCCAAAGACACAGTCGAAATCCTCTATCTCCAAAGACACAGTCGAAGTCCTCTATATTCAAGACACAGTCGAAATTCTCTATATCCAAAGACACAGTCGAAATCATCTATCTCCAAAGACACAGTCGCAATCCTCTGTATTCAAGACACAGTCCAAATCCTCGTATCTCCAAAGACACAGTTGAAATTCTACATATCCAAAGACACAGTCGATTATCTTCAAAGACACAGTCGAAATCCTCTATGTTAAAGACACAGTCCAAATCCTCATCTCCAAAGACACAGTCGAAATTCAATATATCCAGAGACACAGTCGAAATCCACTATCTCCAAAGACACAGTCGAAATCCTTTATGTTCAAGACACGGTTGACATTCTCTATATCCAAAGACACAGTCGAAATCCTCTATGTTCAAGACACAGTCTAAATCCTCCATCTCCAAAGACACAGTCAAAGTGCTCTATGTCCAAAGACAGTCGAAGTCCTCTATCTCCAAAGACACAGCTTAAATCCTGTATGTCCCAAGACAGTTGAAATCCACTTTGTCCAAAGATACTGCATATTTCCAAATCCTCTGTTCAAAGACACAGGCCAAATCTACTATGCCCAAAGACTATATCCATAGACGTTACGGTCTCTAAGTCTCAAGATGCTCTATCCATAAATAAAAATACATAATGTTTCTTGATATTTTTGGACAAACGCCCGCATGTAACCCAGTCAGTTAATTTACAGCTTATTTTATAAGAACTCTACTCCCAAACTGGGCAAAAAAAAAAACACTTTTGTCATAACACTTCATAGAAGAAATATTGTTAAGTTTCAAGTTATTTTATTATTAATTTTTACACATCGAAATTTTACACAATATTTTAAACATTGAGAAAGACAATAATAATAATAATAATAATTTAGGGAAATGAATGCAACATTGATGAACGAAAAAATAAAGCACAAAAGAATAACTGAGTAGTAACAAAATTCATTTTATTTAATCAGCGAAACAAAAAAAATAAAATAGTTTTTTCTTTTTTTTTGAAAGTTTGAAGACCAAAAATCTCAAACTAAAATCATACAACGTCCACTCAAACGACATAAAATATTTTAACATGTTTTCCCAAAACGAAAAAATATAAACTATATTATTATTTATAACTTAAAGCTAAATATAATCAAAACATGCTCGTCCATAGTAATTAATAATAATAATAATTAATTAAAAATATATTCAAGTTAACGTCTTCTCGGTCCAAATATCACCGACAAAAGTATTAAAAATAGAAATGTGACCATTTTGAAAAAATATTACACTAGTTTCAAATCTTTTTTTTTTTTACTTCCGCCATTTGTGTTCCAAGCCGCACTTTTAAAAAATTGATCCTCGTCGAAGCGAAAAAAAATAAAAATAAATTGTGAAAGACAAATTAAAAATAAGCATTGGTAGTCATTTGTACATAAAGATTTTGAGATCTTCCACCAAATTCGGATAATTTTAATAAAAGTTTTATTTAAAAAACGACTTTTTAACATGGACGAGAATCGACGTTTAAAAAGACTGGTGGGCCATCGAGCCGGCGCATTTTCGCTCACTTTATTTATAATAAATAACAAAACTTTCCCAAAAATATCACAATGTTATTTTTGAACACTTTCATCGCGGCGACGATATCGGAAGTAATACGAAATTCCTGGGCGTGCTGTACCTGAAGTGATCTTACTTCCTGTTTGAACCAAGGACGGCCTGTGCAATATCAGATATCATCTCTGGTCAACTAATTATCCTGTTAATTAACTAACTTTCAATTAATTAACTGTGGAATAATTAACTGTTTTATAATTATCCTGTTAATTAATTATCTGTTAACTAATTATCCTGCTAATTAATTAACTGTTAGCTAATTATTCTGTTAATTAATTAACTGTCAAATAATTAACTGTCAAATAATCAACTGTCAAATAATTAACTGTCAAATAATTAACCGTCAAATAATTAACTGTCAACTAATTATCTTGATAATTAATTAACTCTCGATTGATTAGCTGTCAATAAACTATCCGTTAATTAATTGTCAATTAATTAACTGTCAACTAATTATGTTATTAATTAACTGTCAACTAATTATCCTGTTAATTAACTGTCAACTAATTATCTTGATACTTAATTAACTTTCGATTAATTAGCTGTCAAGTAATTAACTGTCAATAAATTATCCTGTTAATTAATTAACTGACAATTAATTAACTGTCGAATAATTAACTGTCAACTTATTAATTAATTGTCAAATAATTATCTTGATAATTAATTAAGTATCGAATAATTGTCAACAAATTAGCCTGTCAATTAATTAACTGTCGAATAATTATCCTGTTAATTAATTAACTTTCAATAATTGTCGAATAATCAACCTTTCAACTTATTAACTGTCAAATAATTAACTGTTAACCAATTAATTATCCTGTTCTGACAAGTGACGACCTTTGCAATATCAGAAATGATCCTTTAAACAATTCAATGAACCTGACAAACAAAACATTATCCCTGTTCTTGTTGAATCAAAGGACAGCCTTTGTTTTATCAGGAATAATCGATTCCTCTTAATAATTTTTCAAGAGGACAAAACAACGCAAAACTTTAAAAAAAAAAACACATTATCTGTATTTAAACACTGTTATTACAATTATTATAGCAACAATGATTTATTTGGTAAAAATATTTGTTTTGCAATGTTATCATCCCCGTGAAAAATAGTAAATATTATAATTAATAAGTAGTTACAAAGTGATCCAATTTCTCATCGTGCAACAATACACGACATCAAAAAAGGAAACCTTTTGCTTTAGCTTTTGAAAAAATTATCCTTTTTCCCGTCAAAACAAAGGACAGCCGAAGCAACATCAGAAATCTTGAACACAGATCCTGTTCAAACCAAAAGCGGCCTGTTAAAACAAATGATCCTTATTCCACTCATAAGAAATGACCCTACTTCCCGGTACACCAGCCAAATTCCGGCCGTCAATTGGATATGCTGAACTTCTTGCCCTGCTCCGCTAAATCATCGTCACTCTTTGAGGAGTCCTTGTCGTCTTCAGTGTCCATCCGGCGGTGGTGGGGATCCGAGTCCTGGTCATCGTCGTCGTCCATCCTCTTGTCCATCTTCTCGTCGCAGATGAGGGACTCGGCACTGGTGCAGGGCTTGGCGGGCTTTGATTTGGGCTTGGGGCGGGGGGTGGCTCGGGGCCGGTCGGCCGAGCGGCACTGGTCGCAGTAGTAGTCCTCGTCATCTTTGAGCGCCGACTTAGCGAGCCCCACACAGTGCAGGTGGAACCACTTCTCGCAGCCCCCGTCGCACTGGACCCAGTCTACTTCCTTGCCTGCAAAGAACAAATATTTATTACTCCTTGTTTTATAATTTACTAACCGCAAATATGAGAGAAAGTCTTGCGCAGATAGTCCCACAATGGACAAACCATTAATTTAGATTAGCAAACTTTACTTTTCAGCGCAGGGTCCGATTACGAACGATGTCATAGTTTATTTATATAAGTCGTGCTTGAATCTTCTTAGTGTCAAAAATCAACTCAATTTGGGAGACGGTTATGGGTACCGCCGTCCATTTACTGGATAACCAACACCCCTGCCATAGTTCATCACCCCAAGTGGTTTGCTACGTTTGGTAACTAGGGTGCCTGGGTTCATGGGGTGAGGTTTGTCCAGGTCTTGGCGACTGATGTGTCTGCCCTGGATAGTCTGATAGGCTGTGTGGCGGGACGGATCGAGAGAGACTGGTTGAGGAGGTCTTTTAACCTCTCTGTCAGATTCCCTCGACCCATCGCCTTGCACCGCAGTAGAAGGGATGGATTCATACATTAATTAATTACAGTGACTCCCAGATTCCTACCCATTTTCTTCCCAGAACTTCCTCCTCTTTGAAAAAAAACCTCCATACAGCATCCCCTAAGATGACAAAGTCCTCGAGGGAAATTATTTTCCTCAGGGCCTCCTGTGTGGAGCTATTGGAAAAGAAAAAGGCGGCCGAGTACTTGGCTATTCGGATGTGGTCACCAAAACGACTAAAGCCATTTTAAGACGGCCGGCGTGGACTAGTGGTAAGACTTTTGACTTGCAATCCGATGGTCGCGGGATTGAATCCAAGAAATTTTATTTGATTAATTTGTGTAATTTCACAATTAATTCATACAAAATAATATACAGTATATTTGCGGCACGTTCCAGAGTGGCAGATTCTCTCAATATCGCCCTGGTGTAAGACCACCATTCCGAATTGAAACGTTGCTTGAAATAGCTTTAGTCGTGTTTGGTGACCAGATCTGAATAGCCAGGTACTTCCCCACCTTCCTCTTCCCCACCTCCTTCCCCTCCCCAATACCTTCGGCCTCACAACATACCCCAATCGGTGATGCCATAGTTTCACAGGCTCCATACAGGAGCAGCTGAGATTCTTCTGAGGTATTCATATTAAAAATAAAAAAATAATAAAAAAAAACTTTTCGATCATGAACGGTGGTTTATTCAACGTACGAATGACCCAGATTTTGCATTAGGACTTGTCTATTTCTTCTTTGTCTGTGGTCGCCGCAGCAGTTGACGACCTTTATCACCAGTATATAAGCAATAGGATAAGCGGGAAAGTTACCGGTGGGACGCAGGCAGGTGTTGGCAGCGCAGTCTTCCTCGTCATCGTTGGAGCTGAGGTTGCCGGAGCTGGTGTCGGAGGTGGGGGAGGCGGGGGCCAGCTCCCCCTCGGGACCGGTTTCACGCTTCATCTTCATCGGACCTGGGAACAATAACACAAACATGTATTATTTACCAATTTTGCATTATTCACCAAACTCTCTGTTTTCTGTTTACCAGATAAAATATCTTATTATTTATGTATAATATATATGAAAATATCGTAAGAAGTTTCTTCAAAATAGCTTACTAACTAAAAAAAAAAATATTAAAAAAATCTCCCATTTTGGAATAATTGTTAAAAAAAAATAATCACACAAATATAAACTGATTTCTTAGTGTAGGGAGTGTGGCGAACCCATTGCTCAGGGAGTGGAAACACAAACCTGCAATAGCCATCCCAAGCCAAGGTGTGAGCTACCGTGCTCAGGCTGAATGTCCTGGGGAACAGTGTCACAAACGGTGCCTCCGAGAAACAAGGTCGCATCTCGGAGTATTTAGACCTTACTCCAGCACTGGAGTAAGGTCTAAATACTCCGAGTGGACCTTCTGGAGTGGACCTTCTATTTCCCTGGTCACTCACTCAAACAACATATTTTCCACTTGTCTTTGGGAGTGAAAGTTTAACAAGAGGGTAGTCTCTAGGAGAAATTGGGGCACGCATTTAGCAGTTTGTTGGTTGTCGGACTTACCCCTGCGACCGCGCACGGAAGGCTTGCCCTGTCCCTTGGGCGCCATGCCCCTACGCCGGCGCTCCTGCTTGGCGAGGTAGTGCTTCTTCATCATCAGGCTGCTGCCGCCCGGTACACCCTGGAACCAAACGACACATTCAAATATAAATAAAAAAGATAACAGGATAACTTGATAATTTTTTTTTTACATTAGTTCCGCAAAACAGACCCTGAAGAAAATCATTTCCCTCAGAGCATAGGTCATCTTTACAGATGCTTATTATACACAGGTTTTTTCAGGAAAGGAAGGAGAAGAAGTTCTGGGAAGAAAAACAGTATGAGGGGTGGGTAAAAATCTGGGGGTCAACGAGTCCAGGAGTGACTTTTGTATGAATCGATCCCTCCCCACAGCCGATGTTCTGAGAGAGCCCTGCTGAAGGGATCGAAAGGTCTTCCTCAACCAGTCTCTCCTGAACTGATGGGCAGACAATCGCCGTCAAGGCACGGACAAACCTCACCCCATAAAGCAGAGCACCCCTGCTAAGTCACCAAATGTAGCAAACCACTTGGGGTGACCTATTGCAGAAATCCAATGAAGTGTGTGCTTATGTGATAGATGTGATACCATATTGCCAGCTCCAATCCTCCTTGAGCTAGTATTACAGTATAATTAAAATGTGAATTTCAATTGCCTCCGTTATTAGGTGTGCTCTGTGTTTTGGGTCTTCCTAGAAGTACTGGGAAGACCCAAAACACAGTGATTTTCATACAATAAAACAAATCTTCAACTTTCTGTGCATTATATTTTATTAATCTGAACTTTATTGTGAAAGCAAAATCAAGTGTGTGAGTTTGTGTACAGATGTAAATGAATAATCAATATATGTTATAAAAGAAAGTCCAAAAAATGTGCGGAACGCAAAAACTCAGAAACGAGTGCCGGTACGATCAAGAGAGTTATATGGTATGGTAGATCTCTATCCCCCCTAGGGAATAAGGGTATTCGTTTTTACCTAAAGGGCTTGCTTTTGAAGATATAAGGGCTGAAAGTTCTAAGAAGACTCTAGAAATTTCAAGAAGAGTCTGGAAGATTCCGGAAACTTCTAGAAAATTCGATAAAACTCTGGAATGTTCCGGAAGAAATGGAGGAGTATGTCAGTGAGTCTAGAAGGTTCCGGAAAGTTCAAGAAGGTTCGATAAAGCTATATAAAGTTCTGAAAGGAGTGGAGGAGTGTGTCGGTGTGTCTTGAAGGTTCCGGAAAATTCTAGAAGGTTCCATAAAGCTATAGGAAGTCCTAGAAGGTTCGATAGGGCTGTACAAAGTTCTGAAAGGAGTGGAAGAGTGTGTCGGGATTTGAGAGCATTCCACAACGTTCCAGAACATCCCGGAATCTTCTGGAAAATTGTGGAATATTCGAGAATAGGGAATCGGGAGCATCAATGTGAAACATTCCAGAACACTCTCGAATGTTTTCCTGAGCGAAGCCGGGTAATCCAGCTAGTAACAAATAAATAGAAGTAGAGGCGGTGTGATGTATTTATTACCTGTGGATGCTGTTTCCTATTAAGATAGTTGGTGGCCGTGGGAGCGGGTGCGGACGCGCGCCGCGGCGCAGGCGGGGATTTGCGCAACTTCTTCACGCCCGACAGAGATTTGTTGCCCGAGCTCGACGCGGGAGTCACACCTGAAAGACGAAAACAAACAAAAGTTAGTTGCTAATTTTCAGTACCGTTTCACATCAATCATAATACAGTGAAACCCTCTTAAGAAGTTTTGTGGCTTTAGAACAGTGGTTCCCAACCTTTTTCTGATCCGGGACCACTTGTACGTTTATTTTTTCGACAGGGACCACAAGCAGTGGCGCCTCGGGTGCCACCCAACCGAGTTTCACCCCCAATTCTCTAACCTAGTTTAGAAATTTCATAAAAATTACCCATAAAATGAAATAAGTGAAAGGAAAAAAAAAATCTGTTTGTTCTTTTCGCTTACCCATCTGGTCCTTGTTCCTGCGCGGTCGCTTGAGGTGGTGGTGCGGCTGGCCCTGAGCTCGCTTGCCGCCGCCATGCGGAGTGGACGTGTGCTGCGCGCCGGCCGAGGCATTGGTGGGGGCGGCTGGCGACGCGCTGGTCGCCGTGTCCACAGACGGACAGACTGACACGCGCTCCGTCCACTGGCCGCAGGGCTCGCGCGGGTCGCGGGCCGCTCGCACCACGCTCCACAGCTGGGTCGTCTCCACCAGGGTCACCTGATGAACATTCAGAATTATTAAACATGTAGTTACCTATTGGAAACTACCCACCTATTGGCAATTATCTACCCCCTTTAGGAATTCAAATTTCAGAATATGAAACAAAAGAAAACCACACAATTTTGATCAAAGTTCAAATTCCGGATTATGAAACAAAAGAAAGTTAGACAATTTTGATCATAGTTCGAATTTCAGAGTATGAAACAAAAGAAAGTTACACAATTTTGATAATAGTTCAAATTTCGGAATATGAAACAAAAGAAAGCTACATAATTTTGATAATAGTTCAAATTTCGGAATAGAAACAATAGAAAGCTACACAATTTTGATCATAGTTCAAATTTCGCAATATGAAACAAAAGAAAACTACACAATTTTAATCATAGTTCAAATTTTGGAATATGAAACAAAAGAAAGCTACACAATTTTGATCATAATTCAAATTATGAAATATGAAACAAAAGAAAACTACACAATTTTAATCATAGTTCAAATTTTGGAATATGAAACAAAAGAAAGCTACACAATTTTGATCATAATTCAAATTATGGATTATGAAACAAAAGAAAGCTACACAATTTATGTAGGCGCCTTTGGGTATCCTTTGCACTCACCCTCAACTTATAAAAATGTGCAGAAAAAATATACTGGTTGGAATTGATTGCGAAAACAAACTAGCCTGGCACTTTTCAAGCGATAGACTGAAATTCCCATCGAGAGGCCGAGGTCTAATAATTTCACAAAATATAATATAAATGTGATAAATTCACAAGAATGATTTTGTGTTGTCTGAATCTTACCTCCAGGAGATCACCTTCCATCATCAGGTCCTCGAATCTGTGCAGCAGGTGCGAGGATAGGCGAAGACGGCCCTGGGGGGAGGGACCTGAGCGGGGCAAGGTTTGCGGTGAGGCAGAGTACGCATGCTCCAGTGCTGAACTATTTCTGGAATAAATATAAATATATTAGTAACAACTCCTGAGAACAACTACGCCATGTATAACTCAAAGGAGGCATCATTAAATTGTGATAGAGGTAACAAAATTGGATGGAATGAGAAGCTTGACGATCTGAGATGTGCTTACTATCAAATTCTTACTACTCTTTATAGAAAAGTTGCAGATGAGAGAGCTTAGATCAATTTTCAACTTTGAAACTAAATAACTTTGAAGTCTAAAGTATAGATCTTTTAAACTACGCAACGGATTTTCATGCGGTTTTCACCAATAGATAGAGTGATTCATGAGGAAGGTTTTTAGGCATATAATTTGTCAAGGTTTTGTGTAAATTGGTTGAAATACATATCTGGCCAAGCGGCAGCAGGCAGTGGGCACTGTGGGCTGTGTGCTGACAAACGGGCGGTGTGGATTTGATTTAACAGATGGCGTTGGTTATAAAGGTTTCGTTAGCCCCAGCAACGTGTGGCCGGGTCTGCTAGTACTTTATAAACACATTCTGGGAAGTGGGTAGGTATGGGTACCACCGCCCCGGGAACCATTTATTGGATAACCAACTCTGCCATAGGTCAGACCAAGTGGTTCGCTACATTTGGTGGTGATTTAGCAGGGGTACCCAGGTTCACAGGGTGAGATTTGTCCAGGTCTTGGTGGCAAATGCATTTGCTCATCTATTGATCTTTTTAAGGAAAGGCTAGGAGAGGAAGTTCTGGGAAGGAAAAAGGCATGAGGGGTGTGTAGGAATCTGGGGATCAATGTGTCCAGGAGTTTCGGACATATGAATCCATCCCTCCCACTGCAGTGCAAGCCGATGGGTCGAGAGAGTCCGGCTGGAGAGGTATAGGGTAGAACTCCCTCAACCAGTCGCTCCCGAACCTTCCCGCCATGCAGCAGGTGATACCCATGTCCGCCTCCCAAATTGAAAGCTGCATGTTTAGGACAAAATGTTTGGGTCCCGATGTGTCCAAAGAAGCGAAATCGACTGTAGTTACATATACGTGGTGTCCCGAAATGCGTAGTACAAACGAGGAAACAGGTGAATCTAAATCAAGAGAAACTTTTTTTTTCGATCTGCACTAGACAAAAGTGGAAAATGCAAATTCCGAGTCTGGACCTACCGTGGATGAAGGTCGCTGAAGAATGATTGTAATACTAACCTTGTGGGTACGTCGCCATCATCCAACCCTCCGGAGGTATTGAGCTGGTGGACACGGTGCTGCAGGTCGGGGTTCCTGGAAGCTTTGCGAATCTCCGAGGATATGATCTTCTCTGTCTTCTCGCGGGCTGCCGTCTGCAAGCATTCAACAAATTTAATCAGAATTAATTATCATTCTTCGTATGCAAGCAGAGTGGGGGTCAGATTTCTCTCTCAACCAATGAGGAGAAAGGGGGAAAGTCAGACACACAGTGGGTGAGTGGCAAGATGATTTTTCCCTCTTAACCTATTATTTGCCGGATATGCGCGGTTGCGTGTGGAAAAAATTTCGAAAAAAATATGTTTGTCTGCGATTTTGACCCTTCTATGTACAGAATTTGTATGAAGGACAAGGTCAGAATCGCTTGCGCCAACATTTACCCATAAAATAGGCAAAAATTTCATTCACCTGGCAACCCCAAAATATTTTTAAATGATTTTATCTGTGGCACCAAAATGTCAAATTTGCGGCAATTCTTTCTGTCAAAGTCCGATGCATGTTACTTGACGAAAACATCGTAAAACCTATCAATTTACGTAATTAACGCAAGTAATGTTGTTTTGGTACATAGTTTATTGTTCTAGGAATGTGTTTCGGTCAATAAAATATACAATAGCTCAAAATTAATCCACAAAACATTCAAATCAAAGTGGTGCTTTCTTAGGGAATTTCCGTATTTTTCCTGGCTTGTCACAGGTTAACCAATGTGGAGAAGGGGGAAATCAGACACACAGTGGATAAGAGGCAAGATGATTTTTCCCTCTTAACCAATGAGGAGAAGAGAGGAAGTCAGACATGCAGTGAGTGAATGGTGCAAATGATATTTCCCTCTCAACTAATGAACAGAGGAATGGAAGATAAGATTATTTTTTCAAATAATTAATGCACCATGCACTTGTGGCAGGATGTTTTTCCCTCAAAATCAATGAGAAGTGGATGCCCGAGGAAGACATGACATGACCAAGTGAATCAGATACAGTCAGGCCAAGACAAGAGTTAGATAATAGAAGAACATGTATGAGATGATGTATGAATGTGAATGAGGCAAGAAGTGAGTTTTTGACTGGTCAGTGGTTTAGTGGGCATAGCGTTTGGATCCCATCCGGGCAGCGCCGGATCTGCCATATGTTCAAAAACGTGCAAAAACCTGGCGCCAACTCCGAAGGGGCGCCGTGAGAAAATAAATATTGTATTAAAATTTAGTTATAATATTCCCTGAATCGTTTAAAAATTATCCACAGTACGAAATAATTATTACGCTCTAGCAACACTTTCCAAAGAAACAGAATGCGCACGCATCAGGTTGGTATCAACGGTTTACGAATTTATAGTCAGTTACAGAATTTTTTTACAAATTCCATATATTTAGCTTAAACGTAACATATATTTTTCCATACATCTTTTACCGTCTTTTACGACGAATGGGTGCGATCCAAATTCAATAACCAATCACAGCGCGGAATTTTTGTTCTAGTGAATCAAACAAACCGACTTGCGCCTATCAAAATGCTGACAATTTTAGTCTGTGTGTCGTCCGTACGCTCGCTATTGTTTTATTTTGTACGATTTAAGCCTCTAGGAGAAGGTAGTTAAAGACCATTTTCTTATGAAATCTTCAGTAAATTCCATTAACAAAAGCATCGCACGGTTTGCAGGATTTGCAGGTTGCAACGTGTTGACAGTTTCATCACTGATTTGACATATTATTTGAAGTTCGTTAAATGTATAATTAATATCTATTCGATTTGTTGGATTTGTTATTTTACGGTGTCAGTGTAAGCGTCTTTCGTAAGCCATGTACCATACGTCAGTGTTTAGTTTTTGTATGGAGTTTGTTCACTCAATTTGGTGTTTGTTCGCTCAACACAGGGGAAATGCAAGATACAAATCTGAGGTTATATTCTTATTAGATTTTAAAATTTATTACTAAATATCTATTGGTTGTTAGAGGTTATAAACGTACTGTGGATTACAATGAATAGAATAATAATTTAAAAAAAAACTCTTCTAATGGACCTAGTTTATCGAAACCACCCGCATTGTCTCGTAACCTATATTTTAAATCATGGCACGGGCACAAACAAACAATTCGTTGTATTATTTTAAAGCATAACTTGCAAAAAGAGTTTTTCCTAAAATAATTAAAATAGCACCATAATTTTATGTTTACCCAATAGATTCAGAGAGTATAGGGCTCCTGGCGATGCTCTCTTTAAAAAAAACGAGTGTGAGAGCTACTGCCAGGTCACTTGGAAAAGTTACACCCTTTATATGTCTTGATTTTATTTGATAAATTAGTGTAAAAAAAAATTTATTAAATAAAAAAAAATAAAAAAATTGGGGTGAACGAATTTTTAATCAAAATAAAAACGTAGGGGGGGGGGGCGCCATCGGTACCTACTGCACAGGGCGCCAGATTTCGTAGATCCGGCCCTGCATCCGGGCGTCGCGTGTTCAATTCCTCGGCCCTCCATCACAACACAAGCAACATTTTCGGCTTTCTATGGTGGTAGTAGGAGATTTTCAAACATTGTTGGGTTATTCGTAACCCGGGAATTTTTGTCTTTATTTTTTTTATTTTTTTATATTAAAGTGTGTGCCAAGACCGAGTTGTTTGGTGGTCCGTCCTCTCTACCTACCACTGCGGAGAAACGGTGTGATGGTTAGTTAGTTACTTATCAATGAGGAGAAAGGGGGTAACCAGACACACAGTGGGTGAATGGCAGAAATATTTCCCTCTCAACCAATGAGGAGAAGAGGGTAAGCCAGACACAGTGGCTAGAAGTTTATTATATAAAGGTAGCAAGAAGATTGACGTCACTTACCTGTGAGGCCAGACTGTCTGTGTGCTGCATGGCGGCCATGGCGCGCGCCGCCTCCTTGGTGGCGAGCAGCGCCCTCGCGCCGTCCTGCCACGCCATGGCGCGCTCCGTGAGGCACTGCAGCGCCTCACCCTCGGCCAGCCGCACGGGCAGGCGCTGCAGGGCCACCAGCAGCCCCAGGATCAGCTCCAGGCGGGGGCGCCGCGTGCGCAGGCAGCCGCCGCACAGCAGGCGCGCAACCGGGGGCTCGGCCTCCGTGGACAGGCAACCCGCTGGAATGCAACAATGACAATTAAACTCATGGTCAGAGATGATAAAATTAAACTTATGATCAGAGATGATAGAGAAATTAAACTCATGGTCAGAGATGATAGACAATTAAACTCATGGTCAGAGATGATAGAGAAATTAAACTCATGGTCAGAGATGATAAAATTAAACTCATGATCAGAGATGATAGAGACAATTAAACTCATGATCAGAGATGATAGAGACAATTAAACTCATGGTCAGAGATGATAGAGACAATTAAACTTATGGTCAGAGATGATAAAATTAAACTCATGATCAGAGATGATAGAGACAATTAAACTCATGGTCAGAAATGATAGAGACAATTAAACTCATGGTCAGAGATGATAGAGAAAATTAAACACATGGTCAGAGATGATAGAGAAAATTAAACTCATGGTCAGAGATGATAGAGACAATTAAACTCTGTTATGATAAAATATTTGTTAATATTTCTCGCAGTTTATTTTATCATAGATTTAGGCAAGCAGGTACCTAATTTCAAGAGGTGATTAAATAATATTTAAAAAAAATAATAAACTTCAACATAGATTTATTTTTTTTAAATTTTGGAAGTAACATCATTCATTTTTTCTTTTTTGAAAAGGGTATAAAAATCGAATATTTTGTTTAGGGCCCACTTCTGAGTAATCTTTCTAAGGTGGTAGAGGGTTTTACTGACAAGTCGGTCGTGATTTCAATTCATATTATTTCGTAATAATTATATAAAGAAATACGAATATTATTTTTATCCGAACTGGAACATAATTAACTAGGCCGCGACTAACGTATTCGTAGTGCCAATAAGTGTTATAAATACACAATTCTATCTTCGTAATTTTCACCGAAAATAACCGATGGACAATTTTGAATTTAATTGCCAAGTAACAAGCATTTTATGTTAAAACATGGAAGGAATCTCACGGATTTTAATCTGACAAATAACGAAGGAATAATTATTCTCGCTTGGAAATACGAGATTTTTCATAGCTGGAGATTAATTATACGGGACCCAATACTGATTTCAGCCGGCTTCAGGTAATTTATTTGTACAGACTCTACACTTCAATGGCAAAACCAGAAACCCGAAGAAAAAATTTAATTCAAGATCGTAATTCAAGATCGTAATTCAAGATCGAAATTAATTCAAGATTCAAGATAGCTAGATAGATATTTTAAAATGAATTTTGGTCTATCCTAATTATGTTTTATTCATGTTTTTGTTATTAGCAACTCATGGTCAGAGATGATAGAGACAATTAAACTCATAGTCAGAGCATGTTGAACGTTCCTCGTTAAATTTGCAAATCGAATGCCGTTGCATACAAACATCAAAATAATGCGACGAATGAATGGTCATTTATGGACATTATGTTTATAAGCAAGCAGTTTTAATAATCAAGAAATAGTAATTTGTGTGTTTAAGTAATTAATCCATTTAA
The DNA here is from genome assembly GCA_917880885.1 of Limnephilus marmoratus. Classification (NCBI taxonomy): domain Eukaryota; kingdom Metazoa; phylum Arthropoda; class Insecta; order Trichoptera; family Limnephilidae; genus Limnephilus; species Limnephilus marmoratus. The sequence goes on from OU862935.1 coordinate 3,601,460, forward strand.
CACACGACTGGCGTAGAAATCATAGAAAATCACAAAAATTAATGTGCGACGAAAGCCTTCCGATATCTGATAGATTTTGTCTTAATTAACATGTAAAGCTGTCTTAACGCAAAAGATAACATAAAAGATATAGAATCACCCTTCTGATTTAGCTGTGGTTGTTTGGTTTTGAAATGATAATATGCATAGTTCCTACTGGGATGTCATTTATCCAGTACTTACCGTCCCTAACCACGTCACCTTGCTGGAAAAGCATTTGAAAATGGAACAATGACTAGAGTGAATTGAAGTGCATTTGTTTCTGAAAAAACAGATGAAGATTTTGGATTACATTGAAAGCATTTTTGCTGGTTGTTCGGGTTTTTATACATTCATTTATGAACTGAAAGGTGTTTTGACCATATCAAGATCGTTTTATACTTATTTGTGTGCATGTCTTTCAATCGAGTCGTAAAAACACGCCGTCAAGTTGGCATTATTGAAATTTTAGTGGTGATGTCACTGTTCAACGTGTCGTGACTTCACCGTAAAGTCATTATATTGGAATGTATGATATGACACAAGCCATCGTATTAATTTATTCTTTTATTTACATACTGTTTATAGAGATTTAGTTGTGTTTATTGAATCATTATTTAGGCTTAAATAATGTTTCAAAAATAAAGGTATCTCTTATTAGTTTATCTCTATTATTGAAAATATTCAAAAACTACTGCACTAAAAATAGTAATGCTACTTCTAGGGAGAATACTTCGAACAACGAAATTCAAAATGGCAGCAATTGATCAGCTGATTGTCTAATCCTATAGGAACTTTTCAGGAGTGAAGACGTCACATGATTCTCTATACATACGGTGGTTTTCGGGGGATCTTGAAAAATTAAAACTTTGACAATTATTTTAACTATTAAAACTAACTCTAAAAATAAAAATAAAAATGCAGTTATTTAAGTTAGAAGGTAATTATTCATTAAAAAAAAAAAAAAAAAATGGACTGGAGTTCTCTATTGTATTATCCGCCTTCGCAGAGGTAAATGATTGGTTATCCTTCTTCCTTGCTTCCCTATTTTTTCCCTATACATATTATCATCCAATTCCAGCAAACATCGTTTCGTTAAATTGTCTAATTTACAGACCATTTCCAAGTGCATCTGAAGCTGAAACTCGGAGACAGTTTCAGATGCAACAATGGACGTATGGTGAACAGAGTGAGTGAGGTGAACTTACAGTGAAACCATTCTTTGCAGAGTTCGCACTGGATCATGGGTCCGTACTGTCTCTTCTGGCAATAGCAGTACGTCACTCCGGGCTGCGCCACTCTAATGTCTTTGCGCAGGTTGCGCGCCCTGCAACAACACAATATAAAAAACATTTTAGCTAATCTTCATCATTATTTTATCAAACAGTATTAATAGGCTAGGGTCGGCGTGGTGGAATTTCAGAACCCGACTTCGATTGCATGTCCAACATCACGCCTTACCCGTTGCACCATGTAAACATCCGTGTACGTGGATTTTCAGACAAAGCTACCATTGTAGTTCGATTTCTAATTCAAGAATTCGTCACAAGATGACGCAACTATCGTCGGCAAGACGCAAAGGGAAGTTCCCTTCCTAGGTATAAGTTCTATGAATTTGGGAACCTGGAGTATCTCCCGGATTTCAGAAAATTGATGGTAATTCTCAGTTGTATCAAGCGGCTGTATATTACATATGACGTCATCGTCCGTCCCGATTACTTTTTTGTGGTGACTTGCCATCACTGGTTGACATGTTGACACTGTTGACAGTGGATACGAGGAACGGGCTAATTTTGGAAGCAGTTCCTATTGGATTTACAAAAGGATCACCAACACTAACTTGGCGAAGCCGAACCAAAAGCCGCCAGCAGGGCGCCTAGCAGTAAAAACCTGCGAAGCGGGATTTTAACTGCTAGTATTAAATAAATACTGTTACAATTCAGTCGAAAATAACTTAACCTGAAAATTCACTGCACTTCGAAAACCAAATTTCGAATTAACTTTTCAGATCTATTTGATCGGTTTTCGGAATTTCTCCCGTAATTGTTGTATCTCCCTTACTTTCCTAGTGAGAAATATAAGAAAAAACTTCATGCTTTATATTCAAACAAAAACTAACCACAAAAAAAGCATAACATACACCTTTATGAAACCAAAGTTTCTGACAGACCCCACGTCAGCACATGTTAAAAAACACCAATTTTTTTTTTTAATTTATACAAATTTTTCTCTTAGGGACTTTTTGCCCACCTACTGTGTGGCGGACTGGATTGGGAGAGACTGGTTGAGGGAGACCTTTTGAACCCTCCAGCCGGACTCTCTCGACACTCGCCTTACACCGCAGCGGGAGGGCTGGATTCATACGTCTGTCACTCATGGACACACTGACACATCTATTCCTAAACACCTTTCATAGCTTTTTCCCTTCCCAGAACTTCCTCTCAATCCTTTCCTTAACCTCTTACTTGCCGGAGATGCGAGGATACGCGCGATGCGTACGCATGCGGGCGGAACAAATGTCGAAAAAAATATTTTTGAATGCGATTTTGACCCTTCTGTGTACTGAATTTGTGTAAAGGGCAAGGTCAGAATCGCTTGCGCCAACATCATTGATGATATAGCACAAGTTTCATTCACCTGGTGACACCAGAATATTTTTAAATGATTTATCTATGGAATCGAAATGTCAAATTCGCCACGATTCAAACTGTCAAAGTCCAATGCGTGATAGTTGACAAAAACATCGTAAAACCTATCAATTTACCAAACTAACGCAAGTAATGTTGTTTTGGTACATAGTTTATTGTTCTAGGAATGTGTTTCGGTCAATAAAATATACGATAGCTCAAAATTAATCCACAAAACATTCTATTCAAAATTCAAAGTGATGCTTTGCATAATTTCCTTATTTCAGGGCTGCCGGTGACGGGTTAAAAATACCCTCCACACAGCATCTCTAAAGATGACAGGTTCTGAGAGAAATTATTTTTCTCAGGGTCTCTCCTGTGTGGGGTTTATGTAAAAAAAAATCATATTTACATTTTTTATATAATTACTTAAATATTTATCTGCGGTTAATTTATTGTTAATTTGACTGCTAATCAAGAGGATCGTCTAGTTATAATCAAGAATTACCTCAGCTCTCGCATGTTAGCCATCTCCCTCTCCTCGGCCGTCTTGAATGCGGACACGATCTGCGTGGGCGTACGCTCCTCGCTGAAGGTGCGCATGAACTGCTCCGCCTCGGCCGTGGACGCCGTCTCCGTTACACCCGACTCCGCGCCCTCGCTCTCCGCCTGCTGCTGCTGGGACTGCTTGCCCGAGGACTTGGCGGTTTGGCGCTGCGGCGTGGCGGGCGGTGCGGAGGGCGCCGTTCGACGCGCGCCGGCTAAGATGTCAGTACGGGGGCTGGACAACACAAATAAACATAGGATAATTCATAATTGCACTATAAACAACCTCTTTCAATGTCAGCTTACAAAATTTGGCAAATGAATCAAACACTAAATTCAGTTGTCTACATATCCTGAAGAATGAAATCTAGTTCAACGAACTCAAAAATTTTTATTTTTTTTTCGTTATTCGTTTTTGGGGTGTTATGCCGTGTTGCGCTACCTCCTTCTTTAGCCAACGTTTCGGACATCGTTGCAGTGTCCATCATCAGGGCAGATCCGGTAGAAACAAATAACATCCCAAAAATAAATAACGAAAATGCTTTTGGCCGTGAAAATCTTAAAACTTATCTAACTCAAAATTTGTTTTGAAAAATATTGTTTATCAACTTTTTTTATGTGAATACCTCACAAGAGTCACAGCTGCTCCCGTCTGGAGCCAGTGAGACCTTGGCATCCCCAATTGTAGTATGTTGTGAGGTTGAATATGTTAGGAGGGCTTTGAAGTGGAGAATGAGAGGTTACCTCGAGAGTGTTTCCTCTTGGGGTAAAAATAAGCTCGTCAAATTTAATATTTCAAAGAACCAATCATGTCTAATTATGTCTAAAAAGGATTGAAATGACAATCTAATCTCCTTCAACGGAAGCAATCTTCTGAATAGACTCCATTGATATGCTTGGTCTAACTATAAATGACCAGCTCAGACAAAGGGACTCCATCGTAGCCAAATTTTACTCTCAGCAGGAACTTGAAGGTGAATTTGAAGGTAAGATATTTTATAAATTTGTTTTGAATATGTTCTATGCTATCTATGTATACTTTGTACTGCGGGTTCCAAATTGGCGAAGCATATTCCAGTGTACTTCTGACTAATGCAAAATATAACATTACTACTGTACGCGGGTTACTGAACACTTTACTTATACGAAGAACAAAACCAAGCATTTTATATGACCTGTGAACGATTGAGTCGATGTGCTTATTAAATATAAGTTTGCTATCAAGGTAAACACCAAGATCTTTGCATTCCGTTTTAGAGATGACAGGTTCATTGTTGAGCGAATAAGAGTGCTTATGTAATGATTTCTGGTGAATGTCATAGTATGACATTTGGAAACATTGAATCTAAACTGTCAACTTTGCAATACTTGCAAAGCCTTATGCCAAGTAGGCAAGTTGGAAGCTGAGAAGTTGGCCTCTCAGAAGCTGGGCGTACTGTACAGGGCCCGCAGATACTGCAGACAGTACACAGCTGCTAACCTTGTACAAATCGCAAGTGCGCCCCACTGGTTGAATTTGGCAGACATCTCTGGTCTGGAGCCCCAAAATACCCAAAATGACTTGTTCTTGTGTTCCAGGGCGGTTGAACAGTTGAATAGTCCTACCTGAGCGCCTCCATGAGACTGTGCGGCCAGGCCTTCTTGAGGAAGGTCTTGGCGGTGCGTTCCTTCCACTGGCGCGCCGACTCTAGCGACTTGCTCATCAGGTCCTTCTCGTACAGGTTCATAGAGATGGCAGCTCCCTTCTTCACCACTCCCTCCAGGGTGCTGAAGTAAGGGTATGATTCCTTAGACTGCATTTCTTCCACCTGCAATACAATACTGTTATTATCACATACACTTATAAACAGTCGGGCATAAGAAGTGGTTTGCATGTGGAACAAAAACAAATGGTTTTCCTCTGAGCTTTGCAGCATGTGTCGTGCAACTCAAATTTTAAACTGCGCTTAGAACGTGAGAATGGTGTCCCTCGAAATGCTCCAGCAGATGAATTCGCAAGTGGAATTTTACCATTACATTGAAAGTATTTTCTGTTTTATCATGATTTATTTGAGGTGTTACGTCGCGTTGCGCTACCTTTCGGATTGTCAACGTTTCGGATTGCATTACAGTGTACATCATTTGGGCAGATGCATTTGTCCACACAGTCACTGGTCTGTCATTATATCATCTTACAAGCACTTAACTTTACAATTTGGGAGGTGGGTATGGGTACCGCCGCCCGGGGACCGTTTATTGGATAACCAACACCTTTGCCATAGGTCACCCCAAGTGGTTTGCTACATTTGGTAACTTAGTAGGGGATAGGTTTATCCGGGTCTTGGCGGCAGATGCGTCTGCTTACCAGCTGCGTGGCAGGCCGGATCGGGAGAGAATACATTTTTCATTCCCAGAACTTACTCTCTCCAAACATCGCCTTGCACCGCAGTGGGAGAGATGGGTTCATACATCTGTCACTCCAGAACACACTGTCCCCCAGATTCCTACCCACCCCTAAAATACCCTTTTCCTTCCCACAACTTCCTCTCCTTCCTTTCCTTAAAAAGACCCTCCACACAGCATTCCCTATGGTGACATAGGCCCTAAGGGAATTATTTTCCTCAGGGCCTCCTGTGTGGTGCTAACGTTAAAAAAAAAAGTGAAATTTTAACTTCATATTGAAAGTATTTTCTATTTTATCGTGATTTATTTTTGAGGTGTTATGTCATGTTTCATTACCTCCCTTTTTAGTCAATGTTTTTTTGACAGCGTTACAGTGTTCATCATCACTCAGTCATCTTACAAGTACTTTCCGTATTTACTGATAGAAATAATGAGAATGAGCTGAGACTCCTGTAATGAAGTAAAGTAAGTGAGGTTAGGTTAGGTTACCATCTGCAGCCAGTCCTTGGCCCCTTGCACGGCGGTGGTCAGCTGCTGGCGGGTGGGAAGGAAGGCCTCGATGGCCTCCCCTTCCATCAGCAGCGTCTCTGTCTCCTCCAGGGACTGGTTCTCCGACTCGGGGGACAGGCACGCCTTGGCACGCTCCTCCCATTTCTCCACCTACACACACAAAAAACAAATATAATACGTACAATATGCAAGAGTTCGCCAGATGGAAACTGCTGCAGAGAATTAAGATTCTGTCAGTAAATTTCTGAAAAACTGCTCCAACCTTCTGGTGCCAGTGGGACTATGGCAGTCCTACTCGGCAGTCTTACTAAAATCGTGCAACCATTGCAAATATTATTTATTTTGTACACCCTCTCCTCTTGTAACTTGTACTCCTAACCTAACTATCCCACTATCAAAAAGTATCATAGCAATCGTAATAATTCATGGGCACGTTTATTTTATTTTTTGTCCTATTACACAAAGAAAAATTATAAAATAATAGTTTATAACAAAGCATTACAGCTTACAGCTAACTTACTTATTTAAATTCTCAATAAAAGCTTCATAACAACACGTTTTTTTTTACCCCTGAAGCATGCCTTTTTTAAAATTTATTTCTGAGACATGACATTACTAGTTACAGGTGCGAGTTGTGAGCGAAAGTTCATACAATTATAACCTGGGTTTCGTGTCGTTTATGACTTGACCGGTCTGGGCGGCAACCGGCGGGAGAAACTCGGTTACAGAGTTTCGTATTTTGTGTCGCGAAAAGAGCGTGTCTTCGCGACAGTGTGCGTGAGCGACCCGGGTCGTGTAAAACGATCGATCGACCCAGGACTAATTCGGGGACCATTGAAATATGACGTTCATCAAATAGCTAGATGAAGTTTTAAACCCAGATTCCGTCTGTTCTTGTCAGATATTGCATCTGAATTGTTTAAGATAACCTGAGGTGTAACACAGGGATCTGTTCTTGGGCCACTATTATTTGTGGTTTATATAATAATAATCCACTATGTGACAAATACAGAAAACCACAAATGTAATATATCATGTTCAAAAATAGAAAGCAAAACTGATATTAAGTACCTGGGCATAATAATAGACCAGCGTTTAAAATGGTCTCCACACATAAATATTCTGAACAACAGAATAAGGAAACTAACATATATATTTAGATGTTTAAGAGATATTTTAAACGAAAAATTACTTAGAATCACATCCTTCGCTTTCTGTCAATCAATTATACAATACGGCATTATAGGATGGGGCGGTACATATAAAAATCAAACACAAACAATTTACATATCACAAAAACTAATAATAAAAACAATTTTAAAAAACCCTACTCATATTCGTCAGAACTTTTATTCAAACAATTTAAGGTCAGAAAATTAAGTGCATTATACTTTTATCATGCAACATTACAAATTTATAAAGATAATATTAAAAATCAAGTTGCACCCTTTAAAAATAACAGAAGTCTTAGACAAACATCAATACTTCCCACTCCAAAATGTAAAAAAAAAATTGGACAATTGAGTCATAAATATCTCGGAGCAAAATTTTTTAATTCATTACCAGAAAAAATTAGAAACATGAATACCAATATAAAAAATTTTAAAACTCACCTCAAAATTATACTGAAAACTTAAACTGAATGATATAAAAAAAGCAATACAATAACACCCCCCCATACACACAAGCCTTGCTTAATTATGGGGGTACATCAAATATTCTACTGTGTAATTAATTACTGTATAAAAATTATTTGTAATTTATGTACCTTCTATTACTAATAAAAAATAAAAAAAAATATAAATGAAAATACTTTAATGGAGAGTCACAGGCACACTGAGAGAAATGTAAATAACTCTATACAAATGAGAGTAATATTCTTTAGTTATTGCTGAAAATCGTGACCCCCACTCCAATTGCCCTGGTGAAAAATGCTCCTACCAGACACCGAAATTCTGGAAGTATGAGATATTTTTTGATCTCTCCAATGCATTGGCGATCTCTTTCTGCTTCTCCTGCCTTCCACTTTGCTTTGACCACAAGCTTTCGAGGTTTGAGTTCTTAATTTGGCAAGCAACTACTTTTGGTGACTTAGCAAGGATGCCCGGGTTCATGTGGTGAGTTCATGTGGTGAAGTGTGTCCGGATCTTGGCGGTGGATGCGACGGCCCACCAACTATATGGCAAGCCAGATCGGGAGAGACTGGTTGAGGGAGATCTTTTGACCTTTCCAGCAGGACTCTCTTGGAACATTGCCTTGCACCGCAGTGGTAAACCCCAGATTCCTATCCACCCCATACCTTTTTTTCCTTCCCAGAACTTCCTCTGTCCTTTTCCTAAAAAACCCTCCACACAGCATCCTCAAAGATGACATAGGCTCTGAGGTGAATTATTTTCTTCAGGGCCTGGAGCTATTGTAAATAAAAAAAATAAAAACTTGTCCAAAGTATCTTAGGACGCTCTAGGCAAACAGTTGATAGGCTACTGTGAGATGCCAAGCTCTTTCAGAATGGATTCTCTACGCAGACAAACAATATGCAGAATAACAATACGAGTAAGAATTAAATAAATATCAGAAAGAGTCAGTTACCTCCATCTTGAGATTCTGCAGCTTGGCGAGATGCAGCTCCACGCGGTAATGCGGCTGTATCTTGACTCCCTGGTCCAGGAGTCGGTTGATGACATCAACGGTGAGACTGTCGTAGTCCTCGCAGTGGTTTCGCACTTCCTCCAAGTATTTCTCCTGAGGAATTCAATGCCAAATTAGATATTTACTGGAGCACTTTCAAACCCATTTTCCAAAGGTGGTGTGAAAAGCAATTAAAATTTTTAAGTGATAACATCTCACAAAATTCCTAACTGTTTATCTGTTGATGATTCACAATTGGTTACAATGTTCTGTTGGTGATTCACAATCGGTTACAACGTTCTGTTAATGATTCACAATGGGTTACAATGTTCTGTTGATGATTCACAATTGGTTACAATGATCTGTTGATGATTCACAATTGGTTACAATGATCTGTTGATGATTCACAATCGGTTACAATGATATGTTGATGATTCACAATTGGTTACAACGATCCGTTGATGATTCACAATTGGATACAATGATCTGTTGATGATTCACAATCAACCCAGGACTTAAATATAGGCTGTGCGAGGTTGGGTAGAGCCTGCGAAGGATGGAGGCCAAGTTGCACAGGACGGGAACAATGGGAACAAATAATAAAAACAAGATAAATAAAGAATTGATTCAAGGAACAAACCTGCTGCAACCGATTGACAACGTGCGGCAGCCGGGGGAGTTGTATGCAAAGTGCCGCTCCCTTTTCCGCACACGCCTCCAGCTCGCGGATCTTGCCCGGAGTGGTTCCCGGTTCGCCGACTAGCAGCGACTCGGCGGTCTTCTCCAGCTCGGTGGTCTGCCGGAGCACTTCCTTCACTGCGGAACCTAGGAACAAAGTAATATTTTAAATTAGATTATACTTAAATATATCCCATACCTATATCCACTTCCCAAACTGTCAGAATGTGTTTATAAAGTATATGGGTTGTTCTTCTTTTTAACCTGTAATCGGCCGGAGACGCGCGGATGCGCGCATATTGTGCGCATGCGCGAAAAAAATATTTTGAAAAAAATATGTTTGTCTGCGATTTTGACCCTTCTATGTACAGAATTTGTATAAAGGACAAGATCAGAATCGCTTGCGCCAACATTTGCCGATGATGTAGGGAAAAATTTCATTCACCTGGCAACCCCAGATATTTTTAAATGATTTTATCTGTGGCATCAAAATGACAAATTTGCCACGATTCTTTCTGTCAAAGTCGATGAGCGTTACTTGACGAAAACTTTGTAAAACCTATCAATTTACGTAATTAACGCAAGTAATGTTGTTTTGGTAGATAGTTTATTGTTCTAGGAATGTGTTTCGGTCAATAAAATACACAATACCTCAAAATTAATCCACAAAACATTCAATTCAAAATTCAAAGTGGTGCTTTGTTAGGAAATTTCCGTGTTTTTCCTGGCCTTTAACAGGTTAAAAGGCAAGCTTTGTTGCTACTAATATAGATATCTACTTTTATCAAGTGTAATTAATGTAATAGAAATATTTTTAAACTAATAAATTAATTGAATTTAATGTTAAAGATCTGATCGCAATCTTCCACAGGAGCTTCTTCCGGGTTTGTCAATATGGCTATTTCATTAGCTGTTAACCTGTCATTTGCCAGGAGCGCGCCGGCGCGCGAGATACGAATTTCAAAAAAGAATATTAATTCAAATAATTTGGATGCGATTTTAAATTTTATTCCATTAATTTATAACATAAAATAAAGCTTAAAATAGCTTCCTCCATTCTTGTTCTTAAGGTAATTTAAAAAAGGTAAGGTAAAAAACCCTGGCCCTTGACAGGTTAAAGGTAACTCACCTTCCGGAAGGACGCAGGCCAGCCCGTCGATCTCCTCGCAGAAGAGGGTGAGCTCCTCGATGGTGAGACGGTACTTGAGGTCTGCACTGTGACGGGTCCTGGTGCGCATCTTGTTTAGGTCCAGCTGGTGGATGACTGAGGCGCACTTCTCCGCGTCCTCGATGGCCACCTCCAGTGCGCGCACTATATCCGACTTGTGCATCTAAACAACCACATACACATTGCTTTAGTTGTATTGCATTAATTTCAAGGATTTCATATCTACAATTCATTCGGTTGGTTCATTCACTCAACTATTCGGTTAATTTGTCTCGGTCACCTCATTCAATTTACTCACTTCACATAACTTATTTGCCTCATCCACTTCATTCACCTCACTTACCTCATTCAATGCACTCACCTCACTCAACTCATTCACCACATTAGCTTCATTTGGTTAAATTTGTCTCAGTCACTTCATTCAATTTACTCACTTCACATAACTTATTTGCCTCATTCACTTCATTCACCTCACTTACCTCATTCAATGCACTCACCTCACTCAACTCATTCACCACATTAGCTTCATTTGGTTAAATTTGTCTCAGTCACTTCATTCAATTTACTCACTTCACATAACTTATTTGCCTCATCCACTTCATTCACCTCATTCAATGCACTCACCTCACTTAACTCATTCACCACATTAGCTTCATTTGGTTAAATTTGTCTCAGTCACTTCATTCAATTTACTCACTTCACATAACTTATTTGCCTCATTCACTTCATTCACCTCACTTACCTCATTCAATGCACTCACCTCACTCAACTCATTCACCACATTAGCTTCATTTGGTTAAATTTGTCTCAGTCACTTCATTCAATTTACTCACTTCACATATTGATTAAATTTGTCTCAGTCACTTCATTCAATTCATTCAATTTACTCACTTCACATAACTTATTTGCCTTATTCACTTCATTCACCTTACTTACATCATTCAATGAACTCACCTCATTCACCTTATTTGCTTCATTTGTCACATTCACCTCATTCAATTCACTCATTTCACATAACTTATTTGCCTCATTCACTTTTTTCACCTCATTTACCCCATTCAATGCACTCACCTCACATATCCACCGAATTCACTTAATTCACCTCAATTAACTCATTCACCTTATTTGCTTCATTCAGTTAATTTGTCTTAGTCACCTCATTGAATTCATTCAATTCACTCACTTCACATAAGTTATATGAATCATTCACTTCATTCACCTCGCTGAATTCATTTTCCTTATTTGCTTCATTTATTTAATTTGTCTTAGTCACCTCATTCAATTCATTCACTTCACATAACTTATTTGCCTCATTCACTTTTTTCACCTCACTTACACCAATCAATGCACTCACCTCACACATTCACCAAAGCACTTCATTCACCTCAATTAACTCATTCACCTTATTTGCTTCATTCAGTTAATTTGTCTTAGTCACCTCATTGAATTCATTCAATTCACTCACTTCACATAACTTATTTGAATCATTCACTTCATTCACCTCACTGAATTCATTCATCTTATTTGATTCATTTTTTTAATTTGTCTCAGTCACCTCATTCAATTATCTCACTTCACATAACTTATTTGCCTCATTCACTTCATTCACCTCATTCAACACATTCACTTAATTCAACTCATTCGCTTCATTCGCCTTATTTACTTCATTCAATTTAATTTACTTTTAAAATGTCATAACAATACAGGTACAATGGTTAAAGTACCTTCAGTTCATGTGCCCTCTTCAGATGTGTCCTCAGCCCCTCCAGATCGCAGGACTTGGGCGTGTCGGGGTCCAGAGCATTGGACACTGCGTCTGCCCATTCCTTGACAGCCTCCGAGCGGCGCTTCAGCTTCTCCACCATGCCGGGGAGCTCGTCCAGTGTGAAGCGATACCTGAAACACAACCAGGATGTTTTATTATAATGGTAACACAGCCAGGGGCTTGGTGCAGCTCAAACGCCTTTATCTCATTCCTTTGATAAAGTAAATCAGGATTATCATTGGATATTCGGCTATGTGCATCGATCAACAAAGTCCAGTCAGGGCGTATGGATGTTAAAAATGACACCGAAACCAAAATTATTTGGTTCCATAAATTGGATTACTGTTACATAAAAGCATTTGTAACGAGGTGTGTGCTTTTATACACTCCGTATTTATAATCTCGATGTGTGGCACCTCCAGTACTTGTGCATTGGTCAGATTGCCAGCTCTGGAATATTTTGTACTTGAACTGTTACCAAACCGACAGGCAGGATTCAAATCTCGAGAACTCAAATGAAGCTTTGTCAAAATAAACATGAATAATACATAATTAGGATAGACCATACGGGACGCCAAATTGTTACATGATCCCGGAGTGGGTCAAAATGTTACGCAATAATATATGTAATGTTTAATAAATAATGATGTTAAAAGGGTAGAATAAAAGATCTGCCAGCTTTATTTTTATAGGGGCGCCACTGGTTGATTAACCAGGCTAGCAGATAGTAAAGCAATGAAACACTCTCAGGGCCTTTGATATGTAAACTATACGATTAAATTAGAAGGATTATTTTAAAATAAATTAAACAGTATTGTTAAGATATATTAAATTAAAGATTTTATTAACACATAATAAATTAAACTGGGACAAATTAACATAATAACAGAACATAAACTCACCTTCCTTGGATCGACCAAAAATACAAGATTCTATCTATCTATCTAAATTACGATCTTGAGCTTCTGGTTTTTCTCCTGTAGTATAGACAGACAAAATACCTGGTACTGTATTCAGCCGAAATGTTTATTTGCTCCCAAAATCAAATCCAGCCACAAATATCTTGTATATCAAGGCGAGAATAATATATCTTCGTTATTTATCAGATTGATTTCCTTTAGGATATTTTACTTCCATGTGTTTACATAAAATGCCTGTTACTTGGCAATTAAGATTTGAAATTATCCATCGGTTATTTTCGTGTAAATTACGACGTTAGAAATGTGTTATTAAATACACTTATGGGCATCACGATAACGATGATCGCAGCCTAGTTAATTATGTTCCAGTTTCGGACAATAACCTTCGTATTTCTTAATTAAATTATACGAAATAATATCAAATGAAATCACGACCGACTCGTCAGTTAAACCCTCTACCACCTTGAAAGATAACTAAGAAGTGGGCACTAAACAAAATATTCCATTTTTATACCCTTTTCAAAAAAGAAAAAATGAATGATGTTACTTCCAAAATTTAAAAAAAATAAATCTATGTTGAAGTTTATTATTTTTTTTTAAATATTATTTAATCACCTCTTGAAATTAGGTACCTGCTTGCCTAAATCTATGATAAAATAAACTGCGAGAAATATTAACAAATATTTTATCATAACATTACCTCCCGGACCACGCAAATGTTTGTCCCCAAACATAACTATAAAAGAAACCTATTCTATCTGATACTCTTGTCGATCCAAGGATTTCTATAAAATAAAAACAACAAAGCAATTAATAATATTTAACAATCTTTTCAAAGATAAATAAAACATAATATATAATTAATAATTCGTATGAACTTTTTGAAATATTTAAAATTGATTAAATTTGATTTAGGATTAGAATACAATATTATTGATTATTATAGTTAAAATACCTAAAATAGACATAATTAAATGTTACATGAACAACAATCGTTAAATGATTAATAATCAACACACATTAAACTGGAAAGAAAAAATATTATAATTATTATTTCTACAAATTTTACATAACTCCTTCAGAAACGTCATATCACTTTATGCTCTAAAGCGTCACTGCCCCAAATCAGGGTATTAAGCCTCAATAGGCATCACTTTTAGGGAGATCAATCAACCCTCACTTTGCACTGAATTTAAATCCATCTTTAGGATATCAAGAATGTTCACTCCGTGGAGTTTCCTGACTAACTCACTAAGGTCAATTGGTCTATCCAAGAAGGAAATATACAAAATAGCATTCAAAATTTATATAAAATTAAATAATTTAAATGTCATAAAGTCATCAACCATCGCCAATGAATGGTGCCAAATAATTGAGGTAGACAACCAGCTTTGTGGAGTCGAAATTGTTTAGTAAATTGTTTGAAACAAACAAATTCCAGTTTCCCAAGAGAAAACAAACACTTTTTAAGCAAAAGTTTATAAATTAAATAAACTAATCTCTTTAATTAATATAAAAATACGTATTGCATACTCGAATGCATAGGAGATATGCTCTAATATAAACTAACTTAACCACATCTATAACTATATTTATATCTCTATATATGTTTTATATATTTTTTTAAAGAAATACGATATGAAATGAAATTAAATGTTAACATTTTTAAGTAAATTTTATATTTTTCAACTAACAAGACAACCCAAGTTGCAAAGAGGTACGAATCTTTGGATCTCTGAATAATCCCGTTAATTAAATAACAAAAATTGTAGAATTAAATGTAAAAGTACACAGGATTGCTTAGAATTTAAAAAAAAAATAAAGTATAAATACTTGGTGGTAAATCTTTTTTAAAAATTCTAAGTTAAATAAAATCAAAACATATACATATATATACAAAACGTCGTGATTAAAATTTTAGTTTGTCTGTTCATTCATAACATGTAAATTAATAAGTTGTATTATTAATAACTCCGTAATAATACACGATAATGGTTGAACTCGAGCGAAGTACTAGAGTTGTACCTGTGTTATAGAATGTTGTTAAAAACCATTTTTACATAAAATTGTATATTTAATGTTTAAATGTTATTATATTTTAGTTGTAAAACTGTAAATATAATAGTATTACTAACTATATAAATGCAAGGCAGCGACAAATCGGTTGATCAGACCTGATTGAAATGTTTCGAAATTTGAGTAAATTTCTTCTGATGTTTTTGGCCAAACCCTTGGAAACCACCATATAACTTCGGTATATAAGCTCGGCTTTACAGAACTTACATGTTTTAAAGTCAATGGATAGATTCTCCATGATTATGACATCAAAAAAAAATTACGCGTCGAGTGTACAATATTTATTATTGATTGTATGGGCTCGACTTTTATTGGCTCTGACGTAGAGCATAACATAAGACAATATAAAGGCGTGCACAAATTAATTGAGACTTGATATATTTGAGAAAAATAATGATGTGATTTTGCAGAAATCACTACCAAAAGTACCGAGTTTATGAATTACTTGTAGAATGTTGTGTCAGAATTCCTCATAAAAACTTCCAAAACAACTCGAACCACTCAGACAAGTTTCACATCACGTAGTACTGCGTGTATGCACATGACCAGTGGACTGCAGTCCTTCCATCACCTATAGGTATTATCCTTCTACAGACAACGGATCCACTGCCTCCCGACTGACGATGTAGCACACTGTTCCGTACCTAAGACAGCAGCTCAGGGTTTGATGAGCAGACAGCAAGCATCTCTCGCCCTCTGTCTCTCATGTAAGGTAAACGTTATCGACGCCGGATCGATACGTTGCGGATGGGGTACACGCCCACCCTTACCTTTTGGAACTTATTTAGACCATTAGGAATGGTAAGTTGAACACCAGGACCCAGTTGTTCAAACTGGATATACCTCCGCCAACTCCCCTCCAATGATAATAATGACGTTGCGTCATTGTCCATTATTTCTCCAAGTCTTATTACATTTCGTGTATATTGTCCTTTATTTGTTAAAATAATGATAATAAATATCACATTATTCCTTGTGTCACCGTTGAAAATTACTCGATTGTACTAAATTCAAAACGATTTTCAGAATTGTTATTGAAAATAATGCCCGTTTTTGTAAATAAAATATAAGAAAATGTCACAATTGGCAAAAAGAAGTTTTAAAGGTTATTGATAATTATGTATATTGTTAAACAATCGATTACGTTATAATACAATTGACTATTTCATCCTATCTCGAATCCTGTGATGATGGGCCCACCACCTCAAAAAAAACGAAATAGAAAGAAACTGTCTAACCAGAAAAGACAACTCTGAAATATCTGCATTCCGTGCGCTTGAAATGTGAGAAAATCGAGTAGCTCCATTCAAGTTATTTGTATTCCATAATAATATTTTTTGAATAAAATCTTTACTAGATTTGTAAATGACGTTTAAATAATTATTAAAATCTACGATTAGAAAAATACCTTATTTGTTAAAATATTATAAAAGGAAAAATTGATTCTTGTTTTCGATGCAGTCGTTGAATAAGACGCTTAACTAGACCTTCTTTTGTTTTACCATTTACGTTCCCGAATGAAGTCGACATTTTGAAAAAAATAATAAAATATTCCAGTTCAGAAAATAAACGATTTGTATCACGTAGAAAACTATTAAAATTATAAAATTCGTAGAAGTAAATACATTTATTCTCTTTTAAATTACGGAAAATCAAATTTGTTTAATTTGTTCAAAGTTGTTCTATTTGCATTTCGTTTTAAAATGACTGCCGCAATAATTCATTTATAATTCGTAGTAATATAATATTTTGGAAATGACGTAGCGAAATGAAAATAGTTATACCGAAATACAAACAATAAACAATAACATTTGATTGTTTATCCTTTGTTTTTCTTTTAAATAAAGTGTTCGTAGCATTATTCCATAATAATAGCCGTAGAATTAATCGAAGATTGAAGACGTTCTCAATTGTATAATAAATAGTACGCAGTCGTAAAAATTCAAACATAAAGAAAAGGTATTAAATTTTGCTTGATTAAAAATTAGAAATGACGTTACGAGCTGAAAATAGTTAACCTAAAAAAAATAATCAACTTGATAACATTCTATTGTTTTTAAACAAATGAAATATTTTCAAAACAAATGAAACTCGTTAATAACAAAAGCTCATGAGAGAAAAAAAAAAACGACATGTTATGAACAAACAGACTTTGAAAAAAAAATATACATTAAAATCCTTGTAAAACAATCGTAAAGTAAAAAAAACGAAACCCAACACGTTTAAGGCGGCCAAATTGTCAAAATAAACATGAATAATACATAATTAGGATAGACCATACGGGACGCCAAATTGTTACATGATCCCGGAGTGGGTCAAAATGTTACGCAATATGTAATGTTTAATAAATAATGATGTTAAAAGGGTAGAATAAAAGATCTGCCAGCTTTATTTTTATAGGGGCGCCACTGGTTGATTAACCAGGCTAGCAGATAGTAAAGCAATGAAACACTCTCAGGGCCTTTGATATGTAAACTATACGATTAAATTAGAAGGATTATTTTAAAATAAATTAAACAGTATTGTTAAGATATATTAAATTAAAGATTTTATTAACACATAATAAATTAAACTGGGACAAATTAACATAATAACAGAACATAAACTCACCTTCCTTGGATCGACCAAAAATACAAGATTCTATCTATCTATCTAAATTACGATCTTGAGCTTCTGGTTTTTCTCCTGTAGTATAGACAGACAAAATACCTGGTACTGTATTCAGCCGAAATGTTTATTTGCTCCCAAAATCAAATCCAGCCACAAATATCTTGTATATCAAGGCGAGAATAATATATCTTCGTTATTTATCAGATTGATTTCCTTTAGGATATTTTACTTCCATGTGTTTACATAAAATGCCTGTTACTTGGCAATTAAGATTTGAAATTATCCATCGGTTATTTTCGTGTAAATTACGACGTTAAAAATGTGTTATTAAATACACTTATGGGCATCACGATAACGATGATCGCAGCCTAGTTAATTATGTTCCAGTTTCGGACAATAACCTTCGTATTTCTTAATTAAATTATACGAAATAATATCAAATGAAATCACGACCGACTCGTCAGTTAAACCCTCTACCACCTTGAAAGATAACTAAGAAGTGGGCACTAAACAAAATATTCCATTTTTATACCCTTTTCAAAAAAGAAAAAATGAATGATGTTACTTCCAAAATTTAAAAAAAATAAATCTATGTTGAAGTTTATTATTTTTTTTTAAATATTATTTAATCACCTCTTGAAATTAGGTACCTGCTTGCCTAAATCTATGATAAAATAAACTGCGAGAAATATTAACAAATATTTTATCATAACAGCTTGGTTCATTTTTGTGCGGCAGTCCAGAGCGTTGGGCAACCCTCTAGACTGACATATGACGGATTGACTTCAACTCGCCATAATCGAGATTGTACATCTTGGAAGTCACTCGTCATCATTGTAATTGACTGGAGGTCATCCTGGGAGGATTTTTAGAATCTGAAGACATCAACTTGTCCTGCATCTGAACGGCCCTTTTGGCTAGTAGCCAATGTTATGCAGACCACCCAATCTCGTGATGTGAACAGTGTAACTCTCTTAAGTCTTCCAAGGAACCAGAAAATACACTTCTTAAGTTTATACGTGGGACAAATTGTACCATTCAGTCTTCAAGGAACCGAAAAAACCAAACTTTATAAACTTCTTAAGAGGGTTTAATTGTATATCAAAAAGAAAGTGCATTATATCACTCTGTGTCTGCAGTCATATTTATTGTAGTTTGATACCCATGTCACCTACTTTCCTGCTCCATTGAAGACTCCTACCTCTGAAGAAAATTATTTCTCATTTTGATATGGCATTTAAAGATATTGCAATGACCCCTCAGGTCTCAGCGTATTTTGTCATAAGGTTGCAGTATTTCCACCTTGCAATAAAATCCAAATAAATGGAATATTTATGAAAGTATCCGAAAACTAAAAACTGTTTTTGAAAGATGATTTAGCATTATTAAAATAGTTGTCTGGTTCATCTCATTCCTGGTTAGGTTATGTCAGTTCAGGTTAGGTTGGGTTAGGTTACCTGAGCTTGTGGCTGCGAGGAGGACAGTTGCAGAGCTCGGTGAAGTGGCGCAGGCAGGCCAGGTGCTCGGTGCAGGAGCATGTGACGGCCGACAGGAAGCAGGTGGTCTTGCAGCTCACGCACTGTCTCTCGTCGTCTGGCAGCAGCTCAAACGCCTCTCTCTCCGCCTCCGTCACACCCTGGAACAGTCCATATTATAAGAGGGCGAATGTATACTAGAGAAAAACATCTTGTTTATATATTATAAACTTGACATGAATCTAATGGTGCATGAATTCAAACACTGCGATGGGCTGGACACATAATGACTATATGCGGGTGTCCCAGTGAAACCGACCCAGTGGAAAAAAAAATCCTTGACTCTATGCAGAAACGGATGATCCGTTTGATACATTCTCTTAACTCAACAAATGGATTGCAATCTTTAGAGCACATGCGTCGGGTGGGAATGCTTTCCTTGTTCTACCGGCATTTCAATGGAAGATGTTACTAGGAACTAGCTTCATTGATTCCTTCGGCACAAGTGCATTGTCGGGAAATACACCAAACGGGTGCATAACATTTGTATACAGTTGACATTTATCACATGAGTATAGGTTCTTTCAACAGCTTGGCTGTGGAACGATTTGCTGGTCTCTGTGTTTCGTCTTTCCTGCAACATGGGTCTCTTCAAGATCCGGGCTCACTCCTTCCTTTCCACAAAAAGACCCTCCACACAGCAACCCTAAATATGACATAGCAAGTGAGTGGAAGCATCCGCCATAAAGACCCGGACAAACCTCACCTCATGAACCATGGCCTATGTCATCTTTGGGAATTGCTGTGTGGAGGTTTTTTTTTTAAGGAAAGGAAGGAGTGCAAGTTTTGGGAAGGAAAAAGATAAAAGGGTTGGGTAGGAATTTAGAAGTCAATGTATCCAGGAGTGACGGACGAATGAAACAATCCCTCTCTTTCGAGCCATGCCTTCGATGGGTCGAAAGAGACCAGCTGGAGAGGTCACAAGGTCTCCCTCAACCAGTCTCTCCCATCAGATCCGGCCTGAAACGCAGCTTGTGGGCGCATCTGCAGCCAAAACCTGAATACATCTCACTTGATGAACTCAGCCAACCAAACATTGCGAACCACTTGGGGTGACCTATGACAGAGGTATTGGATATCCAATCTCGGGGCGGCAGTAACCACATCTTGCAAATTGAAAAGCTGGTGGGCAGAATTGATCAAACCTCACCCCATAAACCCGGGCTCCACTGCTGCATCACCAAAAGAAGCGAACAACTCCAGGTGACCTGTGGCAGAGGTGTTGGTTATCCAAAATGCCTCCCAAATTGATAGATTGATTGTGAACTCACCCAGTCAAGCAGGCTTTTGCGCAGCTTGCGCTCGTGATTGACCATGGCGCGCATGTCCTGGTAAGTGGCCAGGGCTACGGTGGCCTCTAGCCTCTCCGCCTCCAGCGCCATCTTGCACACGAGCTCGTCATGCGAGAACACGCAGAACCGGCGCAGGTTGGAGTAGTGAGTGATGCACTCGCGCCCAATCTTCAACTGCAATACATCAAAATGCAAACTAACAATAAGCAATCATATATTTATAAGAATGAAAAATTCGCAAAGCGGTAACGGATATAAAAGGATATCGCAATAAACTAATCTCCTTTCAATATTTTGAATCAGCCGCCCAAAATCGTAAGCATTATTCCACAGATTCTTTCAAATTGATAAAAATCGGCATTTATTGTAGTTTGATACCCACGTCGCCTACTTTCCTGCTCCATTGAAAAGTCATACCTCTGAGGAAAATTATCTCTCATTTTGATATGGCATCTAAAGATATTGCATTAATCCCTCAGGTCTCAGCGTATGTTGTCATAAGGTCGCAGTATTTCCGCCTTGCAATAAAATCAATGGAATATTTCTGAAAGTATCTGAAAACTATAAACTGTTTTTTTAAGAGGTTTTAGCATTTTTAAAATATAAATAAATTACCCAATCAGCAGGTGTGAAGTTGACAGCTTCAGCAAAGTTGTATCCTTGATTGAAGCCAGCATGGTAAGCTCGGGGGAAGGTGATGACAAACTCTCCAGCATTTTGATCCGTTCTGTGAACAGAAAAAATGTCACAATTTAATTTTATAATTGGCAAAAAAAAAAACGGCAAAACAAGCGGGCCAATGGCACAAAACGAGCTGTGTAAAAAAGGAAATAAAATATGCTTATCTTAAAATATAATTAAATTACACATTTTTTTATTGGCCTATCAATCTTGAATGTCTTTTTTGCATTTTATTGTTCTTTGCCTATATTTTTCACTTGTACAATATGAACTCAAATATTATACTTATGGGATGTTTGGGATAACACTTAACTAAAATAATTATTAAATAAAGTAATTTAATAATTTTCTTATTCACTGCGGGTAGTGTGGATTTTATAAAGGTCAGCTAATGGCCACAGCGTTCGTTAGCCACAGCAACGTGTGGCCGGGTCTGCTAGTAAGAAATAAAACGTTAAAAACAACCACCAAAAAACACAAAAAAACCACAAAAAAAACAAAAAAAAATCACAAAAATAAACAAAAAAAACAAACAAAAAAAAAACTAAATATAAAAACAAACAAAAAATAACTTACAAAAATAACAAATAAAAAACAACCACCAAAAAAAATTTAAAAAAAAAAAACAAAAAAAATTTTTTTTAAAAAACAAAAAAAAACACAAAAAAAAACACAAAAAAAACACAAAAAAACACAAAAGAAAAAAAAAATAAATTAAAAAAAATAAATAAAAAATAAAAAAATAAAGAAAAAATAAAAATAAAATAAATATAAAAACAAACAAAAAACAAAAAAAAAATAACAAAAAATAACAACAAAACTGAAAAACAACCAAAATACACAAAATTACAAACGAAAATTATTTTAAAAAAAAATAACAAAAAGTGTGTTGGTTAGTACCTGTAGACGGGAACCCCCTGGTTCATGAGCGTGTTAGGATTCATGATGGTGACCAGCTGGTGCAGCAGGTCGGGCTGCCACTGAAAGAGCTCGGGAGCCGCCTGCCGCATGGTGGTCTCAAACTGCTCGGCGCGGTGGCCGGGCACCCCGTACCAAGTCTTGGGCTCGCCCCAGTGCATGTAGTTGATGGAGTATGACCAGTGGTCCTCGTTGTGCCAGCAGAACGTGGCGAAGCACATGCCCACGTACATCCACGGCACCTAAACACAAACATACTTATTACACACAATTTCATTTCACTAACTATATTACTAGGGATACCATTCAAAATATATGTTATTAAAATATTTAAAGTTTACATTTCTAATTATGATTATAATACAAAAAATTTGAAATTTTAACCCTTAGCGGAACTTGGCTTGAAAATTTTGGACTGAATGACAAAAATGTCAGTAAATATGATGTTCTTCAAATTTTTATGAAGTTTTTGACAGCGGCGAATATTTGAAAGTATTAGTTACTCCAATATATATATATGTGTTATTTTAAAAAGCTCACTGCTACACTAGTAAATAATTATTTTGTATGTGGGCTACCACAAACAGCCACCGTCAATCATTGCTACAATGATTGACAGTGGCTGTTTGTCCACAGAAGCAAAGCTAACAGTCCACAAGGGAGTGCTGGTACTGGTACTAATTTATTTATTTATAATTTCTTCACATATTCGAAAGTTTAAATGAAAATATTTTATTGTCCATTTGTTGAATAGTTTACCTTCATGCCGGAGATGTCTGCGTTGATGTGTCCCAGCACGCTGCCTTCCAGGAGCGGCAGGTTGTTCAGGTTCCAGCTCGAGTCTGCATACTCCTGGTCTCCGGGGTACAGGTGCTTGCTGGCCTTGGTCGGGAAACCTGGGAACGGTTATCGACAAACTTAAGAAATCCATCCCTTATTTGAAACATGGCGTTTACTGAAACACAAAGTTAAAACTTACCAGAGCCGTGGTCCATGGAATGGAGATCCGCTCCGTACTCCACGGTAACATCCTCGTCGATGGAAGACACGATTCTCCAGAATTCCTTCTCAACAGTAGAAGTTGGCACCATCTGAAACAGGCAGTCAGTTAATGCACATTCAATTGCAATTGCATTTGGAGCCAGTGAGTCTATGGCATCCCCAATTGGGGTACTTTGTGAGGCTGAAGGCAGCGGGGAGAGGAAGGAAATGGGAAAAAGGAAAGTCGGATCCTTTCTTTGCTTCGTTTCTTAATGGTGGTCTTTCAAGAGTTAAAAAAGAAAGACAAACATTACCAAGTTATGAATACTGATCCAATGACAAATGATCCAACTGTTGATCTTCCCGTCGACCCCCCCCCCCCCCCCCGCATCTGATCCCCTTACAGTTGACCCCCACACTTGAACCCCAACAGTTGATCCCTAACCTTTGATCCCGACAGTTGATTCCTTAACAGTTGATTTCCAAAAGTTGATCCAAACAGTTGATCCCAACATTTGATTCCCAACAGTGATCTTAGCAGTTGATCCCAAACGGTTGATCCCCAACAGATATCTTAGCAGTTGATCCTAAACAGTTGATCTCAACAGTTGATCCCAAAAGTTGATCCTCAACATTTGATCCCCAGGACAGTCATAAATATTAAAACTGAGAGTATCTTCCACTCTGGAACGTGCCGCAAGTATACTATATATAATTTTTAATTAATAAATTGTAAAATAACACAAATTAATACAAAAAAATTAACATGCACGCCAGGATCTGAACCCGCCGAATTTGAATTCGAATTGCTAATCAAGAGCCATTCTTTCTACAATTCATCAAGCCACTTAAACAACGCAATGTTTTTGTGCCAGAGAAATGAACCCCCTTCCTCTGAATCCAACATGAATGTCATAACTACCAGAACAAGAGCTGTCTGAAGAAATACTCACGTGCACGGGCATATTGAAGTACTCAGACTTGAACTGGTCGGCCATCTCTCCAAACTGCTGGAGGGTATACTCCCGCTGGGCTTGTTCGAATCCAAACGCTTCCGTCGGCTTAGAAACCTACAAAAAAATTGTTAAGATTAATGTATGATACAAAGCAAAAAGAATTCTTTTTGACCTCTGAAGCCTCGGCAGGGCATTACTAGCCACGAACATCATATCCTTAACCCCTTGTTTGCCGGGGTAAATGGGGTTGGTTGTCCACCAATTAGCGTTCGCAAAAAGCGGCAGCCATGACACCCAATGACATTTCGTGTCCGGCGATTCTGACAGTGTCCTTGAGAAATTTCGTACATAGAAAGGTCAAAATCGAAGACCAAAGAATTTTTCCCGCGCATGCGCAAGAACTGCGCACGTTCCCGCGCTCCGGTAAATCATTCATATAAATTATATGGAGTGACCAGGCGCATTGCGGTTTTCTCTATGGTAAAGGGCGATAATAGAGCAAGCGATTCTGACCGTGTTCTTCATACACTTTCTTTATACATAAGGGTCAAAATCGCGTGTAAAGTCTCACGACACGCCGGCGCACGAGCGGCAAATAAGAGGTTAAGAGCCCCGATCTGAATGGGGACTCCATGCATTATGAAAGTATTTTTATCATTTTTTCTATAAAGATATGAGATTCTTTCATCATTTGAAAGAGAAATAATTATTCGTCTGTGTGTCTCAAATATTTATACTTTATTCTTCTCAGTGTGTATCAAATATTTATGAAGTAATTTGGCCATGTGGTGGTTGAAAAAAAATGTTATTAACATATATGGTGAAAAGGATTGGCCCGAGTACTGTACCTTGCGGGATTCCAAATTCTGATATTTCTTTATAGCTATTAATCTGATTTATTTTTACATTTATACTTCATTATTCTTCTGTGTCTCTAATATTTATACTTCATAATTCTTCTCAGTGTGTCTCAAATATTTAGACTTCATTCGATGAATAAAATCCACAAAATTGGTGCATGGTTACAAATAGGTGGGATTTTTTCAATGACAGTTGAAGGTAAAAATATTATTTATATTGTATAAATGGCACAAGAAGTGAAGGGACAGTTTTCTTACTAACTCCCTGCACAAAAGGAATGTGTTTCATAAATATTGAAATCTTTCAAAATTACGGAGGTTTCGAGTGGATGTGGTTTTTTGCCAACATTTTCATATTTGATAACAAATTTTTATTATTTAGAAATGTTGATGTTTATTTCAAATACAAACATCTCAAAGAAAATTTTATCTAGTTTCTAAAATGGTTTTTCTTTTTACGATTACTTCATAGATAAGAAATATATAGCACATTTTTAATACCTCGGAAGTATTCCGAAATATTATTTTTATGACTTATAGGTAAACATATTTATTTTAAAGACTGAAGAGTTAAAAAGGAAAGATAAACATCATACCAGGTTATTAATATTGCATGTTGATCCCCCAACAGTTAATCCCAATGGTTGATCCTCATACAGTTAATTCCCACACAGTTGATCCCCCAACAGTTGATCCACAACAGTTGGTCCCCAACAGTTGATCTCCTGAAATTTGATCCCCGGACAGTCACACATATTAATTACATCAACTGTGGGGAAAATAAATTCCCTCAGGGCACATTTCATCTTAACCTGTTATTTGCCGAAGAAGTTTATTTATCGTGGTGAATGCGCGGTGAAAAACTTTAACTTTAGGAAAAAAATTTCGAAAAAAATATTTTTGTATGTGATTTTGACCCTTCTGTGTACATAACTTGTATTAAGGACAAGGTCAGAATAGCTTGCGCCAACATCATTGATGAAATAGCCACAAGTTTCATTCACCTGGCGACACCAGAATATTTTAAAATGATTTATCTGTGGAATCGAAATGTCAAATTTGCCGCGATTCAAACTGTCAAAGTCTGATGCGTGATACTTGGTACATCGTAAAACCTATCAATTTATCAAATTAACGCAAGTAATGTTGTTTTGATACATAGTTTATTGTTCTAGGAATGTGTTTCGGTAAATAAAATATATGATAGCTCAAAATTAATCCACAAAACATTCAATTCAAAATTCAAAGTGATGCTTTTTCAAAGGCCCGTCACAGGTTAAAATTATATATCATTCAAGAAGTTACTATCAAAACCAGCTATATCGGAATTCAACCAATCACGAGCAGTTATTTTGCTAAGATGGCGGGTGTAGAAACAAGCCCCTCAGGTCAGTTGAGTTTCAAAAGCCACTATATTCCATATAAATCGCGAAGTGAGTATCAAAATCTGCTATATCCATTTTATTTATTCAAATTACTTAAATATTTCTAGATATACGTTGAAAAATGAACGCTTTTCGAATGTATATTACTCAAATTCATTATATAATGTGACAGTTTTTTGCGGTTTTCTCCGAATCAGTGAAAGTTGATATAGCAGATATAGAAATTGAACGACTCATATAGAATGGCCATCAAGCTTCCGAGTTCTTCCGCTATGTGACAGGATGATGTAAAGGTGGGTTACCTCCTGGGCGATGCAAGGGGGGCATCTCCAGTCTCCCTTGGGTATGTCTCCGAGCGGGGGCAGCAGACAGAAGGTGTGGTAAGAGTCGTCGCAGCCGTCGCACAGCAGCATCTGCTCCTCAATATCACCCCGCCCGCAATTGTGGCAGATGTATTTGGCCAGCTACAAGATACAACGCAGGTTAGATTGGATTGACGTGTTGTCAAATAAAATATACAATTTTTTTTGTGTGGTAATGTACATTTTATTGATAGGTAATGTTTTTTTAAGAGGAAAATAATTTCGCCCAGGGTCTACTATGTCATCTTGGGGATGCTGTGTGGAGGGTTTTTTGTGGAAAGGAAAGAGTGAATCTGGGTCTTGAAGAGACCCATGTTGTAGGAGGGAGGAAACACAGAGGTCAGCATATTGTTCCACAGTCGAGCTGTTGAATTCAAGAACGAGTTGACAAATGGTGTGTTTTCCGAATGTTCTCCGGTGCCGAAGTAATGATGTTAGTTCCTCGGAACATCTTTCATTGAAATACCGGTAGAAGATTCCTACTCTCACGCCGTTTTCCTACTCAGATCATCTTCTCCTTCCTTTCCTTAAAAAAAATCCTCCACACACCATCCTTAAAGATGATGTAGGCCCTGAGGGAAGTTCTTTTTCTCAGAACCTTCTGTATGGGACTAATGTAAAATAAAATTAAATATGAAATGAAAGGATTTGCAAAGTTGCAATGCAAAATGATAACCAGATTAAAACAGAACATGACAAAAGAAAATATAGGGTAATTATATTTGGTGATGCTGTGTGGAGGGTCTTTTTATGGAAAGGAAGTTCTGGGAAGGAAAAGGGTATGAGGAATGGGTAGGAATCTTAGAGTTTGTGTGCCCAGGGATGACGGACGTATAAATCCATCCCTCTCACTGCAGTGCAAGGCGAAGGGTCGAAAGAGTCCGGCTGGAGAGATAAAATGTCTCCATCAACCAGTCTCTCCCGATCCAGCCCGCCTCACAGTAGGTAAGCAGACGCATCCGCTGCCAACACCTAGACAAATGTATTGAATCGTAGCGAAAACAGATCAGTTGTTGTTAGACTTACAGGGTCGGCCGCATCAGGAGCAGCGGGGACCACGTTCACCGTCATGCTGACCTGCCGCTTGGCCTGGAGCGTGCGCGAGGCCGCAGAGCGCACGGGGCGCGCACTGCCCAGCCCCGCGGGGCAGGAGGCCATGGCAACCGGCGCGGCGCGGCCACGCTTGCTGGGGGACTCGCGCAGAATACCTGGAGTGAAGGGTGGTCAATTAATGTTGATGTAGGATTATTTGAGTAGGAGACAAGTGCCTTGCAAATGACACAATAATGAAATAAAGAGCAACGAAATACTGGTCCAGCTAAGACATCTTCACAAGATGAATGCTGAAAATGTCTTACAAACACACTCCTTGCTTTATTTACATTCATACATCATGTGTATTACGTACCACTCTGTTATACTTACACTTGACATGACCAGTCTCAAGTATTTCATCAAATTTTTTTTCAAAACTTCTGGCAATTTTAGCGAGCCAATAGTGAACACCAATTTCATTTATTTTTACATTTTCGAAAAGTTACAGATCATATGCAACTTTTTAAAACCCCAGGCGTTTAAAAATAAGACAATTTCTTTTCTCTCTATGGAGAGCGACACAAGCTACCGAACGTAGCTTGCCACTTGGCCACCTGGCAGAGGTATTGGTTATTCGTAAGGGTCAACCGAGATCTCGGTCTCGGCATTCTCGGCTCCAAATTCTACCGAGAACTCTGTCTCGGTTCTCGGCCATAACCGAGACCGTTGTAAGTAGGTACGGTGTAGTATAATGGGATTCACATCTACCGTGCGCGTCCACATTCGTCACTTGGCGTCAGTGCGTGAGAGAGCTGTCGATTGTGATTGGTCAGCTAGGGTGTGTTATTTCGATTTAATGTGTTTACTAAGTAGGTATAATATTTTATTGTTGCTGTACTATGAAAAAAGAGCGCATTTTCATTTTTTTTCTCTACTTATCTATTCTCGGTCTCGGCTCTCGGTCTCGGCCGAGATGTTAATTTATTCTCGGTCTCGGCCGAGAACAAAAAACCAGTCTCGGTCGTTATTCGATAAATGGTTCCCAGGCTGGCAATACAAACACCGCCTCCCAAATTCGTGTCTTCCTCGGGCCTCACCGATTTCCTGTACCATTCCCACTTGCGTCATATATTCTCCTTACACTCCTTTCTTCATTCATTTGCTCTACTTATCCCAAACCATCCTAAGCTTTCTTCTTCTTTATTAACCTTCCTACAATTAAATGAAATTCCCCAATTAATCTGTAGCTGAAATTACAAACCTTTCTTATCATCCACCAGGTCTGTTGAAGGTTTGGCCGACAGTTTCCGGAGATCTTTCTTCCGATCCCCTCCCTCGGAGCCCATACAGCCTTCCGTCTGACTGCCTTCATGTTCCAACTCTGGTTCATTCTGTTGGAGAAAGTAACATTATTTTTTTATTGTATATAACTGAATTCAACAAGGCAACCGTGCCTCGAAATCAAAACGGGTTTGTAACGCCATTTATCCACCAAACCCGTGTCCAGTAGAAGGCAAGCGGAACCCTACTGTGCACGGGTTTGTAACGTCAATATTCTTATGACGCAGAAGGAGCATTAGTTTATCATGATGTTTATCATGGTTTGAGTTATAATAGTTTAGACTGGCTTGGGAAAAAAATTACAAAAATAATTCCAGATAGTCAAATAACTGCAAAAATGAAATGTGGATGTACAAAGGCTTCGGCAATCACACGCAGTGTTTTAGGACCCTATTCGCAGGAAAAGATGATATCTGATTTAAAATAATCTCATTATTTTTCAGTAGAAATGTAAGAAAAACTAGTAGAAATCTCCAGGAAAAGATAATCCCATATCTGGCAACCCTAATACCATCGGATTCGAAAGTCAAACAAAACCTCACATTTATTTAGTTCTAAAGTGGGTGTTGCCATATTAGAGCGGTAGATAATGTTTATGGGAGTACTCACGTTCATCTTTTTCCAGCGGCGAGTGGGGGGCTTGGAGTCTGTCTGCGGAGGCGGGGAGCCCTTCTGAGCCGAGTTGCGCCCCTGTCCCTTGCAGCTGCCCCCCGTGTTGGCCTTCTCCGGGGTCATCTCGCCTTTGGGCTCCAGTTTCTACAAAAAAAAACAACATTAATTTAGACAGAATTGGTTACAGGTCAATTTTAGGAAAATAATTTGGTCATCTTTAGGGATGCCGTGAGGAGTGTCTTTTTGAGAAAAGTGGAACATTGAAGAAACGTTGAAGAACGTTGAAAGTTGAACTCGAAAAGGAATGTCTTCTTTAGCAGATATATTAAAATAATTTTATTTTATATTTCTTGTTTTTTTATTATTTTTTTCAATGATATTTGCCTCAGTCATTTTTAATTGTGATTGTTTTTATCGTTTCCTTTCCTTTTACATACACTTTATTAAATTAAATTAAAATTATTTTTTTTAAATTAATTTAATTTGAAATGAGTAAAAAAAAAAAAAATTATAATTTTTTTTTATAGTAATACCTCACGACAGTCTCAGCTTTTCCTGTCTGAAGCCAGTGAGACTATGGCATCCCCAATTGGGTTATGTTGTGAGGCTGAAGGTAGTGGGAAGGGGAAGGAGATGGGGAAGAGGAAGGTAGGGAAGTACCTGGCTATTTAGATCTGGTCACCAAACACGGCTAATGTCATTTCAAGCAACGTTTCGATTCTGAATGGTGGTCTTACACCAGGGCGATACTGAGAGTGTTTAAATTTAAACCCAGAATTCAAACAAATTATGGAGTTAAGAGTTACCATCAAGGGTTGGATTGCGATCAAAGGGTTGTCTGATTTGTTCGTCAGATGTCTCTAATAGAATCGTTTATTTTTGTCTCTTTCTCCCACAACAGACAAGGATTTATAAAAAGGCTTGCATCGGTGAAATTAACTTACTTCTTTACAAAAACTTGCACTAAGAATTTAAAATACCACTGAAACCTTGTCCGTTGGGTGGGGAAAAGTTATTGTCGTCAGTTGTAACTATTCAATCATAACAATAAAAATCAAGAAATTAAGTTACAAAAAAAAGTGCTTCATTTATAAAAAACCAGTCTAACTAAAAGATTTCTCCTGAGTGAAGACCTACATTTTTACAGAGAGTATCTTCCACTCTAATAATTAATTGTGAAATAACACAAATTATTCAAATAAAATTTATTTGCCCACGCCGGGATTCGATCCCGCGACCTTCGGATTAAACAAAAAAATTCCACAAATTGAACAAAAAATACCCGCAAATAAGTTCAAATTGTGAATCATCAATTTTACCAGCCGCGGCTATAGATTATAACTTGTGTTTTTTATGTTGTTATAACATTGTGATGAACTGTTTATGTTTATAAGAGACAATCATATTAACAAGTGTGACAGTGGCTGTAGAAGAGACCCAGAGACCCCAGAGAAGAGAACAGGTTAGTCTGTTGCCTTCCTTCTCAATATTTTCTCTCCTAAGCATATTAGGCAATTCAACGTATTTTATTTGTCTTGACGCACAACACTATGTATATATTATTTGGTTCATATGAATAAGATATTTGGTACTCACGATTCCCTCGGCAGCCTCCCCACTCTTGAAGAGGTCATAAGGGAAGAGGATCTTCTCGTAGTGGTTCTTAAGAATGGTGCCAACACCCTTGCCCTGAGGGTGTCCCATCCGCACTGCAATCTTGGACCATTTGCGCTCCGCAGTGCAAACATCAAAACCACCTAAAAACACACCATCAAAATACTGCTTTTTAAATATGTCTATTTGGATTTCATTTTTATTTGTTTGAAAGGAGTGGAATCTTGGAAGTGGAAATTATCCAACTTCCCGACATCCGATCGAGCTGAAACTTAGCTGATAGACTCGTTGTCTATGACAATGCATTCCATCAACTTTTGGTGGCAATCACGCACTCAGATGCGGACGTACACGCATTTTTCTGAAATACAACGAAATTAAAGCACTTAATTATTATATGAAATAAATGTCAGTCATCAATTCGGAATTTGGCCCGGTTGCCTACAATGATCCTAAAATATTTTGGATACATTAAAACTTCTAATGCAAGTAATGTAAGTAAACTTGAATCTGGAGAAACTCATGGTGACTGCAAAGCAGAGGAAGAACACCAATGTGCTGGAGGGTCCAAATATCACACGCGTCTGGATCGTCAGTATCCGCAGTTCTCCATCAAGTGCAGGACTGTGAGGAGTGGAGGTGCCTTGTCCACCATGGAAACTGGAGTAAGCGTCACGACCTGAGCAATGCAGCAAAGACTTAAGAATGAATGACGGATGAATCGTGTGACACGACTTACCTCCTTCCTTGACAATCTTGTGCAAGCCAAACAGGTCGAGGGGCTTGCGCTCCACGGTGGGTATCTTCAGCATGGAGCCCTGCAGCTCCCAGAACTTGACGATCTGGTCGAGAAAGTTGAGCTTAACGCGCGTGATGGCCTCCAGCTCATTCAGACGCTGGATGCGCGGGGTGAAGCGCAGCCGGTCCACATCTACGGCGAAGGGTGGCTGCCAATTCTACAAATGACAAACGATTTCATTGATAAACAAAAATAAATAATTATATAGACCAGTAAAATTAAGAGAACATGATGAGCCGCCTTCAGCAAACTGAATAGCCATGTACTGAAAATTAGGAAGATGTACCAACACCTCCCTATGTGAGTATAATTGCCCGCTTACATCAAAAGACAACTTGGGAGGCAGGTATTGGTACCGCCGCCCGGGAACCATTTATTGGACAACCAACACCCCTGCCACAGGTCACCCCAAGTGGTTCACTATGTTTGGTGACTTAGCAGGGGTGGCCGGGTACATGGGATGAGGTTTGTCTAGGTCTTGGTGGCGGATACGTTTGCCCAACCACTGCGTGGCGGGCTGGACCGGAGGAAATTGATTGAGGGAAGCCTTTTGACCTCTCCAGATGGATTCTCCCGACCCTTCGCCTTGCACCGCGGTGTGAGGAACAGATTCATACGTCCGCCACTCCTGGCCACCCTGACCCCCAGATTCCTACCCACCACTTTTTCTATCTCTTTTTTTTTAGATTAGCTCCACACAGGAGGCACGGAGGGAAACAATTTCCCAGAGGACAGTGTGTGGAGGATTTTTTAAGGGAAAGTAAGGAGACGAAGATATGGGAAGGAAAAAGGTATGAAGGGTGGGTAGGAATCTGGGGGTCAGTGTGGCCAGGAGTGACGGACGTATGAATCTATTCCTCAAGGCGAAGGGTCGGGAAAATCCGGCTGGAGAGGTCAAAAGGCCTCCCTCAATCAATCTCCTCCGATCCAGCCCGCCACGCAGTGTTTGGGGAAACGTATCCGCCACCAAGACCTAGACAAACCTCATCCCATGAACCACCCCTGCTAAGTCACCAAACATAGTGAACCACTTGGGGTGACCTGTGGCAGGGGTATTGATTGTCCAATGGTTCCCGGGACGGCGATACCCATACCCACCTCCCAAATTGAGGTTTGAAAAGGTGTTTATTTCATATATTTTAGCAGCAGGGAGGGACGCACGGGGTAAGGTAACGAAGGAGGTGGGGTTCGCGTTCGTTCAAGGCGGGGAAGGGGAACGCAGGAGGGGAACGG
Organism: Limnephilus marmoratus; assembly: GCA_917880885.1. NCBI lineage: Eukaryota > Metazoa > Arthropoda > Insecta > Trichoptera > Limnephilidae > Limnephilus > Limnephilus marmoratus. Next base: position 3,634,992 of record OU862935.1, read on the forward strand.
GGACGCATGGGAAAGGACATGCAGGGCGAAACAATTTTTTTCTTTAAATGGCATTGCAATGCATGCTAGGTACCAGCTAGTGTATAACTGTCGGCGGATCAACGATCAGGTCACCATTCAGATCTATTCAGTGTTCTTTAAGTATACTGGATCTTTGAAATATCTATTAACTCGTCATAGGTCAGGAAAACACGGAAATTTCCTAACAAACCACCACTTTGAATTTTTAATTGAATGTTTTGTGGATTAATTTTGATTTATCGTATATTTTATTGACCGAAACACATTCCTAGAATCAATTTACGTAATTACTTGCGTTAATTACGTAAATTGATGGGTTTTACGATGTTTTCGTCAAGTAACACGCATCGACTTTGACAGAAAGAATAGCGGCAAATTTGACATTTTGATGCTACAGATAAAATCATTTAAAAATATTCTGGGGTTGCAAGGTGAATGAAATTTTTGCCCATCTTATGGGTAAATACATTTTGATGCTACAGATAAAATCATTTAAAAATATTCTGGGGTTGCAAGGTGAATGAAATTTTTGCCCATCTTATGGGTAAATACATTTTGATGCTACAGATAAAATCATTTAAAAATATTCTGGGGTTGCAAGGTGAATGAAATTTTTGCCCATCTTATGGGTAAATACATTTTGATGCTACAGATAAAATCATTTAAAAATATTCTGGGGTTGCAAGGTGAATGAAATTTTTGCCCATCTTATGGGTAAATGTTGGCGCAAGCGATTCTGACCTTGTCCTTCATACAAATTCTGTACATAGGAGGGTCAAAATCGCAGAAAACATATTTTTTCGAAATTTTTTCTGCGCGCATGGGCACAAACTGCACGCATCCGCACGTCTTCGGCAAATAAGAGGTTAATAGTCAAATTATAAGGGGAGATGGCGTATTGTTTCTAACATAGTTTTAATTTTTTTTTCTTTAAAAAGAAAGACAAACATTCTAGGGTTACGAATAACCCCTCATACCTTTTTCCTTCCCAGAAATTCCTCTCCTTCTTTTCCCTATAAGACTCCTACACAGCATCCCTAAAGATGAAAAAGACCCTGAGGGAATTTTTATCCTCGGGGCCTCCTTTTCAGTAAGCCAATGTAAAACAAAAAATTGTTAATGTACAAAAAAAATTTTCAAATAGGTCGCATCTACGACTCGTCCTTGTGTTCAACAGCTCAGTTGTGGAATTATTTGTTAGTCTCCGTGTTTCCTCCCTCCGACACCAAGGGGTTTTTTTAAGACCCAGGTTCACTAATAATATTTAGATGATTTGCACAACAGCGCTTTTTTGAAAAATCATCTCAAGGGAATTTTTTTTTTTACTCCACACAGTAGGCCCTGAGGAAAATGATTTCCCTCAGGGCCTACGTCATCTGAGATGCTGTGTCGAAGGTCTTTTTGAGGAGAGGAAGGAATGAACATTGGTCTTGAAGAGACCCATGTTGTGGGAAGGAGGAAACACAAAGGCAGGCAGATCATTCCACAGCTGAGCTGTTGAACACAAGAACGAGTCGAAGAAGCGACCCATTCTCATGTGACAAATGTCAACCGTGTGTTGGGCACGCGTTTGGCGTGTTTCCCGACTATGCACTAATGCCGAAGGAATCAATGACGTTAGTTCCTTGGAGCATCTTCCATTGAAATACCGGTAGAACAAGGTGATTTCGGTCTTCAAAATATTTTCCATACGGCACCCCCAAAGATGACATAGGCATTCTCCTGGCATCCTGTGTAGAGTTAATATAAAAAAGTAATAATATTAAAAACAATTGTTTTCTGTGGTCGAGGGATAAGGCTAAGAAATGCGGTCTCCGTGGTTGAGGAATAAGGCTCTCAACTAATGATCCGGAGGTCGCGGGCTCAAATCCCGGAGTGCGCAAGTAAATATTAGTCGATTGAATTGTGTTATAATGTAAATATTAAAACAATATAAGGTATATTTGCGGCACGTTTCAGAGAGGAAGATACTCTCAGTATCGCCCTAGTGCAAGACCACCATTCAGAATTGAAACGTTGCTTGAAATGAGGCTTTAGCCGTATTTGATGACTAGATCTGAATAGCCAGGTACTTCCCCACCATCCTCTTCCCCATCCCACTACCTCCAGCTTCACAAATATACCCCAATTGGGAATGCCATGGTCTCACTGATTGGAAGCAGTTGTGACTCTAGTGCGGTATTCACATTTAAAAAAAAACACAAAATAGAATAGAGTATTTCAGTTTCATTTAATCTGTACTTACTATAAGGGATCGTACCCATACTACGTGACAAACTTTTTGCAATTTTTAACCCCCCCCCCCGGTGACCAAAAACCTAAGCCCGCCGCCGCTCATTTGTACCAAGCATGACATTTTGAAGACCCCCCCCCCTAAACGTGTCATGTAGTATGGGTACGTTCCCTAAGTAGAAAAAACAAAATAGTTTTTCAGTTTAATCTCTATAGATAAGCATAAAAAGCATGCAAAAATCTAATTTTAATTCATTTACTGTCAAGTTATTGAAAGATAAAGACCGTTTTACTGTGTGAGTATTATCTCAATGTGTATACACAGATAAACAACACATTATTTAATTCCATGAAAATTTTGTAAACACAATAACTATTTTTAACTTTAGATTCGATTAGATTTTAACCGCTAGACCACTGAGGCCGTCACAATCTTACTCAGAGGCAACACAAGCTCGGGTCAGACATGTCTGAAGCGTTCAACAGACTGGTTGAACCCGCTCGTATGAATGTTGCCAAATTTGGTGACTGAGCGTTCAACATGCAGGGTCTACATTCTCTAATCTGGTCTGGTTTTGAAAACTTCAAGTCAATTAAAATCTAATCACTGAACACAATATTAGCGACTTAATCGAAAATCTGAAACAGAAAAAGATACGGTCACATCTAGGAGTGATTCGATGTGACCGTATCTTTTTCTGATTTTCAATTCAACATCGCTAATATTGTATTCAGTGGTTAAATTTTACAATTTAAGGTTTTACTCAAGTTAAAATAAATATTCATTCTAGATTTGCAGAAAAGTCAATAGATGTCGCACATTAAATAAAAATGGATAAATTAAACCAAGACACTATCTAGGAAGCATTTTACAGCGAAAACCAAAGATATTCAAATACAAAAGAGATATGCTATGATGTCCGCGCAACTGTCGGCGGACTACGACCTAATCAGAGTAGTTTGCATACGAAAAGAATTTGTTAATTTCGTTGATTTTTTTTAAGGTGTGCATTAGTATTGGTTAACAATATACAGTAGGGCTTCACTAATCCGGATAGGGAAAAACAAGACCCCTTCCGAATTATCGAGGCATCCGGATTATAGTATGCAATATTTTAAAAGGAATAAAACACATTTTTAACTTGGGTTTCATTTATTAAAGTAAAAATTTAAGGTCAATTACATTGTTACGATGCACAAATAAGCCCCTACTAATTATTCACCCACGCCACTGCACAGACTACAGTTTCGCTCTTTCGCTGCCAAATGGGAGCATTCGCTCTTTGGAGCCAAATGCGAGCAACGGTCGGAGAAGCAGCCGACACTCGACACTTCCTAGGCAGAGCGCTCCGCGAACAGTCGATTGTTTTGTTAAGGAGAAATTCTCTCCGCAGGGCACCTTTGTGGCCCGAGTCATCCGCGACGCAATATGGCGTCGGGAATTTAATACGCAAATGCGTGTTTTAGATGCTACGGCAGACAAGGCCGAGGCGTAATTTAAAGTACAGTGACAATGTTTACGTGTGTGGGACGTTTCACCTGGAGACTCCTGTTGGAACGAGATCCCCTCTGCTGCGGACGAGGATTGGACCTGCCGCCTCCATCGCAGTAAGCCCCCCTTAAATTAATGTGTTCTATTTGCCCTCGCGATTTTACCTGAGCAATGACGACCCCAGAAAGGACAGGTTGAGAGACTTACCGTGTAGGGACATTCTAGCCAGGAACTGCCTTTTAACCTTGTATTTCTGTGTTTTCTCACAATACATTTTGTTTGTTTTACCTAAATACCGTTCTTTTATTGAGGAGATTGTTCTAGGGTGATCACGGCCAGTATTTCCCCCCCATGTAAAACATTCCAAACAGCCTACCGGCGACCACACCACCCTGATGACGAGGGTCTCCCCTGCTTGCCGTTGGTTCGAGCTAGCCGCCTGCAAGGTAGGTCGGAGCCCGCCCTGTGGTGCCGCCCTCCTGGTGGCACCCGGGCCCAGCGAGGTTCTGGTTCCTATACGGGGCGTAGTCCCCGAGCGCAACTCTGACGCCATGTAGCCGCTGCCAGGTTGTTAGCAACATGTATGTGTATTATTATTGGTATGTGGGTACAAATGTACTTAAAAAAAAATTAAAACGTGTAAGAAATTTGCGCACTTAATATGAAATAAAAAATACTAAAAGTTAATTAATGAGTGACGGCAAATGATTGAATATTGACACATTGTGACCCGCACGCACCCGTCCGGATTACAGCGTGCACCGAAGTAACGGGGGTCCGGATTAGTAAGGCTCTACTGTAGTTTGAATACGGAAAAAATTTGTCAATTTAGTTTAACGTTCGTTTGGTTTATTCGTTCGTTAATTGGTAAACAATATCGACGACACCCGGAAGCGTAGTCCCACCTAGTAAAAACTGCAGAGATCACATCTATTGCATTTCAATATCTTTGGCGAAAACAAATAGATGATTGATGAGACAAGTGGTCCTGTTCAAAAAGAGACACTAGCGACAACTCGCGGTGATAAGAGTGATCTAACTTAAATACGGTTTTCGAGGGGCGTAGGTATATAATCACAATCACTTTACTATTCAAAGATAAAACTAAAATTTTATAAAACAATTAAATTTTGACTCACTACCCTTTTCTGCAGGATGTGCGATATGTAAATAAGAAATGATAAACACAAATGAAAAAAATGAGATATTAAAGTTTTTTTTTTTTTTATTATTCATCTTTATTAGTTTTGAGTTACAATTTGTTTTATTATATGCCTGTCTCACTAGGAGAACCTGTGTTGAGAGCAGGCGCTTAGCATGAGCAGTTTATAATAATAACACATACAAAGTACAAATAATAACACAATATTACAAGTAACAGTTAATCATCAACGTAAAATTGAAAAAATAAATACTTATAAGTTAGTTTTGATAAAATCTTTGATGTTGGATCTATTTTGGCTGGTAATCCAGGACTTGGTGTCAGATTTATATTGAAGGTACATTGTGTTTTGTCTAATTGCCAGTGGAAGTGTATTATATAGTTTTGTTGCAAAGTATCTAAAATTTCTTTGGCCAAAGGTTGTTTTAGCAAAAGGGATAAGTAGGAGATTATGCCCTTTGGTTCTAGTATCGCGAGCAGTTTAATAATTAGTTTCTGGGCTTTAAAGATCGGGTCAATGGCGGCATCGTTTGCTCCTCCCCAGGCTATAATACCGTATTCAATTAGAGATTGACATAGAGCATAGTAAATTGTTTTGAGTTAATTCAAGTTTAAAAAGTTGCGAGTATGTCTAAAGAAGTATATTGATTTTCTAAGTTTGATTGCTGTAGTGATAATGTGTTCTTTCCACTTTAAATTGCTGTCAAAGATAATACTATTAAATAAAACTAGCTGTTAAAACCCCGCTCCGCAGGTTTTTGCTGCTAGGCCCTGCGGGCGGCTTTTGTTTTGGCTTCGCCCAGTTTGAGTGTAGGTGACAATTTTATAAATCTGATAGGAACTGGTTAAAAAAAAGCTGGTTCCTCGGATCCACTGGGATCCAGTGTCAGCTTGTCACTGGGACAAAGTAATGACAGGCAATGACATCATTTTTAATACATAGCTGCGTGAAACTGTTTATTCACAACTCGTGTTACCGTCAATCTTTCCATATGGGAGAGACACTCAAATTCTACAATTTTGTAGTACTTATATGGGGGCACCAAAGATATTGAAATAAAATAGAGGTGCTATCTGCAGTTTTTACTAGGTGGGACTAACTAAATGAACGAATTCTTTCAGTATTCAAACTATATCATTAACAAATACTAATGCCCACCTTCAAAAAATCAATAAAATTTGTGAGGCAGGTATGGGTACCGCCACCCCGGGAACCATTTATTGGACAACCAACACCCCAGCCACAGGTCACCCCAAGTGGTTCGCTACATTTGGTGACTTAGCAGGGGTGCCCGGGTTTCATGGGATAAGGTTTGTCTAGGTCTTGCCCAACCACTGCGTGGCGGGCTGGATCGGAGGAGACTGATTGAGGGAGGCCTTTTGACCTCTCCAGCCGGATTCTCCCGACCCTTCGCCTTGCACCGCAGTGTGAGGAATAGATTCATTCGTCCGTCGCTCCTGGCCACAACCCTCCACACAGCATCCTCAAATATGACATAAACCCCTAGGGAATTTTTTTTCCTCAGTGCCTCCTGTGTGGAGCTAATGTAAAAAAAAAAAACTACTCTAATTAGGTTGTGGTCCGCCAACAGTTGCGCGGACATCATAGCATATCTCTTTTGTATTTGAATATCTTTGGGGGGCACGTCCTCATGCGACCTGCTAACGTAACTGGCGCCAACTTTAAAAGTAGTTTTTTTAGCGTATTAATAATAATATAGATAGATGGCAGCACTTCCGTTTGTATCTATTTGAGAATCGAGTGTGTTGGAAATGCAAGGTAATAAAATAAAATACTTTTTCATGATTCAAACATTGTTGAAATGGCTTCAATCGAAGTATATTATCAATTAATAATAATAAACTGATTACATACATCTCTTGTGAACTTAAGATGTTTTTTTTTATCAATACTGGTTGTTTGATAATTTAACGGTTACTTCATTTTGTATTGTGTTTACAAATATTGGTGGGAGAGGTTTTTAGTAGATGTTTCGCATATTCACAATAGTATTTATTAGTTCAAGTTAATATTTTTGATTCTGAAACAGTTTGCGTAACTCCTGTCAGTATTCAGTACATGTTGTAGGAGGGAGGAAACATAGAGGCCGACAAATCGTTCCACAGCCGAGCTGTTCAACTCGAAAACGAGTCGTAGAAACAACCCATTCTCATGTGAGTCGTTCAATTTCTACATCCGCTATATCAACTTTCAATGATTCGGAGAAAACCGCAAAAAACTGTCACATCTCTAGTGTAAATAAAAAATTGCATTTTTAATTTTTATATAATGAATTTGAGTAATATACATTCGAAAAGTGGTCATTTTTCAATGTGTGTCTAGAAATATTTAAGTAATTTGTATAAATAAAATGGATATAGCAGATTTTGATACTCACTTCGTGATTTGTATGGAATATAGAGGCTTTTGAAACTCAACTGATCTGAGGGCGTGTTTCTACACCCGCCATCTTGGCAAAATAACTGCTCATGATTGGTTGAATTCCGATATAGCGGGTTTTTTTAGTAACTTCTTGAATGATATAGCGGGTTTTGTTTCTCACTCGCAGTTTTAACATGGTTTTTGGTCGTGATAAGAGAGGTTTTGAAACTCAATTTTAGGTTAGTCTTGTTCCTCGTAAAAATGTGAACAAGATGTCATACTCAGATCATTTTGTCAAAAAATCGGATATAGCGGGTATTGAAATTATAGGACTCATGTGACAAATGTTAGGCAAGTGTTTGGCGTGTTTCCCGACTATGCACTAGTGCCAAAGAGGATCAATGACACCAGTTCCTCAGAGCATCTTCCATTGAAATAACAGTAGAATGAGGAGAGCATTCCCACCTGGTGGCTGTGTTCTAAAGATTGCAATTCGTTTATTAAGATAAGAGAAACTACCAAACAGACTGCTTGTGTCGACTCTAGATACTAATATCTACAGCCTGTATGTCAGACGAATATCTACAGCTCATATGTTGAACTAATATCTACGAACTTCAGAGTGTTGACTAATATCTACAGAGCGTAGGTTGAACTAATATCTACAGAGCTTAGGTTGGACTAATCAGCTAAATGTGTCCAATAGTCCGATATTAGGGATTTTTACATACATACTTTTTATATTAATTAAGTTTTTTAAACTGCATACGCAATATTACATTATTCCAATATGCTATACATAATTGCAAATCCAACCTCTGCCAGTGCTGTAGATATTCGTCAACACTTTGGTTCTCATAGATATTAGTCAACAGTTTGAGCTGTAGATATTCGTCAACACTTTGATTCTCATAGATATTAGTTCGATTTTTTCAGTTTTTGGAATTCCTGTAGATATTAGTAGACGCCTCCCTCGTGTCTGCATAGAAGCAATTCACAAGAATGAATAAATTTAAAATTGAAAAATGCATAAAAAGGATATTTCATCAAATTTTGACACTATAGGATCTGTCTTTGAAATGAGGGTTTTAAATTTATTATATTTTTTATTTATGGAAACTATTTTCCAGAATTTTAAATTATTTCAGTTCAATCTGAATTAATTATATTTTTTTTATATTTTATTTGCCTGGCAGTACGTATAGTACTTAGAAATTCAGATGAATAAGAGACAAAGCTAAATTATTGAAGAAAAAGTTTGCCTGGTTGCCATGGGGAAAACAATATTAAAATCAATACTACGTGTTTGTAAAACAATAGCTTACATAAACTTTTTTTTCAATAAACAAATATACAAAGTGCCTACTAATAATAATAATGTTAAGAGCGTGTTCACACACAGCTATAATATTAGGTCCTTATATATGAAATGGGCGTTTTGCCGTACTGGCAACTTTGATCTCAATCTCTTTGGTTAGGAATTCCAAATTCAAATTTATACAGCTATTTACTCATGTATTAGTGTTTCGAAAATTATAATTCATTTGTTTTTCCCTTAATTGTTTTTTTTCTTTGTGTCACTTAGTTTACAAAATGGAAAACTTGAAATATCGCGTTATTTACGAGTACGAATTCCACCGTGAATGATGTGTATGGCGACGGTGCCGCAAAAGAAAACACAGTGCGTTTTTGGTTCCAACGTTTTCGTTCTGGAAATTTCGACCTGCAGAACAAGCCCCATAGACGGCCGGAGACCAAAGTTGATAATGAAGAATTGAAGGCTATTGTGGAAGCGGATCCATCGCAAACCACGTCCGAGTTAGCTGCAGGCTGCGGTGTTAGTGATAAAACTGTTTTAATCCACTTGAAGCAAATTGGGAAGGTGAAAAAGCTTGAAAGGTGGGTACCTCACGAATTGAGTGAAGCAAATCAACAAACGCGTGTTAGAATGCTAGACCACACACTGCACAACAGACGACTACCAAATTAGAGGAGCTTCAATTGGAATGTCTAAGACATCCACCGTACTCTTCGGACCTTGCCCCAACAGATTACCATTTTTTTCGAAATTTGGATAACTTCTTGCAAGGGAAAAAATTCAACTCCGATGGGGCAGTCCAAACCGCCTTCAAAGATTTTATTGCTTCCCGTCCGAATGGTTTTTTTAGTAAAGGGATCGATGAACTACCTATGAGATGGCAAAAGTGCATAGATAGCAATGGTACATACTTTTATTAAATAAATATATTATATTTAAAAAAAATCGACTTTATGTTACTCCCATACAAAACGCCAATTTCATATTTAAGGACCTAATCACCTAATATAATATGTGACTCGACATATTTCAGCATATTGCTGTTCTAATTGGGAATGTACGGCGAGCGATATGCCAAAATAAGCCAAGCCACGTATATTATAGCTGTGTGTGAAAACGCTCCAAAGGAATATGCACCTTATGAATTCATTTTGCAAAGAAAATAATTACATATTTGTCTGTTTTCATTTTCTGGGAATAAATGTAATAATTACTGTACTTTACGTACGTGTTGCAATTGTAATGAGGGTCGGACGGTAAAAAAAAAACTTTGTAGATAGTTGGACACAAAAATTAATATTGTAAGCAAGTAATTATTTCTTAATAGAGATTAAATGATTTCTTTTAGATGAACAGAGTAATTTTATAATTTTTGTGAAATGTCAGAGTCCAAAGCTAAGAAATAACAAACTTAGATGTATAGTTGTAATAATGTACATATAAAAAAATTAATGTTTTTTTGTTTTTCATCTGATTGTGACGAAACTTTGGGGATTTGATATGCGCATGCCCGCGATGGTTTCTACACATAAGTGTGAGCTCTGGCGTTATGAGAATATTTCCTGTACTATTCATCCGATTGCGATGACACTTTGTTGAGTTGTTGTACGCACGCCCACGAAGGTTTCTATATATACCGGTGAGCTCTGGCGTTATAAGATTTGTATTGAAAATTTACAACAGGTGGTGCGTAAGTAGTTTGAAAATTTGGTGTATATAATGTAGTTTAGCGGCAGGGATGGGAGGCGGGAGAACGGATCAAAGAGGGGGATATCACGGGAGGGAGGATGAGAGAGAAGGAACGCGGGAGGGAAAGGAGATGCGGAGGGGAACGGGGACAATTTCTTTATTTAATTTTTACTGCTAACCCTGTACAAATCACAAGTGTGCCCCACGGTTGAATTTGGCAGCCACCTCTGATCTGGAGCTCCAAAATACCTGAAAAATACCCTCGAATCGGTACAGAAACGGGCGGTCAGTTTAATAGATTCTCCCATCCTAACAGACGGATTGCAATCTTTAGAGCACAGGCGTCGGGTGGGAATGCTATCCTTGTTCTACCGGTATTACAATGGAAGAAGCTACGAAGAACTAGCGTCATTGATCCCTTCGGCACCGGTGCGTAGTTGGGAAACACGCCAAACGCGTGCCCAACATTTGTACACGGTTGACATTTGTCACATGAGAACGGGTCGTTTCTTCAACTCGTTTTTGTGTTCAACGGCTCGGCTGTGGAATGATTTGCCGGCCTCTGTGTTTCTCCTTCCTACAACATGGGTCTCTTCAAGACCAATGTTCATTCCTTCCTCTCCTCAAAAAGACCCTCCACACAGCATCCCCTGAGGGAAATTATTTTCCTCAGGGCTTCCTGCGTGGAGTTAATGTAAAAAAGAAAAAAAAATCTATACAAAAGAACAAGACTTGTGTCAGACATAATGTAACAACGCTTGTGCTATAGATTAATGCGAGGAACAAAATAGTAAACAAAGAATGACAGAATACAAAAATGAAGCAACTGTTTGGTTATAAGTGAGGCTATGAAAGCAAGTTTTGACATTTGGAGAATTCAACAACGATTGGTGCAGACTGTGCTCAAACCATACTATTAGCAACACCTAACAAAAGATATGAATACAAAAGGATAAAAATTTATCCAAGACACTATCTAGATAGCGTTTAGTTCGGGTTTGAACCTTGCTATCGTACATAAAGGTAGCAGCCAATAAATATATGCATTAAGAAAATGAAGACAATGTTGGTAGTTTTTAGTCCAAGTATGATACAGTTAAATATAATCGAATCGGATAGAGACACGTTAACTCAGTTGGTAGAGTTGCGCCCCGGCAAGACGAAGGTCCTGGGTTCGAGTACTAGATGTGACTGGATCTTTTTCTAATTTTTCTATTTTCAGATTTTTTATTGAGTTTCGCTACTGTCTTCATTTAATTAAAAAAGATATGAATCTCAGACCTTCCTCTAGCGCTTCTCCGACCTCCAAGTCATTCGCGACACAATATTTCTCCAATATTGATGATGACAATCTTTGTTTATTTTGCATTAATTTTATTAACTTATGATATGTCTCTCAACTTCCAAAAGTAAAGACAATCTGAGATGTCTTGATCTTCCAATTTGTTTATGTCTTATAAGTAGACATCGGATTATATGCATTTGCATATGCAAATGCATATAACTCTCTAATTACGACGTTAATGCATATTTAAGCCTTTTTTCCTAAATCGTGCATATTTCGCTTAATAGCGGGAGGTATCATCTACGTATAGGGAGCTAGGTGACGATGACGTGTAGGGCACCAGCGCGGTGGCTGACGTGAAAGCTGGCCAAGCCTTGCAAACTTTTTATCCAAATTTACTACACATTACCTGCTTAGCTCACGGGTTTCATCGCCTCACAGAAGAGATACGGCAAGAGTATAGGAATGTTAATAAATTGATTTCCTCTACAAAAAAAGTGTTTTTAAAAGCACCGTCACGTGTGCAGTCTTATAAAGAGCAATTGCCAAATCTAGCATTGCCGCCAGAACCCATAATTACTCGATGGGGTACTTGGCTAAAGGCAGTATTATTCTATGCTGAAAATTTTGATGCCGTAAAACAAGTAGTTGGGCAATTTGACAGTTCAAACATTTGGCAATTCATTCAAGCAAGCTAGCATTTGAAGACGCATCCATTAAACAGAATATCGCCCTCATCTCAACACATTTCCACAAGTTACCAGATGCCATAAAAAAATTGGAAACAAAAAACCTTCCTCTATTTAAAGCAATAGAAATACTGGAAACAATGATCGAACTCGCCAACGCCCTTCCTAATTCAATATCAGAAAAGATTCGTAAAAAGACTCTATTTTGCTTAAAAACCTGAGTCTTGAAGACTGGAAGAACATTAATGCCTACATCAACGGCACAGGTCATACCCTGCCTAAACAGGTATCTCCAGAAATGGCGCCAAATTTTAAATTTTGTCCAATGACATCAGTTGACGTAGAGAGGTCGTTTTCGGCGTACAAATTAATACTGGGTGACAGACGTCACAAATTTGTGCTCAAAAATTTGGAAAAATACTTAGTTGTATATTATCACAAAAACTATGCATAATTTTAAGAATATTTCGCTGTTTTTGTACGGTCTTTAATTAAAATATATAAAAATATGAATGGTTTTTTGATTTTGCATTGTGCATATTTTGGGCAAATCGAGAGTTTTTAGTGCATATTTCAGCCATTTTTAGTGCATATTTGCATGCACATTTTGGCACTTTGTTAGTGCATATAATCCGATGTCTACTTATAAGTCTACCCGTTATTTTAACTTTATTTGAAATAAATATTTAAAGATAGTTACAAAGTATTTATAGTAACTCAGCGTAAGTCTCCCCATTTTATTTATTATAATGTGGTAACACCGCATATGTCAAAAAAATAATCCAAATAATGAGTTTTTATAACAAACGTTACAAAAATCTTAAAAAAACCTTTCTTTTACAAATTTTCATTAAAAAATATATGTACCACGATCGCGATATATATAAAATGGCACGGTTTTTTGCTCTCCTGAAAAGTTGTTATTTTTGACTTCCGCGGGGTTAGAACTTAAGCGACGATATTACATTTTATAGAGCATACAAATATATAATAAATATATAATATTATTTTCTTTGTTATAAGTACCTACTGTATTCATTGTTTTATTTATCTAGAATAGTTATTTTTCTGCGGTATATCACAACTAACTTCACTAACTAACCATCACGCTATTTCTCCGCAAGAGTAGGCAGAGAGGATGGACCACCAAATAACCATTGGATAGCAGACACTCCTTACTTCATTCACATCCATACTTAGTCACATAAATGCTTCGGTTATCCTGACTATTGACATGGCCAACTCATTAATATTACTCGTATTTATTTCAGCTAATCGGGACAACTATCATTTTTATTTGAAATTTCTTAGAGCATAACCACAATTTTGAGATTGTTTAAAAATAAATAGATGTTAATATTTTCAGAAAGTCAATATTGTCGGTGTTGCAATAGGATTGGAGCGTATAAACGTGCGGGTAGGTACTCTGAATAAGTTATTAAGTGTATAATAATGGTAGCGACAATGGTTGCTAAGCCTTCGTACAAATTGTCCTGATGCTTTCATGTCTTCGACAGTTTAGAAACATCAAGGATATAAGATGACAGGAAGCATCATTGTGGAAAAGGTGTTTATTGGTAGAAAGACAACAATAGCAGACTATTTTTACATTTTTTCAAACTGCACTGATGCTATCCAGCCTTCGATAGGTTAGGTGCATTTGATGTGTCTCATTATTGTGAAAATGTGTTCACATGCAGAATGACAAGCTTTTTAACAAAAGAACAATATTTGACAACTAGAAAATGTTAAATGTGGCAATGGTTGCTATGACCTCGTGCAAATTGCACTGATGCTGGCCAACATTCGATAGGACAGAAACATCCAGAACAATGAAGTGGTGTGTCCCATCACTTTGAAAATGTGTTTATTTGTAGAAAAATTGAGAAATTGCCCTAGGATAAGACATCTAGGTGTATTTATGTCGTAAATGGGTTAAATATATAAATAAAACAGTGAAGAATAGAAACATTTTCCCAATCAGTCACAAACAAGATGGCATCCACTGAATGCACTTTTCACGTATTACAAACAGAAAATAACGCACCATCCAATATGGTAACTAAACCAACAGAATCCCAAACAATCCGCCGAGAATTCAGCGTAAATATTTAGGGGTTAGGTCGGCGAAAAGGTGAAAATTCATCTGTTATTGTTAAGGACATATTGGTTGGAACGCACAAGACAATATTATAATATAGAAAACACTCCAAGTTGCATCACTGTCGCAATGAATGTGGGAGTAAAAACAACACCAATCGATACAATATGGCGAGAATTCGAACAAATACGATCATGATGGATTCGCCCCCCGAAAAACGACGATGAACGTAATAATAATAGCTGGTTTTTTTGTTAGAATGTTGCAAAATGCAAATAGTCATACTGACCAGCGGAGGTTTGATCTTGCAGATCCCGTGCTTTTCAGCCAAGGGCCGGATCTTGCTGATGTAGGCAAGAGGATCCAGGAATTCTTCAGGCGTTGGCGTGAAGACAGGAGCTTCAGGAGGAACATTGAAGGCGAAAAGATCCTGCTTTAGAGGGGACGCGCTGTCCCCCATACTAACTTCCACACTGGCCTCGTCACATTTTCCCATTTTACAGGAGATTCGTGATGTCTACGTGCGTAAAAATAGCATTTTGACGAATGGCATAGAATAACGATTGATTAGACACTAGAAACACGAGGATTTGTAATGGTTTTCCACGCGAACAGGCTCGACGAAAACTTCACTTTAAAAACGACTGCCCCACGTCCGCCATGCAAATTATTACTACAGATAAGATGTTTACCTAAAATAGATCGGGAGTCGCGCTGTGCTAGCGGGGACAGCGAAATGTGTTTATGGCTATTAAATATCAAACTTCCTGTATTTTACTCAATGAAACCTTATATTACTCACGATGCGATTTCAACTTTCAACACCACATTTTATTGATTTATAATGAAACCATTTACGTTCCCCTAAAAACTTTTTATTCAATGTTTCTGGCTTTTAGGGGGCCGTCACAAATAGCTATAAACGATCATTTGGATTCGCCTATTTCAGCATATCGCTCGCCATATACTCCCATTTCGGCAAATCGGCCAGCGATGTGCCGAAATACGCCGAGCCAAACTATCTTTAATCTTTTATAGCTAAGCTAGTCTGTTGGTTCCACTAACATTAAAGTGTGATCGAGGCCATCGTTTCAATGGTTGGAGAAAGGGAAGGCAAATATTTTATGTTAATTTTGTCTAAATTGAAAAATTAATTAACTAACTAAGCATCACGCCGTTTCCCCCCCCAGGGGTAGACAGAGAGGACGAACCGCCAAACAACTCGATCTTGGCACACACTCCTTGCCTCGTTCACATTCAAACATCGTCTCTTACATGCTCTTCTATTATTCCGACTCTTCACATGGCCCGACTCAAGTATCTGTTTCACTTGGTCGTGCCATGTCTTCCTCGGGCGTCCCCGACTTCTTCTACCATTCACATTTGCGTCATATTTTCTCCTTACACTCCTTTCCTCGTTCATTCGCTCTATATGCCCAAACCATCTGAACGTCCCTTTCTTAATCTTACTCATTACGCTTACATCAGCCTTGCATTCTTCGCGGATCTCCACATTTCTCACACGATTGTACATGGTTTTAGCACACATACTTTCATCCCTCGTCTGCCAGTTCCACGCCTCACTGCCATACATCAGGGTAGGTACCAGCACTCCATTATGGACGGCTAACTTCGCTTCTTTGGACAGTTTTTTGTTGGTGCCAACGGCGTTCAGTCCTCCATCAATAGAGTTGCCTGCATTTGAGATGTAATGTAATGGAGGAGGATAATACTCTATCTGTACACAACGTTCGCTGAGTTCTTGCCAAACTGAGATATTTGAGAGAAGTTCTTGGTAATTGGCAAGAGAAGCATTGAAAGGCAAGAGAAGTAAAGGAAGATCACTGATTTTTTTTGACTAATCCAGAGTCACGAGCGTTCGAAATATTTGTGTCCACGGTTCTCCACCTAAAATATTGTCAAAATAATTCTTGGAACGTAATGTGGTAGATGTAGCAAATACTTATTGTAAAAAGGTATTGTACGTTCGATAATAATAGTAAGTTATAATAATTGTGAAGCGCCTTTGAGGGTATTTACCTCACAATGGTACTATACGAATAATGATCCAATTATTAGTAGTAAACCTTTCTTATTTCGTGCCAGAAATTCGCAATCTATTCAGAAATAATAATATTTTTTCATTCAATAGCAGTATTTTGAAATCAAAAAAATATGTTGGCAATAATTACGCAGGTTAGAAAAAATACTAGAATGAATCAGTTGAAATAGACAAACCTAAAAAATAATCATAATTTTATTCGTACATAGTCCGCAATTGAGGTGGCTCGGGCAGTTTGGGCATGTACTAAGAATGTCTGATGACCGAATTCTTGGAAAATACTGAGTGCGAGGTAGACGTCCACTGGGCCGCTCTAGACACAGTTGGGCGAGACAAAACTCCAGAAACTGTGTGAGGAGAGGATGGGACTGCTGTGGACGGAGGCCGCATAATCAGCGCAGTGGACCGCGACCCGAATAGGACAGGGGGAAGAAGATGATGATGATGACATACTTTCATCATCATCTTCTTCCCTCAAAACTTCTTTACACACGCTTGACTTGGGGAGTGAGCTGGTGAATGCGTGACGAGAGCGTTACGAAAAGCTAGGCGAACGGTAGTTGGGAGGGAGATATAAGTTAGTGAAGATAGAATGAGTTACGTTTCGTATTTACTGTAAGGGCAAGAGAGAGAGGTGCTAGCACACATTTTCTTTCTCTCCTTCTCATATAGTCAGTTACGTTTCGTATGTCCAAGAAACAGTGCAGGCCTATTGTCTGTATCACACTGTAAGAGCAAGAAAGAGCAGTGCGCGCGCACATTTTCTTTCTCTCTTCCTATCATATAGATGGAGCTAAATGAGTTTTACTTCAGTCGTGTTTTAAAGCACACTCCTTTTTTTAAAATCAAGCAACGCAATGCGTAAATAATAATTTAGTAAGGACGCTGGCAGACGAGAGACTTTGGTTGCGGCAAATATCTCCTTGCCGCATTAATTCCGGACACGGATTTCGAAGACGCAATGTTGACGCGAACCAGTTGGTCTCAGTTTTTTTAATTTTTTTTTTTTAAATTATTTTTTTTTAAATAATTTCTAATTTACTAACCATCACGCCGATTCCCCGCAGGGGTAGGTAGATATGATAAATCGCCACTAATAGAGAGAGGATAGAACTCAAACACATGAATTTGTGAGACGATATTATGTATACGAATGTGAATGATGGAGTGTGTGCCGAGACAGAATCATGTGGCGGTCTATCCTCTCTGCGTACCTCATGAACTCTCAATATCTCCTACTTGTTTTTGAACTCTTCTATTTTTCCTGGTTTGATTATTGACTGCCTCCGTAGTTGAGTGGTTGCGATGCTTGGCTACGAAACCGAATATCGCGGGCTCAAATTTCGGTTGGTGCTAGTAAATTTTATTGATTATCCTATGTTATTTCGAAATTTCTTCATTTATGAATAATATATACTAGCTAGAAGTGTACCCGGCGTTGCTCGGGGTAATTTTTTATGCGAATACTGGGCAAGGGTCCCAACTGCTCCCATCCGTAATTTTTTACATTAACTCCACACGGGAATCCCTGAGGAAAATAATTTCTCTCGGAGCCTATGTCATCTTTGGGGATGCCGCGTGGAGGGTATTTTTAAGGAAAGGAAAGAGAGGAAGTTCTGGGAAGGAAGAAGGGTATGAGTGTGGGTAAGAAAGAATCTGGGAGTCAATATGTCTAGGAGTGACGAATGCATGAATCCATCCCTCCCACTGCAGTGCAAGTGAAAGGATCTCCCCAAATCAGCCTCTCGCGATCTGGGAACCTGGGCACACTTGCTTTGTCACCAGATGTGGCGAACCACTTTGGGTAACCTATGGCAGAGGTGATGGTTATCCATTAAATGCCTTCCAAATTCAGGTAGGCTTCGACACTTTTATAAAGACATTAACCACTGATACCAACCACCTAATGACATATTTTTGAAGTAAAACTTCTTTATGCATGCTTGATTTGGGGAGTTAGCTGGTGAATGCGTGACGAGAGCATTATGAAAAGTGTGATCGTGCGAGGCGAACGGTTGGACCTTTACACACGCTTGACTTGGGGAGGAAGCTGGTGAATGCGTGACGATAGCGTTATAAAAAGTGTGATCGGGTGAGGCAAACGGTCGGGCGAGGCGAACGAAAGTTGAGAGGGAGATATAAGTAAGTGAAGTTTTACTTCAGTCGTGTGGTCTAAAGCACACTTGTTCTTTAAAATTTGACCTATTTTCTTCTTTCGTATGGTGGGGCCTCAGGCGTTGCCATGTGGACCTCATCAATCCCGCCGGGGAATGAATGGAGCGGGCATTCGTTGACCACATGTTCGGTGGTCTGCACCGCACCGTACTCACACATCGCTGACTTTTTAAGGCCCCATCTATGCTCATGTGCGCACAACGGCTGTGGGAGCACCTTATCCTATGATGGCAGTCCAGAGTTTTCGGAGCAATGAGAACCCAGGCTGTCTCTCAGTGGGGTCTTGAACGAGATGGGCTTTTTTGTCGTTGATTGTTGATGGCTGATTGCCACTCAAGCTTCCACCTATCTTCTGGGGTGAGAGGTGTTCAAAGGAGTCTTTCTCCTTCCGTCCAGAAGGGTTTTCGAGAATTCAAGCGGCATGCCGGGTGGGAAACGACATCATCGTGCAAAGGTATTCCGCTTTTTTGAGCGCCTTCTTGTATTCCCTCAGTGTTGCAATCTCTCGCCTGATATTTGGCGGGGTTCTGTTTGCAAGTACGAGGAGCCAAGGAAGAGGAGTCAATTTTAAGGTTCTACTGATGGTTCGCATTGTGGCATTAAGCTGAACGTCGACCATGGAAGATTAAGCGCTTCTAGCCCATATTGGAGCACATTATTCAGCTGCAAAAAAACCAGGGCAATGGATGCCGTTCTGAGCGTGTTGGCGTCGCATCCCCAGCTAGTACCAGCTAGCTTACTGACTAAGTTTAGTCTTGTCCTGGTTTTTTGCCCACTGTTTCCATGTGTTTCCGGTAATTCAGGCTCCTGTCCAAAGTTACTCCAAGATAGCGGGGATGGGGGTCATGGTAAATATTTTTTTCCATCAAACTGAACACAGAGTTTTGCGTTTGCCTGGGAATTACTGAGATGGAAAGCTGTCACAACTGTTTTCGACCCATTTGACTTTGGTGCCAATTGAGGAAAAATCCTTCCATAGCTTTGAGGTCAGAATTAAGGATCTCATCTGCTGCATTGAGGGTTTTGGCTTGGTCTGTGATGGCGAAATCATCTGCGTAAGCAAATTTTCTGCCTTCAGTGTGAAGAAGATCTCGAGTATAGATGTTGAAGAGCGATGGAGCCAGCACTGAGCCTTGGGCAAGGCCATTATTCAGGGGCATTTTTTTTGCTTTTTAGCCCACCTAGAAAAACCCTGAAAGTACGGCCAGTTGGTATCCTCCATGGTGTCGTAGAGCTTGACAAGGAGGCCTTTGTGCCACACCGTGTCGTAAGCCGCAGAGAGATTAATGAATGCTGCCGCAGTCTTAAGCCGTTCATGGAAACCAGATTCGATGTGTGTTGTCAGAGCTAGCACCTGGTCATAGCAGTTACAGCCTGGTCTGAAGCCAGTTTGCTCTTGTGGAACCACTTTCTCCAGAATTGGGGTAAGTCTGCGGAGCACCACTCGCTCTAGGAGTTTGTACATGGTACTTAAAAGCGAGATGGGCCGATAGCTGTTTGGATCTTCTGGGGGCTTGTTGGGTTTGAGGATCGCAATAACTTTAGTTTTTTCCAGATATTTGGAATTACTCCAGTTTTAAAAATTTCAGTAAACAGTTTTGCGATCCATAATTTTGTCCGTGGCCCAGCGTGTTTCAGAAAGTCTGGAAGAACTCCGTCGCATCCAGCTGCTTTCCCAGCTTTTGTTGAAGTGAGGGCGATGTCTACATCATCAGCTGTAACGGCGACCACATTGTTAGGGTTCACCGGCCATTTTAGCCGTGCCGTTTTCAGAGATTTTTTGATCTGGTGGCTTATATTGTTGTCGTTTTTGAACTGCGGAGTAGTTGGTGAACAACAGCATTTGGGGACCCTTTGAGGGTTGTCTTAATTGGCTGATTTGCAGCTCCGAGTCGCCTGAGCATTTGCCATGCTTTTCTGTTCTAGTGTTCGAAACTCATTTTTTCCATTAGTTCGTTCCACCTGTTCATGCGCCCGTCATCCAGGAGAAAATCAGAAGCAGTGTCTGGGTCGTTGTTCCTTTCGTATTCAGCTAGAAGGCGTTTGCTTTCTGAGCTCCAAGTTGGGATATAAACTTTTCTGTAGCCTCTGAGGAAGAATTTCTTCGCAATTACAAACAAAAGGTTTGAAAATCGGTCGTAGAAATTCGGCTTTGATGGTATGTTATCCACAACTCTGTCAACATATTCCGAAAACTCTCGCCATTTTGCCCGCCTTAAATTCCACCGTGGCATTGGGTTACTGGAGATTAATGGAATCTGTATACCTATGTTTAGCATGACTGGCCTGTGTTGGCTATGTGTGAAATTATTCAGTACGGTTCTCGAGGCTCTCACAGGTTTTCCGTCCAGCGCTTTAGAGACAAACACAAGTCAGGCGTGTATTCACGACGCCATCGCGCAGAGAAGAATGTCCCCTTTTGCTTTTAAATTAGTTGGCAATCCTGTGCTGATGCGCAATCGGTGATTTATTCTCCAGCTTTATCGGTCGTCGAGTAGCCCCATAGGAAGTGGTGGCTGTTGAAATCTCCCACATTCACCGCCGGGTGATTGTGTGCAGGGAGTGCTGTTGTCTGCCATACTTCATCTGGAGGTTTTGTAGATTTTAAATATTGCAAGTTTTCCAACCTGAATTCCGATGGCGTGAAATCCATCCGTGATTTTTTGGGTAATATTCTGCAGCTTCGGCCTAATGTAGGTCGCAAAGCCATGTTTTGGGTATCCCCGCACTGCCGCTAGGAGATAGCCGGGATATCCAAACGTGGTGAGTAGTTTTCTGTGATATGGGTCTCCTGGAGAAGCAGAATATCGATGTTTTTTTCGTTGAGTGTTTTTAGTAAAAAGTCCACCTTTGAGAGAGATATTCCTTTAATATTCAAGGACAATATTTTCAATTGTTCTCCGATATTTAATGTTTCCCCTTGGCCGGGAGACCTTTTGGTCTTCGATTTTTTGTTTTTATTTTATTGATTTGACCTATAAAATTCCTTCTTCCGACTTGATTTACTCGACAACGTAAGCTAAAATCAAAAAAGTTATACCATGAAATTAACTCTAAGTGTGAAATAGATTGACCAGTTTGTACTACGAGTTTCCGGACACCATGTATAAGATGTACCTACTATACCATCTAAGCGTCCCTTTCTTAATCTTATTTGTAACACTTACACCAGCTTTGTATTATTTCATTTTTTTATCAACCCTTTAATATTGAATAAACAGGTGGACTAGCAGGGCAACAAAGTTGAATGGCCCATACGGTAAGCGTCTCAAAAGCAGACCTCACACCTCAGAGATGCGCAGATGAAATAATAAAAATAGCTGGCCCCTGCTGGCCGTAAATAGCTCAAGAGAGAGATAAATGGAATTCTTTAGAGGAGGCCTTCACCTTCACCTGAGAGAGGGGTTCTTGCTGATGAATAATTTAAGATACCTATATAACATTTTTCAACAAGATTGTAAATAACATTAATTATACTTTCTGCTTAGAAAGCAACAGCTTTACCAACTGAGTTAAGGTGTCTATATCCTATGCGGTCACCTTTAAGTGTATCATACTTCGACTAAGAACTACAAACAATATCTTAATTTCCTTCTGCTGAAGGTCCTGGGTTCGAGTCCCAGAGGTGCCAATATCTTTTTCTGATTTTTCTGTCTCCAGATTTTCGATTTAGTTTCGCTAATATTGTCTTCATTTAATTAAATATTACAATTTGAGGTTTTACTCATAAAGATAAAAATAAACTTATATAATCGTTCCGACACGGAGAAAGTTGCCGGCAGGCGCAATTAAAAAGTCTTTCATATGCATACCTCTATATTACACCGTAATGGATTATTGTGCCCTTGCATCACAACTATCTCCTCCGCTAAAGTTTCTCGTCTGCGGACGCCCTAAAATAATATTTATGTGTTCTATTGCGCAGTACGTATATTTTTGAATTTACCGCCTCTTTGGTTCCCAGACACAAAAAGTGTGACACGCGCATCTACCGCCTTCGCGAGCTCTTTCTATGAAGTATACAATCGATGAAAATTTCAGTGGCCGCCATTTGCGAAGCTAAGGCTTTCACAGTGAGACCCGTGCGCTTATTTCGTGTTATGTCCATTGAATCATAGTCAATCGCTGTTTAATTTAATTGTTAACCGAAGTTAAGGATCCCGTCATGATTGTGAGAGTGTTATTTTTTGTGGTGGGTGCGTTTCTGGTGGCCTGCGGCGCATCGAGCATCCGCTCTTCCGAGGTGGACAATGAAGGTAAGTTTCTGAATTTTGTTTCCTCATGGTGTTATAATTCGTTCGTTTGGGCGAGCGTTGCGTCTTACGCCCTCGGTTGTGAAATAAATGGAAGCCCGAATCAATACGGCACAGATTGGTAATGGTTGCATCTTTTGATTCTCACTCTTTATAACAGAGAAATGGCTTTGAAAAAGGGTAGTAATCGTGGGATACTTGGAAAATGTGTCACCATGTTGTATAGGTATACAGCAGCTGTCTTATGGACGTAGTACGAACCTTTTGTATTATTTATTTTATTTGTATTTTTTTGTTAAGGGTTACAAAAATAATATGCCCCACTGCCCTGAGTCACGAGCTCTATGTCACCCTTGATATTAATGACTGTTGTGCTGCCGAATTAAGTAGGGGTGGAAGAGAAAGTGCAAAGAAAACTAGTAGATCTACCCGGCCATTTATCATGGCCATTTCAAACTAATATTTTCTTTATAGTGATCACCGCGCAAACATCAACTTGGCCGGTGGGGCTAAGGCATCCACAATAAATTAATGCATGTTGTGAGGTGCGAATGAAATACTAAGGTTGGGTAGTACCTAGGTACCTTGCTAATATGAAAATCGAGATACTCTCAGAATCGCCTTGGTACAAGACCACCATTCCTTGAAATGCCGTGTGTGATGACCAGAGCTGAATAGTCAGACACTTAGATTTATATACTTCAATAAATTGGGGGTGCCATTCTCCCTCTGGCTCAGAGCTGTTAGAACTCCTACCTGCTATAAACATCGTTAAATCCATTACAATCAACTCTATTGGTATCTTGCCGGACGATGCGAAGTATTACTATATTTTCTTTTGCTATAAATGCTAACAATTATTGATCTGTAGGTAATTATTCCTTGAAATGCAACCTGCCAGTGTTTTTTTCCGTCGTGTTAGCAACCGGCTTGAAGAGGTGGGACATTATTTCTTAGATTTATCGACTACGTTGAGTCGTAAGCTAAAACATTAGCAGCTAAGTGAACGAATGCGTCAGGTTCCCATCTAGGTAGGCGTCGCTGATTCAATTCCTCTGCTGGTGATCATATCATTTCACAAGCAACATTTCCACTTATAATGATGGAATTAAGAGGAATTGAATCAGTGACCTCCGGATTCGTAGCTGTTCGCGGAAGTTGTCGGCTGGGTAGGTACCTACCTAGTATAGAGGCTAAACCATCTGCCGTGTCGAATTTTAAACCAAAATCCAACCTGCTAAAACTTCTCCCGTGTTGTATTTTGTATTTTACGGTGTCAGATTTCTCGGAACGATTTTACCCATATATAATTACTACAGGGTTTTTCAGAACTTATTTCAATTTATTAGTTTTTATGTGTATGACCAATTTTTAGTTTTTGTGTGGTTTGAGTTGTTTGTAAATTATCAACCATCAAAACATTTCCCTGAGGGGGTAGGCAGAGGATATAACGCCTCAAAACTATCTATTGACACATATTTTTAACTTCATTCATATTAATTTGTGTCTTTCACAATTAATTCATTAAAAATAATATAAAGCGTATTTGCGGCACGTTCCAGAGTGGAAGATACTCTCAGTATCGCCCTGGTATAAGACTAGGTAAGTACCTACCATTCAGAATTGAAACGTTGCTTGAAATGGCTTTAGCCGTGTTTGGTGACCAGATCTGAATAGCCAGGTACTTTCCCACCTTTCTCTTTCTTATTTCCTTCCCCTCCCCACTACCTTCAGCCTCACAACATACCCCAATTGGGGATACCATAGTCTCACTGGCTCCAGACGGGAGCAGCTATGACTCTTGTGAGGTAGGTAGGTACCTATTCACAAAAAAAGTCTTCTGTTATAGGTAATATGGTCTCAAGTATAGGTCCACACATTAGCTGATATCTATCTTTAAGTCTTCTGTTATAGGTAATATGGTCTCAAGTATAGGTCCACACATTAGCTGATATCTATCTTTAAGTCTTCTGTTATAGGTAATATGGTCTCAAGTATAGGTCCACACATTAGCTGATATCTATCTTTAAGAGCGTTTAACCAGCCAGCGGACGAAAATCCACATTTCGTCGAAAGTTGTTCTTCGGATCGTGCAGGGCGGTTACAATGCGAAAGATTAATTATTCTCCGTACCAGCTTTTTTAAATTATAACTCAATATCGAATTTATTTCAATCCAAATTAGCTTTAATTTATACCTTCATCCAAAAATGCTGAAAGGCGTGATGATAAAACTATTAAAATGGTGTACTTTTTGTAGTTATTTTTTGATTATAAGTATTTATCATTTTTCAATAATGTCTAAATTTAATAAGAATGTTAAAAAAATCTGAAATATATTAGTTTGTAAGTGCGCAAATAAATACACAAATGGACCAATTTTCGTCAAGAAACACATGTACGTACATATTTTTTAATGATTTTATTGAAACTAAAATTAAAATTCTAATACATAACTCTGCTAGATAATGTATTGATTTATTTTACTGCATGATTACATTATTTGAAATGGGTGTGGTATAATACAAAAACTTTTTTGAAAATTGAACAAATCCGCCAACGACCTATGGAATAACCTTATTAAACTAAAAATTAAAAAAAAATCTAAAATTTATTACATACGAATGCTAGATAAAAGAACAATCTTTCGAAATCCATTTATAATTTTTTGTGGAAAAGAGTCAATACGTCTAAAAACTTTTTTGAAAATGACGTATTTCCGGCTTTCTCTGGTAATGCCCTCTTAATACCCGGCTTTGCCCGAGTTTCAACTCTTTTATTATTGAAAATTTGAAAAATGACAAACAAGCGGTAGGTACCTACCTACCTAAATGTGAATAATAGTTTGTCTTGTTATTTTGACATTTGATTGTTTTGAAGGCTCATAGCTCATTGTGGAAATGACGCTGCGAGCTGAAAATAGTGACATTGACTCAGAAATTTCTGACAGAAAAGACTACAAATTTCACGTCGCTGGAGTTCGCCAAAAAAACGGATTTTCTGTTTTAGAATTGAAATGATTCCGTTTTTTTTAACCCCCGACCCAAGGAGCGGTGTTAAAAGTTTGACTTTCTGTGTGTCTGTCTGTGACATAGTAGCTCCTAAACGAATGGACCGGTTATGATGCGTTTTTTTTTTGTTTGAAAGCTGACGTGATCGAGATGGTTCTTAGCTACAATTCATGAAAATCTGTTCAGGCGTTTCAAGGTTATCAGCTCTTTTTTGAGTCGGGGGTTGCTTAAAATTTTTTTCTTATTTTTGTGCGTATATTTGCAATTCTTATTATTACATTGTAATATAGCCTATATATGTATATAGGGCATGAGCTTAGTGTGGTGGTCGTGAAAATGCAAATGAATGTTAGGTATTAATGCGAAATTTGTATGCAATAAAAATACATAAATTATGGATAATAATTGTAGTTTTTTTTTGTTATTAGTTTTTGGGGTATTATGCCGTGTTGAGCTACCTCCTTCTTTAACCAACGTTTCGGACAGCGTTGCAGTGTCCATCATCAGGGCAGATGTGTAATAAAATAAGTTAGGGGTGATGTTTGTACTTATGAGCGATACCGTGTCGCCAGCTCCACTCCTTTACGAGCTGGCGCTACAATATACTACAACATTTTTTTTTGCGTTTAGCCTTGATGTAACCGTCAATTACCGGATACCAAGAACTATTGAGCTTTGCTCCGTCGTCTCTATTAATATTTATAGGATTTTGTGAATTTCAATTGCCTTCGTAATCAGGCGTGCTCTAACTATTACACATCTGCCCTGATGATGGACACTGTAACTCTGTCCGAAACGTTGGCTAAAGAAGGAGGTAGCGCAACACGGCACAATACCCCAAAAACTAATAACAAAAATACTTTTGGCCGTGAAAATCTAAAATCGTATATAATTTTTTTTTTCTTTTCTTTATTCATTAAATAACTTTTTATACAGTTTTTACAGGTTGTTCGACTACCACGCTAGGCACATGCCCGTATTATGGTAGTCGAATTATTAATATATAATTATATAAATGTAAGGATTGTTATTGGTTAATTAATATATAGTTTAGTTAGGTACAATGTTTTTATATAACAACGACTCCTTTAAGTGGTTTCAATAAGGTAGATTTATATAATAATAAACATATAAATAAACTATTCTTATTGTAGGCTGCTGTTTTGCTAAATAAAATAGGTACGTAAATACATGATAAGTAGATAAATAAATAATGACTACTTGTGGAGATGTTGAAAATAAGTCATCCAAATATAAATATTATTATGATAATTATCAAAAGTTTTTTTTTTTTTGAATTTGAATTTGAATGTAATAAAAATTAAAATTAATAGTGGTAAAGCAAATTTACTAACTTTAAAGTAAACTTAACTCGTTGACTTCAGGCATTTTTTAAAATAGTTCCTCCCCTTTGTAAATAACCAATCCTGTACACTTTTGCTATAAAGCTTATCCGTTTTTGATTTCCTAGTATCAATACTCAGTGAGTTGGACATTTTGGGGGCAATATAGGAGAACTGTCGCTGTGCGAAAGTTGTTTTAGTCGTAGGAATTATGCATTTTAGGTGTGACGAGTACCGAGTGTGAATTTTGTTTTGTGTTTTTTCCATCAAATCATTTTTCCATAGGAATATGAGAATTGTCTTTATGTATAATTGTCGAATGTCTAACACTGTGAATTTTTTATAAAGTGGTTTTGATGGGTGTGATTAGTGTTGGGTAGGACACGATATCAGGATGAGTTTGTATGAGGTACTCAAATAACGAAATGAGGTGTTGAGGTGTCCCACCTCATTTGAGGTGAGGTGTTTCACATAACAATAATCTACAATAAAAAAATATAAAAAAAAATAAAAAAATTTGGAGCAGGTGGTACTCTTGTGCGGTCTCGCTTAACAATAATTTAGAATAAAAAAATAAAAATTTCGGAGCAGTTTGGACGCTTCTGCGGTATTTACAATATATGAATGGCTTACCCCATCACCACCTCACGGTTCTAATACAAAAATGTCATAGAATATACAAACACTTCACGCCTCACCACCTCGTACATTTGTCCCAAACTATGCGTGACATGACATGTAGTTTAATACATCAACCACCTCACACCTCACCTCATATTTGTCCCATACGTGACAACATGACATATAGTCCAATACACCAACCACCTCACACCTCACCTCATATTTGTCCCATACGTGACAACGTGACATGTCATGTAGTCCAATACACCAACCACCTCACACCTCACCTCATATTTGTCCCATACGTGACAACGTGACATGACATGTAGTCCAATACACCAATCACCTCACACCTCACCTCATATTTGTCCCGTACATGACATGAATGTAGTCCAACAAAACAAACCACCTTACACCTCATTTGTCCCCCTTTCATATTTGTAGTAATACAAAGAAAAAGAGTTGGTACAAATACATATTGTGAGGTGGGGGGACATTTTACGTGTTTGGATGGGACATTTAAGGTGCCTCTTGTATGAGGTGCTCAACACTAGGTGTGATGGGTTACGTTTGAATATTATCCTTAGCAGATTGTAGTGTTAGTAATAATAATAATTGTAGTGTTCCAATTATATTCTCCCTATCTACCCTGTCGGGAATATGACAGGGTTTCTAGTCATGATAGTGTAAGAACGGCAACGTTAGTCATTTTCTTCCTGTGAAGTCATACTAGGGAAATGTAACTCAATGAATCATCGGGTAGTTACCTACCTACTCGTTGAAGGAGCGATGTTCATTGCACTTGTATAATAACAATTAATTCGTTTTTTTTTAATTTGTTCATTTTCAGAAGCTATAGTAATATTTTATACTTATTAAATCAATATATTTAGTTCAACCGAAATTCAAAAATCAGAGTGTGAAATTCACACGCGGTAGAAGTGAAACCATCAGAAAAGTAAATTAGACAAGAGTGGGAAGGTTACGAAGCACCGCCCAAAGAGGAGACTTATTATTTATTATACTATCTCATTCTCGCAGACTAAATAATATAGATGTACCTATGTGTTTTTCTCTTTTTAGTGGCGCTATTTTTCGTTTTATTGAGTTTCAAATCACAACGGTGCTAAAGAAGTTTTCGCTTCAATAACAAGGAGTCATGGAGAATTTGACAAAATATTGGAAGGGAAAGAAATGAAAGTAAAATTTCTTTAGCACTGTTGTGGTTTGAAACTCTATGAAACGGAAACGACACTAAAAAGAGACAAACACATACATCTATATGATTTATCGTGCGAGAGAATGAGATAGAATAAAACTTTACCGCATTAGCCGCTTTGATTATGAGCTCACTTTTCAAGGCTTGGTTGAGATTGTGTGAGTGAAAGTTTCACTTCTAGCGCGTGTGAACTGCACTCGATTTTTTTGAAGTGAAAACTTTTTAGCACCGTTGTGATTTGAAACTCGATGAAACGAAAAACAGCGACGCTAAAAAGAGACAAACACATGCATCTATAGGATTTAGCCTGCGATACAATGAGATAGTATAATCGGTCTCCTCTTTGTGCGGCGCTTCGAAGCCTATTAATCTCCTCTTTGTGCGGAACTTCGTAGTCTTCCCACTCTGCCTACTTTAGTTTTTTGAAGGTTTCACTTTTACCGCGAGTGAATTGCACGCTCTGTTTTTTTTTTATTTTTTTAAATTTTATTATTTATGTGTTTTTCCTGTGCCTTAGACAGGTGTTTTAACAAGTGTGTTACCAGGTTTAATAATGAATAATAATTATTCTTGCAGCGTTCAGTATCACCCTGTTATACCGTTCTGTAAACTCGTATGACCAGTTCTCGTAAATACAAAATGTCACCCGAGATTTTGCTTTTTACCGAAACAGAACTCGATTTAATTATGTATAATATTCTGCGAAACTCGCTCGGGAATAATTTAATATTGGTAATCGAATTATAAACATTTATATTCAACAATTTCGAGCAAACTTCAGGGAAATTATTTTATAATATAATAATAATAATATTTTGCATTTGAATTCAATATTTATAAACAATTTTCGGGTGAAATGCAGATCCCGCCAATGCCTGGAAATTAAATAAAAAGGCACTTTCAAAAAAGTGTGGAAAAGCTGAATAAAACAAAAATTAAGGCACGCTCGGCAAAATTGAGGGAGATACAACCGTTCAAAGTATTTAAAATTTCACTTCGCGAGATGATATTGACAATCCGTTCGCCATTTTTTCATTGCTTATGTTGGATCCCAGAATAAGTACGCCAGAATCACAAACCATGTTACTCAAACCAAGCGTAGCCGCTAAACCACTTGAAAACTGGGATGTTTTTCTAGCCTTGACGTGAGTAGGCGTTATAAAGGGGCACTTTTTTTTATCACAAACCATGTTTAGCGTATTAGGTTATGACAAAATGGCGGGCGGACTGTCAAATCAACTCGCGAAGTGAAATTTTAAATACTTTGAACGGTTGTATCTCCCTCAATTTTGCCGAACGCGCCTTAATTTTTGTTTTATTCAGCTTTTCCACACTTTTTTGAAAGTGCCTTTTTATTTAATTTCCAGACGTTGGCGGGATCTGCATTCCTCCCCAATTTTCTTGAATATTCATGTTACAGGAATCACAGCGAGAGTTGATGCGAACACATTTCTCACAGAGATGCATTGCTTGCATACAGTGCGTTTTAAACTTGTTTTCGACTTTTTTTATACATTAGTTTCACACAGGAGGCCCTGAGGAAAATAATTTTTCTCAGGGCCTATGTCATCTTAGGGGATGCGGTGTGGAGGGTTTTTTAAGGAAAAGAAGAGAAGGAAATAGGTGGGTAGGAATTCGGGGGTCAGTTTGTCCAGGAGTGACGGACGTTTGAATCCATCCCTTCTGCGGTGCAAGGCGATGGGTCAAGGGATTCTGGCTGGAAAGGTCAAATAACCTCCTTAACCAGTCTATCTCGATCCGGCCCGCCGCGCTGCAGGTGGGCAGGCACATCGGTCGCCAAGACCTTGACAAACGTAACCTCTTGAACACGGGGACCCCTGCTAAGTCACCAAACGTAGCGAACCACTTGGGGTGACCTATGGCAGAGGTGTCGGTTATCCAATAAATGTTTCCCCTGGCGGCAGTACTCATACCCGCCGCCCAAAATGCAATAATAATAACATAAAACTTTTCTTTCATTCGAATTTGATCAAAGTCTATAAGACGACTGTTTCTCGGTGACGTTTACCAAAGACATCATTGTCGGAGGTGCATTTCGATGATTGGAGTTCTCTTACCGAGGCGATACTGATAGTATCTATAATATTATCACAGTTGATTTGTCGAGTCTGAAGGTTGCGCGTTCTATTCCCGTCGTGGTGCAAAAATACTACATCGAGATCGGTAGTTAGGAGATGAACCACCGAACAGATAACACTCACTAGAATTGCCTTCCTTATAGATTTGAATGAAAACTAATGTCGCTACTGACTAATAGCTTTTGGTTATAGTTCATTGAGCACGCGCTCTATCTCTTACTTTTGTATTTAATAATGATGCGTGGTCCCTTGATCGTCTCTGGAGGCCTTGAGTCGTTTGGAAGGAGAGCTCCTTGGATGACTTATTTTGTTTCCAAAGAAAGTGAGTCGTTCGCACAGTAAATTTGAGGTTATACTCTGAATAAAACATTTGTGTTGAATTACTGGTATCGAACAGTATTAATAGGCTTGCGTTTGCGTGGTTGAATTTCAGAACCCAGCTACGAGTGCATGTCGGACGCCACGCCATTCGCGCCGCGCCACAAATAACATCTGTGTACGTGGAATTTCGCACAAAGCTACTGTTATAGTTCGGTTTCTAATTCAAGAATTCGACACAAGATGTCGCTTCTTCCGTCAGCAGCTCGCATGTGGACGTTTCTTCCCTAGGTATAACTAGTACGGATTTATAGAATTTAAGTACCTTTCCGGATATGGAGAAATTACTTATGGCGTTATTGCCTGTCACGTTACTTCAACTCGGTGACTAGCTGTCACTGGATTACAGTGGGTTCGAGGAACTGGCAATATTTGGAACCAGTTCTTATCGGATTTATTAAATGCCTACCTACACTCAAACTGGGCGAAGCGGAAATAAAAGCAGCTCGCAGAGCCTAGCAGTATTGTTTATTGCTTGTAAAGTTCAGATAAACTAGCGATAACGAGAAATGATTGTGGATGCTGGCTGCAAGACTTAGAAATGGAATAAACACGAGTTTTAGAAAAGAATTGATGACAAAAAGCTAGTAAAATCACAGACAAAATGATACAAAGACAAATTTGTTTTAGAATATTGAGATAAAATGCTACACAGGCGTTAAATTGAAAGTAAAAGAGTCCATAGAGAGAAATGAATAAAGATGCATTTAAATATAAATGACAGATAGAAAATGAAGAGATTTTTTGTTGTAAATAGGACGATGCAACATTAAAAATGTTTAAAAGGCAGTTATGTGTTGTAAATTTAAAGCTCTATTTAGCAGAGTTATCGTGAAACGCGCCAACATTGCTTTTCCTATATTCTTATGTATTGTATGGTTTGAGCATCGCTGCATGTTGGTCTGGGTGTGGTGAATGCAAAGTTTTAGGACCATTATTGTATAGTTTGTAGCTCACCTGCCGTCACGGATATTGGCCATAAATACACTTTTTTATACACGTCATGTGCACAGCTCAAAGTGCTAGAAATTTCAAGTAAGCAGGTGTCAATAATAAAATATTAACCTGGTTAAATAATAACTAGTCGAATTTAATGTTTCAAAGACCCAGTCATGTCTGATTACGACTAAAATGGAAGGAAATGAGAAGTAGTCTCCTTCAACGGAAGCAATTTTCCCAACATACCTTCCATTGATATGCTTGGTGTAAATTTAAGTGACCAGCTCAGGTACGGGGGCTCCATCGAAGCCAGAATCAATCAAAATCAGCCTCAGAGGCTGGGCGTACTTACTGCCCACCATTTTCCCACGGCGTTCTAAGCAAAGAGATGGTTTTCTCCCTCACCGTGCACTTCAAGACTCGAATTTTTTTGTTTACATATAAAGGAAGCTACTTTTTTTCAAATTACTCTAGACCCCCAATGTCTGTATGCGAGTGCGTACATGGTGTTAGTTATGTATACAACTTGAATCACTTCTTTTCAAATCTATTTATTCGTTTAAAAACAACACAAAATTACAATTTCAAAGCGTTGTTAAAATAGAAAATATTTTAGTTGAGATAAACAGATTTAGACTAACGGAAACAAAGCTTGCCGTTTGAATTGTGCTCCATTGATGTTAAACATATCGATATTCAAAGTGATTCTATTTAAAACAACAAAACAGCTCTCCTGAATGGTATGACCATTGGCAAGTTAGTTTTGCAAGCCGGCAGATAAAACAGTCTATGCTGTCGGTGACTGAGATAACCATCGGGAACACAGAAACTAATGTTCTCTATTATAGTCGATTTTTCGAACCATCCACGAATCAGTTTGAAGAAATGTGTTACAATGAGCACATCCCTTCTGACCCGTAGATGGTTCATACCGAGCCTGCCCAAGAGACGGTTGGTAGGGTAGAGCCATGGATAGTAGCCATACTCCTTTCAGGTAGAGAAATGTCAGAAATTTCTACTGAACCTTCTCCAACATGAGGGAATACTTCACTTGGTGTGGGCTCCAAACCACCGATCCACTCTCAAGCCTACTCCTAACCAAAAGCATTGTATACGAGGGTGGACCCAAGACAAAAGTAAACGGAATTTCGTTAAAACTTCTTTATTTCTCAATATTTTTACATCAAATTTTGGTCACTTTCAAAGTATTCTCCATTGACCACAACGCACTTCTTCAAATGCTTCTTTTATTGTTTAAGACAGTTTTATTTCACTTATCGGGATGTCCTTTAGGCCTTCCAGCGATTTTTGTTTTACCTCCTCCACAGTGGCAAATGGCAAAACGCTTTCCTTTCATGTCCCTTTTCAGTGTGGGGAGCAAAAAGAAGTCACAGGGGGCTAGATCACCTTGGAAAAAAATTCAGGGTCCTCTTCGAGCTGATTTTGAAGCTGAAATCATGCCTGAAGTCGACGTTCCCTTTGCTTGTCTGTGAGAAGGCGAGGGACAAATTTGTCTGCGGGCAAATCTTCGGTTAAAATCCCCTGAATTGAACTCCATGACATTCCAGACATCTCACAGTGTTGATCAATGGTTCGACGATGATCTTCACGAACGATGGTATTGATTTTGTCAACGTTTTCGTCAGTTTTTGACGTTGAGGGGCGTCCTGAACGGGGTTGGTCTTCAATTAACATTTCTCCATTTTTAAAACGTGAAAACCACTCGTAGACTCTGGTTTTACCTAGGGCTGCATCCCCACTAGAGGTGGGTAAGTTCTGCATTTTTCCGGAAGCCTCCGAGACTTGCTTCCTTTTAAAAGTACACGAGTTCTAGGAGCAGGTCCCGGGTCCGAGTTCTTAGGTGCGGACTGGGCACTGGGTATTGTTGCGGCGCACCGAAACGGGACGCACGGGTTCAAAGAACTCGGAACCAGGACCTACTCGTAGAACCCACACGAGAACTCAGAACCCCGGAGTCGGACAAGACCCGTACGAGAACAAGGACCCGTCACCCGTGCAATGTAGGTACATTCAATGTATCTACACTGCACGGTCTTTTATTGAGAATTTAAATAAGTAAATTAATAAGCTGTAATGCTTTACTATAAACTATTATTTTATAATGCACGTCACCCGTTGATTAACGATACCAGATAAGACGCTCTAATTAAAAACTATTCCGTGTCTAGCCGAAGCGGTCACGCACGTGTGTGTCGATCAACGAACAGCGATCGAATGAACGCCCAGCGCCCAGCAGTGTCATAGTTGGCCGGCCGCGGGTAGCGGGGAGTGTCGGGAACTCACCGAGACCCGCGACTCATGAGTGGAATGGTGAGTGACGCCGGACCGTGGATCGCGGAGCA
The DNA here is from genome assembly GCA_917880885.1 of Limnephilus marmoratus. Taxonomy (NCBI): domain Eukaryota; kingdom Metazoa; phylum Arthropoda; class Insecta; order Trichoptera; family Limnephilidae; genus Limnephilus; species Limnephilus marmoratus. Next base: position 3,669,826 of record OU862935.1, read on the forward strand.
AGCCGGCGGCCACGGGGTGAGTCAGGAATGTATGTTCGCGGCGTTCGCGCGAGTCCGGGAGTGGGCGGAATGAATGGATTGTGTCGCGATTCACGTAGCTTGGAACAAGGCGCTTGGGTTTAAAGGAACCCGGGACTTGTATTCGAGTGCGGTTTTCGCGCTTCGGCGTTGAGTTGCTCGGACCGCCGGATTACCGCCGGATTTATTTGGATGCGGAGAGTACTGGGACTGGGCCGGGTTCTCTGGGAGTAGTCGATTTGAAAAAGGAGTGGGAGTAGGAACCGCTTCCCGCAAAGGAGCGGATCACATGAGCCCATTCCAGCTGAACTGACACATCGCTAATCCCCACAAGCAGTCAGCATTACAATAGTTGCCGATTTCCCCAACAGGAAACAAAATCGACAATCTGCCATCACGTTTTCGCCGAAATGGAAAAAGGTTTTTTAACAAAAAAAATTCTCAAGGGCGAATCGGTGCACAGCGATACAACTTCGTTCACTGACTCAGGAGGAGTGACCCTAACGGATACCTGGTCGAAAAATGTGTTCCCCCATTCTTCCTCTCCACCACAGCGCAACTCCCGTTAATTTTGGGTCCCCCCTCGTAGTACTGTGAGAACCCTTATCCCCCATTATGCCCCGTTTAGGGATGCCATAATCCCACTGACTCCGTGCAGTTGGGACTCTAGTGCGGTATTCACGTTTATAATAAATCATCCAATTCTAGAAACATATTGCTATGTTGTTATCTGATCGCACCACTCCTTATTTGGTATAATAATGGTGTTATGTTTTTCCACTGAACAGATTATTCCTAGAACTGTTATGATCTTTACCGATTTGAAAGCAAAACTAATGTCGCTGATTTGCCTAGAAGTTCTTTCTACTCCAGCAAAATAGCCTAGTCCTTAAAGTCTATGTATTCGGTTTTCGGAACAACTCGTATAGGTCTCATAGAAATCGTTGCATCGTCCTTACTATCATAGTGAGAAATATGATATAAACGGTTCCATGCCTACTCAGAACCACCTCAGAAACGTCATTAAAAGCTATGGAAAAATAATTTTAAAGTAGCCGGTAACCCTAACATGACTTAACCTATTTAACCAATTTTTTATTATTTTTTATCGTCACTCTTAATGACCTTTCTGAGGTGATTCTGAGTTGGCAGGTCACCGATATAAACAGTGTTAGACAAAAAAACACCATGCTTTATATTCAAATTCCTAAACTAACCTCAAAAGAGGTACAATATACACATGCACCTTTATGAAACCAAAACCAAATCAAAATTTGAAATATATTTACGACATTTTGGGATTTTTTTATTTTTATTAATTTAACGTTTGTAATACACTATTGTCTAATAAAATATGTATGTGTTTTTATTATTTTTTTATTATCAGTAATTTTAGTTAGAAAAAACATAAGGTGAGCCATTTTTAAAACTTTTTTTTATTTCAAGACTCAACTTTTTTTTTGTACGAAGCTACATTTATTTGAACGACTCGAGACCCTCCAATGTCCGTGCATACGGGGTTAGCAAGCAGTATGCAAGTACTTACATTAATATTATACAAATACTCTTAGAGACTAGACAGGTCAGAAAAATAATAATTTGAAATTGTATTATCAATTCCGCCAGAAGTAAGGAAAAAATGAGCTAACTTCGAACGCACGGGCGAGCCAACAATACAATACATATCCAACTTCTTATCTTCGGTTTGTTTAGCATTACAATCACTGCGTATGACACGTCCCGGCTATATAGGGCAGTAAACATATGACTTCATTAATTTATTGCAGACAGATGGTTTATCCATTCATACATACAAGGAAGTAAGTGTTGCTAGGTATGCATAACCATTTTAGAATACATCATGTTTACTGTTCGACACGCTTAACTTTATGGTTGGAATATTAGTGTCAAGTACATACCTGGACCAAAGGGATACCTCTTCACTTCCCTTAGCTTTAAACATACCTCTATTTGGAGATGTCATAGTCCCATTCGCTCCGAACAGTCGGGATTCCTGTGTGACTCGTATCACTTTTCACTTTGTTTTTTGTTGACCATCACGTCGGCAATTTTGAATTTTTGAGATACTCATATTTCCCTTTTTGAAGTGAAACTTCTTTAGCTCCGTTAGAGTGATTTGAAATTCGGATGAAACTGAAATGACGCACTACGGCACCTGCGAAGCATCAAACTGCGCTCAAGGCTCCTATTGGTTGGGATATAAAACGGAAACGACGATAGGTCTGCGCTCCTTGGGCGCTTTGTTTTTTTTACGGGTCTTCGGAATATAATACGGTAAAATCGTGCCTCGCCGAGCACGTCCCATAGCGCAGCAGTATAGTGCGTCGTAAATCTCAACGGCCAGAGAAATCCAGCGGACGGAGGTTCGAATCCTACGAAATCGAAAAAATATAAACATTTTTATTTTTGTAAATCAATATCCAATCTACAAACCACTTTAAAATAAACAGGCAAAGCGACATCTAGCGACTTTCTAGTTTCATTTTTCTATCGCCTGTGAATTACACACTACAATTTTTTTTAGTTTATTCATCAAGTTGTCATCAGCTGTAATGCATAATGGTCTCGCTGTTATTCTGGTTTATTGATCGCAATTTGATTAAATAATAAAAAGGGCCGAGAACTAAAGCTCTTCAGTAGCTACATTATTAGTTCCACACATGAGGACCTGAGGAAAATAATATCCCTCAGGGCCTGTGTCATCTTAGGGGGTGCTGTGTGGAGGGTTTTTTAAGGTAAGGAAGGAGGGAGGGGAATAGGTATCAGGGGTGAGTAGAAATCTGGTGATCAGTATGTTCAGGAGTGACGGACGTATGAATCCATCCCTCCAATTGCGGTGCAAGGTCATGATTCTGGCTGGGATTCCAAAAGACCTCCCTTAACCAATCGCTCGATCCAGCCCGCCACGCAGTCAGTGGACAGACCTCACCCCGTTAACACGTGTTTAAAGGATTCAAGCGATATGGGAAGGATAACCTGTGGTGTACCACAGGGATCTGTTCTTGGGCCACTATTATTCCAGATTTAATAACTAACAATCAGGTCGTTTCTCCGCAGGGGTACGCAAAAGGTAACTGCCACACATCTGTCCAGGCACACACTCCTTGCTTTATTCACATTCGTGCATTGTCTCATACCAAACATACTTCCTAATTTATGTATCTAAATGAAACACAATAGTGTTCGTAAGAGTATCCATGAGTTAGTTGAATACTCGCAGACCGTCGGATTTGAGCATTCACACCTTTGTGTAATTGTGTCGAATGAATTCTCAAATAGCTAAGGTGTTTTATTGAAACAACAGCTTATCACCTGTAATGGTACTTCTCAGTAAATTATTTATTCAAAGTAAACAAAGTGTGAGGTGTTTTGCTTTAGTGGCAACATCCTGTTTGTTTATTAGACCGATTTTGAAACGATAGCGTACTTTCTTTGCTTGTTTTTGATATATGCATATTAATGTCTTTAAAAAATTATTGAAGAAGGCATAATTTTTATTCTGGCTGTGAGGCATGGAACTTTGCAGATGAAGGAATAAAATAGACTGATTGCTGTGGAAATGAGATCTCTGAGGTAAAATCAGTACTTTATTGCGAATGATGACAGCCTCCGTGGTCGAGAGGTGAGGCTCTTGATGTAGTAGGAGGTGATTAATTTGTGTTATTTCACAATTAATTCGTTAAAAATAATATGTAGTATATTTGCGGCATGTTCCAGAGTGGAAGATATCCTCAGTATCGCCCTTATGTACTACCACCATTCAGAATTGAAACGTCAATTAAAATGGCTTTAGCCGTGTTTGGTGACCAGATCTGAACAGCCAGTTACTTCCCCACCTTTCCCTTCCCCATCGCCTTCCCCTCCCCACTACTAAAATGTAAATATTTGGGCAATCATGACTGTCTTATTGTACATAAAAAATAAAAAAAAGATTTAGGAAATCTGAAAAGAATGGCCTATGACTCTCTTTTATTTTTATTATTTGAATTTTATTTTAGTAATTTGTACATTTAAGTTTACAAATTTCTAATTGATTATAATATTTCATATTGCAGTTTTTTTTTTTTTTTTTTTAATTATAATATTTTAAATTCACAAAATTTTTGAAATCACAAAAGTTTTTGTTTTATGTAGCTCCTACAATCCATCTTGAACTTTTCAATTGGTGAGGACTTAAGAGTTTCTGGTAGTGTGTTATATAACTTAATTCCTTTGTACAGCAGACTGTTTTGCTTATTCGTTTTGTCCTTTTTGTTTAATCTTATTTCCTTGCAAGTCCTTGTGTAATGTCTGTGAATGTCCTTATTGTATACGATTTTATTTGTGAAGTATTTTGGTAACATGTTGTTTAATATTTTGTGAATAAATATCAACGTGTTCAAGGTCAGTATTTGTTTCACTGTTAACCAATTAATCTCTCTGCCTACCCGTGAGGAGAAGCGGCGTGATATTCAGTTAGTAGAGCTATCGATAATCCAGTTGATTAGTCAGACATCTCCGAAAAATGGAAATTTGATTTGATTGCAGTTATATGTGTTAGTGTACCCTCTATCTGGTACAATACTCAGATTACTCATAAACACCGCCAAATCAATTATAACGCGCACAAACTTAATGTGTACTCATACTAATTAATGTACGGGACCGTTATGCCTCCTGGTGTTATTTTATATCATATTTAATAAAAAAAAACAAAAAACTATACCTATACCTATTTTTAAAACTACCTATTTTTAAACTATACCTATCTTCTGCGTTTATCTAATTTATTAAAATTGAGTGACAGAAGAACTGTTTTCGATCTAGTATTTTTATTTAAAATCCTGCACAAACAGCCCTGAAGTCTTGGCGCTCATAAATTTTAATGTGCCAGCCAGAAACACAAGGTCAGTACTACCGTTTTATTGTGGCAATACTACGACCATGTTCCATTTCAATACACCACTTCACAGAATACAAAACTTAGGCAATATGTTTTCGCACGTAGATTTATGGAATGTGTCGCTGAATAAATATAAGTATGAAATAATAAATCATTTATCCTCTTTAAGATAAGTTATTTGCATGTATTATATACAAATGTATTTTTTCATTGTTACAATATTGTAATATTTAAATATCGTAGCATTTATTTTCGTTTTATTATTTAAATATCTACATATGTCTTTCTCAACTATTTCTTTCTGTTTTACAAACTCAATAGAGCTTTATTTTTCATGTTGTTGCTATACACTATGTTATATTATGTAAAAGCCGAAAGGCGTTAATATTATAATTAAATAAATATGTAAAACATAGACACGTGTAAATAATATTTGATTTACGGTGAGCATTCTAATTTTGCTTTCCCCATTATCTCAAAACTTAGTATTTGGAGATATCTGACTAATCAACTGGACGATCGATATATTATTGGGAGCAACAAAGAAATAGAATCCATGTCCACAAGGTTGGGAACGCAGTGCCTAACCACTGTGCCATTGAGGTCACCTACAACATACATAAAACACGGCTTGCAAAGTTTACTGATATGAGGGATATTGCTATCAATAAAAATGAATTAAATAACGATAAGTGATAAGTTAATGAAATTATTATTAGTAAGGCAGGATTATTTACATTGGGAAAGAAGCCGATATCAAATTTGTTTATTTTGCTTTATGATTATAAATGTTATTGGCACACCTTTTTGATTCATATTTTCTAGCGGGTGATGTGATTTGAACCGTTTGCTTTCAGATATAGCCCAGATGTGGCAGTTTCCAAAACCCATTGAAAGTGATTTTTAGTATCTCATCATTCCGTTGAAGCCAGAGTCAAGTCAAGTTTCTCAGAAGCTGGGCGTACTGTACAGAGCCCGCAGATAGTACACAACTGCGGACCATGTACAAGTTGCAAGTGCGTCCCACTATTGAATTTGGCAGCCACCACTGGTCTGGAGCCACAAATTTCCTGAAAAAAAAAACCCTTGGCTCTGTGCAAAAACGGGAGGTCCGTTTGATAGATACCCATATTTAACAAGCGCATTGCTATCTTTGGAGTTGGAGCGTCAGGTAGTATGCTGCCCTTTGTTCTACCGGTATTATAATGGAAGATGCTACTAGGAACTAGAGTCATTGATCCCTTCGGCACCGGTGCATAGTCGGAAAACACGGCAAACGCGCGCCCTACATATGTACACGGTTGACATTTGTCACATGAGAAAGGGTCGTTCTACAAATAGTTCTTGAGTTCAACAGCTTGGATGTCGAATGATTTGCCGGCCTCTGTGTTTCCTCCCTCCTACAACATTTTTCCTCTCCTCAAAAAGACCCTCCACACAGCATCTTCAAAGATGCACATAGGCCTAGAGGGAAACCAATGATTCCTGACATTCTTTGGAGTAAAAAATGTGAATGAGATTTTGATCTCCGGTTACTTTTTATTATTTTTTTTTATTAAAAAATACTTCTACATCTAGTCACTGATCACTCAGCCGAGTAGACGACCAACCCCTCAACACGCTAACCTCTAACTATATATCCAATACCTACTGATTTTTTTAAATGTTTTTAGTTTTTAGGTAAGGAGAATATATGACGCAAATGTGAATGAAGAGGAAGTCGGTGACGCCCGAGAAAGACATGGCACGACCAAGTAAATGAGATACTTGAGTCGGGCCATGTCAAGAGTCAGAATAATAGAAGAACATTTATTAAACGATGTATGAATGTGTGCCAAGATCGAGTTGTTTGGCGTGCCGTCCTCTCTGCCTAGCCCTGCGGAGAAATGGCGTAATGGTTAGTTAGTTAATATAGTATATTTGCGTTAATATAGTATATAGTATTTTGCGGCACGTTCCAGAGTGGAAGATACTCTCAGTATCGCCCTGGTGTAAGACCACCATTCAGAATTGAAACGTTACTTGAAATGGCATTAGCCGTGTTTGGTGACCAGATCTTTATAGCCACCTTCATTTTCTCTATCTCCTTCCCCTCCCCATTACCTTCAGTCTCACAACATACCCCAATTGGGGATGCCATAGTCTCACTGGCTTCAGTTGTGCGGTATTCATATATAAAAAGAAAAAAAAGTTAGTTTAGTTGAAAAAAAAGTCACACGCGACCAAAATTTCATTTACATTTTTTACTTCAAATAATGTCAGGAATCGCTGGTTAAAATGAGTCAAATACGTCCCAGTATAAATATTTTTAATCTCTTAAATTATAATATTACGTGATTTCACACGGGTCTGCGCTGGTTATGAAATAAAATAAACGATTTGAGGAAAAGTGATTTTCTTGGGAACTAGCATTGACTAAACAAAATATAAATTTGTCAAATTGTGTAATTTGAGTTGTTTTAGTTTTCGATCGTTTAATTTCATAGTAAAAGTTAAAATTAACATAAACGCGTATGTGATGTCATTTTGATGTTTGTGCGAAATGCTTGCCAAGAATCTAGTATTTCAATATAAGTCTAGACCTAGACATTTATTATTTTTATTTAATAATTTATTTATTTATTTACGCCCTTTTACGGGGCTTTTACATAAGTATGAAATTTACAAATTACACTATGATTAAATAATATATAAATACTATTTATTTAACAAAGAAATATAATAGGTTTTTGTAACGCAATATATTATATTATTTATTGTACATAACTGAACTGCCTCAGTAACAGTATTTTGTATTTGTTTAAAGATAAATTGAAGATGTCCACTGACTTGGTATAATTATTTCCCTCCATTAGTATTCTGGGCAAAGAGGAATACATATGGTAGTTAGTTCCAGAATTTCTGCACTGAAATAAATCCTGACTTCTGGTATTACGTAGTGGAATCCGGAAGCTTATCAATTCTAGCAATACCGGACTGTCAACTAAATCATTTAGAATTTTATATAGAAATATCAAGTCAGTGTAAATTCTTCCGTCGGACAATTTGAGCATATTCATATCATTTAAAATAGTGTTGTAGTTCAACATAATTGCTGGAATACCCATTTTAAAATTTAGAAAACGTAAGAATTTGTTTTGTATTCTTTCAACAGCTTGTACATGTATACTATAATTTGGATTCCAGACGGGAGAATTGTACTCAAGTTGACTTCTAACATAGGCAAAATATAACATTTTAATACACTTTATATTGTTAAAATACTTGTTTACTGGCCAGTTAAACTTTATTTTTGACAGTTGAATGAATATTTCAAAGATCCATAGTTCACGATGAATGTTTACCTGTTTAATTTCACAGATAATGCATACACAGCTAATAAGTCGTCTCAATGTGGCATAACCACAGTTTGATTGTGGCTTTGAATGCCGAAATAGCTATCACAATTGGGTCCAGCAAACGTAATTAGTGTATGCCCCCTTTATCGAGTTGCACGCTGAATAATCTATTCATGTTATAAACATTATGAATGTGTTTTAATTTGCAATATAATTTTTTCCATTTATGGCGCCCTAAGATATGCGATCACGGCTTATTAAATGAATATAATCTTTTATTAGTGGCGCACAGTGTAATAAAAATAATGCTGTTCATTGTTAATTCAAATCTGTCAGCCACATTTATAAGTATGACATTGTTCAAATGCAAAACAAACTGAGCAAGGTGTGTTTTATGACTCTTCTATATGTTATTTATAGAAATTGCTCGATCATTCTTCTTCTTCTTCCTTGCGCTGTCCCAACTCATTGCCTAGGTAGGCTGTTGGGGTCGGCTCTTCTCCTTCTCAGGTTGTAGTTTCTTCTGTTCTGAGTATCGCCTTCATCCAGGCCGTTTCTCTGAAGTATTTTGGAGCATTGAGTGATCCAGGAGTACTTCGGTTTTCCTCTGGATGACTGTCGATGAAGCCCCATAGACATTGTCTGCTTCAATGTGTAGTCTGATGGTCTCCGTCTTATGTGCCCATACCATCTCAACTGTCGTTCCTCCAGCTTACCGTTTTATGTCTGACACTCAGGCTACCACGAATGCGTGAACATTGCTCGATCATTGAATCAAATATTATTTTTTTGAAGTAAAACTTCTTTACGCACGCTCGACTTGGGGGGTAAGCTGGTGAAAGCGTTACGAAAAGTGGTGATGTGTTACGAAAAGTGTGATGCGAACGGTAATCGATGCGAACGGTGATCGATGGCGAGGCGATCGATTTTGGGAGTGATTAGGATGGTCACCCCAAGGTCTTAGGTCACCACAAGGTCGTAGGTCACCCCACGGTCATATTTCACCCCAATGTCATATGTCACCCCTAGGTCATAGGTCACCCCATGGACATATTTCACCCCAATGTCATATGTCACCCCTAGATCATGGGTCACCCCGTTAGCTAAGTTTGGTAACTTAGCAGAGATACCTGGGTTCATGGGGCGAGATTTGTCTTGTAGTTTTACTTCAGTCGTGTGGTCTAAAGCACGCTCGTTTTTTTAATTGTGAATACCGCACAAGAGTCCCAACCCCCTGGAGCCAGTGAGATTATGGCATCCCCAATTGGGATATGTTGTGAGGCTAAAAGATGGAAGGGGAAGGAGATGGTGGCTATTGAGATATTTTTTTACATTAGTTCCACGCAGGAGGCCCTGAGGATATAAAATTCCTCAGTGTGCCATCTTTGAGGATGCTGTGTGGAGAGTCGTTTTAAGAAGAGGAAGGTCTGGGAAGGAAAAACGTATTAGGGGTGGGTTGGAATTTTCCTTTTCACTAAGAATTCACCATTTCTTTTTAACATAAGCTCCACGCAGGAGGCCCTGAGGAAAACAATGTCTCTCGAGGCCTGTGACTTCTTTGGGGATGCTGTGTGGAGGGTACTTTTAAGGGAAAGGAAGGAGAGGAAGTTCTGGGAAGGAAACAGTTATGAGGTGTGTAGATCTGGGAGTCAATGCGTTCAGGAGTGATAGACGTACGAATCCACTGCGGTGTAAGCCGATGGATCGAGAGAGTCCGGCTGAACAGGTCAAAAGGTCTCCCTCAACCAATTTCTCACGATCCGGCCCGCTACGCAGTAGGTGGGCTAACGCATCCGCCACCAAGACCTGGGAAAACCTCACCCTGGACACTCCTGCGAAATCACCAAACATAGCGAACAACTCGGGGTGACCTATGGCAGCGGTGTCTGTTATCCAATAAATTGATTGCTCTTTGACTTGATCTGAATAGCCAGGTACCTATCAACCTTTCTCCTACCCATCTCCAACACACCTCTAAAATTGGGGATGCCATATAGTCCCACTGACTCGGTTTATTAGTGAGCCGTTGGGACTCTTGTGCGATATTTACATTAAAAAAATATATTGTTTGAAAAACCGTGCCCCGAAAAGAGTGGGTCATTCCATAACACGTTGTATTTTTGGCAGCAAAACAATAACTACTCTATTCATTTGTGCGCTTTGAGGTTGATTCACCCTCTATAACCGTATGCCGTATCATGTCCGATGTTCGATGGATTAGTAATAAAAGTGACCGAGTTCGAATCCTGGGGTTGTGATTCCTTGAAAACTTTTTTCATATTCAATTTATTGAAATAATTTTTGAAGATTATGCCCTTTTTTAACATTAGCTCCACACAAGAGGCCCCGAGGAAAACAGTTTTCTCGGGGCTTAATGTCATCTTTGGGGATGCTGTATTGAGGGCCGTTTTTAGGGAAAGGAAGGAGAGGAAGTTCTGGGAAGGAAAATGGATAAAGGGTGGGTATGAATCTGGGGGTCACTGTGTCTTGGAGTGACGAATGTGTTAATCTATTCCTCCCACTGCGGCGCACGGCAATGGGTCGAGAGACTTCGGCTGGAGAGATCAAAAGGTCTCCCTCAACTAATCTCTCCCGATCTTGCCTGCGACTTGGTGGGCAGGCGCATCTGCCGACAAGATCCGGACAAACTTTACTAAGTCACCACAAGTAGCGAACCACTTGGGGTGACGAATGGCAAAGTTGTTGGTAATCCAATAAAGCATTCCATCTTCGGGGATGATGTATAAGTTCTGGGGAGAAAATGGTACGAGGGGTGGGTAGGAATCTAGGAATCAATGTGTCCAGGAGTGACGGACGTATGAGTCCATCCCTCCCACTGCGGTACAAGGCGATGCTCAGTGGAGGTTATCCACCTCTTACCCGCCCTGGTATAAGTAACATTTATTTATTTATTTATTTATTTACGGACAAATAGTCCAATTAACAATATAACAATAACACGAATAGAAAAAAAGAGAGATCACAATGAAAGGAGATTACATATAGATGAAGAGCATTGACAAAATACATATAATATAAAAGTACATAGAGAAGATAACTATAAGTAGCTTGAAGATGGATTTAAAAAGACTTTAAAAAACCACATTGCGTAACGACTGCCGAAAGTCATTTAGGCTTACACCAAAAAATTCAATGCTTTGATTTGCGTTGACAAGTCTCGACATTCTGGATAAAGGAGAATGATATCCATAATTAGTAGAATGTTGATTGAGGAACAGCAATTCATTATTCCGGAGTCTACGGGAAGGAATGTTGAACTGGATGAGTTGTAACAAAGCAGGTGTGTCAGTAATACTGTTGATAATTTTGAAAATGCATATTAGATCAGAGTCCTTTCTACGTTTTTCTAAAGAGGAAATGTTTAAAGTTTGTTCAATTTCATCATACGAGTATTCTCCTCTTTCAAGTCCTAACCTCCAAGCAATTCCTCGTAGGAAGCGATGTTGTACAGATTCGACGTAACAAATGTGGATAGCATTAAAAGGAGACCAAATGACACTAGCATATTCAAGGTGAGGGCGGACCAGCGAACAGTAAAGAGTTTTAAGTGTATTTATTTGTTTAAAGTCAGAGGTAATTCTATGAATGAAGCCGAGTAGTTTAAGTGATTTGTTAACGATGTTATTAATGTGATCCCGGAAAGAAAGTTTACAATCCAGAGTGACCCCAAGGTCCTTGATAGATGTGACCGTAGAGAGACAAACATTGTTTAGTTTATAATCAAACTGAATAGGTTTTTTGGTTCTATAAAAGGACAAAATTTTGCATTTATCAACATATGGTTACTCCTTCAAGGCTCTCGCAAGATTCTATTTTTTTTTGTTAAACGAAGCTACATTTATTTATTTTGAACGAATCTAGACCTCCAGTGTCCACCTCCGTTGTTAGTAAACAGTATGCAAGTGCAAGGCGATGCTCAGAGATAGTCCTGCTGGAGAGTCAAAATTCTCCCTCAACCAGTCTCACGATCAGGCATTCCATGTAGTTGGTGGGCAGACGCAGTCGCCGCCAAGACCTGAACAAATCTCATCCCATGAATCCGGGCACCCCTCTCCACCAAACGTAGCGAATCACTTGAGGTGACCAATGGCAGAGGTGTTAGCTATCCAATAAATGGTTGACGTGGGCGACGGTACCCATATCCGCCTCCCAAATTGTTGTTCTGTAACACTCCATCCTCTCTGCCTTGTCTTGCGGAGAAATGGCATGACGGTCCTTTTATTTTCATCCAGCATCATACTCGCTTGCGTAAAATTTCCAGGAAATCACATCAAATTATCTTCCTCCGTGTATCTCAGTGTAAATATTTACACGAGGCAGTTTGTAAACGGTTTTGCAAATAACAAGTCGAGAGAATTGAGTATTTTTAGTATCAGACGAATCCTTGGCTAAATATTAACTCACATTCATTGAGAAAATAAATAATATAAAAGTTTTTAATTGATTAAGACAATATTAGCAAAACTCAAAGAGAAAAAATCATATAAACATTCGGTCACGTCTACGAATCGAACTCAGGACCTTAGCCTTGCCGGGTCGGTGCTCTAACATAATGTGTCCTATCCAATTCGGTCGTATTTAACCCGTCAAGTCTATTTTTTAGATTTTCGGAACACCTCAAACAGGTCTCACAGAAATCGTTGTGTCTCCCTTACGGTCGGTCATGTTGAGAAATATGATCTAAACCATAGATTCTCAATGTGGGCAATAACGCCCACTTGGGGGTGTTTAAGACCTTCAAGGGGGCGGTAGAAGACCAAGAGAAAATTTAAGGGCGTTTTAGATTTTCAGGTGGGCGGTAGGAGACCCAGAGAAGCCCATCCCACCCCATCCTATCTTGCCCCATCCCATTAGGGGGCCACCCATCCATAAACATTTCTAATCCCATTACGCCCCCTCCATTACGGCAAATGTAACCTATCGTGGTATCCCATTACGCTCCCTTAGGGGGCGCTAGAAATAAAAATATTCTCGAAATTGGCGGTGGGTAAAAAAAGGTTGTGAATCTATGATCTATACCATAGGTTCTCAATAGGGGCGTTTGAGACTGTCAGGGGGGCGGTAGAAGTCCCAGAGGAAATTAGGGGGCGTTGAGATGGCACAGTGAGAGTGTGGGCAGGTAAAAAAATTATGGTCTAACTAAAAAAGGCAAAAAAAAACAAGCTTATCACGTACTAATTTTACTTGCTAAACAAAAAGGTATAGCAAATGATTTAATTATCGAATTATTGATTCCGTGACAGTTGAGCCCCCCCCCCCCCTCATCTTCGCTAGTAAAAAAATGGAGGGGCACTAAAATGGGCAGTGGACAAAATAAGGTTGAGAACCTATGATCTAAACTAGCGGTTCCCAACCTTTTTCTGACCCGGGACCACTTGTACGTTTATTTTTTCGACAGGGACCACCCCCCCCCCCGCCCCAGGACGGACCAATTTTTTATGAAGTCGAAATTTGTGTTTGCCAACTTTAATGGAGGGGGGGGGGGGGGGGGGGGGGGTTGATGACACCACGCTACCACGTTATCCGCCCTATAACCACTGCTTGTGGTCAGTGATCAGTGGCGTAGGCTAGCATGGGTGGCACCCGGGACGGATTGACGGGAGGAGCGTAATGGGATAGGGTTGGACGGGTTCTAGCAGAATATTTATCAAAACGGAGGGGGCGGAATGGGATAGAGTGGGACGGGTTCTAGCAGAATATTTACCACAATGGAGGGGGCAGAATGGGATAGAGTGGGACGGGTTCGGGTTCTAGCAGAGTATTTACCACAATGGAGGGGGCGGAATGGTATAGAGTGGGGCGGTTCTAGCAGAATATTTACCACAACGGAGTGGGTAGAACGGGGCAGGATGGGGTGGGGCGAAACAGAATACCATAATGGCCACTGACCACAAGGTACAATAATGATAAACTGAATATTGGCCCGATTTTTTTTATTCAGACTTCTCGACCAGGGAGCGCCCGAGAGCTGGCTCGTTTATTGACCGGCGGTCCATCGCGGACCATCTTCTAGCCTCTCGCGGACCACTAGTGGTCCGCGGACCACTGGTTGGGAAACCCTGATCTAATCGGTGTTAGAAAGAAAAAAAGCTTTATATTTAAATCTAAAAGTTAACCTCAGAATAATCAAAATGTATATACCTTTATACAACCAAAGTTTCCGACCGCAATTTTTTATTAATAATTTTTACGTGAACCGACAAAAAAAATGAGTTGACAATACGATAAACGTTTATAATACATTTTCCCAATAAAATGTGTGTGTGTTTTTATTCATCAGTAAATGTACTTAGAAAATGCTGAAATTTCTCAAGTTTTGCATTCACATTTTTTATATTTAAAAAAATATATATAAGTTTATTTCGAATTATAAAATTTGAAAGCGTATTTCACCACCGTTCAAAACAGTTTGTAGTTTTCTGACTCGTTCAGAAATTTTCCATTTATTTGGATTTTTGCAAGACGAAATATTTTGACCTTACGACAAAATTGGCACGAGGATATATATGGCTTGAGGGGTCAACAGTCCAATCTGTTTCAGATGTTGGATTAGCTCGATAGTTACATGTTTTCCTGAGATATCACCGACTCTCTCTTGGATCAACTTGTACGCTTTAATAAAGTCTTAACAGAACTTATGATCACTCTGAATGTAACTTCATTGCCACCTAGCAGTCCTAGCACAGCACCTACCTTAAAACAGGTTATCATTCACCTGGCAAACTAGGTGCAGCGAACCAGACAGTGTTATTATTGCTATAATCAAATAAAACACTCCTATCACACAATTTAAATACACTGTCACCGACTGAACAGCTAATCCCAGGAAGTGAGACATATACTGATTTTAAAGAAAATTGATGTCGCCATTTTGACTTGTAGGCCCCCGCCATGCGATTCTGTACTACGAGGCATATCCAGAAAGTGAGTGTACTGTGACCACAACGGGCGGAGGTTTTTAGTTTTTTGAGGGTTGACAACACTTAGTGGTACAAGGGGGTCTCCTGACCAGAAAGAGCATCGCAGGAACATTGTTGTACGTAAACTCACGTTTTAGTGTCCAGTTGCGTGAGAGTTGTCGGCAAAAAATCCCGCCAAGTGCTGTGATCTGCTTTTTACTCACGAAAGAAATAACACCTACAAGAAAAAAGTTGAGGATTTCTGAGCTCTATTGTTACTGGAGATGAAAGTGGGTGACTTATTACATGCCTGGGGAAAAAAAACAGTCATCAAAGTGGCGTCACACCAATTCCCCATCTGTGAAAAAATTGAAAACCACAATTTCGGGCAAAAAAAAAATCATGGCTTCAGTGTTTTAGGATCGAAAAGGCATCATTTTGTTGAAATTTCGGCCTCAGGTTGAGATCACAGCAATATTGTGTACCCTAAAAAAACTCAAAAGGAGCATTCAAAAGGAGGGGAATGCTAACCAGAGAAGTGTGCCTTTTTCGTGTGTAAGTGCGTCTTCAGATTATCATTTCACCTTCCTAAAGGCATGTATGGATGAAAATAAATTTTCAACCGACGAGCAGGTGCAGAAAGTGGCCCTGAAAAGGGGGAAGGAGCTGGCGGGAGAATTCTTCGGGAAGGGCAAAAGAAACTTGTGCCACGGCTCACCACATGCATTGAACGGGTTAGCAATTATTTGAAAAAATAGTCAACAAGTGTCGTACGCCTGTCAAATTTGTGTGATTGTCTATGGCTTGCAATTGCTTTTTCAACTAGTTTAAAACACGAAATGCCGCAAGTAATATGCATTGCATGGTTATTTATTTAACTATCTAACTAACCATCACGGCGTTTCCCCGCAGCGGTAGGCAGAGAGGACGGACCGCCAAACAACTCGCTCTTGGCACACACCCCTTGCCTCGTCCACATTCATACATCGTCTCATACATGCTCTTCTGTTATTCCGGCTCTTCACATGGCCCGACTCAAGTATCTGATTCACTTGGTCGTGCCATATCTTTCTCGGGCGTCCCCGACTTCTTCTACTATTCACATTTCCGTCATATATTCTCCTTACACTTATTTCCTCGTTCATTCGTTCTATATGCCCAAACCATTTTGTGGTTAATTTTTGGAATTGAATATAAATCGTGGTGCTTTCTCTTTCCAACACCGTGATAGTAAGAGAGACATAACGATTTCAATTAGACATATATGAGCTGATCCGAAAAGCGAACAAATTAGTCTGAGGAGTTAAGAGCAGTTTACATAAAAAGTTCCCTTTTACTAAGTAGGGTGCCACAGTCCGACAGGCTCCGTACAGTTGATCTCGTATGTACAATAATAATTATTCAGTGAAGGTACGATGAACCCTAGTAATTTCTTAGTAGGTTAAGAACCTAACGGAATTGCTTATCTTTCCCAAGTTTCCTATCAGAGATAATAAAATTGAACATTACTGTTAGTCAGCTAACCTCAAGTGTCGTATTATAATATTTACTTCACCGCTTTTAGCCACAATGAATGACCAATGCATCACCTTTTGTATTTCTGCTTTCGTCACTGATAATTATAAGCAAGATACAATATAGGGTGTTAGTTACTCAATTTGGGAGGCGGGAATGGGTACCGCCGCCCCGGGAACCTTTATTGGATAACCAACACCTCTGCCATAGGTCACCCCAAGTGGTTCGCCACGTTTGGTGATTTAGCAGGGGTGCCCGGGTTCATGGGGTGAGGTTTGTCTAGGTCTTGGAGGCTGATGACCAGGACATACTGAACCCCAGATTCCTACCCACCCCTTAAACCCTTTTCCTTCCCAGAACTCTCCTCTCCTTCCTTTCCTTAAAAAAACCCTCCACACAGCATCCTCAAAGATGACATAGGCCCTGAGAGAAATTATTTTCCTCAGGGCCTCCTGTGTGGAGCTAATGTAAAAAAAAAAAAAAAAGTAAGGGACGTATGTAGGGAATGCAATTTCGACTCGAGATCGCAAATTCGAGATATCGGAATTTTCGGGATCTCGTTAATTAAAAGAAAATATTATTTGAAAGAAAACAAAAACCTTTATTCTTTAATATTAGTTACTAAATAATTAACAGGTTTTTTAAAAATTAAAATAATCAAAAGAAAAAATATAGCTTAAGGAGATTAGAAAGTAATTAGGGGTGATTTTGAAAGTAACTTCTTAAAAAACAAAGTGTATTAAGGGTGCTATCTGCACTGACGACGACGCTCTCGTAGACGCTGACGACGTCGAAGGTACTGATAAATTATCAACCCGGCTCAGTAATACTTGATGTTCTTCCGACTCCCCCATTCAATGATTTTGTGTCAATTTTGTGGATTGACATCATATGGACGTGTAAACCTTTTGTAGACCCGGATGTGGTTTTGAGAACAGCTTTACATAACTTGCATCGAGCAGTCTAATTATAAACTGCTTTCTTGAAGTATCTCCATACCGGTAAACGACTGCTAAACTTAACACACACTTGATCTGGATTATTTTTCGACATTTTAAGGTATTAACAACGTAAGAATCCAAAAATTATGTTTATTTAACTCACATAAACAATAAAAAATGCATAATTTAAGAAAAAGTAATGACCATAACTGCACAACTAAAACAAACAAGTGGCTGCCTGCACGCACGCAAGTATCTCTTTCTCACTCACTCGACACAGTTTCATATTATCTGTCTCACTCGTCATCCGTCGCTAATATTCGTTAATAGTCAGGATAGTTTTCTTTCTTCGATCGACACTCCCGCCCGACCGTCAGTCAGTCAGCGCACCACTCGCGCCCCGAGTGGACGTGTGTAGCGTCGCTGACTACTGCCGCCCAATCCCGTCGATCTCGAACGGGGTCTCGTCATATTATGCTTCGAGATTGATCCCGAAAAATGTCACGAGATCTCGCGAGATCGAGACCCCTCGAGATCGGGATCCCGTGAGATCGGGATTGCATTCCCTAGACGTATGTGATTTACTTAAACAAGTGATTCCTGACATTAATTGAATTAAAAAATGTACATGAAATTTTAAACATAAAATGAGTGTAATTCACAAGCGGTAGAAGAGAAATCTCCAGAAAATTAAATTTGACGAGAGTGGGGAGGCTACGAAGCACCGCACAAAGAGGAGACTGATAATATTCATTCTCTCGCAGGTAAATCCTGTAGATGTATGTGTATGTCTCTTTTTAGTGTCGCTATGTTTCGTTTCATCGAGTTTCAAATCACAACGGTGCTAAACAAGTTTTCACTTCAATAAATTAATTCAGGTAAAATAGTAAATCCCAAGTGCACCTCACGGTTGAATTTAACAGTCGCCTTTGGTTTGGAGATACAAAATACCTGAAAAAAAAACCTCGACTCTGTGCAGAAACGGGCGGTCCGTTTAATAGATTCTCCTTTCTTAATAAACGGATTGCAATCTTTAGAGCACAGGCGTCGGGTGGGAATGCTATCCTTGTAATACCGGTATTTCAATGAAAGATTCCTCGAGGAACTAGCGTCATTGATCCTCTTGGCACCGGTACATTGTCGGGAAACACACCAAACGCGCGCCCAACATATGTATACGGGAACGGGTGCTTCTTTGACAGTTCAACAGCTCGGCTGTGGAACGATTTGCCGACCTTTGTGTTTCCTCCTTCCTTCAACATGGATCTCTTCAAGATCAATGTTCATTCCTCGCTCTCCTCAAATAGACCCTCCACACAGCAACCCAGATGACATAGAACATCCTTGAGGAAAATAATTTCCCTCTGGGCCTCCTGTATGGAGTTAATGTATAAAAAAAGTGGTGGGCAGGCGCATCCGTCGTCAAAATCTGAACACTCACCGATGAACTAGGCAACCGTAGCTTGCCAACTGGGTGACCCATGGCAGAGGTGTTGGTTATATATTAAAATAAATGGTTCCCGGGGTGGCGGTACAGATAAACGCCTCCCAAATTGAGAAATTTAAGGCATCATCTATATTATCGTCTCTTTCATCACTATTTGTAATGAGCCAGTAGTGTTTAGTTATTAGCATTTTGCAGGTGGTGTAGTGTGCAGTGTCTGAGAGTATATAGTAGATGTCTAGTTATTATAATAGATGCCCTGTGGTTTGGACACACCTTACTTCTAAGGCATTCGTTTTGCATTGAAAATCCTTTCTTGTATACATCAGCCAGTCATGATGTAATACTGTCAGGTGTAGTCAACCTTCACAATCTCTATTCCAATAAGTGCCATTTTTTTATTATTTTTTTTTTATATGATTACCGCACAAGAGTCCCCAATTGCTCCCGTCTGATGCCAGTTAGACTATGTTATCCCCAATTGGGGTATGTTGTGAGGCTGAAGGTAGTGGGGAGGGGAAAGAGATAGGGAAAAGGATGGCGGGGAAGTACCTGGCTATTTAGATCCGGTCACCAAACACGGCTAATGCCATTTCAAGCAACGTTTCAATTCTGAATGGTGGTCTTAGACCAGGGCGATACTGAGAGTATCTTCCTCTCTGGAACGTGCCGCAAATATACTATATATTATTTTCAATAAATAAATAAATCGTGAAATAACACAAATTAATCAAATAAAATTTATTTTCCACGCCGGGATTCGATCCCGCGACCTTCGGTGTGCGAGTCAAGAGCCTTACCGCTGGACAACGCCGGCCGTCAACGAAGCAAAATTCAAACGGCAAGCTTTGTTGCTGTTAGTCTAAATCTGTTTATTTCAACAAAAATATTTTTCTCTTTTAAATACGCTTTGAAATTGTATTTTTGCAATGTTTTTAAATTGAATTGAATTGTCCTGTAAACAAGCTTA
Organism: Limnephilus marmoratus; assembly: GCA_917880885.1. Classification (NCBI taxonomy): domain Eukaryota; kingdom Metazoa; phylum Arthropoda; class Insecta; order Trichoptera; family Limnephilidae; genus Limnephilus; species Limnephilus marmoratus. The sequence goes on from OU862935.1 coordinate 3,689,875, forward strand.
AGGGTCGGAGTGGTTAAAATCAAATGAATAGTATATCGATAGAACAACGTGCGTTGGATGCCAGGCGTTTTGTGAATCAAGTTTTTTTTCAATCCAACATACGAAGACAATATTAGCAAAACTCAATCGAAAAACGAGTTGAATCTTGCAATCATATATAAAGATAGCAGCCAATAATATGTGCGTTAAGAAAAATGAAGATAATGTTGGTAGTTCTTGGTCGAAGTATGATAACAGTTAAAAGTGACCTAATTTGATATGGGTTCCGTAGCTCAATCGGTAGAGCACTTGCCATGTAAGCAAAGGGTTCTGGGTTCGTGTCCCAGTGGAGCCAATATCTTTTTCTGATTTTTCTGTTTCCAGATTTCCCGATCCCGATTGAGTTTCGCTAATATCGTCTTCATTTAATTAAATATAAATAACGATTTGGCGCCCCGGTTTGCCCCCTATTCTAGTTCTGGGGCTGCCAACACAAAGTGACGGAACTCTCCTCTAGGGGGTTGTTAACTCTTGTTACTTTCTTTACTTTTTACGTTTCTTTACTAAAAACCTTTCTCATCTCACCAAATATTGATTCTATCGACTTGGGAATTGGGAGTGCTCGCATTCGAGTCAGCACGTATGATAACCTAGTAAATGATGTATCACTTGACCTAGTTTGTAAACATATATTTTTCAAAAATACACGTTTACAAACTAACGAAACAAAATCTGTGGGTTTTTTACTGCTAGGCCCTGCAGGTTTCAGATCGGGAAATTGTATAAAAGTTTTTGAAACCGAGAAATTCAAAGTTTTGTAAATTTTCTTTTGGGATGCTGTTTGAAAACTTCGATAGTTCTTTTTGAAAACAACAGAGTGCGCCACTTTCATTCACAACAATCCTAAACTGTACAGAATCTTTAAGATAATAATACCATTAGTTTGCCGAATTCGGCCGAAACAGGGATAATAACTACACTACTAATAGACGCTTTTATAATTACCGTAACGATTCACGATTACGGCACCGTGACGGCAAAAAAAGGCAAAAAACATACTTTCCTCATCGTTGGCTGCAGCTCTTTCTTGCACATCGATAATGGTGAGACACAAGCTGAGATACACAAAATATTGTGTCTGTTTTTCTTCCAAGATACAATTGCGTTTTATTTTCTGTGTAAGTGTGAGTGAGATGTATGATAATGATTGTATGTTCCCTTTGGGGGGGTGCAGACATACATTCACCGTTTGTTTCATTTTCGACTGTTGTTATTTAGTGTGTAAGAAAGAGATGCAGCATTATATGTTTTTTAAACAACATACACAATTACATAAATGTTTTAATTCCTCTTAAGTTACCTATACCTTATTAAGTACCTGTATTCCTTTTTTTAAATTAAAATTATTTTTAAAAAGCAAAACCATAGCGCATTTACATTATTTTTGAATTTTAGTAATTCACTCACACTTCAAATATTATCGTTGTAACTATATTCCATACTTTCAAAATTGAGTGTATGATAATGATTGTATGTTTCCTTTGGGGGGTGCAGATATACGTTCAGCGTTTGTCTCATTTTCGACTGTTGTTATTTAGTGTGTAAGAAAGAGCTGCGGGAGGAATGCAGATCCGGGCACCACTTTTTTTTGGCAGAAAAACATGTTTTCACCGCGTTTTAAGTTGAGAACTTTAACCTGGAAGGTGAAAAAAAGTGCGGAAAGCAATAAAAAAAAAATTGAATAACTAATTAATTTTCAATTACGTTAAGTAAAATTTCACTTCACGAACAGATTATGTCAGTACGCCCGCCATTTTATAAATAAACCAGTCATACTAACCTAAGAAAAGAAAGTCAGTGTTGCCAACTCCCAAAAATATTTATCCCTAAACTAAACTCAAAAACCCCTAGAAACCGGCAAATTACTTGAAAATACCCCTAAAATTTTTTTTTTGTAAAAATAATGAATAATAATGAATAAATGATAAGCTGTAATGTTTTTTAATAATCTTTATTTATAAATTATTTAAAACATCAAATACGCTAGGTTTGTGTAATATGGTTTGTGATTCAAAAGAAAGTGCCCCTTTATAACGCCTACTCGCGTCACGGCAAAAAATAATCCCAGTTTTCAAGTAGTTTAGCGGCTACGCTAGGTTTGTGTAACATGGTTTGTGATATAAAAGAAAGTGCCCCCTTCGTAGCGCCTACTCGCGTCACGGCAAAAAAACATCCCAGTTTTCAAGTAGTTTAGCGGCTACGCTAGGTTTGAGTAACATGGTTTGTGATAGAAAAGAAAGTGCCCCCTTCGTAGCGCCTACTCGCGTCACGGCAAAAAAACATCCCAGTTTTCAAGTAGTTTAGCGGCTACGCTAGGTTTGTGTAACATGGTTTGTGATAGAAAAGAAAGTGCCCCCTTCGTATGTATACTAAAGCGCCGTTTACACGCACACTTCAGAACGATCGAATCCCGCGCCACTTCAGGCACTGGTTTGTCTAGCAGGATTGTGTATAATACCTATTATCTTTACTTTAAAAAACAATCTACGTTTTAAATGGTTTGTCTAACGGGATTGTGTATGTTATCTTTATTTTAAAGAACATCCCAGGATTTGAATGGTTTGTCTCCATTCCAGTACCTACGCGCCTTATTATTTATTCCCTACAATCGTATCTAGGCTCTTGTATCAGGTATCCCTACCAACAAATTAGTATCAAATGGCGGACATTATCTGTTCATGAAGTGTCATTTCATACATTCTTTAAACGGCTGTATCTCCCTCAATTTTGCCGAGCGCGCCTTAATTTCTTTTTTATTCAACTTTTCCACACTTTTCTCATCTAGAAAGTGCATTTTTATTAAATTTCCAATTGGTGCCCGGATCTGCATTTCACCCAGAGCTGCAACATTATATGTTTAAAAGAACTAAAACAAAACCTCAGCCTATTGACATTTGACGTTTTTGAATTTTTGTAATTCACTCTCACTTTAATATTATCCTTGTAACTATTTTCCATACTTTCAAAATTATCGTCACGGCTAGTAGTATTGTAGGGAGACGTCAAGGTGCAGTGTGTGAGAGAGATGCCAGAAAATTATGATTTTTTTCCTTTGGAGGAAACAGACCTACGTACATTGTGTATCTCTTCTTTTGAAAGAGCTGCAGCATTATTGTGTTAAATAACGTTTGTTTATTGCCTTTTTTATGCCGTTACGGTACCGTAATCGTGAATTATCACGGTAAATATAAAAGCGTCTATTGTAATAAAAAAATTGAAATGACTTGACAATTCCTGCCTATAATTTGTGGCAAATGATGCATGAAACGCCAAACCACAAGTCATTCTTTGTCTTGCAACGGCTGCAAGCGAATATGAACACTACAATTCCGAGCTGCGCCCTCATTTGGCTGTCGACACGTCACGTGTCGTTTACGTCTATAATCGCTCGGATAATATGGTGATTTCTGCAAAGCAATTTTAGTTTAACATTATTTTGCTTGTCAATGTTTTTTTTTAAATTAAAACTTCTTTAGCACCATTGTGATTTGAAAATCTATGCAACGGAAATGAGCGACACTAAAAAGAGACAAATCCATACGTCTGTAGGATTTAGCCTGTGAGAGAATGAGATAGTATAATCGGTTCACTTTGTGCGGTGCTTCGTAGCCTCCCCACTCTTTTTGGTTTTCTGAAGGTTTCACTTTTAGCACCTGTAAATTGCACACTCTGTTTTTTTTTAATACAGTAATACATTTTAATCTATTTTGATTACTGAACGTCGTATAAGAAGTAACTTATAAAATAATAATACTTGGATGATTTATATAGCGCCGTTTTTGTGAAAAATCACCTCAAGGGCGCTGTACAAACTTATAATACATTTCTAAAATCTAAAAAAACTACAAGCTAGACAAACAATTAAAAACAACTTAGGGCTTAAAATTGCATACACCGGTTCATTAATCACCGATACGAAAATATATGTACAATATTTTGACCAATGAACGCGATGCTGCCTAAAAATTAATGAAAACAGGACCATACTTACCTGGGAGGTCGCTTGAAATTAACACTGTAAATTGTATATTGTCCATTTAAAGAAATTTAGATAGAGTTCGCACGCAGAGGACATAATTATGAACACGTGTTATTTAATCAATAAAAAGAAACGTACCGAGACCATAATGGTTTCCATATCTTTATTATTTTCAAAAATATTTACAGTAGTGTTAAAATCCCGAAAGGAAATTGAGGAGTATGTTTTTTTGTTTTTTTTTTTTTACATTAGCTTCACACAGGAGGCACTGAGGAAAATAATTCCCCTCAGGGCCTACGCCATCTTTGGGGATGCTATGTGAAGGATCTTTTGGGGAAAGAAAGGAGAGGAAGTTTTGTGAAGGAAAAGGTATGAGGAATGAGAAGGAATCTGGGAGTCACTGTGCCCAGGAGTGACAGATGTATGAATCCATTCCACCCACAGTCAGAGTCAGGTTGGAGAGGTTCAAAGGTCTCAAACCTAAGGTCTAAGTCACCAAACGTAGCTTGCACATTGAGTGATCTGTGGCAGAAGTGTTGGTTATCCAATATATGGTTCCTGGGGCGGTGATACCCATACCCGACTCCCAAATTATAGCATAGGTCTCTTGGAGCGATGTTTCGATTTTCGATGCTGAATGGTTGTCTCAATAATAATTTGCACAGATTTAGTATTTATCTTGCTTAGAGGTAAAGCAGGTAGAGAGGACGAACACTAAAACCGGAATGAACTTACAAATGAAAATGCGTTGTCACGCACCTAGCCAGAGAGTGGTGACCGGTGGATACCATTGTGTAAAATCGGATAAAAATGGTATTTTATCGTCGTTCGTTGCTTCGCTACAGGGCGATACTGACACTACCTACCGCTTCTAGTTGCTTAACCTTTGTCATTGTTCGGCAGGTGTTGAGTGTTGTCGCTATACCCAGACCCATGTCCCGTGTCCCGTGTACAATATGGAGTTTGGGGCGTTCATTGCAAACATGACAATACCAATATTGACTTGGGAACATTAAATTACCACAGAATTGTGCCTTGCACAGGTCATTGTTTGCACTGCAGTCAGTCACATGCAAACAGTCGCCCTCCTGTCGCATGGCATCATGTTAACCGGGATTGTTAATAATGTGGAAAATATACTTATTTTCATTGTTCAGGGATACAGAGGGTTTGAGCAAGGTTGGTTTTTTGGAGCAGGGACGCACATTAAATTCTCTCCAATACGTCACAACCCTTAGAAAGCTTAAGACTCCAGATACTAATATCTACAGCCCGTAGGTTTGACGAATATCTACAGCTCATATGTTGAACTAATATCTACGAACTTCAGAGTGTTGATTAATATCTACAGAGCGTAGGTTGAACTAATATCTACAGAGCGTAGGTTGGACTAATCAGCTAAATGTGTCCAATAGTCCGATATTAGGGATTTTTACATACATACTTACATAAATTAAGTTTTTTAAACTGCATACGCAATATTACGTTATTCCAATATGCTATACATAATTGCAAATCCAACTTCTGACAGTACTGTAGATATTCGTCAACACTTTGGTTCTCATAGATATTAATCAACAGTTTGAGCTGTAGATATTCGTCAACACTTTGATTCCCATAGATATTAGTTCGATTTTTTCAGTTTTTGGAATTCCTGTAGATATTAGTAGACGCCTCCAAGCTTAAAACATGTATTTCGCCCAACGAAAGCTATGGCGGATGGCCTTAGGTAGCAGGACCGTGCCTTTTACCACCCTGTGATACACGCCCTTGCTGAAAGATGAACCGAAACTTTGGAAATGGACGGAGATCATTATTGAAAAGTGACAAATTGATCGTCAATGCTGTGGTTGTTGGCCTACGAGGGTGGTCTGAAAAGTTTTCGACCTGAACATGAAGATGGCAGCACTCGTCAATAAAAGCTAGTGAATGTAGTTGTCCATCTTTTGACAGTTACTCACCAAAGTTTCGGCCATTTTGGACGCGCAGTTTTGAGTTGACAGTCGTTTGAGCGAGTCGATGTGTGTGTTTTTGTGAAAATGGAAGAAATTGAGTATCGAGCCGTTATTGAATTTTTGTTTTTGAAAGGCAATACGCCTAAGCAAATCAAAGATGAGTTGAACTCTGTGTATGGGGGACTCTACACCATAATTTACCACGGTGAAATTTTTGGCAGCTGAATTTAAACATGGCCGTAAGAGCTTGGGAGACGATGAACGTTCGGGACGTCCAAAAACTGCAACTACTGACGATAAAATTGCTAAACTTCACCAAATAGTGTTGACGACCGCTGAATTAAAGTGCTGCCATCTTCATGTTCAGGTGGGAAACTTTTCAGACCACCCTCGTATATGTAATTGCATTTTTTATTTCTTGACAATTAAAGGAGAAAATAAACAAAAAATTTAACAAAACAAAAAAACGACTTCAAAAAATGCACTAAAAAGTAAAAAAATAATTTCGTATTCTTCTACAACTTTATAATCAACTTACCTTTTCTACTCATCAATATGTACTTACGATTGTTATTTTTGGAATCGGTGTCGGCGGGAGAGGAGCTGTCAAGTGAACACGCCGGGCCGCGGGCACCTTGGTTGACACCGACTCCAAAAATAACAATCGTACCTACATTTTGATGAGTAGAAAAGGTAAGTTGATTATAAAGTTGTAGAAGAATACGAAATTATTTTTTTACTTTTTAGTGCATTTTTTTAAGTCGTTTTTTTGTTTTGTTAAAATTTTTGTTTATTTTTTGATTTTTAGTGAATCTGAAGTACACTAACTAATTCGATTAAGATACGGCCGAGTATCGTAAATTTGTTCTTCAGAATTGGAGAGTTCCGTTACGTTGTCATGGATCCCATAATCAGAACCTAACCAAACTCTCATCAAACTACCCTTGAAGTACATCCTTTCCAATAAAAAAAGAATCATCGAAATCGGTTGGCGTGATATTGAGTTATTCGTCCATTTGTCGCGCACATACTTGTTGCAAATTTAAGACTTATATGATTTTCTCATGGATGCCATTGTCAGAACTGGACCAAATTAAAATGGGACCACACGGGAAGCACCGGCTTTCAAATAAAAAAAGAATCATCAATATCGGTTCACCCAGTCGAAAGTTCTGAGGTAACAAACATTAAAAAAAAAAAATACAGTCGAATTGAGAACCTCCTCCTTTTCGAAGTCGTTTAAAAATAGGAGGCATTACTTTTTGACTGACCCTCGTATTATTACGTAAGCATTCTATAATATTCTCCAGTGTACACTTTACACGGTCACCGCGTCCTTGAATATTTGAGTGTGTTGTCACTTTACATAATATATAAATAACATGTCTCTATTATGCTTCATTTTTTTTAAATGTCGGCTTTGAATTTCTAATTCATATTAATGCCTGCTTATCTAGTCATTCATTTACTAAATTGTTAAGTACCCGGCATGCGTTGCAACGCCACTCAAAGAATTCAAGTGTTTGTGTTTTAATTATGTTTATTGATTTTTTTAAATATTTTTTTTATATGAAAACCTCACAAGAGTCTTAGCTGCTCCCGTCCGGAGCCAGTGAGTCTATTGCATCCCCAATTGGGGTATTTTGTGAGGCTGAAGGTAGTGGGGAAGGGGGGAGATGGGAAAGAGGAAGGTGGAAAGTACCTGGCTATTCAGATCTGGTCACCAAACACGGCTAAAGCCATTTCAAGCAACGTTTTAATTCTGAATGGTGGTCTTACACCGGGGCGATACCTTCTTGTATAAGAGATTGTAAAGTATTGGTTTATAAAGTATTTAGTCAGGGTTGATGAAAATCATGATTATAAAAATGATGATTTTAAAAAATAACATAAAAATCGGATTTATTTAAGTAATTTAAATCACATACCCCAATTGGGGATGCCATAGTCCCACTGGCGCCAGACGGGAGCAGTTGGGACTCTTGTGCGGTATTCATATAAAAAAATAACCTCTTGGGGTATGTTGCGAGGGAGAAAACCTCTCCCCTCCACTCCGCTCAGTATTCCACCACTTGCTGAACAAACAACGTAACAAACGATATCCACATTAATCAGACTGAATAAGAAAATTAATATACATGTTATGAAAGAATTTTTTTATTACCAGAAAAGAAAATCTCGGCTATTTGTTTATTTAATTAATTCTTGTGGTATTTTTTCAAGAATGTGCTTTATTAATGGCGCCAGTAAGGCTTTCCACGGAATGGTAAACAAAAAAGATTATATTTTAGTAAACATTTTTGGCGGACCTTATTGCGTAGTGGGGAGGAATGCAGATCCCGCCAATGTCTGGAAATTAAATAAACAGGCACTTTCTAGATGAGAAAAGTGTGGAAAAGCTGAATAAAACAAAAATTAAGGGAGATACAACCGTTCAAAGTATTTAAAATTTCACTTCGCGAGATGATATTGACAGTCCGCCCGCCATTTTGTCATAACCTAATACGCTAAACATGGTTTGTGATACAAAAAAAGTGCCCCTTTATAACGCCTACTCACGTCAAGGCAAGAAAAACATCCCAGTTTTCAAGTGGTTTAGCGGCTACGCTAGGTTTGAGTAACATGGTTTGTGATTCTGGCGTACTATTAATTCTGTATTAGGTCTGGGATCCAACTTAAGCAATGAAATAATGGCGGGCGGACTGTCAATATCATCTCGCGAAGTGAAATTTTAAATACTTTGAACGGTTGTATCTCCCTCAATTTTGCCGAGCGCGCCTTAATTTTTGTTTTATTCAGCTTTTCCACACTTTTCTCATCTAGAAAGTGCCTTTTTATTTAATTTCCTGACATTGGCGGGATCTGCATTTCACCCGCGTAGTGGTCTGGGAATTCAGAGAAAAAAATATTTCGTATTTGTCTCAACATTTTAAAAATAGTTCAGTTTTCGCTTATACTGGGTGTTACGAACATATTTGACTTGTTATAGTGATTCCTGACATTATTTGGAGTAAAAAATGTAAATGAGGTTTTGGTCTCTTTGGTGACTTTTTTAATTTAAAATTTTTAAATAAAAAAAAAACGAACAAAAAATTTTTTCCACTTTCCTTAATTCGGTTTCCAAAATTGCTATTATTGTGAAACAGCGACCTTCAATGCTATAAGGCGTAAACTGACTATACACGTGAATATATGTCTCCTTTGCACTCACCCTCCACTTGTTAAAATCAGGTTAGTTAGTTTTGAGAAATGTGCGGAAAAATATACCTACTGGTTGGAATTGATTGCGAAAATAAATTCCTTGTGTAGCCATGCCCCTGGCACTTTTCAAGCAATAAATTAAAACCCCCCATTTTAATTTGGGAGGCGGGTATGGGTATCGCCGCTCCGGAACCATTTTTATTGGATAACCAACACCTCTGCCGTAGGTCACCCCAAGTGGTCCGCTACGTTTGATGAATTAGCAGGGGTTCCCGGGTTCATGGGGTTAGGTTTTTCCAGGTCTTATCGGCGGATTCGTTTGCCCACGCATGGCGGGCCGGACCAAGAGAGACTGGTTGAGGGAGGCCTTTTGACCCTTCCAGCCGGACTCTCAACCCATCGCCTTGCACCACAGTTGAAGGGATGGATTGTTAGGTCCGTCACTCCTGTATACATTGACCTCCAGATTCCTACCCACCCTCCATGCCTTTTTCCTTCCCAGAACTTTTTATCCTTCCCTTCCTCAGGGCCTCCTGTGTGGAGCTAATGTAAAAAAAATCTTGTCATTAGACCTCGAACTCTAGATTTTTTTAAGCTGGAAAGGTCAAAAGCCTCCCTCAACCACTCTCTCCCGATCCGGTTTGTCATTCAGCTGGTGGCCAGACGCATCCGCCGCCAAGACCCGGACAAACCTCACCCAATGATCCCGGACAGCCCTGCTAAGTCACCAAACGTAGCGATCGACTTGGGGTGACCCAGGGGTGTTGTTTATCCAATAAATGGTTCCCGGGACGGAGGTACCCATATCCGCCTCCAAAATAGAATTGTTTAAAAAACACAGATAATAATAATATCTAACTAGGTTAGGTTACCCAATCTTGATAATATTTTTTTAATATTCTATTGACATCTTTATCCAGTATAAACCAGCTAGCTATGCAATCTACAGAGTGTGATGTTTTTTTTCTGTCACCTCGGGTGTCACCGGCTGCAGTGATTGATGGTGCGAACACGGGTTCGAACCAGTGGCGGTTCCTGCTGTGAGGCAGAGAAGGGTTCGTGCTGTGAGGCCTCCCCAAAAAAATGGAGAAGAAAATGGAAAAAAGATACAAGATACACGTATCCCTACATTAAGTCTTAAAGTTGTAGTACGCGCCAAACTTAAATGCCGATCTGAACTTGATACGATACATTCTCGGCAGGTACATTCACTTTACTGACTTTACAATGACCGTAAACAGAGAAAGATTCGTAAAACATACGCGCGACAGAGAAAGGTGTCGGCGTGGAGGCACGCCGCTTTTCGAACCTTAAACTCGCTTATTACGAACATTTCTGTATCAACGTCAGGTCGGTATTAAAGTTTGGCGTGTACTTAAAAAATTACACGTGAATATTTTCGTATTTTACTAGGACTGGTTGTCTTTATGGTATGTAATTCATCACACCAGTGCAACGCGGCCTGTCAGTCGCTATTGCTAGTGAGGCGGAGATAGAGCCCGCCTCCGAGAGTCGCCGATTGCATGTGGGCGAAGTGGGAAAGTCACGCGGAATCGAAACGAGCGGTAGCCGTTGAGCGGTCGCGTGTTATTCTGTTTGAGGCGCGCCTCAAAAACGAACATTAAATTACTTATAACGAAAAAAACTAAAAACACGTACATATTTTATTGGACAAAATTGCGATTAAAATCTTTAATTTCATGAAGATTTACCATAGACATCCAAATGGATAGACAAGCAGTTACAGATGAGGGGTAAAACCAAACTATGGAGAGCGGAGAGGGGAAAGATGACTATCATTCGTTGAACAATCAATCTGACAGTATATAGGCATCTCGCATTACAATATCACCATTTAGTTCTTAAAAGCAAAATCTGCTTTGAATGAATAGACCTTTTTACATGGGAGCGCGAATTGCTTGCCACGTTCAAAACATATTTGCTAAGGCCAAATGCTCGCCCCAAAAAGACTCGCGCCAATACACATATCAATATTTTATTTCCGTGTTTAGTTAAAACACTTTTACAAATGTTTCATAATTTACTTACCCCTGTAACCAGCGACGAGCACATTGGAGTACCGCCCACATTCCCTATGTGTACATTGATACGTAGATATATTGTATAGCACAAGCTGCCGTTATTTCGTTAAATGTATGGATGTCAGCTTCTCGCTGTTCACGGCAAGAATGATGACGTCACACATTTTAGATTCAAGCGAGGCTATATCCCCTCCCCATGGAGCGAGCCGGTTCCAAGGAGGAGCTACAGCCGGCGCCATGTGGAGGGGGAAATAATACGTTTTTATCACTTAGGGCAGGTCCAGATATATTCATATGTCCGTGAGATTTACTTATTTTGTGGTTAGTTTTTGTATTTGATTGTAAAGCGTGGTATTTTCTCTTTTTAACACCGTTTATATGATGTTTCTCACTATGATGGTAAGAGAGATACAACGATTTCTATAATACCTATATGAGTTGTTCCGAAAACCGAACAAATAGGACTGTAAGGGTTAAATACAAGTGTACGTTTGTGTCTCCCCAATTTTTAAACGACTTCGAAAAGGAGGAGGTTCTCAATTCGACTGTATTTTTTTTTTATGTTTCTTACCTCAGAACTTTTGACTGGGTGAACCGATATTGATGATTCTTTTTTATTTGAAAGCTGGTGCTTCCCGCGTGGTCCCATTTTAATTTGGTCCAGTTCCGACAATGGCATCCATGAGAAAACCATATAAGTCTTAAATTTGCATTACGTATGCGTATTATTACGTGCGCGACAAATGGACGAATAACTCAATATCACGACAACCGATTTCGATGATTCTTTTTTATTGGAAAGGATGTACTTCAAGGGTAGTTTGATGAGAGTTTAGTTAAGTTCTGATTATCGGATCCATGACAAATTAACGAAACTCGGCCGAATCTCTTAATTTTATTTGATCCTAACGTATGTTATGGTCAAATTATGCCTGTCTCATATGAGCAGCACGTTTAGTAGGTACTTCAGATTCACTAAAAATCAAAAAATAAACAAAATTTTTAACAAAACAATAAAACGACTTCAAAAAATGCACTAAAAAGTAAAAAAAATAATTTCGTATTCTTCTACAATTTCATAATCAACTTACTTTTTCTACGCATCAATATGTAGGTCGATTGTTATTTTTGGAGTCGGTGTCAGCCAAGGTACCCGGCCCGGCGTGTCAGCTCCCCCCTCGCCTCGTCAAGTCGCTCGTGCGACACAAGCACATCTCACCTATAACTATGTACTTATGTAGTTACAAACCTACCTTTTCTGACACCGATTCCAAAAATATAGTGCATTTTTTGAATTCGTTTTTTTGTTGTGTTAAAATTTCTGTTTTTAACCCCGCAAACCGCCACTGGTTTGAACCCCTGCTACCTGGAATATATCCATAATAATGTGGTGTCCTCAGGAAAGAGTGATACACTTGTTAGAGAATGATGGCACACATCTGCTGGGGAGTGATGTACCTGTTTGTAGAAAGAGTGATTGATTGATTGATTGGAATAAAAGATTTGACAAAAATATTGATTGTTTATTTTTTTTACGTTTTACTTCTTTAGCACTGTTGTGATTTTTTTATTTTATTTTTTTTAAAGAAAGACAAACATACCCGGGCTACGAATAATCCGACAGTGTTTGAAAATCTCCTACTACCACCACAGTGATCCGAAAATGTTGCTTGAATCGTGATGGAGGACTTAGCCAGCCGAGGAATCGTACACGGAACGCCTGTGTGGGACCTGATGGCCACTCAACCCACTGACCGGTCTTGGTTTTATCTCTATTTGAAACACGATGAAACGGAAACTAGCGACACTAAAAAGAGACAAACACATAAATCTAAAGGATTTAGCCTGCGAGAGAATGAGATAGCAATAAAATATTTGTTTAATTCACGGGTACTAGGTTCCAATATAATACGATAAATCCACAGTCCCGCGCAAGTCTCCTTTGGTGTAGTGGTATAAAGCGTCTGACGACCTCAGCAGCCAGACATTAAGCAGACCATTGATCAAATCCTACGAAATCCAAAAAAAATAAAATTGTAAAATCAATATCCAATCTTCAAACCACTCCAAAATGAACAGGCAAAAGAAAACAAAAAGATAGTGACATCTGGTTAAAAAGATAGTGACTCCGAAGAAGAAAACACAAATACTAATAAGATGACCAGAAAAGGTGCATTGGAATTCGATGACAAAAATATAGAAAAAATCATCCTTCACCTTGATGAAAAGAGTGCTTCGTAGCCTCCCCACTCTTGTCTACTTAAGTTTTCTGAAGGTTTCACTACTGCGTGTGAATTGCACACTCTGAATTTTTTTCAATTGAAGTTTTTTTTTATTTTCTAATTAAGAATTTCGTAGAAGCTTCGACATTCAACAATTATAAGTTGAAAGGAGTGTGCTTGCTTGACCAAAGTCTAAACTTCCAAATGGAAAAGCTGAACAAATTTTGTGACTCCAGAGCTCATCGTTTCAGCTGTTTCAGACCTACAGATATTCTGCTTTATAGTTAAGTTGAAGAAGACATGAAATAATAATCAAATGAGTTGGTAGGTCGTATCAACAGTATATTTTCAATAATAAGACCTATGAAAAATCACGGGATATTATAATTCCTATTTTGAAAAAGAGACATATTGTTTTTATTAATTTATTGCCGGACCCCTATTGTTTTTTTTTTTATGTGAATACCGCACAAGAATGGGTGAATACTACGCCAAGCATGTGAAGCCAGAGAGACTGTGGCATCCTCAATTGGGATATTTTGTGAGGCTGGAGGTAGTGGGGAGGGGAAGGAGTTGGGGAAGATGAAGGTGGGGGAGTACTGGCTATTCAGATCTGGTCACCAAATACGGCTAAAGCCATTTCAAGCAATTTAATTTCAATTCTAAATGATAGTCTTACACTAGGGCAATACTGAGAGTATCTTCCACTCTGGAACGTGCCGCAAATATGCTACATATTATTTTAAATGAATAAATTGTGAAATAACAAAAATTAATCAAATAAAAATCACTTGCTCATGTCAGGATTTTGAACCCGTGAATTCCGGATTGCGAAGTCGAGAGTATTACCCCTAGACCACTGAGTCCATTTGAATTTTCACACAATCAATTTCAATTTTTTAAATGGGACTTAAATTTAAAGCGAATTTTTGCTCATTGTACCAAAGTTACAGACATAAACACAACTGAAGTTAGTATGTTTTATGATGATACACATTTTTTAAAGCATTTTTTGTTTTTTTACATTTCTTCACTAAGGAGAGACCCTGGGATCATTTTTGGGGATGCTGTGTGTGATGAATTGCATTAACCAACAGTGAAAATAAGAAAATATTGTAGCTTCCCACTTTAATTCAAAAAGAAAATACCAATTAATTATAAAACAGACACACCTGCGACATCTACCGGTTCAAAGTAAATTGAATTCTTGTTGACGATAGGGATCTACGATTAAGTAGATTGAGATAAGTATTGATGAAAAGAACACAGAGGGTGCTAGAAATCATCATTAATCAGCGTAATAATAAATAGTTGAAATCAACAGCCAATCAGGTCTAAGCCGAAAGCTATAAATAACTAATGAAACCAATCACAGAATGGAGGGCGTGTTCAGATTTTGAACAAAGAAATGGACTTTGAACTAAGCGATTAACCTGAGATTTATTGAAAAAAATATCGTCATCAACCGAAAGATCAATACACTATAATGTAAACAGGGTCTCACGCTCGGTGCATTAGATTCGATGACCCCAAATTTAAGATATACAATCAGTACAATGAAGGTGTTGGCAACCGCCGTTAACGAGCAAATTAATCCACATTATGTTGGAAAAACTAGGCAAGAAAATAGCAAGAAAATTATGATCAGAGGAAGGTTAAAGAAAAGACGTGTAAAACGTAAGAAAAGCTACTGTAGGGTTATTCAGCCGTATAACGAGTACATAGAAAGTCAGGGAGACCAGATTGAAAGGAAAGTGTACATTTTACATTTAAAAGGAAGAAAAACGCTGGAAATTAGGGATGTCACTCTTGTAACGTCAGGGAAAACGATTTGAAAAGGAAATCTAATGGAAAAACTGGACGTTTAAACGGAAGTATTTATTGAACAATATAAGATTTCGACTTAATTTTGCGTTTTCAGACGAGTTTAAATAGATATCGTTATATATTTGGGATAGGGAGGTCATTCTGGTTACATTACAGTAGATAAGGCAAACAAAGGAATTGTTTTACGTCAATTGTTTGACGAAAGTTCTATGGGAAATAGGACAGACTGTAAGGAAAAATGATACATTATTTGAGTTGACGACCCCACACGCGATTTTGTTATTAAAACAGCCAGAAAGCGAACATGGTTTTAGACGATTAAACCCATTTTAATGGCTTTTGGGACGATAAAAATTATCATTGGTCCTATGGAGTGTTTACTCAAGGTAAAAACCATTATATTTTAGTACCCTCGAATAAACGCTGAGTTATTGGTGAGTACATCGAAGTCCAGACATAAACAGATGTCAAATTTTAAATTAATGTAGATTTCGAGGAGAAAGGGACGGAAGTTGTGGGATGAACCATATAACGTAATAAAAATTGACATATATTTAAGGGCCGAAGTGGGAGTATCTCCTATAAAAATGTGGTAAATGATATATTAATTAGTAACAAATAGAAAATGAAATTTTCTATTGAGGCAGCAAACATCGAAAAACGATACAGATATCAGAGTAATGTACGGTGAAACTATGGGTGAATTGATACGGCCAAAGAAAGCAAAGAAAATCTTAAATTAACAATTAATAAAATAAATACGGCTGGAAATATAAAAAATTATAGGGATGTGGAAAGTTACATGAGAATGAATGAGGAAAATCAAAAAAAGAACATCGTGAATAAAAGGGAAATAAGAGAAAATATGAAAATTCAAATCTACGACATAAGTAGAGACAATACAGTTTAAAACTGAATTGATCCATATAGGTGGCATAAGAATAAGGAGGAATTTAGGAAAAAGAAAATTGGAAAACGCATATTAAAGGTTTTGGCTTGAATTTGTTCATGTTCTGGTAGCGATAAACAAAATTGAGAATTATGTACAGTTTATTGAAGACGTACCTATTATATTTTGAGGAAAAAAGAGATACGAAAATCATGATATTTGAGCTAAATTTTGTATGACCAACAGACAAAGGGATGAGGGGCATTTTGACGTAATATCGCCGGTCCGATCCTGGAAAAATGTTTAAACGAGAGAGGGCATGAAGAAAATCTTGAAAGGTGGAGCTAACAGCAGTTAAACAAAAAAGGCAGAATCGATATATGAAATCTCGAGTTGTTATAGGTTAAATTCGTGGATCAAAGATAGCTTAGATAGGCCATTCTAATCCTGAGAGGGGTTTAAAAGACAGTACTTAGTGAATTTTCGTTAGTCATCGCGGGATTGTGAAAAGTTGAAGGTTCGTGAGTCGCGACGAAAACGTTGGGTAATTTACTGGTGGAAAAATTCTATTAGTTAGAATCACAGGACTTAGCAAAATTTCATATTCGAGCCAGTGTTTTATAAAGATTTAAAGAAATTCAAGTCAGTGAAAATAAAAATAAAAGTTTACGTTCTATTTATTTGTGAAAAGTTAAAAGTGCTGTGATTTTGTTTAGGGGAAAATTCGGTTTTATAATCAATAAATATCATATTTTGGGACTTAGTAATCTCGCGACAAGTGTCGGTGTGGTAATTAAATAAAGTGATGTAATAATAATAAAAAGTGAAAAGAAGTTATAAAAAATTAAGTGCATCCAATTAAACGGGAAAGTTCAATGAAAATCTTTAATTAAACTGAGTGTTTTAAATAAAGTACTATAATCAAAGTGTTGTTGGTGTAGCGAAATAAAAAATAAAAACCAGTGTTAGTTATCATAACGGTGATAGTTCCCTTAAATAAAGTGCAAATCGAACGTAATAATTTATCACAGGATTAATCTAGTGTTAGATAAAATAATAATAATAAATATAGACGTTAGAATAAATAATTAAAATTATTAAATTGCTGTTAAATGAGATTGTGGTAACTTAATAATAATTATTATTTCGGAAAGTTTAAATAAATAGTGAAATACGTTATCTTACTGCAAAATAGAAGAGTTCGGTGACAAACAAAAATAAAAATAATAAATCTCTTATTTCGTAAATAATTGTGAAGTAGTTATTGTTTAAAACTATAATTTAAGCGGAGTATTATTTTAACGATGAAATAATTATAATAATAAATCTGGAAGTTAAAGTAAATAATGAATAAATGAGCATGAAAATAATCTATTCGGTATTTAATCGTATAATTCCTTCTGCTAAATAAAAGTATGGAAGGAAAACGAACATAAAATAAGTAATCAATTGTTAATCTAATTTAAAAGGTGTTAAGTTAACCAACGAGATTTGAAATAAAATGCGGTTAGAACAATAAACATCATTTAATTTAGATAGATTAAACGGAAATAAAATAAAATTGAAGTCGGGAAAAAAAAAAAAAATAAAAAAAATTTATTTGAATTTAGTTGATGACATAGGAGTAGGTATTAGGTAAGAAAACATAACAAGGTTTTACCGTGTAGCTCCCGGTCGGATAAAATAAAACCTTAAGGGGGTAAGTTTTATTAAAAATTAAAGTATAAATATTTCCAGGTTCCAAGGAGAAAGCGGTATGCAGCAAACAGTTGGTATTTGAATTAATTTTATAACAAGATATTACTTGCTTAATATGTGATATGTATCTATATTAAAATATTATATATGAAATATTATATATTTAATAGATATATCTATGTATATGTATATATGTATATATATATTATTCCCAGAAAGTTTTAATCAAAAAGAAACACACTTAAATAAAAGTAAAAGGTATCGATTACTAATACCTACTTAGAACGCACTATGCTATTTGTGTGCTAGAAAACATTTCAAGTTCATATTTTATACTTATTTTATTAATATATATACTATTTATTATAACTTCAGCTAATATAAAATGATCAAAAAAAATGAGTTATGATATTAGAATTTACCTCAACTATAATAACATTATATATATATATATCTGTGTATTTATGTATCGAGACAAAGTATATGTATGCATTATGACTATATTTATCGGGGAACAGGTTAGACCTCGGCGAAAAGGAAATTATCACTATTAAATTCAAAAGAAAAATTTAGGACCATAAATCTCACATTCGGGAATGTTAAAGGTAAACAAATGTCTTTCGTTGAATCTAGGTCACCAGGCCAGTGGGAATGTTGACATAACTAAAATTGTTTATAAAACAACTCGGTCAGTAGGGCACCGTGTTGAGTGCTTTAGGAAGGTGTCAATCTTAGGATAGAGCAACACCATAACGTTGCGCAATTATATATATAAAAAGGGGTTAAACACAATCTTTAATTTGAACTTGAAGAGATATTTTAGGATTGAACAATTTGAAAATAATTAGATTTATTATAAGCTAAACAAATGAAAGGTACATCAAACATTTGAAAAATCACGGCATAGTCAAATAAAAGAACTTGAAGAGTATCATTGAACATTTGAGAAAAAATTTATGGATTAACTACTCTCCTAGGTAGCTAATAGGTACATCAAACATTTGAAAATCACGGGATAGTCAGATAAAAGATTATTGTAGAACTACATGAAAAATTCGGAAAAATTTATGAAATAATTGCTCTTATAGGTATAAATAGTTTACATGAAGCAGTTGAAAAATCACGGGAGAGTAAAAGTTTTACCAAAAGTTGAACCTTGGGGGAAAATTTAGAAAACAGTTCAACAATAGGAGGCAGTGGTCGCTCCTTAAAAACCCAAGGACCATTAACCAAACACATAATAGAGATGGCAATCTCTTAAAGAAAATTGTCAACCAAATCAATCAAAAGCTTGGAATTTTCGGCACTCCAGAACAAACCGAGATAATTGCTTATTATATTAGTATTTATTAATATTTCCCATTTTTAATATGTATATATTCGGTCATCGGTTAAGGTTTTGTGCAGAATCCCTTTCCACGAAATCCGAGCTCGGGATTTGAGACTGGCTAGACTCAAAATTGCGAGTTATAATCCTACCCAAACGTATGTTTACATATATATCTTTCTATGTACTGTACACTGGTTGATGTGGACCCGCTTACAATTAGCGTTTTAGACTCGACAGAGTTACTCTCACATCATTTCTTGTACGTAGAGCGAGGATTCACGACCCGTAACTCTACACAACACCGTGAGTATATGATTGCATATAGGACGAAACCGGTTCGCCCTAAGTAAATAGTAGACCTTGGAGGAGTAGGAATTTGGGGGTATCTAGGCTCGGATGACGACCTGAAGGCAGTGCATGATGGCATAAGGAAGGACGGTTAGGACGCGATAACTTAGGTATCAATTAACCGATCCGCGCCAGAAGATTGTGCGAATTTCTAGTTAGAATTTGATCACCTGGTTTACTTGTAGGAGGAAGGAGCCAAATTTTCGGCAGAAAAGGGTATTCTGAGTTCGTCTAATATGCAATCTATTAATTACATTAACCTACTAAACCCATCTTTATATGTACCTTATAGCAGCTGAATCGGATTGGAGAGATGACAAGCAGATACAAAACAATCATAATCAAATTTATTAACAATTAACCATTTGAGTCATACTTAATTATTTGTTCAATTAAACATGCGTAATTCGATTAGTACAGGTTATTTACGAGTTCGTTAGGATGTAGGAAAGCATAATAAGCGACGGAGGAAAGTTAGTTCATTTAGAGAAACTATTTAAAGTTAGATTTGCAAGGGAGAGACCAATACAGTTTGAAACTCAACGCTCTGACTAGAATCAAGAAGTTACCACAAAGAATGAAAGTAATTAAAGTCCCATATCATAAATCAAAAAAATTACACAACGTTTGATGGAGTTTAATTACAACATAAATACGAAAATATTTACGTTCAAGGTCGTAAATAACGTATTAATTAGTTAAGTACACATATCTCTAAAGGTATATAGTGCAAGGGAGCTTTAAGTAGCTTTCTGTAGTTATCAAAGAAAATAAGGGTCCAATTTTCATGAAGGCTTGTGTGACGTAGGGAAGGAATTTTCCATCCCTACTACACACATGCAAAGCCTTAAAAATTTAAATATCGATCAGAGCCAAAAGAAAAGTTCAAGAAAACTTGAAGGGATGAAAGGAGTAGAAAAAGAAAACAAAATCAGAATCAGAAAAGAGAGAGAGATTTATCACATGTGTGGAGGGTCGTTTAAGGGAAAGGAATGAGAGGAAGTTATGGGAAGGAAAAATATATAAGGGGTGGGTAGGAATCTGAGCGTAGATGTGATCAGAAGTGACAAACGTATGAACTCATTCCTCCCGCTGCGGTGCAAGACGATGGGTTGAGAGAGTTTGTCTGGAGAGCAAAAGGTCTCCCTCAACCAGTATCTCCCGACATGGAAAATGTCTCCCGAAATCTCACCCCATTAACCCGGGCAAATTGAATGCACAACATTTAAATGTTATAATTTCAAATAGATTTAATTTTTATGATTGATTTTTCAATAAATAAAATGATCACGTAGAAACGCACGCACACATAAAGTCAGCCATTGATAAATAGATGTACATCGGATACAGTGGAGACTGCATCGTCTAATATATGCAAATCTCCCTGGCTTTGAATCGCAAACTTCTGCCTTGCGTCCCGTCACACGAATACTAATTTAATGGTATTCACTGCCTCCGTTGCTAGACTGTTCAAACGTACAAGATACAGACTAGCGATGAATTTATTAAGTAACCCCTCAGCTCAATATATCCACTTTGCAATAAAACCCAAACAAATTGAATGTCTCTGATTGCATCTGAAAACTAAAAACTGTTTTAACTAGGTGATTAAATACGCTTTCAAATTTTATAATTCAAAATAAATACATAATTTTTTTTAATGCAAATGTAAGGAAGTTTTAAAAATGGCTCATTTTACGTTTTTCTGTCTAAATTTTTCTATGCAATATCGTCAACTCAATATTTTGTCGTTTCATGTAAAAATAATGAATAAAAAAATTTCAAAGTTTTACAATTTTTCTCGATAAGATTCCAGAAGAGACAAGAAGAATTATGAAGTTACAAGAAAAGCCATGAAGAACTGAGAAGAGACGAGAAGAGACGAGAAGAGAATGAAAGAATCAAGAAGAGGCAAGGATGGGCGAGAAGATCCAAGAAGAAGCAAGAAGATCCAAGAAGAGCCGAGAAGAGGCAAGAAGAAGGAAGACAAAAACAAAAACGAAATAATAACGCTCAATCCATTCCTTTATTCCTGCCCATCCTAATTTCCAATATTGGCTTATTAGGTTGCCATGTATACCGGTCGATTAAACTCCAATCTCCCTCCTATCCTCAGAGCACGTGTTCCTAGTCCTAACAAATCAGTGCCCCCTGGTGTACCGGTCTCACCGGGACAGGAGTGCTCCCGGCTGGGGTGGTACAATCGTATCGTATCGTAAATGGCAGTCTGAAACTTTGGTTTCATAAAGATGTTACGTCTTAATTATTTTGCGGTTAAATTGCTAAAAGCGTGCTATTTTCTCTTTCTACCACCGTTTATCCACTGAAAAAACGCAACACCGGAGTCAACATCTAGTCTATCATGTTATATCGTTGTTCCCAAATATCATTAAAAAAATATGGTCAATTATGGTCATACTTCTTTGTATTGTTCATTGTTTTTTAGCCACTCTTGTTGGTCAATTGTGGCTTGCTTAGGCAGATGCGTATTTCCTCTGTCGGTCATACATGAGACTGGGGCCCCGGTTGGCATGCTAATGTCTTCTGATGTGATTGGGGCGTCCCCCTAGTGTATGCTAATGATACGCCCGCATCACAGATGATAGAAACAAGGGGAGAAATGGCACGGGGGCGTCTGTCGGCCGACTGTCACCTAGCTACGACTAAACTGCGCAGATTATGAAAAGCAGCCATGCGATGAAAGTTATGCGTTTGGTGTGTAGGTAGAAATGAAGGCGGGGCACCTCTATTCATGATGTGAGCAGTACTAGAATGTATGAAAGTTGCGATCAGCAACACGCGTTGTGCGCTCGGTACAATATGATATGATTTTATTAAGCAGTATTCTTATATAATATTGTGAAAGCCGCCGTGGTCGAGAGGTAAGGCACTTGACTCGCAATCCGAAGGTTGTGGGATCAAATCGCGACCTGCGCAAATATTTAAAAAAAATTTAATTATGTTATTTCACAATTAGTTAATTTAAAATAATATATAGTATATTTGTGGCATGTTCCAGAATGGAAGATATTCTCAGTATCGCCCTGGTGTAAGATCACGATTCTATATCTTTGTGGGATCTTTATTAGATAACGGATGTGATCTCCTGTCAGATTTGTGTGATTTTTACATATTTACTGCGCATATTTAAGTTTAGATCGTTTTAAACACAAATTCCCGCAAGTATGTATGATTATTTATTAATTTAATGTACGTTGTACACAGAAAAAGCAAATAAATCACACAAATCTGACAGGAGATCACGTCCGTTATCTCATAACGATCCCACAAAAGATATTGAATCACTCGGCAGAATTGAAACGTTGCTTAAAATGACTTTAACCGAGTTTGGTAACCAGATCTGAATAGTCAGGTAGTTCCCTGTCTTCCTCATCTCCATCGCTTCCCCACTACCTTCAGCCTCACAACATACCCCAATTGGGGATGCCAAAATCGCACTGGCTCCATACGGGAGCAGCTGGGACTCTTGCGAGGTATTAACATAAAAAAGGACCACCAAAGTTGACATAGGTCCTGATTGGGAATTATTTCCCTCAAGGCCTCCTGTGAGGGGCAATGTATATATTTTGTATATCAATATCAAAAATAGAAATATAAGTTCCTCTCCAAGTCTGCCATCATTGTACAGACAACATTTTCCACTTATAATAGAGAACTCCAGTCCAATTTTTATTTTATTTTTTAATGAATAATGACCTTCTAACTTAAATAACTGCATTTTTATTTTTATTTTTAGAGTTAGTTTTAATAGTTAAAAATAATTGTCAAAGTTTGAATTTTTCAAGTCTCCCCAAAACCACCGTATGTATGGTGAATCGTGTGACGTCATCACTCCTGAAAAATTACTATAGAATCAGGCAATGAGCTGATCAAATGCCGCCATTTTGAATTCCGTTGTTCGAAGTAATAGAAATAGCATTACTATTTTTTTTGTGCAGTAGTTTTTGAAATATTTTCGATAATAGAGATAAACTAATAAGAGATACCTTTATTTTTGAAACATTATTTAGTCCTAAATAATGTTTCAATAAACACTAACAACTAAATCTCTATAAACAGTATGTAAATAAACGAATAAATTAATACAATGGCTTGTGTCATATTCATACATTCCCATATAATGACTTTACGGTGACGTCACGATACGTCGAACAGTGACGTCACCTTGACGGCGTGTTTTTACGACCCAATGAAAAATGGACTTTTTAATATTTTTTTAAAAACTCTGCATTTAATATTATTAAATAAAACTTATATATTCAGAATCAGCGTTTATTGGTCTATATCAGTGATTCCCAAAGTGGTCCAGGTGGACCCCCAGGGGTCCACGGGAGACTCGTCGGAGGTCTATGTCGGCGTGATAAAAAAATGGGGGTCCATAAGATGTAACTGGGGGTCCACGAAAATTTATCCGGTAGCCTGTTTTTTTTAATCAGTTTTAGAGTTTCTTGGAAAGTAAAGATCCAGATTTAAAAGAAAACCTGATCAAATTGAAAGCAGACATCGCATATTTAACAGATTTGTTCAAAAAATTTAAAGACATTAACTTGCAGTTACAAGGGGACAGCCTAAATTTAATAAAAACAAAGGGTGTAATTTCGGCTTTTTTTGGAAAATTGAAATTTATGAAGCAAAACATTAGTCAGCGCGTATTCTCCCAGTTTCCAAATTTCACAGGCAGAATGTCTTGATGAGGATATTCAGACATACGTTTGACATTTAAATGCTCTCCATGATGACTTTAAAAATAGATTTGAAGATATTCTGACGATGGAAATACCACCATGGATCATAAATCCATTTGATGAAACGGAAGTGGCGAATGTGGTGTTACAAGAGGAGCTATTCGAACTTGCACCAATGAGGAGCTGAAGGTGAAGTTTAAAAAGGCTATCAAATATTTTGGCTGCAGGCAGAAATACTTGAGAAATATCCTGGACTGTGGGAAATTGCGAGGATACTTTTGATAGCGCTTCCCTCGTCATACCTTGACAAAAAAAGTTTTAGTGTCGTTACAAACCTGTTAACAAAAAAAAGGGAACGTCACAGAACGGGGAGATTTGCGGTTATTCATTACAAAACTGAAGCCAAATATTGATAATTTGCTATCAATCCATCAAAGTACACCCCTCCCATTAAAATTATGACTATTTATTTATTGTTGATTTGCATCGTTCAAGTTACGGTACGTTATTAATGTTTAATTTTAATTCTATTAAGTCTGTAATCATATTATTTTAATAAATAGAACACAAAAAAATGTACAATTTTTCTTTTCATTTATACCACTCCGAATTTAAGGTTGGAACTCAGCCGCGACGTAAATTTCCGTCGTTAGATCTAATCTTCACATTTTTGGGAATATGGTAGAAATGTGACAGCAGGGGGTCCACCGAAACCAGGAAAATTTTGAAAGGGGTCTACGAGAAAAAATGTTTGGGAACCTCTGGTCTATATGAACATATTTTTTTAAAGCCAGAATATTTTTCACTGGAGTTCCTTATTACAATAGTAGGAGTTTTTCAAATATTATCAGGTTATTCGTAATACGGGAATATTTGTCTTTCATAGTTTTAAAATAAATATTTATCGTGTTTGATACATTTTTTCCTTCCACGTCCAAAGGTATAACTTTGACACCAAATACTGATTACTTGGCCTCTTCATTTTGGGTTTTTCACCTGTGGGTAAACAACCGGTCTTATTTTAGTCATAAAATGATAAGTTTTCACCTTTTGCTGAGTATTTTTGACTTCTAAATGGCATAATATCTTAAATAAACTACACTAGTTTGCACAGGTATAGTTATTGACTGTGCTTCACCCGATGGCATTGAAAAAGCAGTATCTGAACTTTCGACCTTTATATTCTGAAGCAAGCATCGCTAATGAAGGCAGTATTTACATGGCAATTAATTACTATTCGTTTAAGTGCCCGGCCGATAGGAAATCTTAATATATAAAACAAAGTCGGGTTAGTTACACCCAAAGATATTCAAATACAGAAGAGATATGCTATGGTGTCAGCGCAACTGTTGCCGGATTACGCGCTAATTAGCGTAGTTTTCATACAAAAAGAGCTTGTTCATTTCGTTGATTTTTTGAAAATGTGCATTAATATTGGTTAACAATACATTTTGAATAAGGAAAGAATTCGTTCATTTAGTTTAACGTTCGTTCGGTTTATTCTTTAATTATTTGTTCTTTTAGTTTATTTGTTAATTGGTAAACAATATCGGCGACACCCGGAAGCGCAGACCCACATAGTAAAAACAGCAGATAGCACATCTACTTATGTATATTTCAATATCTTTGGTTACACCATTTATAACTTGAGAACGGCTGGACTGATTTTTATGATCTTTGGTTTGTTAGATTTGTCTCCGCCCCGAATAGGAGAATAGCTATTAAAACATCGGAAAAATTCATGAAAAAAAAATTATTGATAAAATTCTTTTCCTCTTTCATTTTGTATGGAACGAATTCTCATCTTTTGAAAGAGCTGCAGGAATATTGTGATAAGCATAATATTTAATAGTGAATGAATTCCAAAAATTCAAAAACTTCAAATTTCAATGCGCTGATTGTTTTGCTTTTGTTCTTAAGGTTAAACGCCATGTAAGTTATAATCTACGCATTCGCAGATGGCGCCAATTAAATTATTTTAGGTTTTTAATACTTTTTGCATGTTTTGCTTTAAAATGTTAAGGTAAATTAATTGTTTGCACACGTACACAGGTAATATGAATATAAATAAATAGTTTTGTCCATAAACAAACCCAAATCTTTGCAGAAAGGCTGAAAAATACAATATTGCATTCAGTCGCCAAAACTGGGCGTACTGTACAGGGCCCGCAGATACTTTAATAGTACACATCTGCTAACTCTGTACAAATCGCAAGTGCGCTCCATGGTTGAATTTGGCAGCCACCTCTGGTCTGGAGCTCCAAAATATCTGAAAAATACCCTCGACTCTGTGCAGAAACGGGCGGTCCGTTTGATAGATTCTCCCATCTTAACAGACGGATTGCAATCTTTAGAGCACAGGCGTCGGGTGGGAATGCTATCCTTGTTCTACCGGTATTACAATGGAAGATGCTCCGAGGAACTAGCATCACTGATCCCTTCGGCACCGGTGCATAGTCGGGAAACACGCCAAACGCGTGCCCAACATTTGTACACAGTTGACATATGTCACATGAGAACGGGTCGTTTCTTCGACTCGTTCTTGTGTTCAACAGCTCGGCTGTGGAATGATTTGCCGGCCTCTGTGTTTCCTCCTTCCTACAACATGGGTCTCTTCAAGACCAATGTTCATTCCTTCCTCTCCTCAAAAAGACCCTCCACACAGCATCCCAGATGACACAGGCCCTGAGGGAAATTATTTTCCTCAGGGCCTCCTGTGTAGAGTTAATGTAAAAAAAAAAAAAAGTGATACTGAAAAAAAAAACCACACTCAACCCAAAGCAGAATTTTGAATACTTCATATAAAAAGATATTTTATTTAAGTATCGTGAGGCTAGAATTCCAATAATCCATGGCTTGATAGCTGCAAGACGAGTTGTTATCTAGCCTCCTATGTTAAGTAAATTCTAACGTAAAATCCATGCTAATTTGTACAGCGCTCTTGAGGCGATTTTTCGCAAAAACAGCGCTATATAAGTTGTCCAAATTTATTATTTATTATTCATGAAGTTTTCATGAACCTTCGAAACAAGAGCAAAATTACTGCTACATCTATATCTGATTGTAAATCCAGGGCAACACCGGGGATTTCAGTCATAATATCTTCTTCTTCTTCTATAATAATATCATCATCATCCTCATCTTCTTCCCCCTATCCTATTCGGGTCGGGGACCCATTGCATCGACAAGGCTCCTCCATACGTCCCTGTCTTGTGCTGATTGTCCATGGTAGACCCATCCTCTCCTCACGGTTTCTGGAGTTGCCTCACCCAACTGTGTCTGGGGCGGCCCACTGGACATCTACCCTCTGGAATCGCACTCAGTATCTTCTTCGGAATTCAGTCAACAGAAATTAATACAACATGCCCAAGCCACGTCAGCTGCGATTTTTCTATGAAGAGTAGCAGTGGTTCAATGTTTAGATCATCTCGGATCGTCGAGTTTCTTATATGATCCCATTTCGTAACCCCTGCCACTCTCAAGTACCTCATTTTCGGCAGCTTGGACTCTAGAGCGTATTCGTTCATTTAGCATCCATAAACACTGCCATCTTTGTCTTGATGCTGAGCTCGGCTTTTCTTATCACTGAGCTGTAGAGAGGACGCAATACACTGCTTGCCGCAATTATTCTTCTACTCGATAAGTTCAAATAAAAATAAATAAAATTTATTTTTGCGCACGCCGGGATTTGAACCAGCAACCTCGATTAGCTAGTCGAGGTCATACTCCCTCTACCACGGAGGTTGTCAGAATACATCTCCCAGAAAGACTCTACTGGTGTTTGATGTCCAAGAGAAATACCACCCCAGATTGCTGTAGAGGTTGAATTTGACAATTATTTAATTTCTAAACTCTTTGATGAATTTACCAATTGTTCTGTTATAAAGTTGCCAAAGTATAAATTATGTGCTTTTAGTTGTCAAGACATTCAAGGACCAAAGTATTCTGTAGCAATTCAGTCCTGAATGGGTTAAGGATTAATTTAAATTTAAAAGCAATAAGCGGGTAATTCTTATCCGATTTGAGAATTACATAATTAATTAAGGAATTAATTATCTTACCCCTGGGGACCTAGTATCTCGCGTTTTGTAATTATTTTTAATTTATTTAAAAATATATTTGAATGGCTTGTATTTGGGAGGCGGGTGTGGGTACTGCCATCCCGGCGTAGTTCAGCGGTAAGGCTCTTAACTAGCATTCCGAGGGTCGCGGGATCGAATCCCGGCGTGGCAAATAAATTTTATTTGATTAATTTGTGTTATTTCACAATTTATTCATTTAAAATAATATATAGTATATTTGCGTCATGTTCCATTGTGGAAGATACTCTCAGTATCGCCCTGGTGTAAGATCACCATTCAGAATTGAAACGTTGCTTGAAATGGCGTTAGCCGTGTTTGGTGACCAGATCTGAATAGCCAGGTACTTCCCCATCTCCTTCCCCTCCTCACTACCTTCAGCCTCACAACATACCCCAATTGGGGATGCCATAGTCTCACTGGCTCCAGACGGGAGCAGCTGAGACTCTTGTGAGGTATCACTATAAAAAAAAAACCCAAGTGGTTAGCTGTGTTTGGTGACTTAGCAGGGGTGTCCGAGTCCGTGAGGTGAGATTTTTCCAGGTTTTGGCGGTGGGTGCATCTGCCCACTGTGTGGCAGGCCGCAATTTGGGAGGAATGGGTACCGCTGCCCTGGGGACCATTTACTGCATAATCAACACCTCTGCCATAGGTCACCCCAAGTAGTTCAAACAGGGTGCAGTTTGTTTGGATCTGGCAGTGGATGACCTGGACGCGCTGAATCCTAGATTCCTACCCACCCCTCTTACCTTTTTCCTTCACAGAACTCTCTCTTCTTCCTTTCCTTAAAAGACCCTCCACACAGCATCCCCAAAGATGATATAGGCCCTGAGGGAAATTATTTTTTCAGGGCATCCTGTTTGGAGTTAAAGAAAAAAAAAGACCTTTTGACGTCTCCATTAGGTCTCTTTTCAGAACTTCTTCTCTTTCCTTTCCCATAAAAGACCCTCCGCACAGCATCCCCAAAGATGACAAAAGGCTTTAAGAAGAATTATTTTCCTCAGTGCCTCCTCTGTGGAGCTAAATGTAAAAAAAGAAGTGATGTAATATTTTTTTAATTCTGCAAATATTCAAATGCGATCATCTCAGCTTGCCATGTTGTGAATCAGATGCTTTCTGCATAGCGCGGTTCAAATGTGAAGAAGATAAAGTTGCATGTTAGAAGGTGTGCACATTCCATCCTCTCTGCCTACCCTTGTACTGAATTAACAATAATAATGTCTATGAAAAATGCTCAAACTGTACACCAGTAGTAGTGGAGCATCCTCATTTGGTGTCCCGGTTAAATTAAAACATTCCTTTGAATTTTCCTCTCAAAAACCTTTTAAAATTGCATTAAAAAATATACAACAAAACCCTTTTGAGAAGGACCGCTGAGTGCTCGCCAAAGGACTGACTCAAATTCTCATTCACGTTTACTCACACACCTACAGGGTGTCACCGAGGTTACAGGGTGCTCGTAAAAAATATATTATTTCATACTTTGCAATAGAGAACTCCAGCCCAATTTTAAAAATTTTTTTTTTATGAATAATGACCTTTTAACTTAAATAACTGCATTTTTATTTTTATTTTTAGAGTTAGTTTTAATAGTTAAAATAATTGTCAAAGTTTTAATTTTTCAAGACCCCCCGAAAACCACCGTATGTATGGTGAATCGTGTGACGTCATCACTCCTGAAAAATTACTATGGGATCGGGCAATCAGCTGATCAACTGAAATATGCAGTTATTTAACACTCCAATACACGCGTCCCCTAGTGAGACATAAAAAAGTTACTAACTTAATTTAGGTATAATGTATTATTTATCACACAAAAATTTAAGTATATAACAGCGACATGTCATTGGTACCAATTATTGTATTAATTCTATAACTTTGTAAATATTTCCCATTATGTAATAATGTACTGTTTGTTTCTGCAAAAATAAAAATAAATAAATAAATATACGCGTGTCATCTGTCAGGACTGTTCACTTATTTGTAAAAAAGTGAATAAAAA
The DNA here is from genome assembly GCA_917880885.1 of Limnephilus marmoratus. NCBI lineage: Eukaryota > Metazoa > Arthropoda > Insecta > Trichoptera > Limnephilidae > Limnephilus > Limnephilus marmoratus. The sequence continues at coordinate 3,720,192 of OU862935.1, forward strand.
AATTAAAAATTTTTTGTCAAAAGTGAGCTAGGCGAGCTTGGGGAATACTAGGGCGGGGGACCAGGCTCCCCTCCCTTCATCAAACTTATGACGAAAAAACAGAACTGGTCATCTGTGAGATGACACGCGTGTATTGGAGTGTTAAGTTAGAAGTAGGGAATGCAAATCTCGCGAGATTAGGGTTCAAGCGAGATCTCGCGAGTTTAGAATAACAATACTGCGAGAAGGAAGGAGAGGAGAGTTCTCGGAAGGAAAAGGGTTTAAGGGGTGGATAGGAATCTGGGGTTCAATGTGTCCTGGTCATCCGTCTCCAAGACCTAGACAAACCTCACCCCATGAACCCGGGCCCCCCTGCTAAATCACCAAACGTAGCGAACCACTTGGGGTGATCTATGGCAGAGGTGTTGGTTATCCAATAATGGTTCCCGGGGCGGCGGTACCCATTCCCGCCTCCAAAATTAAAATTGCATAAATAACCAAAAAAATACTCTAATCAAATCAAACTTAATCAAATAACACGTTAGCTAGTAACAACTATTATTAGTAAACAAAACAAATGCGCGCTGATGACGCTGCACATCGGCTCAATTTTCGACCAATCGCATGCACAAACGAATCTGAGAGACACCTTGTCCCGCGACCGCTACCTCAGGCCGCCGCCTCACGCGCACCGAATGAAGCCGAAAGATCGTAACTCCGTCCGTGTCAGTCCGCGCTTCAAATAAGACTTTTTTATGCTCGAGTGCAATCTCGTTAAACTCACGAGATCTCGCTAAAAAAGGCCGAGATCTCGCGAGAACGAGATTGCATTCCCTAGTTAGAAGGTCATTATTAAATTTTTAAAAATTGGACTGGAGTTCTCTATTGGGGATGTAACAGTTCCACTGGCTCCTGAAGGTTTTGGTCACACTGTAGACTAGGTACAGTTCATTGTGGCACGCAAAAGCAATTAATATTTTTATGTTGGGCCCTATTGTGTTTTGTTAAGGCCACTGCTTTATAAATAACATGTTGATAAATATTACCATTCTGGCATACGACGAAGCACGTAAAAAAATTATGCTACAAAGAAAATGTGAAATGTTTCAGAGCAGGATTTAAATTTGTAAAGGATGGGAAATACATTTATGAGGGGTTTTTGCTTTAATGGGCAGATTTAAATTCAATTTCTTTATAATTCTGAATCATAATGTAATGTGTTGAATATTATTTTATCTTCTTAATTTTGTATTACTGTGTGCTTGGAAATTTATGGGAACAAAAAAAGTCAGTAGTTAAAATTGGTTTACAAACCTTTCCAAATTTTATTTCAAAGTTTATTTATTACAGGGATATCCTTTACTGGGTTATTATTCGTGGAGGTCGGGTTGTATCGTTGATTTAGTAGTTTAGAGTGCTGAACTAGCCCTTTAGTTTAGTTTGGGCAGCCACCTATGATCTGGAGCTCCTATGTGCGGAAAGTTCAAAATAAATTCATTTTAATTCATTAAAATTACCTACCTACATCTACTCAAATTTGGGTAGTTATCGCTCAAGGGCTTAAGTGGTGCTACCCAAATGTGGGTAACTATCGCTCAATGGCATGAGAGGTGCTACCCGAATTTGGGAAGTTATCGCTCAAGGGCTTAAGTGGTGCTACCCAAATTTGGGTAGTTATCGCTCAAGGGCTGAAGTGGTGATACCCAAATGTGGGTAACTATCGCTCAATGGCATGAGAGGTGCTACCCAAATTTGGGAAGTTATCGCTCAAGGGCTTAAGTGGTGCTACCCAAATTTGGGTAGTTATCGCTCAAGGGCTGAAGTGATGATACCCAAAGGTGGGTAACTATCGCTCAATGGCATTAGAGGTGCTACCCAAATTTGGGAAGTTATCGTTCAAGGGCTTAAGCGGTGCTACCCAAATCTGGGTAGCTATCGCTCAAGGGCTTAAGCGGTGCTAACCAAATCTGGGTAGCTATCGCTCGATAGCATAAGCGGTGCTTCCCAAATTCGGGTAGCTATCACTTAATGGCATAAGCGGTGTTACCCAAATTTAAGTATTTATTGCTTAGGCGGTGATACCCAAATTTAGGTAGCTATCGCTCAATGACACAGCGGTGTTACCCAAATTTAAGTATTTATGGCTAAGGCGGTGATACCCAAATTTAGGTAGCTATTGCTCAATGACACAGCGGTGTTACCCAAATTTAAGTATTTATGGCTAAGGTGGTGATACCCAAATTTAGGTAGCTATCGCTCAACGACACAGCGGTGTTACCCAAATTTAAGTATTTATGGATAAGGCGGTGATACCCAAATTTAGGTAGCTATCGCTCAATGACACAGCGGTGTTACCCAAATTTAAGTATTTATGGCTAAGGCGGTGATACCCAAATTTAGGTAGCTATCGCTCAATGACACAGCGGTGTTACCCAAATTTAAGTATTTATGGCTAAGGCGGTGATACCCAAATTTAGGTAGCTATCGCTCATTGACACAGCGGTGTTACCCAAATTTAAGTATTTATGGCTAAGGCGGTGATACCCAAATTTAGGTAGCTATCGCTCAATGGCACAGCGGTGTTACCCAAATTTAAATATTTATGGATAAGGCGGTGATACCCAAATTTAGGTAGCTATTGCTCAATGACACAGCGGTGTTACCCAAATTTAAGTATTTATGGCTAAGGTGGTGATACCCAAATTTAGGTAGCTATCGCTCAATGACACAGCGGTGTTACCCAAATTTAAGTATTTATGGATAAGGCGGTGATACCCAAATTTAGGTAGCTATCGCTCAATGACACAGCGGTGTTACCCAAATTTAAGTATTTATGGATAAGGCGGTGATACCCAAATTTAGGTAGCTATCGCTCAATGACACAGCGGTGTTACCCAAATTTAAGTATTTATGGATAAGGCGGTGATACCCAAATTTAGGTAGCTATCGCTCAATGGCACAGCGGTGTTACCCAAATTTAAGTATTTATGGATAAGGCGGTGATACCCAAATTTAGGTAGCTATTGCTCAATGACACAGCGGTGTTACCCAAATTTAAGTATTTATGGCTAAGGTGGTGATACCCAAATTTAGGTAGCTATCGCTCAATGACACAGCGGTGTTACCCAAATTTAAGTATTTATGGATAATGCGGTGATACCCAAATTTAGGTAGCTATCGCTCAATGACACAGCGGTGTTACCCAAATTTAAGTATTTATGGATAAGGCGGTGATACCCAAATTTAGGTAGCTATCGCTCAATGACACAGCGGTGTTACCCAAATTTAAGTATTTATGGATAAGGCGGTGATACCCAAATTTAGGTAGCTATCGCTCAATGACACAGCGGTGTTACCCAAATTTAAGTATTTATGGCTAAGGCGGTGATACCCAAATTTAGGTAGCTATCGCTCAATGACACAGCGGTGTTACCCAAATTTAAGTATTTATGGCTAAGGCGGTGATACCCAAATTTAGGTAGCTATCGCTCATTGGCACAGCTGTGTTACCCAAATTTAAGTTGCATTTTTCCTTCAAAATCGTTTGTGTGGTAGACTTACATGTCTGGTATCAAAATTGCAAGCTTATGAACTTGAACAGGGCGGTCTCCCTCTTAGTTGAGGCGGAACCGTTTCTGACCTTGTTCTAGGTACAGTTTCTTTATACGAAAGGGTCAAAATCGCATCCAAAAATTTTTGTTTGTTGAAATTTGAGCCGTGCGCGCCGGCGCGTCTCCGGCCTTTAAAAACTTAGAACAATTCTGTATGATAAAGATTTCTTATTTTAAAAACGTTTCTACACTTTGAAGCACACAAAATACCACGAGTTTTATTTTTTTAGGTTGTACTATGTTTATTGTAGATAAGAATAAAATAAAAATTACAAAAAGTTTGAAAAAAGTTTAAAATGGATTTTATTTATTGAAGCAAGTAAAATGCCATGATTTTTATTTTTGTATGTGATTCTATGCTATTTGTAGATATGAATAAAAAAAAATTTACTTCATTGACACTGTACCTTCCTGAGATATTGCGTTTTTGTAAAGTACCTTTTCCGTCCCAAAAATTACTTAAAAAATTACTTTTAGTAATTTTTTAAAGTCAAGTAGATAAATGTAAAGGGTTTATTTATTTTTTTCTGCAATCAGCATAGTTTTCTTGATAATATTGCAAATTTTCATTGCATTTGCACTATAAATGACAAAGACACAATTTTTTTTCATTGAAGGTACAAGCTCTTCCGGAGTGCTCGGAATATGTAAAAACGCTTATTTTGCCCAAACTTCAACTGCCCATAAAAAAAAAAACGAGTTGAGGTAGGAAGGTAAAATTTGGTATATTTTCTTATCTATATGGAAGGATTAAAAATTTAAAGTTTCATCAAAATCTGAGATGGTGGGTGACATGGCCTGGATGATTTGGTGCGGATTGACCCAGGGGTGGGCAGAGAGGACTGACCGCCAAACAACTCGGTCTTGGCACACACTCTTTGTCTCACTCACATTCATACATTGTCTCATACATACTGATTCACTTGATCGTGCCATGTCTTCCACTTGAAATATTAACAGTTCATTCAATTTGAATTAAATGAAATGTTTATTTGTTGTTTCAGCTATTCCCTATCTGGACCTGGTAGACCTGGAGAACGGGTACCACGGCCTGATCAAGGAGAACGAGACGGTGGTGGAGGTGACTCCGCCCATCCGCGCCAAGGGAGACATCTGCTCCTTCCTCATCCTCAACAACAAGCACCACGGAGAGGCGCCTTTCGAGGTAAGCCCATCCTATTGCATTACATCTCCCTGTTGACACCACAAAGGTTAACTACGAGGGTAATCTTAAAATTAATAAATGACATTTAGGCATTAGTATGACATTTTAGGTACGTAACCTCACTATTAACTAACGTGGGTAACGATATTGCGGATTTAACGATATTGTGTGTTTTTATTAGTGGGTAACGATATTGCGGATTCCTTGGCAAAACAAGGAGCGTCCAACCCCATATTCCCCTATCTGATATTTTTTCCGTCATCAAAGATAGATCCCGCAATGTTTGGACAGAGTATTGGAACATTGCTAGTCAATGCAAGGGAGCCTGCTACACTTCAATACAAAGGACTATCCCATCAAAACCGTAGTTTCAAAAATTCCCCCATTTTTCCAAAAATGAAATTTCCTCACTTATTCAAATTCAAATGAGAATCGGACATTGTTCCTCTCCTTCTCACCTTTTTAAAATTCACAACCTTGACTCCCCAGATTATACATTCTGTGGTCTAGATGTGGGAACTTTAGATCACATATTTTTTGGTTGTCCCTCTCTAAATAAATATCCTCTCTTCTATCAAGCGTTATCTAAAATTGCCTCCCCTCCATTCAACATTTCATCTCTTCTAAGTCTGAACTCGACTCCAATCTTCCATTTAATTCTGAAATTTGCTCATTTTAATAAATGGTAAAATAATAAAGTGAATAATAAAAAAATAAAGTGATGTAAACTAAGTTATTTTCTTTTAATAAATAAATAATGACTTCACAAAGTAACAACCTTTTAGAAGAAGTTTTCTTCGAAAAATTAATTTAAAATTACAGAGAAAGGAAAGGTGAAATTATATTTTAATAAATGGTCTGCGAACTCAGAATCGCTATTGCCATTTAGTGCTCTGAGGTGCTCTGAGGTGGTGAGGTGAGGTGAGGTGAGGTGAGGTGAGAAATATGATCATAGCTTTGACATAAATTTAGGTCTTCAAATATTACATACAGGATATAAAATATCGCAAATCAATAATTTAGAAATTTTAGAAATAAGAAAAAATGTAAATTCCAAAGCTGACGTAATTAATAAGCAAAAAAGTTTTGTTAACCCTGTTTTAAATATCTTCCCACTTAACCGGCCTTTTACTTCTAATAGCTTGGTAATCCCCAATTCTTCGAAACTCCCACCATTGTCAACCCTTCCCCCTCCTTCAATTTCTTCTCTCCATATGTAATCTATAATTAATTTTTTAACTTTAGTATACTTTTATTCCTGAAGAAGTGAACATGGTTCACGAAACATGTTGATAGTATAAAATATAAAAAAATAAAGTGATGTAAACTAAGTTATTTTCTTTTAATAAATAATTTTAAATGATGGCCTACAACACCCTTGAAGGGTGAAAGCCAGAAATAATTGAAAAAAACCTCACTATTTTTCTACATTGTCCCTGTTACGATCGATGCACTTGGTGAGCCGTGGCTCTAGGTTCTTGATTCTCTTATCATAGAACCCGTCGCCAAAAATGCTATCTTCGCTTTCTCCGCGACCTAGTCGTTCTCCAAAGGTTTTCCGGCCAAATGTTGCTTCAGGTGAAGAAAAAGATGCGAATCATGTCATTGATTGCCTTTTTGTTTCCGGGGTTAGGTGGTGAACCCATGTTTCAACCCAAAAAGCCTCGCTTTTGTCGGAAAACCGGTTCGAATTCCGCGCAATTTTGCTTTTCAGCATTTTGGGAACCCAAAGAGCACTCAATTTGCATACGCCATTTTTCCTCTAAAATCGTTTGTGTGGTAGACTTATGATGTCTGGGGTCAAAATTGCGAGCTTACGAACTTCAACAGGGCGGACTCCCACATAGTTGAGAAAGCGAATAATTGAGTGCACCTCGCAGGCGGTGGGATTCGACAGCGAAGCATCCATCTCAAACTGACACAAAGATTGTACTGAAGCGGTTATCAAGCCAGATCACCGCTCATTGTTTACGGGAAAGTCTGAGCTACACGCTAGTGCCGCCATATTTTGAGAACCCCCGTTTGCACAACCCCCGTAACTATCTAATAGTGTGTGTACAAGGTTTTTAATCGGGGTAGACAGCAGGAAAAATTAATTGATCAATTGAATTTAAAAAGTAAATTTTCATTCTGAGTGGTTCAGCTGCTGGCTGTAACCCATATTTGTTGGGATTACCTTTGCATCAAATATAAAAATAAGCGCCTCATTTATCCTGATATAATAAATAAAAAATTTTCATGTCAAAAAACATGTCTTCAAAAAAACATATGAACAACTCTAGGGCTTAAAGTCAAACAATGTTTTCTACTAAAACTCAGAAACGAGTCCTGGTACGATCTAGGGAGTTATATGGTGTGGTAGCCCTCTATCCCCCATCAATGAAGAAGGTTCCCGTTTTTACCTGAAGGGCGTGCTTTTGAAGATATTGTTAAGCACACCTACCTGAGGTGCCTACCTTCTGCCGACAGACCAGCTCAGAGTGGTCAGCAGAGCGGAGAAAACTATCATCACCAGGGTTGAAGGATCTCTGAGGCGTTAGTGTGGCATCCCTGAAATAAACTCTATCCTACGGGCCGGGGAGGCAATGAAACAATTCAGCTGCAGTAAATATCAGGTGTATTGGGTAGAATCCGTTCATAAAACAACAATAATAATAATAATTGGCTAATTTATATAGCGCCGTTTTCGTGAAAAATCACCTCAAGGGCGCTGTACAAATAAATATATAAAAGAATTAATATTACTGGCTTATAACTAAGATTTACAATTACAACTAGTGACTTACATCTAAGACTTATGGCTACTTATATTACTGGCTTACAACTAAGATTTACAATTATAACTAGTGACTTAGCTCTAAGACTTATAGCTAGTGACTTATGACTAAGACATATAGATTCTAACCTAAAACTGGTGACTTATTTACACACATATTTACAATTAAGATTAGTGCCAGAAGAAGTAGGAAGTTTTTACATAATATTCAAATTCGAGAATACGGGTGCAAAAAGTATAATGAAGGTTAACTGGATATACGGGAAGGTATAGATATTTTAAATAAATTAATAAATTTAATAGTCCATCTTTACTGCATTAAGGTGATTCATCGCTCAACAGTAAACAGATTGAGGTATCACAATTAACAGATTACATTAAACAGATTGAGTTAACTATAAACAGAGAGAAAAGAGAAAAAAAAAACCATTAAAAATTGCAAAGTTTAAATAGAATGATGAATTTATGGAAAGGAGTATCGGAAAAAGTGAGTTTTCAGTTTGGATCTAAATTCCGCTGAGTTGGTTATGCATCTCAATTCCATAGGAAGTTTATTCCAAGCTTCAGGGCCGGATACTGCGAATGCACGATCACCAAACTTAGTGTTCGGATTTCGCTTAGGTTCTTTCAACCTTCCAATTGCAGAAGATGTCGCTGATCTAAGAGTTGACTGCCTTAGACCAATATTTTCCGGAATGCATAGTTCAGAGATATAGGGAGGAGCCATTTCATTGATAGATTTAAACACCATCCAGCATAACTTGTATTGGATCCTTTCAGGACACTTCAGCCAGTGAAGATTTCGGAGGTGTTCCGAAATGTGCGAAAATTTGGGTACCCCAGTGATAAGTCGTGCTGCGGCGTTGAAAACTGATTGGAGTTTGTCAGTTTGACATTTAGGAAGACTTGCATAGATGCCATTGGTACATAATGGTAACAATGGTACATAACACAGTCAAGGTTAGAACAAGGTAGCATCAATATCCTATCTATTTCAGGGGTATTTGGGCCTAAAATCTCTCTCTGCTTCGAGGCCCTCTGGGGCCGTCATTTATCTACGCATTGAATTTAAGAAAGGAACACACGCAAAAAGAGGAATTAATGGCTCGGGTACTCACTGCTGTAAGCTGGTGGCTTGGAGATCGGTGAGGTGAGAGGAATTCAGCCGGAGCTGGCGTTCCCGCAGGTCACTACCAGCGAACACCGCCATTGCGGTCTCATGGAATATTCCAGAACAAAACGGAACGATTCACGCTGCGCGTGCACACAAGGCGCTGCCGTAGAAGGAATGGCGGTCGGGGCCGATCTTTCTACCGCCGCTAGCGCGCGGGACGCGTGCGGAGAGGAGGGGAAACCGTTTGTTAACACAGTAGCGTGGCGTTCTAATTTGTGAGGGGGCATTTCGTGTATCGTAACAATATAAGGGCCAGAAATTTCACCCTCTAGATAATTCTAGAACAGTCCAGAACATTTTTGAATATTCGGTAGCATTCTACAACATTCCAGAATATCCCGGAACATTTTGGAATGTTCAGGAATAGTCTGGAATGTTTGGGAACATCCCGGAAAATCCAGGATCATTGTGGAACATTCCAGAACGCTCTTGAATATTCTGGAACATTGTGGACCATTTGAAGCCTTTTCTGTATGGGTGGGGCTACCCATTGGTAGGGGTATATAAAATCTGTGGTGTGTTGGAACATCAGTTCAATCTCATATCAACTCCCTGAGTGAAGCCGGATATCCCAGCTTAGCTAGTACGCTATAAAATAACACCGGGACGCATAACGGTCTGGTACATTAGCATGACATTTTGAAATATCCTACTAGTGACCCAGAAAACATCAACATTATGTTTTATGCACCACAAGTTTTTCTGCATTATAATTGATTTGGAAGTGTTTATTAGTAATCTGAGTAGAGTGTACCAGATACTTTTACATACAATTGTATACTCAACTCAAATTTCTTTTTTTCATAGAAGTCTGACTAATCAACTGGACAATCAACATATCCAACTGAAAGAATATCCAATTTTAATTTTCAAACCATTTTTTTTTATTGAAAGATTGTCAAATTGTTCTAGTGAGGTTGATTATCATGTGAAAAATTATGCCTCATAGTGTCTGTGAGTAGCATTAAAATAAATAAATTGTATATTGAAGTATGTCTTTTTATGTTTGTTTCAGGTGGTGGTGACAAACGGGAATGAGGCGACATTGCGTGTGCGTCACACGCTCAACTGCGAGAAGCGACGCAACTACAAATTCGACATTGCCGCCGTCGGCTGTGATGGCAGCTATTCCAATACGTAAGATAAATAAACCTATTTACACTGGCCATTTCAGAAATTATTTTTATGAGCCGAAAAGGTGAAAATGCTTTGAAGTGTAAAATCTTTTACTTATGAACATTTATTTGGATTTACTTTTACTGTATACGTGTCTGGAAATTTGTAGTACCAGCAGGAAACCGATGAATCTACATCCAATAGAGAATTTATTTAACCCCTCAGGCCTCAACCATATTATTTAGGATCAAAATATTTCCGTTTTGCAATAAAATCCAAATAAACAGAATATTTCTCGATGTATCCGAAAACTAAAAACTGTTTTGGAAAGGTAATGAAATTCGCTTTGAAATTTTATGTTTTGAAATATAAACTTATAATTTTTTAAATATAAAATTTTTGCTTGCAAACATAAAAAAGTTTTAAAAATGGCTCTCCTTTCGTTTTTTCTAACTAAAATTACTGATAATGAAAAAAAATAAAAAAACACATAATTTATCAATAAATGTATTATGAATGTTATGTCAACTCACTTTTTTGTCATTTCATGTAAAAATAATTGATTAAAAATTCTTAAAGTTTAATTTTTTTTTTTCAAATTGCGGTCAAAAATTTTGGATTTATGATATAAAGCATGGAATTTTCTCTTTCTAACACTGTTTAGATTATATTTCTAACCATAATAGCAAGGGAGACACAATGATTTTAATGAGACCTGTATGTTGTTCCGAAAACCGAACAGACTTGACGAGTTAAGACTTTTTTTTTTTCGGTAACTACATTATAAACCTTTGGAGCCAGTTTTGGTTTGTGCTTCGTCACATTTTAAAATACAAAACAGCAGATATTCCTCGAAAACCATAGCACAAATAAAAAAACTTACATCACAAAATCGACTCCATTTGTGATGTCCATTCAGTTTTCCGTTTGCAATACCAGTTTCCGAACACTGTGTATAATTATATATATTTCTAGTTTATTTTGACTACTTAATAACTCAGGTACGCCTCACATGTCATTACATATGAGTCATTCAATTTCTATATCCGCTGTATCAACTTTCACTGATTCAGAGAAAACTGCAAAAAACTGTACATCTCTAGCGTAAAGAATAAATTGCATTTTATTTTTTTATATCATGAATTGGAGTAATATACATTAGAAAAGTGGTCATTTTTCAATGTATGTCTAGAAATATTTAAGTAATTTGGATAAATAAAATGGATATAGCCACGGACATATGAATATATCTGGACCTGCCCTAAGTGATAAAAACGTATTATTTCCCCCTCCACATGGCGCCGGCTGTAGCTCCTCCTTGGAACCGGCTCGCTCCATGGGGAGGGGATATAGCCTCGCTTGAATCTAAAATGTGTGACGTCATCATTCTTGCCGTGAACAGCGAGAAGCTGACATCCATACATTTAACGAAATAACGGCAGCTTGTGCTATACAATATATCTACGTATCAATGTACACATAGCGAATGTGGGCGGTACTCCAATGTGCTCGTCGCTGGTTACAGGGGTAAGTAAATTATGAAACATTTGTAAAAGTGTTTTAACTAAACACGGAAACAAAATATTGATATGTGTATTGGCGCGAGTCTTTTTGGGGTGAGCATTTGGCCTTAGCAAATATGTTTTGAACGTGGCAAGCAATTCGCGCTCCCATGTAAAAAGGTCTATTCATTCAAAGCAGATTTTGCTTTTAAGAACTAAATGGTGATATTGTAATGCGAGATGCCTATATACTGTCAGATTGATTGTTCAACGAATGACAGTCATCTTTCCCCTCGTCGCTCTCCATAGTTTGATTTTACCCCTCATCTGTAACTGCTTGTCTATCCATTTGGATGTCTATGGATGTAGCAGATTTTGGTACTCACTTCGTGATTTGTATGGAATATAGAGGTTTTTGAAATTCAACTGACCTGAGGGGCGTGTTTCTACACCCACCATCTTGGCAAAATAACTGCTCGTGATTGGTTGAATTCCGATATAGCGGGTTGTGATAGTAACTTCTTGAATGATATAGCGGGTTTTGTTTCTCACTCGCAGTTTTAACCTGGTTTTTGGTCGTGATAAGGGAGGTTTGGAAACTCAATTTTAGGTTAGTCTTGTTCCTCGCAAAAATGTGAACAAGATGTCATACTCGGATCATTTTGTCAAAAAATCGGATATAGCGGGTATTGAAATTATAGGACTCATATGTCTGGCCATGTTGTGGGTAGCTTGAAAACAAGCTAATCAGTCCAAGTGGTTAATTCACTGTAAGCTCTGTAATATAAGCTATAATATATAAGGAGTGCATAATTTCATTTGAAATTTACGATCGCCTCAAGTGCTAACTTAGATTAGCGATGTGTCAGTTCAGCTGGAATGGGCTCATGTGATCCGCTCCTTTGCGGGAAGCGGTTCCTACTCCCATTCCTTTTTCAAATCGACTACTCCCAGAGAACCCGGCCCAGTCCCAGTACTCTCCGCATCCAAATAAATCCGGCGGTAATCCGGCGGTCCGAGCAACTCAACGCCGAAGCGCGAAAACCGCACTCGAATACAAGTCCCGGGTTCCTTTAAACCCAAGCGCCTTGTTCCAAGCTACGTGAATCGCGACACAATCCATTCATTCCGCCCACTCCCGGACTCGCGCGAACGCCGCGAACTACGATACCTGACTCACCCCGTGGCAGCCGGCTTGCTCCGCGATCCACGGTCCGGCGTCACTCACCATTCCACTCATGAGTCGCGGGTCTCGGTGAGTTCCCGACACTCCCCGCTACCCGCGGCCGGCCAACTATGACACTTCCCCTTGAGTCACGAGTTCACGAGCTGGGCGCTGGGCGGTCATTCGATCGCTGTTCGTTGATCGACACACACGTGCGTGACCGCTTCGAGCGTCTTATCTGGTATCGTTAATCAACGGGTGACGTGCATTATAAAATAATAGTTTATAGTAAAGCATTACAGCTTATTAATTTACTTATTTAAATTCTCAATAAAAGACCGTGCAGTGTAGATACATTGAATGTACCTACACGGGTCTTGTCCGACTCCGGGGTTCTGAGTTCTCGTGTGGGTTCTACGAGTAGGTCCTGGTTCCGAGTTCTTTGAACCCGTGCGTCCCGTTTCGGTGCGCCGCAACAATACCCAATACCCAGTGCCCAGTCCGCACCTAAGAACTCGGACCCGGGACCTGCTCCTAGAACCCGTGTACTTTTAAAAGGAAGCAAGTCTCGGAGGCTTCCGGAAAAATGCAGAACTTACCCACCTCTAACTTAGATATGAATTCATGTCGCCAATATTTTATTTACCCTTTTACTGCTTGTCCGTTTTATTTATTTATTTATTTATTTTCGGGAAATCGACAGTTTACATTTTTACAGTTTGTACATGTTTGTATAGCCAAAATAAAACCAATTATGGATTTCCTCCATGTGACTTTACCTCTGATTAACAGCATAATAAAAAAAATTAAATAATAAATTTATAATAAAGCAGTATGAGATCAAAAATTTTATAAAACAAAAGATTAAGTATATAAAACTAAAATTTACATAAAACATAAAATATCAATACATTGGTAACCATAAGAAGCCAGGTTGTAAATATAAATCAAATCATAACAGAATTAAAGATAAACGATAGAAACATAGACACATAACATATTCATGAAACATCAGAGAAATACTCTTTTATGTACCCCTTATATTTGGTAGGTTCGGAATTGAAAATGTCCACCTTGGATAATATGCTATTGTAACTATTGCATAGTCTGTTCAGACAAGAATTTTGCTTGCAGTTTGTCTTGCATTGATCAACCTTGAACAGGACAGAAGAGCGTGTTGTACGCGCAGGTACATTAAATTGAATTTTATTTAGCAACTCTGGGCATTGAATATTATTGTTAACTAATTTATACAGGAATATTGCATCCTTATGATGCCTTCGTACACTCAATGAATCAATTTTTCTTTACACAAGGTTACAATATCGATCGTCCAGTTGATATTAGTCAGAAGACTCTGAAAAAATTGAAATTTGAGTTGCGTATGCAGTTTTATGTAAAAGTATATCCTCTATCTGGTACAATACTCAGATTACTCATGAACACCACCAAATACGGCCGGCGTAGTGCAGCGGTAAGGCGCTTGACTCACATTCCGAAGGTCGCGGGATCGAATCCCGGCGTGGCAAATAAATTTTATTTGATTATTTATTTATTTATTTTTTTATTTTATAATTTCTCACCATACATGTGTTCTTATTTTTTTTTTTTACAAAAATATTAACCTCACTAGGACTAGCAGCCTGTATTGAGGTTAATTTGTGTATTTCACAATTTATTCATTTAAAATAATATATAGTATATTTGCGGCACGTTCCAGAGTGGAAGATACTCTCAGTATCGCCCTGGTGTAAGACCACCATTAAGAATTGAAACGTTGCCTGAAATGGCTTTAGCCGTGTTTGGTGACCAGATCTGAATAGCCAGGTACTTCCCCACCTTCCTCTTACCTACCTCCTTCCCTCCCACCTACCTTCAGCCTCACAACATACCCCATTTGGGGATGCCATAGTCTCACTGGCTCCAGACGGGAGCAGTTGGGACTCTTGTGCGGTATTAATGTAAAAAAAAAAAAATTTAATGCACAAAAATTTGTTGTGAATTAAACCAAAATGTTGATTTTTTCTGGGTCACTAGTAGAATATTTCAAAACTTCATATTGGGCCGCCCTGAAACAAGAAAATTATGCAAAGCATCACTTTTAATTTTGAATTGAATGTTTTGTGGATTGATTTTGAGCTATCGTATATTTTATTGACTGAAACACATTCCTACAACAATAAACTATGTATCAAAACAACATTACTCGCGTTAATTTGGTAAATTGATAGGTTTTACGATGTTTTTGTCAAGTATCACACATTGGACTTTACAGATAAATCATTTAAAAATATTCTGGTGTTGCCAGGTGAATGAAACTTGTGGCTATATCATCAATGATGTTGGCGCAAGCGATTCTGACCGTGTCCTTCTTACAAATTCTGTACACAGAAGGATCAAAATCGCATTCAAAAATATTTTTTTCGAAATTTGTTTCGCGCGCATCCTCGCGTCTCCGGCAAGTAAGAGATTAATTTAGCGGACGTAAAACACAGACACATGTAAATAATATATAATTTATGGTGAGCATCCCAATATTACTTTCCTCATTTTCTCAAAATACGTAGTTCAATTTGGGAGGCGGGTATTGGTACCGCCGCCCCGGGAACCATTTAACTAACCCCTTGATATAGGTCACCTCAAGTGGTTTGCTACGTTTAGTGACTCAGAATGGGTACCCGGGTTCATGTGGTGAGGTTTGTCTGGGTCTTGGCGGTGGATGCGTCTGCACACCAGCTACCTGGCAGGCTGGATCGGGAGAGAACGGTTGGGGGAGTCCCTTTGATTTCTACAGCCGCACTCTCTCGGAACATCGCCTAGCACTGCAATGGGAGGGTTGGATTCAAATGTCTGTTACCCTTGGACACACTGAATCTCAGATTCCTACCCATCCCTCATACCTTTTTCCATCCCAGAACTTACTATCCTTCTTTCCCTAAAAAGACCCTCCATACAACATCCCCAAAGATGACGTAGGCCCTGAGGTTGGGGGGTCCCTGTGACTTCCACAGCAGTACTCTCTCGGAACATCGCCTTGCACCGCAATGGGAGGGTTGGATTCGTACGTCCGTCACTCTTGGACACACTGACCCTCAGATTCCTACCCATCCCTTATACCCTTTTCCTTCCTATCCTTCTTTCCCTAAAAAGCCCCTCCACACACATCCCCAAAGATGACGTAGGCCCTGAGGGGAACTATTCTTGAGGGCCTCCTGTGTGGAGCTAATGTAAAAAAAAAAAAAAAATTGGAGATATTTGACTAATCAACCAGACGATCGATACGCATTTATGCAATAAGGTTTTCCATAATATGCTATACTATACTTTACATGTAAAAAGTATATATTATTGGTCGGCGAGACGAGATGAAAAAATGTGCTGCATGGAAGTGAAATCGCTCATATCGAATGTAACCTAAAAGTTGATTGTTTTTATGTTGAACAGCGCCGTTGTCCACATCACCGTTGTGGACATCAACGAGTACCCGCCCGTGTTTGAAGAGTCCTCGTACGTGCGCGAGGTGGAGGAGGGCCGCCTGTACCCGGAGATCGTGCGCGTTGAGGCCACTGACCGCGATTGCACGCCCAAATATGGCGACGTCTGCAAATACGAGATCCTCACCGCCGACCAGCCCTTCCTCATCGACAATGAAGGTTGGTTGTCTGTTACTCTCTACAATTGTACTCATGTTGTGTACTCGCGTCGCAAACAACTTGCTGCGCACAGTTCATACACTTCGTTACTGAAAATGCGGGACTCCCATTGCAACCAGTCATTGTTGAATTCTCCAAACTTAAAAAAAAAATGCTTTCATAACCCCATTCCCAACCATTGCTGTAAGTGAGGTTATGAAGTTTGTTTACGAAGATATTGAAAGAAGGGTAAATGCAGGTAACTCCGTTCATGGAGGACTGAATGCCATTGGCGCCAACAAAAAACTGTCAAAAGAAGCGAAGCTAGCCGTCCACAATGGAGTGCTAGTAACTACCCTGATGTATGCCAGTGAGGCATGGAACTGGCAGAGGAAGGATGAAAGGATGAATGGACTGAATGCTGTAGAAATAAGATCCCTGAGGAATATGCGTGGTAAAACCATGTACGTACGATTGTGAGAAACATGGAGATTCACAAAGAATGTAAGGCTGATGTAAGCGTAATGAGTAAGATTTAGAAAGGGACGCTTAGATAGTTTGGGTATGTAGAGCGAATAATATACAATATTTTTAGAACCTCCTAATGCATGCTAACCCATTGATATGATGCTGATTGTCCTTGTACTTTTATTCTAAATGTAAATAATATTGTT
Source organism: Limnephilus marmoratus (assembly GCA_917880885.1). Lineage (NCBI taxonomy): Eukaryota > Metazoa > Arthropoda > Insecta > Trichoptera > Limnephilidae > Limnephilus > Limnephilus marmoratus. The sequence goes on from OU862935.1 coordinate 3,736,986, forward strand.
GTTGTTATCCTTTTTGTACTATTTTTAAACTATTTATGTTAAAATGCGTCTGCTCTCAACACAGGAACTCCTAGTGAGACAGGCACAGCACAATTACCTATGTAACATTAAAAAAATAAGATTATAATTAAAAAAAATATATATATATATTGGAAAATATATGACCCAAATGTGAATCGTAGAAGAAGTTGGGGACCCGAGGAAGATATGGAACGACCAAGTGAATCTGGGTCATGTCAAGAGTCAGATAGAAGAGCATGTATGAATGTGAACGAGGCAAGGAGTGTGTGCCAAGATCGAGTTGTTTGGCGGTCCGTCCTCTCTGCCTACCCCTCTGGAGAAACGGCATGATTAGTTAGGTTATGAACGTTATGCATGAATGAGGTTATGAAATTCTTTTTTTTACTAACATTGATCAAAAGTATATGTTACAAAATGTTTGACAAACGTCTTCTTTAAAATATCAACGACGTGAGACATAACAACCTTTGCCCGAACCTCAATTATTGTTTCTTCTGTAGAGTATCAATGTTGAAGACTGATGAATCACCTTTTAATTTGCAGGAGTAATTCGCAACACGGAGCCGTTGGACTACGAGCGTTCGCACAACCACATCCTGTCGGTGGTGGCGTACGACTGCGGCATGCGGCAGTCCGTGCCCGTCATGGTCACAATCAAGGTCAACCGCCAGTGCAACGCCGGCTGGAAGGGTAAGTCACCTCGTCTTACTCTTATCCAATACGCAGCTTCAAATATCATTCATTGGAGCATAGCAAATCTAACCGTGTAATGGATGATTTGGCGTATTGAACACATCTAACCAGTAAATTGATTAGCTGCCGAATGTCTACGCAAATACGTCGGTCCTTTAACCCCTCAAGCCTAAACCATATTTTGTCAGAGGGTCAAAATATTTCCGCTGTGTGATAAAAACCAAGAAAATGGAATATTTCTGAATCTACCAGAAAACTAAAAACTGTTTTTGAAAGGTGATAAAAATAAGCTATCAAATTTTACAAACCAAAATAAAGATACTGGGGTCGAACAAAATAGGAGGCATTACTTTTTGACTGACCCTCGTATAATTTTTGAAATATAAAATTTTTGCAAAAAAATAAAAACACAGATATTTAATTAGACAAATGAATCATAAACGTTGTCACCTCACTTTTTTTGTTGTTCCATCTATATAATCTATCTATCTATCTTCTATCTATCTATCTATCTATCTATCTATCTATATAAATAAAAATGAATTGCCGAAATGTATGTACGCGCATAACTTCCGAACGACTGCACCAAATTGGATAGTTCTTTTTGTTATGTGTTTGTTATTATCAGGACAAGGTTTGTATAAAACTATTGGTGAGCTCTGGCATCATGAAATTTGCATTAAAAAATTGCAGCAGGTGGCACGCGAGCTGTTTGAAAACTGAATGTATCGAGACTGAATGTATGGAATACGGCAGGGGGAGGGGGAGGGGGAGGGCAACTCGGGCAGGGGGTTCTCTGGATGGGGGAAGGGGGGAGTGGAGTAGGGAGAGGGAAAGTTGAGGAATCGGAGTGGAAGGGGACGCTGAAGAGGATGGGGAGGCGGAAAGGGAACGGGAAAAATGGGAAAGGACACGCAGGGAGAAACAATTTCTTTATTAAATGGCATAGCAACGCATGCCGGGAACCAGCTAGTTTAAAAATAATTAGTAAAAAATTATTTAAGTGTCGTAAACTTTTTTTTTCAATTGCAATCTGAAACTTTGTTTTTATAAAGCTTTACATTTTACTTCTTTTGTGGTTAACTTTTATAAGTTTTTTTCTCTTTATAACATCGTTTATATCATATTTCTCACTATGATAGTAAGGAAGATACAACGATTCCTATGCGACCTATGTGGGCTGGGACAAATATGGTCTTCTGTGATTAACCCTTAGGCCCTCCGTTCATGGAGATACTTACAATGTACGTAATTGTGACTCAACCACAGTACCCTGCTGATGTACTACTTTTTAGTGCTCGTGTCCGTACATGGTGCTACCCGAAATATACTGAACTTGATCATTTTTCACGTGCAGCCGATGTCAAGCAATGTCAAATTACTTTTTTTCCAACATTAATCCATGCCTTCTCCACTAAATCCTTTCTTACATATTTTGGTAAAGTAATTCTGGTAATTACACATTTTTTTCCACTTCCAGAACAAATCTAACATTACTTTCATGTTCTGACGTTATTTCTGTCAAATGTCAAACGCATAAGTATCAGACACAAATGATGTGACGCGTCGCGTGCGATCAGCACTGTCGGTATCGTGATACTGATTGGAAACCGACAGACGTCGCGTAGCGCCGTGTATGGACACCAGAAAAATTATTCTAGGGGTACTTACGATCAGTGGCGGCTCGTGACTTTTGGGTGTGCTAGAGTGCTGATATTAAAAAAATGGCATTATTGATGTTGTTGTAGCCGAAAAAAAAAAAAATTTTTTTTTTTGAAAATCAGTTTTTTGTATGAAAAATTACAGAAAGTTTCAGTTTGACGGTGTGCCGCACCAATTTCCTGAAAAATCTTCATACAAAACACCGATTTTTGAAAAAAAAAAAAATTTTTTTTTCGCATACGACAACATCCATGATGCCATTTTTTTTTAATATTAGCACCCTAGCACACCAAAAGTCACGAGCCGCCACTGCTTACGATCGGCGCGCATGATACGTGCACGAAGATCGAGTATCTTGTAAGTAGCTTCATGTACGGATTTGATATTCAAATTGTTTATGACGTTTTTGACAACATCAAATATTTGGCAGTATTAGTGAATGCTGAACTTCTCATATTTGCTTGCCACAATATGAATTACTATTATTTTGTTGTGTTTTTTGTTTGTCCAGGAGTTGCGGAGCGCGTGGACTACCCCCCCGGCGGTGGCCCCCTGTCGCTGTTCCCCACGGCAGGGCTGGAGGCGTGCGTGTCGGCCAAGTGCGGAGTGGACAGCGCGCCGCAGCGCCTGCGTGCCACCGTCTCTCTGCGCAGCTCTCACATCGGCAAGGGCTGCGACCGGGACACATACTCGGTGCACAGCCAGAGGAGAATATGCGGTGAGCCCCAACTAACATAACCTAACCTAACCTCAACTAACCTCACATGAGCTAAACTTAACCTGACTTAACCTTCTAAGAAAGGGACAAAATAATAACTATTATTTTGAATTTTTACTAGCTAAGTACCCTCCCTGCACGCATTACAATGCCACTCACTCAAAGCAAGAAATTGTTTCTCCCTGTTTGTCCATTCCATTCACACCCGTTCCTGCCCAATATTCTCCTCCCGCGTCTCCTTTTCCTCCCACGTTCCCCTTCTACCTACAGTCCACCCGTCCCGCAACTCCCCCCTCCTGCATTCCCTCCCTCATTCTGCATTCCTCTTCAATCTTCTCCGCCTTCCCTTCTCCCTCCTGCACCACAGCGGGAAGGATGGATTCATACATCCGTCACTCCTGCGCACACTGACCCCTAGATTCCTACCCCTCATACCTTTTTTCTTCCTAGAACTTCCTCTCCTTAACCGGTCAAAGGCCGGCAAATTCCAGGAAAAATACGGAAATTTCGTAACAAAACACGATTTTGAGTTTTGAATTGAATGTTTTGTGGATTAATTTTGAGTTGTAGATTTTATTGACCGAAACACAATAAACTATGTACCAAAATAATATTACTTGCGTTAATTACGTAAATTGATAGATTTTACGATGTTTTAGTCGAGGAACATGCATCAACTTTGACAGCTAAAATTTGCGACAAATCTGACATTTTTATGCCGCAGATAAAATTGTTCAAAAATATTCTGGGGTTGCAAGGTGAATGAAATTTTACCCATCTTATGGGGTAATGTTGGCGCAAGCGATTCTGTCCGTGTTCTTCATACAAATTCTGTGCATAGAAGGGTCAAAATCGCAGACAAACATATTTATTTCGAAATATTTTTTTCGCGCATGCGCGCAAGCGCGCACATGAGCGGCTCCGGCCAATTAGAGGTTAAAAAGACCCACCACACAATATCCCCAAATCGTTTGCAAAAAAATGTTAAATATATGTTTATTGTTAGTTATAGTTTAACCTGTTGAGGTCCCGGCTTTTTCCAGAAAAACACGGAAATTTCACGATCTTCAATTGAATGTTTTGTGGATTAAATTTAACCTATCGTATATTTTATTGACTGAAACACATTCCTAGAACAATAAACTATTTACCAAAATAACATTACTTGCGTAAATTACGTAAATTGATAGGTTTTATGATGTTTTATTCGAGGTACACGCATGTCACGCATCGGCAATGTGACGCGGCCGCCAAAATGACAGTTGGAGATGCCCACAGACAAACATTATTTTTAAATATTGTGTGGCTACAGGGTGAATGAAGTCTTTACCCATACCATAGGGAATGTTGGCGCCAGCGATTCTGACACTTTATTTACAGATTTTGTACATAGAAGGGTCCAAAATAGTAGAATCAACATATTTTTTTTCGCGCATGCGCAGAATCTTTTTACATCCCGGACTACGGAAAATTTAATATAAATTATTCGAAGTGACTTGTCTCATTGCGGTTTTCTCTATGGTAAAGTACGATAATAGAGCAAGCGTTTCTGACATTGTTCTTCATACACTTTCTGTATACATAAGGGTCAAAATTGCATTTCAAAGTGCCGCGCCACCTCGCGGCCACCGGTGGCCGAACGGCCCACAACGAGTTAAAATAAGTACATTTAAATAAATATTGAATCTTTTGTTTTATCAGGTGCCAGCTCCCAGTCGGTGGATCTTCTTCCCAGTCCAGGAGTCGGTGCAGAATGGACTAAGACCCTCAAGACTGATGAAGGTAGATATTTTTTATATTAACCCCTCAGGCCTTGAGCATATTTTGTCAGAAGGTCACATTATTTTCACTTTGCAATAAAATCCAAATAAATGTAATATTTCTGAATGCTTCAGAAAACTAAAAACTGTTTTTGAAAGGTGATGAAATAAGGTTTCAATTTCTTTTATTAGAATAAAAAAAAATATCATTTTAGAAATATTAAAAACTAAAATTACTGATACCAAAAAAAGTGAAAACGCCCACATATTTTATTAGACATTATTGTCAGCTCACTTTTTGTTGTTTCACGTAAAAATAATGAATAAAAATTGACAAAGTTTCATAAATTTTTCTCAAATTGTATTCGGAAACTTTGGTTTCAGATAACAATCGTCCAGTTGATTAGTCAGACATCTCGGAAAAATCGAAATTTGAGTGGATTGAGATGCAGTTACATGTAAGAGAATCCTCTATCTGGTACAATAAATACTCAGATTACTCGCAAACATCACCAACGCAATTATAATTCAGAAAAACTTTTAGTGAAATAAACAAAAAAAATTGTTTTCTGGTTTACTAGTAGAAAATTTCAAAATATGTATCGTAATTATAACCAGACCGTTATGCTTCCCTGTATTATTTGATAGCATATTTAACCTGTCACAAGCCAGGAAAAACACGGAAATTCCCTAACAAAGCACCACTTTGATTTTTGAATTGAATGTTTTGTGGATTAATTTTGAGTTATCGTATATTTTATTGACCGAAACACATTCCTAGAACAATAAACTATGTACCAAAACAACATTACTTGCGTTAATTACGTAAATTGAAAGGTTTTATGATGTTTTCGTCGAAAGAATCGTGGCAAATTTGACATTTTGATGCCACAGATAAAATCATTTAAAAATATTCTGGGGTTGCCAGGCGAATGAAATTTTTGCCCATCTTATGGGTAAATGTTGGCGCAAGCGATTCTGACCTTGTCCTTCATACAAATTCTGTACATAGAAGGGTCAAAATTGCAGACAAATATTTTTTTCGAAATTTTTTCCGCGCGCATGCGCACAAACTGCGCGTGGATTCGCGTCTCCGGCCGATTAGAGGTTAATATGTGTGTAAAACACAGACAGTGTAAATAATATTTTATTTATGGTGACCATTTGAATATTGTTTTCCTCATTATCTTAAAACTTAGTATTGATTTGAATATAAAGTGTGGGGTTTTCTCTTTCGAACACCATGTAAATAATATTAGATTTTTTAAATTTATTTATTAATTAACTCCCTTTTTCGGGGCTTTTACATTATTTATGTTGAGCATTCGAAAATGTTTTCTTCATTTTTTTTTATTAGTTTTTATATACATATACATGTAATATAATCATGAGTAATTGCATTTTCAGGTTACAATCGGATTAAACTCAAATCATTAAATACTAACATGCAACATTGATTAGAAACAGTATAAACATATAAAGGTATATAATATATATAACCTTTACAAGAGTGTAACTACTCGTGTGTAAAGGGAAAAGAAAATATATATATATATTTTTTTTTTAATTAAAATTAAATTAATTAAAATTAAAAATTATAACACATACATTATATTTACGTACTCACATAAATCAAATGTGTAAAAAAAAATAAATAATATAAAAAATAAAAAAAATAATTATATAAAATAAATTTTTGAAAAAGTATTGTTAATTTAAGGTTAATGCGGTTCTAAGTGGCTAAATTATTTAAGATATTATTGTTTAATTTATTTTTGAATTTATTGTAGTCAGGTTCTAATCTCAGCTCTATTGCTAGTTGATTAAACCACACCACTCCATTGTACGTGTAGTAGTGTTGTGCAAAACTGGTATGCATTAATGGCGTACACAAGCGACCCACTGTGTTTTGCCTATTGCTCTCAACGCGGACCATGGCGTGGTGCGACTTCTTAGAATAGTCTTTGTGTATTTGAAGCAGTGTATTTTTTATATATGTATTTCTTAGAGGTGGGACTTGAAAGTCTTGAAAAAGTTGAGAGATTGAATAATCTGATGGTTTCTTAGTAATAATTTTGATTATTAATCTTTGAGTAATTTCCAACGGTAAAATTGAGGTTTTGTAAGCTCCTCCCCATGCAACGATACCGTATTGTATTATCGAATGGGCTAGAGCATAGTATATATTTTTAAGAATTTTTAAGTTAAGTATATTTCTTAAATTAATAAATATGTATATAAGTTTTCTTAATCTATTTATAGTATTGGTAATTTGAGTCTTCCACTTAAGGTTACTATCTATTATTACACCCAAATATTTTATTTCTTTTTTATTTGCTATGAATAGACAGTCATTATTTATTCATTTTACAGTCATTATCTCAAAACTTAGTATTTAGAGATGTCTGACTAATCAACTGAACCTTCGACATTTTAATTCTTCTGTGATTAATTTTTAGATTTAAATATAAAGTGCTGTGTTTTCTCTTTCTATCACTGTTTAGAACATGTTTCTCACAATGACAGTAAGGGAGACACAATGATTTCTTTGAGACCTATACGAGTTGTTCCCAAAAGCGAACATAATAACCTTAGAGTTAATTAAATTTATATATTGTAGGCACTTTGCTTTCTGTATATTTTGTACTATAATTTATTTTGTTCCACCAGGCCACGAGTCGGACCAGATCTTCTCGTTCGACGGAGCCACCACCGCCGCGGTGATCCCAGAGTCGGTGCTGAACCACTCGCTGTCCAGCACCTTCTCCGTGTCCACTTGGATGAAGCACGCCGAGCACCCTGACATGGACAGGCACCGCAAGGAGCATGTCATCTGTCTGGCCGATGACCACAGTTAGTATTATCATCTGATCTGATCTCTCTATCCTCAGCCTAACCTAACTTTGCAATCCTTAGAGCGCAGACATTGTGTAGGAATGCTGTCCTTGTTCTTGGAAGATGCTCCGAGGAACTAGCGTCATTGATCCCCTCGGTACCGGTGCATAGTCGAGAAACACGCCAAAAGCTCGCCCAACATGTGTACATTGTTGACATTTATCACATGGGAACGAGCTGTTTCTACGACTTGTTCTTGAATTCAACAGCTCGGCTGTGGAACGATTTGCCGACCTCTGTGTTTCCTCCTTCCTACAACGTGGACAACAAGACTCATGTTTCCTCCTTCATCTCCTCTAAAAACCCTCCACACAGCATCCACAAAGATGGCCGAGTTGGTTGAGGCTTTTATCCCGGTAAGACAAGAGATCCTGGGTTAGAGTCCCAGTTGTGACTTTTTATTTTTCTGTGTCTTGTTCTTTTTCATATTTTCGTTTAGATTTATTAGTATTATATTCTCCTTCAGTGATACATTACATTGATGGAAATAACCTTTAACCTCTTAAAGGCCAGGAAATTTCCGATAATTCACGAAAATTCCCTAACTAAGCACCACTTTGAATTTTGAATTGAATGTTTTGTGGATTAATTTTGAGCTATCGTATATTTTATTGACTGAAACACATTCCTAGAACAATAAACTATGTATCAAAATAACATTACTTGCGTTAATTACGTAAATTGATAGGTTTTACAATGTTTTCGTCAAGTAACATGCATCGGACTATGACAGAAAGAATCGCGGCAAATTTGACATTTTGATGCCACAGATAAAATCATTTTAAAATATTCTGGGGTTGCCAGGTGAATGAAATTTTTGCCTAGATCCTGGGTAAATGTTGGCGCAAGCGATTCTGACCTTGTCCTTCGTACAAATTCTGTACATAGAAGGGTCAAAATCGCAGAAAAACATATTTTTTTTGAAATTTTTTCCGCGCGCATCGCACAAACCGCATGCATCCGCACGTCTCCGGCCAATAAGAGGTTAAAAGTTATTAGAGAGTTATTCTTTTGAAAATTGAATATATATACTTTTTTTTTTCATCATCAGCAAAGAATAAGTAACAAGAGCCCCAATTTCCCTTTCGTACAGATGTTTCTTATGTTTCGTTAGTGGTAGCCCGTTATTCTTGTCTTGTTCATCGCAAGCAGAGAATAAGTCAAAAGTGTCCAGCTAACGAATTAACCTTTTTGCAGAGATGAACCGTCACCACTACGCCCTTTTCGTGAGGAACTGCCGCCTGATCCTGCTGCTGCGTAGAGACTTCACCGAGGGAGACGTCAACATTTTCCGTCCAGCGGAATGGAGGTGGAAGATTCCTCAGGTCGGTGACAACCCGAATTATACAGTTTACAATAAAGTAGTAATTTGCAATTTGAGAATGGGCACCGCCGCCCCGGGAACCATTTATAGTAAGAAAACTTATCTTAAATTAAAAAAAAAACTCACATTGTATTTTTTACAGATAAGCAACAGATTATCTTATTTGTATCGATGATTTTCAGATATAATCTGTTGCCAATATTTTGTTGATATTATATTTCTATAATTATATGTATTTTTCTAATTGTACAATTTTTAGTAATATCTTACAGTATTTTATTTTCATTTTTGTAACATATTATCTATAAGCAGTTCTAAATATAAGTACTTAGCCTAGCTCCCCAATTAGACCCGAGAATATTTCTCTACTAATTGGGTAACCATAAAAACTGATAATGTAACATAATGTAACCTATTATTATTGTAAACATTTACTTTTCTTCTAAAAAAAAAAAAAAATAAAAAAAAAAAAATAACTAACATCTCTGCCATAGGTCACCCCAATTGTTTCGCTACGTTTGGTGACTTAGCAGGTATGCCCGCATTCCGATGACCTGGACACACTGAAACCCAGATTCCTACCCACCCCTCTAAATTCCAAAAAAAAGACCCTCCACACAGCATTCCCAAAGATGACATGGGCTATTCAGTTTACAATAAATTAGTAATTTGCAATTTGGGGATGGGTACCGCCATCCCGGGAACCATTTAACCAACATCTCTGCCGCAGGTCACCCCAAGTGGTTCGCTATGTTTGGTGACTTAGCAGGGGTGCCCGTATTATTGAGGTGAGGTTTGTCCAGCTTTTGGCAGCGGAGGACCTGAACACACTGAACCCCGTTTTCCTACCCACACCTCATACCTTTTTCCTTTCCAGAACTTCCTCTCCTTCCTTTCACTAAAAAGACCCTCCACACAGCATATTCAAAGATGACATGGGCCTGAGGAAATTTTTTTCTTCAGAGCCTCCTGTGTGGAGATAATGTAAAAAAAATATTTTTTTTATCGAAACTTTTAGTACCAGAAAAAATGTTTTTCATGCCCATCTCCCAAATTAACAGATGCCATTTCTGAGTGTGTATTCTGAAATACACACTCAGAAATTCGTTTTGGGTCCACCTCTAAAAGTGAACTGTTAAATAACATTTGTCTTCCTTTGCGCAGGTGTGCGACAACGAATGGCACCATTACTCGGTGAACGTGCGCTTCCCCAACGTGGACCTGTTTGTGGATGGCAAGCAGCACAATGCCGAGCCCAAGAACCCCGAAGTCATCGATGACTGGCCGCTGCACCTGACCAAGGGAATTACCACCACACTCACAGTGGGCGCTTGCTGGCAAGGTTAGGATACTGCTTTGTTGATTAAAATACATTTCTTTTTACATAGCTCCACACAGGAGGCTGTGAGGAAAATAATTCTCATCAGGGCCTACATCATCTTTAGTAATGCTGTGTGGAGGGTCTTTTTGGGAATGGAAATATGGGAAGGATTTTTTATTATTAGAAATAAACATACAATTTAAGAAATGTAAAAAAAATTACCCTATGAATTCCTCATGAATCACTCTATCTATTGGTGAAAACCGCATGAAAATCCGTTGCATAGTTTAAAAGATCTAAGCATACAGACAGCGGAAGCGACTTTGCTTTATACTATGTAAAGATGTATTATAGACATTATCGTCAACTCACTTTTTTGTCTTTTCATGTAAAATAATAAAATTAATCTGTCACGGGCCGCCCTGAAACAAGGAAATTAGGCAAAGCATCACTTTGAATTTTGAATTGAATGTTTTGTGGATTAATTTTGAGCTATCGTATATTTTATTTACCGAAACACATTCCTAGAACAATAAACTATGTATCAAAACAAAGTAACTTGCGTTAATTTGCTAAATTGATAGGTTTTACGATGTTTTTGTCAAGTATCACGCGTTGGACTTTGACAGAAAGAATCGCGGAAAATTTGAATTTTCGGTTCCACAGATAAATCATTTAAAAATATTCTGGTGTCGCCAGGTGAATGAAACTTGTGGCTATATCATCAATGATGTTGGCGCAAGCGAATCTGACCTTGTCCTTCATACAAATTCTGTACACAGAAGGGTCAAAATCGCATAATTTTTTTTTTTTTTTAAATTTGTTCCGTGCGCATGCGCACCCCACCGCGCGCATCCTCGCATCTCCGGCAAGTATAGTCTGTCAAAATAGAGTAGAAAATATAAAAACTTGAACTACTAAATTTGTAGACTGGCAACACCGATTTAACTGTCAAATATTTTTTTGAAGTGCAATGACACTGAATGTGCAAAACACAGTAAACCACATTTTAAAAAACATTTTTCTTCATGACATAAAATTGATTAAAAGGTGATTTATAAAGCTATTTGCTTTAAATTAATTTAACATAAATTTGAATTTAACGATAGATAGAGAGGAAGAATCACTAATGGTGAGTTTAGTAACACTACTTTTAGATCTGAACTAACTAACCATCACGCCGTTTCCCCGCAGGGGTAGGCAGAGAGGACGGACCGCCAAACATCCCGGTCTTGGTACACATTCCTTGCCTCGTTTACATTCATACAATGTCCCATACATTCTCTTCTATTATTCTGACTCTTGACATGGCCCGACTCAAGTATCTGATTCACTTGGTCGTGCCATAGATCTGAATGAGTTAATATATTCAGATCTAAAATTAGAGACATGATCTAAAGCCCAGGCAACGCTAGGTACTTTATCTAGTATTAAATAAATGTGAGCAATTTCTAAACTGTGCTTTATATTTCATTACGTTATAGTTATTCTTCATTATATTAACACAAAATTGCAAAGGTATAATAATAATATACCTATACGCAATTCTAATTTTGAGATCGGCGGGTATCTATACTGCAATGAAAAAATATTTTTCCACTATTATGCCTTTTTAATTTTTTATAAAAATGTAGGTTACACTGCTTTACTTTAACACCATGGGTTATGTGTTTAGTATTGCCATTTGATCAACAGTGGCGCCCTCATATATTTTCTACTCTTTTTTGACAGACTATAAGAGGTTAATAAAAAATATCCAAAGTTTCATAAATTTTTCTCAAATTGCTTTCGAAAGCTTTGGTTTCATATGTGTACTTTGAAAATTCTTCTGTACTTAACTTTTTGATTTGAATTGTTTTCTCTTTCTAATTTATTTTACAATTTTTACCAATTTTTAAATGCTTCAAGTGAATTAACATTAGAGGAGCCTGGTTTTGTGATTGAATCTGATTTTAGTCAATTTGCTTGTATTAGAGCTTGAGAATGTGTCAACTTCAGACTATTAATGTTACATTTTGTTGTATATTTCCACAGGATCGGAAGGCAAGATGAAGCACTACATGAAGGGCTCTCTGGCCGGACTAAACGTCCTTCTGAACGCAGTCGAAGGACACCAGCAGCTGAAATGCCTGGCCCAGTGCAGAGAAGGACTGAGCCTGGCGCCTGACCTATGTAAGATGCATTTTATAACTCTCACTATTTACAAGTTAGGTTAGATTAATGTTCTTTTTTTATCAAAGTATATCGATCATCCTGTTGATTAGTCAGATATTTCCAAATACCAAGTTTTGAGATAATGAGGAAAGAGTATTCCAATGCTCACCATAAATCAAATACTTATTTACATGCGTTTGTATTTTAATATTAAATTTCATATTACCGTGAGGCATAACGGTCCGGTACATTAGTTTGACATTTTGAAATGTCAACATTTTATTTAATTTACAAGTTTTTGTGCATTACCCCTTGGACCCATTAGCTTGTTTTCAAGCTACCTACAACATGGCCAGACATATGTAATGACTAAAGACTGGATTATATGCAAATGCGTATTTGCATATGCACTTGCATATTTAGACCCTTTTCATCGGTAGTTGCATATTTTAGCAAAAAATTTGAGATCTTGCATATTTACGCTTGATCTCGTTCATCGTTCACATAGTGACACCATAATTTAAACCGCACCCAAATTTAAATTTTGTCCAATCACATCAGTAGACGTGGAATGCTCCTTTTCCGCTTACAAAAATACAGGGTGTTCTGTAGACAAATTATGTCTACGATCACTTGATATACAGGGTGTCCGGGGGTAAGGTGCATTAACTTCGGGGGGTGATTCCACATGATGGTAGGAGTAAAAAAGGTTAACAATTTTTTCCGAAATTCCAACATTTTTTTTCACATACAAAAAGACGTACCTACTAAAAATCCTTAGTGTGAGGTACGATCTTACTTGCTGAGAGGCCTGCCGGGCACCCGACTCGATTGTGATAATAATAAGTCTGGCCGCACACGCTGGACTAATTTTATCTTCTTCACCCCCCCATACACACAAGCCTTGCTTAATTATGGGGGTACATCAAATATTCTACTATGTAATTAATTACTGTATAAAATTTATTTGTAATTTATGTACCTTCTATTACTAATAAAAAAAAAAAAAACAAAATCTTTTTACCTTAAAACTACCCCTAAAAGTTGGAATTTCGAAAAAAGTTATTTATCTTTTTTTACTTGTACTATCATGTAGAATCACCTCCTGAAGTTAATGCACTTTACCCCCGGACACCCTGTATATCAAGTGATCGTAGACACAATTTGTCTACAGAACATTTAGAAAAGTACTTAATCATATACGTTTTTAAAGGTAAATTGTAAATTTCATTATAATACATTTTTAAATTGATATTTTCGAAAATACGATTGCTACTTATCCTTGAGAACTAATAGCTTACTAAAATAAAAAAAAATATTTAAAAATATGACTTCCTGTATTATTTCATGTTGCATATTTTGGCCCTTTTTATGGATTCTCGTGCATATTTTAGCTATTTTTATTGCATATTTTGGGCTGTTTTTGTTGCATATAATCCGGTCTTTAGTAATGACGTATGAGGCGTACCTGAGTTATTAAAATTTATTTTGGATGCGTTTAAGAGTAATCTAACACCAGAGATCTAACATCAGAGATTTCATCGAAACCAATTTATAAGTATGCATTTTCAATGGTACAATGCCAATTGTATTTTATTTTAAACATAATATTGTGTTGTTATGTGTATTTCTGTTAAAAACTGCGCCTGCTCTCACCTCTCAACACAGGAGTTCCTAGTGATACAGGCATAGCACACCAATTGTAATAGAATCAATAAAGATGAATTACAACAAAAAAACAAGTGTGATTTAGACTACACGACTGAAGTAAAACTTCACTAACTTATAAAAGAACATATGACATTGACATTGGGGTGACATATGACATTGGGGTGACATCTGACCATGGGGTGACCTATGAACCCAGGGTGACCTACGAACCTGGGGTGACCTACGACCTTGGGGTGACCATCCTTATCCTTATCACTCCCCAAGTCAAGCGTGCGTAAAGGCTTGACCGTTCGCCTCGCCATCGATCACCATTCGCATCGATTACCTTTCGCATCACACTTTTCGTCACATCACACTTATCGTAACATCACACTTATCGTAACATCACACTTTTCGTAACACATCACCACTTTTCGTAACGCATTCACCAGCTTACCCCCCAAGTCGAGTGTGCGTAAAGAAGTTTTACTTCAAAAAATCTAGTGTTGAAATCAATAACTAACCATCATTGCCCTCTGTGGCATAAAACGTATAAGAGGCTGGTTCGGCACTTAGCTGAACCCCCTGGTATTGGTTTTAGGAACTAATCATCATATGGTAAAACAGATTTCTAACCCAGTCGTTCATGTCCACTTGTAAGATAAACACGCAGTCTATTCTAATAAATATTGCTTTCTTCCAGACCTGAACTCCGTGGTGGTGGAGGGAGACAGTGTTAAGGATCTGGAAACCCTCCTCAGGAAGGTGACTTACACCAATTCAAGACTTTTCCCCACTCCTGGTAGGAGAAACGTACACATCGCCACTTCTGTCAGGTAACTAAATATCTTGTATTTACTGCATGTTTCAATTTTGTATATCTTTTGTGTAGTGGTGTTTTTGTTAAATCGGGCTTGGGAGTGCTACTCTGTCTGCAGCAGACCTGGCCTCTTCTCGCAGAACCTCTGGAGTTGTTACTCCCAACTTTTCTCTGGGGCAACCCACTGAACGTCTTCACGGTATCACACCTAGAAATATATACGATATCGTGACCATTCTTCTTCATCGTAGTTTCTGCATTGCTGAGGATTTAGACGCCTAATCCAATATCCTTGGTGACCAAGCTCCTCCACTTCTCGGCGTTGCTGCGTGGAGAGTTAAGAACACTGTAGCATCCGTGATCTTCCTCTGCTTCTTTTGCCTTCCATTTTTTTTTTACATTAACTCCACACACAGAATTTTTTAGAATTTCCACATGGACGTTTTTAAAATTATTTTCCTTGTCATTTAATAATTGTTTGATGTATTTCCAGCTGCGAGAATGGCTCCATGGTGAAGGTGCGCCCCTCCGAGTCTTACATCATGGTGCTGCAGCCGCAGACGCCTACCATTCTCATCTCGGGCTCCTCCAACACGCCCTGCGACTACGCCCAGTTCAGGGCAAGCGTCGGAGTCTTCAGCAATGTCACCGTGCAGGTTCTCAGCTCAGACCACTCCAGGCCCAGAGGTTTGTTTTTTGTTTTCATTACCTAATTTCCAATTGTGTGGAAAGTCTTTTCAGGAAAAGGAAAAAGGTGTGAGGGGTGAGTAGGAATCTGCGGGGTCGGTGGGTCCAGGAGTGACGGACATATAAATCCATCCTTCCCATTGTGGTGCAAAGCGATGGGCCGAGAGAGTCTTGCAGGAGAGGTCAAATGGTTTCAACCAGTCTCTTGGTCTGGCCCGTCAATAGGTGCAAAGGCATCCGCCGCCAAGACCTAGGCTAACCTCCCCTGGGCACCAAATGTAGCAAGCCAATTTGGGTGACCTATGGCAGAGGTGTGGGCTATCCAATAAATGATTCCCAGTGCAGCGGTACCCATACCCGCCTCCGAAATTGAAGTCGCTCTTTTTTTCATTGCTTGCTCATGTTCTTGGATAACATTTTTTTTTTTCATTTTCTTTTTCATTTTTTTTTTTGCTACTACATCTTTGGCTACTTGATTTCTATTCTATTTTTGTACATTTTTCTTATGCTTACCTTTATGTTAACTTTATCTATTTTTGTTATCTTTATCTCCTTCATCTTCTATATCTTACATTTTTTATCTTCTTCTTTATCTCTTCCATTTTCTTTTTTATCTATTGCTTTATCCCCTTCTCCATCATTTCAATTTTTTTTCATCTACTTCTTCATCTCCTTCCTTGTTTCCTTCCTCATCTCCATCATCTTCTTCTTCATCTTCTTATTCATCTACTTTATCACCTCTAACATCTTCTTCACTTTCTACTTCATCTACTTTATCACCTCCTTCATTTGCTTCATCATCTTATTCTTTTTCATCTTCTTTTTCATCTACTTTATCACCTCCATCATCTGCTTCTTCATCTACTTTATCACCTTCATCATCTGCTTCTTCATCTACTTTATCACCTCCATCATCTGCTTCTTCATCTACTTTATCATCTCCATCATATGCTTCTTCATCTACTTTATCACCTCCATCATCTGCTTCTTCATCTACTTTATCACCTCCATCATCTGCTTCTTCATCTTCTTCATCTACTTTATCTTCTTATGCTTCTTCATCTTCTTCTTTTTCATCTTCTTCTTCATCTACTTTATCACCTCCATCATCTGCTTCTTCTTCTTCATCTACTTTATCTCCTCCTTCATTTGCTTCTTCATCTTATTGTTCATCTTCTTCTTCATCTTCTTCTTCATCTTCTTTATCATCTGTTTCTTCATCTTCTTTGTCTCTTTTTTTGTCTTTTTCTCAGTTGCCTCTGTCTTCTTTATCATTGTAGAAGATGCTTTATCCAATATTACAGCAGTAACGATTATCACACTGGTCGAGATTAGTAATATCATTGGACCACCAAGTTACTCAACAGTTGAAACCATTCACCACAAAGATCACCGCCATAAGAAACATATTGCACTTTCCATACCATTAAATAAAACTAATTAACCATATTTTTCCAGATAAAGCTGCTCAGAAGCTGGACTCGTGCGTGGTGTCTGTCTACCCGGCTCTCAACCCTGACCACGAGGCCCTCAGCATCAAGGATGTGGTGGACTTGCCCCTGACACATGATATCCGTGCCACAGTGTCCCGCGACGGTGTTATTCTGGGAGGCGCAGACTCCGTGGAGAGCTACCAGGAGGTAAATACTTGTTGCCCAAAACCCAAACATCACTGAACGGTTGACCCCTATAAGTGTGACTACTTATACTAATCTAAAGGAAACTGATGTCGGCAATTTATACAAGAAAATTTGTACAAGACAATTTATGCAAGATATTTTGTAAAAGAAAATTTGTACAAGTCAATTTATACAAGATATTTTGTAAAAGTAAATTTAGGTATACAAAACAATTATTGCAAGATATTTTATATAGGTCACTTTACACAAGATATTTTATGAGTTCAAGACAATTTATACAAAACAATTTATGGAAGACAATTTTGTACAATACAAATTGTATAAGACAATAAGGAAGTTGAGTCCATTTTTTTTATTTTTTTTTATCAATGTGCACATTCAAACTTAAATATAGGTATTTTTTTTTTTTTTTTTAAAGTTCGTTTTCATAAATAAATTAATTCTCAAAGTTTAAATTTTATTAAGCCCGCCAAAACGGCGGAATCCGAGCGAGGTGTGTGAGTGACGTCATTTGACTCTAAAAAAACACGTTGCTTTGGCATTTTGTATGGAGATTTTATTAATTCTTCAATAAGGAATTCCAGCAATTTTTCTTATCAATGTTAACCGTCTATCAGAATTAATGGTATTAAAAAAAAAGAAAATTGATTAAGATTTCATAGTTAAATTAATTTTTAAAGTCAGAATTTGGGTTTTTCGCCGCCGGCTGAACGTACAGCACGGTATTATAAAGTGACAGTTTTCGTCGAACGAGCGTTAAGCTCTACAAAATGGTTAAATATGTCGTGAAAGAATGCGATTCAATGACACAAACACATAATAAATCAAGCGAAATTACTTTCCACACGGAAGTTTATTGTTTACATATTCATATTTAATTAAAAAACGCAGAAATTTGAAATATAAAATGTCAAATACTATAATACAGGTTTAATGTTGCCACTAAAAAGTCGTTTTGGTTTTACCACACTATTGGGAAAATACATAATTTATGGAATAAGTTAATATTTAGGTAACCTCTCATTTAAAATATTTTGGAAATAATAATAAAAATTACGTTTTAATCTTCATACAGAAGAAGTCATTACCACTTATTTTAGTTTATTAATGAATAATCTAGTAATTATCTAGTAAGTGTTTTATATTAATAATTTTGCAGGGCACCTAAAGATGCAGCATGCCGTGGTAAGTGGGTGGAAATAATTCGATTGCTGAGAAAAGAACTTTGAAAACACATTTTGAATCACTTTTAAAGCACTCTCCGTTTGAGTATTAAGTATATACTATTGGTACGATAAAAAATATTGGAACAAAAAATGTCGTAATGATTTCATTAGTTATGCTTACTTTTACTCATATAGTATAATAAAAAAACATATATTCAAAATAATGTTAATTAGTTAATTTTATTACAAACTAATGTTAACAAAACTCTTTTTCATTGTTTATATTGGGTAAAATTTCAAATTGTAGGCAACACCACCCTGCCAACCCAGGTTTGTGTTTCTGCCTTTGTCTAACTAGCGGCGGTATTGTTCTCATGACTTGTGCAAGTGAGACAAATATATGTTTACATTAAAATGTTTAGTTGTTTCAAAGCTGCGTCACTTTTTCACGCGCGGTAAAGAAATTTCTTCTCTATTTATTTAAACTCAATATTTATTTGAGTGTTTATATTAAAACTATTTTTGTTTGGTTTTTATGTTTTTGTGATATGAACGTTAATTTATTTCTGCAGTTTGCTGTCCAGTTATGTCTGTAAAGCAAACGTTAGGCCTATACAACCTGTCTCATCATAAATAAACCATCTCTCGTGTAATAGAAAGAGATGCACGATCATGATCGTACAAACCGGGGCACAGATGACGTCAGAATTCTTTTGACCAATGATGAAGCGTTTTTAGCTTATAGCTTTTTAATCATTTTTTAAGAACGTTTAACTAATTCTAAGAATAATAATATAGAAATATATTTATATATTTAGAATCGATATTTTTTGATCTACATGAACATATTTTTTATAAGTCAGAATATTTTTCACTCAACTTCCTTATTTGTACATGACAATTTTTGCAAGACATTTTATGCAAGACAATTTTATACAAGACATTTTATGTAAGACAATTTTTGCAAAACATTTAATACATGACAATTTTTGCAAGACATTTTATGCAAGACAATTTTATACAAGACATTTTATGTAAGACAATTTTTGCAAAACATTTAATACAAGACAATTTTCAGACAATTTTATACAAGACACTTTGTACAAAATATTTTATGAGTTAAATAAAAATTTAAAAGAGGCTTATATAATATTGGTTATGTTTGTTGGCAGGTCCTTCGTCAGATCCAATACACCAACAAGAAGCCGGCGTACTACCTCAACAGAGTCTTCAAGCTCACCTGCTCCGAGCTGAACGGGAGGTTCACTAGCAACGAGTACGTTCAGACTGTGAGTACCAATTCCTATTTTATACTCTTAAGCGTCGATGACATTGGGCGAGTTTACAAGCTACTATCTGGGAAATTCACTATCTGCTAGTAAACTCACTCAGTGTAATCGTGTTCTTGCTAACTAGCAGATTGTTGGCAATCGATGAAAAAAGTTGAAAGGTCGTCAACTTTACTTGCTACTCGCTTACTTGTGATTGGTTTATTTATGCATTCAAAATGGCTGCCAGCGATTTCGACTGTCAAACATCTGACAGAATTAGTTAACGCAGACATCGTTATTCTCGCTACTGGCGCTAGCAGTGACCTGCGAGCACAGTTTCCTACAAAAATTTTCACTACTGAGCGAGTGGACAGTTTTGTGTGTCATCATGACAATCTCTCTCGCCGATTCACCCAATTTTAAACTTAGTAGATAGTAGCTTGTAAACTCGCTCAATGTAATTGAGGCTTTACACCATTTTAGTGAGAGAGGAGGTACTGTACTTTTCTTTTCATTACTTTCTTTAGTGTTCTGTTTTTGTCATGAAACCGTTTCTTTGTCTATTGGCATATTTTGATTTGTTAAGTTTTGTAGGGTACCTTTTCAAATAATAAACACTCTACGAGATTGAACAGATTTACACTTAGGTCAATATGGCAGACACTTTAAAATGTTCTTCAAATTACTTTTGGGGGCCGGTTCCCCGTTCAAGTGAATGAAAGGCAGTAAAGCCTTGTTTGTCATTTGATTCTTTACAAAAAAAAAAGAGAAAGAATCTACGGGAACCGGCTTTTTTTATAACAATCAACACACAAACACACTCTGACATTAAAGGTATTTTACGGGACGCTCAACAGCACCCTGCTTTACCGTCACGTACCCTGCCTGTAAATAAAAGCACTCTTAGCGAAGGCTCGAACCTTTTATGAAAGATAGAGGGCAGTAATTATACAATCATAATTTATAAATAAATACAGTGACTAATGATCATATTGTTTATCCAGCTGACAGTGATCCATCCGCATCTGAAGAACTCGGAGCCTCAGAAGACTAAGGAGACACATCTCCACCACAGCGCCGAGATCCACACCGGCATGGCCGACAAGATGGACACCCTTGACAGAATTGCCAGCTCCGTGAGTATACATCTTCATCTATTTGCCACCCATCACCCACGAAAATCTATATACACAAAGAAGTAATTCACAAAAATTTTTGCATATCTATAAATGAAAAAATATAACATGTTTTTGTTTTTACATACTGCAGGA
The DNA here is from genome assembly GCA_917880885.1 of Limnephilus marmoratus. Classification (NCBI taxonomy): domain Eukaryota; kingdom Metazoa; phylum Arthropoda; class Insecta; order Trichoptera; family Limnephilidae; genus Limnephilus; species Limnephilus marmoratus. Next base: position 3,758,039 of record OU862935.1, read on the forward strand.
GTCGCACCCACATTCGGCGGAGAGCTATGCAAAGGCCGCCAATAAGCACAACCTACCCCTCCGTCAGTACGCTGCGCACGCGCAGCTCAACGCGCACAGCGTGGAGATGTTGTCACCGCGCGTCATGGAGACTAACCAGGGCAAGCAGAACAGTAAGCAATTTCATAGTTCATTATGTACAATCAGGCAAATTCGCAATTCGAGAGGTGGATATCGGTACCACCGCCCCTGGAACCATTTATTGAATAACCAACACCTCTGCCATAGGTCATCCCAAGTGTTTCACTATGTTTGGTGACTTAACAGTGGTGCCTGGGTTCAGGAGTGAGGTTTGTCCGGGTCTTGGCGGCCGATGTATCTGTGCACCTACTGCAAAGCAGGCCGGATCGGGAGAGAATGGGTGAGGGAGTCTCTTTGACTTCTCCAGCCGTAATCTCTCGGAACATCACCTTGCACCACAGTGGGAGGGACGTATTCATACGTCCATCACTCCTGGACACACTGATCCCCAGATTCCTACCAACCCCTAATACCCTTTTCCTTCCCAGAACTTCCTCTCCTACCTTTACTAAAAAGATCCTCCACACAGCATCCCCGTGTTATAAGGCACAAAGGGTAATTATTTTCCTCAGGGCCTCCTGTGTGGAGCTAATCGTCACTTCATTTGGATAGGGTTCTAACTGACATTTTTTTCAAAAATGACCTTTGAATGCCAAAGCATTTCATTTGGATAGCGTTCTAACTACGTCTTACCATTTTTTAAGGTTTCTAAGTTTCCAAAGACGAATTTTCGAAATCTATGTAAGAATTTTAATTTATGTACTTTAGTTTATCATATTTTAATGGAAAATATTTGAATAGGGCTTGGCCTTAGCTAGGAATAGCATTAGGTTAATGTAATTAGAACCTTGTGCAATGAATTATTTTGCTCTAGCTGGTTGCACAGGGTTCTATTTGTATGTTTAGGTATGATCTAAAAGGGTAAGTTTACGTCCTCTTTAAATACTTTCATTTAAAATATGTAGAAGTGTTGATAACACAATCTCTCTTGTTTTTATTATCTGAACTAATAGTTATTTTCCTCATTCAGACCACGTGGCTCTGCTAATCGGAGTGATTGGAGTGGGTTTCCTGCTGCTTGGCGCCGGAGTCGGGCTGGTGAGGATCCGCCGCTCGCGCTGCCCGCCCCCCGGCATGGCCCCCGTGCCCCCGGCCTCCGCTGACCACGAGATGACCTGGGACGATTCAGCCCTCACCATCACAGTCAACCCCATGGAGACGGTAAGTCACATAACACCTTCTGTTTGGTTTTGAAATTATAATATGCATAGTTCCTACTGGGATCTCATTTATCCAATTCCTACCCTCCCTAACCATATCACCTTGCTGAAGAAAGCATTTGAAAATAGAACATTACAAGACTGAATAGAAATGCATTTGGTTGTGAAAAATCAGAAGATTTGGAACATTTGAAGCAATTTATTGGTATCGTTCGTTTTATGTTATATTTTCGTTTTTGTGAACTAAAAGAAGGCCTTTGGAGCTTAACCTCTTACATGCGCGCAAAAAATATTTCGAAAAAAATATGTTTTTCTGCGATTTTGACCCTTCTATGTACAGAATTTGTATGAAGGGCAAGGTCAGAATCGCTTGCGCCAACATTTACCCATAAGTTAGGCAAAAATTTCATTCACCTGGCAACCCCAGAATATTTTTAAATGATTTTATCTGTGGCATCGAAATGTCAAATTTGCCGCGATTAAATCTGTCAAAGTCCGATGCGTGATACTTGACGAAAACTTTACGTAATTAACCTCTTATTGGCCGGAGACACGCGGGCGCGCGCGTATTGTACGCATGCGCGAGAAAATAATTTGAACAAAAAATGTTTGTCTGCGATTTTGGCCCTTCTATGTGCAGAATTTGTATGAAGAACAAGGTCAGAATCGCTTGCGCCAACATTACCCCATAAGTTAGGTAAAAATTTCATTCACCTTGCAACCCTAGAATATTTTTAAACGATTTTATCTGTGGCATAGAAATGTCATTTTTGCCGCAAATTTTAGCTGTCAAAATTGATGCGTGTTCCTCGACTAAAACATCGTAAAACCTATTAATTTACGTAACTAACGCAAGTAATGTTGTTTTCGTACATAGTTTATTGTTCTAGGAACGTGTTTCAGTCAATAAAATATACGATAGCTCAAAATTAATCCACAAAACATTCATTTTTAAATAAAATTACTGATAATTAAATAAAATCAAAATAAATACATATTTTATTAGATAAATAAATTATAAACATTATCGTCACCTCGTTTTTTTGTTGTCCCATGTAAAAATAATTACTAAGAAATTTACAAAGTTTACTTTTTTTTTTCGAATTGCGATCTGAAACTTTGGTTTCATAAAGGTGTTCATTTTACTTATTTTGTGGTTGACTTTTGATTTTAATATAAAGCGTGGTGTTAGAACACCATTTACATAATATTTCTCACTATGATATTAGGGTTAAAAAAAATCTTTTATTACAACTATCTCAATCACAATTCTTTTTTCAAACTTTCTTCATGCAGGTAGGTACCATTATATTATTCCCAGTTAGTAACTCATAGTGGACCGTAGCTCATGCCAACTCTGGTGTGATAAAAACGTACTACCACACGGCCATCTTGAACCGGAAATGGAACACGCACCCAGATTTACAGACAGATGAAATGCCAAATAGTTGAGTTAAAATAGAAATTTGCTGTGCTCAGTCAATTATTTTAATATTATGTGGAATTTATTTGCGTACTATTATCAACAATGTTTTTGTTGTTATTTCTTGTTTAGAACGAGGAGGAAGGGGGAGAGATGGACAGCTCAGAGGGAGACAGCTGCTCCGACTCGGATTCGGACTGTCAGCACGACTCTTCGGATGACGAAGATCATGACGGTAATATGTTGTTATTTACTAAGGCCGGGCTGTTTGAACCCATGCCATACATATATATTTTTTGCAATTTTCCACTTCTCGCCCGTCAGCATTTGATCAAATTTCAAGTTTTACGGGGTGTCACAACAGAACGATCATCAATTGGATTTTTTTAAACCTTTGTCGCAATAATTGATGATCGTCGAATCGACAATTTGCTCAATTTTTTTATTTTTTTTTGCATCTGAGCGATCCCTATTAAACACTGATTCTCGATCCGTATCAACGTTCGATCAAATTTTTGTCAGCCGCCAAGCATAAAAAGATGACCATTACGTTAGGTGGCTGATTAAAGTTTGACCAAAAGCGGAAATGGGCTGAGAATCAGCGTTTAATTGGAAGCATTCTAATTTCAAAATTTCAGGTGAATGTAAAAATTGGCGGGTGTCCTATTCACAAAATGTTTTTTTTTTTTAAACATTTGCTCTCCGTGGCAGATGTAAAGCATTTGTTTTGTTTTTCTGCACACAAAATGTTTTGATTGATTGAAAGCAAATGTTTCAAAATAAAACATTTTGTGCACATTAGACCCGCCTTTAGGTTGGAGTGATCAATTTCTGTCACATTTGATTGGCAATATCAAACATTTATATAAACAATTGTTTTTCATCTACCACGGATATGTTTAAAAAAAAAAATTTTGTGTGCATGAAACCTCACCTAGAAAACATTTTTTAAACTATAAACTAACTATATGTAAACCTTCAGGCTTCACTTTTTAATACAAATCTACTGTAACTTCAAGACTAACTTTATTTCTCTTATTGAAACCGTAACAAAAAATCAACTAACTTGTATGTGTCACTTTGTTACTATAATATTTTCAAAGATACATATGTACTATATATTCAAACTTTCACTTTGTAATTTACATTTTTTAGTTGTACCCACAACTTATTGGTGTAATTTAGCGCTTTAGTTAATATTACCCACGCACTAGTGGGTTCCCATTATCTACTCTTGTCTTATATATATATTTTTTTTTACTTTTTTTACATTATTTGTATCTTGTATTATGTTATATATATTTAGAAAATATGTAAAAAAAAATACTTTTGAAATGTATCAAGATATAATGGGAAAAAAATAAAGGAAAAAAAAAAGAAGTCTCTTGAAATTTGTAATATTTTTAATTGAAAATGCAATTATCATAACTTATAATAACCGTTATTTTTTTTTTAATAATTATTTTGTGTTTTTTTGTTTCAGTTATAATAAAGAATCGTAATAAGTACAAGAACGTCAACCAGCTGGAGTGGGACAACTCTACGATGTAGACAGCTAGTTGTAGCGCTCATTTCTTCGTAGTTTAGGCGGTCGTAGGGTCCGAAGACAAGTGGGAGGAGGGGGGGTTGGACGAAGTTGATTGTTGTGAATGTTGTGTACTTAAAACTTACAAAATATATTATATGTAAAAATAATATTTGATGTGGATCGTGGGGGGTGTCCTGAGTCATATTCAGTGGAAATATCATTGTAAGTAATATTAACTTGTTACATTCGGGATTGTAATGTAATGTAGAATGATTTTTATGAAGTTGTACATCTTACTTGAAGTGGTCACTGCTTCCTTTAATAAAGCATATATGTAGTGTTACATTGCTTTTCGTCATGAAACATGAAGTGTTACATTGCCTTTTGCAATGAAACCTGAAGTGTTACATTGCCTTTGGGATGAAACACGAAATGTTACATTGAATTTTGTGATGAAACATTAAATGTTACATTGAATTTTGTGATGAAACATGAAATGTAACATTGAATGTTTGGTTAAAACATTAAATTTTACATTTAATTTTGGGATAAAACATGAAGTGTTGCATTGCTTTTGTAATGAAACCTGAGTGTTAAATTGCTTTTCTTGATGAAACATGATTTTACATTGCTTTTCTTGATGAAACATGAAGTATACATTACTTTCTGTAATGAAACATGAAATGTTTCATTGTCTGTAATAAAGCATGAAACGAGTTGCAGCTGTTCTTTCTGCATGGAATGTTACATTACTGTCACTGATAAAGGATAAGTATTTCATTGCTTTTTAGTTTTGAACATGAAGTGTTACATTTCTGTAATAAACAAAATGTGTTACAATTCTACACACAATAATATGACTCTGGACACTATTACAACTCACTCAGGTTTGGTTTTGTCGGGAAATGTGTTTTTTTTCTGTTTTACACGCACGTAATTTCATGTTACATTACATAACCATTGTGACATTTCCCGTCGAACATTGCGAAACATTCTCGAACATGGGGGGACGATTGTAGCGTCAAAGATGACGTGAAAAAATTAAGGGAAACATTTTTCTGATAATATTGTGTTCTTTAATTTGATTTGTTGATATTATATAATTCTTTAAAATTTGCGTGTGCCATATTATTTAACTTTGTCTACATTTTGAAGAATTCTTTTTTTTTTTTTGCTGTAATCAAGTTATTATGCATTTTACTTGTTTCAAAATGTAACATTTTTACATGTTGTAATTTTTTTCAATGTTACTTATGACTTTTTCAAATATTTACAAAAAAACTATTGTACAGAAATGTATTCAATACTACTTATACTTTTATTATTATTATACTTAACACATTCCAGTGTATTATCACCCTGTCTAAATTATATTGTGCAGCTTCAGGGGCCTTCATCCACAAGTGGCTGGAGAAGGACTGATGATGATTATGATTAAAGTATGAAGAAATAAATGATTATTTATCTAATGATTGTTATGATATCTAAACGAGTGCAATAATACTAATTACGCAGTTTTTCTTTCACGTAATTTAAATTTTAAAAAAATTATGGTTTTCCTTAATTTTTTCACAATGTTTTTTCGCCGTGTGCGTTTAATATTGGTGTTAGAGTGAAACACAAGATTGTCTTATAAACACCGTCACACTTGCACACTAAAAGTAATTAATAAATAATAATATTGATAATGATAAAATAAAAAATAAATATATTATATATTTCGCAAGAAAAAAATCTCTCACTTTAGCAGCTTTTTTTACAATTGAACAAACAATTCTAAACCACTAGACAACTTGTTCTTATTTTCCATATTGATATGTATAATATTACCTACTTAGTTATATTTCTATTTTACGTAGTATGTATCTGTCTCTAATAACAATTTACATATACATATACATTAATATATACATTTACTTCGCAAAAGAATTGATTTACATATAAAACTCTGAAGAAAAGTAATAGCTAAAAAAACATTTTACATACAACTCGTGCGTATTTTTTTTTTGATAAAAATCACTTTGGCACTACATGGGTTAAGATTTTTTTGTATTTTTAAAACCCTGAAGAATAGCAACAGCTAAAAAAATATTATGTACAACTCGTGCATATTTTTTTTCCGATAAAATCACTAGGGCACTACATGGGTTGAAATTTTTTTTGTATTTTTTTTTTTTGCCTATTTCAATTTTCTATACTTAGTACGCAATAAGTAAAAACTATTTTTGTTCATAAATATACTGAAAATGAATAACAACTGAGCTTCTAAGTCTTAAACCATCGTAAATGTAAAAAAAAACGATATTAAATGAAACTTGACACTTGACAATTTAAATTTCATATCAACATTTTATCAAAATGGTGTATAGCTATTGTATTTGTAAGTTTTGGCTAATTTTCTACTAAATGTACTTAACGCATATTCTGTATGTATACGTTACACACACTACTGTATGGGAATCATTTTAATTTGCGTAATGCCTTGCAAAACACATTTAAAAATATATATTCTTGAAGTATCTTTTGTAAAAGATAGCTCTTTGGATTGTAAATTAATCTAATAGATTTTAACCCTTAGGCTGCCATGTCACATCAATGCTTGTCACATCTATTTCTGTGACAACTATGCATGTCCGTTATATCGATGTGTACATCTTGTGCTTGTATGTAACTTTTATAAAGTTACAGATAAATAGCTTGGTTTATAAATTGGGTAAAGTTTTTAAAGGCATTACGCAAATAACTACATAAATCTCCTTTGATGTTAAATAACTGTAGTATTTTCTGCTATCGTAACTTGACGTAAGAGTTCTCTTAATGTAACTTAAAAAAACTTTGTTAAAAATGCTGCGTTACGTCAAAATCAATCGTTACAATTTGCTATTATAAACTCCAATTACGCATAGATTTAATATCGAATTTGCGTGCGCACAAATCAGCAATTTTAGTAAAGAATTAGTTTTACGTAATGCAATGTTTCTAAAATCTTAAAATGCTGTATTAGTGAACATTTTTTTGAGATAACTTATTTTGATTGTTATAAGTTATCGCACGGTTCTACGCGCCGATCGTATATGTAAAAAAAAATCATTTAATATGTAAAAATATGACATATCTTAAAAGAATTATCAAATTTCTGATCGGGAAAACATGGCGAAAGCTTTTTTTTTTAAACGAAAATGTTCCACATGCAACTTAATAATATTAATACGATGACAGCTTTTGAACTTTTAAATTTTTTTGAGATTATTTTGGCGGCTTTTTAATATTTTTTTGGCGGCTTTTTAATATTTTTTTTTTATTTCTTATTTGTTTGCGATAAACTTTAAGATATTTTGTATATCTTCTAAATATTAAATTAAAAGTAAAAAAAAATTGAAATACGTATGCATGAGAACTTAAGTATATAAAAATGAAGGAAGCAATTTTATTAACAAAAAAACCACATAATCATCTATGTTTATAATATATAGAAAATAAAACACTATTATGTAATATCGTAATAATACATTTATTGGAATAAAGTAAACATAGCTGTAGGTATGTTGTATGTTGATGTATATTTATATAAAGTATGTATTACATTTTCTTATAATTTAAACGAAAAAAAAAACTTATCAAATTTCTTTAGTAGTGGTGTTACTAAATGTGAATTTTATTTTGTGATGCAATGATTTTTGATGTTGTGCGAATATTTAAATATTGAATTTACAACTGACTAAAATAATTGGGTCACACATTGTCAAAGATGGTAAAGCTCACCCTATTTTGCAACAAGTTACCTAAATTTACAAGTACCCAACTTTACAACAAATTATCTAATTTTGCAAGGTGTAGAAAACTATTTCAATATTATCAGTCTCGTCCAGTTGATTAGTCAGACATCTCCAAGTGTTGAGATGATGAGGAAAACAATATTCGAATGCTCACCGTAAATCAAAAATTATTTACACATGTCTGTGTTTTACATATTAAATATGCTATTAAATAACACCACTAGGCATTTTGAAATATATTACTGGTGACCTCAACATCAACATTTAGTTCAATTCACTAAAGTTTTTGTTTATTATAAATGATTTGGAGGTGTTTTTGAGTAATCTGAGTATTGAACCAGATAGAGGGTACACTTTTACATTAACAGCATACTCAAATAAAATTCTGATTTAAGATGTCTGACCGATCAACTGGAAGATCGATAAATGAAATTTGAAATGATTTACCAAAATCTTTGCCACCTTTGATATATTGTACCCTGTGAGAAAAAAAAACATTTTAAATTCATGTTACTCTATCTATCTCTCACTGTCTTTGTTAATAAATTTTAAAATCAAACAAGGAATATTAACAATTTTATTTTCTAAAATTTATTAAAAATAGTAACGTTAAATAAAAAATCGTTGCATTGCAATATTTTTTTAAATTTTGACTCATTTCTGACTTGCTGATTTTATTTTTTTGAAAATAAAACCTGTAAATTACATTATTTGTATCAACTCGAATAAATCAAATATTTGATTTCTGTAATATTTTTATTGTGGTGCTTATAAAAACAGAATATTTATAAAATATTTAACAATTCTTTCTATATGTTGGTATTATCCAAGTATTATTTTTATTTATTTATTTTAATCAGTATTTATCTTTGTATTATTTTTCTTCCTTTAAAAAAATGATTTAAAATATTTTCATTTATTTTAAATTTTGTGCATTTTTTTGGTTGCATTTTAGAGAATACCAGTAAACGTATATAATATTTCTTCTTTAACACAATGTTTTTTATTAGCTTTTACGTTATAATTATGAAACTTATTACATTTTAAACATAATTAAATATACCCATTTAATTATTATTATTATTAATAATTGTTTGATGTAATTTAGAAGTGGTTAAATGGCAACTTTACGTTTTGAGATTAGTTTTTTTCAAATGTTAAATAAATAAATAATAAAGTATTGTTTTAAATTTAATTAAATTTGTTGAATTTTGCCTGTTGATAATGAAACGTTTCACAAAATATCAAGAACAAGTTAGTGTTGTTACAATAGTCTGATCAAAATATGTCCGTAGTGAAATCTCACTAGTCTGGCACTGTGTTAAACTTTATAGTTCAGTGTGTATTACTTAAAGAATGTACGGAAAATTACATAATAAAAAAATAATTAAAATGTTAACTATTTTTTGCTTTTATTTAATATCGCACATCCCGTGGAAAAGGGTCGTAAGTCAAAATTTTCAGTTTTATAGAATTTTATTTTTATTCATTTTTGTTTTTGTTGACATTTTTGTCTTCATGACAATTTTGTCTTTGTTGACATTTGTCTCGTTGCATTTTGTCTTTGTTGACAATTTTGTCTTTGTTGACATTTTTGTCTCGTTGCATTTTGTCTTTGTTGACAATTGTGTCTTTGTTGACAATTTTGTCTTTGTTGACAATTTTGTCTTTGTTGGCAATTTTGTCTTTGTTGACAATTTTGTCTTTGTTGGCAATTTTGTCTTTGTTGACAATCTTGTCTTTGTTGACAATTATGACCTTTGAACAATAACCATTCCTGTCAGTTTTCATTTTCTGTCTACAATAGTTTTTTTTTTTTTTCCGAATTTTAAAGTGATTGTGATTAATCTTGTCCCACGAAAACCGTATGTACATTAGATCAATCTATCGCCGCAATATATCACTGGCGTTTCTTTTCGACGGGACCGCTTGTTTCATTGATCATTTGTTTTCGCTCCTATAAAATTTAATTTTTTGACTTGCGACCATTTCCCACGGGATGTGCGATGTATATTGCATTTCTATGAATTCCCAAAATTAATGTCTTATCGACAATCTTTTCTCACAAACTGATATCATTTAGATAGTGCCAGATTATTGGTTTTTCACTGTAGGTAAATTATATGCAATCAAAATGAAAATTTCAAATAATTTAGTTAAGTACCAACTTATTGTTATTTGAGTTAAAATGTTGCCATAATTTTCATTAATTATAAATTTATCGAAATTTTGCGTTAAAATTGGCAAAAATTAAAGTGTATTTTTAAAGCGCGTTTCGATAATCTGCCATTTTTTTAATGAAATAAGTTGTTTTAAAAAATAATTTAAGTTTTCTCGTTGATCTGAATTTAAAATGTTTTCACAGAAATAAAACACAAAAAAAAGTCAAGACACATTTTTTTTTTAACTTGCATTTACTTGTCTTAAAAAAAAAACACTCTTTTGAAGAAAGGCATTTATTTTTTCCACTAATGTTAAAATAAAATAATTTTACGCTTTTGCTAACTCGTCACGCTTTGCTCGGATTATATAAATGTAAAAAAGTATATTTTCTTTACATTATCCTGTCCTACAGTTGTAAAAAAAGGGAAAATTAAATTTAACTTCTCTAAAATGGCCGATTTGGCACAATACTTTCTAGAAAAAAATATCTACACATATTATATGTTTATAAATATACTTAGGTAAGTAGTTTTTTTAAGTTTAAGAACCCTGTCCATGTAAGATAAGTATATATATATATATTATTCTAGAAGTGATAATATTATGAAAGCGAAAACAACAAAAAAATTGAGTTAATAATATTGCACATAATCGTGGTAGACATGAAACGATTGGTTTATTGACCTTCCTACCATGGATCACTGTCAAGAACCGCCATTTTACTCTTGTCAATTGGTTTTTGTTGACATTTTAAACTTTTGACATTTTTGTCTTTGTTGTCATTTTTGTCTTCATGACAATTTTGTCTTTGTTAACATTTTTCTCTTATTGAATTTTGTCTTTGTTGACAATGTTGTCTTTTTTGACAATTTTGTCTTTGTTGACAATTTTGCCTTTGTTGACAATTTTGCCTTTGTTGACAATTTTGTCTTTGTTGACAATTTTGTCTTTGTTGACAATTTTGTCTTTGTTGACAAATTTGTCTTTGTTGACAATTTTGTCTTTGTTGACAATTTTGTCTTTGTTGACAATTTTGTCTTTGTTGACAATTTTGTCTTTGTTGACAATTTTGTCTTTGTTGACAATTTTGTCTTTGTTGACAATTTTGTCTTTGTTGACAATTTTGTCTTTGTTGACAATTTTGTCTTTGTTGACAACTTGGTCTTTGTTGACAATTTTGTCTCTGCGACAATTTAACTTTTGAACAATAACTTTTCAGTTTTAATTTCGTCTAAAATACTTTTCTTTTGTTTCTGATAAATGGCGGCACTAAATGACGAAATGTAATAATTTGTACGTATGAAATAACAAAAAAACAATAAAATCGCTTTTCATGTATCAGAAAAACAACTTCTTGTACGTATAAATTAATTTACCGTAATCATTTGGACGAAATCTTTCCATTTCTAAAGTTTAAATCATTTTGCAAACAATGCAAGAAAATACAATTTTGAGTGGTCTAATTTTTGGATAGCTGCTTTACCAACTGAGATATTCGAGCTTTGTTTATATAATACGCGAAGATCGTTTGAAATGATTGACGACGAATAATAATTAAAAATACCACGCGCACACAAGACACGTTTTCTGTATGATTTTGGATGTATTTTGTAATAATAATAATTATTATTGTATTTGTGGGTTTTTAGAGCAGAAGTAAGTATAATTTGTGTATCGCATCGTCTATGGTAGAAGGCGTCCAGCTATTGCGCCGTGCGCGAATAGTGAAGAGGGGTGATTGTTGCCGCTGCCACATGCCCGCGTGACAGCTGTTTCGTCCCCGCGATACTCGGTGTATTTAAAGGAATAATAATTGTATAAGGACAGACCACTCTGGTTGTATGTTAACTTGGATGCTTGTAATTAAATTGATAATTTTAAAAATGTATTTTTATTTATTTTAATCCTAGACTGTACCATTTTTGTAATCTCTAAAAATACACAATGTGTTAAATACTGATTTGAAAGGAAACTGATGTCACCAGTATACATAAGACCAATGAAATTGTTTGGTGAAGTTTAATTATGTATGCATTTGCGTTGCAAAAACAGTTGAAAAAATTAAATCGAGAGAGTCCTGCTAGAAAGGTAAAAAGTTGTCCTTCGGCCAGTTTCTCCGAATCCGCCTAAAACCTCCTAGATCGCAAGGCCGGGACGCTGAATGCAATCAGGCTTCTAACTTGTATGAAAACCTCCAAAATTTTTATTTTTATTTAATTTTTTAAAATAACTTAACCTGTTGAGGTCCCGGCTTTTTCCAGAAAAACACGGAAATTTCACGATCTTCAATTGAATGTTTTGTGGATTAAATTTAACCTTTCGTATATTTTATTGACTGAAACACATTCCTAGAACAATAAACTATTTACCAAAATAACATTACTTGCGTAATTACGTAAATTGATAGGTTTTATGATGTTTTATTCGAGGTACACGCATGTCACGCATCGGCAATGTGACGCGGCCGCCAAAATGACAGTTGGAGATGCCCACAGACAAAAATTATTTTTAAATATTGTGTGGCTACTAAGCGAATGAAATCTTTACCTATACCATAGGGAATGTTGGCGGCAGTGATTCTGACACTTCCTTTACCGATTTTGTACATAGAAGGGTCAAAATAGTAGAAAAAAGATTTTTTTTTTTCGCGCATGCGCAGAATCTTTTTACATCCCGGACTACGGAAAATTTAATATAAATTATTCGAAGTGACTTGTCTCATTGCGGGTTTCTCTATGGTAAAGTACGATAATAGAGCAAGCGTTTCTGACATTGTTCTTCATACACTTTCTGTATACATAAGGGTCAAAATTGCATTTCATAGTGCCGCGCCACCTCGCGGACACCGGTGTCCGAACGGCCCACAACGAGTTAAATATTTTAAAATAATTTAATAAAAAAGAATGAATAGAAAAAAAAATGTAAAATGAGAATTTTTGTGGGATCCCATTCTAGTAAGGAGACTGATTTGAATGGGTGTCCCCGGTCTTGTGATCTAGGAGGTTTTGATCCGCCCCGCCACAGGCAGGTGCATACTTCGCCAAGACCTAGATAATCCTCACTCCATGAACCCGGGCACCCCTGCTTAGTGACCAAACGTAGTGGACCACTTGGGGTGACCTATGGCAGAGGTGTTGGTTATTAAATGAATGCTTATCCTATTACAAAGCATGCTATAATTTTGGACAATACTTTTATAGTTGGCGTGTGGTGAGTACAATATAAAAAAAATCATTTAATCGTTTATATTATTTTCAAAGATATATCGGTTAAAAACTAATTCCATTTTCTCAACGGGTTCCTCGTTTTTGCCCGCCTGAAGTGTGTTTTTTTTTTTTGGTTTTAGGCAATTCACCCTGAAAAGAGTGCTTTGTGCCGGTAATAGTTAAAGTGGATAAAAAAATTCGGTTAATCTATTGGGAAAATAATAAAACAAATTAAATATTGGACTCATTTAGATCACTAAAACAAATTAAATATTGAATTCATTCAGGTTAATAAACTTACATAAAGCTGTATGAACACGAGAATTGTTAAGAGATAAAAGGTATGAAATGTTAAGGGGGGACTGGTGTGTGATTTTAATAAGCCGGCGGTATATGTTCTTGAAAGATGAATGGTTTTTACAGTTAAAGAAAACGTGGTCAAGGGGTTTCCTCTTCCACACCGCACTGACAGACCGGATCATCTAAAACTCTAATTCTAGACAAGTGAGATGCAATTGAACAGTGACCAATTCTCATTCTCGAAATACATGAAATGAATCGTTTTGAAAGTTTTTTTACCGTGAAACCATGGCTTAGCAGGGATATGGTTTTGAATTCCAGCATAGAAAGATCCAGTTCTTATTTTGGAGACTGCCCAATTTTCTTCCCAGGCACGAGTCATGTTAGATTTGAGAATCGGGAAAACATCGGAGATAGGAATTCTAAAATTTAGTGGGATAGTTCCGGAATCGGAACCAGATTTGGCGAGAAAATCGGCCATCTCATTACCCTCGATACCCAAATGGGCAGGGACCCAGGTCAATATCGTCTCAAACCCAGATTCACTTAGAGAATTGAGAAGATTTTTTATTTTACATATAATATTGTCTTCCGGATAACATAGAATATTTGACCTAATTTTAGTTAGAGCACTTAGCGAATCAGCACATAGTAAGGCTCGATGAATGTTGAGAACCTGGATTTGATTTAGCGCTTGTTCAATTGCAAAGCATTCAGCTGTAAATATGGAAGCTTCTTTCGGTAATTTATAAGTGAGATTAATGTTGAATTCTGGACTATATATCGATGCTCCACATCTTTTATTTTCATATTTGGAACCATCAGTGTAAAGGATGGAAAATCCAGGGAATTTTGAAGCCACAATGCTTTTAAAACAATCATCCACATTTTGAAATTTATTTGGGCAAGATAAAATATTCTTCTGAAAGACTGATGTTATTGTGTTCGGCATAAAAGTGATTGCCTTAAATGGAATATTGTATATAGGGAGATTGGGAACTTCTTGAAGATATTGGAGGGAAGATGATAGAGAATTATAGAGATGCAAACTTTTAATTAGGAGAGGAAAACATTGTTTTTCTCTCAATCTTTTGTTAGAATTCAAATTAACACTTAACCGATTAAGACTTTGTTTAATAGGATGATGTGATAACGATAAAGCCTTGAAAATATATTTATTGGCAAGGAATTGCCTTCTGAAATATAATGGAGGCTCCCCACATTCCACCTGAAGCGCATTAATTGGAGAAGACTTCATAGCTCCAATAATCATTCTGAGGGCTTTTGATTGAATTCTTTCCATTTTCTTATCTAAATATTTAGGGAGTGGGTCAAAAAGGAATGAGCCGTAATCCAAGTGGCTCCGAACTAGGGAATTATACATTAATTTAAGAGTGGTAGGA
The DNA here is from genome assembly GCA_917880885.1 of Limnephilus marmoratus. Classification (NCBI taxonomy): domain Eukaryota; kingdom Metazoa; phylum Arthropoda; class Insecta; order Trichoptera; family Limnephilidae; genus Limnephilus; species Limnephilus marmoratus. The sequence goes on from OU862935.1 coordinate 3,773,118, forward strand.
TGAGATCCCCACCATACTCTGGAAACTGCTCGCATCATATTAAGTCCCTTTTCACACTTTGTAGAAATTATCTGAATGTGTGGAAGCCAGGAAAGTTTATGGTTCAAAAGAAGACCAAGGAATTTGATTTGAGTAGCGGTTTGTAGAGGCATATTATCAAAAGAGATTGAGAAGTGGGGAATTTTTCTTTTGCGCGTGAAAGCCACGACCCTTGTTTTAGATGCCGCCAGATTCATCCCATTTATTGATAACCAGCTTTTAATATATTGTAAAGCCAAATTCATTTCCTTAGCTGCAAGAATAATATTTTTATGTAACAAATATATAAGGATATCATCCGCAAAGTAAAGTCGCTTGATAGAAAAATGAATTACTGAGTCTAGGTCGCTTATATAAATATTAAACAACAGAGGACTAATAACAGAACCCTGGGGCAAACCTCTCCATAGTTTGCGCCTTAAGCATTTAGACGAAGACTCGATAATAAAGGACCTATCTGAGATCAAATTAATAATAAATTGGACCAATTTCGGGGGGATTTGTTTTTTAATTAGCTTTTCTTTCAAAACATTCAGTAAAACATCATCGTAAGCTGATGAAAGGTCAAGGAATGTGGCCAATGTATAAGAATTTAGGGATTGAGAAACTCGGATATCAGTTGTGAACAAACTTAAATTATCCATTGTAGATTTCTTTTTCCGAAAACCATACTGATTTGGTGAGATAATACCTTGACTTTCAACAAACCACTCTAATCTGTTTTTTATCAAACGCTCCGCTACTTTCATCAAACATGATGAAAGAGCAATAGGCCGATAAGACGAAATTTCAGATGGATTTTTTCCAGGTTTTAAAATGGGAATGATTTTTTGAGTTTTCCAATCATCCGGAATTAGTCCTGTTTCAAACATATTATTAATAAGAGATAAGACATATTCAACCGGCCATATCAGAAAATGATTTAATGAAACTATTAAATATTCCATCGGGACCCGGAGCAGAGTCAGAAAGGACTCTTATTACTCGTTTCATCTCATCAATGGAGAAAGGAGCATCTAGCCAGTTAGAATGAGATGGATATGGCTTAATAGAAGGCATTTCTTCACATCCGGCCACTGATGGGGGGGCTATTTTATCCGAAAATCCTATAAGAATTTCTTCTGATATATGTTTGATTCTCGGCGGAGAATACGATGATCCGAATTTTTTTAAGCTAGACCAAACTGAAGACTGGGGAGTTTCCGGAGACAGGTTCTCACAGAACTTCCGCCATCCAGCGTGTTTTTTATTTTTCAAAATTCGTTTGGTTTCTGCCTGGGCTTTTTTAACTGATAAAAAATTTTCTAGTGACATACACTTACGAAAAGAGGAAATTGCTTTTTTACGAGAGTCGACGGAGCGAGTGCATTCCTCATCCCACCACGGAGTAGAGTGTTTTATTTTAATGTTCGCATTGTGTTTCGGGATGGATTTTTCTGCTGCATTTATAACCATAGAGGGAAACGTCTCACATTGCATTCTGATGTCTCCAGGGACGATTTTGTTAAATTAATAAAGTTATCTAGTTCAGAAGAGAAAGTGCTCCAATTCACATCTTTTATTCTAAATTTGAGATTATTTTTAACTGGGGGGGGGATAAGTGTTAGATTGATGGTGGAATCGGATTATAATTGGGAAATGATCACTAGAGAGGGGATCGTTTAGGATGTCCCAAGAGCATTTAGATGCTAACGAATACGAACAAAGAGATAAATCAACAGCACTTTTCCGTTGATGAGGGGAGGGTGAATCTGGTTGGAGATCCGTCATTTAAAAAACATAGGTTATGGGTATCAATAAAATCTAAAAGATTGCGGCCAGAACGATTTGTTATTTTGCTACCCCAAGAAGGGGAATGTGCATTAAAATCTCCAAGGATCATATAAGGGGAACAAATCTGGGTTAAGATTGGTGCCCATTCATTTTCAATAAAAGTCGTAGAGGGAGGAATATATATTGATAAAATTGTGATATCAGATAAGACAGCTGCTATTATCTGGATATCGTCGGAGGGAGTATGAATATTAATTTGTTTAAACGGGATAGAATTATGGATTATCAGAGCCGTGCCGCCTTTACCATCCGGTCCGTCGTGTCTGAGACAATAATAACCTGGAATTCTTAAGTGATAGGAGGGTTTTAACCACTACTGAAACGTCGTGTTCGTCGAGTAATTGAATTAGGTCAGATTTGTTAGCGAAGAGGCTTCTACTGTTCCACTGAAGAATTTTGTTCAGTTTCGAAGTCATTGGGGAGGCAAGATAATAAAGATTTAATGTAATCGGCAGCTTGGACGGTACAGTATTGTTGTTTGTAAGGATTGAAATTAAAAGGTAATTAAGGTTTGTATAAAAGAATTATTATTCATTATTTCGGGGAGAGCAGGAGGGGAAGTATTACCATTAATGGCACACCCATTGGGCGTCTGGGATTTGGCATTCCCATTTGGGCTGGCCAAAATATTATTCAATTGTTTTTTATCAAGGTAAGGAGTATATTTTGGGTTGGGTTTGACTGGCTTGGGAATGGTTTTTCTGTGAGGAGATGACGTTGATTTTAAAAAGGTGGTTGTTTGGAAAGGAGCTGAGGACGATGTCATCTCTGCGAATGATTTTTTCGCAGGAGAGAATAACTTTGAGGCCTGGAAGTACGAAATGTTGTCGGTAGCCATTTTATGTTTTATGTTCTTCTGTCTTGATAATTCCGGACAGGCTAGACTGACCGCGAAATGTGCACCCGAACAGTTAATGCAAATGGGATTATTGGAAGATTTCGGACATTGATCAAATGGGTGACCTTCTCCGCAAAAGTAACAACGTGGAGGGGAGCGGCATACGGATTTTGAATGTCCAAACCAGCAGCCATTGAAGCATTGAATAGTTGGGAATTTATAAACATCGACGGGAAGCGAGGTATAATAAATAAAGACACGAGACGGTAGGGATTGTCCTTCAAATGTAATAACAACAGATTGGGAAGGTTTCCAGATCGTGTTTCCATCAGAAGAATCCTTGTAGTTCAGTCGACGTGCTTTTAATACTTTCGGAGTTCCGTGGGAATTATTCAAAGCATCAACAATTTCAGCCTCTGGGATCTCCGCGGGAATTCCTCGCACAAGACCCATTCTCGTAAGGTTAAATGTCGGGATGAACGATTTATATTTATGGTTTGAGAGCGAGTCAATTTTTTTTACAAATCCATTTGCGGAAGCGGCAGTATTAAACTCAATAGATAATTTATATCGCCCTTCCGGTTAAATTGAACCGTTAACAATACCAAGGTTATTATTTTTTGAGTCGAATAAGAATTTTCCAAAATCTAAAGGATGAATAAGTTTTCCTTGTTCAGTTCTCTGAACCATAACGATAAAAGGACCGGAAGCGGAAGCAAGATAAAGTAAGTCAGTACTTTTTGTATTATCACTAGTTAAAGTACTTGTCTGGGTGTTACTATTAGTGTTAAGGTCGTTAGAGGTCGAGGTTTGTTGAATCGGCGGTATAGATTTAACTTTCGATGGAATGTGAAGGCTATGCGATGGTCGTCGCTTACGAGATGGGAGCGTAATAGAAACCTGGCTAGTATTAGAATCCGAATCAGAAAAATCTAATATCGACCCTGGGTCGGGAGGCCTATCTTCGTCTTCCTCCATTATATAAAAAAAAAAACTTAACTTTTAAAAATTAAACTGTAAAAATAATACGTAGTCTATTTCATTGACTGTACAAACAAAAACGGATTAGCCGTAAGCAGGAATGCAAACAAATAGGTATACGATAAACAAAATTAAATGAAATGTAACAATAATCTCTTATCTGTATGAGGCTCAGGAACGGGCGAACGGCACTAAGCAATAGGTAAGGTACACACAACCACTGTTGACCGCGGCTCGAATCGGACTCCCCTGAAGTGTGTTAAAGTACATGCTTACTTGTGCAAGCAAGGTTGAGTGTGTAGACTGTAGGCCAACCTTTATTAGTTCATAAAAATGATGCTAATAAAAAAGCCTGTGAATGTGCAGTTCACACGCGGTAGAAGTGAAACCTTAAGAAAACTAAAGTAGATAAGAGTGGGGAGGCTACAAAGCACCATACAAAGAGGAGACCTATTATTCTATCTCATTCTCTTGCAGGCCAAATCTTATAGATGTGTATTTGTTTTATCTTTTTAGTGTTGCTCGCTTCTGTTTCATCGAGTTTCAAATCACAATGTGTGTGTGCAATTCATACTTGGTAGAAGTGAAACATTCAGAAAACTAAAGTAGACAAGAGTGGGGAGGCTACGAAGCACCGCACAAAGAAGAAACCGTTAGGCTACGAAGGACCGCACAAAGAGGAGACTGATTATACTATCTCATTCTCTTGTTGGCTGAATCTTATAGATGTATGATGTGTTTGTCTCTTTTTAGTGTCGCTATTTTTCATTTCATCGAGTTTCAAATCACAACGGTGCTAAAGAAGTTTTCAATTAGGTACTCTATACACTCAGTGGCGGTTCGAGCACTTCTTTGATGTTGGGGATCAACATTTTTTACGTACAGTACCGTAATCTCATCACCCGGAGAATATAATATAAAATTCTCAAAAAATTTTTTGATGGCCTAATCATGCTAATTGGATATATAAATACAAAATAATATAAAATGTCTATAGATATATACCAATTTACAATAAAGTATAATAAAAATATCTCTTTATTTTGCAAGAATATTATCAAACTTAATTTGAACGCGAACGATTCCCGCCTGAAACTACGCAGAAGTTTGTCGTGGGGATTTACTGGATGATCCCCACGGTATGTGAAATTTACATACGAGTGCACGTGCGTGGTTCTCGTGGATTGCATATGATCGCGAAAGAATCGCAAGGAATGAACCAAAATGCCTTAGGGGACAGCTCGGATAGTCCCCCAAGTGCGCAGTAGGTTCTGCGCACTAAGAAATGGATTTTGATAGTTCACGCGCTTGTAGGCTTAGTCGACTATCATTCCAGTCCTGCTGGTCAGCGTGGGTGGTAGCCGGAATGTTAATTACTTTTATGTTTAACCCGGCGTCAATGACGTGAAAATAATTACGCGGTCAATGACGCCGGGTAACAGTGACCCGAATTTTATCGATGGGTTGCCCCAAAACTGAAAGGGTTATCGCGATTTTGAAAATTATTTATTATTTATGTGTTCTTTGCTCATTAAAAAAAGAAAATTAATAATACCAGTATATTTCATAAATCAACTTTTTATTATCTTAGTAAGAAACACATGTGAAATTAACTATGAAAAAATAACTGTAGAATTTCATTACAACTATTGGTCATATTAACCCGTTTTCCTCATATATCTCATGTATCTCCTTCCGCAAGTGGCGTCGCACTGAGCACGCCGGCGGTGCGGGTAGAAGGGGGTTGTATCTCCAGCTACTCAAGCGCTCAAGTCGAACGGTGGACGCGTAAAAAAAATATGGCCATTTTAAATCACCTCGGGTCATTGTGACCCAGCGTCATCGACGCCGGGTTAAAGAATCCATTAATTTGGGTGAAGACAAAGCATCAACTGTTATTTCCTTTAGTAGGCTTCGGGTGTAACTGGTGGGGACTGTCCCCATTGTCCCCTGTGAAGAACCGCCACTGTATACTCTGCAATCCTTTTGCCAAGATGAGTGAACAATCTGTTTTACATGGTGTCTTCCAGGTATTTGGGGGCTCCAGATCAGAGGTAGCTGATCTCAACAGCAATATGCACTTGCAATAATTTATTTGTACAGGTTATTTCACAATTTAATCATTTAAAATAATATAAGCTATATTTGCAGGACTCCAGATACTAATATCTACGGCTTGTATGTTGGACGAATATCTACCTCTCATATGTTAGACTAATATCTATGACGGTCCCAGTGGTGACTAATATCTATGGAGCGTAGGTTGGACTAATATCTACAGAGGGCAGCTGAGCAAGAGGTTGTACGGAAAAGCATAAATTACTTCAATTACGTAATTACTAATTAAGTAAAGGCTTAAACGTTTAAAGTACGTACATGAAGTTTTTGCCTAATATTACGTATTTTGCTACGAGGACAATAATTTATTGAACAAACATGGAGGTCATAATACAAACATATTTATTTATTTATTTCGAAATACACTGCACCACAACCTAACCTAACCTAACCTAACTGACATAGAAATAGTCATGGTAACAGACTAAATAATTTAGAAGCACTCGAAATAAAGAAAGCTGTTAAAACAAAAACCCAAATCCTTAATAATCAGCTAAATGTGTCCAATAGTTCGATATTAGGGATTTTTACATACATACATAAATAAATTAAGTTTTTTAAACTGCATACGCAATATTACATTATTCCAATATGCTATACATAATTGCAAATCCAACCTCTGCCAGTGCTGTAGAAATTCGTCCATACTTTGGTTCTCATAGATATTAGTCAGCAGTTTGAGCTGTAGATATTCGTACGCACTTTGGTTCTCATAGATATTGGTCCGATTTGTTCAGTTTTTGAAATTCCTGTAGATATTAGTAGACGCTTCCTATTTGCAGATGTTCCAGAGTGGAAGACCCTCGCAGTATCGCCCTGGTGTAAGATCACTATTCAGAATTGAAACAAATGGCTATAGCCTTTTTAGTGACTAGACATCAATAGCCAGGTATTTCCCCACCTTCCTTTTCCCCATTTCCTTCACCTTCACACTTACCTTCAGCCTCACAACATACCCAAATTGGGGATGCCATAGTCTCACTGGCTTCAGGCGGTTGAGAGCAGTTGGGACTCTGAGGTATTCACACTAAAAAATCAAGTTTAGAAAGGAAATGAAAACATTTTTTAAATAAATAATACATTTATTATCCTAATTTGGTTATATATAGTTTGATATTTACAATATTTGCAATGATTAAAAACTAATTATTTTAAATAATATACAATTTACTTGCACTATAACTAGAAAAAAAAAACATTATATTAACAATATTAAATTAAATTATACATAATTACAATTTGTGATGATTTTTTTTAATAAATAAAATCAATAAAAGTGAAAAACTGAAATATAAATAGTTTAAATTTTTTTTTACAAACAATTATCTTTTTTTTTGTATTAGCTGCAAAACTAATTTTTTTTTAAATTTACTTATTTATATAAACATATTCACAAAAATAGTCATTTGAAATTTTATATATATTTGTTTTAGTTTTATTTTTATATAGTATCCATCTGAGTTAAAAAATTAAGAAATATGGATTTAAAAAAAAAAACATAAGTGAATCTCTTAAGATTCATTATTTAAATTAAAAATCATTAAGTGAACTTAAAAATCCTAAGTGATCTTAAAAATCCTTAAGTGAATTTATAAATCCTTAAGTGACCATAAAAAAGCTTTATTTTAAAATTTTAAATAAAAAAATATGACTAGTTTTGGGTAATACTATCTATTTGGCATTTAGAATGTTTTTAAAATGTGTTTTTAATTTTTTTAAACAATTTTTAACCTACCACTGAAAATTAATAGTGTGGAAGTCGAAAGGTTTGTGAAACATGCATAAAGTCATAATAACATAACATTGGTGTGAATATAAACACCACTGGAGCGCTTTTTGCCACAAAATGGCACTATTTAAAATACTCAGATTGCTTTGCTGCCAATTTCGGCAAATTTTCTCTTATTTGTAAGTAATTAAGTAGAAGTTTACGACTTTATAATATATTTTTTATAAATCCTACGAATATGTGATAATGAACCATAATCAGTTTGTATGTCTCCATATTAAAATTCAGAGGTATGATTTTTTTTAGTGTGGGCGGAAAATATCCAAAATGATTACCAAAAATTTCGAGCAATCAGAGAAAAAAGTTTTAAATTGCGCTGCTTCTCCAGTGGTTAAGTCTAGTGAATGGATATGCAAAAGCATATTACACATGTAATTTACATGCAAATGTATACACAGCTCAGTTTATTATTGAAGAAAACATGTTTCACCACCATGAGACTGGGATCAATTATTTTATAAACCGTCCGATTTGTATCAATAATTATTACACGAGGCAATTTTGCGTAACGACAGTGCAACTTACGTTTAGTATGAAAGAGATGGCATAAGAGAGCAAGAAGAAAGGACTATAAAAGATTGTGAACTGTTGTCCAGTGGCTCTTCTAACAAGTGTTTCTCGAGATAATACATTGTCACAATACACAGTCTATTGATTATTTTTCCGCCATCCCAATTCATAAGTATTAATAGGGACTATTTATAATTTGATTTTAAAGTATGTGTTACAGTGTGGCAACTAAATGAAAATTGCCAGTATTTAAAATCAAATTACGAATAGTATCTACAGTATAATTGTTACAATGACGTTAAACAGACATTACATAGCTTGAAAAATATAATTTAAATGTTGATAATAATGATTTATACTAATACTTAATTTTATTTATTTACTTACAATATTATGCAGTCTACTTACAATTAGTACAGTTAACTAGACAAAATATTTTATTAGAATACTGATTTGATAGTTAGTTTTATTATTATTAGTATATTTAGGGCATTTTCTTTTTCTCCAAATTCCTCAAAGGCTTTCAAAACAATCGCCAAAAGATCTCAAAATTCTCATCAAAGGCTTTCAAAATAACATTTAAACGATCTTAATAACTTTATTTCAAAGTTATTTAAAAAAATCAAAGTTTAAAAAACTTGATTTACGAAAAATCTTTGATTTTTTTAAACAATTTGTTTTGGTGTTTTACCTAAAAACGTTGTTACGGAAATTACTAAACATTTTAATAGAATTTAAAAAATATCCGTTTACTAACTAATAATTATTTAAAAAGTGCTAATCTTATTTTCATTTTACAAAACAATAATCAATTTAAATACCTTATTAAATCTCATTGTTTTTAAATCAAAATAAAAATAGATACAATAATTACAAGCAAGTCAACTAATAAATAAATTAATATATAATAATAATACACAAGAATTTGTATGCATATTAAAAAAATAATAAATATGAATTATCATTGTTAATTAATACTTAAAAACAATACAATTACTGTCCATTGTAATAAGTGATGACTTATTAAAAATGACTTCAGTTGATGCAAAAGCAATGTTTTCTTTGGTGGGACAGTAGCAAATAGCTATGCCTATCTATGTATTGAGTAAAAGTATTTTTTATGTTTTTGTAATTGAATTTTTCACTTAAAAATAAATGAAAACTTATAAAATAATTTCTTAATGATATTTTATACATCCATATTATTGTTTCATCCAATCATTATATTATGCTTTATGAAACAATGTAACATTACAATCTGAAGAGTTACGGATGTGATTTTTACATATTTACTGTCACATATTTTAGTTTAGATCATTTTAAACACGAATTCTTGCAAGTATGCTTGTTTATTTATTCATTTAATGTACGTTGTACATAGAAAAAGCAAATAAACCACATAAATCTGACAGGAGATCAGGTACGTTATCTCAATAACGACGATCCCATAAAAGATAGAGAATAACTCTTCTGATATAAAAGTTAACACGTTTGTTTAAATTTGTTATTAAAAGTTAACTTGTTTTTAATTAATTTGTTTGATTTAACTTGTTTGAGTTAACTTGTTTGGCAAAATAATACATAATAATATATAAATTAATGCGAACTCCAAATATAACTTAATATTTAGAGATTCAACTAAAATTATCTCCGTATTTCGAAAATGACAAATCGTTACCATTTTCCTAAAGAATAGGATTTACTATTATGAAATAATTCAATTTAAATGAACATTAATTCTATCTACATTGTAAACACAGTATGTTTTTAAGAGCACCAATCCGAAGGCCAACTAAAAGAGCTTTTAGGCTCTGTTTCACAAATATCCTACAAAATCTCTTACAATCTCAACATATGATCACCATCATCCCGCTTGTACAACTAGTTTCCAAACACCATGTACGACAGTATGATCTTTTTAATATAACTTCATACAATGAGAAAATATTTCAATTATTTCAACAGCACAACTGTCACACTCATCTCTGTAAATTCAATACCGCGTATGAGCCAATAATTTCAAAATACATTTTTTGGCACTTTCAGTCGAACAACAGCACAAGCCGCAATGATTTGCTTTGAAAGTGACCAATGGACTGCTTGTACTGGGTTTAAAGTCAAACACGCAAATGAAAAATCCTAAGAAAATTCGCAAGAAAGTGCGTGTACATCGCACAATAGTTTTTGTCCCTCCTGAACATTTTTACAAAAGGTTTTTCAGCAATATTGGACTTACAAAGGTGCATTTCATAATTGTACAACTGTCACAATTGTTACACATGTCTGACAACTGGCAAGCCTGCTTTTCAAACATCAAATCACGTGCAAGCGAATCATAACTTCCATTAGAAAAATAAAATGTAAGTATCAAATATAATTTTCTGTTCACAAGCTAAAAAGGTAGAAGTTTTTTTTTCATTTCATTTGGCCCAACATTATTGTCAATTAAAGACAGATTCCATTTCATTAACGATAATAATTTACAGAATGACAATTACTGACATCCGACAGAATTTAAAATAAAACGTTAATATCGCCGACTATTTCTTGCATCATCTTGCAGAGCATTGTAATATAATTATCTCCTAATCATCTTCTAACAATCGATTCAGTTGATTTTACCTCTTGTCTTGACTTTATACAATAAATTATTATTGATTTTTTCTTTGGGGATACTGTGTGGAGGGTATTTTTGAGGAGAGGAAGGTGACATTCCACAGCTAAGCTGTTGAACTCAAGAACGAATCGCAGAAGCTACCCCATTCTCATGTGACAAATGTCAACCGTGTATATATGTTGTGCCCACGTTTGGTGTGTTTCACGACTATGCACCGGTGCACAGACACTAGCATCTTCCATTGTAATACCGGTAGAACAAGAACAGCATACCTACCTGATGCCTGTGCTCTAAAGATTGCAATCCATTTGTTAAGACAGGGGAATCTATCAAACGGACCGCCCATTTTTGCACAGAATCTAGGGTTTGTTTAAGGTATTTTGGAGCTCCAGACCAGAGGTAACTGCCAAATTCAACAGTGGGATGCACTTGCGATTTGTACAGGGTTAGCAGTTGTGTAATATTAATGGTAGTTGATGTTTATTGATGATTTGATTTTAAAAGACGACCAAAGCTCAATTTTTAATTTCATATAAATAGAAGTCATCTATTTTCTATCTATTCTAGGCATAGATAATTATATAATAATAGAATAACAAAATAATAATACTTTATGGTTTTTTTTTCACAAATACAATGAAAATAATATACAACTATTAACATATTACAATACTTATTTTAATAGATACCAGTTAATATTATTATTCTCCTTTTATAACAATAATATATACGAAAATAATACATAGGTTTGATGACGTATGTATGAATATTAAAAAATCAAGAAATTAAGTACTTAAGTCTTTTAATTTTTACCTACTTAAGCTAATAACTGATGAAGTAAGCTTAAAAATATACAATTTAGTTACAAATATACATTTCTTTATGCATCTATAATAATTTACGTAAACATGATGCAATATTTGAATGATTGTTGCAATTATTTATAAATTTTCACAAGCTACGGATAAATTCCTCAATGTTACACAATATTTACACTTTTATTGTCTAATTTTCGATGTTATCATCGTTATAATACATAATTAACCAATTAATCTGATTTCTTTGAGAATCTCAACGATTGCATGTTTTACGGAAATCTTGAAAGTGACAATGTGATAAAAATAGATGATAAAAAGTGATAAACATATTATGAAATGTGTTAATTTTCCATGATTTAGATTGGACTCCAACAAATTTATCAACACAGATTAAAAATTGATCCATTTAAGTTCTAATAATAAAGTTAATCCGGGTAGGAATGGAAATATTCAAGTAATATTATAATATTATCTTCAACGGAAATATGTAGGTACTTTATATTACATTTGAAATAAGCAACTACTCAATGCGGAAAGAAACTCATTGAGGGAAGTTAGTAGGACCATTAACAGGAAACTGTCACCTCACAAGCTTTAAAATCACCATTAAAATCATCATACCATTCGTGGTACCTAATTGGAGCAATATTCAAAATTATGACTTCTGTGTTGTTTATGGCCTAGTTGATAATCACAAATGTAAATTTAAATTCGACAATGCATTTGCTTATAAGTAAACACAATATGATCAATGATTTGAAAGAAAAAATATTTCAATAATTTCGGTTTGCGGAATGTCAATAATAAATAATTCAGAAGATATGCGTGACATCTTTTGTTAAACTGTGAAACTACAAAGTTAGCTTTGTGATTAAACGACGATTCCAATGCTTGGTAACTTTTGAATAAATGCTTTAAAATTTCTCTTTAAATTAGCCATATTTTGGCAATATAGCGCTCACGGGTGTTTGCAAATTGGCCAAAATGTGGCTAAAAACGTTGCAGTGGCTAACCGATTATCACTTTGTGATGGCATTATTTATCTTATTAAAAATACAAACAACTTAATTTACATCACTTTATTCTTATGTATTAGAGTGTAACTTCTACTGCCCCCCTCCAAAAGTGATCTATATCTTCTCAATTTGGGAGGCGGGAATGGATACCGCCGCCCCGGGAACCTTTATTGGATAACCAACACCTCTGCCATAGGTCACCCCAAGTGGTTTGCTACGTTTGGTAATTTGGCACTGGGTGCCCAAGTTCATGGGATGAGGTTTGTTCAGGTCTTGGAGGTGGATGACTAGGACACACTGAACCCCAGATTCTTACCCACCCCTTTTCCTTCTCAGAACTCTCCCCTCCTTCCTTCCCCTAAAAAAACCCTCCATACAGCATCCCCAAAGATGACAAAGGCCATCAGGGAAATTATTTTCCTCAGAGCCTGGAGCACATGTAAAAAAAAAAAAAAGATTTTAACTTTAGTTTACATTTACTCCCGATGAAACGAAAAATGTAGATTGCACACATAAAAATAAAGTGATGTAAACTTCGATATTTATCATTTTAATAAAATCAAACATTTACAAAATTTTCTAATAGTTTTGAATTAATAATCCCTTCAAAAAACTTTCTTAGTCCAATTCCAAAATTCCAAACAATCACTCCACACATGTACAAAAGTATTCACACTATCAAATATAAAAATATATATTACACCCTCACCCGAAATACAAAAATATGTTCACAACTTTCATTCTTAGCACAGCCCTGAAAAATATGAGTAAGTACAGACACACATTCAAAATGACAGTGACTTATTCTTAATCACTTACCAAAATTCCTTACGCTGTCAAAAATACAAAGAGCAGTAAATTTTTTTTAATTTGGGTTGCTGTCAATTCAAATGTAGAAATTGCCGTTATTTTTTGATGAGTTAATTTACGTTATTTAGAATAATATCATTTGATTTTAATCCTATCAGTTTTTTCGAGAAAATACTATTGATCTTTGCTTATACCAACACTAAATCTTTTCTTACATACGCAGTCAGCTATCCAATGGTAAGAAATCGACGTAAACCGGGTGATGTAAAACCTCGCGCAGAAAAGCAAAGTTCACTAAAGTATTTTAATGGTTTTCAGTGCAGCCATTGTGGAAATTTTATAACAGTTTATGTAGATTTCTTACCCTTTACTGACCCATGGAACGACCGGCTTAATTTAAAAAATATCAGCATATTACTGACAGTTTCTTAAATATCTGTAAAATTTTAGTCTTTCGAAATAATATCGTTTCCAAAGCTGTTTTCAAATCTCACGGTAAACATGTTTTGTGTTTCTAATACAGGTAGATACTAATAACTACGAAATAATAAATAGGGCAACATTTTAAAAACATTAAAAAAGATACGAATTTTGAATGTTATTTACTAAAATTTGGTATAATTGCAACCAAAGACAACAGTTTGGCAGTACTGCAAGAAATATAAATTTGAATTTGACACTGTCAGATCGAATAGAGTTCTAAATTGACGCTATCTTAAGAAAGAGAGCTAAAATTTGACAATAGTATTTGAAAATTATGTCCACATTTGACAATAATTATACCAAATTAATAATGTGGCAAGATTACAATCAATAGCGAAAAGTATTATTCGGATTATATTGGAATAAATAATAACACTTGAATTTGACACTATTTCAGGACATAGCACTAAAATTTGACATAATTGCAACAAATATCTATATATTGATGGAAAATGATATGTAGAAATTTGCCTTTGTCGCCATAAAGAACGTAGCATTTAAATATCATAAATAATACCAGTATAGAAATTACCTACCAAATAAAATTATGACTAAAATGAAAATCTAAAGACCTGCTTTAGACATTTGTTCACATAATAAATAAGTAATATTAAGGGAAACTTGTAACACAAGCCATTTGGTGGACATGAAGCCAGCCCCGGATCTTTGGATCGGGTTTTTGAACACATCCTAATTTGATTTATGAACGTATCCTAAAGGTGGGATTATATTTATCAGGCGTGTGGTGTCGTGATGTACTCTGTCATGATAGTTAGCGTTCACATCTGTAAGTCGTGTTCTGACGATATTTTTATATAGTGGTACGTACACACAGCACGTGGTACGTACACACTAGCCAAGACGCGGCCGTCCCCGCGCCCCTCACCTTCTCCGCTCTGTCGAAAATCGAGATAGTTTCTGTCACGTCATGACAGAACGCATCATGACACAATACTAATATAATCGTCACCATACTAAATGTATGAAACCGATACTGTTATGACGCATCACATCACGTCACGACAGACAAATGTAATTCCGCCTTAAGTAAGTGACGTCTCTACCGGGAGAATCTCCGTCGCATCTGGAACTAAGGGCTATGCTAATAAAACCGAGCGGTTTGAGAGGGGCGCCACAGGGGTGTCCAATCTCAAGCGCAAGAACCACAATCAAGTTTCTGCCCCAATTTAAAAAGTCGAAGATCCGGGGCTGAAGTTAATATGTAATAATATCATGGAGTTGAAATAAAAAGTGTAATATTGATAGACAATAAGAAGCAATTGATTGAAGAATCAGTCTCCGTTTTGGCATAGATTGAATCAAAGAAGGAACATTGATATGTTTTTGTAATACAAGATAATGTCATGTTTTGATAGATGGTCAATTAAATCATTAAATACGTAATTTAAAATGTGATTTACTTGATATCATGATGTATGGCATTGTTTCAAAACAATACAAACAGAAATTTACCAAGTAGATTTCAAATTGGATTAATAATTAATCATCTTACAATGACATATTTTGATAAAAATCATAGAATGTATAAAGATAAACAAATTAAGACAATTAAACGTAATTGGAAATTATTATTACTGTATCATCGGAAAGAATAAATAAAACAAATCGATTAAAATATATTTAACAAAATGTGTTGAAATTTTGCAAAGTTTAGTGAATTTTGGCACTATTCCATTTACAATTGAATTTGACACTTTTGCTAGAAACAGCGTTGAAGTATGAAAGTTTCGAGGCAAATTGTGGTGATGTTTGACACTGCTGAAGGAAATTGAACTCGAATTTGACATTGTATCAAGATTTTTGCTAGAAACACCGTTGAACTCAATGACGTTATATAAATAAATAGACTCGCTATAGTCCCATATACTCACAATATAATGTGGAAAGTAATGAACACTCTTTTGTTTTCAGCGATTTTCAGTATAATTTCTTAATTCAAAAGTATAGTATGTAACGTCATAGGTTGAACTATGACAGTTTCGAGTCAAATTGTGGTGAAGTTTGACACTACAGGAGAAAATTGCACTCAAATTTGACATTGTTTCAATATGTAAAAGTGTGAATTGGAAATTTGATAGCTTGCTCCTGATTGTTTAAGTTTGTCACTAAATTGATAAAATTGTGCTTAAATCTGACAGTTTTGCAAGAAATTATGTATGAAACCAAATAGTGATGAAGTTTTCTCAAATATGACAGTTTTAAACCAAATAGTGATGCAGATTGTCACAATTCATTGGATGAAATTGCACTAAAATTTTCAAAGAAACATGACAGCATTTCATCAAATTAACAATACGTAATGAAATTTGTCCAACGAACATTAAAATACTATATTAGTATTGCAGAAATAATTATCTGCTAAATACTGCTCGCTTATATGACATGTGTTAAATTTTGCATCATTTTAAAAATTATTTAAAAGCACATCGTAAGTAATTTGTAAAATATGTAACGTACGAAATTAACGAATGTGTAAAATAACTTTACAAAATAAGTGTACTAAAATTTCGTTTTCAACAACTTCATAATAAAAAAAATGTTTGAGTTAGTAAAATCATTTTAACTTACTGAAATTAAATAAAATCGAAAATTTGAAATTTTATATGCATATATTCGGGACCTTTATGCATTAACCGATAACGGATCACAAATCTAACTAAAAACATTTTAAAATACACTACCTTAACATTCATTTTTAATACTTAAAAAAAACATTGTGTAAAAAATTAATATCTTACTTAAAAATATGACATATTATTATTAGGAATAGTGTTTATGTATTTATTGATATCACTATCGTAATTGATTACTGTTCTAATATGGCAAGTTCTGAATGAATCACCCTTAGACCGGCAAATTTGATTAACTGGTTAGTTATCTCAGTTAATTAATTAGTTAACTCAGTTAATTATACAGGGTGTTAAGGGACGTACTTGACTTACTTTAACCAGTGATTCCTGACATTATTTGGAGTAAAAAATGTAAATGAAATTTTGGTCTCCGGTGACATTTTTGATGTTTTTTTTTTTTTTTTTTTCTACAAAATCATAAAAAAATGGTAGTTGTTGAACAGTTGGAGGCGGGGTAAGGGATTCGTCGGACACCCGGCTGAGTGACCAGTGACGACATGCGAAAGACTTTTTTTTGTTTGATTTTAAAGAAAAAATTTTTGAAAAAAAAAAATTGTCAAAAAAAGTCACCGGAGACAAAAATTTCATTAACATTTTTTACTCCAAATAATGTCAGGAATCACTGGTTAAAGTAAGTCAAGTACGTCCCTTAACACCCTGTATAGTTAACTCAGTTAATTAGTTGGTTAACTCAGTTAATTAGTTAGTTAACTGAATTAATAAATTGGTTAACTCAATTAATTTGTTGGTTAACTCAGTTAATTAGTTAGTTAACCCAGTTAATTAGTTAGTTAATTAAGTTAATTAAATAGCTAACTCAATTAATTAACTGAAAAAGTAAGATTATAAGGTCTGGTTAGCAAATAACCATGTAAATTAATAGAATGTTACAATTTTAAGATATTAATGCACTGCTACCTTAGGAGACATATCCAGTTGTTGAGAGTGGAAAGCACCAATACTTGTAGGAAATGAAGAAGATTAAAGAAACACCAGTTATTGTATTGTGCCAATACCCGTCTCAATGGGAAGAAGGCTATATATAACTGGGAAGTTGAATATCATGTTGTGGAACTAGAAGACATGGCTGTAACACCCAATAACAACATTAATATTAACAATATGGGATATACCACAAAGGGCCTATGGCCTGAATGCTTATGGGAATCTATGCCGTCTTCATAATTTTAATAATAATAAAGTTAAATTAGTTAGTATATATAAATAGCAGATTTGTCAAACAACTAACTTAAAATCTAAACCAAGCTCTTTCAACGAGGCCATTTAGAAGAACTTAAGAACATGTAACAAGGTTAGGCACTAAATTAACTGCTTATCATTTTAACCACCGTCTTCAACTTAAACTTCAGTCAAATGAAGTAAGTCACTAATATAACTCGTTATTAAGTATCAAATCCAACCAGAATAAATTTATCACTTTTAAGTTCGCTGGCTAACCACTGGAGTGTTCCGCTATATAATCAATTTCAGCCTTGAGCACTTAGTAATTTTTAAGCGTTCAGTTTGGAAATTTTCTGCATTCTTTAAAAAAATTCACACCTCCGAATTTTAATACGGAGACGTATAAACTGCTTATGGTGTTAGAGAGCCATTGAATGCACCTTTATTTGACTATTTATCCCATATTTTTATGATTCATAAAAAAATTATTAAAAAATCTTTAAATTTATAAACGCGTGAATTCTGTGTATTTTTTACTTTAAAATTATCGTTCGTAATACCCGCTTGGAGCATTATTAAATATTATGACTTCTACGTATTGTCTATGGCTTAAATGATAATGACATATATAAATTTATATTCGGCGAAGCATTTTTTAATATGTAAACACATGATTTGTAAGAAAAATATTTCAGAAGAGATGCGAGACATCTCTTGTTAAAGTGTAACACTATTAAGTTAGCTTTATGATTAATCATAGACTTTAAAGTATCTCTTCAAATTGGCCATATTTTGGCCAGCGGACACTCAAGCGTGTTTGCAAATTGATGTGACCAAAACTGCTCCAGTGGCTAACAGTATATAATTGACAGGTTCATCTAATATTTTCGAGTCACTATCCAGGTCAGATTGATCACACACATAACTGGTCATTCAATCACTGAGATCAATGGGGTAAGCTAGATGGAGTTATTATTTACACCTGGATATGTTTTCTAATATTTCCGGGTACAATACACCAAAATAAATACAACTGGTTACCGGATCACTCAAGTCAGTTAGAAGAAGTTCTAATTAATTCCAGATCACTTTTGGTTACCCAGTTACACACATATAACTCAGGTAGCTTGATGGAGTTGCTGTTTATGTTAGGTTATGTAATTGGTAACTCAATCACATAGCTTTGATGAAGTCAGCTAGATGAAATATTATGTTATTGATAATAATACCAGGTCATCTAATCTTTCCGGGTAAGATCCATCACAAGCATAACTATTTACCCGGTCACTGAGCCCTACGAGTAGACGATGATATTATTATTGACGCCAGGATATCTAATCCTTCCGGGTAAGAAAAATCACCACTTACCCACTCATTGAGACCATTTAGGTCCACTACAAAAGGTTGTTATTAATTCCAGGTCAACTGGAGAGGTTATCCAACCATTCCGGGTAAGATAAATCACTCAATGAAACCGAAAAGGTCCGCTACAAAAAGTTGTTAAGAATGCCAGGTCGCTTTGTCAGGTTGTCCAATCTTCCGGGTAAGTTTCCGGGTGAGATCGGTCCCCCAAAGGACCGGATCCAGGTTTAGTCCTCGCCGCCGCCCCCGTACTCCTTGCCGAGGCCGAGCAGGATGAAGAATGTCAGGCCGAGGAACACGGATCCGAGGAGGTCACCGAGAGAGGTCAGGTACGGGATTGAGGCGTTGTCAGGGTCCATCTTGCTCTTCCACATCTTGTTAACGATGACGTGGGCTACGTATAGCAGCACCATGACCTGGAACAAGAAAAAAACAATAAATATTTTACCACTCACACCAATTCTAAAGGCAAAATCTTACCCAATAAGAGGAAAGACTGCGCATCCTTTTTCATAAATTTGCAGTTTACAAGTGATAGAAGCGAAACTTTACCAAAACAATCTCAACCAATACTTGAAAAGTGAGGTCATAATCAAGGCGACCAATGTGCGCAGACCACTGGCGTAGCGAGGGGGGGGCGGACTGCCCTGGGTGACACCCCACGGGGGGTGACACTCGACCGTTAAAAAATTACGAAGGATATTGTCGCAAAAATATTGAATACGGTGTTATTTATATTTTCATAGCTATATGACTCCCCATGGAATGTCCCGAAACAGGGAGAGTTTTGTGCCTGATGGTCTTTTTATTGACGAAAATAGCCTATTTCTGAAATTCTCTAGCCCTCCCCCCCCAGGATGGACCATTTGCGAAGTCAAAGGCACCAAGTAATCCGCCCCGGGTGCCACCCATGCTAGCTACGCCACTGGCGCAGACCTTGCGTAATTTCCGTTTCATATCTCAACCAATAGGAGCCTTTAAAAGTGACATCATATTCAAAGCGGCTAATAAACGCAGTTGATGCGTCGCTGGTGCAGTATTCATCATTTCCGTTTCATCCGAAATCTAAATCACAGCGGGGCTATAAAAGTTTCACTTCAAAAACTTAAATTTGATTTGAGGCCAGTTTTCCAAGTGTAACTAAGGAATCCACGATTGTAGTAAGTGGTGAGGTTTGAGGGAGTGGGGAAGGAAGAAGGTTGGGATTGTTGGCAAGTACCTGGCTATTCAGATCTGGTCACCAAACACAGTTTAAAGCCACCTGAATCTGATCTCAAGCAAAGCTTTGATTCTGAATAGAGTACAACATTGTTAAATACATCTGGGAATTAGTTGGTAGACGATGAAATATATTTTCAAATTTACAGGAGACAATGGTTAGGTTCGGTTAGACTAAATTGGAATTGCTGCAATGCACGCTTCCATGAGTCCGTTTCTTTTCTTTATTTATTATACAACTAGCAGACCCGGCCACACGTTGCTGTGGCTAACGAAACCTTTATAACCAATGCCATCTGTTAAATCAAATCAACACCGCCCATTTGTCAGCCCGCTGCCCACTGTCCGCTGCCGCTTGGCCAAATATATTATGTATTTCAACCAATTTACACAAAACCTTGACTAATTATATACCTAAAAACCTTCCTCATGAATCACTCTATCTATTGGTGAAAACCGCATGAAAATCCGTTGCGTAGTTTAAAAGATCTAAGCGCATACAGCGTGGTAATAATAATAAAGACTAACTGGTTCCCGGCATGCGTTGCAATGCCATATATTTAAAGAAATACATTGTTTCTCCCTGAATCACCTTTCCCGTGCTTCCCCGTCCCCCTCCCGCGTCCCTTCCTAGCTAGCTTTATATTATTCGCCCATATATTATTCTGATGTATGAGTTATATTATTTTAAAGTTTCATTAAAATCCATTCGGTGGTTTTTGCGTGAAAAAGTAACAAACCCACACACATCCATACAAACTTTCGCATTTATAATATTAAGATGAGATATCGCAAGCAGTCCACTTGCTACAAAGGGGGCACTCCATAGAAATGCCTTCCAAAAAATATAAAAACGAGAGAAGGATTGTTTGTTTAATTAGTTTGGTAGCATTAAGTAATGTTTAGGTTAGGTTGGGTTAGGTTATGTTAATTTTGACTGAAGAAGTATAAGGCGAAGGATAGGCTAGGTTAGTTTAGGATACGATTGGTTAATTGAGGTCAGGTTAGGTTAATTTTTATTGAAGCAGGGTAAGGTGAATGTTAGGTTAGGTTACCTGTAGCGTCGAGCAGATCAGGTAGGCCAAGGCGAAAGCGAAGGTAATGGTGACTCTTGACATGAACATGTAGTCGGCTGCGAACATGAACACCACCTGTCCCACCACGGCGAGGAAGATCAGCAGGCGCGCTGTCTTGGCCGTGTAAGCTGCAAGAAGGAGATGTTAAAATACTACAAATAATACACATTAAAAAAACACTCACATGGCATTCAAAGCCAATTATAATTTAATTAAATGAAGACAATATTAGCGAAACTCAATCGAAAATCTGGAGACAGAAAAATCAGAAAAAGATATTGGCTCCACTGGGACTCGAACCCAGGACCTTCTGCTTTCATGGCAAGAGCTCTACCAACTGAGCTAAAGGTGTCTTAATCCAATTCAGTCACTTTTAACTGTATCATATTTCGACTAAGAACTACCAAAATTATCTTCATTTTCTTAACAAACATTTTATTGGCTGCTATCTTTATA
This sequence comes from Limnephilus marmoratus, assembly GCA_917880885.1. Classification (NCBI taxonomy): domain Eukaryota; kingdom Metazoa; phylum Arthropoda; class Insecta; order Trichoptera; family Limnephilidae; genus Limnephilus; species Limnephilus marmoratus. The sequence continues at coordinate 3,794,915 of OU862935.1, forward strand.
TTTGATTACAAGATTCAAACCCGAACTAAATGCTGTCTAGATAGTGTCTGGATAAATTTTTATCCATTTTATTTTTTTAATATGCGGCATTTATTATTAATAATATGCGACAGCAATTATAATTTTTATATTTAAATGGTCTCTGTTAAACGCTGGTTCCCGGTCCGTTTCAGCGTTTGATCAAATTCTATTTTGCCACAAATCAAAATGGTTACACTTGATCGCTGATAAAAATTTGATCAAACACAGGCCGAAAATCTGCAATTAAATGAGAAACTTTTAATTCTTTAAAGTGCGCTCGTCGATTTATGACAGTTTCAACCACAGATGATAGAAATATTGAGAGATAAGGCACGGAAGCAAGCTGAGTGTTGCCGACCGATTTGGGAGGCGGGTGTAGGTACCGCCACTCCGGGAACCATTTATTGGGTAACCAACACCTCTGTCACAGGTCACCCAAATTGTTTTTTGGTGACTGCAGGGGTGCCCGGGTTCATGGGGTGAGGTTTGTACGGGTCTTGGTGGCGGATGTGTCTCCCCACCAACTACCCCTATCTCTCCAACTGAAATCTCTCGGAGCATCGCCTTGCACCACAGTGAAAGGGTTGGATTCATACATCCGTTACTCCTGGACACACTGACCCCCATATTCCTACGCCCCTCATACTTTTTACCTTCCCAGAACTTCCTCTCCCTACTTTTTTAAAAACACTCTCCACACAGCATCCCCTGACATAGGCCCTGAGGGGAATTATTTATCTCATGGTCTTCCGTGCGGAGCTAATGAAAAAAATAAATAAAAATCACTGCACAAATTATCAAAGTGACTACGCAATTAAAGTAATGCATTTGGTGTGTAGAAATAAACAAAGGCGGTGCACAGTTAGATGCGATTTGGAGTAATATGAGTGAATGACACGGCTCATGTTTCTATTATCTATGACTTCGTAGATATCTACTTTAAACTTACTTCCGTGGAAGAGTACCTTCCAGGGCCACTCCACAATCCTGGATCCCTCGGGCAGTACTCCGGGAACAGAGGTGCGATGCAGCATGGTGGACACACGCGAGGCGAGCACCGACACCAAGTTACCACCGATTCCGTTCACGATGGGTTGGAACACCACGAAACCCTCGAATCGGTCCACAGCCTGGTCGAGCACCAAACCTCCGAGACTGGAAATAAAAATCACATGAAGTTATTAACAATCAGATTAATAATATCTACTAAAGCTATTTTGTAAATTGTGATCAGATTATTATTAGCCACCTTTGAAATATTTTCTGCTGACTTTAATCTAGTGTTATTTGAAATCATTCCTTCACAATGGCAATGTAGGGAATAGGCTAAAGAGATGAAAAACCAAAGAGAGAATAGATTGTAGATAGAATGGATATTATATTATATAGATGTACTACCACAGATAAAATATCAATAGAGAGAATAAACTATACAAGGAATAAATAAGAGAGAGATTATAGAGGGAAAGAATTTATTACAGAGAGAAAAGGCAATAGAGAGAATATACTAAAGTGAGAAAATATCATAGAGAATGTAGACGATAGAGAGAATAGACTAGATATACTAGAGTGAAAGACTATGTATAGAAAGAATACAGAGGGACAGACTATTTTTAACTCTTTTCCTAACATAGAGTAAGATCATAAGGAGAAAGACCAAAGGGAGAAAAACTGTAGAGCCTAATACTATAGAGGGAAAGACTATAAAGGGAAAGACTATAGAGAGAAATGCCTTGGGGTGAAAGAAAATTGCGGGAAAGACCATAGAGAGAATGTACTGAGAGAAGAGGCTGTAGAGATAAGGGTCGACCGAGATCTCAGTTTCGGTCTCGGTATCGGCATTCTCGGCTACAAATTCTACCGAGAACTCTGTCTCGGTCCTCGGCGAAAAATCGCCGAGATTCTGGACCACAACATGAAAGTTTCTTAGTATATTATATTTAGTCGTTAACTTTAAGGGAAAGAATCATAGTATGTTATCTTTCATCATTCATTCTAGAGCAGTGGTTCCCAAACACTTATGGCCCACGGACCCCTTTTGTGGGTGGGAGTTTCAGATTTTCAGGGGGTCGGTAGGAGACCCAAAGAAACCCATCTCCTCCCATCCATCCCATCCTGCCCCATTCCATCCCATTACGCCCCCACCGTTGTGGAGTGGGCGGTGGGCCAAAAAAGGTTGAGAATCTAGCACGGATCCCTTAGCGTTGTTCATGGACCCCCAACTCAATTTTAATTTTCCATGGACCCCCTGAATGATCCTGGGGACCTCTGGAGGTCTGTACGGACCACTTTGGGAACCATTGTTCTAGAGGAAAGATCATAGTATGTCATATCACTCACCCGCTGATGAACAGGGCCACGATGACGGGTGTCCATCCGGTGGTGAGCACGGTGCGCGTGTACTTGTTGTAGTAGACGATGTAGACCCACATGGGTAGGATCAGCAGGTAGATGGCTATCACCACACACGGCAGCCAGATGCTCTCTTCTGCAACACCAAAGTTACATTGGTTACCAACAATCCAACAGAAGCAAGTTTCCATCAGATAAATGCTGACAGACTGACAGACCACTAGACTACTTTCAGACTGACAGAACTACAACTCACCTATATTCCTGTACATGTAGGAGGCGGTGATGGACAGCACCGTTATGGAGACCACATCCCCGATGGAGGCGGCCAATGGGGTGGCCAAGTTGTCAGGGTTCATCTTGAACTTGTGCGAGACGATGATCACAGATACCAACACAAAGTCTGCAAATAACAGAAACCCACATTATAACAAAAACATCATTTTTAACAATTCAACAATTCGTCACTCGAGTACCTGATCTAAGAGCAGATTTGCAACTGGCAATACCAGTAAAGCTATTGTGCGTATTCTACATAAGCAGCTCCCACCAGTCGTGTAGATAGCACGGGTGTGGATAACGTGGTGTCATCCAAGAATAAACGTGGGGTCACCCTAAGAATTAGTATTATTTTTCACTAATTCACGTCAATCAATAGGTAACAATTTACTTCACAAATTCATATCAATTACAATGTACGAAAGAAATAAGAATGACACAGGTGACAAGCAAGTAATATTTCAGGGAAATCCCCAACCGAACAATAGTTAGAGCTAGGAACGAAAATAAAACAACAGAATATTTGGGGAATCTCCGACCGATCCAGCCCATACCTAAATATAAATAACCGACAGTGTTCACATGCAAAATATTTTTGTGGCAATATTCTACCTTCGAAGTTTTTTCACTGTGGTGCAGGCCACCCCGCCGCCCCCCCTAACAACGCCACCGGCTTCCACACATCCAATTCATTACCAAAAACAGATATATTTTCTGTCAGCATTTTTTCGTGTTGTATGTGGCCGATTGTAAAGGGTTAGGTAAATCAACTTTCTCAACTTCTTGGATAGTTACTTGGGTGTCCATTTTATCTATCTGCATTCATACTCTTGTTCTAACAATAGCTTGGTTTTTTAAACACTGTGCTGTAAATCGGACAAAATAAAAGCAAAACTGCAATCAACGCGTCGACAAAATTCTCAATGACATTTCCCTGCCAAAGCCAAATGAAATGACCGAAATTCAACCTAAATGGACAAAAAGTTTTGTTGGCGTTGTGCCAATGTTAAGGAAGGTAAGGTCTTTCAGTTTCAGTGTTGGCGCAGATGTTTTTGACTCCAATTTATCTCATATTTAGATTTGATTAGGGCAAGTTACGTTTGGTCAGATCAGGTTAAGTAACTCAGGTAAGGTCAGATTATGTTAGGTAAGGTTAGGTTAGAGCAGGTTTAGGTTAGGTTAGGTTTAGTTTACGAAGACAGATTAGAGCGGGTTAAGTTATGAAAAGTTAGAGGTTTGGTAAGTTAGATTAGGTTAAGCAAGTTTGATAGTTTGGGCAATATGGAGTATAGTTTAGATATATTATCCACGGTCTGACAGTCTACAGGTCTTGACCGCGTCTGTAAACTGGAATGCATGTGTGTGTGGAGGTATTTAATAACAACTCTTGATTTTAACACGAGTCAAAATATATTTACAATGGAACTTTTGTGTTACAATAATTTGCCCAGATTTAATATTTATCTTGCTTAGAGGTAAAGCAGGTAGAGAGGACGAGCACTAAAACCGGAATGAATTTGCAAATGAAATTGCGTTGTCATGCACCTAGCCAGAGAGTGGTGGCCGGTGATACCATTGTGTAAAATCGGATAAAAATGGTATTTTATGGTTGTTCGTTGCTTCGCTATAATAGGAATGTAAGGAAAATGAAAGGACACCCGAGGAAGACACAGCAAGATCAAATAGTGATTCAAATACTTATATCGGGTCATATCAAGAGTCAGAATATCGATGTATGGATGAGAATGAAGTAAGGAGTGTGTGCTAAGACCAAGTTGTTTGACGATCCATTCATCTCTGCTTACCCCTACTGTGAAACAATGGTTAGTTAGCTAAGCTTTGGTCTGGTTAGGTTAGACTAGGTTGGATGTGAGATAGGAGGTTAGGCTAGAGGTTTGGTTAGAAGTGAGGTTGGGTTAAGTGAAGTCAGGCAGATAGTTACCCAGCACGAAGCAGGTGGTGGTAGCGGTGAAGACGGCTGAGGAGGTCAGCAGAAGGGCATTGGCCAGATTGACCTCCTGATCGACCACAGCGTTGACGCAGATAGCAAACAGGGCTACCATGATGGCTGCAACGATGGCTTGCACCTGCACACAACAAAACATACCAATCAATTATACATATTACAGTTTGCAGCAAGGAAACCAATAGGTTTGGATGTCTGTCTGTGATGGTAACTGGCAGAGTCATCGGCGCACAAATCTACCAATCCTGGGAAGAGCTAAGCATCCACAATAATAGGTTTTCAACTGTCTGTCTACATTCTACATGGTATCCTGAGATACTTTGGATGTGTCGCTCGCCTAACTGAGTACTCCAACTTGAAGAAACTCACGGCCACTATTGGCAAAGTTTAAGACAGGATAAGTCGATGAAGATGACCGATGCAACAGGAGGGATTAAACATCATAGGCATCCGGAACCTGGTTCCTCACAATATACTGATCAATAATTCGGGAGGCGGGGTTGGGTACCGCCGCTCCGGGAACCTTTTATTGGATAACTAACACCCCTACTATAAGTCACCCAAAATGGTTTGTTACGTTTGGTGACTTCGCAGGGGTGCCTGGGATCATGGTTGAGATTTGTCCAGGTCTTGATGGCGGATGCGTTTGCCCACCTTCTGCATGGCAGGCCGGATCGGGAGAGACTGATTGAGGGAAACCTTTTGTCTTCTCCAGTCGGACTCTCTCGACCCATCGCATTACACCGCAGTGGGAAGGATTAATTCATACGTCCGTCACTCTTTCCCCCAGATTCAAATCCACCCCTCAACCTCTTTCCTTCCTGGGACTTCCTCTCTTTCGTTTCACTAAAAAGACCCTCCACACAGCATGCCCAAGATGATATCCCTCGCCATTCGCCTTCAGTCCTAAAGCATTCTCACCCTACTCACATCCTCTTACTACGCAGTCTACCAGTCACTCTGCTTGCCCCTGCGCCACTTCCATTGGGGCATCCACTTGATATGGTGATTTTTTGTGTTCTAACATCTGACTTTCTTTTTTTAAATTACTAGGTAAGCAAGTCATATTCTTTTGGACAAACAAAATCTTACAAAGGGTACATAATACCCGATTAGATTCTAGATTTGATATCTAATTTTAAATCAGGTAATTGTATATATATACACCAAACATTCAATTCCCATTAAACCCCAAGTGACTACAACAAAACATTGTTTTATTTTATCAAGTTCAACCAGAGATAAAATCTATGCCTTTATTGGGCATAATTTAAAGACATTGCTTTATCTGTAATTATTATTATTATGAATCAGTAAAACATACACTATATCCAGCTAAGGCTGATGACTGGCTAGAGAATTTCTGGGATAAAAATATACATTTAAAGACCTTTAGACACAAAATTCAGAAGGACACTCCACGGGGAACAAAGCTACAGACCGTGCTCTTGGGGGAGACCCCTACAATACTATTATATTCCATATTTTGAAAGTATGGAATATAATCTTCTATCTTCTATCTTCTTCTTCTTCTATATAAATAAAAATGAATCGCCGAAATGTATGTATGCGCATAACTTCCGAACTACTGCACTAAATTGGATAATTCTTTTATTTTTGTGTTCGTTATTGTCAGGACAAGGTTTGTATAAAACTTCTGGTGAGCCCTGGCATAACGAAATTTGTATAAAAATATTGCAATAGGTGGTACGCGAGCTGTTTGAAAACTGAATGTACCGGGAATGAATGTATAGAATGCTGGAGGGGGGAGGGGAACTTGGGTAGGAGGTTCGCGGGAGGAAGGGAGGGAAACCCGGGAGGGGGGAGGGGAACTCGAAACGGGGGTTCGCCGGACGGTAGAAGGGGGGAGTGGAGTGGATATAGGGAAGGTGGAGGATGCGGAATGGGAACGTGAGAGGGGAAGAAGACGCGGGAGAGGAAGGGGAGGCGGAAGGCGAACGGGAAGAATGGGAAAGGACACGCAGAGAGAAACAATTTCTTTATTAAATGGCATAGCAACGCATGCCGGGTACCAGCTAGTTTAAAATAAAACAATAACTTTGTAAACACCACTTTTAATTTCTATACTTTGTGCCGACCGGGATTCTACCGGGTTTCGACCGGGACTGGGAATTTGATAGAAACAGACCATAAATTTGATTAAAACTATCAAACGGACCGCCCGTTTCTGCACAGAGTCAAGGTTTTTTTTTTTTTTTTTTTTTTTTTTTTTTTTTTTTTTTTTTTTTTTTTTTTTTTTTAGGTATTTTGGAGCTCCAGCCCAGAGGTGGCTGCCAAATTCAACCGTGGGGCGCACATGTGATTTGTACAGGGTTAGCAGTTGTGTACTATTAAAGTATCTGCGGGCCCTGTACAGTACGCCCAGTTTCTGGGAGGCTAACTTAACTCTGGTTTCGATGGAGCCCCCGTACCTGAGCTGGTCACTTAGAGTTACACTAAGCATATCGATGGAGGTCCTGTTCGGAAGATTGCTTCCGTTGAAGGAGACTAGATTTTCATTTCGATCCCTTTTAGAGGTAATCAGACATGATTGGGTCTTTGAAACATTAAATTCGACGAGGTTATTCTATACCCCAAGAGAAAACACTCTCGAGGTAATCGTCCATTCTTTGCTTCAAAGCCCTCCAAGCTATTGGGGTTTGTGTGCCCTTTGGGGGGGTTGTGCAGCATTATACCGATAAGGAAGGTATGTTTAATATCTTTTTTGGCCGTAACAGTGAAACATCACGATAATTATAAAAGTGCACGTTGGGTGAGCTTTGAAATTAAACATAGGGAGATGTGGTTATTTACAATAGCCAAAGCCATTTCAAGCAATTCTATACATGGTTATTCAATCTATACATGGATCATTGTGTGCAAGAATTGAAAGAGATGGGACTGGGCTCGAAATTGAGTAATCTGAAAGTATGTTGCCTGTTGTATGCTGATGATGCGGTGCTGATATCTAACAGTATGGAAGATCTACAGTCTCTCGTGTCTAGGATGAATCAAGTATGTATGAATAATGAGTTAATGATGAATGTAAGCAAGTCTAAAGTTATGGTTTTTGAAAGAGAGACTACAAAAACAGTATACAATATAGTTGTGAATGATGATTACTTGGAGCAGGAGGATGAGTTTGTCAGGTAACTCTATTAAAGGAGGACTGAACGCCGTTGGCACCAACCAAAAACTGTCCAAAGACGCGAAACTAGCCGTCCACATTGGAGTACTGGTACCTATCCTGATGTATGGCAGTGAGGCATGGAACTGGCAGAGAAAGGATGAAAGTAGACTGAATGCTGTAGAAATGAGATACCTGAGGCGTACGTGTGGTAAAACCATGTACGATCGTTTGAGAAATGTGGAGATCCGCGGAAGAATTCAAGGCTGATGTAAGCGTAATGAGTAAGATCAAGAAAGGAACGCTCCGATGGTTTGGGCATGTAGAGCGAATGAAAGGAGTGTAAGGAGAATATGTATATAGCTTCGTTTATAAATAAATTCTCTTTTTGATTAAATTCATTTTACTCAAAAAAAATTTTTACTCACGTTAATTTGCACAAATTTGCATAAAAATAAAATCAGTTCCTTTCGGTTTATACACACGTTTTATTAAATTCGCGAATTGCAAGCCCTCAGAGTTCCGTGCCCACGTGTCTGATATCGGAGTGTTTTTTCCATCGCGCGCGAAAACATCTGGCTTCGAGGACCTTCCCGCCAGTTTGAAAGATGTGAAAGTTTTAAATCAATTCAGTGTTCTTTTACCAGTCGACTAAAGTAGTAAGCAGATTTTTCGTTAACATTTCGTTGTATTTTCCTTTCATTTTGCATAAAATCACTTCAAAAAAATTCTTGCATAAATTAGCTTATCACTGGCAAGGGGGACAATCTTCCTCTCCAAATAATGATAAGCCCACGACAAGTCCGGTCTTGTCAGTGGATGAAATTAAAGAACCCATGAGGTACGCTCGAGTTACTCGTCGGAAAAACGGACCATCTCAGTCCACCACAGCTCCGGTCACCGAGAAGAATTTCTCATTGGTGGTCTCTGGGATATCCCCTATTGCTAGTGAAATGGAGTAAAATGGAGCGGCATGTTGACTCCAGGACTTCGTGATTATTATTGGTCGGCGACTTTGCCTACATATGATCCGACTTGCAGAAACCCGACATATTGGGTTCTGCAAAGTGGATCAGATAGAGGGTCGCCGAGGGCGCGGTAGGAGACAAATCATATTTGGGAGTAAAAAGGAGAGGCATGTGCATGTCAACAAAATACAATATTTCGTTAATATTTACATAAAATGTATAGAAAGAAGCCTGCACTGTGCTGATTTAGCTATATAAATGTATTCTCCTTAACTCTGCATTACATTTTATGTGTGTTTGTTTGGTTGGGAAGGGCGATTAGGCCCCCCTGGGAAGCATCCGCCACCTCCAGTTAGTGGCCCTAGGGCTGGTAGCTAATTATTATTTCTAGGTTCAAATGTTGAAGCGAGATAGTATTTATATATATTCCGATAATCTTGAAATACGTACATATAAAAATATATTTTATTTAATTTATTGGGGGGCTAGAATTCCAATAATCCATGCGCTTGATAGCTGCAAGACGAGTGGTTATCTGGCCTCCTACATAGTTAAGTAAATTGAAATACGTACATATAAAAAGATATTTTGTTTAATTTATTGAGGGGCTGGAATTCCAATAATCCATGCGCTTGATAGCTGCAAGACGAGTTGTTATCTAGCCTCCTACATGATTAAGCAAATTGAAATACGTACATATATAAAGATATTTTGTTTAATTTATTGGGGGGCTAGAATTCCAATAATCCATGCGCTTGATAGCTGCAAGACGAGTGGTTATCTGGCCTCCTACATAGTTAAGTAAATTGAAATACGTACATATAAAAAGATATTTTATTTAATTTATTGGGGGGCTGGAATTCCAATAATCCATGCGCTTGATAGCTGCAAGATGAGTGGCCTCCTACATAGTTAAGTAAATTCTAAAGTAAAATCCATGCTAATTTGTACAGCGCTCTTGAGGCGATTTTTCGCAAAAACAGCGCTATATAAGTTGTCCAAATTTATTTATTATTTATTATGACGCAGATGTGAATGGTAGAAGAAGTCGGGGACGCCCAAGAAAGACATGGCACAACCAAGTGAATCAGATACTTGATTCGGGCCATGTCAAGAGTCAGAATAATAGAAGAGCATATATGAGACGATGTACGAATTGAACGAGGCAAGAAGTGTGTGCCAAGACCGGGTGGTTTGGCGGTCCGTGATGGTGTTAGTCAGTTAGTTATTTCAAGCAACATTTCCATTCTGAATAGTGATTGATTTCTAGGATGATACTAAGAATATTTTATAAGTTTCCTTGGTAGGTATTTATCAAAATGACTGATAGTCTTCAAGTAGGTACCTGTAGATTATATTTATCAATAAGATGATTTTCTTTAGGTCAGCAAAAGTGAAAATTTTAAATAAATTGACACGTTTCTATACAAATATAACCACAGGGCCGTAGCTAGGGGGGGGGTATTAGGGGGCAATGCCCTACCTTAAAATACCTGTGCCCTACCTTAAGAAATACCATCGACTCTGATAATATACTAGTAAACTGTTTGTTCATTGTTTGACATGGTTGAAAAAAAATACTTCCTATTAGGGTAGCGTAGCGACATCTAACTAAACAGCTTCGAATTAACCAAAGAATCATATTATATCAATTCTTTTTTCTGCCCATAGATGGAATTGAAGTAAGTGGTGAGAGGCTATTATAGGTGAGATTATTGCAATGACTGCTTAGGAGGAATTCCTTAAACAGTTTGGGGATGTTATTCAACGGTTGAGTCATAAATAGACCAATCCTTAGATCGATGTTTTCGGGCCTTCTCCATACTAAACGGTTTGTCATCAGATCAAGCACTTGCATACTGCTCGCTAACAACGTATGCAGGGACAATAGGGGTCTAGTTTTAGTTAATTATAATTGGAGGGTCGTTCTATAAAAAAATAAGAGTCCTTGTTAAATAGTAACCTTCTCTTACTTAGACCAGGCGGGTGTGTGGTGGATAACCTCCAATTCACTTCGAATAAGAGAACGTTTTCCTTCAAAATGTGTCAGCAGATTAATCCGCTACTGGAATTTTGACAGATCATTCGGAACATGAAACTGGTTTTAACCCAGGATTTAATCTGCTAAGTCCTCAGCTTAAGCCCAGATACTACACCCAGAACAAGAAAATGGTTTTCCTCTTACTTTTGTACTTGGAACACATGGATGGTTTGATGATCCATTGGATTTGACGATCCATGAAACTTTCTTAGAATTGTCGCGCATCGCCCACGGACCTCTCTCAATCATTCTCACTGAATATTAGTCATAAAAAATCCAAGCGCAAAACAAAATTCGACCCGGACGGTGTTGCAAGTCGCTGCAGTTATCAAGATGACATTATTATACATTCATTTGAAGAAAGGGGATTCCCCAGGTTTGTCACAGAATAAGTAATGAAAAATTCCGTGCCCATTTCAATCGGTCTGAAACATATATGTAACAAAAATATGAAAGAAATGATCAAAATTTTAACAAGATATTATTATTATTTTTTGTGAAATTTTGCCGCCCCTTAAAAGTGCCGCCCGGAGCGCACCCTCCCCCCCCGACCCAGATCAGATCATTTTACTTGCGCCCTACCTGTAATTACCGCTGACCTATCTTAAATTCAACTCTAGCTACGGCCCTGTATAACCATAGGTACTTGTGAAGCACTTGTCTGTGAAGATGTACGTGGGGAGCAATGAATTGCATTGAAAGATGTGCTTGCAATCACGATAATCATATTGCACTCCAGCAAACACTTCAAATGCATTTTTAAAACAATCATTCTGTAAAACTTTAATAGAGTGTGTGGCGCAAGCAGCTGATTATTACAGCCTGCATCGATATAAAATCAGTAGGGCGATCAGTAGTAGTATGACGGCCGGCGTAGTCCAGCGGTAAGGCTCTTGAATCGCACACCGAAGGTCGCGGGATCGAATCCCGACGTGGCAAATAAATTTAATTTGATTAATTTGTGTTATTTCACAATTTATTCATTTAAAATAATACATGGTATATTTGCGGCACGTTCCAGAGTGGAAGATACTCTCAGTATCGCCCTGGTGTAAGACCACCATTCAGAATTGAAACGTTGCTTGAAATGGCTTTAGCCGTGTTTGGTGACCAGATCTGAATAGCCAGGTACTTCCCCACCTTCCTCTTCCCTATCTCCTTCCCCTCCCCACTACCTTCAGCCTCACAACATACCCCAATTGGGGATGCCATAGTCTCACTGGCTTCAGATGGGAGCAGTTGGGACTCTTGTGCGGTATTCATATAAAAAAGGGACTTGAAAATTTCGCGTTTGCTATAATGCAATTTGATGCAAAATTTGTAATTTTTAAGCGAAAAATGCGATTTTTTGCCATTTTTATAGGAATAACCCGAAATTATCATCGCCTTTGCAGAAAAATACAAGCTTTACCAAAAATAACGCAAATTTTTTAGATCTCTAATCTATCTATCTTCTTCTTCTATCTTCTATATAAATAAAAATGAATCGCCGAAATGTATGTACGCGCATAACTTCCGAACAACTGCACCAAATTGGATAATTTTTTTTTTTCGCTGTTCGTTATTGTCAGGACAAGGTTTGTATAAAACTTGTGGTGAGCTCTGGCATTATGAAATTTGTTAAATTGTTTTTAAATAGGTGACACGCGAGCTGTTTGAAAACTGAATGTATCGGGACTGATCGTATGGAATGTGGGAGAGAGAGGTGGGAGGGGAACTAGGGAAGGGAGAGGTCAACCTGGGAGGGGGAAGGTGAGCTCGGGAGGGGGGTTCTCGGGACGAAGGAAGGCGGGGAGGGGAGTGGGAGGGGGAAGGTGGAGGAGGCGTAGTGGGAACGCGAGAGGGGAATGGGATGCGGGGGAAGAAGGTGAGGCGGAAGGAAAACGGGACGAATGGGAAAGGACACGCAGGAAGAAACAATTTCTTTATTAAATGGCATAGCAACACATGCCGGGTACCAGCTAGTTATCAATACAAGTTAGATTTGTGTTATGAAAATTGCTTGTAACAAGGCGTTAGTGGCAACCTTAAGAAATACCATCTACTCTGATAATATACTAGTAAACTGTTTGTTCATTGTTTGACACGGTTGAAAAAAAAACTTCCTATTAGGGTAGCGTAGCGACATCTAACTAAACAGCTTCGAATTAACCAAAGAATCATATTATATCAATTCTTTATTCTGCCCATAGATGGAATTATTAAATGGCATAGCAACACATGCCGGGTACCAGCTAGTTATCAATACAAGTTAGATTTGTGTTATGAAAATTGCTTGTAACAAGGCGTTAGTGGCAAAATCAACAGATTCTCAATTTTGAAAGAATGATTCTCAACTTAGGTATTTAATATGTGACTAGGTGAAGTCCCCGGCGATGCTCGGGCTTTACACAGAGTTTTCGAAATCAATTGTAGACAGTGACCTTTCTTTGCGTACAAATCAAATCCACACCGCCCGCCATACCTAAATCTTCACCATGAATCACTCTATCTACTGGTGAAAACCGCATGAAATTCCGTTTAGCAATTTTTGAGTTTATCGCGAACACACAGACAGACAAACGCGGCGGAGGACTTTAATTTATAATATGTAGAGATAACTGCAAAAGAGTCCCTACTGTCCGAAGCCAATCAAACTACGGCATACCCTAAATTTGGGTATGTTGGGAAGCTGACCGCCGCCCCGGGGACCATTTATTGGATAACCATAGGTCGTCCTAGATACGTTTGGTGACTTAGCAGGGGTGCCTGGGTTCATGGGTGTGAGAGTTGACTAGTTGAGGGAGACCCTTTCATCTCTCCAGCCGGACACTCTCGACCCATCGCCTTGCACCGCAGTGCGATTTATACATCCATCAGATTCCTATCCACCCCTCTCACCTTTTTCCTTCCCAGGACTTCCTCTTCTTAACTAACTAACTAACTAACCATCACGCCGTTTCCCCGCAGGGGTAGGCAGAGAGGACGGACCGCCAAACAACTCGGTCTTGGCACACCCTTTTTGCTTCACTCACATTCATACATTCTCTTCTATTATTCTGACTTTTGACATGGCCCGACTCAAGTATCTGATTCACTTGATCGTGCCATATCTTCCTCTTCTTCTTACACTACTTTCTTCGTTCATTCGCTCTACATGCCCAAACCATCTGAGGGTCCCTTTCTTAATCTTACTCATTATGCTTACATCAGCCTTACATTCTTTGCGGATATCCACATTTCTCACACGATCATACATTGTTTTACCACACACACGTCTTAGGGATCTCATTTCAACAGCATTCAGTTTACTTTCATCCTTCCTCTGCCAGTTCCATGCCTCACTGCCATACATCAGGGTAGGTACCAGGACTCCATTGTGGACTGCTAGCTTCGCTTCCTTTGACAGTTTTTTATTAGCGCCAACGGCATTCAATCCACCATTAATGGAATTACCGGCATTCACCCTTCTTTCAATATCTCTGTCAGCCTTCCGATCTCTCGTAAACATACTACCCAGATCCTCTTCTTCCTTTCTCTCAAAAGACCCTCCACATCGCATCCCCAAAGATGACATAGGCTCCAAGGGAATTTTTTTTCCTCAAGACCTCCAGTACGGAGCTAATCTAAACAAAAAATGGACATATAAAATCTAATTTCCGGAAATCTGTTTATGAAGGTTTATAAACATCGATTTCCGGAAATCTAATTATAAACGTAAGTAAAATTGGATTTCCGAAAAATTCCCCAGTCTAATCTTGTATTATCTGTAAATAACATATCTAAGTAAACAAGGCACTCAATAATGGATAACTATTTAAAAATAATAAATGAATTGTTAAAATGATCGTGACGCCATTTCCAAGAAACAATGTTCCCACCTTTTAATCTATATTATCAAGAAGTATCTGTGGCTGATCTACAAATATCATGATAATATTGTTATTGACTTAATTAGAATGAACATTAACGCATCGATAAAATAGGTGCTAATTGATAATAAAAAATGTTTTTTTTTTATATGAACTCCACACAGGAGGCCCTGAGGAAAATAATTTCTCTCAGGGCCTATGTCATCTTTGAAGATGCTGTGTGGAGGGTATTTTTGAGGAAAGGAAGGAGTGAACATGGGTCTTGAAGAGACCCATGTTGTAGGAGGAAGGAAACACAGAGGCCGAGCCGAGCCGTTGAACTCAAGAACGAGTCATAGAAACGACCAGTTCTCATGTTTTTTTTTTTTACATGAGCTCCAGACAGGAGGCCCCGAGGAAAATAATTTCCCTCAGGGCCTATGTCATCTTTGGGGATGCTGTGTGGAGGGTTTTTTTTAAGGAAAGGAAGGAGAGGAGAGTTCTGGGAAGGAAAGGGGTTTAAGGGGTGGGTAGGAATCTGGGGTTCAGTATGTCCTGGTCATCCACCTCCAAGACCTAGACAAACCTCACCCCATGAACCCGGGCACCCCTGCTAAATCACCAAACGTAGCGAACCACTTGGGGTGACCTATGGCAGAGGTGACTAATGTCAACCGTGTACAAATGTTGGGCGTGTGTTTGGCGTGTTTCCCATCTATGCACCGAGGGGATCAATGACGCTAGTTCCTCGGAGCATCTTCCATTGTAATACCGGTAGAACAAGGACAGCATTCCCACCTGACGCCTGTGCTCTAAAGATTGCAGTCCGTCTGTTAAGATGGGAGAATCTATCAAACGGACTGCCCTTTTCTGCACAGAGTCAAGTTTTTTTTTTTTTTAGGTATTACCTCGAGAGTGGTACGGTTACCTCGAGAGTGTTTTCTCTTGGGGTAAAAATAATCTCGTTGAATTTAATGTTTCAAAGACCCAATCTTGTCTGATTACGTCTAAAAGGGATCGAAATGAAAATCTAGTCTCTTTCAACGGAAGCAATCTTCCGAACAGGCCCTCCATTGATATGCTTGGTGTAACCCTAAGTGACCAGCTCAGGTATGGGGGCTCCATCGAAGCCAGAGTAAAGTTAGCCTCCCAAAAACTGGGCGTACTGTACAGGGCCCGCAGATACTTTAATAGTACACAACTGCTAACCTTGTACAAATCACAAGTACGCCCCACGGTTGAATTTGGCAGCCATCTCTGGTCTGGAGCTCCAAAATACCTGAAAAATACCCTCGACTCTGTGCAGAAACGGGCGGTCCGTTTGATAGATTCTCCCATCTTAACAGACGGATTGCAATCTTTAGAGCACAGGCGTCGGGTGGGAGTGCTATCCTTGTTCTACCGGTATTACAATGGAAGATGCTCTGAAGAACTAGCATCATTGATCCCTTCGGCACCGGTGCATAGTCGGGAAACACGCCAAACGCGTGCCCAACATTTGTACACGGTTGACATTTGTCACATGAGAACGGGTCGTTTCTTCGACTCGTTCTTGTGTTCAACAGCTCGGCTGTGGAATGATTTGCCGGCCTCTGTGTTTCCTCCTTCCTACAACATGGGTCTCTTCAAGACCAATGTTCATTCCTTCCTCTCCTCAAAAAGACTCCACACAGCATCCCAGATGACATAGGCCCTGAGGGAAATTATTTTCCTCAGGGCCTCCTGTGTGGAGTTAATGTAAAAAAAAAAAAATATATATTTGGGAGCTCCAGACCAGAGGTGGCTGCCAAATTCAACCTTGGGGCGCAGTTGTGATCTGTACAGGGTTAGCAGTTGTGTACTATTAAAGTATCTGCGGGCCCTGTACTACAGTACGCCCAGTTTCTGAGAGGCTAACTTAACTCTGGTTTCGATGGAGCCCCCATACCCGAGCTGGTCACTTAGAGTTACACCAAGCATATCGATGGAGGTCCTGTTCGGAAGATTGCTTCCGTTGAAGGAGACTAGAAGTATGAAAATTACAAAAGTCACTCGATTTCCACTCTATTTCCTAAATACAATAACATTCAGTCTTCTTTTGTCATTCCTCTGCCAGTTCCATGCCTCAATGCCACAAATCAGGAGAAGTACTAGCACTCTATGGTGGACTGCTAGTCTCGCTTAATTGGACAGTTTTTTGTTGGTGCCAACTGCGTTCAGTCCTCCATCTGCATTTACCCTTCTTTTAATATCTCTACAAGCCTTCCCATCTTTCGTAAACATACCTCCCAGATACAGAATCACATCCACCTGCTCCAAGTATTCATCATTCACAACTATATTACACTCTGTTTTCGTACTCTCTCTTTCAGACTTACTTCACCATGACTTTAGACTTACTTAGTATGTATCATCGAGTTTATTTAATCGGAATTCCACTGTAGAATGTACGTAGGTATACAAAAACAATTCATTGTTAACAGTTAACAGAACACTCAGGTAATTGCAAATAATCTGATTAAATGATTATTTTTATCATTGTGTCAACATTATTAATATCAGATTTTTATTTATAACGCCCACTTGAAAACTACATTATTTTATCTGACTTTTTATTTTTAATGTTAATATCTACGAAGGAGACGGGAAAGACGAATGTGGGGAAGCACCTGGCTATTCAGATCTGGTCATCAAACGTGGCTAAAACCATTTCAAGTAACGTTTACAATTTGAATGGTGGTCTCTCACCGGCGATGCTGACAGTATCTTCTACTCTGGATCTTATCGAATAACAGGTTAGGTTAGGTATGTTTTTTGTCTCTTTTCTCGGCAACGAGACATGTGACCCGAAGCACCCATAGATTACAATGGTAAAGTATGTACTAGACATAGACTATCATGACACATTACAATAAGAATGGTGTAAATACCTGCACCAGGGAGATGTTCCCGATGACCATGGTAAGTATCTCTCGTGTGCTGGTCATGTGACCGAGGTTGGCTTGTGTGGACAGCCTGGAGGCCAGGCACATGTCCAGATTACCTGCAACGAACAAACACACAAACAATCAATATATTATATATATTAAACATATTAAATTTGGGAGAAGAGTAACATCTCTGCTATAGGTCTCCCCAAGCGATTCGCAACGTTTAGTGACTAAATGTAGCGAATGGGTTCATGGGGCGAGGTTTGTCTAGGTTTTGGTGGCGGATGCGCCTGCTCACCAACTGCGTGAGACGAACGGGAGAGACTGACCGAGGGAGACCTTTTAACCTCACCAGCCAGGCTCTCGACCCATAGACCTGTAAAGCATTTTTTTACATGAGCTCCACACAGGAGGCCCTGAGGAAAATAATTTCCCTGAGGGCCTATGTCATCTTTGGGGATGCTGTGTGGAGGGGTTTTTTTAGGGAAAGGAAGGAGAGGAAAGTTCTGGGAAGGAAAAGGGTTTAAGGGGTGGGTAGGAATCTGGGGTTTAGTGTGTCCTGGTCATCAGACCTAGACAAACCTCATCCCATTAACCCGGGCACCCCTGCTAAATCACCAAACGTAGCGAACTACTTGGGGTGACCTATGGCAGAGGTGTTGGTTATCCAAAAAAGGTTCCCGGGGCGGCGGTACCCATTCCCGCCTCCCAAATTGAAAATTTGGGAAGAGGCGTTGGAAGGATGGATTAGTATTTGGGAGGCGGGAATGGGTACCGCCGTCCCCGGAACCTTTATTGGATAACCAACACCTCAGCTATAGATCACCCCAAGTGATTCGCTACGTTTGGTGATTTAGCAGGGGTGCCCGGGTTCATGAGGTGAGGTTTGTCTAGATCTTGGAGGCGGATGATCAGGACATATTGAACCCCAGATTCCTACCCACCCCTTAAACCTTCTTCCTTACCAGACCTCTCCTTTCCTTAAAAAACTCTACACACAGCATCCTTAAAGATGACATAGGCCCTGAGGGAAATAATTTTCCTCAGGGCCTCCTGTGTGGAGCTCATGTAAAAAAAAAATACGTTCGTCACTTCTGGACACACTGACCCCCAGTTTCTTTTCCTAAAAAGACCCTCCGCACAGTATCCCAAAGATTACATAGGCCCTAAGAGGGCCTCTTGTATGGAGCTAATATAAAAAACAATTAAAACCTTTTAACATAAATCGCAATTGAGAAAACTAACGAAAAATATTTTTTCAATAAAAAAATCAATGCACTCTGTTCTTAATCTGTTAGCTTCAAAGGCTAATCGGATAGTCTGCAAATAGCAATTTAAATCGGATTATAAGAACAAATAGATAAAATTGTGTTCGGATTAGACCAAGCGCTTGGGGGAGTAAATCACAGGTCACAAATCTGAAGCAATTCTGCGTTTTTTATTGAAGCAATAAAAATATAAGAAATAATTTGCGTTGTGGAAAAAACCAGAAGTGATATAAAGTAATCTGATACAATAGAGCTCCTATGAATAATGACCTTCTAACTTAAATAACTGCATATTTTTTTTTATTTTTAGAGTTAGTTTTAATAGTTAAAATAATTGTCAAAGTTTTAATTTTTCAAGATCCCCCGAAAACCACCGTATGTATGGTGAATCGTGTGACGTCATCACTCCTGAAAAGTTACTATAGGATCGGGCAATCAGCTGATCAACTGCCGCCATTTTGAATTTCGTTGTTCGAAGTATTCTCCCTAGAAGCAGCATTACTATTTTTTTTGTGCTGTAGTTTTTGAATATTTTCAATAATAGAAATAAACTAATAAGGGATACCTTTATTATTGAAATATTATTTAGGCCCAAATAATGTTTCAATAAACACAACAACTAAACCTCTATAAACAGTATGTAAATAAACGAATAAATGAATACGATGGCTTGTGTTATACCAAACATTCCCATACAATGACTTTACGGTGACGTCACGACACGTCGAACAGTGACGTCACCTTGACGGCGTGTTTTTACGACCCGATTAAAAATGGACTTTTTAATATTTTTTTTAAAACTCTGCGTTTAATATTATTAAATAAAACTTATATATTCAGAATCAGCGTTTATTGGTCTATATGAAAATATTTTTTAAAGCCAGAATTTTTTCACTGGAGTTCCTTATTTTCTTGCTTTTCAATGAAAGTACCGTACAAGAGTCCCAACTGCTCCTGTCCGGAATGTCCGGAGACCCGTGAAATTCTCGGGATAATTTGAATTCTTGTCACATTTTTTTTTGTTTTTAGCTCCACGAGGAAAATGATTTCCATCAAGACCTATGTCATCTTTGGTGATCTAAAGTTCCCACTTCTAGACAACAGAATGTACAGCCCGCGGAGTCAAAAAAGATGGAGTTTAGCCCTTATAGGATGGATAAAATTTATTAAATACTAGTTGACCCCGGCGATGCCCGGGCTTTACATAGAGTTATCGAAATCAAATGTAGACAGTAAGGTGGGTGTTGGGTATCAAAAAAGCTTCCGGCTTTTAGTCATAGATGCGGTAATATGAACTGTCAGTAGACTCCGCTAGATGGCAGGTAGCTTAGTACCTAAGTTGTCCGACAGAGGGTCAAACACTCTTTAGAACTATTTTAGCTAGCTTCTAGTTAGGACGATTAACGAGGTCCGTATTGTATACGCGAGATATTAATAAAACCAGATAACGAAAAAGAATCTATTTATTCCCAAGAAGTAATCTCTATCTAAAGTGTGTTGGAGAATCTGTTAGTGTGTCTACTAATAACAGAACACTACAGTGGGTCATTTAAAAAATGTTATTTTTAAATTCTAAAAGCGATGAAACATACAGACATTCTCCATTTTACAAAAAAACCTTGACAAATTGCATACCGAAATTTTCCTCATGAATCACTCTACCTATTAGTGAAAACCGCATGAAAATCATACAAAATCTGCGGAAGGAAAAAGGCCATCCAAATATGGAAAGATGACAAATTCTTTAAACTTGTAAACATGACTCAATCTTGTAGCCATTGTTCCTCATCAGAAAAACATCCTCCTGATTAGACCTTACCTGATTGTGATTGCTGATAACTGATTAATGTTTTTTGATTATCTTTTATTAATAATTATATTATTGTTAATCAAAGCACTTCACTCGAAGTTCATTTAGCCGACCTTGTGCCTAATATTGTGTTGGTGAATTGGACAAATATTTAACTGCTACATATTTCTGTAGTACCTAAGTACTTATTTACAAAAAATAAATTGAAGAGAAATTAAATAAATATGTGGTTATCTCTATTGACGTATTATTAAATGCAAATAATAAAATTTCCCCTTTTGAAGTGTGGAAAAATTGATTATTTATTGATCTACTAGCTTTTTCGATCGCATGGTATTAGGGGTTTCCCACTCAGTCACCTCCACCTTACCTCTCCCCACTCCACTCCCCCCCCTTCCCCCGTCCCGCGAATCCCCCTCCCGAGTTCCCTTCCCCCCTCCCAGGTCCCCCTCCTCCCTCCTAGGTTTCCCTCCCCCTCCCTGGTTCCCCTCCCCCATCTCTCCCTCCCTCCCGCTCTCGTGTGCCACCAATAGCAATTTTTTTATACAAATTTCATAATGCCAGAGTTCACCGGAAATTTTATAAAAACCCTGTCCTGACAACAATGAACACACAAAAAAAAGAATTATCCAATTTGGTGCAGTAGTTCAAAAGTTATGCGCTTAGCAACACATTCAGCGATTCATTTTTATATTAAAGATTAACGAGTTCCCGGCATGCGCTGCAATACCACTTAAATAAATAAGTTGCGTCCCCCTGCGTATCCTTTCCTGTTCCCCTTCCGCTTCCTCTCCCCCCCTCCTTCCCTCCCTGACGCTAACTAAGCTATATGAAATACACTTATTTTGCAAACAAATCGCGCGCCACCTATTGCAATTTTTTATACAAATTTCATAACGCCAGAACCCACTAGTTTAAGTAGAAACTTTCGCGGGAGTGTGTACAACAACTCACTAAAGTTTCATCGCAATCGGATTAACAGTATGGGAAATAAAAGGAAATCTCTATCTCTACATATTACAAATTAAAATCCCGCCACGTCTGTCTGTCTGTCTGTTCGCGATAAACTCAAAAACTACTGAACAGATTTTCATTCGGTTTTCACCAATAGTGTGATTCATGAGGAAGGTTTAGGTATATATTTTGTTAAGGTTTTAGTGTAAATTGATTGAAATATAAAGGATAATGTCTGTATGTGGTGGAGAGCGGCGGTGTGGATTTGATTTGTAGGCAAATTAACATATGGCGGTGTTTATAAAGGTTGGGCAACCATCCAGTAGATGGCGTTATGTTACGTTAGCCGCAGCAACGTGTGGCCGGGTCAGCTAGTAATTTCATAACGCAGAGCTC
Organism: Limnephilus marmoratus; assembly: GCA_917880885.1. Taxonomy (NCBI): domain Eukaryota; kingdom Metazoa; phylum Arthropoda; class Insecta; order Trichoptera; family Limnephilidae; genus Limnephilus; species Limnephilus marmoratus. The sequence continues at coordinate 3,816,836 of OU862935.1, forward strand.
ACTATTATCTTTACATAGTACAAAATGAAGTCGCTCACGCTGTCTGTGCGCTTAGATCTTTTAAATAACGCAACGGATTTTCATGCGGTTTTCACCAATAGGTAGAGTGATTCACGAGGAAGGTTTTTAGGTACATAATTTGTCAAGGTTTTGTGTAAATTGGTTGAAATATATAAAATATCTGGCCAAGCGGAAGCGGGCAGCGGACAGCGGGCTGATAAACGGGCGATATGGATTTGATTTAACAGATGGTGTTGGTTATAAAGGTTGAGTAATGGCGTGGCGTTGTTTTTCATTAGCCACAGCAACGTGTAGCCGGGTCTGCCAGTATTATCCTTACATAGTATAAAATGAAGTCACTCAAAATGTATGTGCGCGTTAATCTTTTAAACTACGCAACGGATTTTCATACGGTTTTCACCAATAGATAGAGTGATTGAAGAGGAATGTTTATATGTATAATACATGTAAATCATATTAGAGAAAGGCCGAGAAATTCAAAGAAAACATATTTTTATGCGATTTAAAACGGCTGGCGGGCCGTACTACAGTCACTTTTAAAATTCGTTCCACGGCAGAAATTGGAAAATAGATGTCCTAGAGTAAGTAGGTATTTGATTTTCCCTTTTCAAATATCCAGTGTTGCATTTCAAGCATTGTACAATTAGTGGCGAGTTAATTAGTTTATATGTACAATACATGCTTATTATAGTAGAGAAAAGCCGATAAATTCAAATATTCAATTCAGGCAGCGGGCATCTGGCAAGCGGGTGGTGTGGATTTTATAAAGATTGGGTAAGGCGTTGTGTTTCGTTAGCCACAGCAACGTGTGGCCGGGTCTGCTAGTACATATATAAAAAATATAGGTTCCTTATGTTAGCGTTCGCAAATCTCGGAAAGTAATCGATGGATTGACTCAAAATTTATACAGAACTTTGCATTTTAGCAGAAGAGTGTTTCCATGTACACAGGTGAGCTCTGTTGTTATGAAATTTGTTTAAAAATAGGTGGGGCACAAGTTGTTTGAAAAATGAGTGTATGTAGTTTAGCGGCAGGGAGGGGAATCAGGGAGGGGCGGAGGGGAATGAAGGGGGAGTTTCACGGAGGGGGGACGAAGGAAGCGTAAAAGAGGAGGGGGAAAAGCGAGGGAGGTGGAGGGGGAACACAGGAGGGGAAGAGGAGGGGAAAGAGAACGGGGACGAATTGGAAAGGACACGCAGGGAGAATAAATATCTTTATTTATGTGGCATTGCAGCGCATGCCGGGTTCAGCTAGTATAATATAAACCATCGCAAACAAGCGTACATCAAATCCCCAAAGTATCATCGCAATCGGATGAATGGTTTAGTAACGCATAAGGGACAAACAAAGAAACATTCATTTTTATATATTAAGATTAATAAATAGTAATACTTGTAGAGAATCATTTTACTGTCAACAAATATTAATTAAAATCTTCAGTGTAAAGACAAAGGCAAATAACTCATGTTTTATAGTTATTGTCCTCAGCGGTTCACAAATTGCTGTATTATCGTTTGTCTGTGAACCTTGGGAAATGGTTGACATCATCATCAAACAGTATTAATAGCCTACGATCTGCGCGTGGTTGAATTCCAGAATTGACTGCCATTGAATGTCCAACGTCACGCCTTATACTCCGCGCCACAAATAACATCTGTGTTCGTGAAATTTCAAGCAAAGCTACCGTTGTAATTCGGGTTCTAGTTCAAGAATCTGCCAAAAGATATCGCTACTTCCGTAAGCAGCTCGCATATGGACGTATATTACCTAGGTACTAGGATTTATAGGTGGTTACAGGCTATATGCAATATACGAGTATATTACATATTATGACGTCATTGCGTGTTTCGGTTACTTTTTCACGGCTACTTTGTGACGGTGACTAGCTGTCACTGGATCACAGTGGACCTAGGAAATGGCTATTTTTGGAACCAGTTCCTACTCAAAGTGGGCGAAGCTTTTTAACTGCTAGTAATAACGGGATTGGTATATTTATGGTAATAACTAATTGCCTATTCTTTGTACGAAGAGGCACAAACATGAGAAATATCTTCCGTTATTTCGTTACGTCAATTGGTCCTTGAAGGGTTTTGTTCTGCTTTCCGCCAATGGCGTAGCCAAGATTCGAGGTTTTAATCTGCGCAATTGCTACTGCGCAACCCGTGCTATTATCGGCTGCCTTACCTGTCGCCGCCAGCGTCACTCTTGAAGGGTAATGCGCCTTTTTATCCTGCGACAAAATATTCCCGGTAAAATATCCCCGACAAAATATCCTACGGACAAAACATCCCTCAACCTAACCTAACATAACCTAACATAACCTAACTTAACTTAATTTTTTTTTACATGAATACCGCACAAGAGTCCCAACTGCTCCCGTCTGGAGCCAGTGGGACTATGGCATCCCCAATTGCGATATGTTGTGAGGTAACTTAACCTAACCTAACCTAACCTACCCTATTCTAACCTTATTTTACATTTGACCATTTTTGAACAATAATTGTCTTTACAGTATGTCTGTATTATTTTTGTCCCATTTTATTATTTTTGGACAATAATTTATTGTCTTTATAGGATGTCTGTATTATTCTGTCTCATTTTTTTTTAGGTTAGGTTAGGTAAGATTAGTGTGGTGACCCGACAATTCGTCCTGCGACAATTCATCCGGCGACAGTTCATCCTGCGACAGTTCATCCGGCCGACAGTTCATCCTGCCGACAGTTCATCCCGCCGACAATTCATCCGGCGACAATTCATCCTGCCTGATCATTTAGAAGATTTTTATTAAGTAAGTATGCAAAGAGGATATACGGCCGTACAACCAAAATCGATATACTTATATCTGAAGGCATCTTGAGTGGAAATCCGCTGTAAAAATATTTTTACTAACAATAATTTCGACTCTCTGAAGAAGCATGCGTGAATAACAAAATACGACATACTTATACTTATAGGTTATACCAAAGATATTGAAATATAAGTAGATGTGCTATCTGCTGTTTTTACTATGTGGGTCTGCGCTTCCGGTGTCGCCGATATTGTTTACCAATTAACAAATAAACTAAAAGAACAAATAATTAACGAATAAACCAAACGAACGTTAAACTAAATGAACGAATTCTTTCCTTATTCAAAATATATTGTTAACCAATATTAATGCACATTTTTAAAAAATCAACGAAATGAACAAATTCTTTTGTATGAAAACTACGCTAATTAGCGCGTAGTCCGGCGACAGTTGCGCGGACACCATAGCATATCTCTTCTGTATTTGAATATCTTTGGGTTATACTTATAGGTTAGGTTAGGTTAGGTTGAATTGTCAGAATGAATTGTCGCCGGATGAATTGTCGGCGGGATGAACTGTCGGCAGGATGAACTGTCGGCCGGATGAACTGTCGCAGGATGAACTGTCGCCGGATGAATTGTCGCAGGATGAACTGTCATGGAACCGATTAGTGTAGGTGAGGTTAGGTTAGATTTTAGTAGATATTTTGTTGGGGGATGTTTTATCCGTATGATATTTTGTAGGGGATATTTTGTCGGGGATATTTTGTCGGAGATATTTTGTCGGGGATATTTTGTCGGGGATGTTTTGTCCGCGTCAGAGTTGAAGTACTATCAATACATTACATTAGGGGGCATACATTAATTACGTGAGCAGTTTTTCTCCAATCTAATCCCCCCCCCCCCCCCCCCTTGGTGAGATAAACTTGGGTCACTTTGTATATTCTTTTCAAGTAATGTGAGATTTTGCTGAAGCCCCCCCCTTTTGAGCTCACGTAATTAATGTATGCCCCCTTAGGCGGTAATGCTCTTTGACGCGTAAATTCTTCGCCAATTATTTTCACCGTTAAAGTTATTATACCTTATGTTATTATATCGCTGTGAAAAGGTCACCCGAATTTATTCACACATTTAAAATATCATTGGTTAGCTTCTTGCGCGCTGTTTTTCTTCTTTTTATTAATGTGTGACCGGCAAATTACGGAAAAAAATTACGAAATGCATAATGAGTTCATTGCACTTTTAATTTTTAATATTGGAACTGATAAATACATCTTATTAGACTAGCGATAAAGTAGATCCAAAAATTATTTAACGATTTTTTTTTTTTAATTTGAAATGTGCATTTCTTTTATTTAAATATTTGTCAGGTGCTTAGATGAATTAATCAATACAAACTTGAATTCAAACCGATTCGTAGATATGTAATGTTGTAGTTCTATCACAAGAAGCATGTTTTACCTAAATAATAAAAATGTAAATAATTTTCTTACCTTTTAGGCCTGATAGTGATGGAACGAGAACAAAGATGGATGAAACTTCCAGAAATACGGCCCATGTCTGAAACAAACATACCACATCATTAGTATAAAGTGTTTAAATTGGGAGTCGGATATGGGTACCACGGTCTCTATATTAGATAACCAACACCTCTACCATTGGTCACCCAAATTGACGACTAAGTGGATCGAGAGAGACTGGTTGAAGGAGGTCTTTTGTCCTCTCTGAACTCTTCCGAGCAACGCAGTGGGAAGGATGGATTCATATGTTCGTAACTTCTTTAGGCACTGACCCCCAGATTCCTATTCACCCCTCATATCCTTTTCTTTCCCAGAAATTCCTCTCTTTCCTATCCTTAAAAAGAACCTCCAAACATTATCGCCTAAGATGACATAGGTCCAGAGGAAAATTATTTTCCCTAGGGCCTCCTGGGTGAAGCTAATGTAAAAAAACAGAGTGCAATTCATACGAGGTAGAAGTGAAACCATCAGAAAACTAAAATAGACATGAATGGGGAGGCTATCAAGCAACGCTCAAAGATGAGACCGATTATTCTATCTCATTCTCTCGCAGGCTAAATACTATAGTACCTATAGATGTACGTGTTTGTCTGTTTTTAGTGTCGCTTTTTCGGGGATAATAGTTCAAATCATAACGGTGCTAAAGAAGTTTTCACTTCAAAAAAGTACCTATATATCTGCCTGAGAAACAATTCTATTGAAAAAAGAGTTGTCATTGAGGAAACGACGTTTCTTGGGAAAAATTGTATAATTCCGCATTCGTAATAAAAAAAATCGAGTGCAGTTTTACACGCGGTAGAAGCGAAACTTTACCAAAAAAATCTCAACCAATACTTGAAAAGTGAGGTCATAATCAAAACGACCAATGAGCGCAGACCTATCGTAATTTCCGTTTCATATCTCAATCAATAGGAGCCTTTAAAAGTGAAATCATAATCAAAGCGGCCGATGAGCGCACTTGATTCGTCGCAGTTGCAGTAATCGTTATTTCCGTTTCATCCGAAATCCGAATCACAGCGGGGCTATAGAAGTTTCACTTCAAAATGTAATCCAAAGTATATTTAGTTTATCGCATGTACCTAGGTATTTAAGTACCTACTTACAAATCTAATATTTTGAAAAGGAATTTTCAGTTTTGATTCTAAATCAATAAACACTAACGGCCGTTGCTCCCAACTTGATCAACGATAGATCAATCTGAGTCTCTGATCAGCTGAGCAATTTGTTTAGTTAATTCTAAAGGATATTTTTTCTGAATGTTATCTTAAAAAAGTACACTATAATTTATTCCCAGATTATTATTATCTTGTAGCAGCCAGCCTCTGCTACCACATGCTCTGGATTGTTTTCGAAATATATGGATCTTTCCAGAACCGACGCCCATGTTAAAGTGTTCGAATACCGAACTAACGAGAACGTTCCGGCCGCCTCTCGTTAAATACACCTAGCGCCAGAATTACGATGGCTGGATGTGTAGGTACCTATCGCATCGATAATGAGCTGGAGACCTACCTACTTCCCACGCGTTCCAGAAAAGGTACGAACCATTGCGCGCCTGAAATGCACAGTTCGGGCGCTTTCACAAAGCAATACTCCGACTCTCCGGACTATATAAAGGCGCTCAGCAACGCAAACAGTACAGTGTTTCCAGTGTTTACATAGCGTGCAGTATTCTCGCCTCACGCAACAGCAGTTAACCTTGACCCAGTAAAATCGACGTTCGTTTGTATACCTAGTACCGGTAGTGTATTTAATCTGTTGCGCTGTCCAGAGCAGAATTGATTTGTAAAATTATATTCTTGTTAGAACTCAATAAAGACTTCCAAGACGCTACCTCAATCTCGAGTTCTACAATCTCTTAGTCTTAGTGAATAATTATTTTAATGTGATTTTTGCGTCAAAAATATAAAATAATAATAAATAAAGGCTTATAATTGTTTAATCGGGTCATATCCTTGCAATTATTTTTATCAATGAAGGTTTTAACGATTTAATTGTGTCGCTATGAACGTCTGTATTTTAGTGTAATCAGAAGTTAACCCTCCAGCTGCTTAACAACGAAATATCGTTGTTAGTAGTTGCGTGAGAAATTTTTACAACGATCGTTGTTTGAGTAGGCAAAAGACTTTCCTAACCAAGCGATGTTTTGATTCCGAATGGAGGTTTTTATGATGGTACTGAGAGTACATACTACTCTGGAACCTAGAACACGTCGCAAATAATAAGTACTAAATATAATTTTTATGTTTTGTGAAATGACAAACGCAAATCAAATAGAATTCGTGGACATTTGATTTCTAATGTGTGAATTTTTGTGACTATTCCAAGTGTTCTAAACAACGAAGCTATTTACAATACTTAGTAATATATTTTTATTATTTATTTAAATTATTTAACGTCCAGAGGGCTTTTACATGTTGGTACTACAATAGGTTTACAAAAATACAAGATGAATAGTGTTGGAATAAATATTTTGTAATCCACAAAACTCGCCAAGTTGACGTCAAATATGTCAATATCACTAAAGTATTGATTGTCCATAGTGTGAAATCGTTGTATCAGAGAGTGGGCAATGAGCTTATGAATGCTACAAAGTCCAGTCAAGATGTGCATCCGTGCTTGCAAAAGGTCCAGTCATTCTGAATTTTTTTATATGTTGTTAGGACCTAAACCAATATTGAAAAAGCAGATTTGCAATTTCCAAAATACTGTGCGAGCGGCAGTGGACCCAAAAAACCACGAAATTTTCTGACTTTTTTCAGTTTTCGCACGATATCTCAGTGAAGGAAGGGTCTGACCGGTATAGTAAGAATACACACTTTTAAAGTAAACTAAATTTACTACAATTTGAGAACAAAACAAGCTATATATAGCAATTGATTCCTAAGATACAGTTCTTCGAAAATAGGCCATTTTTTCCAAAAAGTGCAATTTTTTCGAAATGGTCACTTATTTTGTGAAATATTTTATAAAATACGAGTCCCACGTCAAATATTAAGATTATGGGTATGATTTGCGAAACTTAGTTTTTCATCCAAAATCATTAAAATATAAATAATTATTATTTATAGAATCTACCGCAATTAGAATCATATTTATTACAAGTAAAAACGTAAATAAGATTTGCATCGGGACTAGTTACATATGTGAACATTGTGTATCTTTATCTCTGTAACACATCAATAGATATGATAACCTATGTTTATCCGATTGTTCGCCATCATCAGCGATAAGGCCATACCGATTTCAAAGAAAACCGATGTGGCCATTTAGTTCGAGATTCCTAATGTTTCACGCCGAAGTTCGTCACCATATGATTCTTCTTCGTGTTCCCTCTCAGCTCCCCGCGACGTGACGTTGGCGATCACTCTGGTAAATCTATCTCTATCTTGCGCTGCCCGGAATAGCTCCTCCACACTTCTAATACCGGTCCACTCTCGTACATTTCGCAGCCAAGACATTAGTCTCCTACCAGGCCTTCGGCCCTCTATCTTGCCTTTTAATATTAATTGGAGCAAGTGATATTTCTACCCTCGAAGTATGTGACCCAGATATTTTTTATTTATTTATTACATATTATTTGTTTATAATTAAAGTAACAAAGTACTTTTAAATACTTTAAAACTAAAATAATAATGAAAAAAAAATGTAACAACAAAAGCATATAATATGAAATAAAATACATTGATAAAAATGATAAGAAGTCTAACATAAAAAAGAATACGTAATATAAACAAAATTGCAGAAATAATCAACGACTATTTGTGTCTAGATGTATAAAAGAATTGGAATAAACAATGTTTATACTGGTTATTCTTAAGGTGAAATATATCTCCTAGATCAGAATATTTATTTCCGAGATTGTGAAGTTTCGGAATCGGGGAATTTTGGTAAGAGAGTGTCCTGGTGTTGTTAAAGTAAAAGGGTAGTAAATATCGGCAAGATCTTTTGGGAATATGGATGTTGATTAATTGAAGTAATTCAGGACAGTCAATTTTGTAATGCAGTATTTTATGCAATAATATTAAATCTGTGGTAATTCTTCTTTCTGAAAGTTTTGATAGGGACATTTTATCCAGTAGGTAAGTAATTATAATCAATATTTAGTACAGGAATATGCAATTTATAGTTCATAAACCTCAGAAACTTATGTTGAATGAATATTGTAAAATGGAGACCATAACGTAGAGTTATACTCTAGTTGGCATCTGACAAGGGTTTTATATAATATGATAAATGTGCCAAAATTATTGAAGTCTTTTGCAGCTCTCAAAACCAATCCAAGAGTTTTAAGGGCCTTATTAATAATATTATTGATATGGCAAACAAAGGTTAGTTATAGATATGAAATTTTCATAACTTTTACTAATGCTCTGCGCTAGCTCGCCTGAGAATTTCTGTGTTGGTGATCATGTCGGTTCATGGGACTTAGAGCATTCTCCGGTGAAGCCAAATTTCGAAAGCCTCTAAACTGTTCTTGGTATTTACTTTCAAAGTCCATGTCTCACATCCATACAGCAAGATCGACCACACATAACATTTTAACATTCTCTGCCTTAGTTTTAAATTTATATTATCATTGCAGAAGAGGGATTTCATTTTACTGATGCATTTCTGCCTTATGATTGTAGATCATTTAATGCCAGAAGGTTAAACAAGAAAAATGTTCTAGAGTTCTAGCATGGACGATCGATAAAAACCTATATCAATAAGATATTAAGTAAATCCGTCATCTATGGTCAGTTATCAATATTTGCGAGCACGGTCAACAATTGGTAAACGATATTTCGACCGACGATTGATAAATTTTAGTCTGGCCTCCAGAGATAAGCTTCGATTAACTGTCAATTTATTTTGTCGTATTTATTTTGATTTTGTTATTTGTTATGCAAAATAACTGGTTTATTAATGAACGGAGTTCAACTAACGATGCTCTTAGAATGGAAAAAAAACTCGTATACGTGATCAATAGACTCAAATAGTTCGATCATTGAGATTGAAATATGAATAAAGACCTCATTAACTAATTAACTCCGGTTTAGTATCAAAAAGTATTTTTTTATGTGAATATCTCATTAATTATATGAGCCAGTAAGACTATGGCATCCCCAATTGGGGTATGTTGTGAGGCTGAAGGTAGTGGGGAGGGGAATGAGATGGGGAAGAGGAAGGTAGGGAAGTACCTGGCTATCCATCTGGTCACCAAACATGGCTAAAGCCATTTCAAGTAACGTTTCGGTTTTGAATGGTGGTCTTACACCAGGAGTATCTTCCACTCTGGAACTTGCCGCAAATATACTATATATTATTTTAAATGAATTAATTGTGACATAAAACAAATTAATCACATAAAATTTATTTGTCCGTGCCGGGATTCAATCCCGTGACCTTCGGATTGCGGTCGAGAGCCTTACCCCTCGACCACAACGGCCGTGGAGCCGGATCCGGAGTCGTGTCATTCGTTATTCAAAATTACTGTCTTATATGTTACTTTATTAATAAATGCAGTTCAACTAACGGAGCTCTTAGAATTGAAAGAAGTTGAATAAGCGTTCCATAGACTTCAATAATTCTACTAAGACGCGATTAATTTATTCCGTTCGATCGTTGAGAAAAGTGGTTGAAATATTAATAAAGACCTCATTAACTAATTAACTACAGTTTAATGTCACAAAGTAAGTATTATATAATATTTTTACGTAATTGCTTGGCGTTTGACATTTCGTAGTGTCAACTCATTGAAAATACCTATTCAATGTTGACAGTGTATATCGATTTCTTATTTATTCCCTGTCAATATCGGTTCGGCAGTCAACGGTGAAACCGTGCTTAGGAGATCCATATAAAATCATCAGAAGTTACGCCTATCGATTCGATATTACAAAGCTATCGATTTCACTGTGCTAGAGTTTCTGATATGAATATATATATATGAAATGGAGACGACTTACTTGCACATGTCCCAATACCAGCCCGGCGCCAATGGTCCCGATGCCGGCTATGAAGAAGGGCACAGCCACCTGCATTAATGTACTCCACCATTTTTCGTCCTTTCCCTACAAAAAAAAAATATAAATTAGCACATTGTAGTATTTTCACAAAATATTTATTTTGTAAGAAACAAACAGCTTTTACATGATATACAGTGATAAAAAATATACAAGTGAACTGAAGTCAAGCCACAGAAGTTTCTTATGCTAAAGTTTATTGGAAGTGAAGTTTTAATATCTTAAAATTTATTTTGGTTTATAGGAAGGGGAGAGGAAGAGGAATATAGGAAAAGGATAGGAGATGCTCCGAATACATTTTTTTAAAATTAGTTCCACACAGGTGATGCTCTGCATCTTTTGGGATGCTGGGTGGAGGTTCATTTTGAGGAAACGAAGTTCTGGGAAGAAAAAAAGTATGAAGGGTGGGTAGGAATCCGGGAGTCAGTGTGTCCAGGGTTAACGGATGTATGTATCTATCTATCTATATAGTCCTGCTAAAAGTTAAAAGATCTCCCTCAACCAGTGTCTCCCGATCCGGCCTTCCACGAAGTTGGTGGACAGACGCATCCGCAGCCAAGATCCGGACAAAGCTAACCCCATGAACCCGGGCACCCCTGCTAAGTCACCAAATATAGCGAACCACTTGGGGTGAACTATGGCAGAGGTGTTGGTTATCCAATAAATGGTTCCCGGGGCGGCGGTACCCATACCCGCCTCCCAAATTGAATACTCTTACGCGATCTTACGCATTACTGCATATCGATATTTCTTTAGGTTATTATTAAAAATGTCAATGCTGTGATATAATAATGAGAGATACTGTTAAAAATGTTTCCATGCCAACTCAGAATGAAACCAACTCAGAACCAACTCAGAAAGGTCATTAAAAGCTATGAAAAAATAATTTTAAAATAGCCGGTAACCCTAACCTAACTTAACCTATTTAACCATGTTTTAATATTTTTTATCATCACTCTTAATGACCTTTCTGAGGCAGTTCTGAGTCGGTTTAATTCTGAGTTGGCCAGTCACCATTAAAAATGTGTGCAATATTTCAATTGGGGAGGGAGAAGGAAAAAGCTGCGAGGGGTGGGTAGGAATCTGATGGTCAATGCGTCTAGGAGTGACGGATGTATGAATCCATCCCTCCCACTGCGGTGCAAGGCCGAGAGAGTTGGTTATCCAATGAGGCCCTTCATTGGGGCTTGCCATAGGTCGCCCCAAGTGGTTCGCTACGTTTGGTGATTTAGCAGGGTTCATGGGGTGAGGTTTGTCTAGGTCTTGGAGGCGGATGACTAGGACACACTGAACCCCAGATTCCTACCCAACTCGGGAAGGAAAAGGGTTTAAGACCCTTTTAAGTTCATGTTGGTTTTATTATCTGTGGTGAACGTATGTCTTGCGGTATGAAAGAGACATGCGTGTATGAGTGAGACAGCATGAGGAACGTATAAAAGGGTGTGATTGCTGTCTACCGTCCTATTTGCATTATCGCTTCGTAGGAAGCACACCTGTACCATATCTCGGAATAAACTCACTAAGTCTACCTACGACTTATTATTGTCAATCACCCTGAACTGAGATCACCATCCCAAGAGGAATCTGGATCCACACACGGAGTCCAGAAAGTAATGTTGATACCGGCCACGGTCATCACATTATCATTATTTGTTCATTGCGTCTGCAAACAAAAATGCGTACAGAAAGGCTCCATTTATCATGCTTATTGCGTGCACAAATATTTGGTTCAATGTTTGTGGTTACGTTTGTCAAAACGAATCGCAGGAGACCCGCATTTACAGTATCTATAATGAAACGTCAGTATGTACTTGTGTACGTCACTTCTATAAATTTTAATGATCGATGTCATCCATCTCCCATCAACTAAACGCCACAAATAATGTGCAATTATATTTATAGAAAAAAACATCAATATAAATGTATTCAGGTACAAAGAATAAACGACAATTTATTTATTACGAATAATAAATACAGACGATTATCTGTAATTGTATTGTTAAGAGCGTTTAACCAGCCAGCAGACGAAAATCCACATTTCGTCGAAAGTTGTTCTTACGATCGTGCAGGGCTACAATGAGAAAGATTAAATATTCTCCGTACCAGCTTTTTTAAATTATAACTCAATATCGAATTTATTTCAATCCAAATTAGCTTTCATTTATACCTTCATCCAAAAATGCTGAAAGACGTGATGATAAAACTATTAAAATAATGTACTTTTTGTAATTATTTTTTGATTGTAAGTATTTACCATTTTTCAATAATGTCTAAATTTAATAATAATGTTAAAAAATCTGAAATATATTAGTTTGTAAGTGCGCAAATAAATACACAAATGGACCAATTTTCGTCAAGAAACACATGTACGTACATATTTTTTAATGATTTTATTGAAACTAAAATTAAAATTCTAAAATATGCGTTTGCTAGATAATATATTGATTTATTTTACTGCATGATTATATTATTTGAAATGGGTGTGGTATAATACAAAATCTTTTTTTTTAAATTCAACAAATCTGCCAACGACCTATGGAATAACCTTTACTAAAAATGAAAAAAATTTCTCAAAATTTATTACATGCGAATGCTAGATAAAAGAACAATCTTTCGAAATCCACTTATAATTTTTTGTGGAAAAGAATCAATACGTCTAAAATCTGATTTAAAAATGACATATTTCTGGTTTTCTCTGGTAATTCCCCTTTTAAACAACAGATCATAATCATAACGCGCGCCGCTGACGTCATTCGACCCCTTTTGCAGTGCTGTTGCATAGCAATGTCGAGAGATTGACAACTATCGTGACGTCATCTGATTCGAAATCGCAGATGGCCAGCTGTTTCACAGAATATCGACAATTCATCAAATTTCATAGTTAAGGCGCCGCATCCGCGCTCAAAGAGAATAAGAAAGAGAAATATGTAATTACGAATGTTAGAGGAGCGCACTAATATTTAAAGCGATACAGTCGATGCGAAAATTGTGAAAATGTTCAATAAAACACGACTCGTTTAAAATAGAGCAAAAACTAGCGGAAGGCGTCTAAAGTAAAAAAATCCAAAACTGTGTTAAGAACGGCAAATGTCTAAGACGGCAAAAAGAATAAGAAAGAGAAATATGTAATTACGAATGTTAGAGGAGCGCACTAATATTTAAAGCGATACAATCGATGCGAAAATTGTGAAAATGTTCAATAAAAAACGACTTGTTTAAAATAGAGCAAAAACTCGTGGAAGGCGTCTTAAGTAAAAAAATCCAAAACTGTGTTAAGAACGGCAAATGTCTACTATTTGCTGATGACCTTAAAATTATGATGGAAATAAGCTGCCAACAAGATTGCTTTAAAACGCAAACTGATCTAGATGCATTATCTGAATGGTCGTTGGCAAACAAATTAGATTTTAATACAAAGAAATGTGTCACAATGTCCTTCACTCGTTGTAAAAACATTATAGTTTACGATTATAAAATAAAAGGCGAAACGTTATCACGTGTAAAATCCGTGAAGGATCTCGGTGTCGTCTTTGATCCCGAACTGACATTCTCTTGCCATATATCGCAGCTCACCCAGTCTTGCTACAAACTTCTTGGGTTCATCATCAGGACTTGTAAGCAGTTTGATAACCAAGAAGCTATGCTAGCGTTATTTAAAGGCATACTGAGAAGCAAGTTGGAGTACGCGAGCAATGTTTGGGCACCGTACCACCAGAAGTACATTGATATGTTAGAGCAAATCCAGAAGAAATTCCTCAGATATGTTTATATGCGGAAGCATGGAACCTATCCAAGGTTCAAGCACCATATTGACTTACTTGAGGAAACTGATTCTGTGAGTCTAGAAACTAGACGGAAAGCAAGTCTTGCTATTTTGTCTTTCAAAATTTGGAACAATTTCATCGATAGCCCATTTCTCTAGGGATGCTATGATTTATATGTACAAGACCACTACAGCCGAAGTCGACATCATGACTTATTTAAAGTACCGAACGGCAGAACAGACGTCTTGGCAAAGCATGGCATGACGAGGGGAGTGGTGCTGTTAAATGAAATTGCAAACCATTTGGATGTAAGTGACTGTTCTTTATATGCCTTAAAAACATTATTGAAGAGTCACTTGCCTAAATGCTGATAGGGTAACTAAATTGTACTGTAATTGGAATTATTCTGTTGTACAATAATAATAAAAAATAAAAATAAAATAAATAAAATAAAAATAAGTATCATTGAAAGAAACATTGGGATTTTTTTCACAACTATAACTTGTAAAATAACAGAAACAAACGTGTTTATAATATTTTCGTTATTTGTTTTGGGGTGTTATGCCGTGTTGCGCTACCTCCTTCTTTAGCCAACGTTTCGGACAGCGTTGCAGTGTCATCATCAGGACAGATCATTAACCGGTAGATGTGTGAAATCCTCACACGTCTACCAGATCTGCCTCGTTGTACGTAAAATATATTAATGGTAAGGTACTGTTTTAATTAATCTAAAATATAAATAACTCGCATTCCTTGTGCGGTATGGAAATAAAAAAGTTATTATAGTTACGAATGAGTTTTGAGCAAGCAACAATTGTTAGATTTGTGTACCGCCTAAAATGCGTTATATTGTTTAGGTTTTGAAAACTTACTAAGGAAGGAGTGGGGCCAAAACAGCTGTCACAAAAATAAATACTAAACTACTTAATAGTAACATTATTAAATAAGATTTTAATAATTAAATGTAGTTCTACGAATTAAACACAAAAACAATTGATATGCATAATTCTTAAGTTCATCATCATACTTACTTCTTCATGCAATAAAAATTCAAAAACTGCATGGCACCAATCACTGATGGAGCTCCTTCGTCTGTCATGAACTTCTTCAGGATTATCAGGGTTACCTGATTCAGAATTCGAGGAAGGATTTGGATCAGGACTTTTATTCAATGCTGGAAGCCTTGGGTTTGCTTTGCTGTCATTTGGTTCAGCATTTGTTCCAGAACTGGGTTCAGGAATTGCTTCGGGATTGAATTCAGGGTTTGTTTGAGAGTCAGTTGGACTTGAATCTTCACGACCGCCTGGTTCTTCAACTGGGAGAAGATTGGATCGGATTGGTGGTGGGAAGGAGGCTTTTGGAAGAGATTGGATCTGTAAAGGGGAGGATGAAATAATATTTTTAACTTTGGCACAGTTTTAATGATGAGAAGTGATCTTATCTTAACCTCACTAGTGTTGTAAGGATTTTTTTTATCAATTTCTGAATTCATCCTGACCCCTTTTGGGAATGGAATAGTGACGATGATTTCAGTGGTCGAGAGGCTAAGTTTCTATCTTACGAATCCGAAAGTAGCGGGTTCGAATCCAGACGTTTGCAGAAGAAAATAGGCTTTATTAAAAGGTGTTGTCACATTACACAGGCGCAAATTTTACGTACAAATATTGCATTGACAGATATACTCGTATTTTACGTACAAATATTGCACTGACAGATATACTCGTATTTTACGTACAAATATTGCACTGACAGATATACTCGTATTTTACGTACAAATATTGCACTGACAGATATACTCGTATTTTACGTACAAATATTGCACTGACAGATATACTCGTATTTTACGTACAAATATTGCACTGACAGAATTATTCGTATTTTACGTAGAAATATTGCACTGACAGATATACTCGTATTTTACGTACAGCACTGACAGTATTACATCTAATTAAATTACACAAGTCAAATGTCTGTTTTAGTAGGTTTAAATTTTAGAGTGTTTAAGTATGAACTAAGTAAATATCATATTATTTTGAAAAAAAGTTAGGTTAGGTTGGGGTTTTTTGACGTTTGCAATTCCAGAACATGTCATTGGAAGAGTTTTGTAATTCTCGCTATGTGAAATTCACGCCAGTGTAATTTCGTCATGTAATCAGTTGAGGCTTATTCCAGAGTTTTAGATACTCTTAGTATCGCTCTGTTGACACCCGTTCAGAATCAAAACTTTGTTGATATAACTTTATCCGCGTTCATATATTTTTAAGGTATTTGCCAACCCCTCTCTTACCCATCTTCCTGGAAAGGAATAAGATATAAGGGGTGGGTAGGAATCTCGGGTGAGGAACGTATAAATCCAATCCCTCCTGTTGCGGTACAAGGCGATGGGATCGAGAGAGTTCGGCTGGAGAGATAAAAAGATCTCCCTCAACCAGTCTCTCTCGATCCGGTCCGCCACGCAGAAGGTGGACAAACGCAACCGCAGCGAAGACCTAGACAAACATCACCCCAGGGCACCTCTGTCAACTCAACAAACAAAGCAAACCATTTGGGGTGACCTATGGCAGGAGCATTGGTTATCCAATAAATGGTACCCATACCATACCAATACTTGGAGCAGGTGGATGAATTTGGGTATCTGGGTAGTATGTTTACGAGAGATGGAAAGGCTGATAGAGATATTGAAAGAAGGGTAAATACAGGTAACTCCATTAATGGAGGATTGAATGCCATTGGCGCTAGTAAAAAACTGTCAAAAGAAGCGAAGCTAGCAGTCCACAATGAAATCCTGGTACCTACTGTTGAAATTAGATCCCTGAGGTGTATGTGTGGTAAAACCATGTATTATCGTGTGAGAAATGTGAATATCCGCAAAGAATGTAAGCATGAGTAAGAATAAGAAAGAGATACTCAGATGGTTTGGTTACGTAGAGCGAACGAAAGAAGAAAATAGTGTGAGAAGAAATGTGAATGGAAGAAGAAGTCGGGGGCGCCCGAGGAAGATATGGCACGACCAAGTGAATCAGTTACTTGAGCACAAATTATAGAGCTTATAAAAGTGCATGTATGAGACGATGTATGATGTGAGTGAGGCAAAGAGTGTGTGCCAAGACCGAGTTGTTTGGCGGTCCGTCCTCTCTGCCTACCCCTGTATATGAATAGTTATTTATTAGTTGGAACCCATACTCACCTCCCCACTCACTTCGGGCGGTTGGGACTCTTGTGCGATATTCACAAAAATAAATAAAAAAATTATGAATTCCACGAAATTTCATGATGACGTTTAACATACACCGAAACATGTGACAATTTCAATAAAGCATTTTTTCTGAGTACCGTCCTTGAAAATAATTATCTTCTGTAGATGGTTTTACGTAAGCAGACATTTTTCGGATAAATGTCTCATAAATAACATGTCGCTTGCAAATTTATTCTCATAATTGAAAACATCTGTACTTTGTTTACAATAAAACCTGGTAAATAATATGTTACCGTAATGCTAATGATTGAATCATTTATTATTGGAACCCGTGTTTCTTTCGCACGACAGAATTTTCCAATTTTCGCAAATTAATTTATTGTAAAATTTATCTCCGCTGGCTTCACATAAATACATTTCCAATCATTTTAGATATCTAATTAATTTTTTAATTAGATATCTAAATTATATATTTTCGCTAAACAACTTGTAAAGTTGTAAAGAACATCTTATCAGATAAGGCAAAGGCGAAATTAATTGTTTTTGCAATATTGACTACACCTTTTTGAACGACTTCGAAAAGGAGGAGGTTCTCAATTCCTCTGTATTTTTAAATTTTTTTTTTTTTATGTTTGTTGCCTCAGAACTTTCTACTGAGTGAACCAATATTGATGATTCTTTTTTTATTTGAAAGCTGGTGCTTCCCGTGTGGTCCCATTTTAATTTGATTTAGTTCCGACAATGGCATCGGTGAGAAAACCATATAAGTCTTAAATTTGCAATCTGCGCGACAAATGGACAAATAACTCAATATCACGCCAACCGATTTCGATGATTCTTTTTTCATTGGAAAGGATGTACTTCAAGGGTAGTTTGATCGGAGTTTGGTTAGATTCTGATTATGGAATCCATGACAAAGTAACGGAACTCTTCCATTCTTAGGAGCAAATTAACGATACTCGGCCGAATCTCTTAATTTGACCCTAACGTCGTTATGGTCAAATTATGTCTGTTTCATATGAGCAGCACGTTTAGTAGGTCTACCCATATTCAGACAAATTAGTTAGTGTACTTCAGATTCACTAAAAATCAAAAAATAAACAAAAATTTTAACAAAACAAAAAAACGACTTGACTTCATAATCAACTTACTTTTTCTACTCATCAATATGTAGGTACGATTGTTATATTTGGAGTCGGTGTCAGCCTATTTTGTTGCCTTCCCTAGCTGTTTTTAAATAGATTAATCTGAATTTAGATTTTGTTTTCTTGTATGAATGCAAATCTTGGAAGTGGAAATTAATCCACTTCCCGACATCCGAACGAGCTCAAACTCGGCAGATAGGCTCGATGTCAATGATAATGTATTTTATCAACTTTTGGTGGCACTAACGTACACGTACGCGCGTTGACACGCATTTCTCTGAAATTGGCTCTGAATGCCAAAGAGATTGCCCGAAAATTTAAAAGAGATGTATTGTAGTAAAAAAAACTTATGTCGTGATTTATTTTTGGGGGTGAGCCGAAAAAGAAGAAGATGTTATTATTAATGTAATTACGAATGTTGGAGAGAGTGCGCTAATATTTAAAACGGTAAAATTGAAGCGAAAATTGTGAAAATGTTTAATAAAACACGACTCGTTTAAAAAAGAGCCAAATTCTCTTGGGGGTTGTCTAAAACAGTATTTAAACAAACACTGTGAATTTTTTCATACATATAACTTGTAAAATAATAGAATCAGACGTGAAAATAATAATTTTCGGAGCATACTTTGCGATTTTTTTCTACCGAGGGAATTTCATATAATTTGCGTTTCGGCGTAAGAAATGTGTAGATATTATCTTCAAAAATAACATATATTTTTTTAAGAGCCTAAAAACTTCAAATGTTTAAGGGGGGTATGTAAGAAATCGGTAGAAATTCGGGTAGCGACGCTCATTACAGTGTTATCAGGGAAGATATGTAGAGCTGATGGACACTGTAACGCTGTCTCAAAACGTTGGTTCAAGAAGTAGGAAGCGCAACACGACATAATACCCCAAAAATATTATGAATGTGAGTAAAGTTCCAACCGCACAAGAGTCCCAACCGCATCTGGTAAGTATTTGAGAAGAGACAAGGATGGGAAAGTCGAAGGTTGGGAAGTATCTGGCCATCCGATCTAGTCACAAAACAAGGGTAAAGCAAACATTTAAAGCAATGTTTCGATGCTGAATGGTTCTCTCTCACCAGGGCGATACTGACACTGGTTTCCTTCATTTAATACCACTCTGACGCCGTATTCATATTACAGTCAGCGATCATAACCACTACATTATACATACGGTCCTCGTCTCACCGGTTAGGTATTATTGTTAAAACATGATCTTGAATTATCTTAAAGTGTCCAAATAATTTTTTCAATATTTTTCAAAGTCAACAGAAAGACTGCAAGAAATTAGCACATTGTTCATTTAATGTGAATTTAAATCAGTCATTAAAATTAGCATGTTCTTTGTAAAATTGTTGTTAAGTTTGCATGCATTTGTCAGCCCAGTTATAAGAAACACTCGTAGATGCATTCACTGTCTTAAAATGCATTCAAACAGATGGTGTATCAGTTGTGTTTTTACCGAAACAGTTACTAATGCAAATTATGATTAAGTAAACGATTTTCAAAGAATAACTTTGATTCATTAGTCATTTATGTAAATTCATAAAGAAAATTCTACATTTCAAGTAATTTGGGCGTTTCCAATAAATACACATCACAGTAATAATTCGCCAATTCCTTTGATTGAAAGGGGTAACGTAAGGCTCCCTTTTGGGACCACTACTATTTTTGATTTATATTAAAATGACTCAATGAAATACATATGCTAGATGTAAAGTTAGCCATGTGAGCCACGTGTTAGGCATGAAGTTCGTAACGTAAGACAAGTGTTATGTGTGAAGCTAGTTATGATAGCAAGTATACACATATTACCAGAGGATCTGCATTTTAAATGAATTTGGGCGTTTCCAAATTCGTTTTTTGCCGTTTAAATGAAAGGGGTAACGCAGGGCTCCCTTTTGGGACTTCTACTGTTTTGCTTTATATTAAAATGGCTTAGTGAAATACGTATGCTAGATGTAAAGTGAGCGATGTAGGGCAAGTGTTAGGCATGAAGTTAGTGACGTAAGGTACGTGTTATGTGTAAAGCTAATGATAGCGTTGAAGAAAGTATACATATTTCACCAGAGAAATGTTTTTCACAATTTGCTCCCAATGCAATGGTGCTGTTGTCGATGAGGGTACTAGGTATGAAGGAAGGTACTAGGTATGAAGCTATTGATGTGAGGCACTTGTTAAGTGGGAAGTTAGTGATGATAAATTTGAAGTAAGTAAATTAAATGATGAATATTGTTACCAGTGGCCTGTGGTCGACGGGAAGCTTTGTGTCCCCGATGGTGCTGTCGCCAATCCCGCTGTTGGAGGCAGAACTTAGCGACACCATGTCGAGTGTGGAGTTACTGTTGCTTTTTTCATCTGAGAACAAAAAACATTAACAATACTATTATAAACTTTCCATATTAACATATCATTTAAAAAGTGGAAGACCGCCCACATAGGCGCTGGAGAGTTCAGTAGATGGGCCAAGAGCTTAAGAAAAATCTTCCTCCACTTTAATATTTTCGTTATGAAATAGTACCGACTACCGACCCGTAAAAACTCGCGGGATAGTCGGCGAGTTTTTACGGTTTTCTTTTTTTAAATCTCGTGATTAATTTGAGGAAATGCCATATTTTAGTATTGTCCTTCACGTTCATACATAATTTTAGAGTGGAAGATACTCGTAGTATCGCCCTGGTGAAAGACCACCATTCAGAATTAAAACTTTGCTAGAAATGGCTTTAGCCGTGTTCGGTGACCAGATTTGAATAGTCATGTAATTCCCAACCTTCCTCTTCCCCATCTCCTTCCCCTCCTTACTACCTTCAGCTTCACAACATACCCCAATTGGGGATACCTTTGTCTCACTTGGAACTTCTGCAGTTTTCACAATAAAAAAACCTTTACGACAGGCTGGTGAAAATGGTGTAATAAATTGACTGACTATGCGTACTAAATAGCTTGAAAAAAGAGAAGTTTTATTCGCGAAACCTTGAACTTCTAGCCTGACATAATATATTTTTATTTCCACTTTAATGCTCTCCTGATCTCAACGCTTTGATAAATGCATTAGTTATGCTACGATTATACTGAATTCCGGTTAGTTAGTCGAGTGGATAAATACGTCGGGTTTCCGCACAGGGGACGCGGGTTCAATTCTCGGCAAGCCAAACCTTCATCACTCTACATTTTAGAGAGACAGTTTGGGTTCTCATTGCCTTGCAAACTCTGGACTGCCATCAATAGGATAAGGTGCTCCCATAGCCGTTGTGCTCACATGATGCATAGATGGGGCCTTAAAGAGTCGGCGATGTGTGAATGCGGTGCGGTGCAGACCACTGAACATGTGGTCAACGAATGCCCGCTCCATTCGTTCCCCACAGAGATTGATGAGGTCCACAGGTCTCGCAGACCTAGATGTCCCCCTCTGAACCCCCACCATACGAAAAATGAAATCACTCTACAAGTGTTATTTTGCCACTGTTATGATGGTTATAGGAGGATTGAAGTTATCAGGTTGTATCGCACAGAGAGGATAGACCGCCAAATAACTCGATATTGGCACACACTCTTGTCTCATTCACATTCATACACATACTCATACATACACTTCTATTATTCTGACTATTGACATGGCCCGACTCAAGTATCTGATTTACTTATCATGCCATATCTTCCTTGGGCATCCCCGACTTCGACCGTTGACATTTGCGACATACATTCTCCTTAAACTCTTTCTTCGTTCATTTGTTCCGTACGCCCAATCCATCTGAGCGTCCCTTTCTTAAACTTAATAATTATGCTCACATCAGCGGCTATCTGTCCTCCATTAATGGAGTTACCTGCGTTTACCCTTCTTGCAATATCTTTAAGTTTCTTATTCACTTGACCGTCATGCCATGTATTCCTTAGGCGTCTCAAACTTCTTCTACCATTCAGTTTTGCGTCATATATTCTCCTTACACTTTTTCTTCGTTCATTCGCTCTACATAATCAAACCATCAGAGCATCTCTTTCTTAATCTTATTCATTACACTTACATCAGCCTTGCATTCTTTGCGGATCTCCACATTTCTCACACGATCGTACAATGACTGACTACACACAGGCCTCAGGAATATCATATCTACCGCATTAGTCTACTTTCATTCTTTCTCTGCCAGTTCCATGCCTCACTGCCATACATCAGGGTAGGTAAAAGCACTCTATTTTGGACTGTAAGCTTCGCTTCTTTGCACAGTTTTTTGTTAGCGCCAACCACGTTCAGTCCTCCATTAATGGAGTTACCTGCATTTACCCTTCTTTCAATATCTCTTTACCTCTAAACAATATATTGTCTGTTTCCTTTCTTTGTGGCTTAGATTAATATTTATAATAATTATTGTCTGTTGCAGAATTCTTGCAATATCGCACACAAAACTTGCCAAAGCAGACAGCTGTAAAAATATAATAAAAATATATCATTCCTTACACAGTTCATTCACATAATACATATTAAATATTGTATCAATGCTAATAATCGTCAAATCAATGTAAGAAAAGATCGCGTACGGTGTGTGATAAAATGAAAAAGCAGAACTCGACTCAACCTGGCGGCCATTTTTTGAAGTAAAACTTCTTTACGCTTGACTTGCGGAGTAAGCTGGTGAATGCGTGACGAGAACGTTACGAGAAGCGAGGCGAACGGTAGTTGAGAGAGAGATATAAGTTAGTGAAGATAGAAAGAGAGAGAGTTACGCTTCGTATATTACTGTAGGGGCAAGAAAGAGGTGCGAGCACATATTTTGTTTCTCTCTTTCTCTCACAGCCAGTTACGTTTCGTATATCTAAGACACAGTGCAGGCCTATTGTCTGTATCACACTGTAGGAGCAAGAGAGAGCAGTGCGTGCGCACAATTTTTTCTCTCTTCCTATCATATAGATGGAGCTAAAGAAGTTTTACTTCAGTCGTGTGGTCTAAAGCACATTCGTTTTTTTGAAGTAAAACTTCTTTACGCACGCTTGACTTGGGGAGTAAGCTGGTGAATGCGTGACGAGAGCGTTATGAAAAGTGTGATCGGGCGAGGCGAACGGAAGTTGAGAGGGAGATATAAGTTTTTTTTAAATGGAGACCCTGAGGAAAAAAATCCCTCAGGACCTATATCTTTGCAGGGAAAGGAAGAAGACGAAGTTCTGGGAAGGAAAAAGGTAATGAAGGGTGGGTAGAAATCTGTGGGTCTATGTGTCTAGGATTGATGGACGTATGAATCTATCCCTCCCACTGCGGTGCAAGGCAATGTGTCGAGAGTCCGGGTGGAGAGTTCAAAAGGTCTCCCTCAAGAGGCCTCTCCCGATCCGGCCCGCCAACAGATTT
The DNA here is from genome assembly GCA_917880885.1 of Limnephilus marmoratus. Lineage (NCBI taxonomy): Eukaryota > Metazoa > Arthropoda > Insecta > Trichoptera > Limnephilidae > Limnephilus > Limnephilus marmoratus. The sequence goes on from OU862935.1 coordinate 3,840,617, forward strand.
AGAGTTAAAACATATATAGGTAGCAACTAACGCATAAAACTTCAAACAGGTTAACATTTTCAAAACCATGTCATATATACAGGGTGTAACAGGACGTCCCGAGGGATTTTTACCAGCGATTCCTGAGCACATTTGGAGTAAAAAATGTAAATGAAATTTTTGTCTCCGGTGACTTTTTTGATGATATTTTTTTTTATTTTTTTATGTTTTTTTTCTTCAAATTCAAACAAAAAAAAGTTCTTCCGCTTGTTATCATTGGTTACTCAGCCGAGTAACCGACCAACCCGTCACCCGCCTCCAACTGTCCAACACCTACCATTTTTTAATGTTTTTGTAGAAAAAATAAATAAAAAAAAAAACATCAAAAATATCACAAAAATTTCATTAACATTTTTTACTCCAAATAATGTCAGGAATCGATGGTTAAAATCCCTCGGGTACCTCCTGTTACATGCTATATATCACATATCTAGAATTACTAGAATTTGGGGATCTATATCGCTACCGGTTGGGCAACGTTGTGAGGCAGGTAAAGGAGGGGGCAGTAGTGGAATCCTGTAATAAAGCCCATTATTTTTATGACTTTATGTCCGTGTTAAATCTAACCCACAGGAAAAACTTTAAGGATTTGTTGGTTTCTATATATACTGGATAGCTCTGACATTATGAAATTTGTATAAAAAAAAATTGCAATAGGTGGCACGCGAGCTGTTTGAAAATTGAATGTATGAAATGCGGGAAAGGGTTTGGCGGGACGGGGGAAGAAGGAGAGGGGAGTGGGGAGAGGGAAGGTGGAGGAGGCGGAGTGGGAACGCTGGAGGAGAAGGGGAGGCGGAAGGGGAACGGGACGAATGGGAAAGGACACGCAGGGAGAAACAATTTCTTTATTAATTGGCATAGCAACGCATGCCGAGAACTCGCTAATATGAAATAATGTGCATTTTGCGTTTTCGGGTCCATTGGCGTTAACTTGTGTTTTGCTTTCATAACATGACTGTGTCCAATTCAAGGTGCTCTGAAACATCTCGCTCGAGAGATTTAGATTTGGTCATAGTGACCTTGGGGTGAATGTGTTTAAAAGGTCTTTTTTATTGTTTTAGAACCAACTATAAAATTTATGCATTTTTTGCCAATTTTATCAATAAAGGAATGCTTGCATAACATCATGTATCATGACAAAAATTTTCACATTTATATATTTATAAACAGAAACAAACAGTATATTAGATACAATAGTGAAAAAAATTACATTTTATAAGTATATTACATGGTGGGTACCTACTATGTGTTTCATTGTAGTGTATTATTTATGGTTTATAAATCTATCAATGAAATGGCTCCACCCTATATCTCTGAACTATGCATTCCGGAAAAAATTGGTCTAAGGCAGTCAACTCTTAGATCAGCGACATCATCTGCAATTGGAAGGTTGAAAGCGCTAGGCTAAGCGAACACTAGGTTTGGTGATCGTGCATTCGCAGTATCCGGCCCTGAAGCTTGGAATAAACTTCCTATGGAATTGAGATGCATAACCAACTCAGCGGAATTTAGATCCAAACTGAAAACTCACTTTTTCCGACACTCATTTTCATAAATTCATCATTCTATTTAAATTTTGCAATTTTTAATAGTTTTTTTTTTCTTCTTCTTTTCCCTTTGTTTGTAGTTAACTCAATCTGTTTAATGTTAAGCGATGAATCACCTTCATGCGGTAAAGATCGACTATTAATTTTATTAATTTAATTAAAATATCTATACCTTCCCGTAAATCCAGTAAAGCCATTAAGATCATTTTTGCACCCGTGTTCTCGAATTGTAATATTATGTAAAAACTTCCTACTTCTTCTGGTGCTAATCTTAATTGTAAATATTTATGTTATTAAGTCACCAGTTTTAGGTCAGAATCTATATGTCTTAGTCATAAGTCATTAGCCACAAATCTTAGATGTAAGTCACTAGTTATAATTGTAAATCTTAGTTGTAAGCCAGTAATATAAGCAGCTATAAGTCTTAGATGTAAGTCACCAGTTGTAATTGTAAATCTTTGTTATAAGCAAGTAATATTAATTATTTTATCTATTTATTTTTACAGCTCCCTTGAGGTGATTTTCCACGAAAACGGCGCTATATAAATTAGCCAATTATTATTAATTATTATTATATATTTATGCAATTACTAGGTGATGTTCGTAGTGGGAAGGTGTGTGTGTATGTGAGAGTATGTGTGTATGTATGTATGTATGTATGCGCATTGAAACATTTTATATTATTAACGTGATGCTCTTTTTAAAATTGTGCATATCATAATTAATCGTTATTTGATAATGCAAAACGCAGATTATGATGATAAAATGTCATGATTAGAGACAAAAAAAAATGTGCGAAAAATGCTAATTTTGCGATATTTTACAAATTTTTTGAAGTGAAACTCGATGAAACGAAATATAGGGACACTAAAAAGAGACAAACACATATGTCTATAGAATTTAGCCTGCGAGAGAATGAAATAGTTTAATCGGTCTCCTATTTCTGCAGTGTTTTGTAGCCTATCGGTCTCCTTTTTGTGTGGTGCTGCGTAGCCTCTCAACTCTTGTCTGCTTTAGTTTTCTGAAAGTTTCACTTCTACCGCGTGTGAATTGCAGCTGCTTTTTTTTACATGGAATAAAATACGCTAAACTACAATCAATTGTGAAAATTCGAGAACTACCAACAACTTTGTCAACAAACCAAATAATTTCAAACTATTTTAAATATGTAGCCGTTCAAATATTTTGACTAGAAACTAAGAAACTCACTGTATGAATCAACTACATCAAACAATGACAGAATTTTCATAATAATTTAGTGTTAAAAATGTAAACATTAAATTTATGATCTTGTTTAGTCTGTAGGTAAATCCCCTATTAATTCTCTAAAAAAACACTGAGGAGATAAACGAAAAGAAGTGTATTACGGGTGTGTCCGTAGTAAGTTCTATTTTTCCTTACTTTTGAAGAAATTATTAAAAAAAATTAAAATATAATTTTTTTTATTTTTTTACATTTGCTCCAAACAGGAGGCCTTGTCATCTTTGGGGATGCTGTGTGGAGGGATTTTTTTTAAGGAAAGGAAGATCTGGGAAGTAAAATGGTATGAGGGGGTGTAGGAATCTGGGATCAGTGTGTCTAGGAATGACGGAAGTTTGAATTTATCCCTCCCACTGCGTTGCAGAACGATGGTTAGAGAGAGTCCTGCTGGAGTGTTAAAAAAATGTACAATAGTCTCACACAACCAGTATCTCCAAATCCGGCACGCCACACAGTAGATGGGCAGAAGTATCCGCCGCCAACACTTAGGCAATCCTCACTCCACGCACAATCCGCATATGTAGCGAACAACTTGGGGTGACAAATGGCAGAGGTGTTGGTTATCAATTCCATTCAGCAATTAATTCATTTTAAAAACATTACAGAATTAAAATTTCAAAGCGTTTTCAAAAGAGCGGAAAATATATAATATTAGATTTTTTTTTTTTTTTTTTACAGTGAATACCGCACAAGAATCTCAACTGCTCCCGTCTGGAGCCAGTGAGACTATGGCATCCCCAATTGGGGTATGTTGTGAGGCTGAAGGTAGTGGGGAGGGGAAGGAGGTGGGGAAGAGGAAGGTTGGGAAGTACCTGGCTATTCAGATCTGGTCACCAAACACGGCTAAAGCCATTTTCAAGCAACGTTTCAATTCTGAATGGTGGTCTTACACCAGGGCGATACTGATAGTATCTTCCACTCTGGAACATGCCGCAAATATATTATATATTATTTTAAATGAATTAATTGTGAAATAACACAAATTAATCAAATAAAATTTATTTGCGCATGCCGGGTTCGAACCCGCGACCTCCGGATTGTGAGTCAAGAGTCTTACCCACTGGACTACGGAGGCGATAAGCAGATTTAAACTAACAGCAACAAAGCTTGCCGTCTAATTTGGGCTTCATTGACGTTAAACAAATCGATATTCAAAGTGATTCTATTTAACAATAAGACAGCTCTCCCGAGACATAAAATTTGGCTAGTTAGTTCTGCAAGTCAGGAGATAAAACAGTCTATGCTGTCGGTGACGGAGATAACCATCGGTAACACAGAAACTGGTTCCCGAATGAATGGTTCCCGGGGCGGCGGTGCTCATAACCCACCTTTCAAATTTCTACAGATAATCAAATTCATAGGCCTATCCTACCTAACTAACTAATAACTAACAAATAACAACTAACATTTCCCCACAGGGGTAGGCCACCAAACCGAACCGCCAAACAACTCGGTCTTCGCGTACACTCTTTGCCTCACTCACATTCATACATCGTCTCATACATACATACTCTTCTATTATTCTGACTTTTGACATGGCCTGACTCAAGTATCTGATTCACTTGATCGTGCCATGTCATTCACATTTGCCTCATATATTTTTCTTACGCTACTTTCTTCGTTCATTCCAAAGATATTGAAATATAAGTAGATGTGCTATCTGCTGTTTTTACTACGTGGGTCTGCGCTTCCGGGTGTCGCCGATATTGTTTACCAATTAACAAATAAACTAAAAGAACAAATAATTAACGAATAAACCAAACGAACGTTAAACTAAATGAACGAATTCTTTCCTTATTCAAAATATATTGTTAACTAATATTAATGCACATTTTCAAAAAATCAACGAAATGAACAAATTCTTTTTGCATGAAAACTACGCTAATTAGCGCGTAGTCCGGCGACAGTTGCGCGGACACCATAGCATATCATTGAATATCTTTGGTTCATTCGCTCTACATGCCCAAACCATCTGAGGGCCTCTTTCTTAATTTTACATCAGCCTTACATTCTTTGCGGATATTCACATTTTTCACAGAATTACCACACTTATGCCTCAAGGATCTCATTTCGACAGCATTCAGTTTACTTTCAATTTGGGAGGCGGGAGTGGGTACCGCCGCCCCGGAAAATTTTATTGGATAACAAACACCTCTACCGTAGGTCACCCCAAGTAGTTCACTACGTTTGGTGATTTAGCACGGGTGCCCGGGTTCATGGGGTGAGGTTTGTCTAGGTCTTGAAGGCGGATGACCAGGACACACTGAACCTCAGTTTCCTGCCCACCCCTTAAGCTCTTTTCCTTCCCAAAACTCTCCTCTCCTTTCTTTCCTTAAAAAGACCCTCCACACTGCACCCCCGAAGATGACATAGGGCCTGAGGGAAATTATTATCCTTAGGGCCTCCTGTGTGGAGCTCATGTAAAGAATCAGGGTAGGTACCAGCACTCCATTGTGTACTGCTAGCTTGGCTTCTTTTGACAGTTTTTTACTAGCGCCAACGGCATTCAGACCTCCATTAATGGAGTTACCTGCATTTAACCTTCTTTTAATATCTCTATCAGCCTTCCCTTCTCTCGTAAACATACTACCCAGATACACAAACTTATCCACCTGCTCTAAGTATTCATCATTCACAAACTATATTGCACTTAAGGCTCTGCAACCGGGCCCGAAAAGAAGAAGATGGAGAGATACGAAATTACGAATGTTAGAGGAGAGCGCTAACATTTACAGCGACAAAATGGATGCGAAAATTGCAAAAATGTTTAATAAAACACGACTCGTTTAAAATAGAGCAAAAATCTCGCGGGCATTATCTTAAACAGCATTTAAAGAAATACTGCGATTTTTTTCATACTATAACTTGTGAAATAACTGAAACAAACGTGTTAATAATAATTTTTGGAGCATACTTTGCGATTTTTTTCTATCGAGGAAATTTTATATAATTTGCGTTTCGGCGCGGGCAAAGTCTAGATATTATCTTCAAGAATAACATATATATTTTTTTAGAGCTTTAAAACTTAGCGTGTTTAAGGGAAATATGTAATAAATCGGTACAAATCCAGTTTGCGGGCCTTAAGTAAGTGATCTTAGGATTCGAAAGGACTTATGTTAATTATTTGTTGGTGATGAGACATCTTCCAAATCGTTACACTTCACATTTCTATTGATTTTACATTCAGTGGGCAAAACCTTAATATTACGTGCAGTTACTTCCGTTTGTTTTAGATTAGCAATGTGCTAATAATGGCTTTAGATATAAAATTTTTACGACATTAGGATTATGAATTATGACTGTTCGACATACATTGTTGTGTCTAGGAAATTAACGGCTGATGCGTGTATTAACCCGATGAGTGCTGCTGTATCACATGTGAGATTTTTACGGCGTAACTCATGTGCGACTGTTGCAAATATGATACAAGAAGTTTCAGACGTTAATCTAATAACATTGATTTGGTGGACATTGGCTGATTATCTATTTTAATGTTATATATTTATATTTTCTGTATTTTGTTAACTCTTGTGCAGTTTTATTTTTGTTTTCCATGTAATTTCTCAAAAAGACATACTTTATAGCAAATAAAAGCCCTCTGGGCGTATAAAACAAAGTATTTAATAAGTCATTGAAAAAGAAGATAACACGAACAATCTAAACGAAAATATGAAAGAGAACAAGACACAGAAAAATAGAAAAAGATAATGGTCACAACTGGGACTTGAACCCAGAATCTCTCGTCTAACCAGGACGTGCGTTTTTAGCAATTCAGCCATTGCCACCTTCCCTCGTTATCCGTTACCCGTTCTGATGTGATGAATGTCATGTGTACATGTGTTGGGCGTGCGTTTGGCATGTTTCCTGATTATGCACCGGTACCGAGGGGATCAATGACTCTAGTTCCTCGGAGCATATTTCATTGAAATACCGGTGGAACAAGATGGCCACCCAACGCCTGTGCTCTAAAGATTGCAATTCATTTGCACTCTGACAGAGTCGAGGGGTTCTTCAGGAATTTTGGAGCTCCAGATCGGAGGTGGATGCCAAATTCAACCGTAGGGTGCAATTGCGATTTGTACAGGGTTAACAGTTGTGTACTATTAAAGTATCTGCGGGTTCTGTACAGCACGCCCAGTTTTTGGTTAAACGTGGTTGGAAAAATAAAGTTGAAAGTAAATACCATGAACCGGTTAGAGGCTTTTGAAATGTGGCTTCACCGGAGAATGCTCAAGGTCCCATGGACCGAAGTGATCACCAACACAGAAATTCTCAGGCGGGCTAGAGCAGATAGAGAACTGCTTACATTAATACAAATCAGGAAAAATTAATATCTGGGTCATATACTTCGAGGGGAGAAGTATCACTTGCCCCATTTTATAATGAAAGGCAAGATAGAGGGTCGCCTAGGGCCTGGTAGGAGACAAATGTCTTGGTTGCGATAAATACGGGAGTGGACCGGCATTAGAAGTGAAGAGGAGCTATTCCGGGTAGTGCAAGACAGAGAGACATTTTTAAGAGTGATCGCCAACGTGGGGGGACCTGATAAGCGCCCACAAAGAAGAAGGAAAAAAAATCTCGTTATACTTGTTTTAAAAGGAGTGAGTTTTGCTTATAAATTAATCAATTAATAATTATTTTAGGCACCATACTTTCATATTGTTTATGCATTAAAACCTTCACTTTCCTCGTCTGGCAAGCAATTTTTGAGGAGTAAGGCGTAATTCGCACGAGACTTTAAAAAACGCCGCGTTAAAACTCGGCGTTGGCGCTTTTATAACGTTCTCGATATGATTGTTCATACGAACGCTTAAAAATCACTCTTGTTTCGTTTCTCGCTTCAGTAAGACGTGGAAATGGTTTTTACAAAATTAATAGCAAAAGCGATTTGTGTTGCTAGAACAAGAAAAAGAAAACAAAAGGCATTCTGGTTCATCCTCTGAATGAACTTAGATACTTAAAAGGGCAGTTTGTGACACTGTACGAAGAATTGAGGCAATACCCCGTTATTTTCGAATTTCAATTACAACATTTGACGAACTGTTGATGATAGTGGGGCCTCGAATAACACTTCAAGATTCCAACATGCGTTTGGCGATACCACCTGTACAACGACAAGCTGTTACACTGAGGTAAATAAAACAATAATTACAAAATTACAAACAAAAATTGTATTTATTAAAAACTTAGGAATTAAATTTAACAATCATCTGGAGATAAGTAAAATTCTTCTGGTGAACTTAAATTGGTCAATGGGCTCTGAACAGTTATTGAACTTGATTCGTGAGTGTTGGATGGATATGGGCAAATATTTGGGTTGAAAGTAGTAAAAAACTTTCTGCGGAGTATGGCCTAGAATTTGGTGCAGTTGAATTAGCGGGGCGATATCGACGATTCTCTAGAATCCTAATTACTTTAGAAGGATGTACAGGATTAACGGATGAAGATTGATGCACCGACGCTGTTTTACCGCTCGTGTGAATAATAGTAAGAAGTTTCATATGATCTATTCCCTTTAACGCCCAACGCCCAGCGCTCAAAATGCAACACTGCTCGATAAAAAAGCGTCGTGTTTTAAAAGCGCTGACGAATGAACATATACCTGGAAATGCATTTGTTCTATTTGAACGCTTATTTAATGGACGTTAAAAAAGCTCCCGTGAGAATGAGGCCTTAGACAATATCCACGTGTGACTAGTAAAATTGTTGTTCAACGTAGATACCAATCCAAATCGTAAAAATGGTTTAGATAGGTACCGACCAAACAGAATCATATTATTACGTTGTTTACATTGTCAAAGCAATTCAAAAGATAATGCTTCAGATTTGTTCAGATATAACCCGATAAGGCCGACATTAACGGCTAATGTTTTGATTAAAGGTGATCTTTTGTTTCTTGAAGGTGTTAACCTCATAATTTTAAACACCTAGACAGAAAAAATGACGAAAAGGATTTAAATTTTAATGTGACAAGAGTCCCAACTTCCAGGAAATTGTGGTACCTATGTTATGAGGCTGAAAGAAGTGGGAAGGGAAATAATATGGAGAAGATGAAGGTTGAGAAGTGCCCAACTATTTAGATCTGGACACTAAACACGACTAAAGCCATTCCAAGCATTCTAAATGGCTTTTTTGATTGGATCTTTTACCAGGGCGATATTGAGAGTATTTATCACTGTTAATATAATTTTCCTCGGTCATTTTTGGGTATGCTGTGTTTTTTTTTTTTTACAGTGAATAACCGCACAAGAGTCCCAACTGCTCCCGTCTGGAGCCAGTGAGACTATGGCATCCCCAATTGGGGTATGTTGTGAGGCTGAAGGTAGTGGGGAGGGGAAGGAGGTGGGGAAGAGGAAGGTTGGGAAGTACCTGGCTATTCAGATCTGGTCACCAAACACGGCTAAAGCCATTTTCAAGCAACGTTTCAATTCTGAATGGTGGTCTTACACCAGGGCGATACTGATAGTATCTTCCACTCTGTGTGGAGGGTAGTTTTAGGAAAGTAGGGAGAGGAAGTTCTGAGAAGGAAAAATGTTTGAGGAGTGGGTAGGAATCTGGAGGGGTCAGTGTGTCCAAGAGTGACGGACGAATCTATCCCTCCCACTGCAGTGCAAGGCCATGTTCCGGGAGAGTACTGCTGGAGATGTCAGAAGGTTTCCCTTCACTAGTCTCTCCCGATCCGGCCTGCTACGCATTTGGTGGACAGACATATGCGACACCAAGATCCGAACAAACCTCACCCACGACTAAAGCCATTCCAAGCATTCTGAATGACGATCTTTTACCAGGGCGATACTGAGAGTATTTATCACTATTTTTTTTAAATTAGCTCCACATTTCTAAGTGTCACATTATCACTAACAATGATAAATGATCTGGAAAACCCGACATACTTAACATAATATGTTTTTGGTCAGTTTGCAACAGTTTGGGCGAGTACTTGCCTAATTTAGACGAAGTTTCTAGCCACGCGGGTACCTGATAAAATTGACAGCCGGCCGTTCATGTACAGGCGCCAGTAGAGGGTGAATTGAGGAGAAGTTTCGATACGTTCGTCAGTTGGTTCCGGGGAGTACATGGTGTGACAGCTGAACTACAAGCCGCCAAAGGTCATGGCCGAAACACACGTGAGCGAAATAATAATTTGTAATGGATCATCACGAGATAGTATAGTTTAACTTTGGTTTAATATATCCTTAGCATTTAATTTTAATCCTTCTAAACATGTACAGTTATCGGTACAGGCGCCCTTCAGGATTAACTAATGATATGCTTCCATTTATTAATACCACATGTTCCGAGATTATAGTTTCACATTAATTTGATATACTTAAGGTAGTCAACCACCCCTGTAGATTTAAAAATCAATTAATCATGCTTTACCCATAATTGTTTGAAATCAAAGAATAAATGTTGCATCTTTGTTACTTGAACATTCCGTCTTTTCTTACACTGATCTACCCACATGTCTACACTTGTTTATTTGAATACGAGATAAATATTTAGAGCATTTGGATGGCGGTGATTAGCAAAGATTGTAGTTAGGTAAAATTATCGTTACAAGTTTTGCTAATTGTATTCATCATCGTGACGTGTAATCTCGGAATAAACGATCAGAGATGGTAGGATTTGATTTACTGTTATTAATTAGAAACCTCGAGAAAAGATAATTAAATACTTGAAGGAAGTACTCGTATATAGGTATACGCTCGTGAATGATTTTGGAAGTATGTTTACGAGCGATAGAAAGGCTGATAGAGATATAGACGGGTGTAATGCAGGAAGAATGATCGCGATTGGCGCTAGTAAAAAAATGTCCAAAGAAGCGAAGCTAGCAATCCACAATGGAGTCCTGATGCACAGTAAATAGGCAGAGAAAGGATGAAAGTAGACTAATGGTGTAAAAGTTAGATCCCCGAGCCGTGTGGTAAAACAATGAATGTGTGTATTAAAATTGTGGAATCCAGAATTAATGAAATGCGGTAAAACCATCACCTGGCGCCAACTACGAAGGGGCGCCGTGAGAAAATAAATATTGTATTAAAATTTAGTATTAAAAGTTATAATATTCCTTGAATCGTTTAAAAATTACCCATAGTCCGAAATAATTATTACGCTCTAGCAACACTTTCCAAAGAAACAGAATGCGCACGCATCAGGTTGGTATCAACGGCTTACGAATTTATAATCAGTTACAGAATTTTTTTACAAATTCCATATATTTAGTTTAAACGTAAAATCTATTTTTCCATATATCTTTTACCGTCTTTTACGACGAATAGGTGCGATCCAAATTCAATAACCAATCACAGCGCGGTATTTTTGTTCGTAAGCCGTTGATACCATACGTCAGTATTTAGTGTTTGTTCGCTCAGCACAGGGGAAATGCAAAGGAACAAATTTGAGGTTATAATCTTATAATCACTGCTTACTGTCTCTCGTCGGGACTGCCTGTTGCTAGTCAGAAGCTGTAGATGCTATTCTTGTGTTGTACATTGCCATGAGAACGTATTTGTATTTGCTTTTTCTAATATTCGCGTAGGGTATATAGGCAGTAAATCTCAAGAATGTCTAATGGACCTAGTTCAGCGAAACCACCCGCATTGTCTCGTAACCTATATTTTAAATCATGGTACGGGCACAAACAAACAATTCGTTGTATTATTTTAAAGCATAACTTGCAAAGAGTTTTTCCTAAAATAATTAAAATAGCACCATAATTTATGTTTACCCAATAGATTCAGAGAGTATAGGGCTCCTGGCGATCCTCTCTTTAAAAAAAACGAGTGTGAGAGCTACCGCCAGGTCACTTAGAAAAGTTACACCATTTATATGTCTTGATTTTATTTGATAAATTAGTGTAAAAAAAAAACAATTACTTAAAAAAAATAAAAAAAATTGGGGTGAACGAATTTTTAATCAAAATAAAAATGTAGGGGGGGGGGGGGTACCTACTGCACAGGGCGCCAGATTTCGTAGATCCGGCCCTGAAAACCATGCATGTGTGCATTAAAATTGTGGAGATCCACAAAGGATGAAATGTGGTGAAACCAAAGATATTCAAATACAGAATAGATATGCTATGGTGTCCGCGCAACTGTCGCCGGACTACGCGCTAATTAGCGTAGTTTTCATACAAAAAGAATTTGTTCATTTCGTTGATTTTTTGAAAATATGCATTAATATTGGTTAACAATATATTTTGAATAAGAAAAGAATTCGTTCATTTTGTTTAACGTTCGTTTGGTTTATTCGTTAATTATTTTTTCTTTTAGTTTATTTGTTAATTGGTAAACAATATCGGCGACACCCGGAAGCGCAGACCCACATAGTAAAAACAGCAGATAGCACATCTATGGGTGAAACCATTAATGTGTGCATGAATTGCGGAGGTCCAGAAAGATTGAAATGTGGTAAAATCATGAATGTGTGTAATAAAATTGTGGAGATCCAGAAAAAATGAAATGTGGTAAACCCTTAGAGTAACAATATATTGTTACTCTAAGGGTAAACCGTGAATGTGAAAATTAAAATTGTGGAGATCCAGAAGGAATGAAATGTGGTGAAACCGTGAATTGCGGAGATCCAGATAGATTAAAATGTGGTAAAATCATAAATGTTGTATTAGAATTGTGAAGATCCATAAATAATGAAATGTGGTGAAACCATCTATGAATTGTGAAGATCCAGAAAGAATGAAATGCGGTAAAATCATGAATGTGTGTACTAAAATTGTGGAGATCCAGAAATAATGAAATGTGGTAAAACCATGAATGTGTGTTTTAAAATTGTGGAGATCCCGAAAGAATGGAATGTGGTGAAACCATGAATGTATGTATGAATTGTGGAGGTCCAGAAAGACCGAAATGTGGTGAAACCATGAATGTGTGTAGGAATTGCGGAGATCCAGAAAGATTGAAATGTAGTAAAATCATGAATGTGTGTATTAAAATTGTGGAGATCCAGAAAGAATGAAATGTGGTAAAACCATGAATGTGAAAATTAAAATTGTGGAGATCCAGAAAGAATAAAATATGATAAAACCATGAATGTGTGTAATAAAATTGTGGAGATCCAGAAAGAATGAAATATGGTAAAACTATGAATGTATACATGATATCATATTTACGTAGCGTCGCTGATTATTAAACTTCGATTACTTAGTTTAAATTGACGACTAGAAAATTCTTACATAATATTTATCTGACTACTTCTTAATTAAATTAATTAACAATCGTTGACGAATGTTATTGTAAAAAGAACCGGATTTACGGAAATTTTTTATAAGAAATGTCAAAAAGGTTTATAGGATTTACTTTAAAATCAATCATTACAACTGATATTACCTTATATTGAACATCTGTCGTAAATACTCTCAGTATCGTCTCAGATAGAGACCATTATTTTTCCTTGTTTATTAAGTAGGTATAAGAATCAAAGATAGCACGGCACACTTTTTTCATATTTTTGCTTTGTTCACACGTAAGTTATCAGTTGGAACATTGTTGAACGAAGCTCGATAACGACGGGAGATCACAATGCAGTCACAAGCGCACCGATTGGACGGGCTCGCACGCGCACGTGTGACGTCGACAGTCACGTGGCTCCCCAAAAAAAATACATATTCATACGGACCGTTTACGCTACCATGATGGCACAAATAAAGGGGTGTTCAGACATCTAATATAACCGCTAGCAGGTATCTGTTGAACCGCGAGCGCTTATGTTTCGTGCCGTTCACACGGCGCAGAATAAATATTTCTTCCTATGGTAGGAGAGGGGGTCAGTTGAATTAGCGAGCGGCCACGGAGTGCGCATTTTTCGTACTGAATCTATCAACTTGACATCTGTCATCCACCGGTCTTGGCAGCTCCGTAATTAAAATGACCCCCTCTCCTGTTTTTGTCGGAGTGGGGGGCGCTTAACTGTTGGCATATCGCCTAAGGAGCGGTTACGGCGTAAGATGTGCATTGTCTATGGTTGATGTGCGCATAAAGCGCTCAGGTGTGAACGGTCTGAAGGGATTGTATGGAGAGCGATATGTGGCGTGCTATGATTTTTTATATTTATATGCTCAATGTGAACGAGCTCTAAAGTATAAAACGTACGTTCTTTATCCTAATAATGCTGCAGCTCTTTCTTACACATTTAATCTTTACAAAATACATGCGAATGTTTCCTCCAAAGTACTACTTTTTTGAGACGGGAATTGGGTTTCATTTTCTTTATACATGTAAGGGAGATGTATAATAATGATTGTACGTTTCCTTTGGGGGGGTGCAGACATACGTTCACAGTTTGTCTCATTTTCGACTGTTGTTATTTAGTGTGTGAGAAAGACCTGCAGCAATACATGCTTAAGAACAAAAGCATTGACAAAATGACGATTTTGAATTTTTGAAATTCACTCACACTACAATATTATCCTTGTAACTACGCTACGAGTACATTCCACACCAGAAGTTTTGGTAGACGTCTACGGTGACGTCACGGTGTGGTGTGTGAAAAGATGTAAGAAAATTATTACTTTTTAACTTTGGAGGAAACAGACGTACGTACATTGTGTATCTCATCTTTTGAAAGAGCTGCAGCATTATTGTGATAAGGAACGTTTGTTCATTGCCTTTTTTTATACCGTAATCGTGAATCGTCACGATAATTACAACAGCGTTAATTGCTTTCAGTTCATTTTCCAATTTAATTACTTTATCACTGTAACCAAGCGCTATCTTTGCTGCACTTCGAAGTCAATAAATAATGTAATCATTATTAATAATTCTACTATCTGTATCGTCCTTGTCTTAATCGAACTTCAATCAAAGGCTATTAAATTTAATCCGAACGACACGACCGACACGATCGTGTATCACTTTCTTCAAATACCTCGATATGTGTTATCATTAATTTGTCAACTAACTTCGCTCAGGGAGTTGATATGAGATTGAACTGACGTTCGATCCCACGACGGATCTTGCTTTGTATACCCCTACCAATGGGTGGTAGGGGCATATAAAGGAGGAAGTCTTCGGTGGCTGAGTCATGTGGAGAGAATGAACGAGCATCAAGCACCAAAGTTCCTGCTGAACTCAAGACCAATAGGGCGAAGGAGCCTGGGAAGACCAAAGTTAAGATGGAGCGCTAACGTCCACAAAGATGTATCTACCTTGTTGCTTCTAAACTGGAGAGAGCTGGCACAAAACCGAGATGAGTGGAGGAAGACTCTTGAGGAGGCCAAGACCCACCAGGGGTTGTAGAGCCAAGAGTGATGATGATGATGACAAATGGGTGGTAGTCCCACCCATACAAAAAAAGCTTCGAATGGTCCACAATGTTTCAGAGCCTTCCACAATATTTGAGAGTGTTCAGGAATGTTTTACAATGATCTGGGATATTTCGGGATGTTTCCGAACGTTCCAGACTATTCCCGAACATTCCGCAATATTACAGAATGTTCTGGACTGTTCTAGAAATTTCTAGAGGCCGAAACTTACAGCCCTTACATCTTCAAAAGTACGCCCTTTAGGCAAAGATGGGAACCTTATTCATGGATGGGGGATAGAGGGCTACTACTCCATATAACTCCCTTGATCGTACCAGGATTCATTTCTGAGTTTTAGCGGCACGAAAATTGTATACGTTCTTTAATAATATATATTGATTCTTAATTATATAAGTACATCGATCGTCCAGTTGGTTAATCAGATATCTCCTAAATACTACATTTTGAGGTTTTTTGAAGTAAAGACTTCTTTAGCACCGTTGTGATTTAAAACTCGATAAATCTAAAAATAGCGACAAACACATACATCTACAGGATTTAGTCAGTGAGAGAATGAGATAGAATAATCGGTCTCCTCTATGTGTGGTGCTTCATATTTGCTTCCCTCCATTACTGTTGATATTACATTTGTGAGAAGATTATTGGCAAAAGTAGTGTTAATATTTATTTTGAAAAACTGGAGTACTTTTATGAAATGAGCTTTAAAAGCAAAGTTCTTATTTGCTTACATTTTTACTCAATTAGTTGTTTACAATGTCACGGGTTGTGCAGGTGAAGGTGAAAGGTTTAAGGAGTGGGTAGGAATCTGGGGTTCAGTGTGTCCTGGTCATCCGCCTCCAAGACCTAGACAAACCTCACCCCATGAAACCGGGCACCTATTCTAAATCACCAAACGTAGCGAACCACTTGGGGTGACCTATGGCAGGGGTATTGGTTATCCAATAAAGGTTCCCGGGGCGGCGGTACCCATTCCCGCCTCCTGAATTTAATTTAATTTTAATTAAAGTGCGAACGACACAAAAACATGTGAAAAGTGTGCCGCGCTATCTTCCATTATCATAATTAATAAGGAAAAATGGTGGTCTTTATCTATGGCGATACTGAGAGTATATACGACAGATGTTCAATATGAGGTAATATCGATTGTAATGATTGATTATAAAGAAAATCCTATAAACCTTTTTTGACATTTCTTATAAAATTTTCCATAAGTCCGCTTCTTTTTACATTTACACCATTCGTCACTGACTGCTAATTAAAAATAATTTTAATAATTAAGAAGTTAAACGTCACATAAATTTTATATAAGGTTGATCTAGTCATCGATTTAAAGAAATCAAATTTAAATAATCAGTGGTGTAAACATAATACCTCCAGGCCCCAGGGCAATTTTAAACAGTCCCTTTTCCCCCAAAACCGGCACCATCTAGTAGGTTTTGGCACCACCTACGCAACTGTTCGGCACCACTGATATGTCCCATGTACTCTAGTGCCCTACTTATACCTGGTGAGACAATTATATTATTGTTACAATAACAATTCACTGCAGTATTATTAGTTTTTTTTAAAGTAAAACTTCTTTACGCACGCTTGACTTGGGGAGTAAGCTGGCGAATGCTTGACGAGAGCGTTACGAAAAGCGAGGCGAACGGTAGTTGAGAGGGAGATATAAGATAGTTTAGATAGAAAGAGAGAGAGAGTTACGCTTCGTATATTACTGTAGGGGCAAGAGAGAGGTGCGAGCACACATTTTATTTCTCTCTTTCTCTCATAGCCAGTTACGTTACACAGTGCAGGCCTGTTGTCTGTATCACACTGTAGGAGCAAGAGAGAGCAGTGCGCGCGCACATTTTCTTTCTCTCTTCCTATCATATAGATGGAACTAAAGAAGTTTAACTTCATTTGTGTAGTCTGAAGCACACTCGTTTTTTTTTAAAATAGACAATTCACCCTAAAGAGAGTAAGTAGGTACTTTGTGTCGATAAAGTTAAGAAAGATAGTTATAATTTTGAGGATAATCTATGGGAACAGGACAAATCAAATATTGAAGTCATTATTATTTATTATTATTTTAAACATGAATCCATTAGTCAAAACATTGCCGAAAAATAATACACCTATGTAATTTAACAAACACAAATAATATAATAACTCTAAATCACCATAATGATAAATTAAATGAAGACAATTAAATATTAACGAAACTCAATCGAAATTCTGGAGACAGAAAAATCAGAAAAAGATATTGGCTCCACTGGGACTCGAAACCAGAACCCTTTGCTTACACGGCAAGTGCTCTACCAACTGAGCTACGGAACCTACATATATCCAATTCGGTCACTTTTAACTGTATCATACTTCGACTAAGAATTGCCATGTAAGCAAAGGGTCCTGGGTTCGAGTCCCAGTGGAGCCAATATCTTTTTCTGATTTTTCTGTCTTCAGAATTTCGATTGAGTTTCACTTATATTGTCTTTATTTAATTAAATATTATAATTTGAGATTTTACTCATAAAGTTAAAAATAAAAATCACTATAATAACTCTTTTTTAGTTGCTTTCTCTTTAGTACTTACATTGATTTCAAATATTTTTAAATTACATACTTTTTATATTCCTTCATATTCTTTTTATTTTCTGTTATCTCTTTCATACTCTTTTTATATTATTTTATACTCATTTTTATTATTTTTTACCTATTACTATCTTATTTTATATTCTTTGATATTAATTTATAATCTTTCATATTCCCTTATATTATTGCTTATTTAAAATGTTACTGCACTATATGTAAAATCGACCACCATGTGGGCGAATCGACGGGCATGTGTTTAGCACAGTGGTCGAAAAATCCACAAATTATGAAACCATCAAGACAATGATAAAAGAAAAATTAAAAATTGGTATGGGAGATAGACCATGAACCAACATCCTTAGGAAAATAATTTCCCTCAGGGTCTACTTCATCTTTTGGGTTCCTGTGTAGACTGTAAGTTCTGGGAAGGAAAAACGGTAGAAGGTTAGGTTATCTGAATCCATTCCCTAGGTAATGGGCGAGAGTCCGATTGGAGAGGTCCAAGAGTCTTCATCAACCGGTCTCTCCCGATCCGGCCTGCCATGCAATGGATAGAAGCATCCGCTGCCAAAAGTACAAACCTCGCGCACATTAAAAAAAGTGACTTAAATACTTAAAAGATGAAAATTCATTTACATTCATAATGCCTTGGCGAGTCATTCATAAAAACGACTTTAGCACTATTACCTATCATTGAACTACATTGGAGGGGACCCCACCACATTCCCAACGGCGTTATAAGAAAACATATGGTTTCCTCCTTCACCGCACACGTCAAGACTCTACTTTTTTTTGAACGACTCTAGACCCCCCAATGAATTGAACTAGAGATAAATAAATTTTAATTTCTTCTCGCGGGCCCCTTCAAGTTCAGGATCCTGGCGCCTTCCCATTCTGCCCGGCCGTTTGCTACGCCAGTGTGAATCAATAATTAAATAGATTACAAGATTACTAGACAATTAATTATTTATCTAACATTAATTTTAATTTTTTACATTTAATTTATCGTCTGCTTAAAACCAATTTAAGTGGGGACATTAACTTCCGTATTAATGCCTTGGATACAGCAGATATATCTTTCAAATTCAACAGGTTTATTTGAGAACACTGCACAAGAGTTCCAACTGCCGTAGCGAGGTGTGTTGCGAATGGAGTGAATTTAAATTTTTAAATAATAATAATTTGAAACAGTGATTTGACTATTTGGATTCGTTGCCGAGGAACTTTACCTCTCAACTCCCGTTTTAAAATGCAATTTAACCCTTTTTTATAAAGTAACTGTATGAAGGGCAGGGAGATCGCTGTTATTTCCGCCTACAAAACCAAATAAAATCCAGACTGCTGTCCAGAAACACCAAGATATTAGTGTACAAAACACTTATCAGACCAGTACTCACATACGCAGCTGAGACTTGGGTACTAACTAAGAGGAATGAGCGAGCACTGGACGTTTTTGAAAGAAAAAATTTGAGGCGTATCTTCGGACTGGTTTGAGAAAATGGATTTTGGCGCAGACGTTATAACAGCGAATTATATACTCTGTTTAAGGATCTAAACGTCACAAAATTTATAAAACTGGGAAGATTTCGGTGGCTGGGTCATGTGGAGAGAATGACCGAGCATCAAGCACCAAAGTCCCTACTGAACTCAAGACCGATAGGGCGAAGGAGCCTGGGAAGACCAAGATTAAGAAGGAGCGACAACGTCCTCAAAGATATATCTACATTGGAGCTTCTAAACTGGAGAGAGTTGGCACAAAACCGAGATGAGTGGAGGAAGACTCTTGAGGAGGCCAAGACCCCCCAGGGGTTGAAGAGCCAAGAGTGGTGATGATGTTGATGAAGGACAAGGTCAAAATCGCTTGCGCCAATATCAATCTAGGACCTAGGCACTATTTGATCATTGTAGCTACTCTAAATTATTTTTAAAGAATTTTCTACGAAATTTGAGGGAGGATTTTGGCAGCTGTCAAAGTTACGTTTACGTTTACAAATGAGAATAAAGGTCTTTATTTCTTTGAAAACTCCTTTGAATTGTGTTTTTTCAGGTTTGTGTAGAAACAATAAAATCAGTATATATTAGTATGAATATATTTTGACAATTATTTCCAAAATGTGATTTCTCTTTAGTTTGGCAAAATTCTGGCAAAACTTCTTACGATATTATCATGTAATATGCTAGAATAATGAGATGTATTATCTGTTAACAGAAAACAATAAAAAAATTAGAGTGTGTAATTCACACGCGACAGAAGTGAAATCAGAAAGTTGCTAGATGTCGCTTTCTTTTGCCTGTTTATTTTAAAGTGGTTTGAGGATTGCATATTGATTTACAAAAACAAAAATGTTTATTTTTTTTTTGGATTTCGTAGGATTCGAACCTCCGTCCGCTGGATTTCTCTGGCCGCTGAGGTTATACCAAGCATTCGAGATGTGGATCGACAGAAAAATACTTAAAATAAGCTGGACGGACAGGGTTACGAATGAAGATGTTATGGTTCGGATGAATAAAGAAAAGGAAGTAATTAAAACTATAAAAATCCGAAAACTTCAATATCTTGGACATATGATGAGACAGCAAGAGAAGTATGAGATCCTGCATCTCATAATGCAGGGAAAGATTGCCGGAAGACGCGGCCCTGGAAGAAGGAGAACCTCATGGCTGAAAAACTTGAGACAGTGGTTTGGCCAGTCTACCGTGGAGATGTTCCGGGCCGCAGTAAACAAAGTCCGCATAGCCAACGTCCGTTGAACGGACAGGGCACAAGAAGAAGAAAAGCTATGGGACGCGCTCGACGAGGCGCGAACTTACGCATTATATTCCGACGACCCGTAAAAAAACAAAACAGTTTGATGCTTCGCAGGTGCCGTAGTGCGTCATTTCCCTTTCATCCGAATTACAAATCATTCTAACGGGGCTAAGGAAGTTTCACTTCAAAAAACAATCGCTTTGTTTTATATCGATATTCGACCAGAACTGATCAAGGTAATTTTCGCGCGGTTTTTCAAAATACCATCCCAAGTTCAACAGGTTAATAGTCAAATAAATCGACCGTAAGGACTTAAATCTATTGTTTGTTATTATTAATAAAAATATTATAAATAATGGATATTTTAACCTTGTATCTGATCAGAGCCGGCAATGAAATTCCTTGTGTTAATATGAAAGACACAATAAAATACAGTTTATTAGAAAAAAAAAGTGAAATCACTTCGTCACATTGACCGGGTTTGTAGTACAAAGCGTTCACATTGAAAATAATGACAATACCAAAGTGGTATATACTGTCGACTCCAGATACTAATATCTACAGCCTGTATGTCGGTCGAATATCTACAGCTCATATGTTGAACTAATATCTACGAACTTCAGAGTGTTGACTAATATCTACAGAGCGTAGGTTGAACTAATATCAACAGAGCGTAGGTTGGACTAATCAGCTAAATGTGTCCAATAGTCCGATATTAGGGATTTTTACATACATACTTACATAAATTAAGTTTTTTAAACTGCATACGCAATATTACGTTATTCCAATATGCTACACATAATTGCAAATCCAACCTCTGCCAGTGCTGTAGATATTCGTCAACACTTTGGTTCTCATAGATATTAATCAACAGTTTGAGCTGTAGATATTCGTCAACACTTTGATTCTCATAGATATTAGTTCGATTTTTTCAGTTTTTGGAATTCCTGTCGATTTTAGTAGACGCCTCCTATACTGTCAGCATCGCCCTGGTGAAAGTTTTCCATATTCAGAATGTTAGAAACGTTGCTTGAAATGGCTTTAGACGTTTTCGATGACCAGATGAGCCGTGAGCCACGCCATTCCGCATTTCTACCCTTTTATAACATTTTTTTTTTACATTAACTCCACACAGGAGGCCTTGAGGAAAATAATTTTCCTCAGGGCCTATGTCATCTGGGATGCTGTGTGGAGGGTCTTTTTGAGGAGAGGAAGGAATGAACATTGGTCTTGAAGAGACTCATGTTGTAGAAAGGAGGAAACACAGAGGCCGGCAAATCATTCCACAGCCCAGCTGTTGAACATAAGAACGAGTCAAAGAAACGACCCGTTCTCATGTGACAAATGTCAACCGTGCACAAATGTTGGGCAAGCGTTTGGCGTGTTTCCCGACTATGCACCGGTGCCGAAGGGATCAATGATGCTAGTTCCTCGGAGCATCTTCCATTGTAATACCGGTAGAACAAGGATATCATTCTCACCCGACGCCTGTGCTCTAAAGATTGCAATCCGTCTTTTAAGATGGAAGAATCTATCAAACGGACCGCCCATTTCTGCACAGAGTCGAGGGTATTTTTCAGGTATTTTGGAGCTCCATACCAGAGGTGGCTACCAAATTCAACCGTGGGGCGCACTTGTGATTTGTACAGGGTTAGCAGTTGTGTACTATTAAAGTATCTGCGGGCCCTGTACAGCACGCCCAGTTTCTGGGAGGCTAACTTTACTCTTGCTTCGTTGGAGCCCCTTTCTCATGAACACGAGTTTTTAAGTTTCTAAAAAAATATATGCTATTTTTGAAGATAATATCCATACATTTACCACGTCGAAATGCTAATTATATGAAATTCCCTTTATAGAAAAAAATCGCAAAGCATGCTACGAAAATTATTATAAATACGTTTTTTGTTCATCATTCCTGCTAAATCACCAATTATAGGGAACAACTTGGGTTGACCTATGGCAGTGGCGTTGGTTATCCAATAAATGGTTTCCGAGGCGGTGGTACCCATACCCGCCTCCCAAAACGACAATTTTTAGGGAGGGCCCTTTGCCGGAAGATAGTTTATTATTCGTTTGTTTATTTTTATGGTGTTCATTCTAACAATCAAACGAAACTAGCAAATAATATGTTTTTTAAACAACCTGATAAGAGCTATCAATTTTGATCATAGGATAAAGAAGAACACTAGAAATGCAAAATGGGCGTTTTTCGTCATCCAAAAGTCTGGTCAATCAGGCCTTAAATTTACAATACAAAATTGTATTTCATCATCATTAAGACAATCAAATGGGATGACTATATATTTATTTTTATTTTTTTTTCAGGTTCTCCATAAAACAGTTATACACCAAATTATTACGGAGAAGATTACAAAATTTAAAAGAAGAAAATAAAAAAAAGTCCAAGGGGGCAGTTTCACTATGTTGTGACGTATGTCAAAAGATAGTTACTGAACATTGAAGATGATAACAATGCATAATCGTTAAGACGCCGCTACCCGAATTTCTATCGATTTCTTGCAAACCTCCCTTGAACATTTGAAGTTTTTAAGCTCTTAAAAAAACATATGTTATTTTTTAAGATAATATCTAGACATTCGTCGTGCCGAAACGCAAATTATATAAAATACCCACGATAGAAAAAAATCGCAAAGTATTCTCCAAAAATTATTATGAATACGTTTGTTTCAGTTATTTTACAAGTTGAAATAAAATAATTCACAGTGTTTCTTTGACTGCTGTTTAATATAACACTCGCGAGATTTTTGCTCTATTTTAAACGAGTCGTGTTTTATTAAACATTTTCACAACTTTCGCATCGAATTTGTCGCTCTAAAGTCTAAATGTTAGCGCGCTCCTCTAACATTCGTAATTGCATATCTCTCCATCTTCTTCTTTTTGTGCGCGGTTGCGGGGCCTTAAGCAGTTGAATTGCTCTGTTTAATGGCGCATTCTGAAAGGAAGAAGTTCTCGCTTTCGGAGCATAAAAAAGTGCGTGGGATCTCCCACGCGTATACGCGTTAGGGATATATAGGTTAATCTCCTTCAACACAGGTGGACTCAGTATAGTACCGGAGATTAACTTAAAAAGATGTTTCCCCAAAAATAACATATATTTTTTGAAGGGCATAAAAACTTCAAATGTTTAAGGGAGATACATGTGAAAGAAATCGGTAGGAATTCGGGTACAGGCACATTTAATGATTTTTGGAGGGTCCTAACTCCATTAAGAAGTAACTAATATAAAAATTTAAAGACAAGTGGTTGATATCTACATTATATTAAAACATATTTTCACTAGAGTCAAGATCCAGAGTAGAAATTGTGGGAAACGTTTGTACGCCCAAAACGCCGCTCGGTTTCCGTCAGTGACAAACATTTTTCCATAAAAATCAACCTGGAAGACATTTCTAGTGTGTTACGTACATTCAGTGGTTCTGGTTGTTGTGGCGAAGATTGATTTTATTACCGTTTGAAACAGTTTATTACTAGGTAACAATAAAACACTATTTAATGTTATCCTAGAGTCAATAATAACAACGGTTTTATCTGTGATAACGGCTAAACTATATTATAAGGAAATCATTCGTATTTTTTATTACCTTTTAAAAGCACGAACTTAACCTTGATTAACCCTTGATGTGCCAGGGATAAAATGACAATCACCCGCCTTACAACAGCCGACACTATTTTCGTAATAACTTAATCGCTTTTTGCAAAATGATGTTTTTCTAAACTGTTTCATCTTACCAGATCCTAATCTATCTATCTATCTATCTATATAAATAAAAATGAATCGCCGAAATGTATGTACGCGCATAACTTTCTAACAACTGCACCAAATTGGATAATTCTTTTTTTTGTGTGTTCGTTATTGTCAGGACAAGGTTTGTAAAAAACTTCTGGTGAGCTCTGGCATTATGAAATTTGTATAAAAAAAATCTATTGGTGGCACGCGAGCTGTTTGAAAACTGAATGTATGGAAAGCGGGAGGGAGGGAGCGATGGGGGAGGGGAACCTAGGAGGGGGGAGGGGGACTTGGGAGGGGGGAAGGGAATTCGGGACGGGGGGTTCGTGGGACGGGGGAAGGGGGGGGGAGTGGAGTGGGGAGAGGGAAGGTGGAGGTGACGGAGTGAGAACGCGAGAGGGGATGGGAACGCAGGAGAAGAAGGGGAGGCGGAAGGGGAACGGGAACGGGACGAATGGGAAAGGACACGCAAGGAGAAACAATTTATTTATTAAATGGCATAGCAACGCATGCCGGGTACCAGCTAGTTTATCATAATATCAGTCTATGATCTGTGCAAACATTGTTTGAGTTGTCTATGCTCCAGAGAGAATAGCCAGGTACTTCCCCACCTTCCTCTTGCCATCTCGTTCCCCTCCCCACTACCTTCAGCCTCACAACATACCCCAATTCGGGATGCCATAGTCTCACTGGCTCCAGACGGGCGCAGCCTAGACTCCTGTGAGGTATTCATATAAAAAAATGCTATAGTTTATGCGTTATTCACATTAAGACGCCGTATCCCCGCTCAAAAAGAAGAAGATGGAGAGATATGTAATTACGAATGTTGGAGAGAGCGCGCTAATATTTAAAACGATAAAATTGAAGCGAAAATTGTGAAAATGTTTAACAAAACGAAGCAAAATAGAGCAAAAATCTCGAGGGGAACATCTAAAATAGCATTTTTTGAAACACGGTGATTTTTTTCGTACATATAACTTCTAAAATAAGTGAAATGAACGTGTTTATAATAATTTTTGGAGCATACTTTGCAATTTTTTTTTATCGAGGGAATTTCATATAATTTCGTTTCGGCGTGGAGCGCGTCTAGATATTATCTTAAAAAATAACATGTATTTTTTTTAGAGCTTAAAAACTTCAAATGTTTAAGGGAGATATGTAATAAATCGGTAGAAATTCAGGTAGCGGCGGTTAAACAAAAAAATCAGAATGTGCAATTCACACGTGGTAGAAGTGAAAGGGAATGACCGAGGGGACAAACGCTAGGGGACGCCCACGCCGAGAGTACCTGGAGGACCTACTCATCATCATATATGCAGACTTCAAAAGAGCCGCACAAGACAGGGAAGAGTGGAAGAAACGAATAGATGAAATTGCTGCAAACCAATCCCAGGATTGAAACCAGAGAGAGAGAGAAATGAAACCTTCAGAAAACTAAAGTAGTCAAGAGTAGGGAGGCTACGAAGCATCGCACAAAGAAGAGATCGGTGAATCTATATCATTCTCTCGCAGGCTAAATTCTATAGATGCATGTGTTTGTCTCTATTTAGTGTCACTTTTTCGTTTCTTCGAGTTTCAATTGATTGACAAATGATTCAAATGGTTGAGAACGATTCTAACAGTATGTTTGTTGTTAAATCCTTCCTCTTCCTGCCTAATAAATTTTAACGACGGTTACTCTTTGACATTGTAAGCGTTACGTGTTCCGTAACACGTACATGGCATGAGGTAACATTGTGTGACACGAAGAAACATTACCATTAAAACTACATAATATCGTAATTGTCTATCTGCTTTGACAGTGGCTATAACAATTTATTAATGGGACCTTCGCGCTCTAAAAACTTTAAAATTTAATGGGTTCATATATTTAACAGTGTTATTGACCTATCGGGGGAATACAGAATAATAGTAAAGATTTTATAAGACGGAGACCACCAGAACACACAGTGAAACAGGCAATGTTCATGGAGCTTCGTCGACAGTCATTCAGAGGAAGACCAAAGAACTCCTGGATGACTTATCATCATCATCTGTGGCTCTACAACCCAGGTCGGGTCTTGGCCTCCAGCAGAGCCTGCCTCCATGACTGTCGGTGTTGTGCTGCGTTGCGCCAGTTTCGGATGCCGATGGTGCTTGCATCCTTCACCACTCCATCCAGCCATCGAAGCTTTGGTCTTCCAACTCTTCTCCGACCCCCAGGTGCACCATCCATAATTCGCTTTGGAATATCTCCTTCGCTCATTCTCTGGATATGTCCAGCCCACCTGAGTCTTCCAGTTTTGATTTATTGATGACTCAATGCTCCAAAATATCACAGAGAAACGGCCTGGATGAAAGCGATACTCAGAACCCAAGAAGTCATAGCTTGAGAACGAAAAGAGCAGACCCAACAGCCTACCCAGGCAATGAGTTGGGACAGTTCAAGGAATAAAAATAATAAGCAAAAAAAATATTTTTTTTTTTAATATTAACTCCACACAGAAAGTCCTGAGACAAATAATTTCCTTCAGGGCTTATGTCATCTGGGATGCTGTGTGGAGGGTCTTTTTGAGGAGGGGAAGGAATGAACATTGGTCTTGAAGAGACCCATGTTGTAGGAAGGGAGAAACACAGAGGCCGGTCCTTCAGGGCTTATGTCATCTGGGATGCTGTGTGGAGGGTCTTTTTGAGGAGGGGAAAGAATGAACATTGGTCTTGAAGAGACCCATGTTGTAGGAAGGGAGAAACACAGAGGCCGGTCCTTCAGGGCTTATGTCATCTGGGATGCTGTGTGGAGGGTCTTTTGAGGAGGGGAAAGAATGAACATTGGTCTTGAAGAGACCAATGTTCATTCTGACCAATGTTCATTCTGACCAATGTTCATGAATGGAAAGAAAGAATGGAGGAGGGGAAAGAATGAACATTGGTCTTGAAGAGACCCATGTTGTAGGAAGGGAGAAACACAGAGGCCGGTCCTTCAGGGCTTATGTCATCTGGGATGCTGTGTGGAGGGTCTTTTTGAGGAGGGGAAAGAATGAACATTGGTCTTGAAGAGACCCATGTTGTAGGAAGGGAGAAACACAGAGGCCGGAGAATCATTCCACAGCCGAGCTGTTGAACACAAGAACGAGTCGAAGAAACGACCCGTTGTCATGTGACAAATTTCAACCGTGTACAAATGTTGAGCACGTGTTTGGTGTGTTTCGCGACTATGCACCGGCATTATACTGGCATTATACCTAGCTGTCTCATTCAAAATTTAGGCATATTAGATTTGTCAAAGAATTTATACATAAAAATGCAAAAATCGACCACTTTAAATATATGTAGGATTACAAAAGATTTTTTAAATATTTATATTGAAGGATCAGTAGGATTTTTAGGTCCAATTAGGAGTTCCATCGAGCCGAACCCTCTGATATGAAAATATCTGGAGTCGGTGAATTATTTTCCCATTTGGTCTCTTTGACATGTTGTTCTTGTATTATTTTGTATTTATTATACTTATATGGTGCAAGTGCATAACGTGGATTAACTAGGTGATCATTTGTGGAAAAGTGCGTGAAAGGGTTAAGTTTTTCCTGCGGGAACGATTTAACCCGGACATAAAATCTGAAGCGTAAAAACAAGAAGAAAAGGTATTATCTAACGTAGCGAACCACTTGGGGTGACCTATGGCAGAGGTGTTGGTTATCCTATAAAGGTTCCCGGGGCGGCGGTATAAATTCCCGCCTCCCACATTGGCAATCCTAAACCATTCATCTGATTGAAATGAAACTTTGATGATTAGTTATGCGCATGCATGCGAAGGTTTCTATATATAATGGTGAGCTCTGGCGTTATGAAATTATTTCCTATAACATTCATCCGATTGGAATGAAACTTTTGAGGTAACTATTGAGCTCTGGCGTTATGAAATTAATATAAAAAAAACGAGTGTGCAATTCATACGCCGTAGAAGTGAAATCTACTGAAAACTAAAGTAGACAAGAGCGGGGAGGATACGAAGCACCGTACAAAGAGGAGATCGATTATACTATCTCATTCACTGGCAAGCTAAATCCTGTAGATGAATGCGATTGTCTGTTTATAGTATAGCTATTATTCGTTTCATTCAGTTTCAAATTTTCAAATCACAAAGGTGCTAAAAAAGTTTTCACTTCAAAAATTATATGAGGTGGGGCGCCAGTTGTTTGAAAAATGTGTGTATTTCATATAGTTTAGAGGCAGGGGGGAAGTCGGGAGGGGGAGGGAAAGCCGAGAGGGGGAGAAGGGCACAAATGGGTGGATGTTCGTGGGAGTGCGGACGAGAGACGAGGAAGGCAGAAAACGGGGTTTCTTTCTTTACGTGGGATTACAACGCACGCCGGGGACTCGCTAGTTAGAAATAAAATAGTGGTATTGCAAACTTTTGGCAGCATTTACCATTCTGCATCCAGCAGGGTTGTCAATAATTGGCAACTCGGACAGGCGAGGGCATAAGAAAAAGACAAATTAGCATTCAATAAGTTATGTAACATTATTTAATCTGTTAAAGAGCCAACAAATTACAATAGACAAGAAGCGATCCATTCAAAACGTACTTTTAGAATTTTATAATAAATTTAAATATCTAACGAGCGTTCAAATAGGGAATTCCCCGTAGCGGTCTTTTCCCGCCAAATCATTACAAATTCAGTTCGCATCAATTCGTGACAAAAATAAACATTAATTGATTTATTCCTAAGCTAGGACAACTAAAGGCAGCTTTGAATTAATTATTTAAAGATATAAGGAAGATCAAATTAAATGATTATATTTGCATTAATTTTTATCCTTCTCATCAACTTAGTTTCCGTGGTTGAGGGGTAAAGCTCTCGACTATGAATCCAGAGGTCGGGGGTTTGTCACATGACAGCTTATCTGCAGGTTCAACAAACTCGAGGTATCTCACTTAGCGTTTAACCAGCCAGCTGCCGAAAATTCACATTTCGTCGAAAGTTGTTCTTACGATCGTGCAGGGCGGTTACAATGAGAAAGATTAAATTTTCTCCGTACCTGCTTTTTAAAATTATAACACAATACCGATTTTATTTCATTCCAAATTTGCTTTAATTTATACCTACATCGAAAAATGCTGAAAGGCGTGATGATAAAACTATTAAAATAATGTACTTTTTGTAATTATTTTTTGATTATAAGTATTTATCATTTTTCAATAATGTCTAAGTTAAATAAGAATGTCACAAAAATCTGAAATACATACAATAGTTTGTAAGTGCGCAAATAAATACACAATCGGACCAATTTTCGTCGAAAAAAACGTGCACGTATATATTTTTTAATGGTTTTATAAACTAAAATTAAAATTCTAAAACATGCGATACCTAGATAATGTATTGATTTATTTTACTGCATGATTATATGATTTAAATGGGTGTGGTATAATACAAAATATTTTTTGAAAATTTAACAAATCTGCCAACGATCTATGGTATAACCTTATTATACTAAAAATAATCATATTTTCTCAAAATTTAAAACATGCGAATGCTAGATAAAAGAACAATATTACGAAATCTATTTATAATTTTTTTGTGGAAAAGAGTCAAAACGTCTAAAATTTGATTTTAAAATGACGTATTTTCTTTGGTTTTTCCCTCTTAAACATTTGAAGTTTTTAAGCTCTTAAAAATATACGTTATTTTTGAAGATAATATCTAGACGTGTTCCGCGCCGAAAGGCAAATTATGTGAAATTATTATAAACACGTTCATTTCACTTAAGAAGTTACATGTATGAAAAAAATTCACATAGTTTCATTAAATGCTATTTTAGAAGTTTCCCAAGAGATTTTTGCGCTATTTAAAACGAGTCGTGTTTTATTAAACATTTTAACAATTTTCGCTTACATTTTATCGATTTAAATATTAGCGCGCTCTCTCCAACATTCGTAATTACATATCTATACATCTTCTTCTTTTTGAGCGGGAATACGGCGCCTTAATAACTTGTATATGTATTTTTTTCTTCTTTTTTTAACGCCTTAGTCAAATTTGTTTGCTTTTGGGAACAGCTCATGTAAGTTTCATAGAAATCGTTATATCTCCCTTACTGCCATAGTGAGAAATATGATCTAAGCGATGTTAGAACGAGAAAACACCACGCTTTAGATTATAATCTTGAAGATAACCACACAAAAAATCAAATGTGCACCTCTACGAAACCAAAGTTTCCGACTGCAATTTGAGAAAAAATTTCTGAAAATTCTTGAATATTTTAGTAATTATTTTTTATGAATCGATGAAAAGCCTAATAAATGTGTTTTTATTTTTTTTCGTTATCAGTAATTTTAATAAGAAAAAAAACGAGTGTGCTTTAGACCACACGACCGAAGTAAAATTTCACTAAATTATAAAAGAACATATGACATTGACATTGGGGTTACATATGACATTGGGGTGACATTTGACCCTGGGGTGACCTATGACCCTGGGGTAACCTATGACCGTGGGGTGACCTACGGCCTCGGGGTGACCATCCTTATCCTTATCCTTATCAAAATCATTTATTGTACAAAATTTTCATT
This sequence comes from Limnephilus marmoratus, assembly GCA_917880885.1. Classification (NCBI taxonomy): domain Eukaryota; kingdom Metazoa; phylum Arthropoda; class Insecta; order Trichoptera; family Limnephilidae; genus Limnephilus; species Limnephilus marmoratus. The sequence continues at coordinate 3,871,364 of OU862935.1, forward strand.
TATTACAAAAGGTATAACTTATAGGTACCTATATCCTATTTCTTCCAGTTAACCTAACATGTTGTACAGATTTGAACACAAATGAAATATAAATATAAAAGTGGTGTAATACAAAGTGAATTTGTTTTAATTTATTATATAAACATAAATATAAAAACAGTTGTACCTATGTGAAGTATTCACTTAATGTGTAATGAGACCTGTTCAGAAGGAATGTTTTTAGTGATGACTTAAATCTGAGTGTATCTTGTATTTGTTTAATATCATGTGGAAGTTTGTTGTATACTTTAATGGCCATGTAAAAGGGTCCTTTTTGGAAAATTGTTTTGTTTGCTTTTGGTATTAATAAATTTTCTGTAAACCTTGTAACGTGTTTATGTGTAGAGTTTTTTTGTGGAAATTTTTCTGGAGATGATCGCACTAACATCCTTATCACTGCTTAAGTCAAGCGTGCGTAAAGGCCCGACCGTTCGCCTCGCCATCGATCACCGTTCGCATCGATTACCGTTCGCATCACACTTTTCGTAACACATCACCACTTTTCGTAACGCATTCACCAGCTTAATAACTTAAAATAATTAAGTTAAAATTTAACCCAAGTCGAGCGTGCGTAAAGAAGTTTTACTTAAAAAAAGTAAGGTGAACCATTTTTTTCTGAGTTCGCATTCAAATTTTAATATTTCAAAAACTATATTTTTATCATCATCAATATAAATAAAAATGAATCGCCAAAATGTATGTACGTGCATAACTTTCGGACGACTGCACCAAATTGCATAATTCTTTTTAATTTATGTTCGTTATTGTCAGGACAAGGTTTGCATAAAGCTACTGGAGAGCTCTGGCGTTATTTATTTATTTATTTTTATTTATTTTTATTTATTAATTTTCAACGCCCTGATGGGCTTTTACATGACAAGTTTATAATACAGAGACAGTTTTTTTGAATAAAAAAGATAAAATATAAAAATATAACTAGTAGGTAAACATCATACAGATAGATTTAGGAATGATAGTGCTTACAATAAAAGAGAAAGTTTCTAAGTTGTAAATGACATAGAAATAAACTAGTAGGTATGTTAGTAATTACAAAATTTACAGGTGACTGATTAAATGTCATGAATAATACATGACTAAATGCAAGATACATAAACAGAAAACGTTAACAAGTTTTTACATTGTAGATTAATATAGAAATACACAAATATATGTAATAGGCCCTACGTGATGCTCCTTAGATATCAAAATATTCTACATAAAAATATTATTCAGATATTTCTTGAATAACGGTAAACTTGTATTAAATACATCGATATTTGAGGTGTATTTGTTCCCTAGTGTGTGAAGTCGAGAAATTGATGCATGTGTGTGATAGTTGGTTAGAGAATTATTGTTGCAGAATAACATGTTTTGCCTTGTCGCTCGAGTTGGTACCTTAAAGTCAATGAGATACAGGAGTTCGCAACAATCTAATTCGGAGTGAATAATTTTAAACAAAAAAGTTAGGTCGTTTATTTTTCTTCTGTTTTCTAAGTTATGAAAATTGTATTAAAAAATTGCAGTAGGTGGCACGCGAGCTGTTTGAAAACTGAATGCACCGGGACTGAAAGTATGGGACTGGGGAGGGGAACTCGGGTAGGTGGTTCAAGGGAGCGGGGAGGGGAACCCGGGAAAGGAGGGTAACTCGGGAGGGGGATTCACGGGATGGGGGAAGGGGGGAGTGGAGTGGGGAGAGGGAAGGTGGAGAAATCGGAGTGGGAACGCGAGAGGGGAAGGGAAACGGACACGCAGAGAGAAACAATTTCTTTATTAAATGGCATAGCAACGCATGCCGGGAACCCGCTAGTTTCTAATAATAACATTTGAAAGCGTATTTCATCACCTTTCTGAAACAGTTTTTAGTTTTCGGAAACATTCAGAAATATTCCATTTATTTGGATTTTGAAGTGAAGTGGAAATTTTCTGACCTTCTGAAAGAATACGCACGAGGCCCGAGGGGTTAATAATAATAATTAATTGATGATACGTTTATCTTGATTATAATAATAGGTACATGTAACATAATAATTTATAAGTAAGTACTTATATATTTGGATGAATTATTTGCATATTTACTATTTTCATACTACTATTAACATATTTCCTTAGAAAACGTTTACATTATCCTCAAATGCAGCAATGACTTACTTCTATGTTACGAGTATCTGTTTGTTTCTATACTTACAGAGTTTTGTTTTCTGTTTAATATTATAAGTTATAACTGACAACCCTGGCAAAACCCAAAAGAAATATTTTTTAATTAAGTAATATTTTTTTATTATTATTTTTTATTAACATTAACTCCACACAGGACGCCCTGAGAAAAATAATTTCCCACAGGGCCTATGTCATCTGAGATGCTGTTTTGAGGGTCTTTTTGAGGAGAGAAAGGAATGAACATTGGTATTGAAAAAAACCCATGTTGTGGGAAGGAGGAAACACAGAGGCCGGCAAATCGTTCCACAGCCGAGCTGTTGAACACAAGAACGAGTCACGAAGAAGCGACCCGTTCTTTTGTGACAAATGTCAACCATGTACATATGTTGGGCACGCGTTTGGTGTGTTTCCCGACTATGCACTGGTGCCGAAGGGATCAATGACGCTAGTTCCTGTGCTCTAAAGATTGCAATCCGTATGTTAAGATGGGAGAATCTATCAAACGGACGGCACGTTTTTGCACAGAATCGAGGGTATTTTTCAGGTATTTTGGAGCTCCAGAATAGAGGTGGCTGCCAAATTCAACCGTGGGGCGCACTTGTGATTTGTACAGGGTTAGCAGTTGTGAACTATTAAAGTATCTGCGGGTCCTGTACTACGCCAGTTTTTGGGAGGCTCTGGCTTCAATGGAGTAATGATATTATGAACAAGGGGACCCCTGCTAATTTACCAAACGTACCGAACCATTTGTGGTAACCTATGGCAGGGGTGTTGATTATTCAATAAACGGTTCACAGGGCAGCGATGCCCATACCCGCCTCCCAAACAATATAGAATAAGAATAAGGTTAGGTTAGGCTAGGTTAGGTTAACTTATTATTGAAGTGAAAACATCTTTAGCACCGTTGTGATTTGAATGAGTTACATTAAACTGTCTTCTCTTTAGGCGGTGATTCGTAGCCTCCCCACTCTTGTCTACATTAGTTTTCTGAAGGTTTCACTTCTACCGCGTGTGAATCCCACACTTGTAATTTTATCAATGAAAATTTTTAAAAAATGGCTTATGAACTTTATAATAAAATGCGGTTAGCATAAATTTTTTTACACACCAATCCTTCAGTTTGTATATTATATCTGTAAACATACTCGTAATTCAGCTGTTAATAACTTCCTTCGATACTTCCCATTCCACAACACACATCAACTGAAGGTCCCGCTATCGCCAGAAAACCTTGACTTAGGCCTGTGTCATGCTAGGAACAGACTGTACAGCGCCGTAGATAGCACTGAACGTGGAATCTCTAGAAGAGACCTGTTTACTTGTTTTTTCAACTAGCCAATTTACAATATTACAATACTTTCTAGAATATTCTAGGTTTAGAGACAATTTGGGAGGCGGGCATCGGTACCGCCCGGGTGGTTAGCTACATTTGGTGACTTAAAAGGGGCGCCCGGGTACATGGGTTGAAGTTTGTCTAGGTATTGGTGGCGAATGCGTTTTTTTTTTACATGAGCTCCACACTGGAGACCCCGAGGAAAATAATTTCCCTCAGGGCCTATGTCATCTTTGGGGATGCTGTGTGGAGGGTTTTTTTTAAGGAAAGGAAGGAGAGGAGAGTTCTGGGAAGGAAAAGGGTTTAAGGGGTGGGTAGGAATCTGGGGTTCAGTATGTCCTGGTCATCCGCCTCCAAGACCTAGACAAACCTCACCCCATGAACCTGGGCACCCCTGCTAAATCACCAAACGTAGCGAACCACTTGGGGTGACCTATGGCAGAGGTGTTGGTTATCCAATAAAGGTACCCGGGGCGGCGGTACTCATTCCCGCCTCCCAAATTGCGTTTGCCCACCTGCTGCGTGACGGGCCGGTTCGAGAGACTTGTTAATGGAGGCCTTTTGACTTCTCTCGACCCATCGCCTTGCACCGCTGGATGGATTCATACATCCATCACTTCTGGACACAGTGACCCGCAGATTTCTAACCACACTTCATACACTTTTCCTTTCCAGAACGACCTCTCCTTCCTTTCCTTAAAAATACCTTCCACACAGCATCCCCAAAGATGACATAGATCCTGTGAAATTTTATGCAAGTTCAGGTAGAAGTGAAATCTTCAGAAAACTGAAGTAGACAAGAGTGCAAAGAGGAGACCGATTTTTACGAAGCACCGCACAAAGAGGAGACCGATTATTCTATCTCATTCCATCGCAGGCTAAATCGTATAGAGGTTTGTTTTTTTCTCTTTTTAGTGCCGATTTTTTTGTTGCTAAAGAAGTTATCACTTAAGGGCCCGCAACCCGAATTTCTACCGATTTCTTACGTATCTACCTTAAACGCGTTAAGTTTTAAAGCTCTTAAAAAAATATATGTTATTCTTGAACGTAGTATCTAGACATTCCCCGTGCCGAAACGCAAATTATATAAAATTCCCTCAGCAGAAAAAAATCGCAAAATATGCTCAAAAAATTATTATAAACACGTTTGTTTCAGTTATTTTACAAGTTTTATGTATGAAAAAATTCACAGTGTTTTTTTAAATGCTGTTTAAGACATTCCCAGCGAGATTTTTTCTCTATTTTAAACGAGTCGCGTTTTATTAAACATTTTCGCAATTTTCGCATCGATTTTGTCGCTGTAAATGTTACCGCTCTCCTCTAACCTTCATAATTTCGTATCTCTCCATCTTCTTCTTTTCGAGCCCGGTTGCGGAGCCTCAATTTTTATTTTCAATTTCACTGTAAAGTAAGGAAAAAATTACCTTACTTCGGACTTACCGACACGGCTATAGGTTTATCGCTTCAGTGGAAGAAAGGTAGGTACTCCCTTATATAAAGATAATAGAGTACTTAACATTGTCTAGGTACAAGCATATACTGACTGTAGTAATTATACTGCACTGTATAATTTGCAATACTTATTGTCTATGGTACTATAGACTAAACTTGCCCGTTTATGATGACGGGAATTAAATGCATAGTATTTTTTTTAATAAATAGTCATTTGAAAACATTTGTTATTAGCTGGGGTACCAGGCTTCGCCCAGGGAGTTCATAACTGAAGTTCGAATCCACGACGGATTGCTTTATATAATGGGTAGTCCCATCGATACAAAAAAGGCTTCGAATGGTCCACAATGTTCCAGAACATTCCACAACATTCGAGAGTGTTTTGGAATGTTCCACAATGATCTGAGATGTTCCGGAATGTTCTCGAACGTTCCAGACTATTCACAAACATTCCAGAATGTTCCGGAATGTTGTGGAATGCTCCCGAATGTTCTGGACTGTTGTAGAAATTTCTAGAGGGCGAAACTACCAACCCCTTTATCTTCAAAAGCACGACCTTCGGGTAAAAACTGGAACCTTCTCCATGGATAGGGGATAGAGGGCTACGACACCATATAACTCCCTTGATTCTACCAGGACTCGTTGCTGAGTTTTAGCGGCAGGCACATTCTTGTAAACGTTTTTTAATAATATACTAGCTGGTACCCGGCATGCGATGCTATGCCATTTAATAAAGAAAATGTTTCTCCCTGCGTGTCCATTCCCATTCGTCCCGTTCCCCTCCCCCCCCCCTCATTCCTCACCCGCGTCCTCTTCCCCTCTCGCGTTTACACTCAGCCTCCTCCATCTTCCCTCTCACCACTCCACTCCCCTCTTCCCACTTCCCCAGCCCCGCAAACCCCCCTCCCGAGTTTCCCTCCCTCGTCCCAGGTTCCCCTCCCGCCTCCCTTCCCTTCCCCCCTCCTCCCGCGTTCCATAAATTAATTCCCGGTACATTTAGTTTTCAAACATCTAATATTAATTGTACGTGTTCGACCCTCAAATCATCAAAAATAGTTAAATATTTGGGAATAATCATAGACAACCAACTACGTTGGGAAGCTCACATCGGTGACACAGTAAAAAAACTTCGTAAACTCTGCCATATATTCTGCTCCCTTAGGTCTATCTTAGATTTACAGACTCTAAGAAGCGTATACTTTGCCCTTTTCCAATCCATAGCAATATACGGTATAGTGGGATGGGGTGGTTGTGCTGAATCCATTATTAGACCAATTATTTTAGTTCAAAAACTAATTCTGAGAATTATATTTAAATGTCAACCTATCCATCCGTCAAATGAACTCTTTGCAAAAATCAGGGTCTTAGATATTCGACAGCTATTTACTAAAACAAGCATTTGTTATATACGAAAAAATAATCTATTAATTGCTCCACAACATCAAGCACACACCCGCTTTTCATCAAACCTGGGTTGCGTGGTCCCAAAAACTAACACCTCATTCGCTCAACGACAATTCTGGTTCATCGCTCCTAAAATATATAATGCTCTGAGTACTGACATAAAGTCAAGTAATTCTAATTCTCTTTTTATAACACGTGTACAACATTGGATTTTTGAAAGGGGACGAACGCACTTTAAAGAATTCATGAGTTCTAACACTACATTTTAATTATTAATTTTTGCATTTCAAAATTTTAATTTCCATTTGTATTTCTATTTTACTTTAAAATGTTGTTATTTTTTTCTCTTAGTTTTTCACTAAATTTATATATGTTTTTAATTTTGATTTATATAATTATATGTTTTAATTTATACAGAACACTTGAGTTCTTAACATTTAATTTTCATTATTAATTTTTGTATTTCAAAATTTGAATTTGAATTTTCATTTTTACTTTTCTTTAAAATATGGTCTTTTTTTTTCTCTTTAGTTTTAAGTATTTCTTAATATTTTTTGAAATGTTAAAATATTAAATGTACGACTACCACAACACGGGCTTAGCCTAGTGTGGTAGCCAAAAAAACCCAAATATCTGTTACTAATAAAAAATATATGAAAAAAAAAAAAAAAAAAAAAAAAAAAAAAAAAAAAAAAAAACACTTGCAAATTTTTTATACAAATTTCATAATGCCAGAGCTCACCAGACAATAACGAACACAACAAAAGAAGAATTATCCAATTTGGTGCAGTCGTTAGGAAGTTATGCGCGTACATACATTTTGGCGATTCATTTTTAAACAAATTTAATAATGCCAGAGCTCAACAGTAGTTTTATACAAACCTTGTCCTGACAATAACGAATACAACAAAAAAGAATTATCCTATTTGGTGCAGTCGTTCGGAAGTTATGCGCGTACACACATTTCGGCGATTCATTTTTATTTATATAGAAGAAGAAGAAGAAGATAGAAAAAGAAGATAGAAGATAGATAGATGGATATTGATTCTTGTATTAGTATGGCTACTTGTTAGGTTATAGACCAAATTAAATCTCAACAACTTTCGATTATGAGAATCTTGGAATTGAATTTGGCAGCCACCTCTAAAAACAATGCGCGACCTTGATCTTGGATTAAAAATTAAAATTAATGCAACTAACTAACTAAATAACTAACCATCATGCCGTTTTCCGCAGAGATAGGCAGAGAGGACAGATTGCCAAACAATTCGATCTCGGCACACACTTCTTGCCTCATTCGCATTCCTAAATGGTCTCGTACATATTATTCTTCTGTTATTATGACTCTCGGCATGGCCCGACACAAGTATATGATTCATTTGATCGTGTCATGTCTTGCTCGGGCGTCCCCGATTTCTTTTTCCATTCATATTTGCGTCATAATATATTCTCTTATACTTATTTCTTAGTGCATTCGCTCAACATGCCTAAACCATCTGAGCTTCCCTTTTTTAACCTTACTTAGGTATTACGTTTACATCAGCCTTGCATACTTTGTGTGGATCTCCACATTTATCACGCGATCATACATGATTTTACATCGCATACGCCTCAGGGATCTCATTTATACAACATTCATACTTCCTCAGCCATACATTAGGGTAGGTACCAGCATTCCATTGTGAATTGCTAGTTTCGCTTTTTTGAACAGTTTTTTTAGTTGGCGTCAATCGCGTTCAGTCCCCCATTAATGGGAGGCGTCTACTAATATCTACAAGAATTCCAAAAACTGAAAAAATCGAACTAATATCTATGAGAACCAAAGTGTTGACGAATATCTACAGCTCAAACTGTTGACTAATATCTATGAGAACCAAAGTGTTGACGAAAATCTACACCACTGGCAGCGGTTGGATTTGCAATTATGTATAGCATATTGGAAAAACGTAATATTGCGTATGCAGTTTAAAAAACTTAATTTATGTAAGTATGTACGTAAAAATCCCTAATATCGGACTATTGGACACATTTAGCAGATTAGTACAACCTACGCTCCGTAGATATTAGTTCAACCTACGCTCTGTAGATATTGGGACACTGGGACCGTCCTGTACGTCCTGACCGACCTGTAGACACTGGGACCGTCATAGATATTCGTCCGACCTTAGCTCTGTAGATATTAGTCAACACTCTGAAGTTCGTAGATATTAGTTCAACATATGAGCTGTAGATATTCGTCCGACATACAGGCTGTAGATATTAGTATCTGGAGTCCATTAATGGAGTTACCTGCATTTAACTTTCGGTCAAAGATTTAAAAATACGTGTTTTAGATTTTCTCGTTTGTTCATTAAGCATTTATCTTTGGCTTTTTACACTTTAACTGAGGGTTTCCGACAAACCCTTGAATAAAGGCTAAATTAAAACATTCTTCAAGGTCCCAAGTATGCAATAAAGTGAGGTAAATCGATAAATACTAAAAACACTGTAAACAGAATTGTCATGTTTATTACGTCTTGTTTATTGATTTGCCACTGGCCTTACGGCATGGCCGGTGTATACCTTTAATAATTGCCACAACGGAGCAATCAACAAACCCAAACACATTAGACAAAGCGTCTAAGAAAATGTGTTCAAACAAATAATAAAAATGATTCATCCATCTTAAGAAAACAAACCATTCAATGAACCGAACATTGGCCTACGTGAGAAATGGAATCCCAATATTAATCAAAAAATGCTTCGTGCTTCGATTTGCTAAGAAAGATGAATCAAAAACACATCGTGCTTAGATTTATTAAGTTTACCACGTTTACTTTCTGTATTTATCCTGTTTATTTGCATTTTATTGCGGAAAATACGAGCTAAATACTAAAATAAACATTGTTTAAGGATGCATCTGTCAGGTTTCCCGCCCACTTTTGTCTATGGTGCACGCGTGCGCAGTTCGAGCGTGACCAGGGTTCCAAAACACATCCTACATGGAACATGGAAGATGTCAAAGCGGGGCGAGATGTTTTAAATTTTAATCATTATTCGATGTGAATGGTGTTTTGAGGCACTTATTATCTGATTGACAAACGCACGAACGAAGGACGAATTAGATCCTACGTTTGTGACGCGTTTATTACGCGAAATGTTTATTAATCGAGCGATTACAATCGATCGGTAGCGGATTTGAAATGTTTGGGTAGGCACTACAATGGTAGAGTGATTCATCGGGAGAACTCACGATCGTCATTGCACTTTTTTAGGGGAGACTTATTGTTATTTTATTCTTCATGTTTTGGAACATCTTAATTACATATCGCACTAACGTAACCACGCTGCAATAAGTCAAAATCGGGTCCTTTACACGGGCGACTTAATACTATTTTATTTATATTTTTTAATATCCGCTGGAGCGTTTTTGGCCACATTTTGGCAAATTTGTAAACCATCTCGTGCGTCATTGGCCAAAATGTGCAGGGTTCATGGGGTGAGGTTTGTCCAGGCCTCGGCGGCGGATGACCTGGACACATTGAACCCCAGATTCTTACCCACCCCTCACACCTTATTCCATCCCAGAACTTACTTTTCTTAAAAATACCTTCCGCAGCATCCACAAGGATGATGTAATGTTTTTTTTTTTTTTTTTTTTAAAAAAAGAAAGACGAACATTCCCGTGTTACGAATAACCCAACAATGTTTGAAAATCTCCTACTACCACCACAGAAAGCCGAAAATGTTGCTTGTGTTTGTGATGGAGGACTTAGCCAGCCGAGCAACTTTGGTATATATTTATGCAGCCGAGGAATCGAACACAGAACGCCCGGGTGGGACCCAAACGCGATGCCCACTCAACCACTGACCGGTCCATAAAGTGGAATTATGTTAAAAAAAAACATGAGTGCAGTTCACACGTGGAAGAATTTAAACCTTCAGAATACTAAACTTCGAGAGAATGAGACGAAAGCTGAGTATCAGAAGTACGATAATCGAAGGATTTATTTATTATAATATTGTTACCAAGTTTAAAAATTATTTTACGATGAAACACCGTAATATTTTTAATATGAAACACCGCACGAGGCCGCAGAGGAGGCCGATAGGCTACGAAGCACTGCACAAACACCGCACTAACTCTATAGCAGGCTAAATCCTATACATATATGTGTGTCTTTTTTTAGTGTCGCTCGTTTCCGTTTCATCGAGCTTCAAATCACAACGGTGCTAAAAAAAATTTCACTTAAAAATAAAAATTAGGGTAAATGCCGGTAACTCCATTAATGGAGGACTGAATGCCGTTGGAGCTAATAAAAAACTTTCAATAAAGGCGAAGCTAGCAGTCCACAATGGAGTCCTGGTACCTACCCTGATGTATGGCAGTGAGGCATGGAACTGGCAGAGGAAGGATGAAAGTAAACTGAATGCTGTTGAAATGAGATCCTTGAGACGTACGTGTGGTAAAACCTTGTATGATCGTGTTAGAAATGTGGATATCCGCAAAGAATGTAAGGCTGATGTAAGTATAATGAGCAAAATTAAGAAAGGGACCCTCAGATGGTTTGGGTACGTAGAGCGAATGAACGAAGAAAGTAGTGTGAAAAGAATATATGATGCAAATGTGAATGGTAGAAGAAGTCGGGGACGCCCGAGGAAGACATGGCACGATCAAGTAAATCAGATACTTGAGACGGGCCATGTCAAAAGTCAGAATAATAGAAGAGTATGTATGAGACGATGTATGAATGTGAGTGAGGCAAAGAGTGTGTGCCAAGACCGAGTTGTTTGGCGGTCGGTCCTCTCTGCCTACCCCTGCGGGGAAACGGCGTGATGGTTAGTTAGTTAGTTAGTTAGGGATTTATTTTCCGATGCGCTCTGTAGGTTGAATATATTTGATATTTTTTTATAATAAGGAACTCCAGTAAAAATATTATGACTTTAAAAAAATATGTTCATACAGACCAATAAACGCTGATTCTGAATATATAAGTGTTTTTTTATAATATTAAACGTAGTGTTCGTAAAAAAATATTAAAAAGTGCATTTTTTAACGTCTCGTTAAAATACACTGTAAAGTTGGTACGATTGAATGGTTAGTGCTGACGTCACGCGTCACCAGTCATTGTATCACATTGTATTGAAATCAATTGACATGTAGGTATGGCACAAGCCATCAGTATTAACAACATTTCATGTTATTCTTTATTTCGTACTGTTTATAGAGATTTAGTTGTAGTGTTTATTGAAACAATATTTAAGCCTAAATAATTCAGTATCAAAAATAGAGGTATCTCTATTAGTTTATCTCTATTATTTAAAATATTGAAAAACTACTGCACAAAAAAAATAGTAATGCTTCTTCTAGGGAGAATACTTCGAACAACGGAACAACGGATTTCAAAATGGCGGCAGTAGATCAGCTGATTGCCCAATCCCATACTAATTTTTCGGGAGTGATGACGTCACACGATTTACCATATTTCCGGGGGGTCTCGAAAAATTAAAACTTTGACAATTATTTTAACTACTAAAACTAACTCTAAAAATAAAAACAAAAACGCAGTTATTTAAGTTAGAAGGTCATTATTCATAAAAAAAATAAAAAAATTGGACTGGAGTTCTCTATTTTCTCTTACCTAGTCTTATTATATTGAACTGTTTATCTTTGTGTTATTTATCTTTTTTGTACTTGGTCCTGTCAACGTAGTTTTTAGAATTTTCTAATCTTCATGTTTACTTAGCTATAATATGTTGATGTTGCGAAATAACACTCAATGATCCAACGTCACAACAATAATCTAAGCACTTATAGGTACATGAAATGTAGATTTCATAAAACGATACCGTAAGCAATAATTAATACCCATTTGTTGTTTTTGACAGATTGTTATTACGATTACAAGACGGTGACGAATGTTCCAATCTGTCAAAGTGACAGTTTAACGCCGTTCGTGAGTTTCGGAACATCCACTTTTTACGTAATTACATAACATCCCGTAATATAAAAGATAGCCTTTGACAATTTTGGCTTATGTTTTTCAAAAATTTTCACAAAATTATTTGGTTTTATCACTGGGAGCTCCAAAATGGTTGGGGGTTTCCCAATTATATCGAGATTCAGCAGTCTAGCTTCAAAGAATTAACGGCCGGCGGAAGGCTCTTGACTCGCTCACCGAAGGTCGCAGGATCGAATCCCGGCGTGGCAAATAAATTTTATTTGATTAATCTGTGTTATTTCAAAATTTATTCATTTAAAATAATATATAGTATATTTGCGGCACATTACAGAGTGGAAGATACTCTCAGTATCGCCCTGGTGTAAGACCACCATTCAGAATTGAAACGCTGCTTGAAATGACATTAGCCGTGTTTGGTGAAGAGATCTGAATAGCCAGGTACTTCCCCACCTTCCTGTTCCCTATCTCCTTCCTCTCCCTCTCCCCACTACCTTCAGCCTCACAACATACCCCAATTGGGGATGCTATAGTCTCACTGGCTTTAGACGGGAGCAGTTGGACTCTTGTGCGGTATTCATATATACATATAAAAAAATATATGGCGTTCCACGGGGATCGGTTTTTGTCTCCATCACTGTTTTTGTTACATATTAATGACCGTTTTTCATGTAAACCAATACTTTGTTACGATCAATAATAGTTTGTTGTGAAGGCCACAATCCATTTCTTTCCGTGTGGTTATTCATAATTTTGAAAAGATATTTCATGTCATTGATGGGAGAAAGCTCAGATATCTGAGAAATTAAAAACCAAGCCGAAGAACGTGGAGACATGACCAAACCCACAATCACAATCCTGTTCAACTTTAAAAGGAATTGGGCTACTGTTAATGGAATACGATGTACCATGAGAGATAGCATAACAGGCCCATGGTATGACTCCTGGGAGCCATGCAGAACCTCTCCACATCTACAATAATTAAATCGCATGTGTTTATATTAAACCAATTAAGGCAATTATTTTTCCATGTTGCTTCGAGTATTTAAGTCATCAATTTAAAAAGATTAAAGATTGTCGCCCAAGGAAAGATTGCATTTATATAAACAAATAAATTGCACACAAAGACAATGCTTCCGTGGCATTAATTATTGTCACAAAACATCAGCAGATATTATAAGAAAAATATGTTATTTCCTACAGAGTAGTTTGACATACTTAATTACATGTAAAACACGCCAATTTTCTTCCTGTCACATCACTACTGTTATGTGTTGCACATCACTAGTTATGATTCTGTTATCTATGGTCTCTCTCTGAAAGATGTCTAAACAAGTTTTAATTATTAAAGACTAAACTAACTAACTAACCATAACATCGTTTCTCTGCAGGGGTAGGCAGAGAGGACGGACCGCCAAACAACTCGATCTGGGCACATACTCCTTGCCTCGTTCACATTCATAGATTGCCTCAAACATGTTCTTCTATTATTCCGACTCTTCACACGGCCCGACTCAAGTGTCTCATTCACTTGGTCGTGCCATGTCTTCCTCGGGCATCCCCGACTTCTTCTACCATCCACATTTGCAAAAATTTTCCTTACATGCCCAAACCATCTGAGCGTCCCTTTCTTAATCTTAATCATTACGCTTACATCAGCCATCATTCTTCGCGGATCTCCACATTTTTCACACGATCGTACATGGTTTTACCACACATACGCCTCAGGGATCTCATTTCTACAGAATTCAATCTACTTTCATCCTTCCTCTGCCAGTTCCATGCCTCACTGCCATACATCAGGGTAGGTACCAGCATTCCATTATGGACGGCTAACTTCTCTTCTTTGGACAGTTTGTTGTTGGCGCCAACGGCGTTCAGTCCTCCATTAATAGAGTTGCCTTCATGTACCCTTCTTTCGATATCTCTATCAGCCTTCCCATCTCTCGTAAACACACTTCCCAATTACACAAACTCATCCATCTGCTCCAAATACTCATCATTCACAACTATGTTGCATATTGTTTTCATGCTTTCTCTTTCAAATACCTCGACTTTAGACTTACTTACATTCATCATTAACTCATTCTTCATACACACTTCGTTCGTCACAAAATTCGGATGTTGTCTTTTTAAGCAATATATCAATTCTAAATAGTTATCTTTCACCAGGGTGATACTGAAAATATGCAGCAAATATATTTAAAATTATTATATATTATTGACCGGTCAGTGGTTGAGTGAGCATAGCGCTTGGGTCCCACCCGAGCGTCGAGTGTTCGATTCCTCGACTGGCTAAGTCCTCCATCTCCACACAAGCAACATTTTCAACTTTCTGTGGTGGTAGTGTCTTTCTTTAAAAAAAAAAAAAAATATGTATATATAATTAATAAATTATATATAATTAAAAATTAATAAATTGTTAAATGGCGTCGTTAGATATTTTTGTGCTCAAATACTATAAACGGATTTTTAATTCTTATTTTTTTATCACTTCGAGATAATTACCAGACGAGGAAATACATTAAAATAAATAATTAAACAAAAATTAGCACAACACAGGTAATTATTAAAAGTACACACAGTATTGACACAACTGTCAGTATATCCACACATTAATGCAGCAATTCTTAACATAACAAACTGCATCTCGAAGAATCGCAAAAACATATCATTTCAATCTAATTTAATAAAAACATTACGCGATTTTGGAACGACTAAAGTAAAAATTTCATGTTTGGGAGAGGTTGATTCAGACGATTTCTGATGGTTTCACCTCTTCCTAATCAATTACGGCGTTCCACAGGGATCGGTTTTGTCTCCATCACTGTTTTTGTTGTACATTAATGACCGTTTTCCACGTGAATCAACACACTGTTACGCTAATTTAAGTGCGACGCATGGTAGTTTTTTTGTTTAAAGACCCCAAAAGGCAATGAAAGAAAAAAAGGCTTTAAAGTAATAAGAGAGATTAAGAGAGTTTATTCTAATAGAGTAAGAGAATAACCTCGTTGAATTTAATGTTTCAAAGACCGAATCGTAAATATCTGATTACGGTTAAAAGGAATCCAAATAATAATCAAGTCTCTTTCAACGAAAGCAGTCTTCCAAATAAGCCTTTCAAACGCCATTGATATGTAACGAAAAAGTGGCCAGCTCAGAAACTGGCAAACAGAAATTCTAATAGCTCGGATATATATGAATGAGATAATGGATAGTCACTTAGAGTATTTCTGTTATAAGTATGTTCTTATATCCCTCTGTTATATGAAAATCAATGAAATGGATAAAATAAGGTGAATCATAAAACATGGTGAAGGATAAGGATAACTCCCGATCTCCAATGATTGTAGAGGAGGTCAAAGAACCAGAAGGTGATGAATGAAGCTAGTTGGCTAATGATGGTTAATGGTTGTTGACGGTTTTTTAAAGCACTCACCGTTGATGATGTATATTTCCCTCGGGCCCACTCTATCTGCCGGCAAGGGGGTGGGCTTCTCGTCAATAGGACTGTCTTTACTCTGCTCCGACTTGCCGACCATTCCTGTAACAAACAAACAAATATGATTAGTAAAGTGACCAACGCGAGATCCAAACTAGCCGAAAGAGTGGCATCTTGCCACATCAAACTATACATTAAAAGGTGAGTCAAATTCAAACACTAGAAGGAATGGAAGAGGGCACTCGGAATGACAACGTTTTAAGGACTCCAGGCAAATACTCAATATTGCGGATAGTGCACCCACTGAGGAGACTGGTAGGACTACTAACGGGATAATGCCACCTCAGGAGACATATGGGAGAGGAAAATACCAATAGATACTGCAAATGGGAAGAGGACAAAGAGATTCCAATTCATCTTTGGTGCCAATGTCCTGCCCTGATGGAAACAAGGCTCAGATATCTGGGAAAACACATTGTCAAACCATGTAAACCGATTATCCAATGAAAACCCTGGTGAACTTTATCAAATGGACCGTATGTAAACTGTTTCCGTTTTACTAATAAACAAGTATAAATAAAGTGACTTTCAATTAGTAAAGTAACAATATTTGTACAGCGTCAGTAAAAAAGCATTTTTTATTTATTTATTTACTATAGATACATACAAAAGAAAGCACAAATAACATATTAGGAAGCTTTGCCTGTCCAACTAGGATAGTTTCCCGTTCCAGGACAGACAAATTGACAGGTTTAGTTCATATTATACATTACATAATTACAAAACAAAAAATAGAAAAAGAACCTGGTACGAGTAGCATATATTATATTCGGATTTGCCGAATTAACCTGGTAACATATAATATATTCAGATTAACAGTGTATGAGATAAGTAGGTAAGTTAGTAGTATTGAAAATTGTAGACCAGGTACCTGATAACAAGTTGGAGGAATTACAATAAGATTTACAATATAAAGAGATGAAGTTATGTGTTTAGAAGTGTGAAGTATAAGAGAAACTACATTAAAATTTACAAATTTAGATATAATTTATGAATGTAATAATATATATAAACGCGGATATGCGAATAGTCAGTGGAACTCTTCTCTCTACTAAATATACGTATATAACTAATCATTAGCGACTAACGCGCCTTCTATGAATGAATTTCGGATCATCTTTCTTCCTTTTCAGACTTTCCATGAGTTGCTTCAAGTATTCGCCATCCATGACTATATTGCACATCATTTTCGTATTCTTTCTTTCAAATACAATGACTCACATACATTACTTACATATTTCGCTCATAATTCTAGACACGAAAGACTGCTGAACTTCGCAATCAAAACAAACCAAATTAAATTTATAATCTGTGACGTATGTATCATTATCATATCACGACCCAAGCAAATAGCTTAAAAATCATTATAAAATTTGATAAAGTACCAATCACAGCACCTTCAGTACCTAAACGGCTCAGTACTATCTTAATCCGACTGTTATCTTTT
Source organism: Limnephilus marmoratus (assembly GCA_917880885.1). Classification (NCBI taxonomy): domain Eukaryota; kingdom Metazoa; phylum Arthropoda; class Insecta; order Trichoptera; family Limnephilidae; genus Limnephilus; species Limnephilus marmoratus. The sequence goes on from OU862935.1 coordinate 3,888,637, forward strand.
TATTACGCCTGTCGATTTTTTGTTTTACACGCGACAGCGGTGTTTTAGAGCTATTTTACGATCGCAATGTCAGAGATAACGGTGGATTATTCACAATTGTCTTAGACAATCGCATTATAATTATTGTTGTACTATGCTTTTAAAACATTTTATATAGGATGATCCGCACGTGGCAGAAAGTGTGAATGGTGTTAGGTTTAAACCCTAAATAAATAACAATGTCTGTGTGTGTGTTCAGTAACCCAGAGGCAGATTAAGGAAGAGAGGGATAAACTGTGTTGAAGAGGAACCCTAGCCTCATCAAATAAAATCATTGCTGCCCTTTATCCCATGTTATGAAAAAGAAATGAAGAACGATCAATTAAAAAGAAATTCCTAATTTATAAATCAAATAAGGCCAAATCCTAGTAAGGCCAAAACTAACTTATGCAAGCCCATGCTTCAGAGTCTCATTTGAAAAACTTCAAACATTCCAGAATAAAGCCATACGCATAGCCCTGGGTGCCCCCAAATGGATAAGGGTATCCCAATTCCACAAAGATTCTGAAATACCGTTATTAAGAAAACACATTTTATGTGGGAATTCTCACCCATGAAAACGCGTCCATAAACTGCCTCCGACAAAAACGTCCGTACCACTTATAAAAAACATAAACAATTCCCCCGTATATATTGACCTCCCTATACGCAAATAATTTTTAACAAACAACAAAATAAACCATATTTTCAACTAGAGTGACCTCGGGGTTATTTTGGACTCTAAACTTACCTTTGATAAACACATTGATAACATTGTCACCAAAGCAACAAATAGTCTAGGCTTTGTACTAAGAACATGCAAATTTTTCAAAAACACTAAAACTTATCTGATTCTCTACAATTCACATGTTCGTCCTCACCTGGAATACTATTCACAGGTTTGGAACCCGCGCTATATTGTTTATGTTAACAGGTTAGAAAGAGTTCAGGAGCGATTTCTCAAATTCCTCAATTTTAAATCATTCAGTGTATACAATTCTTACGATGAAATCGAGAACCATTTTCGAATCACGAAACTGCTCAACAGGAGGCTTGTCGCTGATCAGATGCTCCTGTACAAAATTATTAACTCGAAAGTTGACTGCCCGGAGTTGCTAAATAAAATAAATTTCCACGCGCCGACTCGATATAGCAGACAAAATACCCTTTTCTACAATGATAGATGCAACACCAATTCCAACCAAAATGAATTTATGCAAAGGGCATGTAACTACTATAACATTAAATTTGCACGTTTAGAAACACTTGCTGACATATTCACTGCTAGTTACTTTCGCTACAGAATTTCTTTGTATAACATTCTACGTGGGAATAATACATAACACATATTCATGATGATTAATTTAATTGTACCTAATATTTTTAAATTACCTGCGTGGCAACTTTCCCTTATCCCTGTCCCTCCCCTTACCCGTCCCAATCCAAATACTTGTTTTGCACCCTATTTTCTTTACAGTTATAATCACATTTATTTTATTGTTGTGTTTTTATATTTAGGTTTATCACTTGTTGAATCTACACCTGTATTATATATATTTTTTTTTAATTGCTGCTTTTTCCTGTTTTTTTTTTCTTAAATATTCTAGTTTACATTCTGTTACTTTTAAGTTTCTAAATACCTATCTGTGAACATTAATAATTGGTCTGTTTTTTGTTATGCTCTTATGTATATTATGTTATTAAGACTGTTTATGTTCCTTAAATAAATAAATAAATAAATAAAGTCACGATGAAAGAGAAAGGGGCCTTTTTGGCCCGGAGCTCCGCATGCTAATAAATCAAAAAGTAAGAAGAGTAAGAGTGTGGAAAAGGATTGGAGATTGGAGCAGAATAGAAAGGACTAACTGCAGGAGGTCTAACATGAACTATCGATAAAATCCTACAACGATATTGACCAAAACCGTCATCCATGGTCAGTTCTCAATATTAGCGAGATGGTCTACGATGGATAAATTTCAGCGTATAAGATTCGGTTAACTATCAATAGAGTTTTAAATAATGTCGTTCGTTATACAAAGTTACTGTCTTATTTAATGAACGGATTTGAGTTAACGAAGCTCACAGAATTGAAAGAAGTCGTTTGTGCGATACATAGAATAGTTCTAAGTCGTAATCAATTTTTCGTTCGATCTTTAAAAAACGAAAATGGTTGAAATTTGACTAAAGTCAAAAAGTAAATGCGGACCGCCAATTAAGAGCGTTTAACCAGCCAGCGGACGAAAATCCACATTTCGTCGAAAGTTGTTCTTACGATCGTGCAGGGCGGTTACAATGAGAAAGATTAATTATTCTCCGTACCAGCTCTTTAAAATTATAACTCAATATCGAATTTATTTCAATCCAAATTAGCTTTAATTTATACCTTCATCCAAAAATGCTGAAAGGCGTGATGATAAAACTATTAAATAATGTACTTTTTGTAATTATTTTTGGATTATAAGTATTTATCATTTTTTAATAATGTCTAAATTTAATAAGAATGTTAAAAAAATCTGAAATATATTAGTTGTAAGTGCGCAAATAAATACACAAATGGACCAATTTTCGTCAAGAAACACATGTACGTATATATTTTTTAATGATTTTATTGAAACTAAAATTAAAATTCTAAAACATGCGTTTGCTAGATAATGTATTGATTTATTTTACTGCATGATTATATTATTTGAAATGGGTGTGGTATAATGCAAAATCTTTTTTGAAAATTTAACAAATCTGCCAACGACCTATGGAATAACCTTATTATACTAAAAATAAAAAAAAATTCTCAAAATTTATTACATGCAAATGCTAGATAAAAGAACAATCTTTTGAAATCCATTTATATTTTTTTGTGGAAGAGAGTCAATACGTCTAAAATCTGATTTGAAAATGACATATTTCTGGTTTTCTCTGGTAATGCCCTCTTAATATTTTTACGTTATGTTTGGCGTTTGAAGTTTTGGAATGTCAATTCATAGAAAACTCCTTTTAGTGTTGCCGGCGGATATTCCTGTCAATATCGGTTAGGCTGTCAACAGTGAACCGTGAAGTCGTCAGAAGTTATCAAAGCCTATCGATTCTATATTGTAAAGTTAGCGATTTCTTTGTGCTAGGAATAATTTAATAATTTCTCATAATGCAGGGAAAGATTGCCGGAAGACGGGACCCTGGAAGAAGGAGAACCTCATGGCTGAAAAACCTGAGACAGTGGTTTGGCCAGTCTACCGTAGAGCTGTTCCGGGCCGCAGTAAACAAAGTCCGCATAGCCAACATGGTAGCCAACGTCCGTTAAACGGACAGGGCACAAGAAGAAGAAGGAATGGATAGTTTACTGAAAAGATCTCCATACAATTTGTAAGATATAAAGTCAAACAACATAAAAGATCTACAATTTTAGAGAAGATTCGAGAAGGCCAAATGATTGTAAAATTTCAAGCAAACTCCGACCTACTTTAAATAACGTTTCTGTAATTCTGTCATTCCGAGTCCGTACGTAATTGCTATTGAAAAACTGGACCTTTCATCACATTTCTTTTTCAAGAACACAGGGTGGTCTGTAAATACTTCAACATTGCAATAATACTGCGTTTTATAAATTTTAAATTAAATATCCCACTAGAAGACTTAAAATATAATTTATTATTAAATATTCTAAAAATACACACACTAGAAGACACGTAAAATAAACGACTAACGACTTAACATTTTTATTCAAAATACTCTAAATTTGACTGTTGCGAACTACTACAACTCATAAACTTACGAATTACGACAGTAACTGCACGACAAAATACACCATTATACTGTAGCATTCATAAGCGGAACTACATTGCCCACTCTCCGATATAACGATTTTACACTATGGGAAATCAGTGCTTAGGTGATATTGACATACGAGTATTTAACATAAACTTGGCGAATTTTGTTGATCTTGTAAAAAACTTATTCCAAAACTATTCCTAAACATATTTGTATTTTTGTAAACCCATGAAATTGCTGTATTTTTGGATTTTTTTGACTTGCGTGTTTTTTTTTATCTAATTTTATTTTTATTATTTCTGTATCTGTTTAAAAATCAGCTGTCATGAATTATTTGTACTACCAAACATGTAAAAGCCCTTTGGGCGTTAAATAAATAAATACGGGTCTAGGTAAATTGACTGAATTTCAATTTTTCGAAATCAATTTTTTGAGTTCAATTATTCGAAATGCAATTTTTCGAACTTCAATTTTCCGAAAACGTATTTTTCGAACATCAATTGACCGAAACACTAGTTTTTTGAATTGACATAAGTATGTATATATGTATACAGTAAGTACAAGAGCATTTTATTATAGGATGGACAATATCAATTAACCTAACCTAACCTAACCTAACTTAACCTAACTTTACAGTGCCTCGTTAGTCATAAGCAAGTGAAATATATATTTTAAAAGTTGATTAACAAATTCGAAAAATATGTCTTTCGGCCAATTGCTGTTCGAAAAACTGAAATTCGAACAATTGATTTCGAAAAATTGTATTCGAAAAACATGTCTGCTCCCCAATACTATAGCCTCAGAAGAGTCCCAACCGCATGGAGCCGGTGGGACTATTTTTGACAGAGTGTAGCAACGTCCTATTTTGGGTCAGAACACTTTGCATTTCGCCTGTCTGTAAACTTGTTTGTGTGTTAAGTGTTCGGTCAATTTTGTCAAAGTAGTAGCCGTGATTGATAGTAACTCTTTATTCCGCCAGGGCGCATGAGTGATGCGACTGTTGCGAGCTGTCAAGAAGAAGTAATCAACATTACGCAAACACTTCACAGAACTACTGATTTAAACTAAAATATCCTAACCTAACTTAACTCAACCTATTAATTTAACCTGACATAATTTTTTTTCTAATATAAATCCCAACTGCCAGGCCCAATGGGACTATGACATCTTCTATTGATTGTGATTTTTGTGAGGCTGTCGAGAAAGAAGTTGCGAAAGAGGAAGGTTGGGAAGTCTCTGGCAGAAGGCGTCTACTAATATCTACAGGAATTCCAAAAACTGAAAAAATCTAATAAATATCTATGAGAACCAAAGTGTTGACGAATATCTACAGCTCAAACTGCTGAATAATATATATGTGAACCAAAGTGTTGACGAATATCTACAGCACTGGCAGAGGTTGGATTTGCAATTATGTATAGCATATTGGAATAACGTAATATTGCGTATGTAGTTTACAAAACTTAATTTATGTATGTAAAAATCCCTAATATCGGACTATTGGACACATTTAGCTGATTAGTCCAACCTAAGCTCTGTAGATATTAGTTCAACCTACGCTCTGTAGATATTAGTCAACACTCTGAAGTTCGTAGATATTAGTTCAACATATGAGCTGTAGATATTCATCCGACATACAGGCTGTAGATATTAGTAACTGGAGTCCTCTGGCATATATTAAAGCAATTACTGTATTATATTGTACACGAGTATATACTAAAAAATGTACACGAGTTATTGTCTCTAAAATTGTCTTAATATATTTCAGTTAAAGAAAAGATGTTTTTCGCTATGAACAGAGAACAATTATTATTTTTATGTTATTATATTCTAATATAAATAAAATTAAATAACACAGCTCTGACGTTATTAAATAATTTACTATACCATTCATCCAATTGCGATGAAATTTTCACGCCCGGGAAGGTTTCTATAGATACTGGTGAGCTCTGGCATTATGAAAAGTGCATAAATTGTTTTTCAATATGTGCATTTCATATAGTTTTGAGGCAATGCGGGAGAAGGGAATTCGGTATGGGAGAGGAACGAACGAGGGGGGTTCGAAGGGGTGGGACGTTGAAGGGGGAAGGGCAGGGGAGGTCAAAGAGGTACGTGGAGGGGAAACGCGGGGACGGCGGAAGACCGGATTAAACATTTTCTTTATGTGGCATTGCAACGCAAGGCTACTCGCTAGTATCTTTACATAGTATAAAATAAAGTCGCTCCCGCTGTCCGCGCGCTTTGATCTTTTAAACTATGCAACGGATGTTCATGCGGTTTTCACAAATAGATAGAATGATTCGAGAGGAACGTTTTGAGGTAGATGATTTGTCAAGGCTTTGTGTAAATTGGTCGAAATATATAAATAAAGGGAGCGGGCTGACAAGTGGGCAGCGGGCAGCGGACAGCGGGCAGCGGGCTGGCACGCGGGCGGTGTGGATTTGATTTAACAGATGGCGTTGGTTATAAAGGTTGCGTAATGGCGTGGCATTGTGTTTCGTTAGCCACAGCAACATGTGGTCTACTAATACTTAAAGAGGAAAGATTTGATTGTTTGTTTGCATTGAATAGGCTCCGAAACTACCGAACCGATTTGAAAAATTCTTTCACCAATAAAAAGCTACATTATCAGAAAGTAACATAGGCTGTATATAATGGTAAGTTTTGGCGTTATGAAATTTGTATAAAAGAAAATGTGTGTATTTCATATATTTTAGCGGCAGGGAGGAAAGGCAGGGGGAAGGTGGGGTTTGCGGAGAGGGACGACACGAGGGAGGGGGAAGGTGGGGAAGGGGGAAGGGAACAGGGATACACGGGAAAGGACATGCAGGGAGAATGAATTTTTTCTTTAAATAGCATAGCAACTCATGCCGGTTACCAGCTATAATTAATAAACATGAACTCTCCATACCAAAATGTTAAAAAATTGTTACATAGTTAATGCTCATGAAATTCATAAAAATAAATAACATAATTAGTAACAAGATTAAGTCATTAAACAGAACATAAAAATAATTGGCAGAACGCTCTTACATTATTTCAAGGTTGAACTGTTTTGCTTTTTTTATACGTATCGAATTCAAACGTGTGAAAACGTTAAATGTATTGCACCGCACAAACTAAAAATAATTTCACTAAATAACAATTGTATTGCACCTATTTATTATATAACCTCAGCCCCTCAGGACCCGGGACCATTTCGTAACATTTCCGCTTTGCAAAAGAATACAAATTAATGGAATATTTCTGAAGGCATCCGAAAACTTAAAACGGTTTTTGAAAGGCGATGAAATATGCGTTCAAACTTCATAATCCGAAATAAACTTATAATTTCAGAAATATAAAATATTTAAATGCAAACAAAAAATTACTAAAAACCAAAAAAAAAACCCCACAGATAGGTATTTTATTAGGCAAATGAATTACAAACGTTACAGTCAAAACTTACTTTTTTACGCTTCATGTTAAAATAATAATGAAAAATTCAGAAAGTTTCATTTTTTATACGGCGGAAAGTTTTGGATTAAAAAACGTGTACATCTGAATCGCCGAAATGTATGTACGCGCATAACTTCCGAACGACTGCACCAAATCAGATAATTCTTTTTTTGTGTGTTCGTTATTGTCAGGACAAGGTTTGTATAAAACTACTGGTGAGCTCTGGCATTATGAAATTTGTATAAAAAATTACAATAGGTGGCACGCGAGCTTTTTCAAAACTGAATGTACCGGGAATGAATGAATGGGATGCGGGATGGGAGGGTGGGAGGGTGGAGGGGGGTTCACGGGACGGGGGAAGGGGGAGAGTGGAGTGGGGAGAGGAAAGGTGGAGGAGACAGAGTGTGAACGCAAGAGGGGAAGGGGACGCGGGAGAGGAAAGGGAGGAGGAAGGGGAACGGGAACGGGATGAATGGGAAAGGACACACAGGGAGAAACAATTTCTTTATTAAATGGCATAGCAACGCATGCCGGGAATCAGCCAGTTTTAAATTTTTTTAGATATTAGTTTATTTTTTTTTCAGGTTCTCCATAAAACAGTTATACAACAAATTATTACGGAGAAGATTACAAAATTTAAGAGAAAAAAAAAAGGTCCAAGGGGGCAGTTTCACTATGTTGTGACGTATGTCAAAAGATAGTTACTGAACTCTCTATAGGTAACATTGAAGATGTCAATGCTCAATGCAGAATCGTTAAGCAGGTGAATTGCTCTATTTAATGAGGCATTCTGAAAGGAAGAAGTTCTCGCTTTTGGAGCATAAAAAAGTGCGTGGGATCTCCCACGAGTATCATATTTCTAACGCCTACTTTCGCCTTTATAATATTACTTGCTTTTGCCCCCGGCTTCGCTCGCATAGTATAAGGGGGGTTCCCATTCCGCCTCCTCCACCTTCCCTATCCCCACTCCAGTCCCCCCTTCCCCCATTCTCCCCCCTCCTCCTCTCCACTCCCCACCCCTTCCACCCACCCCATCTCCCCCCTCTTCATCTCAACCCCTATCTATTCCCGTTACATTCATTTTTCAAACAGCTCGCGTGCCACCTATTAAAGCGTAACAATCAATCAAACGCAGTTTCTTATTTATAATAATTAGTACAGAAATTTATAAGTATAGATTAGTATTTTATACATGTTTTTAACTATCAAAGGGATCTCCACAGTAACCTAAAAAAATAACAAAATGAAAGCGCACGTCAAATAATTACTTAGTAACCAAGTAACCATTGTTTTGCTTTTCGTCTGGACAATAAACGTATAATAAATAATTTCATAATGCCATAACTTATTCATAACGCCAGAGCTTATCAATATGCTAGCGTTATTCGATGGCATACTGAGAAGCAAACTAGAGTACGCGAGCGATGTTTGGACACCGTACCACCAGAAGTACATTGATATGTTAGAGCAAATCCAGAAGAAATTCCTCAGGTATGTTTATATGCGGAAGCATGGAACCTATCCAAGGTTCATGCACCATATTGACTTACTTGAGGAAACTGATTCTGTGAGCCTAGAAACTTGAAGGAAAGCAAGTCTTGCTATTCTGTCTTTCAAAATTTGGAACAATTTCATCAATAGCCCATTTCTCTTGGGATGCTATGATTTATATGTACCAGACCACTACAGCCGAAGTCGACATCATGACTTATTTAAAGTACCGAACGGCAAAACAGACGTCTTGGCAAAGCATAGCATGACGAGGGGAGTGGTGCTGTTAAATGAAATTGCAAACCATTTGGATGTAAGTGACTGTTCTTTATATGCCTTAAAAACATTATTGAAAAGTCACTTGCCTAAATGCTGATAGGGTAACTAAATTGTACTGTAATTGGAATTATTCTGTTGTACAATAATAATAAAAAATAAAAATAAAAATAAAGTAAAATAAAAAATAAAAATATATACAGCTTATATTACTCGCAAATAATGTAGCTTTCAATTAGTGAAAGAATCTTTAAAGTCTATTCAGTATTTTTTTGCGTGAAAGAGTAACAAACATCCGTACATCCATACAAACTTTCACCTTTATAATATTTGTAGGATGGGAAGGATAGGATAGGATAGGATAGCATAGGATAGGATAATAGGATTTTTGGAAAAAAAGTCGCAAGTTATTTAGTTCCGAAACGCCCGGTAGTAAATCAAAGCGTGCAGTTTTTTCGGTTACGCCAGTCAGTATTAAGTATTGGATAACTCTCCACAGAATGCAATCATCCGAAACCTTTACAGCGTTTTGCAAGCGGTCACTAGCGGACAAACAGCGTCCAACAAGATGGCAGATATCTACGTAAACAATTACTCAACAACTATTTAACTATCACGCAGTTTAGTAGACAGGGAGTATAGACCGCCAAACATCTCTGAATTTGCAGACACTCCTTTGTTTCATTATCGCATATCGGATTTCGTATTTTATTTTATTCTTTAAAGTGAAAATTTTTTTAGCACCGTTGTGATTTGAAACTCGATGAAACGAAAACGAGCGACACTAAAAAGAGACAAACACTGCTATGTAGGATTTAGCACGTGTTTCGAAACTCGATGAAACGAAAAATAGCGACACTAAAAAGAGACAAACATATACTGCTACGTAGGATTTAGCGTGCGGTTCGAAACTCGATGAAACGAAAAATTGCAACACTAAAAAGAGACAACCATATACTGCTATGTAGGATTTAGCGTGCGGTTCGAAACTCGATGAAACGAAAAATAGCGACATTAAAAAGAGACAAACACATACTTCTATGTAGGATTTAGCGTGCGATTCGAAACTCGATGAAACGAAAAATAGCGACACTAAAAAGAGACAAACACATACCTCTATGTAGGATTTAGCGTGCGATTTGAAACTCGATGAAACGAAAAATAGCGACACTAAAAAGAGACAAACACATACCTATATGTAGGATTTAGCGTGCGAGAGAATGAAATATACTAATCGTTGTCCTCTATATGCGGTGCTTCATAGAATTAAAAGTGAAATAAAATTTAAACTTGGTAACAATATTATAATAAATAACCGTACAATTATCCTACTCCTGATACTATGCTTTCGTCTCTTTCTCTCGAAATTTAGTTTTCTGAAGGTTTCACTTCTTCCGCGTGTCAACTACGCACATGATTTTTTAAAATTTTTATTTGCTTCAATATAATTTAATAATGTTTTTTTTACATGAGCTCCATACAGGAGGCCCTGAGGAAAATAATTCCCATCAAGGCCTATGTCGTCCTTGGGGATGCTTTGTTGAGGGTGTTTTTTCCTTTCAGGTACGTCCTCGTACCTGAAAGGAAAAAGATGGGTAGGAATCTGAGGGTCAGTATGTCCAGAAGTGACGGATATAACATGAATCTATCCCTCCCACCGCGGTGCAAGGCGATGTTCCGAGAAAGTCCGGCTGGAAAGGTCAAAAGACCTTACTCAACCAATCTCTCTCAATTCGGCCCGCCACGCAGCAGGTGGGTAGACGCATTCGCCATCAAGACCTGGACAAACCTCACCCCATGAACTCGGGCACTCCTGCTAAGTCACCAAACGCAACGAACCACTTGAGGTGACCTATGTCAGAAGTGTCGATTAACCAATAAATGGTTCCCGGGGCGGCGTACCCATACCCGCCTCCCAAATAATAAAAAGATGAATGAAAAAATGAATAGAAAATGAAAAAATAATAAAAAATGAATGCTTTTATAGCATGGTGTTTATGGTGTTTTTGTCCAAATCTTGTGTTTACTGTCGTTTTTTGGATTTCTATTTATTCCCTGTCAATATCGGTTGGTATGTCAACAGCGAAACCGTGCTCGAGATATCGATATAAAACCGTCGGAAGTTACGCCTATCGATTTGATATTGTAAAGTTATCGATTTCTCTGGGGGATGATACTGTGAGAATCCACTCTTATCATGGTAAGAATGCGCACGCGATGGTTTACGACGGATCTTTCGTGGGTTATACATACTATATACTACAGAACAGTGGCGGCTCGAGCACTTTTTTAGTGGTGGGGATCGATATTTTTTTTACGTACTGTACCGCAATCTCACCACCCGTAGAATATAATATAAAATTTCTCAAAAAAATATTTTATGGTCTAATCACGCTAGTCGGATATCTAAACACAAAATAATATAAAATATCCAAAGATATATGCCAATTTACAATATAGTATAATAAAAATAAAGTTTTATCTTGCAAGATTATTATCAAACTAATTTGAACGCGAGCGATTCCCGCCCGAAACTTCGCAAATAAATGTTTCTGTGGGGATCCAAAGAATTGTCCCCGCGGGTATTTGAATTCACATACGAATGCGCATGCGCAGTTGCATACGATCGCGAAACAACACAAGGAAAGTATGGGGATACTTCGGATCGTCCCCCAAGTGCGCATTAGATTCTGCGCACTGAGAAATTGACCCGCTGTTTTGTGCTCCGTACATTGTTCGCTGAACGCGCGTAGGGTCTTATTAAAATCATCCGGAATAATTATTTGTATTTTATTTCTGCAAATATTAATTACTTTTATGTTTAAAGAATTCATTCATTTTGGTGAAGACAACGCATCGACTGTTATTTCCTTTTCCTTTAGTAGGTTTTGAGTGTAACTGGTGGAGACCGTCCCCATTGTCCCCCTGTGAAGAACCGCCACTGCTACAGAACATCTCACGTGCAGTGACTGTGATGGCATGTAGGAAGTATTCCGTGCTATTATTAACTGAGATGTGTAGCGTGTAGGTACCCGGCTAATTGCACGGTCATAATCGACGTGACCACAGTTAGCCGCTCATTTACCAATGAAGCCAATCAGAAGATGTACATAATGCAATATCGAGGAGATGGGAACAAACGGGAAGAAAATTCATGATGATATTATGGAGAATTTTGTTAAAATAACTTAAAATCGAAAAGACCTGCTTAATCACAGGAGTCCACTTTTTTTTCTTTTTTACATTAAAAGGACATTACCAGAGAAAACCAGAAATATGCCATTTTCAAATCAGATTTTAGACGTATTGACTCTTTTCCCCAAAAAATTATAAATGGATATCGAAAGATTGTTCTTTTATCTAGCATTTGCATGTAATAAATTTTGCGAAATTTTTTAAATTTTTAGTATAATAATAGGTCGTTGGCAGATTTGTTAAATTTTCATAAAAGATTTTGTATTATACCACACCCATTTCAAATAATATAATCATGCAGTAAAATAAATCAATACATTATCTAGCAAACGCATGTTTTAGAATTTTAATTTTAGTTTCAATAAAATCATTAAAAAATATGTACGTACATGTGTTTCTTGACGAAAATTGGTCCATTTGTGTATTTATTTGCGCACTTACAAACTAATATATTTCAGATTTTTTTAACATTCTTTTTAAATTTAGACATTATTGAAAAATGATTAATACTTATAATCAAAAAATAATTACAAAAAGTGCATTTTTTTAATAGTTTTATCATCACGCCTTTCAGCATTTTTGAATGAAGGTATAAATTAAAGCTAATTTGGATTGAAATAAATTCGATATTGAGTTATAATTTAAAAAGCTGGTACGGAGAATAATTAATCTTTCTAATTGTAACCGCCCTGCATGATCGTTTTCGTCCGCTGGCTGGTTAAACGCTCTTAACTCCACACAAGAGGCCCTGAGAAAAATAATTTCCCTCATGGCCTATGTCATCTGAGATGCTGTGTGGAGGGTCTTTTTGACGAGAGGAAGGAATGAACATTGGTATTGAAGAGACCCATGTTGTAGGAAGGAGGAAACACACAATCGTTCCACAGCCGAGATGTCGAACACAAGAACGAGTCGAAGAACTGACCCGTTCTCATGTGACAAATGTCAACCGTGCACATATGTTGGGCACGCGTTTGGCGTGTTTCCCGACTATGCACCGGTGCCGAGGGGATCAATGACGCTGGTTCATCGAAGCATCTTAGATTGAAATACCGGTGGAACAAGGATAGCATTCCCACCCGACACGCCTGTGCTCTAAAGATTGCAATCCATTTGCGGACCGCCCGTTTACGCAGAGTCGATGGTTTTTTCATGTTTGGGCTCCAGGCCCGAGGTGGCTGCCAAATTCAACCGTGGAGCGCACATACAATTTGTAAATGGTTAGCAATTGTGTACGATTAAAGTATCTGTTTTCTTTCAAAACGGTAAAAGTACACATAACACTTCCTGGATTATGTGTACAGTTCCCATCCACTATTTTGTAACTCTCAAATCAGTATATGTTTGCCCTGAAGAAGGAACGGTCGTTCCGAAACCGGTCGGCTTTACACAAATATACAAGTGTTTCAAACAAAGAAACATTGTTTCATTTATCTATAATGGATGACCACAAAGTTATAGCTACGTTCAAAAGTAGTTATAAAATATTTTGACAGTCGAATAATAAAAAAAAAGCATTGCATGTTCTTTTTTGTCACCTGCAAAAGTTATGTGCGTCAAGCTATAGTCTAATTCTCTGAGAGTTTTGAATTATTGACATTTTAAAAGAATCTCATGCGGGTGTTTATAATTCTAAAGATTATATTAATTTTTGCAAAAAAACACTTGAAAATATCTCATACTGGTAGCCATAGATTGCTACAAACTGTTTTTTTTTAAATATTTTTTCTTTGAATTGTTTATTTATCTGTTAACCAGTAAATCAACGGTAACCCCTGGAATTGTGAATAGAAAGGATACCTCCAACGATTTAAAATTTTTATAATTACGATGGTGTGTCTCTGTGTAATTCCCATTCAATGACCTCCTGAATTGGGATTTGCTTTGGATTGATTGGAACTGATTGATTGTTGGAACGGTTCAGTCGAGCGATATAGTAAGTGGCAAAATTATTTTATTAACTAGCCGGTTCCCGGCGTGCGTTGCTATGCCATTTATTAAAGAAATTGTTTCTCCCTGCGTGTCCTTTCCCATTCGTCCCGTTCCCCTTCCGCCTCCCCTTTTTTTCTCCCGTTTCCACTCCGTCACCTCCACCTTCCCTCTCCCCACTCCGAGTTCCCCTCCCCCCTCCCAGGTTCTGGATCTCCCTCCCAGGTTCCCCTCCCTTATCTCTCCCTCCCTCCCGCTTTCCATAGCAATAGCCGCTTCCTCGCGTGCCACCAATAGCAATTTTTTTATACAAATTTCATAATGCCAAGGCTCACCGGAAGTTTTATAAAAACCTTGTACTGACAATAACGAACACACAAAAAAAAAGAATTATCCAATTTGGTGCAGTCGTTCGAAAGTTATGCGCTTAGCAACACAGTCAGCGATTCATTTTTATATTATAGATAAATAACTCTATTTTTGAAACGGGTATTTCTTTTGTTTAAATTTTTGAAAGATGTCGTAATTTTTCAAGTTTACAATTTATTCAAAATGTTACTTCGGATCGTCTTTTGAAAGGCAATGATGATCCTGAGGCATTTTTTTAAAGTGAAAACTTCTTTAGCACCGATGTGATTTGAAACTAGATGAAACGAAAAATTGAGACACTAAAAAGAGACAAACACATAATAATAATACATAGTATTTAGCCTGCGAGAGATTGAGATAGTATAATCGGTTTCCTCTTTGTGCGATGCTTCGTAGTCTTCCCACTCTTGTCTACTTTAGTTTTCAAATCACAATGGTGCTAAAGAAGTTTTCACTTCAAATATATACATATATATATTTTTTTTACGTGAATACCTGCTCCCGTCTGGAGCCAGTGGGACTATGGCATCCCCAATTGGGGTATGTTTTGAGGCTGAAGGTAGTGGGGAGGGGAAGGAGATAGGGAAGAGGAAGGTGGGGAAGTACCTGGCAATTCAGATCTGGTCACCAAACGCGGCAGAAGCCATTTCAAGCAACGTTTCAATTCTAAATGGTGGTCTTACACCAGGGCGATACTGATAGTATTTTCCACTCTGGAACGTGCCGCAAATATACTATATATTATTTTAAATGAATAAATTGTGAAATACACAAATTAATCAAATAAAATTTATTTGCCACGCCGGGATTCGATCCCGCGAGCTTCTGAATGCGAGTCAAGCGCTTTACCGCTGCGCTACGCCGGCCGTCTGATGAAATTTAAATTTCTCTTACTACCATCAATAACTGTGGGAAAATGTTGCTTGTGCAATGATGGAGAATGGCTTAATAACTCAAGTAGCTCTTACGTCATACGTATGTCCAGTAATGTTACACTGTCGTGTAAACAAGCTTATGGGTCCGAGTGGTTAACTATCATAGAAAATAACCCGCGACGCCTGGATAGCAATCCGATGCATTTGTCATTCATGTAGTTACTAACCGGCTTTTCGTTTTTTCTATTCGTTTAATAATAATATCCTTAAATTTCACGACAGGAGGCCCCCGGCTTTCCCGACCTTGTCCTTAAATTATAAGTGCTTCCCCTGCAAGTTCAAGTTACTCGCGTTCCTCATTCATAACTTGCACTGCACAAGGAGGAAAACGAAGTACCCGCACTAATGCATTATACCAATTACTTCCTATGCGCTCGTATCTTTGCTAACTTTATTCTTGTGGAGGGAAACATGCGCTTGATGCAAAATATTCAAAGAGGTTGACTGTTCTAGCCTAACCTAACCTAACCCAAAAATAACAGAATAATCATGCTATGACGTCATATCTACTAACAATGTCGGTGAAATTATAATAATTATAAAATTATTAGCTGACCCAACAAACGTTGTTCTGCCATATAAATTTCTAGTGAATATTTGGTTGTTTGTAAAAAATGACAAATATATTGTAAGTGTGGGGGGATGGGATCTATGACAGAAAGAGGACGTTGCGCCATCTGTCATTCAACAATAAAAACTGAATCTTGTTCTGTTTCATTTATCGTTTAGAATATTAATACATAAAACGTCGGGTTAGTTAAACCTTTATAACTCGAGAACGGCTGGACCAATTTTTATGATATTTGATTTGTTGGATTTGGCTCCGCCCCGAATAGCAGAATAGCTATTAAAACATCGGAAAAATTCACGAAAAAAATAATTGTGAAGAAAATTCTTTTCCTCGTACATTTTGTATGGAACGAATTCTCATCTTTTGAAAGAGCTGCAGTAATATTGTGATAAGTATAATATTGAATAGTGAGTGAATTCCGAAATTTGAAAAACGTCAAATGTCAATGCGCTGATTGTTTTATTTTTGTAATGCTGCCCCTCTTTCTTACACACTAAACGTCAACAGTCGAACATGGGACAAACGGTGAACGTATGTCTGAACCCCTCCAAAGGAAAAATACAATTATGATAATAAATCTCCCTAACACGTATAAAGAAAATGAAACAAAATTCCCGTAAGTGGAAAAGTATGAAAATCATTACAATTATAAATCCGTACACGACGCCATCTCTGATCCTAACAAAAACAAAACACAGACAGTTGCGCATCAATAATTGTTACATCGTGTAATTTTTAACTTAATTAAAAAAAAAACTTTTATTTTTATTTTTTTATTTAATAAATTTTACAAAAAATTCATGTTTTTGTGTATAAATAAAGTTTTTTGAAAAAAAAAAATACATTATTTAATACGTCTTACACCTTTTTTTTTAGCAAAGCTCGTGTTAAAAAGGCGGAGACAACGAATGTAGATATTAATTTTTATGTAAGTTTAAATAATATATAATTTTTTTTTATATACATATAGATCAATTGATGGATAATTAACAGTATACAAAGAAAAAAAATCGTATATATAATAATATGCATCTATAGTTTTATATAATATATAAAACATAAGCAGAAAGAAGAGGATATAAAAAAGAAAGGTAAAAATTAAAGAAAGAAAAAGGATATCAGATATTACAATTGTGTTTATAAATAAAATATTATAAGATGTAGTGATTGTGATAAGTTATATATAAAGAGCTTTAATTGATTTTTTGAATTTTTTATAATTTGTTTCCAATCTTAAATTAACTGGTAATTGGTTAAACCATTTAACTCCAATATATTTATAGTATTGTTGAGCTGTGGTGGTGTTACAACGCGGGACAGTCATAGAGCCCAGGATATTTGTTCTAATGCTGCTTGAAAAAGGAGTGAAGCTCTCATTATTGAAGCAATCTTTGTGTATTTGTAGAATTGTAATTTTTTTATAAATAACATGAAGTGAAGGTACTTTAAAATCTTGAAATAATTTGATAGTGGGGTAATCATATGGCTTTTTTAAAATTATTTTTTGAATGATTTCTAATGGTAAAAGAGAAGTTTTGAATGCACCGCCCCAACCAACAATTCCATACTGTAGCACTGATTGGATTAAGGAAAAGTAAATAGTTCTTAACATACTAATATTTAAAATGTTTCGAATGCTAATGAAAATGTACACTAATTTTCTTAGTCTCTCAACTGTTGTGCTGATTTGCATCTTCCACTTTATGTTACTGTCTACAGTTACCCCAACTACAAAACTGAATTTAATTCAGCTAATAAGTTAACACACTAGTTATTGATTTTTAAGGCGGTACGAAGTTCGCCGGGTCTGCTAATTATAATTATTATCTTCATCAATGATTTAAATTTTACCTAACTCTTAGTTTAAGAGGGGAAATACGCAAGTAGATGTTACATTAATATTTATTCTTTCTATTTTGAGAAATAATAGCGGAAATGGGACAACTGTCTAAATAAGAATTAGCGAAGACACTAAACTTGGCCAGTATAAATTATCATTTTACGTAAAGTGGGATTGTGAATTCACAGGCGGAAGTGCTAATAATGAGAACGGCATAATAATTGTGAACAATTTTGGATTTTTATGTTTTTTTTATTACGTAAGAAAGCGATGAACAAATTTTCATTGAATACCAGCGATTTCCCGGCATTCGATGCAATGCCAATGCAATAATTGTTTCTACCTGCGTGTCCTTTCCCATTCGTCCCGTCCCCTTTCGCCTCCCCTTTCCCTCACGCGTTCACCCCTCCATCTTCCCTGCCTTCCCACTCCCCTCTCCATTTCCCCGTCCCGTGAACCCTCCTCGCCTCTCCAGCGTTCCATGCATTTAGTCCCGGTACATTCAGTTTAGTCCTCCCTAATATTTTCAAACAAAAACATAAATTTTGCAATTTGGGAGGCGGGAATGGGTACCGCCGCCCCGGGAACCTTTATTGGATAACCAACACCTCTGCCATAGGTCACCCCAAGTGGTTCGCTACGTTTGGTGATTTAGCAGGGGTGCCCGGGTTCATGGGGTGAGGTTTGTCTAGGTCTTGGAGGCGGATGACCAGGACATACTGAACCCCAGATTCCTACCCACCCCTTAAACCCTTTTCCTTCCCAGAACTCTCCTCTCCTTCCCATCCTTAAAAAAAACCCTCCACACAGCATCCCCAAAGATGACATAGGCCCTGAGGGAAGTTATTTTCCTCAGGGCCTTCTGTGTGGAGCTCATGTAAAAAAAAAATAATAATAATACACCGTTGGTGTTTCAGAGTGTCAAAATTTTACCTGTTAAGGCAATACTTTGACACAAAATTATAATTCAGCATATATTTACCCCGCAGCCTAAAGAGAAATTAGATCATAAATACAGCACTAGATTCACGCGCAACGACGGGTTAATAGTTCCGAAATTTAACAATAAGTACGGACAGAGAACGTTTGAATACATCATATCGAAAATATTTAATTTATTACCTGACAATATAAAGCAATGTAATTCTATGAATAAGGTTAAATATATGGTGAAAAATTAGCTTTGGAAAAAAAAATTATATTCATGTTGTTATGTATGAAAAAATGTTGAATCTGTAGATATAAGATGTAAATTTTAAATTTTAAAAATGTATGTGTAACTAAAATAAGCACCTGTTGACAAGCCAATTCAATTGGCCTAGCAGGACTTATTTGTTGGTTATATGTATTATGTATAAAAAACAGCGCCAAATTTCGTAACGCCAGAGTTAGCTAGTACATATAGAAACCTTTGCGGGCGTGCGCACAACAACTCACCAAAGTTTCATCGCAATCGGAGGAATAGTATAGGAAATAATTTCACAATGCCAGAGCTCAATATTATATATATATATAAACCATCGCGGTAATGTGCACGATAAATCCCCAAAGTATAATCGCAATCGGATGAATGGTTTAGCAACGCATAAGGGACAAACAAAGAAACATTCATTCTTATATAAAAATGGGATGGAATATAATATATAATATACTTACGTACAGAATTAATTTAGTTTTTGGTATGCATTTAAATTTTATATGACTGGTTTGTGTCATTCCACAATTTAATAATTTAAAAAATAATGTAAGCTATGATTGCGGCGCGTTCCAGAGTGGAAGATACTCTCAGTAGCGCCATGGTGTAAGACGGAAACATTTCAAGAATTTTCGTTATTTGTTTTTGGGGTGTTATGCCATGTTGCGCTACCTCCTTCTTTAGCCAATGTTTCGGACAGCGTTGCAGTGTCCATCATCAGGGCAGATCTGGCAGATTTCACTGACACTACAACGCTGTCCAAAACTTTGGCTAAAGAAGGAGGTAGCTCAACACGGAATAATACCCCAAAAACAAATAATGAAAATATCTTTAATTATTAAATCGTGAAATAACACAATTTAATCAAATAATATTTACACACGCACGCCGGGGTTTTGAAACCGCGACCATCGGATTTCTAGCCGAGAGCCTTATGCCTTATTATCAGCCGTAACTAACAATGAAAATCTGATTGCTTATAATTTTATTATCAATCCCAATTGATTTCCGAGTAAATTATCGAAAATTAATAATGGTTATTGGTTATTGTTATTACCATGTAAAGTTTTCCCACTTTAATGTATTGTGTAAATTTGATTAAAAGTCGTTAAAGTGAAGTATTTCCTAATAAATGATTTGAATGACTCATTGTGGGTTTTTACCCTGGCTTAGGGGATGACCAGACAACTCAACACATTGGTATTTCTATTTTTGTGAGTGATAATTAATGGTGGAATTCCGTTTAATTATATAATTCTTTATTATATATGTTTTATTATATAATATATCAACACATTGGCCTTTCGACACACCTTTGAAAAGTTGCACTGGAGCGATTATGGTTGAAATATGTACCAATTTTATTTTTCTGCGATTGATAGCGGTCCAAAATTGGACAACATTTTACTACCATTCGTAAAACATTTATCGTAATTATTTAAAACATTTCTTTGGCCAGCCATTTCTTTTAAAACGAAGCCATTAAAATGTATTATGATGACCATAGATGTCGCAAATCCGAACTTCGTAGACTATTTTAGAACGATGTTAAAAATACACTTTAAAAATATTTTTTTCCCGCCGAATATTCGATCAGCTGTTAACGGTTAAAATTAAGTCCTTTTTCCATAGATATGCACCTTCTATTATCGTGTATACCACAGACAACATACAGAAATCTAAAATATTCTATGCTGACTTGAATAAGTACCCCTCACGGCAGTTTTAAGTAAAAAAAAACACGCGGGATTCGCGCGGTTATAAACTTTACGATTTTTTTACATTTTTTTTATAAATCACACAAATATGAAATAAACGGTAAAATATAGGTTAATTCATTGGCTATATAGCACTATAATAAGTTTTTGTTTCCATATTAAAATTCGAATGTATGATTTTTTTAATGTCGGCGAAAAATTTAAAAACGATACTGTGAGAAATCTCGAGCAATCGAGGCAAATTTATTTATTTCTCGTGATCGCCACAGTGGATCTTCGTGAAAAGCGATGATATAAACTAGGTTAAACAAAAATACACTTTTAATGACTTTATATCACTTTTAAAGAGTGTGTCGAAATGCCTACAGTTTATTCCGTTCAATCTTCGAGGGACGAAAATAGTTGAAATATGATTAAAGACCTCATTAACTAAATAACTCCCGTTTAGTGCAAAAAAGTAAATGCGGGGCGCCAATCTTTATTTAGTTTAGTATTTCATTACAAGATTGCTAATTTATTAATATTTTTACGTAATTGCTTGGCGTTTGACATTTTGTCGTGTCAATTTATACAAATTACCTTCAGTTTTGCCAGCGTATATCTGTAATTACAATCTTTATTACAATAAATAATCTGTAATAACGATTGAAAATGAAAAATGCATGAAGATCGGTTGAACGAATCGAGAAAATGAAGCGACGAACACTAAAACAAAAGCTCAAACAACAACTTAGCTGATAGTGCTTCGTAACAAATTTCGTGAGTTTACGTCGCCAAATATATATTTAAAAATTATTGTGTTTTTTTTTTACATGAACACCGCACAAAGAGTCCCAACTGCTCCCGTCTGGAGCCAGTGAGATTATGGCTTCCACAATTGGGGTATGTTGTGAGGCTGAAGGTAGTGGAGAGGAGAAGAGATGGGAAGAAGAAGGTGGGGAAGTACCTGGCTATTCAGATCTGGTCACTAAACACGGATAAAGCCGTTTCAAGCAACGTTTCAATTCTGAATGGTGGTCTTACACCAGGTCGATATTGAGAGTATCTTTCACTCTGGAACGTGCCGCAAATATACTATATACTTTAAATGAATTAATTGTGAAAAAACCAAGAGCCTCAGCCCTCGACCACGCCGGCCGTCATCTATTTCTAATGCTAAATCACTATCTAAGATTAATCTTTCCTACGGGGTGGCGGTACCATTATTTTTTATTTCCGAAAAAATATTAATATTAAAATTTCGCTTGTCAGCGATGTGTTCTTGAATTATTTAGAAAACCAATCTAATATAAAATAATAAAATAAAACACTTTTTGGTTTAAAACCACGAAATTTATTAATTTATGAATCGACCGGTTTCGCTTACTTAAGCATCTTCAGAGTACAAATTAACACGACGTCGGTTCATAAATTAATAAATCTCGTGGTTTTAAACAAAAAAAGTATTTTATTTTATTAAATATGTCAAACCACAAAGTGATTGCTTTCTACAATAATAATATAAAATTTTATTTATTTATTTATTTATTATCGATACAAAAGAAAGTACAAATTATAATTTGAAAAGCTTTGCCTGTCCAACTAGGAAAGTTTCCCGTTCCAGGACAGACAAATTGACATATTTAGTTCATATTAATATTATTCCTGAAATGTAGATACATAATTACATAACAAATACAAAAAAAAATCATTTTTCTCTGAAACTAAGCTGTGTAATAAAGAAAATGTATATAATATATATAAATATAAGTACGCATACATTTTTTGTGACAAAGTAGAAAAGGTAATCTGGTAGCATACCTATATTATAATCGGATTTACCGAATTAACCTGGTAATATTTCATACATTCAGATTTACAGAGTATGAGATAAGTAAGTTGATAGTATTGAAAAGTGTAACATATACCTGATAACATGATGGAGGAATTACAAAAGATTTACATCATAAATATATGAAATTACGTTAGGTTATGTGTTTAGTAGTTTGAAATATTAATACATAGTACACTTATAGGAGGAACAGTAAAATTTAAAATTTTAGCTATAATTTATGAATGTAATAATCTATGTGATTTCACGACAATATGCATATACGTGATACAATATACGTGAATACACATGATAGTACGACAATATGAATATACACCGCGCTCATGTCTTGAGCTAGGTACTCCTGCTAAAATATAAAAACAATAACTATAAATATAGATAGAAATATAAACTATGAATAAAAATAAAATAGTACCTAATTTAGTGCTACTTTGGTGAAGTTGGTGCATTACTTCGTACATAAATAATCTATGAGATTTATTTTTCACTTTTAGACTTGTTTTTTTTATATTTTCAAAGTATCGATAGGTACGTACTAACAGGTTTAAAAAGTCTTAGATATAATGGAAGATCAGAATCATATTGATCACAAATAAAAAATAAAAAAATTACCGCCATGCTATGTACATTGTACACCAACAGAAATATTTTTTCAGACAATTTACAATTTAAAAGACATACCTGTGGTATTGTTAGTTAAAAAAATTTGAACATGTATTTTTACAATAAACATACAAATTATTTTTACACGTTACGTAGCTAAGAAAAATATTAATATCTTTTATTCACCATAGAGAGACAAGGCTTTTGTGTTTAGTTCTGGATTCAAGCCCAATTATATGAAATCGTATAAGATATAAAATATTGTTAGTAAATAATAAATCAGAAAACTCGAGATTTTTCGTGAAGAGAGAAAACAGATTTTATTTTATAATAATAAGAAATATGGATTTTTATGGTAGTTTCAGGTAATTTTTATTTTAAGTTGCAATTCATGAATGTTTGCGATATTTTTTAGATTCACATACATAGAAGTTGTTAAAATAAGTTATTCCTAGACAGAGGTAGGTATTTTAAAATGCTTGGATATTGGGATTTTCATGATATTATGCTGACACATTAAATTGTAAGTTTTTCATATTTATTTAATACTTGTATGTTTTTTACAATAAGTATACATTTTCTACATGGATACAGTGTTATAATACTTGGAGTGAATGATGAATACTTGGAGCAGGTGGATGAGTTTGTTTATTTGGGAAGTATGTTTACGAGAGATGGGAAGGCTGATAGAGATATTAAAAGAAGGGTGAATGCAGGTAACTTTATTAATGGAGGACTGAACGCCGTTGGCACCAACATAAAACTGTCCAAAGACGCGAAACTAGCCGTCCATAATGGAGTACTGGTACCTACCCTGATGTATGGCAGTGAGGCATGGAACTAGCAGAGGAAGGATGAAAGTAGACTGAACGCTGTAGAAATGAGATCCCTGAGGCGTATGTGTGGCAAAACCATCTATGATCGTGTGAGAAATGTGGAAATCCGCAAAGAATGCAAGGCTGATGTAAGCGTGATGAGTAAGATCAAGAAAGGAACGCTCCGATGGTTTGGGCATGTAGAGCGAATGAACGAAGAAAGGAGTGTAAGGAGAATATATAACGCAAATGTGAATGGTAGAAGAAGTCGAGGACGCCCAAGAAAGACATGGCACGACCAAGTGAATCAGATACTTGAGTCGGGCCATGTCAAGAGTCAGAATAATAGAAGAGAATGTATGAGACGTTGTATGAATGGAAACGAGGCAAGGAATGTGTGCCAAGACCGGGATGTTTGGCGGTCCGTCCTCTCTGCCTACCCCTGCGGGGAAACGGCGTGATGGTTAGTTAGTTAGTTAGTTTACAGTGTTATAAAGGAATGTATACAGTGTTATGAGGCCTTTCTCAACATAAACAGACAAGGCCCTAGAGTTTGGTAAGGGAATTCATGCTCCATTATATGAGATCGTGTAATTAAATAATAAAATATTGCAAGTAATAATTAAAAACTCGAGATTAATCAATAATAGATTCCATGATGTAAAAGAAATATTAATTAATAGATATGAACTCTTGTAGTAGTTTCAGGTAATTATTCAATTTAAACAGGAATTCATGATTATTTTCAACAATTTTTGGATTTAACAAGAGGTTGTTGAAATAAGTAACAGGTATTTTGAATGTGCTTGGTTTTTTTATTTAAATATTTTTCTGATATTATACTGATATATTGAATTGCAAGTTATTCAGCAGTATTTCTTTAAAAGTTTTTAAATTGAATAATTTTTTACTATTGTAGATGCATTGAATATTGAAAAGATTTTATCAGTAGAAAATGTTGATGGTTTTTTCAAGATAACCCCAATTTATCAATCTTTGAACTATTTTGAATGGATTTTAAATATTCCTCCCCAGCTAATAATACCGTATTGTAATAAAGATTGAACAATTTGTATGAACAATAAATAACGTATTGTTATTTAACTGATTTACTTAAAAAATTTGAGAAATTGAATATAACATATCTTAGATATAATTTTATTATAAGTTATTGCAGTAATAAACGATTTCTTTTGGTAAACTTTTCTTTTGTAAAAAATCTTTTGATTCACGTTAATTACTACATACGACAACTATTTGCATTTGGGACGATAAAAAACACTACATGGAAAATTTCAATACATAATATCATAGAATATGAACATAATTTATTGCAAATAACTGTTAGCCGTCGTCCTATACGACGAAAACAAATTTTAATTTTACCTTATTGATATTTTAAATGCAGCATTTTCAAATTTACTTTTTTTTAAATCCAAAAGGTGTTAAATCTTTCCAAATCAAAATTTGTATAAATAAGGAAAATTAAAACATATATTCGTGCATATTTTTTATTTAATTTACATGATATCTTTTTTATATGTTTTTCATACAAAACCAAACCAATTTCAATCTATATATTGGGCAATACGAGTTGTTTTATAAAATAATTCTCTTTTAATCCAAGTTGAATGGCTTGTAGGGAATTTTATGATAATTTATTCTAGTCAGTTATTAAGATTTTTACATACACTACTTACAAGCTCTGTAAAGCGTTAAGTCTTTTTCGTATTGTCATAATAATTTTTATTTTTCGGTTGGTAACCCGTTTTAAAGGAACCCAGATTAATTGTTCTAATTGTTCTCGTTAGGAGCCAGTGAGACTATAACATCCCCAATTGGAATATATTGCGAGGCTGAAGGCAATGGGAAGGGGCACAAGATGAGAATAGGTAGGTGGAGAAGTACCTGGCTATTCAGATATAGTCAACAAACACGTCTAAAGCCATTTAAAGCAATGTTTCAATTCTAAATGGTGGTCTTACACCAGGGAGACACTGAAAGTATCTTCCGATCTTGAACGTGCCGCAAATACACCTAATATTACTTTAAATGCTTACATTGTGAAATAACACAATTCAATTTTGCGCATGCCGGGATTTGAACCTGCGACCTTCGATTGATAGCCGAGAGGCCGTCAAACCTATTTTAAAAATAAAATAAATATGCAAGTAGGTACTTACTAGAAAAAAAATTGCCGTGCTTCATTTTGGCGGCGAAGAAAAAAAACATAAAAATTCAAAATTAATCACAAAACATCACTTTAAATTTTCGATGCACAAAATAATTTTTAAAATATTAAATTTATTGGTTTTGAACACAGTTAAAATGATAATATCGATTTACACTAATTTAAAATCAATAAAAATTAACACTTATTTGTTAAAACTGTTCTAAATTCGAAATTTACAACAGTTATGTCAAAATGGTGCCGCCGATTTTTTAAATTATTATTTGTGATTGTTCGACCGTGCAGTTGCGATTTGTCGACCGTTTTGGCTGCGATTTTGCAAGCGACTGACTTTAAACCGTAGGCAGCGGAAAATTATATACTGTTTGATAAGAGGTATCAAGCAGAATGACAGTTGTCGTGACGGCGGTCTTGTCCATAGATAAAATGATACGGTCACAGCGCTTTGCAGGTATTAAAGCCAGTCTTACATGAGTTATTTGATTCACAGAACTGAGATTATCACTAGAAACGCGATAAAAAAATAATTAAATTTATTCTAAACGTTTATCACAGTGTTCACTTCTTCAGGACTAAATGCATGCTGAAGTTAAAAATTAAAATATAGGTCATCAAGGGTTGTAGTGGGACGGGAAAGGGTAAGAGTGGGAAAGTTCCTTAGAATTGGTAATTACAATAAAGGGAAAAACCCGTTAAGTGGGAAAATATTGATCAAAATAGGGTTTTATAACAATTGGTATTTCCCTTCTAACGATATTGTAAGTCTAATAATAATAAACTTACCCACTATTACCCCTCCGCCTCACTCTACCCCTCCAGACTAAGTATATCTATTTTAATTTAAAAAAAATTGAAATAATTTAATTTCAATTTGGGCGGGTATATGGGTATCGTCGCTCCGCTCCTAAGTGGTTCGCTACGTATGGTGACTTATCATGGTTACCCTGGCTCATGGGCTCAGGTTTGTCCAGGTCTTGGCGGCGGATGCGTAGCGGGCCGGATCGAGAGAGACTGGTTGAGGGAATCCCTTTGATTTCTCCAGCCGGACTCTCTCGACCCATCCCCTTGCACCGGTGGATTCACACGTCCGTCACTCCTGGACACACTGACCCCCAGATTCCTACCCACCCCTAATACCCTTTTCCTTCCCAGAACTTCCTATAGGTAATAATTAAATAATTTAATTAAATATTTTAATAATTATTTAATTTTAACTTGTAACTCTACATCTTTTTTTTTGCATTAGCGGCCTCCTGTGTTGAGATTCGGGGATGTCGTCTTTGGGGATGCTGTGTGAAGGGTCTTTTTAGGAAAGAAAGGAGAGGAAGTTCTGGGAAGGGAAAGGGCATAATGGGTGGGTTGGAATCTGGTGGTCAGTGTGTTCCAGGAATGACAGACGTATGAATCCATCCCTCCCGCTGGGATGGGATGAGACACTCTGGCTGGAGAAGTCAAAAGGCTCAATCAGTCTCTCTCGATCCGGCCCGCCACGCAGCACTTGGGCAGCGAATCTGCCGCCAAGATCCGGACAAACCTCACCCCGTGAATCCGGGCACCCCTGCTAAGTCACCACTACAGCTAAGTAGCGACCACTTTGGGTGACCTACGACAGAGGCGTTGGTTATCAAATTAATGGTTAAATTACCGGGGTGGCGGTACCCATTCCCGCCTCTCAAATTTGGAATCATTTCCCTTCAGCTTTCATCATATGGTACCGTAGTCCAAATGACTTTGGACACTTGGTAATATTTTGGATTCTTGTGCCGTAGTAAAATGTTTGAAAAATGTATCCTTGACTAATTTCACCAGAAAATAAAAGAAATATTCACCATGGATACGCCCCAATACATTTCTATTGAAGAATCGCTTCAGTGGATGAGTCTAAACAAAAAAGTCTGGGAAATCCAATAATAATTAGGTATTGACGATTAATCCATCAAACAATTTGGTTAAATCTACACTATGAAAATATTATTTATTATTCATACAACTAATTATTTTTGAAGTGAAAACTTCTTTAGAACAGATGTGGTTTGAAACTCGATGAAACGAAAAATAGCGACACTAAAAAGAGACTAACTCATTCATCTATATCTATAGGATTGAGCCTGCGAGAGAATGAAATAGAAATAAAATATTTAATTAATTCCCACGCAAGTCTCCTTTGGCGTAGTGGTATAAAGCCGAAAACAGAAAGCCGAAAATGTTGATTATGTTATGATGGAGGAGCCAGTCGAGGAATCGAACACGCAACGCCCAGGTGGGACCCAAGCGCTATGCCCACTTAACCATTGACTTTTATACGTATACCTAACATGTTTCATATAAAAATGTAAAAAATTATAAATATATAGTTACTAATTTAAAAAAATGTTATTTACAACTCATTTGGATTTGACAATCAATAAGAAACAAAATGGAAATAATTTAATGTTTCAATTTCGCCAAAATTGGAAATTCTTCAGTAATTTTAACCATACTGGGGTAGACCCGTGAAAAATCACGGGAAATTAAAATTATTGTAGGATTGTACGCTAATTTATTTATTTATTTTTTTATGCTCTTCGTGAAACGGCTATATAAACCAATATATCTTGGAAAAGATTCAAATTAAAAAGTGCATGGAGGCAGATTTACTATTTTGTGACATGCGTCAAAAGATAGTTTCTGAACTGTCTGTAAGTGACTTTGAAAAGGGAATGATGGGACGAATGGGAAAGGACACGCAGGAAGCAACAATTTTTTTTATTAAGTTGCATTGCAACGCATGCCGGGAACTCGCTAGAACAGTATATAGATAGCTAGTTTTTTCCTTGACGCATTTGAATGAAAATATATTTTATACTTTTCTTATTCGGCGTTACATCCTCTCTGCACATCCCTTCAGGAACACTTTGTTGTATTTTGTGTAAGTAGGTTTACCGGATGAGTTTGTGTATCTGGGTAGTATGATTACGAGAGATGGGAAGGCTGATAGGGATATTGAAAGAAGGGTGAATGCAGGTAACTCCATTAATGGAGGACCGAACGCCGTTGGCGCTAATAAACAACTGTCAAAAGAAGCGAAGCTAGCAGTCCACAATAGAGTCCTGGTACCTACCCTGATGTATGACAGTGAGGCATGGAACTGGCAGAGGAAGGATGTAAGTAAACTGAATGGTGTTGAAATGAGATCTCTGAGGCGTTTGTGTAGTAAAACCGTGTATGATCGTGTGAGAAATGTGGAGATCCGCAGAGAATGCAAGGCCGATGTAAGCATAAAGCGGCCTACACACGACACTGCATGTAGTGACCGCGGCAGTGACTGCAGAGAGCGTGGGTTTGAGCGAACTAGCGCTGTCTCGTTCTAGCGGCCCTTTAACAAACCAGACAGCGCTAGTTCGCTCAACTCCATGCTCTCTGCAGTCACTGCCGCAGTCACTAAATGCAGTGTCGTGTGTAGGCCGCTTAATGAGTAAGGTCAAGAAATGGTTTGGGCATGTAGAGCGAATGGACGAAGAAAGTAGTGTAAGAAGAATATATGATGCAAATGTGAATGGTAGGAGAAGTCGGGGACGCCCTAGGAAGACATGGCACGATCAAGTGAATCAGATACTTGAGTCGGGCCATCTCAAAAGTCAGAATAATAGTATGTATGAGACGATGTATGAATGTGAGTGAGGCAAGGAGTGTGTGCCAAGACCGAGTTGTTTGGCGGTCCATCCACTCTGCCTTTTTTTTTTTTTTTTTTTTTTTTTTTTTTTACAGTGAATACCGCACAAGAATCTCAACTGCTCCCGTCTGGAGCCAGTGAGACTATGGCATCCAAAATTGGGGTATGTTGTGAGGCTGAAGGTAGTGGGGAGGGGAAGGAGGTGGGGAAGAGGAAGGTTGGGAAGTACCTGGCTATTCAGATCTGGTCACTAAACACGGCTAAAGCCATTTTCAAGCAACGTTTCAATTCTGAATGGTGGTCTTACACCAGGGCGATACTAATAATATCTTCCACTCTGGAACATGCCGCAAATATACTATATATTATTTTAAATGAATTAATTGTGAAATAACACTAATTAATCAAATAAAATTTAGTTGCGCATGCCGGGTTCGAACCCGCGACCTCCGGAATGTGAGTCAAGAAGTCTTAGCCACTGGACTACGGAGGTCGTCTGCCTACCCCTGCGGGGAAACGGCGCGATGGTTAGTTAGTTAGATTTACCGTATATTCCCCATACCGACAGCATATTGTGCATAAGTATGCCGAGGGG
Source organism: Limnephilus marmoratus (assembly GCA_917880885.1). Lineage (NCBI taxonomy): Eukaryota > Metazoa > Arthropoda > Insecta > Trichoptera > Limnephilidae > Limnephilus > Limnephilus marmoratus. The sequence continues at coordinate 3,919,061 of OU862935.1, forward strand.
CCAACCGTCGGGGGCCAACTGTCATGGAACCTGTCATCACACATTTTCATTTTAAGCAGTTGAAATTTTAAAAGCAGTATTTTTTACCGTCCCGAATGCAAATACTTTTATAGTAGTTAAGATAAATCCAAGGGTTTTTTCTAAAAAAATATTCCAGCCATCCTGAAAGTTTACCGAGTCTCAGTGGCGATATCGTTATATCAAAAAAGGAATAAAATAATACATTTATTATTATTAAGATCTGTCAAACTTCAAACAAAAGAAATACATACACATTTTAAAAATACATACATAACAGCCGGCGTAGCCTAGCGGTAAGACTTTTGACTCGCAATCCGAAGGTCGCGGGATCGAATCCCGGCGTGGGCAAATAAATTTTATTTGATTTATTTGTGTTATTTGGTTATTTCACATTTAATTAATTTAAAAATAATATATAGTATATTTGCCGCATGTTCCAGAGTGGAAGATACTCTCAGTATCGCCCTGGTGTAAGACCACCATTCAGAATTGAAACGTTGCTTAAAATGGCTTTAGCCTTGTTTGGTGACCAGATCTGTATTTCTGTATAGCCAGGTACTTCCCCACCTTCCTCTTCCCCACTTCCTTCCCATCTCCACTACCTTCAGCCTCACAACATACCCCATTGGGGATGCCATAATCTCATTATCTCCAAACGGAAGCAGTTGAGACTCCTGTGAGGTATTTATATATAAAAAAAGAGAATTATTTTCTAAATAAATTAATTTTGACACACATTTTGTGAGGCGAGTATGGGTACCACCGCCCCTCAAACCATTTATTGCACAACCAACACCTCTGCCTTAGGTCACCCCAAATGGTTCACTACATTTGGTGACTTAGCAGGGGTGCTATGGTTCAAGGGGTGAGGTTTGTCAAGGTCTTGGCGGCCGATGTGTCTGCCCACCTGCTGCGTGGCGGGCCAGATTGAGAGAGACTGGTTGAGGAGGTCTTTCGACCTCTCCAGCCAGAAAACCTCAACCCATCGCCTTGCACCACAGTGTGAGAGATGGATTCATACGGCCGTCAGTCCTGGACCCACTGACCCCCAGATTCCTACCCACCCCTCATATCTTTTCCTTCCCAGAAATTCTTATTCTTTCCTTCCTAAAAGACTCCACACAGCATTCCCTAATATGGTATAGGCCCCGAGGAAAATTATTTTCCTCAGGGCCTCCTGCGTGGAGCTAATGTAAAAAAGATATTATTATTTAGATTTGTCAAAAATTCAAACATAAGAAATGAGTACACCTTTAAAATATAGATTTATTATAAAAATAAAATAATTTGGCACCTACTTTATCGCTCGATTTAATCAGTTCCAATTTTGAAAATGAAGAGTTCATTGAACGTGAACAATTTTACGCGTCACATTACATCACGCAGGACATTACACATTACGATTTTAGTATGTAATAGCTGAAGTCCCCGGTGATGCCCGGGCTTTCACAGAGTTTTCGAAATCAAATGAAGACAGTTACCTTCCTTTTGTTTTGAAGGTCACATGTACAAAATTTCATCAACATCGGCATAAAACTGCAGATTGCTTACAAATCAAATTCACAGCGCCCGCTTGCCAGCCCGTTTGTCCACTACATACAGACATTCTCCTTTATATTTCAACCAATTTACACAAAATCTTGACAAATTATATACCTAAACCTTTCTCATGAATCACTCTATCTATTGGTGAGAACCGCATGAAAATCCGTTCAGTAGTTTTTGAGTTTATCGCGAACAAACAGACAGACGGACGCGGCGGAGGATTTCGATTTATAATATGTAGAGATGATGCAGGTAAACACAATTATAAAAATTTCAAAATTCTCTACCCCTTTTTCTCGCATTGTGAGGGTCCATCGCTTCGATAAGGCACTCTGAGAAAGCTGGGCGGGTCCCAGACTGTAAAAAACAGCTGCAAGAACATCGTTTGTACACTGAGTTCGCGTTGCCACATAGCTTATGTGACAATAATGTTGTCAATCGGAAATATGACCGATCAGACGACACACGACCGAGCACGCCGGAGTTTTTACGTAAACTGAAATTTAGTAGGTACCTACCTAATACCTGTATTTTTATTATATGTAATATATAAATTATTATAATTTTTATAGGTACAAGTTGTTCCCCGTGACAAATCACGGGACGTAATTTGTCTTCATTTAGATTCAGGGGTTCCCAATGCATGGTTCGCGAGCGTGACTCCAATTGAGGGTTTTTCTGCGGGGTCGCCGTCCGAAACGGTGTCCAATTTTTTTTTTCAAATGTAAATACTGCACAATAGTCCCAACCGCTCCCGAGCGTCTGGGGCCAGTGAGACTATGGCATCACGAATTGGGGTATGTTGTGAGGCTGATGGTTATGCTAGTGATAGTGGAGGTAGCACCAAACACATCTAAAGCCATTTAAGAGGAATATAAACGCTAGAAATATTTCGAATCTCATGCCTGCAAAATTTTAAAATCGAGCGTCTTTTTGCACGAGGCTAGTAAGCGAAAAAGTGGTTTTTATTTATTTTGTGCATAATTTTGGAAGAACGAAAAAAAGTTAGAACATGGAAAACCTCAAAAATAGTCTTAGCCATGAAGGGGTACTTTTTAAAAATTGTTTCTTGTATTACTTCATAGTTAAGTCATGAAACTTTTTTTTTGGTGGTTTACTCTTATATTTTTTGTTACGTAATAAATAATTTTATTATAATCCCAATACATAGAAAAGCTAGTAAAAGCTTCGATTTATCCGTAGCATATTTTTGGAAGTTCATACTGTAAGCCGATTCGTCGTAAAGATTAATCTAAATAGTATCTAAATAGGATTTCACGTATATATTCATCTTAAAGACACATTTGATTTCTGAATAGTGGTCTTACATAAGGATCTTTAACTTTGGAACGTACCGCAAATATTTAGAACTACCGAGTTCCCGGCATGCGTTGCAAGACCATTTAAAGAAAGAATTTTATAATTTCGTATATTTTCCCATGCGCTACTCCTCGCTCGCCACGTTTTGCAAAATGTTTATACAAATTTCACAACCCAAAGATATTGAAATATAATAGATGCGCTATCCGCAGTTTTTACTAGGTGGGACTGCGCTTCCGGGTGTCGCCGATATTGTCAGGCCCGGACTGGCCAGGTCCGCAGGTCCGCGATCGCGGAGGGCCCCCGGTGCGAGGGGGCCCCGAAGGGGCCCCCGAAACGTCCAAAAATTTTTTTTTGTCTTGTTAGTAGTTATAATGCCCGGTGAAAAATCAAAAGATGAAACTCACTCAATTTCAACAGTTCAACATTACAAAATTGTGTATTTTGATATTTTAGACTGTGCGAGTATGAGTATTGAAGAAAGATTTTGCGCAAACAAAGACGTTTTTACAGGATTGCTCTTGGTTGGACCCAGTACCGGATTATCCCTAAGGCAGAGTAGGCAACTGCCTAGGGGGCCGCATTGGCTAGGGGCCCCGCGTCCCGAGAAAAACTGACTTGCTTCAATTAGTGAGCATCGAAGTTTCGGAAAAAGTCAGTTTTCAAGATGTTTTCATTTTTTTTATTAGAAACATTTACAGGTTAATAACATTAGGTATTAAAGAAAACAACAAATTAAAACAATAATTAGCTTTTAACCCAATAAATAACTAATGTTCATATCATGCACAAACAATAAATAAAAAGCCTATAATTAAAACAAATATATAGTCATAGTTGTATTTTACTTTTCTTTACATCTTTTTGTTGCAACATTACTTAGTATCTGAAGTGATTGAAGGTGCCGTGTGTGGTTTATATTGGCATTTGTTTTGTTTTATTTCTAATTATATGTTTAAAATATAAATGTTGTACAAGCTTCAGTATGCACTACCTGTCTGCTTGCAAAAATTCTTTGGGAAAGGTTGTCTGGAAGAGATCACTTTAGTGACAAGACGGCTCTTTGTAATTTTTTTTTAACAATATATATTTTTGTTTCTACATATGTATGTGTCCTTTTATGTGCAATAAAGGTTTATTGTATTTTATTGTATTGTATTCGTTTTCTTTATTAAATGGGGTGATGGCATACCTTTTGTAACGTAGTGAAAGAACAGAATAATTATGAATAAAATTACGGTTTGGTAGAAAAAAGAAAAAAAATTTTTGGAAGTTCGAGAAGGGTAAAGTGCAGTGGCGGACTAAACCCGTCAGAAGCCCCGGGCGGCAAAGTTGAATGAACCCCCCCCCCCCCCCCCTTTAGTGAAGTTGATGTAATTTTACAAGTTTTTTATTCAGTTCACACGGGCCTCTGACTCTGGGGGGGCTATAAACGCCACCATTTTTCCTTGATCAAATCCTAAACAAGACTTTAAGGACACTGCAAAAAAAATATTTTTAATTCATTTTCTGAAAGATGCATTTGTTAACAATGCTCTCACTATTTGAGGAAATTGGTAAAATTGATGGAGACACAGCATTTTATATGAAACCGTTTTTAACAGTTTGTATATTGAATTATCCTCAGCAAAACTTTGAAAGCGTTTTTCTCGAAAGTTTTTTTAACACGTTTTTCAACCTGGTTGACAACATATTAAAAAAAACTATACATTCGATTTGCTTGCACCAAGTAACGTAATATGTTTTCCTAGGTAGTCAGAGGGAGTTTTTTTTCGATTTTTATTTTTATTTTTGGCAGCATTTTGAAGTGAAAAACGCGATTTTCGCAAAAAAAAATCGGTGAATTTGTTATTTTAAAATGGTAAAAAAAACTCATCGCATCGGTCAAGTCAAGTCAAGTCAAGATTTTGAGTTATTGATAGTTATGATGTTCACAAACTTCAGAAATATTGTTTGCGAGAAAACGATTAAAAAAATTTATACTCGAAATAGAATCGAGCATGTGGGCCGGTCGCTTGAAACGCTGTACCTTCGTTAGTTTTGCTCCGATTTATTTGAAATTTTGACACAATACTCAATATACTGACATGTTTTATATTCAGAAAAAAATAAAAAATAAAAAATAAAGTTTTAAAACTTTACCTACCCCCCCCCCCTTAAAGTTTTTCTTTAAGGATTTGATCAAGGGAACAAGGAGGCGTTTGGAGGCCCCTTCAACCCCCTCCTCCCCCTCCCCCTCCACCCCCCCGTTAGTTGGTAAGGGGGGTCTCGAGACGTGCGTCGCCTAGGGGCCCCGTCATGGTTAATCCGGCTCTGGTTGGACCCCAAAAAGTTTGACTTAATCTTGAAAATCCAAAAATTTCCCACAGAAGTTGTGCACAGTGTATCTAAACTCTGTAAAAGTGAAAGATGTCGGCTGTTGATAGAGCTGCGACGGTTTTCACAACAATACAGCAACTTCATAGCGGCAGAGTCCACTGAGAACTACGGACACAGATGCAGTGACGAAGAAGACGATTTGGACCCAACGGCAGCGGAAACAAATGCTGACATTTACTGCTCTGAAAATAGACAATGTTTCCAGTGTTTGACATGTGCTTTTTCTGTTTTGTTTGAACTTACTCAATCTCAATGACGTTACATTTATTTATATAACGTCATTGCTCAATCTGGACTGTTTACCAACCTGTATATTGTATATAAATTTGTTCTTACCATACCTTGTACCCAAGTCACATGTGAACGAGATTTTTCTAAACTTAAAATCGTCAAAAATCGACTTCGGTCGTCCTTAGGCCAAGACCTTATGTCCAGTCTGCTTTTTATTAATGTTGAGAGAGATTTATTTTATAATTTGGACAAAAATAAAATAATAGATGAAGTAGCTTTAACAAGTGAGTTGCTTATAAAGAAACTGTTACTTTAGGGCTAGGGGAGCAAAATGTCGAATCATTTCAGTTAAGTTAAGCCCCTTCTATTCTAGTATACAACATTGTAAACTGTTAAACACACAGGATTTTTTTAAATGTTAGTATAATTTTTCTAATCCCTAAAATCCGTTTGTTCTTTTTTTTACCACACAAATAATTTTGACACAATTCATTAATGCTTTGGTGTGAATAAAATTCTGCTTTTATTTTGAACTCCGTTATAATTATTGGCAGTTCTGCAGCATGTGTTTAGTAGTGTTGTGGTATCCTAAAAATACTGTGAATTTCTTATTTCAATAAGTCAACAAAAGTCGAAAATCATAATATTCGTATAAAAACGTATCTGAATTTCTTCTTCTTTATAGGTGCCAATATAGCGTAGAAACGCGTTTTCATTGTTTTCAAGCACCTAATTTTCAAAAACTATCCGGGGGAGGCCCCCGAACCCCCCGTTTTCTGGAGGCCCACCCCCCCACCGCACGTTAGGGGGCCCCTTTACAGGTTTTAGCGGAGGGCCCCGAATGGTCCCAGTCCGGGCCTGGATATTGTTTACCAATTAACAAATAAACTAAATGAACGAATAATTAACGAATAAACCAAACGAACGTTAAACTATATGAACGAATTATTTTCGTATTCAAATTATGTTGTTAACCCCTCAGAAAATCGCCAATTTGCACTTTAAATGTCTTAAACGAAATGACATTTTACGAAAACTTTGTGTTATTACCGCTTCACATTTATTGCTCTATAAATGAAACATTTCTGAACGTAGCCGAATAGTAATAACTGTTTTAGACAGGTTACAAAATAAGCTTTCAAATTATTATATTATAAATAAATATTAATATTTGTAAATATCAAAATTTAGAATGCAAACATTAAAAAAATTTCAAAATGACTCACGTGATGTATTTATGTAAAAACGGTACTAAAATCACAGATTATGTAAACAACAATACTTATTCTATTGTATAAATGTGTAATAAACATTTTTGTCACCTCACTTTTCAATCATTTCATATAAAAATGTTTAATAAAAATTAACAATGTCGGGAGCGGGCGACCCGCCCGTAGGAAATTTGGCGGGATAAATTTTGTGTCAGACTGCGCGTCTGACAGAATGTTCTTTTTAGGTATTTCTATGGACAACTTGAATAGAGATGTGCAGCATGTTTCACTATCGACCTTTCACTTTTTATTTTACGGATGTAACTAAAACAATAACGGAGTTATAACGGTTTCTATGGAGACACACGCGTTGACGAGTAAACTCGCTTATTGTACTTGACTGCTATCGTTATTTTAACGAGTATACTTGCTTACGTTGCTGAGGGGCCAATATTAATGCACACCTACAAAAATTAACGAAATTAACAAATTCTTTTCGTATGCAAACTACTCCGATTAGGTCGTAGTCCGCCGACAGTTGCGCGGACATCATAGCATATCTCTTTTGTTATTTTTAATATTTTTCAGGATTACATAACATGTGTTCACAATAATGTCCTCTGCGTGCGAACTCTATCTAAATTTCTTTAAATGGACAATATACAGTGTTAATTTCAAGCGACCTCCCAGGTAAGTATGGTCCTGTTTTGATAAGTTTTAAGATTTTCACGGCCAAAAGCATTTTCGTTATTTGTTTTTGGGGTGTTATGCCGTGTTGCGCTACCTCCTTCTTTAGCCAACGTTTCGGACATCGTTGCAGTGTCCATCATCAGGGCAGATCCGGTAGATGTGTGACACATCTACCGGATCTGCCGGATCTGCCCTGATAATGAACACTGCAACGATGTCCGAAACGTTGGCTAAAGAAGGAGGTAGCGCAACACGGCATAACACCCCAAAAACTAATAACAAAAATGGTCCTGTTTTCATTAAATTTTTGGCAGCATCGCGTTCATTGGTCAAAATATTGTACATATATTTTCGTATCGGTGATCAATGAACCGGTGTATGCAATTTGTAGCCATAAGTTGTTTTTAATTGTTTGTCTAGCTTGTAGTTTTTTAGATTTTAGAAATGTATTATAAGTTTGAACAGCGCCCTTGAGGTGATTTTTCACAAAAACGACGCTATATAAATCATCCAGGTATTATTATTTGTTAGTACAAAATTAATAAAAGCAGTGATGAAGAAACAAAAACAATTACAGTGACCTCTCTGAAATATGTACTGCTAAAGTAATTAATTAGTATCCACAACTTTATACTTCAGAGTAGAGGTGTATTAAAAATATCAGCAATATTAATTAGCATAAATGTTACCAATAGTGTGTAATCTGTTTATAACAGAATTGTTGCCTGAGATTCGTAATATAATTGTCATAATAATTACACGCCATACCATACTAGGGAAGCTTGATCTAATGGTAGGAACATTAATTGACATTACTATATCAACCTTTAATTTACAATTTTATATAAACATATAAGATCAAATCTCTACTTTATATTATGTTAAGTATTTAATAGGCCACTTGCATCACATTTTTTAAATTTTTTTCCGGTTTAGGCAAATATTCTAAGATATTCTGTAATTTTATTTTAATCGTATTTTTGAAACCGTGGGGATTTTTTGAAAATTTCAATCCGAAAAATCTGATCATTTTTTATAAACCCGAAAGACGGGACATAATTTTATAGATGAGAAAAAACGATAATTACATAGCCGAAAATCATTTAAAAAAAGAACGTTTCCACAAGAAAGGGCACAGGAGAATAACGAGGCATACCAAAAATATTACATCTCATAAATATTTTTTTCCTTGATCCATCTTATTGATCACAAATCATTATAATGTTCAACGTCTATATTACTAAATCCAATGTAATATACTTGTAAATTACAATAATAATAAGAATATTATAAATTTTCATTTTATTAAAATCAGCACCACTACCACCACTATACCTCTAAAACACGTACGGGGTTCTCTTCATAACATCTGTCAAAAAGTCAAACCAAATGATAAGTTCGCAGAGAACAACAATAAATCTAGTGAACGTTAAATGTCAAATTAAAAAATTCGCCTGAAATCAAAGTGTTGCCATATAAAAAAATAAATCAGTGTGGAATCTTGCAAAATTAATAGGAACATTTTCGGAGACGGGACATTTTCATATAGTGACGTCACGGGCCCAAGTAATGGATTTATTTATTTAAAAATTAAAAAAACTGTACATTTCTAAAAATTTTTACTAACATTTTCGTAATCTTATTAAAAAAATCTACCCACACGATTTTTTCCAAGTCGTTATGAAATCCATGCAAGTGGTCTATTGTGAAACAACACAAATTAATTAAATAAAATTCACTTGCGCACGCCGGGATTTGATCCCACGCCCACGGCTTCCATATATGTACTATTTACTACGGATGCCATTTAAGTTAAATTATGGTTTATTGAAAATCTATTGTCATTGTGTTTTCTTTACCCTATTAAAATAGACTGATTAACTGAACAACAATAACAACACTACCTGCCTGACAGTTGCTTTACCTTTGCTCCGCAAATAATTAGAAAAAGTTAAATTAAAATTGAATCATACTTTTTCACAAGTGGCATAATCGCAGCAGTGATTTACAGTGCATTTAATGAAATAATTTATTTGTGTTTACGAGTGCACCTAACTATAAAAAATACATTAAACAAAAATCTAAATCCTAGTTCCAAAATACATACTGGAACATACAACAATAATAAGTGACAGTGATTACTTTCATTATTTGTTCCACAAAATATAACAGTGAATATAATCTATAAAATTCAAAATAAATATGGAGAAAACACGCAGTACGACCAGATCTACTTCTACATCTAGCAAAGAGAACTCTGCGACTGCGGACAGCGGTAGTAAACCAGGCTCATCTCCAGGAGACACACAACAACTAATTATGGATGAACTCCGCATTATTAAAACAGAACTACTAGGTTTTAAGAACATGCAGTCTAAAGTGGCAGAATTATTTAATGAGTTTAAAGAATTTAAGACCTCAATAACTTTTTTGAACACAAAAATGGAAGGTTTTGAGGAGAATTTGAAAAAAACAATGGAAAAAATGAAAAATATTGATATGATCCAAAAAAAAAATTCTGAACTGGAAGTTAAACTAATAACACTTGAGGCCAAAATCGAAGAACAAGAAAGACAACAAAAAAATTTCGATTTTGAAATAAGAGGAGTACCAGAAATTGAAGGTGAAAATATACAAAATATACTATTCAACATTAGCAAAGAGATCAACACAACCACCACCAAAAATGACATCGAGACCACTTTTAGAGCTCCGGGCAGAACCACGCCAACAAAAACCAGACCAATAATCGTAAGGTTCAAACATGTACATTTAAGAAACGATTTTTTAAACTGTACAAAAAAGTACAACATGAATGCAGTATCGAGGGAAGATAAACTTAACACCAGCTCCATTGGCCTTTCCGGACCTCGAACCCCTGTATTTATTTCGGAGCACCTAACATCTACAAATAAAAGATTATTCTACCTAGCGAAGAAGACGGCAACAGAGAAAAAACTCGCATACGTATGGATAAAAACGGGACGAGTGTATATACGTCAAACCCCTGAATCGAGAGCTATACTCATCACATCAGAAAATACCCTTCTTACACTGTGACTGAATAGGACGAAACCAGAGGAAAACAAACAAATGGCCAATACTAATGCAAAAGAGGAAGATACTGCTCCAGAAATAGGCGACAAACTGTATCCTTTAATACTCCACTCTACCTTACAATTATCTTACCACATAGCAATTTTACCCTTAAATTTAATTCCTTCTGCATTTGCAAGTACTCACACAGGATTGTCCATGCAATCCATGTATTCACTTGCATTGATATACCATATTTTATTATCTTATAATAATGAGTCCAAATTACCTTGTGATATTTACAGTATACATAAATTTTAATTATAATGATAATAAAAGAGCATAATGAAATCGATAGTATCATAATGCCGATTACTGAAATAATCTGCCAAGATAAAGATAAAATTATGCAATTCGAATGGGGATCTAATAAATTTAATATTATACATCAGAATATTAGAACTATGGAAAATTTGGATGACTTTCTTATATTTATGGAAGAAATAAAAACTGTTGTAAAGTTTCATGTAATAATTTTCACAGAATGCAGATTAAGTGAATCTTATATAGCCAAACAAATTGCAGGCTATAATGAATACCATACAACTACACATATTAACCAAAATAGCGGAGTGGTAGTTTATATTGACGTCACATTAAATTCTCAAGTTCAAGAAATACACATAAGCCAATGTAATTGCTTAAAAATCAACATAAATAAGACTTTAGGTATATTAGCTATCTACAGATCACCATCGTTCAATGACATCCAAGCTTTTCTGGAGAGTCTCATTGTAGAGATAAAAAAAACTAAGAATATTCCGCGATACTTGCTAATCGGGGACATGAATATAAATACAATAGGTGAAGTAAAGCATAGACAGTGTGATGACTTTTTATGTGCTATGTCGGAAAGTAACTTTATCTCTAATATTAATTCCCCAACTAGGGTACAAGGTACTTCAAGCTCGTGCTTGGATCATATATTCACTAGAAAAATAACAAACTCAATTGCATTTGTTATGCATAATACAATTACTGACCACTACACCATTGCAATCAGTATCCCAAACTCAATGCACAAAAAAATAAAAAATAAAAATAAATTGGTTATAGACTTTGAGGCTTTATTAAATGATCTTGGTAAAAAAAATTGGGAATTTATTTATAAAGAAACTGAAGTTAACAATGCTCTAAACTATTTCATCAATGAAATCAATGCATACATTACGAAACACTCAACAATAAAACACATTCCACATAGTAAACTACAACTCACCCCGTGGATTAGTAACGGCATTGTTAAATCTATACATAAAAGGAACCATCTTCATAAAATAGCAAAACAGGACCCATTGAATATTACTAAACAGCAAAACTATTACCGATACCGAAACGTATGTAAAAACGTCATTCGCAAATGTAAAGAGCGTTACTATAAATCTTTAATCGATAAGGACAATTCCAGCAAAAATTTGTGGAACGTTGTTAGAGACATAACAAAAACTAAACGAAATACAGGTACACCTATAAATGAATTAAAAATCGGAAATTTGACTATAACTGACCCTCAAACAATTGCATGTCATACTAATCGATATTTTGCATCTGTGGGCTCTAAGCTAGCGAATAATATTTTTAAAAATACCCAGAAAACGGAAGACAGTTTAGCGTCGGCAATTAAAACAAACGATCCAAGTTGCTCATTTGAAATTAAACCAACTACTACAGAAGAGATCATAAAAATAATCAACAGTCTTAAAACTACACATGCAAAGGGTCCAGATAGTCTAAATACATACATATTAAAAAAAAATAAATCTCAGATTTCTACACCGCTTGCATATATCTACAACTTAAGCTTTGCTTCGGGAATATTTCCTGATCATTTAAAAAGATCAATAATTATCCCAATTCACAAAAGTGGACCAAAATTTCTTATAGAAAACTATAGGCCAATATCACTGTTAAGCGCAATATCTAAAGTTATTGAAAAGATTTTCAAATCAAGGTTGAGTGAATATGTGGAGCATAACAAAATTCTAAGCCCAAACCAATACGGTTTTCGATCTGGTAAAGGAACAGATGATGCCATCGCATGTCTCACGGAAACTATTGCAGGAAATATGAACCGTGGCAAGAAAACCATTGCCCTGTTCCTGGACCTGGCCAAGGCTTTCGATACAATATCACATAAAATACTTTTACAGAGACTGCAAAATATAGGGATAACAGGAAAAAGTTTTCAATGGATACAAAGTTATATTTCTAAGAGATTCCAGCAAACAAAAATTAATGAGGCTACTAGTACTTCAATAGAAAATAACTTTGGAGTGCCACAAGGAAGTACACTAGGGCCCCTTCTCTTTATTATATATATCAACGAACTATGTAATCAACATATAGGTGGGAAAATCATTACTTTCGCAGATGACACCGTCATGTTATTTGAAGGAGAGGATTGGAAAGAAACGCACCACCTTGCGAACATCGGTATTAACATAGTTAAACAGTGGCTGGACAGTAATTTGCTTACATTAAACATATCAAAAACCAAATATCTAACATTCAGCGCTACTATTGCAGGACAACCCAAAACACTTCACCACCTCATAATACATAAAATTAATTGTACCCTCGGAAATAGTAACTCTCCGTGTAAATGTGAAACTCTTGAGTGTGTTAAATTTATCAAATATCTAGGCGTTATAGTTGACAATAACCTAAAATGGAAATACCAAATAGAAAATGTAGCAAAAAGAGTGCGTACACTTATTCATATATTTATTTCATTGCGGGAAATTTTAAAAACACACTACTTAAAAAATATATATTACGGGCTATGCAACTCGATCATAACATACGGATGTATTGGGTGGGGGGGTGCAGGGAAAACAATATTAAACTCGTTATTGAAGGCACAGAAATCTATTTTACGTGTTATAATGAAGAAACCTTTCAGATATTCGAGCGACGCTCTCTTCAGGGAATTTAATGTACTAGATGTTCGACAGTGTTACATTAAAAAGATAATAATTTATGCTCATAAAAATAAATATAAAATGAAAAAAGTCGAACACAAACATCAAACCAGAAGTAAGGGCAGAAATGACCTTTCTATTCCAACAAGCAACACAGCGGCTTATCAAATGATATTCTCATACCTGGGACCGAAATTGTATAACAAAATCCCTTCTCAACTAAAATTGTGTAAAGTGTCATCCTTCAGCCAAAAAATTACAAAATGGTTACTAGATTTGGGCAGGACGGAGTCTGAAATATTACTAAAAAATATTATCTGATAATTATATATTACAGCGCCTCTATTTTTTTTCCAAATTAATGTCTTTTGTTTTTTTTCTTACTGTCTACCTGTATATTATTCTTCTTGTATTCAAAAATAACAAAACTAATTTTAACAAAAAACCAAAAAATTTACTCATTCAACTCTGTCACATGGTAGCTTATCTGATGGTTCTGCCACTTTTCTTGCTGTAAAATTTTCTTTTTTCTTTTTGTAAAATTAATTGAGAGTCTGCATTTGTGTAAGATGTTTTGCTTACGAGGCTTCTTTCGGATTTAGTTTATTGTAATGGCTGATTAGTTCTTTAAAGTACGATTGGAAAACACTTTGAACATTTTTGAAAACCTTTTATGCTAACGATTCTGATATTTTTTGTATGCCTTTACTGAAGTATAAAGCTGTACTAATTAAACAATTTAGCAGTACGTTTTTTTTTAACAATGTCACCATATACAAGTATTTTCTGTTTGCTTCTTCTTCACTGCTTTCAATAACTTTGTATTAATATGTATTATTTTTCTTTTGGTTTATTTATAATTAATAGGTATTATTTTTCTTATGTATTATTTTTCTTTTGGTAGAATGTATTATTTTTGTTTTGGTAATATGTATTATTTTTCTTTTGGTTTATTTACAAGTAAACTTATAATTTTACATTTCTTTCTTTTTTCTATATTGAAAAAAAAACATGTACGTAAAGGACACTTGTGCATAATTATAAATAATTAATAATAACTAAATTAGTAAATAATTAAATTATGCATACATTATAAATAATTAAATATTTTTGCCTGAACTTTAGTAAATAAGATAAAGTTTTTTGGCGATGATTTGTTGATTTGTGTCCCAAATTGGTAATTTCTAAATTAAATTTACGCCTATCAAAATGTTTGTCATTTGACTGTCCTAGAACGGGAGACCTTCCTAGTTGGACAGTCAAAGCTTCTTTGCATTGATGTATTCTCTATAACAAATAAACGTTTTATTATTATTTTATTATTATTAACTAAACATCTCAAAATTAAATAGGTATATCTTTAGACAAGAAAAACCATAAATTCCATTATACAAAATTAATAGTACCCTAATAAATGAAATTATAAATATCAAGAGTTTTCGAATATCAAAGAAATCACACAAATTATAAAGTAACATCAACAAACTTGAAGGTGAGAAAATCAACAAACATGAAGATGAAGAAATCAACAAACATCAGGAAATCGACAAACGCGAAGGTGAGAAAATGAACAAACATGAAGATCAAGAAATCATTAAATATAAGAAAATCAATAAACGCGAAGATTGGGAATTAAAAAAAAACATGAAGATGAAGGAATCAACAGATATGAATATAAAAAAAAATATGAATTGAAACGTTGCTTGAAACGGTTTTATCCGTGTTTGGTGACCAGATGTGAATAACCAGTTATTTTTCCATCTTTATCATCCCCATTTCCTTCCCCACCCCACTACTTTCAGCCTCACAATATACCGCAAATGGGGATGCCATAGTCTCTCTGGCTCCAGACAGAAAAAAGGAAATCAATAAACACGAAGATGAGGAAATCAACAAACATGAAGATGAAGAAATCAATAAACACGAAGATGAGGAAATGATGTAACAACTGCCTACAGTCTGCCACGGAAAAGGTAGACTGTGGAGGAGCACTTGAGACTCCTGTGAGGTATGAACATAAAAAATAAGGAAATTAACAAACACGAAGATGGGAAAATCAACAAACATGAAGATGACGAAAACAAAAAACATGAAGATGAGGAAATCTCGATGTATACAATAATAACTACCTACTGTACGCCACGGAAAAGGAATCTCTAGTGATGAGGACTGTAAACAAAGTACTATGCTTTAGTATCCGACCGAAATCGAATCTTCGGTGCTTGTCTCAGTTTCGGCCGAAACCGAAACTTCTTTAGACATGTTAAAAATCGATTGTTTACTTTTATTTGGCTTATTTTTTCAGACAGTTAACACATGTTAAATGAAACAAATAAATAAAAAAAAAACAATAATAGTAGTACGTAAAAAAAAAAATATATATATTTGCCACGAACTCACCCAAAGTCAGCCGAACGAGAAGGTCCAAGAAGTAGTTAACATGTTTTGTTATTTTTATAAATTTTGTTTGTTTTTTTTTAATTTTTTTTTTTTACATTAACTCCACACAGGAGGCCTTGAGGAAAATAATTTCCTTCAGGTCCTATGTCATCTGGGATGCTGTATGGAGGGTCTTTTTGAGGAGAGGAAGGAATGAACATTGGTCTTGAAGAGACCCATGTTGTAGGACGGAAGAAGCACAGAGGCCGGAAAATCATTCCACAGCCGAGCTGTTGAACACAAGAACGAGTCGAAGAAACGACCCGTTTCTCATGTGACAAATGTCAACCGTGTACCGAAACTTGCCGAAACCGAAACCGAACCTTCGGTCGGTCACTACTATGCTATGTATTGAAATAGATTTAAAAAAAATCTTTAATATGTTACATTATGGTTGTGGATGACTTGATAAATATACAATTAAGGTGACCATTCGTACTGGTTTTAGCTGCATTACCGGTTTTTGGTCCTCTTTTCTGGTTAGTCGTCATCCCAAAAATTAATTGGACAATCTTATATTTTATTATTATTGCAATTATTTTTATTTAATTTTTTTTACTATTATAATTGACGGCCGGCGTGATCCAGCGGTAAGGCTTTTAACTCGCAATCCGAAGGTCGCGGGATCGAATCCCGGCGCGGACAAATAAATTTTATTTGAGTAATTTGTGTTCTTTCACAACAAACAATAATAAAACGTTTATTTACACGATACTTGAATAGTACACAACTGCTAACCCTGTACAACACAAGTGCGCCCCACGGTTGAATTTGGCAGCCACCTCTGGTCTGGAGCTCCAAAATATCTGAAAAATACCCTCGACTCTGTGCAAAAATGGGCGGTCCATTTGATAGATTCTCGCATCTTAACAGACGGATTGCAATCCTTAGAGCATAGGCGTCGGGTGAGAATGCTATCCTTGTTCTACCGGTATTAAATTGGAAGATGCTCCGAGTAATTAAATTAGCGTCAATGATCCCTTCGGCACCGGTGCATAGTCGGGAAACACGCCAAAAGCGTGCCCAACATTTGTCACATGAGAACGGGTCGCTTTTTCAACTCGTTCTTGTGTTTAACAGCTCGGCTGTGGAATGATTTGCCGGCCTCTGTGTTTCCTCCTTCCTACAACATGCGTCTTTTCAAGACCAATGTTCATTCCTTCCTCTCCTTAAAAAGACATTGCACACAGCGTCCCAGATGACATAGGCCCTGAGGGAAATTATTTTCCTCAAGGCCTCCTGTGTGGAGTTAACGTATAAAAAAATATTATTTTTTACAATATTACATATTTTGTTATTTTTTCATTGATTCTATTGACGAAACGGTCGCTACTCAGCTACAATTCAGGTTTTCCTCCTAGAATGCAGCTGGTTTTACGCAGTGCCGTTAAATTATATCTAATATATAAAATTCTCGTGTCACGGTGTTTGTTACCATACTCCTCCGAAACGGCTGGACCAATTTTGATGAAATTTTGTGTGCTTATCTGGTAGGTCTGAGAATCGACCAACATCTATTTTTCATACCCCTAAAAGTGAAGGGTGTTCCACTCCGAAGAAAATTATTTTCCCCATACATTTTGTATGGAACGAATTCTCCTATTTTGAAAGAACTGCAGCAATATTGTAAGGGGTATAATATTGAACTGTGAACCGGGGAAGGGGGAAGGGGGGAGGGAGGGGGGAGGGGGGAGGAGGAAAGGAACTCAGGAAGGGGGGTTAGCGGGACGGGGGAAGGGGAGAAGTGGAGTGGGGAGAGGGAGAGGGAACGCGAGAGGGGAAAGGATACGCAGGGAGAAACTATTTAGATCAAGGTATGGTATACGCAGGGAGAAACAATTTAGATCAATTCAGCTAATAAGTTGACAACAGTTTTTGATTCTGAGGCGGTACGAAGTTCGCCGGATCAGCTAGTTTTATTATATTAATTAATTTAAAATAATGTATAGTAAATTTGCGGCACGTTCCAGACTGGAAGATACTCTCAGTATCGTCCTGGTGTAAGATCACCATTCGAAATTGAAATGTCGTCGCTTGAAATGGCGTTAGTCATGTTTGGTGACCAGATCTGAATAGCCAGGTGCTTCCCCACCTTCCTCTTCCCCATTTTCTACCCCTCCCCACTTCCTTCAGCCTCACAACATGCCATAGACTTACTAGCTCCAGACGGGAGCAGCTGAGACTCTTGTTAGGTTAGGTTAGGTTAGGTTAGGTTGCATAATGGAATTCTTTAATGACCAGCATGTCACAATTTAAAACAAAAATAAACAAAATTGCACATATCTTATACTAGATATTTGCAATAACTTTTGATTTAAAAAAAATCAGAGTGTGCAATTCACACCCGGTAGAAGTGAAACCTTCAGAAAACTAAAGTAGACAAGAGTGGGGAGACTACGAAGCACCGCACAAAGAGGACACCGATTATACTATCTCATTCTCTCGCATTCAAATTATTTTTTAGTTATTTCATTATATTTTATTCGTTACAGAACATTGTCTTTTTTTCGACTATGAAATATATAGATGTATGTTTGTCTCTTTTTAGTGTCGATATTTTTCGTTTCATCGAGTTTCAAATCACAAAGGTGCTAAAGAAGTTTTCACTACAGACACATACATCTACAGGATTTAGCCTGCGAGAAAATAAGATAGAATAATCGATCTCCTCTTTGTGCGGTGCACCGTAGCCGCGACACTTTTGTCTACTTTAGTTTTCTGAAGTTTTCACTACTACCGCGTGTGAACTGCGCAGATGTTGCTGTTTTCAAATAATTAACAATTCCCAAAATAGCCTCCGAAAACATGAAAAATTAAATTCTTTTATTACCTATATTTTATAAGTTAAAACAGAAATAAATAAAGCAGCACGATCGCGTACGAGATATTTGCTATACCTTTAGATTTTAAAATAATTTTGACTTCAAACCCAAATTTAAGTTTTCCACAAATATAAAAAAAGTGTAATATTCACAGGCGATAGAAGTCAAACTAGAAGGTCGCTAGATGTCGCTTTCTTTTGCCTGTTTTTTTTAAAGTGGTTTGAAAATTGGATATTGATTTACAATAACAATTTTTTTTGGTATTTCGTAGGATTCGAACCTCCGTCCACTGGATTTCTTTGGCCGCTGAGATTTCCGTCGCACTATACCGCTGCGCTATGGGACGCGCTCGGCGAGGCGCGTATTTACGCATTACATTTCTACGACCCGTAAAAAAACAAAGCGGCCAATGAGCGTTGACCTATCATCGTTTCCGTTTTATATCTCAACCAATAGGAGTCTCGAGCGCAGTTTGATTCTTCGCAGGTGCCGTAGTGCGTCATTTCTGTTTCATCCGAATTTTAAATCACTCTAAAGGGGCTAAGAAAGTTTAACTTCAAAATGGGGAAAAAATTTGGGCAGATTATAAAATTCAAAATCCGCCGAACTGCAAAATACGTCACCAGTCAGAAAGCCTCGACCTCAAATCACATCATTTGTTGCAGCATACAGCACGATGATTTCTGAATTAATTAATAATTTAATTACGAAATTAACAATGGCAAAATGATGTTTCCACGTCTGTCAGTAATAATTAATAATTAATATGGAAATTATTTTATGATGAAAAATAGTCCGTGAGAATCGATTGGATATTAATTGCCTTTACAGCAATTCAATACGATTCTATTTTGCCCAATAATTAAACAATTATTTCATTCATTATTAGCTATTAGAGTACTGTTCACACGTATAATATTCTGTCCTGCAAAAAAAACAAAATTTAAAGAGTTTTACCGAAAGTTATAGTGTAAATTCCGTTCCTTGAAGTATTAAAATATTAAAGTCAGCATAGCGCATTGTTTAGTTCAAGATTAACAATCACATAATAATCCAAAACGAATAATCAAAAACGTCAAGCGCTATAAGCAAATTTTTGTGACATTGTTATACGCTACGGTGTGGGTACCACTCGCTCTCCGCAAAAACAGTGCAGTGTATTGGCCAGAGGTACGAGTACCTACTCGCTACCATTCATAGCGGTTACTACAAGCGCAGCGGAAACAAGGCAGTCCCACCAGCCACATCAACTGCAAGTAAAATTTTTACAACTTTTTAATAAATATGGATGCCCAGGCGTATATTTCCTTAGCAAAGGACGCAGTCAACTTGCTGACCAACATGATAATGGAGCCTAATAATAAATTTACAAAAGAACAGATTGCGAAAATAATACCTCGAACTAACGACATATTAGGAACCATCGCCCAAATGGCGGTAAAAATGGCAAACCTCGAAGGCGAGTTAACGGCTTTAAAAAGTGCAACTCCAAATGTGTGCTCCCCACAAGCCCAAACCCAAACTGTGTGCGAAATCCTAGCGGAAATGAAAGAGCAAAGTTACCGAGATAAAAATATTATTATTCACAATATTCCGGAGAATACATCATTATCTCAGACTGAGTCAATAAATAGTGACATCGCATCAGTTAAGAAAATTATCTCCGATATGGATGCCTCAACAACAAACCTTGACTTAAAAATCTACAGATTGGGTATTCCGAAAACTGACAAACCCAGAAGTATAAAAGTTGAATTTCCGGAAGCCAAATGGCCGAAAATTCTTCTTAAAAAGAAAAACACTCTGAAAAATAATATCAGAATTTACCAAGACCAGTCCTTTCTACAACGGAAACAATTAACAGATTTGAGAGAAGAACTAGAAAAAAGGAAGTCTTCTGGTGAAACGGACATTACAATTAAATACCTAAATAACAATCCCACT
Organism: Limnephilus marmoratus; assembly: GCA_917880885.1. Lineage (NCBI taxonomy): Eukaryota > Metazoa > Arthropoda > Insecta > Trichoptera > Limnephilidae > Limnephilus > Limnephilus marmoratus. Next base: position 3,939,680 of record OU862935.1, read on the forward strand.
ATCGTTAAAATGCACCCAAAAAACTAAACACAAAAATGTTAATACATCATCAAAATGTACGAGGACTACAAACAAAATTACAGGACCTGAAATCAAACTTACCTACTTCAAACCACGACTCTAACGCCCTAACTGACACTTCAGAATTGGGATTCTTTAATCATACCCAGAATCTTTCTGATCATAATAATACTGCAGAAAAACTAAAAAACCACATAAGAATTAAAAATATATCATGCCACAAACATCCGAGCACGTCAAAAGGAAAAACCTCAATGTCCTTTATGTACCTAAATGTGAGAAGCCTGAAAGGTAAACTAGATGACATCAAATGTCTACTTAAATCTACAAAATCGAACTTCAACATTATCCTACTGTGTGAGACCTGGCTCAAAGAAGCGGACCTAAAGTACGTCAACCTTGAAGGATACAAACATGAAGCATCTTGCCGGCCGCAGGGAGCTGGAGGCGGAGTCTCTATATTTATAAAAGATTCTTTGGAATATAATATGATTAATAACACTAGTGACCCCGACAACAACTTTCTATGGCTTCATGTAAACAAGCTCAATCTAAAAATAGGTTTAGTGTATAAAAAACCAAATACTATTTTCAAAGACTTCCTGGAAACACTATCCTCTCATCTAGAATCGTATAAAAGAGGTATTGTATTTGGAGACTTCAATATAAATCTGCTTGACTCAACCAATATACATACTTGTAAATATACGAATACAATTAGATTTAATAATTACACTATTTTGAACAAAATAAACAAAAAACACGCCACACGCATCACAGAAAATACAAACACAATCATAGATCATGTACGCACAGATACAAAACTATCATACTCACTAACGAACTGTGATAATTCCATATCTGATCACAATATACTACTCCTTGACGTAATTCACACATATGTTAAAAGCACATCTTTAAAATCGTCCGAAAAATATACACACATTAATCTTGATAATCTAAAGAATGATATCATGCAAAATCCCTTTCATCTAAATATGAATGACAACTCGGTATTAAATTATGACAATCTTGTAAACTACTTGAAAAACAAAATTAATTCTAATAGTACCACTAAAATTAAAACCAAAAACATAAATAACCCAGACTGGATAACCAAAGACCTTATAAAATTAATCAATAAAAAGAATAAATTACATCTGAAACTAAAAAAACAACCAAATAATACCTTATTAAAAGCAGAATTTTTAAAAATAAGAAATAATGTCACTACAAAAAAACGAAACTTAAAACAAACTCACTACAGTAATCTTTTTAAAAAATGCGAAAATAATAGTAAAAAAACTTGGAACTTAATTAATAATATTCTTAAGAACCAATCTTACACCTCAAGAAATTTTTGTAATAAATTAATCGTTAATGATAAAATAATCACTAACAATGTAGAGATATGCGACCAATTTAACAATTTCTTTTGCAACATTGGCTCCTCCCTAGCCGCTAATATACATGGCAAAGTCAAACACAATCCAGCCAATGAAATAACGTTAGAGCATGACAGCATTGAATCTTTATATCTCCAGCCCACTACGGAGTTAGAAATAAGTCAAATATTAAAATCTCTAAAACCAAATGCAAGTGCTGGTTACGATTCACTCAAATGTAAGACAGTGCTAAGTCTCTCCACTGAATTGATACCTACTTTAACAAAATTAATCAATCAATGTTTAAAAGAGGGAACTTTTCCCGATAGTTGTAAAATTGCTAAGGTGATACCAATTCACAAAGGTGGGTCCAAAACAAATACCTCAAACTATAGACCCATCTCAATTTTACCAATTTTATCTAAAATTTTTGAACGCGTAATTTACGAAAGATTAAACAATTTTCTGCTAAAAAAAAAAATCTTATATAAAAAACAATACGGCTTTAGGAAAAAATCGAACACACTAGGAGCAATAAATGACTTAATTAATAAACTTAGAAGCGGCATTGATGGTGGAAATTATATTTTATCTATATTAGTTGACCTTCAAAAAGCATTTGATACAGTTAGTCATGACATACTTCTCAAGAAACTCGAGAAAATTGGTGTAGTTGGTCCTGCTCTCAATCTACTCAAATCATATCTTAGCAATAGAAAGCAATTCGTTAGCATTAACAATCAAAATAGCAAATACGTTCCAATAAACTATGGAGTTCCGCAGGGGTCCATACTAGGTCCACTACTGTTCCAAATTTACATTAATGATATTTCGCAATTAATTTTAAATGGTGAAATCTTTTTATATGCTGATGATACAGCGATTTTCTACTGGGGTAAAGATTTAAACATCTTACTAGAAAATGCACAAAGAGACCTAGAAAAAATCAACAGTTGGCTCCAATCAAATGTTTTAACAATGAATGTTAAAAAAACAGGATACATGATTTTAAGCTCAACCCGTAAAATAATTCCTCCTCATGTACCCTTAAAAATTGAAAACAACGATCTGCAAATCCTGATCCAGGAAAAATATCTTGGGCTGTGCATTGATCAGCATTTGACATTTAAACAACACATACAAGGTATTAAAGATAAAATCATCCCCTTAATTAGCGTATTTAGCCGGCTATCATATCTGTTGCCAAATAAATTAAAAATAGGTTTATATTATAGTCTCGTACACTCACATTTAAATTATTTGATTGAAATCTGGGGAAACGCGTGTGAAACACACATAAATGAATTACAGGTAATACAAAACAAGGTAATCAAAAAACTATTTAATTACAAGCCCAGAACATCCACAAAAAAAATATATATGGAAACAAAACTATTAACATTAAGAAAACTATATGAATACAATACATGTCTCCTTATATACAAAATACAAAATAATCTCGTACACACAAACACCGAATTCATTAAAACGTCCCAAGTACATAAACACTTTACACGACAATGCGATAACATACATTTAAACACCATCCACACTAACTATGGTAAACAATCTATTGGTTACGAGGGGGGCAACTTATATAATTGTCTCCCAAATGACATTAAAAACGAAAAGAAGCTGGGTAAATTTAAAAAAAAATTATTTATATTTATTCTTGATAAACAAAATAATGAAATAGAATAGCGCTGTATTGAAATATTTATTTATCTTAATGTGTATAATTATTTCTAGTTAAATGAGTGAAAATGTAATTTTCTTTTAACTGGAATAAAAAAAAAAAAAAAAAAAAAAAAATTTAAACAAATTTTATAACATTTGTATTTCTATTAATATAATAAACAATTATTAGTGTAATATTCTACTTCAATGATCGGAATAACCTTTAAAAGTTATAAAAAATTTTAACAAAACAAAAAAACGACTTAAAAAAATGCACTACAAAGTAAAAAAATAATTTCGTATTCTTCTACAACTTTATAATCAACTTACCTTTTCTACTCATCAATATGTACGTACGATTGTTATTTTTGGAGTCAGTGTCGGCGGGAGAGGAGTTGTAGAAGAATACGAAATTATTTTTTTACTTTGTAGTGCATTTTTTTAAGTCGTTTTTTTGTTTTGTTAAAATTTTTGTTTATTTTTTGATTTTTAGTGAATCTGAAAGACACGAACTAATTCGATTAAGATTCGGCCGAGTATCGTAAATTTGTTCTTCAGAATTGGAGAGTTCCGTTACTTTGTCATGGATCCCATAATCAGAACCTAACCAAACTCTCATCAAACTACCCTTGAAGTACATCCTTTCCAATAAAAAAAGATTCATCGAAATCGGTTGGCGTGATATTGAGTTATTTGTCCATTTGTCGCGCACATACTTGGTGCAAATTTAAGACTTATATGATTTTCTCATGGATGCCATTGTCAGAACTGGACCAAATTAAAATGGGACTACATGGAAAGCACCAGCTTTCAAATAAAAAAAGAATCATCAATATCGGTTCACCCAGTCGAAAGTTCTGAGGTAACAAACATAAAAAAAAAAAAAAAAATACAGTCGAATTGAGAACCTCCTCCTTTTCGAAGTCGTTTTAAAAGAGAGTTTTTCAAGCAAAACTTCTTTACGCACGCTTCACTTGGGGAATAAGCTGGTGAATGCGTGACGAGAGCGTTACGAAAAGTGTGGGAAAAAGTGGTTTTAATTTGGGAGGCGGGAATGGGTACCGCCGCCCCGGGAACCTTTATTGGATAACCAACACCTCTGCCATAGGTCACCCCAAGTGGTTCGCTACGTTTGGTGATTTAGCAGGGGTGCCCGGGTTCATGGGTGAGGTTTGTCTAGGTCTTGGAGGCGGATGACCAGGAAACCCTGAACCCCAGATTCTTACCCCACCCCTTAAACCATTTTCCTTTCCAGAACTCTCCTATCCTTCCTTTCCTTAAAAAAATAATAATAATAATAATAATTGGATAATTTATAAAGCGCCGTTTTTGTGAAAAATCACCTCAAGGGCGCTGTACAATTTATTAGGAATGCTTAATTTCTAACTGATTTTACTATTTACAAATGGATACAGAAATATACTTACCTGGCAGGTCACTTCCGGTAAACACACTTTAATTATAAGTTTATGCTTGGAGAAGATACGGCCTTGCACGCGGAGGACATTACAGTTAACACACTGGACATTGCGTGATTTTACATTATTTGCTACCCTCATCGCTGTTAGTACCTATTACATTTGTGAATAGAAAAGTAGAGGTATTTATTTTAAAGTACTGGAGAATTTAGGACTATTGGAGATTAGTGGCAAAAGTATAGTTGGTATTTATTTTAAAATACTGAGGAATTTCGGAATCTTTAGGGCTGGAGAATGTTCATGAAATGACCTTCACAAACGCTAACATATTTTTTTTTTTTTTTTCCATGTTTTTATAGGTTAGTTATTTACGGTGTCGCGGGCATTGAAAGTGAAGGTGAAAGATTTTGAGTTTATGGATACGACTGTCTGAAAAGGTGAGTTTTAAGTCTAGCTCTAAATTCCGCCGCGTCTGTGATCATTCTTAAGTCATGTGGCAGTCCGTTCCAGGCTTTAGGTCCTGACACTCCGAAAGCCCTCCCCTCTACCCTCTACATAGCATCCCCAAAGATGACATAGGCCCTGAGGGAAATTATTTTCCTCAGGGCCTCCTGTGTGGAGCTTACGTATAAAAAAGACAATAAATTTTGTTCGAAAATAGTAAAATGTAAAAAAAGGTTAGGTTAGGTTAAGTTTTAGTAGATATTTTGTTGAAGGATATTTTGTCCGTAAAGCGGAGCTCATGTAAAAAAAAGAACGGTCGGACCTTTACGCACGCTTGACTTGGGGAGTAAGCCGGTGAATGCGTGACGAGAGCGTTACGAAAAGTGTGATCGGGCGAGGCGAACAGAAGTTGAGAGGGAGATATAAGTTAGTGAAGTTTTACTTCAGTCATGTGGTCTAAAGCACACTCTTATTTTTTATATAAAACTTCTTTACGCACGCTTGACTTGGGGAGTAAGCTGGTGAATGCGTGATGAGAACGTTACGAAAAGTGTGATCGGGTGAGGCGAACGAATGTTGAGAGGGAGATATAAGTTAGTGAAGATAGAAAGAGAGAGAGAGAGTTACGTTTCGTATATTACTGTAGGGGCAAGAGAGAGAGGTGCGAGCACACATTTTCTTTCTCTCTTTCTCTCATAGTCAGTTACGTCTTAGATATACACAGTGCAGGCCTATTGTCTGTACATACTGATGGAGCTAAAGAAGTTTTACTTCAGTCGCGTGGTCAAGCTAGAAGTCAACATAAATAAATTCATATATATTTATCCGAGACGCTATCCAGGTTACAAACCTATTCTTAGAATATTTTTTTCCAATAAAAAGGGTAGTTGCCTATAAAATGGAATAAAATAGTTGAAGATAATATTGTTAAATATTGCTAAAATTTGAAATATGAGATTGACAAATATGATGGTTTGACAGAATGTGGCAATGGCTGAATTGGTAAACGCGCACGTCCCGGTTAGACGAGAGGATTCGGGTTCGAGTCCCAGTTGCGACCATTATCTTTTTCTTTAATCTGTGTCTTGTTCTTATTTTTGCGCAGCTTTTATTTTTATTTTTATTTACTAACACCTTTATCTGTATATATTTTTCTCTATAGATTTCAGAAGAATTACGTATTCTACGGGATGCCACATTTATTATTCTTTTGTTTTATGTTAATGTAAGTACTTGCATACTGCTTTCTAACCCCGTATGCATGGACATTGGAGGGTCTAGAGTCGTTCAAATAAATGTTTCGTTCAATACAATAGATTCTTGACGTGTGCGGTGAAGGAGGAAACCATATGTTTCCTTATAACGCCGTTGGGAAAGTGGTGGGGTCCCCTCCAATGTGTCTGGTTCTCTTTCATATCTTCGTTTAGATTATTATTGTTATCTTCTTCTTCAAGGATAATAAACTCACAGGCACAGGTGTCAAGAATAAACAAATTGCTTGGCAGTAAAGGCTCGATGACACAGGGCGAGTTTACAAGTTACTATCTTCTATGTTTAAAAGCGGATAAATCGGCGAGTGAAATTGTCATGATGACACACAAAACTGTCCACTCGCTCAGTAGCGTAGGAAACTGAGGTCGCTGCTAGTGCCAGTAGGCCAGTAACAAGAATAACGACGCCTGCGTGAACTAATTCTGAGATGTTTGACAGTCGAAGTCAGCTGTTTATTGGCAGCCATCTTGAATAACATAAATAAACCAATCACGAGCAAGCGTGTGGCGAGTAAAGTTGACGAACTTTCAACTTTTTTCGTAGATTGTCAACAATCTGCTAGTTAGCAAGTAACACGATTACACTGAGCGAGTTTACTAACACATAGTGAATTTCCCAGATAGTAGCTTGTAAACTCGCTCTGTGTCACCGACGCTTTAGTTCACGAAAGAATCTGATTATTTGAAAATGTTTAATCAATTTAATGTTTAGTTCAATTTACGAGGCGGGTTGGGTACCGCCACCCCGGGACATCGATGTAAAATCATCGGAAGTAAAGCCTATCGGTTCGATATTGTATGAATTGTTGTGAATTTATTTAACACCCGGCCACACGTTGCTGTGGCTAACGAAACACAATGCCATCTACTGACAACGCCATTACCCAACCTTTGTAACCAATGCCATCTGTTAATTTGAATTCATATCAAATCAACACCGCCCGCTTTTCAGCCCGCTCCCTTTATATATTATAGCTGGTACCCCGCATGCGTTGCTATGCCATTCAAAGAAATAAATTGATTCTCCCTGCATGTCCTTTCCCGTGCATCCCCGTCCACTTCCACCTTCCCCCTCCCTCGTGTCTTCCCTCTCCGCAAACCCCACCTTCCCCCTGCCTTTCCTCCCTGCCGCTAAAATATATGAAATACACACATTTGCATTTATACAAATTTCATAACGCCAGAGCTTACCGTTGTGTACAGCTTATGTTACTCGCTGATAATGTAGCTTTCTATTGGTGAAAGAATTTTTCAACCGGCCTCTGTGTTTCCTCCTTCCTACATCATGGATCTCTTCAAGACCAATGTTCATTCCTTCCTCTCCTCAAAAAGACCCTCCACACAGCATCCTAGATGACATAGGCTATGAGGGAAATTATTTTCCTCAAGGCCTCCTGTATGGAGCTAATGTTAAAAAAAACAACTCACCAAAGCTTCATCGCAATCGGATGAATACTTCTTCTTCTTCTTCAATGGCGCTACAGCCCATTTCGAGCCTTGGCCTCCTTCAAAATAAGCCTCCACCGCCCTCTGTCCTCGGCCGTCGTCTTCCAATCTGCAACATGGAGTAATCCTCTTGCATCCTTCCTGACATCATCCTCCCATCTCAGTCTAGGTCTGCCCGCTTTTCGTTTACCTCCCGGGTGTCCTGTCAGAACCTTCTTCGGTACTCGTGTGCTTGGCATTCGGTGCACATGTCCGGCCCATCTTAATCTTTGGAGTCTTAAATGGGTGGAGAGTCTGGGAGCTTGGTAAATATCATAGAGCTCATTATTGTGGCCGATTCTCCATGCCTCTCCCTCTCGCACCGCTCCTAAGATTCTTAGAAGTACCTTTCTTTCGAAGATGTCCAGCCGTTCCGCTGACTTTGCTGTCAGTGTTCCCGCCTCACATCCATAGGCCAAGACCGTTCTGAAAATTGTTTTATATAAGGTTATTTTGGTTTTCCTATGGACGTTTCGGGATTTGAACACTGGCAGCAACGCGAAGTAAGTTTTGTTAGCGGCTGTAATGCGCTTTCTTACTTCTACTGGGTCTTCATTGTCCTGCGTTATGATGGAGCCCAGGTAGGTAAACTCTTCGACCACTTCGAAATTATAATTGTCTTTGAATTTCACTTTGTCTTTTATTCTGCGGTGAGGGGTTCTGGTTTGCATCATGATTTTTGTTTTATTTTCATTGATTTGCAAACCCACCTCTCTTGCCGCAGTCTCCAAAGGGTCAAACACTTCTCTTACAGCCTGTAGGGATCTTCCGACAATGTTAAGGTCATCTGCGTAGCCAACTATTTGATTGCTTCTGTAGCAGATGTTTGAGTCGGTACTGATCATTGTCTTCCTCACGACGTGCTCCAGTACAATATTGAAAAGGGTGGGTGCTAAGCCATCACCTTGTTTCAGCCCCTGGGAAACGTTAAAATCCTCCGTTGTTTCACCTCCTATCCTTACTCGACACCGTGATCCGACCATTGTTGCTTTTACAAGCTTGACTATTTTGGGCGGTATTCCAAAATTGAGGAGTATTTCATATATTTTCTCCCTATCTATACTGTCATACGCCTGTTTGAAGTCAACAAATAGTTGGTATATATCTATATCGAATTCCCAGCATTTTGTCAGGATTTGTCGAGTAGTGAAGAGTTGATCAGTGGTGGATCTCCCCCTCCTGAACCCTGCCTGATATTCTCCTAGTAAGTTTTCTGAGTAATATTCTAGTCTTTCTTTCAAAATCATTGTGAAAATTTTATACGCTGTACAAAGTAAAGATATTCCTCTGTGATTTTCACACTTCTATTTGTCTCCCTTTTTATGTATGGGGCATATTATGCTAGTTTTCCATTCTTCTGGTACTCTTTCGGCGGTCCATATTTTCACAATGAGATTGTGTAGCAGGTTCTTCAGTTGTTCGTTTCCATATTTATAGAGCTCTGCAGGGATATTATCTCCTCCCGGAGTTTTATTGTTTTTCAATTTCTTTAGGGCAGCTCTTATTTCTGCCATTGATGGCGCTCTCGTTGTTTCATCACTATTTAGCTCGTCCGGAATGTGAGTTGGTTCGACTGTCAGGTTGTTATTGGGATTTAAGAGCTGTTGAAAATATTCTTTCCACCTAGTCTTGATCTTTTCCTTATCTCCTATTATGTCTCCATTACTATCTCTGCACAGAGATGTGTTGGGTTTGAAGCCCTTTTTAAATGCATTGACGCCTTTATATGCCTCACGTGGATTGTTATTTGCAAAGTCATGTTCCATTTTCAACAATATGTTGTTAAAATACAATCTCTTCTTTCTTTTAATTAAATTGTTAGCATCTCTTCGTGCTTGTTCGTAGGCTTGTCTTTTTGCTCTAGTTCCTCTTTCTATACATAATTTTTTTAGAACATTTTTCTTGCAGACGCTCTGTATGCACTCCTCATCGAACCAGGGATTTCTAGCCTGTCTTGGTCTATTTCCAATGCCTGATTTCGCCGCTGTTAGCAGTGCATTTCTCAGATTGGTCCAATCCTCTTCTAAATCATTTGGGGAGAGCGGATCACTCAGTTGGTTTGGTAGGTTTGTTGACAATGAGTCATGATATCTTTCCAATCCTTCTGGTGTTTTTAGAGCATCGATGTTTAGCTTTGGGATACTTGGCTGATTAGACCTTTTATCTCTTGCTATTCTGCATCTATAGGATGCTACCACCAAATAGTGATCCGAATCACAGATAGCTCCTCTGTAGCTTCTTACATTTGTGATACTGGTCGCCCCTCTTCTTTCAATTTGGATATGGTCTATTTGGTTGTGGTATCTGCCGCCAGGTGATGTCCATGTCCATTTATATATATTCTTCCGTGGGAACTGTGTTGATGCTATTATCATATTCTTTGATTCTGCAAGGTCAATCACTCTTGATCCATTGTTATTGCTTTCCGTATGAAGACTGTTTTTTCCTGTAACCTGTTGGTGTGCCGGATCCTGACCAATTTTTGCATTAAGGTCTCCAATTACCATTTTTATATCATTGGATGGTATGGTGTCATACCATCCAATGATATAATGAATACTATTGGAAACAATATCATAACGCCAGAGCTCACTATTATATATAGAAACCATCACGGGCAATCACTCATCAAATTATCAAATCGCAATTGTATGAACGGTTTAGGAACGCGTAATTAACAAATAAAGAAACATGCATTTTTATATATTAATATTAGTTGACCATGTAAAACAGGCTTCGGACTAGCGTTCGAACACCAATAATGATATCTTCTTCTTGTTTACAGGTATATCTGGCGATTACGGTGTATTATAACTGTAAGGAAAGCACCAAAACTTTGAAATAAGTTCGTGAAATAAGTATTTTTTTAATTTATCTTTTTTTCTCTCAGTGTTAAGGCATGTACGCCTTTAAATTTATACACGTAATCTCTACACATTATAAATTAAAAGTCCTCCGCCGCGTCTGTCCGTCTGTCTGTTCGCGATAAACTCAAAAACTACTGAACAGATTTTCATGAGGTTTTCACCAGTAGATAGAGTGATTCATGAGGAAGGTTTAAGTAAATAATTTGTCAAGGTTTTGAGTTAATTGGTTGAAATATATAACATATTAGCTGGTACCCGGCATGCGTTGCAATGCCATTCAAAAAATAGTTTCTCCCTGCAAGTCCATTCCTGCCTTCCCTCCCTGCCGTTAAAATATATGAAATACACACATTTTCAAACCACTCGCGCACCACCTGCAATATTTTTTAAAATTTAAATTTTGTAATCAGAGCTTACCGTTATATATAGAAACACTCTTCTGCTAAAATACAATGCTCTGTAAAATTTTTGAATCAATTAATTATTATCAATCAATTTTGATAGGGACATCATAATCACTTTCTGGATGAAAAGGGACACCCTAATCACCTTGCGGTATGAAATATACTTTACGACCTATTTTCATACCTACCAAATATAAATATGAAATTTCATAAAAATCGGTCTAGCCGTTTCGGAGGAGTGCGACCACAAACACCGTGACACGATTTGATTTTTTTATATATGTTATAGAAAAAGGATAATGTCTGTATGTGATGGATGAGCGGGCTGGCATGTGAGCGGTGTGGATTTGATTTGTATGCAAATCTACAGTTTTATGTCGAGGTTGATGAAATTTTGCACATGTGGCTTTCAAAACAAGAGGAAGTACACTGTCTACATTTGATTTCGAAAACTCTGTGTAAAGCCCGGGCATCGCCGGGGACTTCAGCTAGTCAAATTTTGAACAAAATTAAAAATGTTGTTTTATATCTACCTATTACCATTCAGCCATAATCTTATGCATTAGTAAAAAAGTAACATGTTGCAGGCGTTTTCAAAATTGAAATTATAATGCGCCGTGATTTTTTTTTCGTCATGGACAGTATAGTTGCCTTCCAAGCAGGTGATCAGAATTCGATTGACAGACATGGGTAATTTTATGAATTTTTCGAACTTTCAATTTAAAAAAATACGTATTGAAGTATTTAATTTGCATTAATTTTTCATCGCTGATTTTCACAGGTCTTTTTTTACAGTAACTTCAAACAGGAGGAAAATAACTCCACTGAATATCTTTGGGGTCGCTGTGCGGAGGGTGTTTTTAAGGGTGGAGAGGAAGTTCTGGGAAAGAAAAAGGTACGAGGGGTGGGTAGGAATTTGGGGGCCAGTGTGTCCATTGCTATGGTTGCTGAAAGCGAAGAAGAACCGCAAAGGTCTTAACAAACATGCAAAGCATTCTTAAAAACAACTACAACATGAAGATAAATAAAGACAAAACAAAGCTGCTGACTCTAGGCCGAACGCAACATCAGATGAGAGTAGAGATGTCAGGGGTTCCACTAAAGAACACCAAGAAGTTTGTATACCTCGATATCAAAATAACATGGGACGGTCGGTCTAAGAGCGAGGTCGACAGCCGTATACACCAGGCTAGGCTTGCATTCAATAAAAGATCGAAATAATAGAATCGAATAATATACACCTAAAACTGAGAATACTCCTCATCAAGACCTATGTATGGAGTATATTGATGTACGGCTGCATGGCTGCATCTACGGCTGCATGTACGGCTGCACTAAACAAAGTGCCTATCCAAAAGAGATAAACGGAGACTAGAGGCACTTGAGATGTGGTCCTATAGAAGACTATTAGGAATTTCTTGGAGAGACCACATTACAAATGAGGAGGTTCTCCAAAGAATCGAAGAAGGAAGGCACCTGCTCAGGACCTTGTCCGAAAGGCGTGCAAGATGGATCGACCATGTAATACGACAAGAATGCCTCTTGCATGCCATAATGGAGGGTATGACCGAGGGGACAAACTCTAGGGGATGCCCACGCCGACAGTACCTGGAGGACCTGCTGGTGGATGTGCGCTGCTCATCGTATGCAGACTTCAAAAGAGCCGCACAAGACAGGGAAGAATGAAAGAGACAAATAGAGGAAATTGCTGCAAACCAATCCCAGGATTGAAACCAGACAGAGAGAGTGTCCAGGAGTGACAGACGTATGAATCCATCCCTCCATTGCAGTGAATACGATGTTCAGAGAGAGTATGGCTGAAAAAAATCAAAGGAACTCTCTCATTTCTCCCAATCCGGCTTGCCCTGCATCTGGTGGGTAGACGCATCTGCCGCCAACACCAGGATAGACCTCACCCCCTGAACCCTGGCATCCCTGCTAAGTCACCAACGTATCGAACCACCTTGAGTGTCCTGTGGCAGTTTTGTCGGTTATGGTACCCATTTTCGCCTCCCGAATTGTAGGGTTAGTGCTGTAAACTTAACGTAATTAAACTTAACTTAAGATGAACATATACGTGAAATCCTATTTAGATACTATTTTGATTAACCTTTACGATGAATCGGCTTACAGTATGAACATCAAAAAATATGCTTCGGATAAATCGAAACTTTTACTAGCTTTTCTATGTATTGGAAATACAATAAAATTATTATTTACGTAACAAAAAATATAAGCGTAAAACAACAAAAAAATATTTTTTCATGACTTAACTATGAATTAATACAAGAAACAATTTTAAAAAAATCCCCCTTTATGGCTAAGACCATTTTTGAGGCTTTCCATGTTCTAACTTTTTTTCGTTCTTATAAAATTATGCACAAAATAAATAAAAACCACCTTTTCGCTTACTAGCCTCGTGCAGAAAGACGCTCGTTTTTAAAATTTTGCAGGCATGAGATTCGAAATATTTCTAGCGTTTATATTCCTCTTAATAAAATGTAACGCGCCCTCTATAATTATCTTTCCAATATTTTTTACGATTACAGTTAGCAATACACAATTATTAATAGTAGCGCACAAGCATCCTTGTGAGTGCGCTTGCGATTATCGTATTTGCACAAGATGGAGATAGGCAATGTCGGTGTGTGCAAGTTCCTGCTAACAGTCGGTCTAATACCTGGCCAGCGATAACAGACAAACCAACCTTCTCAAATACACTACATATTATGTTAAGGGCCTTTAATCAGCCATGGCCGAAAATCCACATTTCGTCGAAAGATGTTCTTACGATCGTACAGAGCGGTTACAATGAGAAAGATTAATTATTCTCCGTACCAGCCTTTTTAAATTATAACTCAATATCGATTTTATTTCATTCCAAATTTGCTTTAATTTATACCTACATTAAAAAATGCAGAAAGGCGTGATGATTAATATTATGTACTTTTTGTTATTATTTTTTTATCATAAGTATTTACAGTTTTTCAATAATATCTAAGCAAAATAAATGTGCAAAAAAATCTGAAACATTTTAATTTGTAAGACCGTACATAGATAAACAAAATAGAGAAATTTTCGTCAGATTTAATTTTTTTGAAACATGCGTTTACTAGATAACGTATTGATTTACAATAATGTATGATTACATGTATGAAATATGTCTTGTAAAATAAGATTTTTCGTTTGAGATTTTCAAAAATTAATAAATCTACCAACGACCTAAACAAGGGCGGATCCAGGATTTTTTTCTGGGGGGGGGGGGCACAAGGGGCGGACGGGCAAAAAAATGTTTGATAGAGACAGTTTTCTGTACTGTGATGGAATCTCCACAGTACAAAAAAAATACTTTCTGGGGTGGGGGGGGGGGGGGGGGGGGGGCACGGGGGCACGTGATAAATCCCGCCCTTGATACTAAAAATTAAAAAAATTTCTAAAAATTTAAAACATGTGTTTACTACATAAAAGAACAATCCTTCGAAATCAATTTCTAATTTTTTGTGGAAAAGAGTCAATACGTCTAAATTTTGATTTAAAAACGACATATTTCCGGTTTTCGCTGGTTATACCTTTTTAATTGTATTAAGCTTTCACTCATCTTATATCCTATAACTTATAAAAAATAATTATCTTTAAATTTTAATATATTTAAATTACTTACTTTATTACTACTTCATTATTTTTTTTAACATTAACTAAACATATGCCTACGTTATCGTCGTAGGAACGACCCGTTCTTATGCGATAAATGTCAACTGAATACAAATGCTGGGCGCCCGTTTGGCATGTTTCCCGACAGTGCACCGGTGCGAAGTAATCAATTTAAAAAAATCATCAATATAACACAAAAAAAATCTTCCACATTGGTCACCCAGCCTAGTAACCAACCAAACCCTCACGGCTAAATTGTCTAATAGCTATTGAATTTTTTATATTTTATGTGTGTAATTCACACGCGGTAGAAGTGAAACTAGAAAGTCGCTAGATGTCGCTTTATTTACTTTTGCCTGTTTATTTTAAAGTGGTTTGGAGATTGGATATTGATTCACAAAAATAAAAATGTTTTTTTTTGGATTTCGTAGGATTCGAACTTCCGTTCGCTGGATTTCTACGGCCGATGAGATTTGCGACGCGTTATATCGCTGCTCTACTGGATGCTCGGGAGGAGTTAAGAATTTGCCGCATTATATTAGAACCGAGGACTCGTCATATAATATATTTTAGTGACGCATTTCCGTTTCACTTAAAAAAAACATCAAAAATGTCACCGGAGACCAAAATTTCATTCGCATTTTGAAACTCCAAAAAATGTGAGGAATAAATAGTTAAAGTAAGTCAAGTATGTCCCTTAAGGTTTCGCAACCGGGCTAGAAAAGAAGAAGATGGAGAGATACGAAATTACGAATGTTAAAGGAGAGCGCTAACATTTACAGCGACAAAATCGATGCGAAAATTGCGAAAATGTTTAAAGAACGACTCGTTTAAAATAGAGCAAAAATTTTACAGGCATTGTCTTAAACAGCATTTAAAGAAACACTGTGATTTTTTTCATACATATAACTTATAAAATAACCCAATGTTTATAATAATTTTTGGAGCACACTTTGCGTTTTTTTTTCTATCGAGGGAATTTTATATAATTTGCGTTTCGGCGGGGGCAATGTCTAGATATTATTTTCAAGAATAACATATATTTTTAAGGCCTTTAAAACTTAACGTGTTTAAGGGAGATATGTAAGAAATCGGTAGAAATTCGGGTTGCGGGCCCTTAAAATCCAAAATTAAGTTTTGCGTGAAAAAGGCCGCGCAGCCGTTCCTATGAAAGTAAAGGAGGACATTGTTGTTGACAAAATGCAGTTATTTATCGATGAAGGTAAAAAGAAAATAAAATACCCTGGCATATAAACCTCTATAAATTGTAATAGATATATTATCATGGTGTTAATGATGTAAACAATGTGTTGATATAATAAAATGTTATATTGTTGATAACAACAAGTGATTAAAATAGATTTATTTCCTGTTGATTGACTAAGTAAGTACTTACTAGAGAAGGGCAATACCAGATACAAAACAATGGAAAATAAATCAATTCGCAAAACTCTATTTAAAGAATAATTATTTATTATGTGTCATTGTCACGTGTGCAAGTCTTAGATAATTGTTAATTACTAGCGAGTTATCGGCATGCGTTGCAATGCCACTTAAGGCGCCGCTACCCGCATTTCTACCGATTTCTTACATATCTCCCTTAAGCATTTGAAGTTTTTAAGCTCTTAAAAAAATATATGTTATTCTTGAAGATAATATTTAGACTTTGCCCGCGCCGAAACGCAAATTATATAAAATTCCCTCGATAGAAAAAAATCGCAAAGTATGCTCCAAAAATTATTATTAACACGTTTGTTTCAGTTATTTTACAAGTTATATGTTTGAAAAAATTCACAGTGTTTCTTTAAATGCTATTTAAGATAATGCCCGCGAGATTTTTGCTCTATTTTAAACGAGTCGTGTTTTATTAATAATTTTCGCAATTTTCGCATCGATTTTGTCGCTGTAAATTTTAGCGCTCTCCTCTAACATTCGTAATTTCGTATCTCTCCATCTTCTTATTTTCGGGCCCGGTTGCAGAGCCTTCTACCGCATTTCTACCGATTTCTTACATATCTCCCTTAAACATTTGAAGTTTTTAAAATCTTAAAAAATATATGTTATTTTCGAAGATAATATCTAGACGCGTTCCACGCCGAAACGCAAATTATATAAAATTTCCTGGATAGAAGAAAATCGCAAAGTATGCGCTGAAAATTATTATAAACAGATTTGTTTCAGTTATTTTACAAGTTATAATTGTGAAAAAATTCATAATGTTTCTTTAAATGATACTTAAGATACCTTACATGAGATTTTTGCTCTATTTTAAACGAGTCGTGTTTTATTAAACATTTTCGCAATTTTTGCATCGATTTTGACGCTTTAAATGTATGCAAGCGCTCTCCTCTAACATTCGTAATGTCATATTATCTCTTTTTTTTTTTTTTTTTTTTTTTTTTTTCCTGACGAAGGAACGTTTGTTCCGAAACCAGTCGGATTTGCTCATCAAATAAGTGGTTTATACAAGGTTAAATTATTTCATTTTTCATATTATCTCTTTTTTTTACTTTAACTCCACACAGGAGGCCCTGAGGAAAATAATTTCTCTCAGGGGCTATGTCATCTCTGAAGATGCTGTGTGGAGGGTCCCTTTGAGGAAAGGAAGGAATGAACACGGGTCTTGAAGAGACCCATGCTATAGGAGGGAGGAAACACAGAGGCCGGCAAATCGTTCCACAGCCGAGCCGTTGAAGTCAAGAACGAGTCATAGAAACGACCCGTTCTCATGTGACTAATGTCAACCGTGTACAAATGTTGGGCGCGTGTTTGGCGTGTTTCCCGACTATAAACCGGTGCCGAGGGGATCAACGAAGCTAGTTCCTCGGAGCATCTACCATTGTAATATTGGTAGAACAAGGACATCATTCTACGCCTATGCTCTAAAGATTGCAGTCCGCCTGTTAAGATGGGAGAATCTATCAAACGGACCGTCCATTTCTGCACAGAGTAAAGGGTTTTTTTTTAGGTATTTTGGTGCTCCAGACCAGAGGTGGCAAATTCAAACGTGGGGTTCTGTTCCCCTTTCGCCTCCCCTTCCATCTCCCCTCCCCCGCTCCACCGTGCCACGAACACCCCTCCTCCCCGCGTTCCCCTCCCCACGCGTTCCATGGCGGGTAGGATTTGGGAGAGACTGATTTAGGCAGACAGTTTAAACTCTCCAGCAGGACTTCCTTGACCCATCGTCTTGCACCGCAGATGACGTAGGCCTCGAGAGATTTTTTTCCTCACGGCCTCCTTGTTTCTACTATCGTGGTACGAGAACACAACAGAATGGGGTTGGCAGGAAAACACTTCTTTTCTTCTTCTTTAGCACAATTTATTTAATGTAATATATACAAGTATTACAAGAGGGTCTATCTACCCTCACTCGGGTGGTCCACGACCACACCACACTGACAAATATCGAAGTCTCTACTTCGATCTCTCTATTGTCAGTTTTCCAATACTGAACCGTAGGTATAACTCGTACCTACCAGCTTCAGTATAATTACACAAGTAAAGGCACACAGCGTGTACCTTCTCGGTTCACTCTACTAGCGAGACTAACGCAAAGGGCCTATCTTCCCTCTGCGCAACTGAAGATACACCTCGTATATCTTCCAGTTCAACCGCCATAACAAGACTGACCTCTCTGTTCCAAAATCACAATACTTAAAGGAAATCATACGAAAGGTGCAAAAAAGCGAGACAAAACATTTGAACCGCTCCCACATCTGGATTTTAAAATCCCGCAATAAAACAATTGCCAAAGTCGGCCCAAAAGGGCCACCCATAAAATTAAGTACATCATACAATACTGAAATGGAGAAATGGGGGAAACTAACATTAAAAATTCCCAGATCTCAAATTCTTAAATTTAACCCCCAATAAAACAATAAAATTACTTTTAAAGGTTTGCCAAATCGGGCACACCATTAGGTACAAACTTACTTAATGTTAAGGTACATACTTAAAACTAAGAGATTAAGTTCATTTAGTTTGGGTCATAAAATAACCGCCAGCAAACCCTTTCTATGGGTTCTATGTATTTGCAATGTACAGGTATACATAACTACTTAAAAATAAACAATTTGAGAAATTAACCCTTTGTTCCTTATCGGTAAAGGTATGCCCCCATATAATATCAGGCCAAATACATTATTTCTAAAGGTTGGGAGCTTACTTGAAAAACCCAAGGAAGAATTTTATTTGCAGAGGACAAAATACGTTTAACTAAAATGACTAAAATAACACGAATGATACGACTAATTTTTATTACTTAAAGCGAAATGGATAAATCGCATTCTGGAACAAACACTCCTTTAATTTTGTTTTAAGTTTTTTCTAGCTGCTCCCGTCTGGAGCCAGTGCGACTATGGCATCCCCTTTGGGGTAGCTTGTGAGGCTGAAGGCAGTGGGGAGTAGAAAGATATGGAGAAGAGAAAGGTGGGGAAGTACCTGGCTATTCAGATCTGGGGCCCTATTCCTGACGGTCGATCAAAAGTTCCTCGTTATGCGCCTCGAAGAGAGCGAAAATTTATCGTCGTCGCGACGAACTTTTCAACTTAGCTGATTGCATAGATACGCCAACTTCACACCACTCGCTGCTGTGTTTCTACTGGGTAGACCCACTCGTTGTTGTTGTGGAGTGACTCTTGACATTTGGCGTCTAAGAATGTTACTTCGACCAAGCTCAGAAATAACCAAGTCGACTAACGGACGTACTTTCGACGGAGATTGCGAGCGAGAAAATTTTCGCTCTCTTCGAGGCGCATAACGAGGAACTTTTGGTCGACCGTCAGAAATAGGGCCCCTGGTCACTTAACACGGCTAAAGCCATTTCAAGCAACGTTTCAATTCTTAATCGATACGGAGAGCATCTTCCACTCTGGAACATGCCTCTATTATCTATTTTTTTATTTTATTTTTTTAAAAGAAAGACAAACATTCCCGGGTTACGAATAACCCGACAATATTTGAAAATCTCCTACTACCACCACAGTAAGCCGAAAATGTTGCTTGAGTCGTGATGGAGGACTTAGCCAGCCGAGGAATCGAACACGGAACGCCTGGGTGGGACCCAAACGCGATGCCCACTCAACCACTGACCGGTCTAGTATATATGTACTCACAAATGAGTCATACAATATCCACGCATTTCAATTGCTCTACCGAAAAACTATTCAATCCGCCCTCTTCAAGTCCGCGTAAAGCATATATTTATATCGGAAGTGGTCCCTTGAGAGACGGTTAATAAACATACTTCATTATTGGTTAAAATCGATCAATATTTAAGTGATTTAAATTGATATTAAAATATTAAATATTCAGTGACAGAACAAGTGACAATTAGAATTTGAACAACACATCGGACGCATACATATACAAAGCCCCAATCGTAGTACCTTGCATCGATGTAACGGTGCGTGCCGTGCAACATGACGCACATTATATACTACCGCATCGAATAATCTATGCTGTTTACTCAAGCAGGGCTGTCACAAACAACAAAAATGAATCTTAACGATAACGCCCTCCTATCTATTAATGAAGCAAAAGAACTTATTGACGGCATCCACAGTGCCATCACGGATCCAGCTTTAAAAATTACTAAAGACCAGATGGCAAAGCTTTTGACAAAATTATCTACACTTTCAAGCAAAATGATTGACGTTGGAACAAAGGTTGGAATAATTGAGGGAAAATTAATGACATATGAAAAAATCATCACCAAACCCCCGCAAGAAACAAGTACAGGCGACAAAAGAACATACGCAAGCGTAATTGATAAGGGAAAACCAATATTACCCAAAGAAAATCTACATACAATAAAAATAATTTCAAACAATAATGAAAACGCGGACCAAATAAAAGTAAACATTCAAAAACAGATAAGAGTCGGAAAACTGGGGATAGAAGTATCTGAAATAAAAAAAATCAAATAAAAACCACGTAATCATCTCTTGCCCAAAGAAAGAAGATTCTGATAAAATAATTAAAGAAATCAATAAGAAGGAAAATAACAGCATAACCGCAACAGAAATTAAGAAGCGCAAGCCTAATGTTATCCTTAAAGGAATACACAAGGATTACAACGTAGAAGATTTTAATGAAGATTTTATAGAACAAAACGAAGATATTTACCAACTTATCAAAGACGATAGTAAACACATGCCCAAAATAATGGCAAATATAAAAAACAAAAGAAGCGAGAACTTATCCAACTATGTCCTAGAAACAACCGGTCAAATGAGAAAATTATTAATTGAAAAAGGAAGAATAAACCTGGGATTTATGCGGGTTCATGTAGACGACTCAAACCCGTTATCCCAATGCTACCATTGCTTGTGGTTCGAACATACTGCCAACAAGTGCCGAAAAAAAATGGAAAAACCCAGATGTCTCCACTGCGCACAAGATCATACACTATCGAACTGCCCGAATAAAACTCAACCACCGACGTGCTACAATTGTCTAACCTTTAATAAATCAAGAAATGGAAAAACAAATTCGAACCATCGAGCGAATGATAGCAAGTGCCACTACGTCAATAAAATGACAGAATCTGCTTACCAGAAAATTGACTTTAATTAAAATGTTATATTTTTCAAGTAAGAAATTAATATTTCAACTATATTTTGTTTACAGAGTATCAAAGTCGGCACCCTGTTTATTAGCGCATGTTCAAATTCATAGTATGTACCTAAGAACTAGCAACTCCCAGTCGAGTGGCATTATTATTACTAAGTATATGATTATTATTGTTCCGCCCGACTATGCTATTCATATAAACGAAGTCTCAATTCCCTACAAAACGTACCTCCAAACATATTTATATACATACTCAATCATTTTTCATAAGATACACGATTTCAAAGTAGGATGAATAATATTATTACGGACGAACTAGATAACACTTATAATATAAGAGAAAAGGTATGTAATAATGTTGATCAATGCAACCTTCTCTTCAAAAATATGACTAACTCATTAACCATTATGCACTTAAATATCAGAAGTATTTACAAAAACATAAATGAATTATTATGCACTCTTAGTCTATTGAAAACTGAACTCGACTGTATAGTTTTGACCGAGGCCCACCTTAATACAATAAATATTGATAGTATACAACAATTACCGAACTTTACATGTATTACCACGAAAACGCACATTAACAAGAATAGTGGCATAGTTATATACGTTAACCAAAAACACCAAGATATATCTTATAAAGAAATAAACATGACACTCACTAACTGCCTAGCATTACAAATAAAAGTAAATAATCAGATTTATCAGGTTATTGCTATATACCGAACCCACGGTTCGAAAACTCAACAATTTATAGAGCATCTTAAAGATGTAATTAATAAAAATAAATGTCAAAATACTATAGTAACGGGAGATTTCAATATAAATATAGGTTTAAATTCAAACAGTGTCGAAAAAAATGATCTACATAATACGATGGCTGAACTGAACTTCATTTCATGCATAAACGACTATACTAGATTTGTGCCTCGACAAAACCCATCATGTATTGATCATATTTGGACAAAAGCTGACATAACTACACAATTAACACCTGTCATTTGGAAAACAAATATAACTGATCACTTTGCGTGTTTTTTAATTCTTGATTTAAAAAAAAAAATATCCTTTTCCTCATCTGCATTACAGCAGTATAATATAAAAACCATTAACACACAACTTCTACAACAAAAATTAAAATCGGAAAAGTGGGAAGAAATATTAAATACCGAAGATGCCGAAAATCTTCAATTAATTTCGAAAAAACACTTCGCGATCACATAATAAATGCAACTAAAGAAAATAACGTCAAATTAAAATCAAAACATAGAAAAATTAAACCTTGGATAACCCATGGAATAGTTACCTCAATTAGGAATAAAGAAAAACTATTTTATCAAACCCGTAAACAACCTAATGACTTTATTTTATTACAATTATATAAAAAATACAGAAATAATCTTACAAACTAGATTAAAAAAACAAAAGAAAATTACTTCAAAGAAAAAATTGAAGATTGTGGTGAAGATAACAAAAAAGTCTGGGCTACAATTAATAACATCATTGGCAAGGGTAATAAAAATAAACAAATAAATAAAATAACATATGACAATGAAACAATAGAGACAGTAAAAGAACCAACTAAAATTGCTAATATTTTCAACAACTACTTTGCAAAAGTCGGTGAGAACCTAGCCAAAAAAATTGACGCTGTCCAATCTAAAAAAACTTTCAGTACATCCACACAAACTTGCCAAAATATTTTCAAAAGTTTGAAAAATGCACACAGATAGAAGTAGAAAAAATAATAATGAACTTACGAGTGTCAGCGAGCCCTGGTTTCGACCATATCACAGTAAATTTACTAAAACAAATGAGACAACTAATATCAAAACCAATAGCACATATCATAAATAACAGCATGCAACAAGGAATTTACCCGAAAATATATAAAAATACAATAATAACTCCGATTTTCAAATCAAGAATTGCAACCGACATCTCAAACTACCGTCCCATATCTATTGTATCAAACGTAGCAAAAATATTTGAAAAAGTCGTAAAGTCACAATTAACTAAGCACATCACTTCAAATAAAATTATTAATGATAACCAATTCGGCTTCAGAGAAAATTTAGGCACGCAAGATGCAATCGCAAAAATAACCTCAATAATATATAATGCTCTTGACTCGGGAAATAAATGTTTAAGTATATTCATTGATCTAAGAAAAGCTTTTGACAGTATATGCCACAAAAAACTAATCAAGAAATTAGAAAATATTGGAATTCAAGGAACAGTTATAGAATGGTTCAAAAGTTATCTACATGAAAGACACCAGCACGTGAAAATTAACAATACATTGAGTGAACCCACCTATTCAGAATTTGGAATTCCTCAAGGGACAGTGTTAGGTCCAATATTGTTTATCATTTACGTGAATGAAATGCTTACAATACCGAAAATTGGAAAAATCATATCTTTCGCTGACGACACAGTCTTAATCATAGAAAAAAAAACTTGGGATGAAGCCTACCGAACCGCAAATGTAGAAATAAACAACTTAAAACAATGGCTGGATGACAACTATCTTTCCTTAAACTCTGACAAAACTTACTTCATGACATTTACACTATCAGACAAATTCCTTCCAATTATAAATTCCAATATAACTATACATAACTCTTGTAAAAATTATACTGACAACTGCAACTCATCTAAATGCACAAAAATTTCAAAAAAGAACAGCATTAAATATTTAGGCATAATAATAGACCAACATATTAAATGGACAGAACATATTGCACAAACTGTAAACAGAATACGTAAACTTTTTTACGTATTCCTCAAACTAAGAAATATACTTCATAAATCTATACTACTGAAGGTTTACTATGCATTAGCCCAATCAGTTCTGCAATACGGAATAATAGGTTGGGGAGGAGCGTATAAAACCAACTTAGCCCCACTTGAAATAGTACATAGAAGACTTATCAAAATTATTTTAAAAAAACCTTTAGACTATTCAACTCAAAAAATATTCGAAGAATTCAAAGTTTTACAAATAAACAGAATCTATCAAAAAAATGCATTACTTCAAATCCATAAAGACAAACTAACAATAAAATCATTTAGCACCAGGCCGAGAACAACAGGACAAATAATAATCACTAAACTTAATACTACAACGGCCCAACACCATTACACATACTCAGCCATAAAATGCTTTAACGAACTCCCTAAAGATATTCAATCCGAAAAAAATTATAAAATTTTTAAGAAAAAAATTAAAATACACTTCACCACTAAGTAATTTCATGTTTGTGTTATATTACGCCCACTTATATTTTCAATGTGTACACAGGTTTTATATTTTATAATTCAAAAAAAAAAAACTTTCTTCCTTCTTCCACCACTAAGTAATTTCATGTTTGTGTTATATTACGCCCACTTATATTTTCAATGTGTACACAGGTTTCATATTTTATAATTTAAAAAAAAAAACGTTCTTCCTAAAATAGTGCACAGGTATATAATTTTACATACATGTTGTTTTTATTTTATTTTTTCATAAATACGCTGATGGTAGCATCAATTAAACATATATCAAAATATCAATTGTGTTAGTACTCCCTCCCTAAACACGAGATATTCTCAATTAGAGAGGTATTATTACCACCATTAAAAAATATTTGCATTACATGTACATAATTAAAAAAATAATTGTACTTATACCTAACTTTGTAAAATTGTAAAAATGGAATAAATAAATAAATAAATATAAAAAAAATAAAATATAAAAAAAAAAAATATAATAATCAAAAGTAGCTTCCTTGGGTGTATATACTTATATGAGTGTGTATATGAGATATCTATGTATTGTTATATAAAGCATAGGAAATGTTTAAAAAAACTTTAAAAATACCTTCTTTAAGCCCCCGCGAAGGTTTCTGGATTATTACAACCACATGATAATACATCTGCAAAGTTTTTTAAGTACTTTAAAAACTCTTACGAAACTGCCAAAAATGTCGAAATTTGAGAATGTCATTTTGCAAAACAATGATTGTTAAATCAAAAAAATTATTTTCGAAACTCTTTAAATTAATTAATTTATTGAAGTACTCACCTAATACTTTGAATCGAATCCAAAAAAAGAAAAATGAATATATGTAATACCTACCTACATGAAAAATTAAAATTTGAATAAAAAAATTGTAATAGGTGGCACGCGAGCTGTTCGAAAACTGAATTTACTGATATTGAATGGTGACCCGACAATTCGTCCTGCGACAATTCATCCAGCGACAGTTCATCCTGCGACAGTTCATCCGGCCGACAGTTTATCCTGCCGACAGTTCATCCTGCCGACAGTTCATCCCGCCGACAATTCATCGGGCGACAATTCATCATGCCTGATCATTTAGAAGATTTTTATTAAGTAAGTATGCAAAGAGGATATACGGCCGTACAACCAAAATCGATATACTTATATCTGAAGGCATCTTGAGAGGAAATCCGCTGTAAAAATATTTTTACTAAATAGGTTAGGTTAGGTTAGGTTGTACGGCCGTATATCCTCTTTGCATACTTACTTGAAGAAAAAATCTTCTAAATGATCAGGCAGGATGAATTGCCGCCGGATGAATTGTCGGCGGGATGAACTGTCGGCAGGATGAACTGTCGGCAGGATGAACTGTCGGCAGGATGAACTGTCGCCGGATGAACTGTCGCAGGATGAACTGTCATGGAACCGATTGAATATATGGAACGCGGGAGGGGGGTTGGCGGGACGGGGAGCGGGATAGAAGAGAGACAAGGCGGGGTAGGTGGAAGGGGAACGCAGGAGGGGACATGCAATGAGAAACAATTTATTTTAATTTAAAAGTGGTGTTTACAAAATTATTGTTTAATTTTAAATTAATAATGTCACATCACAAAGTATCCGCTTCATATGAACAAAAACAATTTATTTGTTCATATGAAGCGGATACTTTGTGATGCGACATTAGAGAATAATATTTTCAATAGTAAATCACCATTATTACAAAACTTATTATTATGGAAGAGATACGTTGACGATGTTTTCTGTGTTTGGTTAGGAACCAAGAGACAACTCAACTCCTTCCTGCTGCTAACAAACTCCTTCCATAAACAAATTAAATTCACCATAGAAATAGGAACCAATTCTACCTTAAACTTTTTAGATCTAACGTTATCGATAATAAATAATAAAATTGAATATAAAATCTACCGCAAACCGACGTTCACCGATATAACGATTCACAATTCCTCTAACCATCCCAACTCCCATAAACATTCAGCGTTTCATTCCATGACACATAGATTAGTTACAGTCCCTTTATCAAATACCAACTTTGCAATAGAACTATCTACGATCAAACAAATAGCAATAAATAACGGTTACAACCCAAACATAGTCGACAACATTCTAAATAAAAAATTAAAGAAATTATCCACAAGTAAATTTTTATACAACAGTCCACCTCATAATAATAATATACCAAGTAATAATAATCAACCGTATCAATGGCGTAGAATCCTGTATATCAATAATTTCTCTCAAAAAAGTGTTAAAAATCTCCCATCAGAAATCAAACCAGCATTTTACACTAATAATAATCTAGGCAAACTTTTAATGAACGGTAAGGATAAGGATGATAGCTTATCTCACTCGGGAATTTATTCGCTTCAATGTAGTGACTGCTCAGTTTTTTATATTGGTAAAACAGCGCGCAACATAAACACCCGTGTCAAAGAACATCTCAGATGTCTACACAGCTCTGGATTCTCAGAATTCGCAAACCACTTGATCGAAAAAGATCATAAATTTGACAAAACAGCCGGCGCCAAACTGATTCATAAAAACAATATCGGTGTAAGATTGGATAATTTAGAGGCACTTGAACTTAGGAAAGCCATAAACACTGATAGTAAGGTAATTAATAATCAACTAAATTTAAATAAAAGTCCCATACTAAGATTGTTCCCTATTGATAAAGAACACGTCCGTTCCCTTCCCATTTCTCCATCTATGTCTTCTTCCTCCCCCTACACTTGACGAGTCCAGCCCATTATATATTATAACACACATGTAACCTAATGTTAGTAGAGAATTATACTGCCCTGATGAAGCTACGGTTGTAGCGAAACCCGGTCGGCATAAAGTATATAAAATTAAAGTGGTGTTTACAAAGTTATTGTTTTATTTTAAATTAAAAACAATTTATTTCTTTGAATATGGCATTGCAACGCATGTCGGGAACCAGTAGTACCGTATAATATTTTTTAAATTAATTAATTGTGATACAATACAAATTAATCAAATAAAATGTATTTGCACGCTCCGGGATTCGATCCCGCGACCTTCGGACTGTGAGCCAAGTGCCTTACCTTATTTAATAATGTGTGGAGCTAAAAATAAAAACGTTATACCTATTCTACGGTAAGCAATTTTTAGGGGGGTTTCCCTTCTATATGACCAATGCCTTTCGTGAAAACCATTTACATATATTATCAACAATATTATCATAACAATAGACTGGTAACGTACGAGTATTCATTATTGTCGTACTTAGAACCGTTGTTTTTACTAGGGTCAGTCAAAAAGTAATGCCCCCTATTTTTTTTTCTCCTAATTGTCAAGAAATAAAAAAATGCAATTACTTGGGTTGAAAACCACAATATTGACGATTAATTTGTTACTTTTCAATATAATTTCAGTCCATTTTCACAGCTTTGGTCCAGCATTTGGTCTCCAGATACTAATATCTACAGCCTGTATGTCGGACGAATATCTACAGCTCATATGTTGGAGTAATATCTACGAACTTCAGAGTGTGGACTAATATCTATAGAGCTAAGGTCGGACGAATATCTATGACGGTCCCAGTGGTGACTGATATCTACAGAGCGTAGGTTGGACTAATATCTACAGAGGGCAGCTGAGCAAGAGATTGTACGGAAAAGCATAAATTACTTCAATTACGTAATTACTAATTACGCAAAGGCTTAAACGTTTAAAGTAGTTTTTTTATTAAACTGCATACGCAATATTACGTTATTCCAATATGCTATACATAATTGCAAATCCAACCTCTGCCAGTGCTGTACATATTTGTCCACACTTTGGTTCTCATAGATATTAGTCAGCAGTTTGAGCTGTAGATATTCGTCCTCACTTTGGTTCTCATAGATATTAGTCCGATTTTTTGAGTTTTTGGAATTCCTGTAGATATTTGTAGACGCCTCTCATCTTTTAACAAGGTCATGTCTCACAGTATTGTAAAAAGCACGGTTACATCCAGAACACCTTCGCCATACCTTTCCCCGCCAATCTCACAGTTTTGAATGTTTTTGTCCTTGATGAGTTTGAGTGATGTCATTCCATTGACTCAGGTTCGAAAAAAAAGTAACCCATATTTCGTCTCAGGTCACAATTTTTTCCAGAAACTAAGCGCTGCAAGTGTTGGGAGGGTATTGTTTTTCTTGTTTCTTTATTCTGGCCAGTTAACTTTCTTGGTTAACCTTGCACAATGTTTGATTGAATAATCAGTTGTCAAATAATCGTCATAACACTGCCTTTACTGAGGGAGAGTAAGCGACATCTGTAGTTATCTGGGGTCACCACGAATGATGTCATCAACTCGCTCAACGTTGCGTGCTGTCACTGCAATAAACGGCCTGCCGCTCCGCTTTTCGTCAGCCAGCGGTGTTTGTCCTTCAGCTTCGTTACAGCGACGAACCCATCATCTAGAAGTGCTGACATACACTGTTGCATCATGGTACACATTTTTCAGTCTTTCATGAATGCGAACGGGCGTTTCACCTTCTATAGTCCAGAATCAATCACAGATCGATACAGAAAAAGGGTACAGGACCCTTAGTTTTTTATTATAATTTTTAAGTTGCGTGAAAATCTTTTATTGGATTTTATATGTGTTTTAATTATTGTATTCTTATAAATGTAAATAATCTGTTGATTTTCCTAAATAAATACAAAGAAAGAACGCAGTCTAAAGGCTCGATGACACGGAGTGAGTTTACAAGCTACTATCTACTAAGTTTAAAAGCGGGTACATCGGCGAGTGAGATTGTCATGATGACACACAAAACTGTCCACTCGCTCAGTAGCGTAGGAAATTGAGGTCGCTGCTAGCGCCAGTAACAAAAATGACGAAGCTTGCGTGAACTAATTCTGTGATGTTTAACAGTCAAAATCAGCTGTTTATTGGCAGCCATTTTGAAAAACATAAATAAACCAATCACGAGCAGAGCAAGCTTGTAGCGAGTAAAGTTGACGACCTTTCAACCTTTTTCGTAGATTGTCAACAATCTGCTAGTTAGCAAGTAACACGATGACACTGAGCGAGTTTACTAACAGATAGTGAATTTCCCAGATAGTAGCTTGTAAACTCGCTCTGTGTCATCGACGCTTTATACGAACATCGATGTCGGCCATTTTGCAAGCGACTGCAGTGCTGCCACCTGTTGACACAAAAAGTTACTACTGCAAATTTTCACTTACATAACTTTATTTTTTTAGAAGAAAATTGGCATTACTTTTTGACTGACTCTCGTATTTATAGCAAAACGCGTTTTCCTTAATTTATTAAGCAAAACCATACATCCATCATTTTATCTCGATTCGAAGAATTTCTGTTCGAGATATGTTCCCGCATAAAATGTTTCACTAATAATAGAATGCTATTATGAAGTGGGGATTTTAAGAGATCTCGGAAGAGTGTGAGCAGGCTAGGAATCCCCTGATGGCATGATCAAGTAAACGTCAATCGGTTCGAAACAATATCAACCGATGGGTTTAGAGGAAACCCTTCTCTCAAACGAAAAATTCCTAAAATTCGTCTACGTATACAATATTTTCCATGCCATCAAAGTGAATTCGGATTATTGGTAGTAATTGACTGAACGTAGCGATGTCCCGTTTCGCATTTAGTCTGTCAGTATATTTGTCTGTACGTTCCGTTTCCGGTTAAGATTATTTTCAAATGTGATATCATCTTGCTTTTGGACTTTTTTATTAGCATGACTAAATGGCTTTTTTTGCAATAGCGCCACACAGGAGGCCCCGAGGAAAATATTTTCCCTCAAGGCCTATGTCTATCTTTGGGGATGCTATGTGAAGGGCCTTTTAAAGGAAAGGAAGGAGAGGAAGTTCTGTGAAGGATGAGGTATGAGCAAAGATATTCAAATACAAAAGAGATATGCTATGGTGTCCGCGCAACTGTCGGCGGACTACGCGCTAATTAGAGTAGTTTGCATACAAAAAGAATTTGTTCATTTCGTTGATTTTTTGAATATCTGCATTAGTATTGGTTAACATTATAGTTTGAATACGGAAAGCATTCGTTCATTTAGTTTAACGTTCGTTTGGTTTATTCGTTAATTATTCGTTCATTTAGTTTATTTGTTAATTGGTAAACAATATTAGCGACACCCGGAAGCGCAGTCCCCCCTAGTAAAAACTGCAGATAGCACATCTACTTATATTTCAATATCTTTGGGTATGAGGTAGGAATGCCTATCTTTGGGGATTCTGTGTGGAGGGTCTTTTAAAGAAAAGGAAGGAGATGAAGTCCTGTGAAGGATGCGGTATGAGGAGTGGGTAGGAATCTGGGGATCAGTGGACCCCGGAGGGATGTACGTATGCCTCTCACTGCGGTGCAAGGCGATGTTCCAAAAGAGTTCTGCTTGGTAATATAAGATATGTATCTACCAGGGCGATACTGAAAGTATCCAAAAACAAATACAATATCAAAATAGCAGCCATCATCCTTAAAATAGAATTATTTTTACAATTTGGGAGGCGGGAATGGGTACCGCCGCCCCGGGAACCTTTATTGGATAACCAACACCTCTGCCATAGGTCACTCCAAGTGGTTCGCTACGTTTGGTGATTTAGCAGGGGTGCCCGGGTTCATGGGGTGAGGTTTGTCTATGTCTTAGAGGCGGATGACCAGGACGTACTGAACCCCAGATTCCTACCCACCCCTTAAACCCTTTTCCTTCCCAGAACTCTCCTCTCCTTCCTTTCCTTAAAAAAACCCCTCCACACAGAATCCTCAAAGATGACATAGGCCCTGAGGGAAAGTATTTTCCTCAGGGCCTCCTGTGTGGAGCTCATGTAAAAAAAAATAAATAAATAAGCCCAACAATAGAATTTGGAAGCCACCTCTGGGCTGGAGCCTCACAATACTTGATAAATGTACTTGATTCTGTGCAAAGGTGGGCGGTCCGTATGATTGACCTTTCGTTATTAATAAACTGATTGTCATCTCTAATTAATGCCCAGACGCAATGTGGGCACGCCGAGTCTGTTTTATAGGTATTTTAACGGAGCCTGCTTTTAGGAGCTAGCAGCATTGATCCCCGGTGCACCTGAGCGATGATGTTGACTTCATGAGAACGGGTAGTTTTTTCGACCATGTGGAACGAGCTACCGGCAATTTCCTCCTTCAGATAATCCGGGCCTATTCAAGACTCCCTAATAAATCCCTTCCTACAGCCCATCCATTAACCCGTCTCACAACCCTGCCCAACCGGGTGGCGAAATAGTTCACCTTACAGACAGGAGGGCACTCTTCAGTTGAGTAACATTCCGACAAAATATTCCGAGACGTAATATCCAAGGACAAAACATCCGCCAACAAAATATCTACTAAAACCTAACCTAACCTAAACTTACTTTACTATGTTTGAACAATAATTTATTGTCTTTGCAGGATGTCTTGTATTATTTTTGTCCCATTTTACTATTTTTGAACAATAATTTATTGTCTTTACAAGATGTCTTGTATTATTTTTGTCCGATTTAACTATTTTTGAAGAACAGTTTATTATCTTTGCAGGTTATCTGTATTATTTTTGTCCCATTTTTTTGTTAGGTTAGGTTAGGTTAGGTTTTTAAAAGATATTTCGTTGGAGAATATTTTGTCTTCATATTGCTGGAACAAAACTAGAGAAGGTACAGAGTATTGTATACTTGGGCTGCAATGTAAATGATAGATGGGATCCTTCGGTTGAAATCAAATGCCGCATTGAGCAATCTCGTGCAACCTTTATCCGCATGAAAAAGATGTTCTGCAGTCATGATCTCAACCTTGGAATACGAATGCAATGGTCAGATGCTACGTGTTTTCGGTATTATTTTATGGAATGGAAGCATGGACGCTTACAGAAGAACTGATTAGGCGACTTGAGGCATCGATATGTGGATCTACAGAAGAATACTTAAAATAAGCTGGATGGACAGGGTTACGAATGAAGATGTTATGGTTCGGATGAATAAAGAAAAATAAGTAATTAAAACTATAAAAATCCGAAAACTTCAATATTTAGGACATGTGATGAGACATCCAGAGAAGTATGAGATCTTGCATCTCATAATGCAGGGAAAGATTGCCGGAAGACGGGGCACTGAAGGAGAACATCATGACTGAAAAACCTGTGACAGTGGTTTGGCCAGTCTACTGTAGAGCTGTTCCGGGCCGCAGTAAACAAAGTCCGCATAGCCAACATGATAGCTAACGTCCGTTGAACGGACAGGGCGCAAGAAGAAGAAGAAGATGTTTTCTCCGTAGGATATTTTCTGGAGGATATTTTGTCTGGGGATATTTTGTCGCGAGATGAAAATTCGCGGAACCTTAAAAAGGTATTAGGTACTAATTTTTGGAATTTGATTAAATATTAGGTCCTTACTTATGAAATTTGCGTTTTGTATGGGAGGAACATAAAGTCGATTTTTTTTAATATAATATATTTATTTAATCAAAGTATGTACCATTGCTATCTATGCACTTTTGCCATCTCATAGGTAGTTCATCGATCCCTTTACTAAAAAAACCATTCGGACGAAAATCAATAAAATCTTTGAAGGCGGTTTGGACTGCCCCATCGGAGTTGAATTTTTTCCCTTGCAAGAAGTTATCCAAATTTCGAAAAAAATGGTAATCTGCTGGGGCAAGGTCCGGAGAGTACGGTGGATGTCTTAGACATTCCAATTGAAGCTCCTCTAATTTGGTAGCCGTCTGTTGTGCAGTGTGTGGTCTAGCGTTCTAACGCGCGTTTGTTGATTTGCTTCACTCAATTCGTGAGGTACCCACCTTTCAAGCTTTTTCACCTTCCCAATTTGCTTCAAGTGGATTAAAACAGTTTTATCACTAACACCGCAGCCTGCAGCTAACTCGGACGTGGTTTGCGATGGATCCGCTTCCACAATAGCCTTCAATACTTCATTATCTACTTTGTTCTCCGGCCGTCCACGGGGCTTGTTCTGCAGGTCGAAATTTCCAGAACGAAAACGTTGGAACCAAAAACGCACTGTGTTTTCTTTTGCGGCACCGTCGCCAAACACATCATTAATCCTTCGAGCCGTTTCTGCAGCACTGGTGCCATGGTGGAACTCGTACTCGTAAATAACGCGATATTTCAAGTTTTCCATTTTGTAAACTAAGTGACGCAAAGAAAAAAAACAATTAAGGTAAAAACAAATGAATTATAATTTTCGAAACACAAATACATGAGTAAATAGCTGTATCAATTTGAATTTGGAATTCCTAACCAAAGGGAAGATATTTGAGATCAAAGTTGCCAGTACGGCCAAACGACAATTTCATATGTAAGGACCAAATATAATCAAATAATATGACTATTGTAGGCTTGTATTGGTATTACGTGTCGGATGTACACAGAAGATATTTATCTACGCCTATTCATACTATAAGTATTTACACCGTGATCAGATCGGGATAGACAGATTTCCCCGGCGTATTTATCGATCTGCAACAATCTATAATCAAATTGAATTGTTACATAAATATTCAAGTTGGCAGGTGATTCCCTAAGATTTCCGATAAAATACTGATTCCTGATAGGAAATTCGTTTGGTAGGATTCCTCTTTTTCAACGGACAGATTCAGAGCGTAGGTTGAAATGATATTTTTTAATTGATAAACTAATGTTTAAGACAAGATTTTTATGCATAGCACAAAGGGTTACAATTTTAACGAGCAATAATTATTAGCCTGAAACACTCATCTACATTGAAAAAATCTCCCGAGAAAAGATACATGCCGCCGACGGGACTCGAACCCGCGTCCTTCTGATATCCGGTCAGCTGCTCTTTAACCACTGAGCTACGTCGGCGTATCTCCTACCCTTATTGCTAACTTTATTTATTTATTAAAGATAATATATTACAAAATTTTTACACAAAATTATAATACATTACACCCAAATGAGTTTGATAAAACTCATTTCGGGAAGGACACATTATACATCTAAAGGAAAATTATTTTTACATAAGATCACGGAAATCAATGAACAATACATAGATTTTTAAATGGACTAGACACACTTGATACAGGTAATTGAAGAATATACAAGAGTTACAAAGGAAGACAGATAAATTCGTCACTGGTTAATAAAGTTGCTGAGAAAATATCCTTTTAGAGCCTTTGCCAATATTTTTTTGTTTGATTCTGGTAGTTTTAGGACATTAGGTAATGCGTTACTTTATAGTTGGAAAACGGGTTAAAGAGTTTTAAAATCTTTGTACGTAAAATAAATTAATGGTAAGATACTGTTTTTATTAATCTAAAATATAAATAACTTGCATTCATTGTGCGACGACCTCCGTAGTCCAGTGGGTAATGGTGGATTTAGACTTGTAAGGTGCGGCGTGACGTGACGTGATGTTCTCTGCCGTGATGGCTAGCGTTTACATCTCTAAGTTGTCTTCTGACGCCTTATGACGATATTTTAAATAAAAAGTGGCCCGCGCGTCAATACACAAGCACGTGGTACATACACACTAGCAGAGATGAGGCCGTCCCCGCGCCCCTCACCTTCACCTCTCTGTTGAAAATCGAGATAGCTTCTATCGAGTCACGTCAGACCGCATCATGCCACAACGGAACTTACAAATGTAATCGCCTCCATACTAAATGTATGAAACCGATACCGCTGTAAGGCGTCACGTCACGTCGCACCTTACAAGTCTAAATCCACCATAAGACTCTTGACTCACAATCCGGAGGTCGCGGGTTCGAACCCGGCATGCGCAAATAAATTTTATTCCAATTATCCACAATTAATTCATTTAAAATAATGTATAGTATATTTGCGGCATGTTCCAGAGTGGAAGATAGTATCAGTATCGTCCTGGTGTAAGACCACCATTCAGAATTGAAACGTTGCTTGAAAATGGCTTTAGCCGTGTTTGGTGACCAGATCTGAATAGCCAGGTACTTCCCAACCTTCCTCTTCCCCACCTCCTTCCCCTCCCCACTACCTTCAGCCTCACAACATACCCCAATTGGGGATGCCATAGTCTCACTGGCTCCAGACGGGAGCAGTTGAGATTCTTGTGCGGTATTCACTGTAAAAAAAAAATAATAATTCGCATACCTTGTGCGGCATGAAAATAAAAAAGTTATTATTAGTTACAAATTTGCCGGAAATGATTAAAACGTGAGTTGAGTCCTGGTACCTTCCCTGATGTATGGCAATGAGGCATGGAACTGGCAGAGGAAGGATGAAAGTAAACTGAATGCTGTTGAAATGATATCCCTGAGACGTATGTGTGGTAAAACAATGCATGATCGTGTGAGAAATGTGGATATCGGCAAATAATGTAAGGCTGAGGTAGGTATAATGAGTAAGATCAAGAAAGGGACCCTCAGATGGTTTGGGCATGTAGAGCGAATGAACGAAGAAAGTAGTGTAAGAAGAATATACGACGCGAATGTTAATGGTAAAAGAAGTCGGGGACGCCCGAGGAAGACATGGCACGATCAAGTGAATCAGATACTTGAGTCGGGATAATAGAAGAGAATGTATGAATGTGAGTGAGGCAAGGAGTGTGTGCCAAGACCGAGTTTTTTGGCGGTCCGTCCTCTCTGCCTACCCCTGCGGGAAAACGGCGTGAACGTTAGTTTAACATTATTTGAATGTGTTTTTTTTTTCTTTTTGAATTTGAATACCTCAAAAAAAAACACCTTTATATTCAATATATTCATATGTTTTTATTAATAATAGCAAGCCAACGAATATATCTATTTGGGCTCCTGAAGCAGTCACGTACCAAATACCTGCTACGTGGATATCAAATAATCCGTATCAGATCCACGTTGAATAGGTGAGATGAGTTTACAAAAGAATCAAATATCACCTGCGAGATTCCACGTGAAACTGCCGTAGAAAAAGTCATATTATATTTCAGTGTAACGTTTTCCGAAATATATTAATCCAAGAGGATAGATAATCTCAAATAAGTACGAGCAGGAAAACTGATGTCTTGAAGTTAGGTGAGAATTGCTAACTCCTGGGTCCCAAACAGGCTGATGAAAATGAATATAAATAGTTTAAAGAATAATTATTTCGGTATCTGAAATTTTTTATTTTATATTTTTTTAATGAAAAGAACATGATTTGATGAATTTCTACGCCAATGAAGAGTACTAGCTCTTTAGCTTGGCGTAGGTGTTATTTTACACTATTTCATTTTTATAACATACATTTTACTTACAGTATACAATAAATATAAACTATATATAAATATAATATATAAACTACTGTTTATTCATTTTTATAACATACATTTTACTTAGTGTATATGTCACCGTAAAAGCCCGAATATTGGTAAATCCTAAGATTTTCCGGTAAATCCTAAGATTTACCAACTCTTAATGGTAACTCTTTATATTGCTGGAACTAAAACTGAAGAAGGTACAAAGTATTGTATAGGTACTTGGGCTGCAATGTAAATGATAGATGGGATCCTTCAGTTGAAATCAAATGCCGCATTGAGCAAGCTCGTGCAACCTTTATCCGCATGAAAAAAATGTTCTGCAGTCATGATCTCAACCTTGGTTTACGAATGCGAATGGTCATATGCTACGTGTTTTCAATATTATTTTATGGAATGGAAGCATGGACGCTTACTGAAGAATTAATTAGGCGACTTGAGGCATTCGAGATGTGGATCTATAGAAGAATACTTAAAATAAGCTGGATGGACAGGGTCACAAATGAAGATGTTATGGTTCGGATGAATAAAGAAAAGGAAGTAATTAAAACCATAAAAATCCGAAAACTTCAATATCTTGGACACGTGATGAGACATCCAGAGAAGTAAGAGATCTTGCATCTCATAATGCAGGAAACGATTGCCGGAAGACGGGGCCCTGGAAGAAGGAGAACCTCATGGCTGAAAAACCTGAGACAGTGGTTTGGCCAGTCTACCGTGGAGCTGTTCCGGGCCGCAGTAAACAAAGTCCGCATAGCCAACATGATAGCCAACGTCCGTTGAACGGACAAGGCACAAGAAGAAGAAGAATGGTAAAAGTCCGAACCGTTCTATAATAATCGTTCACCAACCTAACCTAACCTAACCTAACCTAACATGTACTAAATTCTAATGGTAAAAGCCCGAAATTTTTATTTAAATATTATTAACGTATTTTTCGGGCTTTTACCATTAGAATTTAGTACATGTTAGGTTAGGTTAGGTTAGGTTAGGTTAGGTTAGGTTAGGTTAGGTTAGGTTAGGTTAGGTTAGGTTAGGTTAGGTTAGGTTAGGTTAGGTTAGGTTAGGTTAGGTAAGGTTAGGTTAGGTTAGGTTGGTGAACGATGATTATAGAACGGTTCGGACATTTACCATTAAGAGTTGGTAAATCTTAGGATTTACCGTAGTTCGGGCTTTTACAGTAACATATACAATAAATATAAACTATGTTATGATGTTAATTTTGATATGACATGAATTGAAGTTATAACATTTTGATTGGTGATGTTATGGTTGTTAATTTTTTTTAAAGATTAATTTTACCTTTTTCTTGAATGATACCAAATCTGTTATTTTTTTAATTTCTTCGGGAAGACTATTAACATATTTTATGACTTTGTAAATATAATTATGTGCATTTGTTGTGTTGAAAACAGAGGGATTTGGATGTTAAATTTATGCCTTAATGATGAGTTGAGTTTAAATTTTTTAATTACATTTTTTTGAATATTTGTAGTATTGAATCTTTTTTATAGAGGTCTTAAATTTTTGGTACTTCGAAAATTTTTAACAATGATGCTGAAGGGAATGTTGGTTGTTTTTTAATATTACTTTAATAATTAGTTTTTGTACCACTTTTACAGGATTTACAATTTTTTCATATGCACCTCCCCATCCAATGATTCCATATTGAATTAGTGATTGGACTAGTGCGTAATAGACTTCTTTTAGGTTGTTTAATTTGAGAATATTTCTTAATCTAATGAATATATAGATACATTTACTAATGCGCTTAAATGTTTGATAAATTTTATTAATAAAATTATTAATTCATGTAAAAGGTCATGCTTAGGTAAATCGATTTAACGATTCCATAAAAAAACATAAAACTTTATTTTCAGAGAGTTTCCTACTTCTTATATATAAAAATCTTGTGTCACGGTGTTTGTGGTCGCACTACTCCGAAACGGCTTTACCGATTTTTATGATTTTTTTTTATGTAAGTATATTTGATAGGTATGAGAACAGGTTTTAAAGTATATTTCATACCGCTTGGTGATTAGGGCGTCCCTATCCAGATTTTTCTTTGTTTTGTTTTTGACAAAATTATTTTTTTTTTTTGGTTTGGCATCAAAAAATACCTATAATCCCAAATTTTAACTCTCCTACCATTTTTTAATCGCGATTTTAGTATTTTTGTCTTTCGTATTTCAAACAGAACGAAATTATTTATGTTGTTGAATGACATATGGCGCTACGTCCGCATCATCGAATTTTCACCCACACATGCGCAAGACATTCACGAGAAACGTCGCGTCAATTTGATGTTTCATTCGGCATTATGTTCTCGCGTGGACAAACCATCGAGCTTATTTGTGTTGGCTAAAATATTGTTGACATAAAATATCGTACACTCAATTGCTCTTCAAAATTCATTTTGATTTTCTTTATTTCATTTTCCAACTTTAGTTGGTGTTTTTTTTTGTTTTTATCGGTGGTCATCGTCTACAGCACTCCATTCCTCTTTCTGTCATAGATCCCATCCCCATACACTTACAATACATTCGTTAATTTATTTAACAACCAAAATATTTACTAGAAATAATTTATATGGTAGAACAAAGTTTGTCGGGTCAGCTAGTAATATTATAAAAGCTAAAGTTTGTATGGATGTATGTATGTTTGTTACCCTTTCACGCAAAAACTACTGAATGAAACTTTACAATAATATGCATCAGTCTTTGATCCCGAACTGACATTCTCTTGCCATATATCGCAGCTCACTCAGTCTTGCTACAAACTTCTTGGGTTCATCATCAGGACTTGTAAGCAGTTTGATAACCAAGAAGCTATGCTAGCGTTATTTAAAGGCATACTGAGAAGCAAGTTGGAGTACGTGAGCGATGTTTGGGCACTGTACCACCAGAAGTACATTGATATGTTAGAGCAAATCCAGAAGAAATTCCTCAGGTATGTTTGGATAGGTTCCATGCGGAAGCATGGAACCTATCCAAGGTTCATGCATCATATTAACTTACTTGAAAAAACTGATTCTGTGAGCCTAGAAACTAGAAGGAAAGCAAGTCTTGCTATTCTGTCTTTCAAAATTTGGAACAATTTCATCAATAGCCCATTTGTCTTGGGATGCTATGATTTATATGTACTAGACCACTACAGCCGAAGTTGACATCATGACTTATTTAAAGTACCGAACGGCAGAACAGACGTCTTGGCAAAGCATAGCATGACGAGTGGAGTGGTGCTGTTAAATGAAATTGCAAACCACTTGGATGTAAGTGACTGTTCTTTATATGCCTTAAAAATATTATTGAAGAGTCACTTGCCTAAATGCTGATAGGGTAACTAAATTGTACTGTAATTAAAATTATTCTGTTGTACAATAATAATAAAAATAGATAAAAAATTAAAAAATAACATATAGGCTATAGCCCAGAGCTCTGGCATTATGAAATTTGTATAAAAAAAATGTATTAGATGGCACTGCGAGCTGTTTGAAAAATGAATGTAACGGTTTGGAGGGGTTGGTGAGGGGGAGGGGGTTGGAGAGGGGGAGGGGGGTTGGGTGGAGTGGAGTGGGGATAGGGAAGGTGGAGGAGGCGTAGTGGGAACCCCCCTAATATTATGCGAGCGAAGCCGGGGGCAAAAGCTAGTACCTACATAAAGTCAAAACCGTGCACCTTCATCTTCACAGCCCGCGGCATTGTCAATAACGTCTTTTTTTACATTAACTCCACACGGGAGGCCCTGAGGAAAATAATTTCCAGGGCTTATGTCATCTTTGGGGTTGCCGTGTTGGAGGTCTATTCAAGGAAAGGAAGGAGAGGAAGTTCTGGGAAGGAAAAAGGTATAAGGGGTGGGTAGGATCTGGGGTTCAGTAAGTCCAGGTCATCCGCCGCCAAGACCTAGACAAACCTCACCCTATGAACCCAAGCACCCCTGCTAATTCGCTAACCGTAGCGAACCACTTGGGGTGACCTATGGCAGAGGTGTTGGTAATGAAATAAATGGTTCCCAGGGCGGCGGTACCCATTCCCGCTCCCCAGGTTTTTACTGCTAGGCCCTGCGGGCGGTTTTTTTTCGGCTTCGCCCAGTTAGTGTCGGTGACCATTATATAAAATTGCCCATTCTTCGGATCAACCGTCATCCAGTGGTAGCCAGTCACCGGAACAAAGTCACCGGGACAGAGTCACCGAGACCAAGTAACCGGGACGGCCATGATGTCATATGTATCTAATATTATAGTTATGACCGCGTGATTACAAATAAAGAACTAAGTGTTTCCGTCATTCTTTCCAAATCCGGAGAGATACTAAAAGTTCTCAAATTTGTAGTACTTCATCTGCCAGGGGCACGTCCCCATGTGACTGCTAACGGAAGTGGCGCCATCTATTGACGAATTCTTGAATTCGAAACCGAATTACAATGGTAGCTTTGACGACCTCCGTAGTCCAGTGGGTAAGACTCTTGACTCACAATCCGGAGGTCGCGGGTTCGAACCCGGCATGCGCAAATAAATTTTATTTGATTAATTTGTATAATATATAGTATATTTGCGACATGTTTCAGAGTGGAAGATACTATCAGTATCGCCCTGGTGTAAGACCACCATTCAGAATTGAAACGTTGCTTGAAAATGGCTTTAGCCGTGTTTGGTGACCAGATCTGAATAGCCAGGTACTTCCCAACCTTCCTCTTCCCCACCTCCTTCCCCTCCCCACTACCCTCAGCCTAACAACATACCCAAATTGGGGATGCCATAGTCTCACTGGCTCCAGACGGGAGCAGTTGAGATTCTTGTGCGGTATTCACTGTAAAAAAAAAAAAAAAAGTTTTGTCTGAAATTTCACGTCCATAGATGTTATTTGTGGCGTGGCGTTAGACATGCAATCGAAGCCCGTTTCTGAAATTCTACCACGCAGACGAAAAGCTATTAATATTTTTTCTTCTAACACAGCAAACTTATTTTGTGGCACCATTATGATTGAAATTAATAAATTACTTGGTTTTTACCACTTTTATTGTTTATAAAACCGACATGTTTCGTCAGCAAAGCTGACTTCTTCAGGGTTTTGACAGAACTTGTCGGTCACATGTCGGTTTTATAAACAATAAAAGTAGTAAAAACCAAGTAATTTATTAATTTCAAGCTATTAATATTGTTTGATAAGGTAGAAATGTCAATTAATGGAAACATAAAACTATTTTGGAATTGTTTGGAATTATTGTAAACCTGAATGTAATTTCTCACACATGTTATCAAGTCCCTAGTTTTCATAATTAGTCTTAGAAAAATAACTCGGCAACTCACATCATTCTATTAGCTAATGAATATATTATATAACTGTGTACTTAAACCACGAATTGCAAACCATATTTATGTGGTAAATTAATAATACTATGAATAACATGTTGGAAAATCAACCGACAGAAACGCAAGAACAAAAAAAAACAAGAAATCAATTAAATATTTTTACATACTAGCTTTTGCTCCCGGCTTCGCTCGCATAGTATTAGAGGGGTTCCCACTCCGCCTCCTCCACCTTCCCTATCCCTACTCCACTCCCCCCCCATTGCGCAGAAAATTGGATAATTTCAGAAAACTTAACGACTATTTTAACTTCGCACGTTTGACAGCTTGCGCGTTTGATGAAATTCAATTTAGCAGGCAGCTGTTTATTTTGTAACAAAAGAATTGTCTATGGATGTTTTAAATTATAGATATTTAAAA
The DNA here is from genome assembly GCA_917880885.1 of Limnephilus marmoratus. Taxonomy (NCBI): domain Eukaryota; kingdom Metazoa; phylum Arthropoda; class Insecta; order Trichoptera; family Limnephilidae; genus Limnephilus; species Limnephilus marmoratus. Next base: position 3,982,115 of record OU862935.1, read on the forward strand.
TAGATACCTATCTTAGGTTCCAAATTTTACTGATTGTTCTTAAGCCAAATTAGTCCACCACTTTTTAGATGTAAATAGAAATCATTTTATTTTATTTCGATTTTCTTTTATTTATTGTTCTTATTTCAAAAGCATACAACGAGTAATTAAGTAAAAATTAATGTGCTTTGATTATTTTTAATGTTATGCATACGAGTTCTCTAAAGTCATCCATGTGGAATTAGCATTAGATGTATTCCTATTATTTTACATTGAGTTTATGCTTTATTTGTATATTTTGTAATCTTTTTTTATTTTTGTTATACTGTTGTTATAAATGAAATTTGTATTTGATATGTAAAAGCCCAATAGGTCAATAAATAAATAAATAAATGATGTACAAAAATTAATATTTGTAATGTATGGAAAATGAAAATTGGAATAAAAAAATTGTAATAGGTGGCATGCGAGCTGAAAACTGAATATACTAGGACTGAATATAAGGATAAAACGCGGGAGGGGGGTTGGCGAGACGGGGAAGCGAGAGAGGGGAGTGGGTGAGATGTTTAATAATAGGAATATTATTGCAAAGTGGAAAATTGTTGAACTTCTGACAGATTATGAGCCGAGTCCTGAGGGGTTAAGTATGTCATAATTCAGTCCAGTTGATTAGTCAGATATCTACGAAAAATGAAATACCCTCTATCTGGTACAATACTCAGATTACTCATTAACACCACCATATCAACCTACATTTAAAAATGTCATACATCTTTTTTTTTTTTTAATCGTATTTTTTGAAAATTTCAGTCCGAAAAATCAGACCAATTTTTATAAACCACAATTTGGGAGGCGGGTATGGGTACCTCCGCCCCGGGAACCATTTATTGGACAACCAACACCCCTGTCACAGGTCACCCCAAGTGGTTCGCTACCTTTGGTGACTTAGCAGGGGTGCCTGGGTTCATGGGATGAGGTTTGTCTAGGTCTTGGTGGCGGATACGTTTGCCCAACCACTGCGTGGCGGGCTGGATCGGAGGAGACTGAGGGAGGCCTTTTGACCTCTCCAGTCGAATTCTCCCGACCTTTCGCCTTGCACCGCAGTGTGAGGAATAGGTTCATACGTCCGTCACTCCTGGCCACACTGTCCCCCAGATTCCTACCCACCCCTCATACCCTTTTCCTTCCCATATCCTCTTCTCTTTCCTTTCCTTTAAAAGACCCTCCACACAGCATCCCCAAAGATGACATAGGCCCCTAGGGAAATTGTTTTCCTCGGTGCCTCCTGTGTGGAGCTAATGTAAAAAAAAAACGGAAAGACAGGACATAATTTTATGGGTGCGAAAAACGATAGTTACGTAGAAGAAAACCATTTAAAAAAAGAACGTTTTCCACACGAATGGCACAGGAGAATAACGAGGCATACCAAAAATATTACATCTCATAAACATTTTTTTCCTTGAACCATCTTATTGATCATAAATCATTATAATGTACGACATCTATATTACTAAATCCAATGAAATACACTTGTACTAGTAAATTATAATAATAATAAGAATATTATAAAATTTGATTTTGTTAAACCATTATACTTCTAAAACACGTATAGACAACATAAAATGTACGGGGTTCTCTTCATAACATCTGTCAAAAAGTCAAACCAAATGATAAGTTCGCAGAGAACAAACAATAAATCTAGTGAACGTTAAATGTCAAATTCAAAAATTCGTCTGAAATCAAAGTGTTGCCGTATAAAAAAAATAAATCAATGCGGAATTTTACAAAATTAATAGGAACATTTTTGGAGACCGGACATTTTCATGTAGTGGGTTTATTTATTTAAAAATTAAAAAAAACTGTTCATTTCTAAAAAATTTACTAACATTTTCGTAATCTTAGTAAAAAAACCTATCCACACGATTTTTTCGTTATGAAATCCATGCAAGTGGCCTATTGTGTTCCTAAGTAAAAGACACCTGTAATGAGCATGTAAAACAGTAAAAATGATAAATCACGAACAATGCTAATCAATATACGAAGAGTAAAACATAAGATGGATTTTATCGACAAATCACGTACGTGCATCGATACACAAGGCAATTCAAGACAATCAGATCGACAGTTCGATACAATTCAACGTCCCCAATCGACACATAGGCACTACTAGATCGTATCGACACTGAGTATTGCGTCCAATATGACAAAGAAAGGACATTATTATGACAAATTAATAACAATCAATTAAATGATTTTACACCCGGCGTCACACGAGATTCAACGTACAATTTTCTTATTGAAGAAAAATGAAAAAAAAAAACGTGTGCAGTTCACACGCGGTAGAAGTGAAACCTTCAGAATACTAAACTTCGAGAGAATGAGACGAATGCAGAATATCAGGAGTAGGATATGCTTGGTGTAACTCTAAGTGACCAGCTCAGGTACGGAGGCTCCGGGGCTGTTCAGGGCCCGCAGATACTTTAATAGTACATAACTGCTAACCCTGTACAAATCGCAAGTTCGCCCCACGTTTGAATTTGACATTCACCTCTGGTCTGGAGCTCCAAAATACCTAAAAAAACCCCTCGACTCTGTGCAGAAACGGGTGGCTCGTTTGATAGATTCTCCAATCTTAACAGACGAATTGCAATCTTTAGAGCACAGGCGTCGGGTGGGAATGCTGTCCTTGTTCTACCGGTATTACAATGGAAGATGCTCCGAGGAACAAGCATCATTGATCCCCTCGGCACTGGTGCATAGTCAGGAAACACGCCAAACACGCGCCCAACATTTGTAAACGGTTGACATTAGTCACATGAGAACGGGTCGTTTCTTTATTACACATTGGGAATTCATATGTCAAATATTGGTTTATAAATATGTAAATTCTAATTATGCAATTGTAAATATTCTGTAAAATGGCCTGGAAAAAATCTCCTACTTGTAATCTCACTAAAGAAACCACTCATTCACTCTAATTGCAATTATTAATGACCTTGAAAAAAAATCACATCTTTGCCATTCTTTCAAAGACACAAAGAAACCATCCCTTCGTTCAGAATACAATTTTTAATGTTCTCAAAAGTTGTCTTGACAGAAGCAAATTCCTGTGATATCTTGAACGAAACCATACCTTTGTTAAGAATATTATGAAATAAATACACAATTTGGCTGTCCCAGTTGGACAGACAAAGTATCATTTTGAAATGTATTGTAATATATATGCATATATAAATAAATAAAAAAAAAAATAAAAAAAATTACATGTCTGCTTTTTACATATTAAATACGCTACAAAATATACCGGGATGCCTCCCGATATTATTTTATCGGTCCGGTATATTAGTATGACACTTTGCAATATCCTACTCTGTCTCTGGTTTCAATCGTGGGATTGGTTTGCAGCAATTTCATCTATACGTTTCTTCCACTCTTCCCTGTCTTGTGCGGCTCTTTTGAAGTCTGCATATGATGAGCAGCGCACGTCCACCAGCAGGTCCTCCAGGCCCCCTAGCATGGTCGATCGATATAGGTTTTATCGAAAATGTCGGTAACTTGCCATCGCTCCCGAGCACGACTGCAGGCCGCTAACGAATAAACAACAGTTTACCTAAAATATATTAGGAACCCCTAGTCATCGTGAACTATTGTTTGTTCGTTAGCGGCCTGCAGTCGTGCTCGGGAGCGATGGCAATTTACCGATATTTTCGATAAAACCTATATCGATCGACCATGCTAGGACCCCAGGTACTCTCGGCGTGGGCGTCCTCTAGCGTTTGTCCCCTCGGTCATACCCTCCATTATGGCATGCAAGAGGCCTTCTTGTCTTATTACATGGCCGATCCATCTTGCGCGCCTTTCGGACAAGGTCCTGAGCAGGTGCCTTCCTCCTTCGATTCTTTGGAGAACCTGTTTGTGATGTGGTCTCTCCAGGAAATTCCTAATAGTCTTCTATTCACATCTCAAAAGCCTCTAGTCTCCGTTTATCTCTTTCGGATAGGCACCATGTTTTAGGTCTATATTATTCGGTTCCGTGTCAAGTCAGAATGAAACCAACCCAGAAACACCTCAGAAAGGTCAATAAAAGCTACGAAAAAATAATTTTAAAATAGCCGGTAACCCTAACCTAGCTTAACCTATTTAACCATTTAAAAAAAAAAAATTATCATCACTCTTAATGACCTTTCTGAGGTGCTTCTGAGTTGGTTTCATTCTGAGTTGTCTGGTCACCATATTATTCGATTCTATTATTTTCGACCTTTTATTGAATGCAAGCCTAGCCTGGTGTATACGGCTGTCGACCTCGCTCTTAGACCGACCGTCCCATGTTATTTTGCTCCCTAGGTAGACAAACTCCTTGGTGTTCTTTAGTGGAACTCCTGAAATCTCTACTCTCATCTGATGTTGCGTTCGGCCTGCAGTCAGCAGCTTTGTTTTGTCTTTATTTATCTTCATGTTGTAATTGTTTTGAAGAATGCTTTTGCATGATTGTTAAGGCCTCTTGCAGTTCTTCTCCCCTTTCAGCAACCAAAGCAATATCGCCAGCAAACCTTATCATATCCACCTTTTGCCCGTGTATCTTTACACCTTTTCTGTGACTCATTCTCTCTCTGAAGTCATCAATCGCACATTGTATATAAGCGTTAAAAAGAACAGGTGAAAGTAACCTAGAAAAGTAACTACTAGTATACCAGAAAACATATATAATAAATTTTTAAACATTCAGAACAAGTTATTGTACTTTATAATTGATTTGGTGATGTTTATGAGTAATCTGAGTATTGTACCAGATAGAGGGTACACATATAACTGCAAACTCAATTGAAATTACAATTTTACGGAGATGTCTGACTAATCAACTGGACGATCGATATGTTCTTCATAATCTGATAAATAATAGAACAAATTGCTTTCCGTCATCGGTTTAAATTTTAAATGTTATCATTCATCTTTGAAGATGCTGTGTGGAGGTACTTTAGAGGAGAGGAAGGAATGAACATGGGTCTTTAAGGCTCTGCAACCGGGCTCGAAAAGAAGAATATGGAGAGATACGAAATTACGAATGTTAGAGGAGAGCGCTAAAATTTACAGCGACAAAATCGACGCGAAAATTGCGAAAATGTTTAATAAAACACCACTCGTTTAAAATAGAGCAAAAATCTCTTGGGCATTGTCATTGTAAACAGCATTTAAAGAAACACTGTGATTTTTTTTTATACATATAACTTGTAAAATAACTGAAACAAACGTGTTTATTTTTTATTTTTTTATTTTTTTTTTAAATTTCAATAACCAGGTTTGTACATGTATGTATGATGTATATAATAAGTATGGATTCATTTTTTTTTACAGACCTCCTCACTAGGATTTCCTGTTCTGAGGTGGCCTGTAGTTTTTTAAAATATTTGTATTTGGTTATGGATTGTCTTTATATCGTCTTCATGATGTTTGTAATTTTATTATCACTTTGATCTCTCAGCCATATTTTTACTTTTGTTTTAAATATGTTCATTTCCTTTATATTTTTGATTTGATCTGGTAGAGCATTGTATAATTTTATAGCATGGAAATTATTATTTCTCTGTCCAAAAGATGTGTTCAAACTGGGAGTAACCAGGATGTTATTGCTTACTGACCTGGTTGAGTATTTATGTTGGGCTGTGGAGTATACATATATGTTTTTTTTCAGTTTAAATAAAATATTTTTTGAATAAAGTTTCTGTACATTGAAGACTTGAAAGTTATTAAATATTTCTTCCGTCGGAGTTCTAAGCGGAACTTTCAGTATGTCTTCAGTACTCCTTTTTGGGCTATATTGAGTCGCTCTGTGTGAGTGCTCAAAGCAGACCCCCATCCAGTTATCCCGTACTCTATTTGTGATTGACATAAAGCGTAGTACACTTTCTTAATGTCGTTTATGTTGAGGATGTTACGGATGGCTCTAAAGAAGTAAATGTACCTGGTGAGTTTTTTGTGATTACTTCAATGTGTGCGTTCCATCGGAGATTATCATCAATTTCAATACCAAGATATTTAATATATAATAGATAAGTTTTAAGATTTTCACGGCCAAAAGCATTTTGGTTATTTGTTTTTGGGGTGTTATGCCGTGTTGCGCTACCTCCTTCTTTAGTCAACGTTTCGGACATCGTTGCAGTGTCCATCATCAGGGCAGATCCGGTAGATGTGCCGGATGTGTGTACATCTACCGGATCTGCCCTGATGATGGACACTGCAACGATTTCCGAAACGTTGGTTAAAGAAGGAGGTAGCGCAACACGGCATAACACCCCAAAAACAAATAACGGAAAGTGTTTATAATAATTTTTGGAGCATACTTTGCGATTTTTTTCTATCGAGGGACTTTTATACAGGGTGTTAAGGGACGTACTTGACCTACTTTAACCAGTGATTCCTGACATTATTTGGAGTAAAAAATGTAAATGAAATTTTGGTCTCCGGTGACATTGGACGTTTTTTTAATTTTTTCTACAAAAACATTAAAAAATGGTAGTTGTTGAACAGTTCGAGGTGGGGTAAGGGGTTCGTCGGACACCCGGCTGAGTGACCAGTGACGACATGTGGAAGAAATTTGTTTTTGTTTGATTTTGAAAAAAAAAATTTGAAAAAAAAAGTCGTCAAAAAGTCACCGGAGACCAAAATTTCATTTACATTTTTTACTCCAAATAATGTCAGGAATCACTGGTTAAAGTAAGTCAAGTACGTCCCTTAACAACCTGTATAATTTGCGTTTCGGCGCGGGCAATGTCTAGATATTATCTTCAATACGTTTTTTAAAGAGCTTTAAAACTTTCCGTGTTTAAGAAATCGGTAGAAATTCGGGTTGCGGGCCCAAAAGACCCATGTTCGTGGAGGGAAGAAACTCAGACGACGGCAAATCGTTCCACAGCGTTCCGCATGTAACAAATTAATTCAACCGTATACATATTTTGGGGGCGTAGTTGGCGTTGGCATGTTTCCCGACTATGAACCGGTGCCGAGGGGATCAATGACGCTACTTCTTCGGAGCATCTTCCATTGAAATACCGGTAGAACACGTACAGCATTCCCACCTGTTGCCTGTGCTCTAAAAACCAATGCAGCCAATAACTAATTAATTTTGTAATAATATTCTAAATTTAAAAAGATAAAAATATGATTTTATATTTTCACGGCCAAAAGTGATTTCGTTATTTATTTTTGATGTGTTATGCCGTGTTGAAAACATCTGCCACGATGATGGACACTATAATGCTGCTTGAAACCTCGGCTAAAGAAGAAGGTAGCGCAACACGGCATAACCCCCCAAAAATAAATACTGAAAAGATGTAAAAATATATAGCGGTCCTCTCCTAAGCACAATCATCTGATTTATTAGTAGAGTGATTGAAATATCTATATTATGTTGTAAAATTGTAACACTAAAAATGTTTCAAACAATAAATAAAATTTAAAAAACTCCACTCTTACCAATTCTTGATAATTTCTCTTTATCTCTCCACACACTTTCTTCATTTTTGTTACTATTAAGGCAGGTCCAGAGCTCAAACATTTGTCGCGATTTGCCGTGAAAGTCCATCAAACATCACATCAACATTTTTTGTTTTCCGTTTCCTCCGTTTGTTAAAACACTAAAGCGCGCCTTCCACTGCGAGCGGAGCGGACTCATTAAGGAATCCGCTCGACTAGCAAACGTTAACTGCATACAAGTGCTTCCATCAAGAACGAGGCCAGCGAAGCGGACTAAACGAGTTAAATAGTTTCGAACGAGTCCGCTCCGCTAATGCGAGCGGAGCGGACTCCGTACGATCTCCGCTCGACTCGCACACGTTAACTGTATACAAGTGCTTCCATCAGGAACGAGGAAAGCGGAGCGGACCGAACTTGTTAAAATAGGTCCGAAAGAGACCGCTCGCGCACACCATCGCCGACTAGTTTCTAGCGGACTCCGCTCAAGAACTGTAGCCAATTCAATTGCCTCGCTGCGTTTTTGTCGAGATGGAGGTGTTTATTGAAGCCGTTTGCCAATTTCGTTTATAGGATACGACTAGCAAAGATTGTCAACATAAAGAATTCGGCTTAGAAAACCATTAGTGTGATGATATTGGCGGAAATAAGAAAGTAAATTATTTTTTAAAAGTTTTTACATATTTGAGGTGAGATTCTTTTTATAAATGTACATTTAATTCATACGTAACATTTTTTTCATTGCATACATGCTGTCAGAATCATATTCACTAGAATCAGTAATCGACATCACAAAAATCACTCCGTTCACTTCGAAACAAAGCGATACTGACTCGTTTTCAATGGAAGGGCAAAACTATTTCTCATTTTTCATTGACCTCGCTCCGCTCGCTCCGCTCGCCCCGCTCATTTCTCTCGCACAGGCAGTGGAAGGCAAACACCTATCTTCTAAGTGACTCTTTTTTGATGGATGGTCAAAACTATTTCGCTCAGCTCCCACTCCGCTCCGCTCTACTCTTTTCCGCTCGCAATGGAAGGCGCTCTTAAACACGGTTGAAAGATTGGTGCGAAGTTCGCGCGATCACACACAATTTGGCTTGTGGTCTGCGATAAAGACGTGTCGACGCTTAAGCAATGAGCACTTGACGTTTGACGTTTTTGGCGTTTATATCAATGTTAAAATGCGTTCTGAGGATAAAGAGATGCATCAGGGAGAAATAACAGATATTTTAATCGATATTTATTTATCAGGACAGATTTCCGACTAATATCGATTATTGCACGACCCAAAGTTACTGTTAAGAATTTTGAGTGCATAAATATTTACGTCCAAAACAAAATAATTATAATATTTGATTTTTATATATGCACCAGATTTAAATGTCCGGGTTAAATTTTCCCCAAAAAAAAAAGGAAAAAAGAAGGAAAAACTAAACCCTTTCACACACTTCCCCAAATGATCATCTAGTCAACCCACGCTATGCAATTGCACTATATAAGTATTATAAATACAAGAACAACATGTCAACCTACTAGAGACCAAATGGGAATATAATTCACCGACTCCAGATATTTTCATATCAGAGGGTTCGGCTCTGTGGCATTTCTAATTGAACCTATAAATCCTACCGATCCCTCAATATAAATATTTAAAAAATCCTTTGTAATCCTACATGTATTTAAAATGACTGATTTTTGCATTTTTATATACAAATTCTTTGACAAATCTAATATGCTTAAATTTTGAATCAGATTCCTAGGTATTATGCCAGTGGCCGAAATAACAAATGGCAATATTTTTATAGTCCGAGAATGCCAAATTCTTTTAATCTCATTTCCTAAATCTGTGTATTTTCTTATTTTTTCAGAAATAGTTTTTTGAATATTACAGGAATTTGGAATAGCTACATAATGAGCTACATCAATGATATAAGTTATTTTTTTAATTTTGTCATGTAAAACTATATCAGGTCTATTATGACTAATTGTTCTGTCTGTTAGTATAGTTTTATCATAATATATTTTATAAAATTCATTTTCTAAAAATGAATTTGGTTCATATTCATAATATGGTACTATATTACGGCAGTCAATCAAGTTATGTTTAATTACCAAACTTTGGTGAATTATTTTTAAAACCTGATTGTGCCTAAATGTATACTCGGAAGGCGCTAATATAGAACATCCCGATATAATATGTTCTATAGTTTTGGGAAAAGCAAAACATTTTCTACATAAATCATCAATTTGATTTATATCTTTGATTATATGCTTTCTATAATTTTTAGTATTAATGACTCTATCTTGAATGGCAAGCATAAATCCTTCTATTTCTGCGCTCAACTCTCCAATACTCAACCATTTGTTTGACGAAAGTTTGTCAACATACGTTTGGTTGAGATAATTGAAGTGTTTTGCGTGAATAATTTTATTTGACCAGGAATCTAATAATTCCTGGTTAGTATTTATAAGAATGTTGGCATTCTCGTCATATAAATTTAAAGGTGTAATATTTCTATCTGCCTTGCAAATTATTTTGTGCATTTCTGAGCTATTAGCTTTCCTATGGAAAAAAATTCTAAGCATTTCTACCTGATTGTGTTTCAAAGATGTTATTTTGACTACACCTCTACCTCCTAAATTTCTAGGTAAATTAATTCGTTCTATAGCTGAATTTGGATGATGGCAATTAAATTTTGTTAACGTAGTTCTAATTAATCGTTCTAAACTATCTAAATCTGTATTGGACCATTTAATTATGCCAAATTAGTACGTTAGTAGAGGTATTGCCCAAGTATTTATTGCTTTTACTAAATATTTAGCAGATAGATTGCATTTTAAAAATTTTCTGATCCTAGTTTGAAATTTAATCCTAATATCATTTTTAATACTGGTGTGATCTAATCTATTCGATTGCGGGTATCCTAAATATTTATAAACCTCATCCCCTTTCATACTTTGAATTTTGAAATTTCTAAATATACCCTCGTCTCCATCTACAATTTTGCCTTTCTCTATATGGATAGTTTTACATTTATCTAAACCAATAGTCATTTTAATATCATCTGAAAAAATTTTAACTACCTTAATCATTTTCTCTAAATTTGATTCAGAATTTGAAAATAATTTTATATCATCCATATATAATAGATGTGAAACTATACTACTCTCTTGTATTACCCTTAATTTTTATTCCAAACTTGCTTTTAATTAACATTTTAGAAAGGGGATTCAATGCTAAGCAAAACCAAAGAGGGCTCAATGAGTCTCCTTAAAAAATCCCTCTTTTTATTGAAATGCCCGGTACTACTATTTTCTTACCTTTTAAATTAACTAGCAAATCTGTATTCCAAAAGGACATAATATTTTTCAAAAAGCTAATTATAATTGGGTTAACTTTATATATTTTTAATATTTTGATTAGCCACGAGTGCGGGACACTATCAAAAGCTTTTTGATAATCTATATAACAAGTATGTAAATTACGCTTTTGATTTTGAATTTGTTTTAAAATTACAGAATCAATAACTAACTGTTCTTTATATCCCATATGTTTTCTGCGACAACCTTTTTGTTGTTCAGATAAAATATTTTTTTCATCCAAATGAGTATATATTAAATCTGTCAAGCAAGAGGTTAAAATTTTGTATTTTGTCGGTAGACATGTAATGGGTCTATATTGAGAGGGATTATTAATATGTTCGCTTTTAGGCAACATATAAGTAATGCCCTTAGTTAGAAAATTATATATTATAATTTTATTATCAAATATTTTTATTATTATATTATATTTAGGTATAATAATATTTTAAACTCGTGATTATGCCCGCTCAATGTACATAACCACAAAAGGCCGTTCCGTTAATTCTCTACGCGCGGCATCTGTCAAAAAATGAATTATTCCCCTAACCCCGCCGGCCCCCGCCTGCCTTCCCCCTTCCCCCTTCCCTTGAATGTTTAAGAAATGTTTTCCGTCGAACATGGGAAGCTCGAAACACAACAAAAGTTGACAACATGACAAACATTGAATGTTGTTAGACTGTCAAGGCAAATTTCAAAGCTATGGACCCGACTTTACTCATCCATTCATTCGTTAAGTTTTAAGAACCGTTCTCTTCTATGGGTCCTCAGGGTCTCCCGTGTGAAGCTAACGAAAAAAATGGACTTAATATAATAGGTAATAGGAACATAACCATGTTATAATTCAATTTAAACTTGTATCACAATGTACAGGGAATGTCTTAACCACTCGGACCCATTAACTTGTTTTCATGACAATGTAACATTACTAGAAATTTTATTATAAAAAATAATTTCACACAGGAGACCTCGAGGAAAATAATTTCCCTCTGGGACTGTGCCATCTGAGATGCTGTGTGGAGGGTCTTTTTGAGGAGGGAAAGGAATGAACATTGGACTTGACGGAGACCTATGTTGTAGGAAGGAGGAAACACAAAGGCCGGCAAATCGTCCCACAGTCGAGCTGTTGAACTAAAAAACGAGTTGTAGAAGCGACCCGTTCTCATGTGACAAATGACAACCATGTACGCGCGTTTGGCGTGTTTCCCGACTATGCACCGGTGCCGAAGGGATCAATGATGCCAGTTCCTCAGAGCATCTTTAATTGAAATACCGGTAGAACATTCCCACTCGACGCCTGTGCTCTAAAGATTGCAATCCGTTCGTTTAGGTGGGAGAATCTGCAGGGACATTTGTACAGGGTTAGCAGATGTGTACAATGTGTCTGTACAGTACGCCCAGTTTTTGAGAGGCTAATTTAACTCAGGCTTCGATGGAGTCCCCCGAACGTATGGATAGCCTTATTTATTTATTTAAGGAACATAAACAGTCTTAGTAACGTAATATACATAAGAGGATTACAAAAAACAGACCAATTATTAATGTTCACAGATAGGTATTTAGAAACATAAAAGTAACTGGATATAAACTAGAATATTTAAGAAAACAGGACAAAGCAGCAATTAAAAAAATAATTATAATACAGGTGTAGATTCAACAAGTGATAAACCTAAATATAAAAACACAACAGTAAAATAAATGCGATTATAACTATACTTAAATAGGCTGCGAAATAAGTATTTGGATTGGGACGGGTAAGGGGAGGACAGGGATAAGAAAAAGTTGCCACGCAGTTAATTAAAAAATATAAGGTACAATTAATTTAATCATCATGAATATGTGGCCTCCTTCGATGCAACTGGATGGAGTAACATTAGCCAACTGTGATTCATTTAAGTATCTGGGCTCACTAATCCACAGAGACGGAGGATGTGCAGCGGATATCATCCATAGAATAGGTGTGGGATGGATTAAATTTAGATCCGTAACAGGAATATTGTATGACTCCAAAATGCCTATAAAACTGAAAGGAAAGATATACCAGACTATTGTAAGACCCGCAATAATGTATGGCTCCGAATGCTGGACTATGTACAACTCCTACACTAGGCAACTTGAAACAGCAGAAATGCGAATGCTTAGATGGTCGGTAGGAGTATCGCTAAAAGATAAGATCAAAAGTTCACGCATTCGTGGTAGCCTGGCTGTCACAGAAATAAATAGTAAGCTGGAAGAACGACAGTTGAGATGGTATGGACTCATAAGACGGAGACCATCAGACCACACAGTGAGGCAGGCAATGTCTATGGAACTTCATCGACAGTCATCCACAGGAAGACCGAAGAACTCCTGGATGACTCAATGTTCCAAAATTCTTCAGAGAAACGGCCTGGATGAAGGCGATACCCAGAACAGAAGATATTACAACCTGAGAACGAGAAGAGCCGACCCCAACAGCCTACCTAGGCAATGAGTTGGGACAGCGCAAGGAAGAAGAAGAAGATCATAAATTTGTGTTATTCGCACCTAGAATGCGATACAATGAAATTCTGTGGCGACAGTAACTAGCAGTGAATATGTCAGCAAGTGTTTCTAAACGTGCAAATTTAATGTCATAGTAGTTACATGTCCTTTGCATAAATTCATTTTGGTTGGAATTGGTGTTGCATCTATCAATGTAGAAAAGGGTATTTTGTCTGCTATATCGAGTCGGCGCGTGGAAATTTATTTTATTTAGCAACTCCGGGCAGTCAACTTTGGAGTTAATAATTTTGTACAGGAGCATCTGATCAGCGACAAGCTTCCTGTTGAGCAGTTTCGTGATTCGAAAATGGTTCTCGATTTCATCGTAAGAGTTGTATACATTGAATGATTTAAAATTGAGGAATTTGAGAAATCGCTCCTGAACTCTTTCTAACCTGTTGACATAAACAATAAAGCGCGGATTCCAAACCTGTGAACAGTATTCCAGGTGAGGACGAACATGTGAATTGTAGAGAATCAGATAAGTCTTATCAGAAGATTGCCTCCGTTGAAGGAGACCAGATTTTCAATAATAACGTATGAGGTACGTACGTCTGACTTATTAAACAAAAATTTTAAACAAAACAAAAAACGACTTAAAAAAATGCACTAAAAAGTAAAAAAATAATTTAGTATTCTTCTACAACTTCATAATCAACTTACTTTCTTTAATCATCAATATGTAGGTACGATTGTTACTTTTGGAGTCGGTGTCAGTCAAGGTAGGTTTGTAACTATATACATAGTTATAGGTGAGATGTGCTTGTGTCGCACAAGCGACTTGACGAGGCGAGAGGCGAGAGCGGGGCCGCGGCAGCGCGGGGAGCTGTCAAGTGAACCCGCTGGGCCGGGAACCTTTGCTGACACCGACTCCAAAAATAACAATCGTACCTACATATTGATGATTAGAAAAAGTAAGTTGATTATGAAGTTGTAGAAGAATACGAAATTATTTTTTTACTTTTTTGTGCATTTTTTGAAGTCGTTTTTTTGTTTTGTTAAAATTTTTATCTGAAGTACACTAACTAATTTGTCTGAATATGGGTATGAGTTTAGTAGAAACGTGCTGCTCATATGAGACAGAAATAATTAGACCATAGCGACGTTAGGGTCAAATTAAGAGATTCGGCCGAGTTTCGTTAATTTGTCATAGATCCGATAATCAGAACCTAACCAAACTCTCAAAAAATTACCCTTAAAGTACATCCTTTCCAATAAAAAAAGAATCATCGAAATCGGTTGACGTGATATTGAGTTATTCGTCCATTTGTCGCGCACATACTTAATGCAAATTTAAGACTCATATGGTTTTTCATGGATGCCATTGTGGGAACTAGACCAAATTAAAATGGGACCACACGGGAAGCATCAGCTTTCAAATAAAACAAGAATCATCAATATCGGTTCACCCAGTCAAAAGTTCTGAGGTAACAAACATAAAAAAAAAATAAAAAAAAATACAGTCGAATTGAGAACCTCCTCCTTTTTGAAGTCGTTTAATAAACTACCACCTACCCCATCAATCCTCACGATTGGTATCAGAACTCCACTATGATCTGCTAATCTCGCTTCTAGAAAAAATAATGATATAACATATTATCTACATTTCCTCTATACCTTATCGCTTCTGATATCCTGTGATAATCGACAAACCAAAACAACTCGAATGTCGTGACCTTTTCTTAATAATTATTATGATTAATTTTAATGGACTAATGCTATAAACTTAATGACTGCATTACACGCATATAACACTAAAATAATAATCTTCCATTGTTAGTGATTTTATCTCGTGTCAAAAGCACTTATCACCAAATCTGCGCTGATCAAAATATGTCGATTTTCAAGGGGAATTTGTCAGATTTGGTGATAAAATGTCATTAGTTTCGTGTGTAAGTATTTGGCTACATGTTTATCATTTTTTTTTAACATCTCTAAGGCTTTTACTTAAAGGTTCATCGAACTTAATCAATATAGGTCACCGAATTCGTTTAAAGCCATTTTAAGTAAAGTTTAAATTCTGAATGATGGTCTTAGGTTCCGTGACTTTTCAATCCGCGACACAATGTCCTCAAAAAAATATCCCATGGACATAGCATCCCTCCAACAATATTGTAACGTAATTATTTTAATGGTAGTTATTCAGTCGGTTCTTACTCAGAATGAGTATTATTAATTTCGTTGGAACGACTCATAACAAATTCAAATTGCCTGGACGTTTCTCGATTGTTTTAAAAGAAAAAACTGTTGTAAGGGGACGTGATGACATAACAATGGACTGGTCGGAAGTTTAATTTGTAAGGAGTTTTTATACTCGTAAATGATTGTGTAAATTTGCAATATTATGCGACTACACCTTCAAATTAGTGCTGTGAAGAAATATTGCTTGACGCTCGTAATTTCGCGGCAAACAACCCACTGATAAATAGCCATTGGGATTTACTGATCACAGCTTGATACATTGATGTTTTGGTCGGGCGTGTTTACAGCCACGTACAATCCAATATCACCGAGGACAACTTTGATGAAGATTGCAGGCGCTTCTAAAATGACATCAACAATCTAGAACTGCGGGTTATATCCTTTCAATGCTCAAAGATGGCCATTGGACGCATTGTGATCAGCGGGCCTTTGTGGATGAACTGGAATCTTGGATGCTTCACGGTGTCATGGGCTTGCGAAGCGGCAGCTCTGGGGCTCTTCTCCAGCTATCTGGAGCCCTTGTCGCTGAAGTTAGAAGAGGTGCGCCATTTTAACTATGGCAAGCTACGAATGATCATTTGGAGTGGATTCTACTAAAATAACTGAATTATCTCTCTCTCCCTCTCTCTACATTTTTTTTTGAGTTTACAAAGGTATTTATGTAAATTATGTTTTTGGTTGTCAATAATAACAAGTACATTTAGTTTAATATGAGTTCTTTTATTTACATCAGATAGTAGCTTTCTTTTTATCCCACGCAGGACCCTGAGATGATGATGACAGCTCATGCAAACGGAATTTCTCTGCTAACTGAGAAAGGTACGTGTCAATATATCTGCCAAATCCTAACCCAACCTAACAAAAAATGGGACAAAAATAATATAAACATCCTATAAAGACAATAAATTATTTCTTCTAACACAGCAAACTTATTTTGTGGCACCATTTTGATTTAAATTAATAAATTACTTCGTTTTTACCACTCTTATTGTTTACAAAACCAACATGTTTCGTGAGCAACGCTCACTTCTTCAGGATTTTTTATTGATACTAATTATAAATAATAGACGTAGACAATGGTGTCAATTGAAAATGTCCATTCTTTTTAATTCTATGTCCATTCTCTTTCAATTGACACCATTGTCTACGTCTATTATTTATAATTAGTATCAATAAAAAATCCTGAAGAAGTGAGCGTTGCTCACGAAACATGTTGGTTTTGCAAACAATAAGAGTGGTAAAAACGAAGTAATTTATTAATTTAAATAAATTATTGTTCAAAATAGTAAAATTAAACAAAAATAATGCAAACATCCTACAAAGACAATAAATGATTGTTCAAAAATAGTAAAATGGGACAAAAATAATACAGACATCCTGTAAAGACAATATATTAACGTTAAAAAATAGTAAAATGGGACTAAAATAATACAGACATCCTGTAAAGACAATATATTAACGTTAAAAAATAGTAAAATGGGACTAAAATAATACAGACATCCTGTAAAGACAATATATTAACGTTCAAAAATAGTAAAATGGGACTAAAATAATACAGACATCCTGTAAAGACAATATATTAACGTTCAAAAATAGTAAAATGGGACTAAAATAATACAGACATCCTGTAAAGACAATACATTAACGTTCAAAAATAGTAAAATGGGACTAAAATAATACAGACATTCTGTAAAGACAATATATTAACGTTAAAAAATAGTAAAATGGGACTAAAATAATACAGACATCCTGTAAAGACAATATATTAACGTTCAAAAATAGTAAAATGGGACTAAAATAATACAGACATCCTCTTAAGCTAGGTTAGGTTAGATTAGGTTTTAGTAGATATTTGGTCGCGGGATGAAAACACGCATTACCATAGTCATATACCAGAGTGATTCAGAGAGTATCGTCCAGTCTAGAACGTGCCGCAAATATAGTACTGTACATAGGTATATTATTTTAAGGTCCGAACAAACGAACCAGATCAGACAAAATTCTTAGCCTCCCTCAATGCAACACCAATTCTAAGTAAAACTCATTCATTTATCGTGTATCACACTATGACGTTACATACTATTAGACGAGGGGTAGAAATCTCAAAGTGGGAAGACAAGAACAAGACAATTGTAACGATCTCGATATCTAGTACTTTAGTACTAAACTGCTACGCGTCGAGTAAGGTTGCGTCTTACCAGCACTTACCAGTAAGTAAATTGCATTTTAAAAAGTGTCAAAATGCCCTCCTGTGTGATGAGAAAATGTTTCAATTATACGGAAAATAATAGTAAAGACGAATGAATAACATTTCATTTGTAAGTACACGCAAATTACTTAATATTATCGATTATTATAAATATTACAATTAATTTTCATGTTTCCCGCTCGCGGTTTTACACGTCATTAGAGAAAATTCAAGTTCTACTAAAGTAAAGGGTCTGGACGCGCAACAGCCAAATT
This sequence comes from Limnephilus marmoratus, assembly GCA_917880885.1. NCBI lineage: Eukaryota > Metazoa > Arthropoda > Insecta > Trichoptera > Limnephilidae > Limnephilus > Limnephilus marmoratus. Next base: position 4,000,109 of record OU862935.1, read on the forward strand.
TCTGTTGCTAAGTAAACTTCACTGTTTTAAAGCAGACTAATCAGCCTAAACAATCTGTTTATTTGTTTGCTTGCGCTAAAACAACACATAAATCAGTAGTTCTAACAAGTATTGATGACAATCGCCACCATTTGAAAACTGTCGTTGCCCTATTGTAATTATTGTATAACTCGACATATCAAACTCCGACAGGCAGCCGGACCTTTTATTCTAGTGGGCCTCGAGAAAAGGAGACAGCGAACATTCCATCAAAAAGTGACAAGCAATACGCCGCCGCCCGCTCATATATCCATGTCATTCATACACACACATTATTTGATTGTCTATCTTTATCACACAGGAATAAACTTTTGAATTAAGAAATTATACTGAAAATCGCTGAAAACAAAAGAGTGTTCCTGACTTTCCACATTATATTGTGAGTATATGAGACTATGGCGAGCCTATTTATTTATATATCGTCTTTTGTATCACACATTTTCAACATAAAGTATTCACATTTTGAAATTTTTAATTCATGACCACACTCCTTAAAGTCACACTGGCGATCTCTCGATACTTCATAACTATGAGGGCTGTCCATAAAATAAGGTCTCCAAGATGCTGCGGTGGCGAGGAACAATTTTACGCGAGATCTGGCAACACTGGCGTATAGCCTGGTTCCCCTACCTAAAATCCTCACCACGCTGCACTCTCTGCGACACTTAGTCTCGGCGTGGCAGCCGTTCGCGATGGAGCTTCCGCTTGCCGTACCCGCCAGGTGTGAATTACGTTCTATAATTGGTTTTTTTGTGCAACCCAGGTAGAAATTCATTATCAGCTACTTAAAGTACGGAAAACAGTGTAAAACATGCGCAAATGGTGCAGAGAATTAAAAAAACATCGGTTTCAGATGAATAAATGGCCAAAGTGGTTCGGAAGCTCTGTGATATGATCCCGATGCCGGTAAGACGAGTATTGACAATAGTTAGAGAGAAAATTTGGGAGACCATAAAGTCTGCCCAAGGTGCGTCCCAAAATGCTCACCGAAGATCACAAACAACAACGGGTTGAAGCAGCCCGCGAATTCCTTGAGTGCGACGACATCGATGGCGAAGAATTCTTGGACTCAATTGTGACTGGGAACGAAAACTGGATACACTAAACGACACCAGAGACAAAGAAACAATCCCAGTAACATCGTTCAGATTCACCGTAGCAGAGTTTAGAAACGAATTACAGAGCGCAACTCACACCTGCCGGGTGCGGCTAGTGGGAGCTTCACATAGGGTGCACGTGGTGGGGATTTGGCAAGTAAAGGGGAAACCGGGTTACACGCCAAAGTCGCCGTATTGTGCGTAAGATCGTTCTTCGCGACCGCAGAACCTGGAGACCTTATTTTAGAGACAGCTCTCGTATATACATTGATCGAATCCTACCACCATTCAATGAATTTAATTTCTGGGTTATGCGTTTTATTATTAGAATACGTACGATTCAACTAGACTGAACCCCCCCCCCATCCTACCCCCCCCATATCCTCATTAAGCATCTTTCCCATTAGTTAAGGGCCCGCAACCCGGATTTGTACCGATTTATTACATATTTCCCTTAAACACGGTAAGTTTTAAAGCTCTTAAAAAAATATATGTTATCCTTGAAGATAATATCTAGACTTTGCCCGTGCCGAATCGCAAATTATATAAAATTCCCTCGATAGAAAAAAATCGCAAAATATGCTCCAAAAATTATTATTAACACGTTTGTTTCAGTTATTTTACAAGTTATATGTATGAAAAAATTAACAGTATTTCTTTGAATACTGTTTAAGATAATGCCCGCGAGATTTTTGCTCTATTTTAAACAAGTCGTTTTTTATTAAACATTTTCGCAATTTTCGCATCGATTTTGTCGCTGTAAATGTTAGCGCTCTCCTCTCTCGTAATTTCGTATCTCTCCATCTTCTTCTTTTCGGGCCCGGTTGCAGAGCCTTAATTAACCTTTTCAAATCACTAAACTCATTTTTCATTATAAAATCCGCGTGGAAACCTGTAATTGGAAAAATTAATGTACCTAACCTATACGAGTGTATATTATTATCATGCTTCATTTCAATATTATACTGTTGGTATCTCAAATATATGTCCATAAATAGCGAGAAAACATAAATCAATCAAACAAAATATTGTTAAGCACTCCTGGATTTGAATCCGTGGCTCAAGAGCCTTACTCCTCGACCACGGAGGCCGTCAAAGTTTGGGAGCAATTTCGCCTACCCACGTCAAACAGCAATACCTATTAGTTACATTAAATCGTGGGCGGCGAACTTACGACCTGCGTGGGTGTCATTCCGCCCCCTCCGGTCCCCCGCCCTTCCTACAGGGGTGCAATTTAATTCAGTGCCGCAACACAAAGATTAAAGGTCCCAAAGGCATCGTTAAACACGACCCTCGACCTTTCGCAAATACTTTGATTGCATTTTAAACGATTATTTTTTTAAAAAATAAATGAAGACAATATAAGCAAAATTCAATCGAAAATCTGGAAACAGAAAAATCAGAAAAACATATTGACACCTCTGGGACTCGAACCCAGGACCTCTTACTTCCCGGGCAAACGCGCTAACCACTGCGCCACGGTGTCGATATGAAATTCGGTCATGTTTAACTGTACCATACTTCAACTAAGAACCACCTACATTATCTTCATTTTCTTTAACGCATATATTATTGGCAACTATCTTTATGTATGATTGCAAGATTCAAACCCGAACTAAATACTCTCTAGATAGTGTCTGGATAAATCATTATCCATTTTATTTAATATGCGACATTTATCGACTTTTCTGCAAGTCTAGGATGAATATTTTTATTTTTTTATTTTAACTTTATGAGTAAAACCTCAAATTGTAATATTTAAATAAATAAATGAAGACAATAAAAAAAAAAGATTATGTTCTGTTGAATTTGAACAAATACATTTTTGTAGTCTGAGTTTCTGACAATTAAGACTCCAGAGGAGCGATTCTGTACCTTTTGTGACACTGGGAAAGATTTCGTACGGAATCGGCTGTCAAATTTGTACGATTTTCTATGACTTTCAATTGCTTTTTCGATGGGTGTCGCGGTCCGATGACAGCTGCCGCTAATTTTAAGTACTTAATAGCCAAATTTCGTCATCATCATCTTCTTCTCCTTATCCTATTCGGGTCAGGGACCCACTGCATCGACAAAGCTCCTTCATGCGTCCCTGTCTTGTGCTGCTTATTCGGCCTTCGTCCATGGCAGTCCCATCCTATCCTTATACAGGTTCTGGACTTGCCTCGTCCAACTGTGTCTGGGGCAGCCCAATGGACCTCTACCTTCTGGAATCGCACTCAGTATCTTCCTCGGAATTGGGTCATCAGACATTCTTAGTACAAGCCCAAGCCACTTCAGTTGCGATTTTTTTGCTAGTAGCAGTGGTTCGATTTTTAGATCGTCTCGGATCGTCGAGTTTCTAATATGATCCCATTTCGTAACCCCTGCCACTCCTCTCAAGTACCCCATTTCGGCAGCTTGGACTATAGAGCGTGTTCTTTCGTTTAGCATCCATATTGGTGGCCGTAAGTGAGCGTCCGGCGGTATACAGTTTTGAACACTGTGTAACAGTTTGGATTTATACTGGCCAAATATTCACTCGAAGTGAGCACACATTAATAATCACCCAATAAGTAGGTTGCTACGTATCAATTCAAATTGAAATTTGAATTCCTAATTGAAAATTTTCTACAAGCAAATCGAATCCAGATTTTCGTTTGTTGCCCAAAACATACTAGGAACAAGAGAATTTTTCTTCAGAGTTCCAAGCTAGCAGCCAGAGGGTTCGGAAGTTTGTCTCAACGTGGGAAAGCACATACTTCGGTGAAATCGTAATTACCTGTGAGCTATAACTTCTGTTAGTTTTGAGTTTATTGATTTACCATTTAATATTTTGTTCTATTGAACTGGCGCCCTTTAGTAATTTTAACATCTTGAGATCATTTTTAAATCACGACAAGCTATCAATTTATTTATTAGTTTTTTTTAACTATTTAGTTTTTTTTTCTAAGGACTAAACACGACCCTGAAGTATTTAAATATTATTTTATTAGAGTCCCATGTTCTGATTTGATTATTTAACAATATAATTTGATTGTTGCCACCACTCTTTCATTTATAACTATAAGTATTCTGTTGTACTTATTCTTTTACGCAGTGTTAGACTATTTTGATTTTAAAACCATTACAACTGCCATCTTTGTCTTGATACCGAGCTCGGCTTTCCTTATCACTGAGCTGTAGAGAGGACGCAATACGCAATACGCTTGCCACATTAATGCAACTACCCACATATAACCAATAAAATGAATATGTTAGTTTAAAAGTTATGTAATATCAGAGAGATGTGAAATGATATCAACTGAGAATGAAATGCAAAGTGTCGATCAACTATTTGAAAGAAAACCCAAAATATTAAATAGTATAAATGTTAATGGAATCTACCGTTGTATAAGCATTATGGTTAAATTAATCAATTGACTACGACTCTTAATTTGGGCAAACTAAATATTTCTTGGATATTTAGATTGAAAGGAAACTTCGGAAATGTCAAATTCTTGGTGTATACAACTTTAAACGTTCAAAATAATCATGTGTACCTGCATTTTGTGATTTAAACCAGTTGAAATTGGCGACAGCACCGACAGCTAACATATTATTATTTCGATGGCATACTGAGAAGCGAGAAGCAAGCAGGAGTACGCGAGCGATGTTTGGTCACCGTACCACCAGAAATACATTGATATGTTAGAGCAAATCCAGAAGAAATTCTTCAGGTATGTTTATATGCAGAAGCATGGAACCTATCCAAGATTCATGCACCATATTGACTTACTTGAAGAAACTGATTCTGTGAGTCTAGAAACTATACATAGCATGACGAGGGGAGTGGTGCTGTTAAATGAAATTGTAAACCATTTGGATATAAGTGACTGTTCTTTATATGCCTTAAAAACATTATTGTAGAGTCACTTACCTAAATGCTGATAAGGTAACTAAATTGTACTGTAATTCGAATTATTCTGTTGTACGATAATAATAAAAAAAAAAAAAAAAATAAAATAAAAATAAATTAGCACATAGAAAAAACAATGTAAGTCATAGACAATTACACAAATTTGACCGTGGATTACGTATGGAATCGATTCCGCATCCACAAAAGATACGAAATCGTATGGCAGAGGGGTGAACACTTTTAAAGCGCCGTATCCCCGCTCAGAAAGAAGAAGATGGAGAGATATGTAATTACGAATGTTGGAGAGAGCACGCTAATATTTAAAATGATAAAATTGAAGCGAAAATTGTGAAAGTGTTTAATAGAAAACCACTCTTTTATCGTTATTTGTTTTTGGGGTGTTATGCCGTGTTGCGCTACCTCCTTCTTTAGCCAACATTTCGGACATCGTTGCAGTGTCCATTATCAAGGCAGATCCGGCAGATTCGGTAGATCTGCCCTGATGATGGACACTGCAACGATGTCCGAAACGTTGGCTAAAGAAGGAGGTAGCGCAAAACAGCATAACACCCCAAAAACAAATAACGAAAATGCTTTTGGCCGTGAAAATCTTAAAACGTATCAGAAAACGACTCGTTTAAAATAGAGCAAAAATCTCTTGGGGGCTGTCTAAAACAGCATTTAAAGAAAAACTGTGAATTTTTTCGTACATATAACTTTTAAAATAACTGAAACAAACGTGTTTATAATAATTTTCGGAGCATACTTTGCGATTTTTTTCTATCGAGGGAATTTCATATAATTTGCATTTCGACGTGGAACGCGTTAGATATTATCTTAAAAAATAACATATATTTTTTAAGAGCTCAAAAATTTCAAATGTTTAAGGGAGATATGTAAATAATCGGTAGAAATTCGGGTAGCGGCGGCTTAAGGCACCGTAATCGCGCTCAAAAAGAAGAAGATAGAGAGATATGTTATTACGAATTTTAGAGGAGCGCGCTAATATTTAAAGCGATAAAATAGATACGAAAATTGGTAAATGTTTAATAAAACACGAATCGTTTAAAATAGAGCAAAAATCTCACAGGGGCTGTCTAAAACAGCATTTAAATAAGCACTATGATTTTTTTATACATATATAACTTGTAAGATGACAGAAACCGACTTGAAAATAAAAAAAATTCGGAGCATACTTTGCGATTTTTTTCTATCGAGGGAATTTCATATAATTTACGTTTCGGCGTAGGGAATGTATAGATATTATCATAAAAAATAACATATATTTTTGTAAGAGCTTAAGGTGGTACATAATCCTAATAATTTTTGTTTGCTCAAAACTCACATTTTAATCATTTCCGGCGAATCCGTAACTATAATACCTTTTTTATTTCCACACCGCACAAGAAATACGAGTTATTTATATATTAGATTAATAAAAACAGTACCTTACCATTAATATATTTTACGGAAAACGATTTCAAAACTTTATAACCCGTTTTTCATAATAAAGTTAGCGGTAAGCACCAGATTTTATTTTTCTAGACGATGAATTTATAACTTCGGGAGGACAACATGGAGACACATTTTAAATAATTGTAACACGTTCTTCAGAATTAATTAAAATGAACGCGGCAGAAAGGTCGAATCTCCAGGCCTGCTAGGGTGAACTCGACCGTACGTTCGTACAATATGCCGTGCCGCAGCGTATATTTGTTTACAAGCTTTCTTCACTTACGTTAAGATTCCCAATTTATTTATCTTCTTCTTCTTTTCTTTGATACGGCAAATTCGACAGTAGGTCCGTTCAGTGCACGGGTTGCGGGTCGCAATTTGTATACACGGCTTCTTTACTTACGTCGTTAAGATTCTGAATATATTTTAGGGTATATTGTCGTCTTAAAAACTTCAAATGTTTAAGGGAGATATGCAAGAAATTGGTCGGGTAGCGGCGGCTTAAGGAAGGTGGTCACGTCGGTTATCTGATGAAAAAGCGCTGACTACGCCACTGGTTTAATACCTACTAAACCCACATGATTAAAACTTAAGTGAAGATAATCCTGCTAAACGATTTCCCAAATAATCTATTTGTATCAAGGAAGGCATCAGTTAATAAATAAACCCAATTCGGAAATAGAAGATTTCTAATACTAGATATTAATAGTTGGTTAATTAATTACTCGATACGAAGGAAAGTGTTTTTCAGAAGGACGTGCACAAAACACAAATTAATAACATCTTTTCGGACGCTGATCAAACTATTCGCAAAAATTCATTAAACAATAAAGGTTTATTATTAAATCATTAGCTGTTACCCGGCATGCGTTGCTACGCCATCTAATAAATTGAAGAAATTGTTTCTTCCTGCGTGTCCTTTCTCATTCGTCCCATTTCCCTTCCGCCTCCCCTTCCTCTCCCGCGTCCCTTTCCCCTCTCGCGTTCGCACTCCGCCTCCTCTCCTTTCCCGCGAACCACCCTCCCGAGTTCCCATTCACCCTCCCAGGTTACCTTACTCCCTCCCGGGTTCCCCTCTCCCCTCCTTCCTCCCGCATTTCATACATTCAGTCCCGATACATTAAGTTTTCAAACAGCTCGCGTGCCACCTATTGCAAAATTTCGTTTAGAGCTCACCAGTAGTTTTAAACAAACCCTGTCCTGACAATAACGAACACACAAAAAAAGAATTATCCAATTTGGTGCAGTCGTTCAGAAGTTATGTACGTACGTACATTTCGGCGATTCATTTTTATTTATAAAAAAAAATAAAAGAAAGAAGATATAAATATTGAAGACGAAAATAACACTGATAATCAAAACCACGGATTCTCAATCTTTTTTGCCCACCGCCCAATTTAAGTTTTTTTTTATAGCGCCCCCCAACTGCTTTTACTTACCATCTGTCGTCGTGAATCTGAAACAGCTATATTGTCACGATTATATTTACCACAATGGGGGGGCGTAATGGGATGGGATGGGGCGGGATGGGTTTCTGTGGGTCTCTTACCGCCCCCCGGAAAGTCTGAAACACCCACAAGGGGGCGTTATCGCCCACGTTGAGAACCTATGATCTAAACGAAAATATGAAAGAGAACACAGAAAAATAAAAAAAGATAACGGTCATAACTGGGACTCGAATCCAGAACCTCTAGTTTTCTCTCGTCTTACGATAGTTTATTTTTTTTATATGAATACCGCACAAGAGTCCCAAAACCCAGTGAGACTATGGCATCCCCTATTGTGGTATGTTGTGAGGCTGAAGGTAGTGGGGAGGGGAAGGAGATAAGGAGGAGGAAGGTTGGGAAGTACCTGGCTATTTAGATCAGGTCACCAAACACGGCTAAAGCAATTTCAAACAACGTTTCGATTCTGAATGGTGGCCTTACACCAGGGCGATACTCAGAGTGTCTCTCAGTATCTTCCACTCTGTATCTTCCACTCTGGAACGTGCTGCAAATATATATTATTTTAAATTAATAAATTGTGAAATAACACAAATTAACCGAATCAAATTTATTTGCCACGCCGGGATTCGATCCCGCGACCTTCGGATTGCGAGTCAAAGCCTTATTGCGGGACTACGTCGGCCGGTTTTGGGTTCGAGTCGCAGTTGCGACCGTTATCTTTTTATTTGTCTGTATCTTGTTCTCTTTCATATTTTTCTTTAGATTTTTAGTGTCATCCTTTTCTTCAATGATATATTACATTGATGGGAATAACCTTCAAAAGTTATAAAAAGGTAGTTGTAAAAATAAAAATTGTTTATTGTTAACTTAATTATTTGAAGAGATTCTGCAAACGACTGCCTCCAGTGTCAAATTCTGCCAAATTTACATTGAATGGAATTCAGAAGCCATAGATATAATACCAAAATAGCTTCAGAACACGCCACCTACCTACTCAGTGCTTACGTCCATTTAGCGTGACTTGAAATTATTTTGATATTTGGTATAGCTCAATGCCACGGAGAGCTTGGGAATTTGGATTACATCACCCGAATTGGAAAAGGAAAAGAGGAAGGTCAATCAAATCTGGTTATCAAACGTACCTAAACCCATTCCGGAGCGGAAGAAACCCTTGGAATGCACTCAGAATCAGTTTTTGAAGTGAAACTTTTATAGCTCCGCTGTGATTTGGATTTCGGATGAAACGGAAATGACGATTACTGCATCTGCGACGAATCAACTGCGCTCATTGGCCGCTTTGAATATGATGTCACTTTTAAAGGGTAATATTGATTGAGGTATATGGCTAAAGCCATTTCAAGCAACGTTTCACTTTTGAATGGTGGTCTTACACCAGGGCGATACTAAGAGTATCTTTCACTCTGGAACGTGCCGCTAATATACTATATATTATTTTAAATGAGTTAATCGTGAAATAACATAAATTAATTTAAGTTGAACCTTCAACAAAATTAGTTATTTGAGTTGTGCCTTCAACAAAATTAGTAATTTAAGTTGAACCTTCAACAAAATTAGTCATTTGAGTTCAACCTTCAACAAAATTAGATATTTGAGTTCTGCCTTCAACAAAATTAGTCATTTAAGTTTAACTTTCAATAAAATTAGTCACTTGAGTTGAACCTTCAATAAAATTAGTCATTTGAGTTCAACCCCCAACAAAATTAGTCATTTGAGTTGAACCTTCAATAAAATTAGTCATTTAAGTTGAGCCTTCAACAAAATTAGTTATTTGAGTTGTGCCTTCAACAAAATTAGTAATTTAAGTTGAACCTTCAACAAAATTAGTCATTTGAGTTCAACCTTCAACAAAATTAGATATTTGAGTTCTGCCTTCAACAAAATTAGTCATTTAAGTTTAACTTTCAATAAAATTAGTCACTTGAGTTGAACCTTCAATAAAATTAGTCATTTGAGTTCAACCCCCAACAAAATTAGTCATTTGAGTTGAACCTTCAATAAAATTAGTCATTTAAGTTGAGCCTTCAACAAAATTAGTTATTTGAGTTGTGCCTTCAACAAAATTAGTAATTTAAGTTGAACCTTCAACAAAATTAGTCATTTGAGTTCAACCTTCAACAAAATTAGATATTTGAGTTCTGCCTTCAACAAAATTAGTCATTTAAGTTTAACTTTCAATAAAATTAGTCATTTGAGTTGAACCTTCAATAAAATTAGTCATTTGAGTTCAACCCCCAACAAAATTAGTCATTTGAGTTGAACCTTCAATAAAATTAGTCATTTAAGTTGAGCCTTCAACAAAATTAGTCATTTGAGTTGAGCCTTTAACAAAATTAGTAATTTAAGTTGAACCTTCAACAAAATTGGTCATTTAAGTTGAACTTAATTCAACCAAATTAGTCATTTGAGTTGAACCCTCAGCAAAATTAATCAATTGAGTTGACCCTACAACAAAATAAGTCATTTGAGTTCAACCTTCAACAAAATTAGTCATTTGAGTTCAATCTTCAACAAAATTTGTAATTTAAGTTGAACCTTCAACAAAATTATTCATTTAAGTTGAACCTTCAACAAAATTAGTCATTTGAGTTGAGCCTTCAACAAATTAGTCATTTGAGTTTATTTGGTTTTGAAATGATAATATGCATAGTTCCTACCGGGATATCATTTATCCAGTACTTACCCTCCCTAACCATATCACCTTCCTGGTAAAGCTTTTGAAAATGGAACAATGACAAGGGTGAATTGAATTGCATTTGTTTTTAAAAAAACGGAAAATATTTTGGACTACATTGAAAGCATTTTTGTTGGCTGTTCGTGTTCATATATAATAATCGTTTATGAACTAAAAGAAGAGGTAAGTGATTGATTTCCTTCTTTCTTGTAATCAATTATTTTTCCCTACACATATTATCACCCGATTTCAGCAAACACCATTTTCGTCTCATTTCGTTTCATTAAATTCTCTAATTTACAGTCCATTTCAAGTACATCTGAAGCCGTAACTCAGAAATAGTTTTGGATTCAACGGATTTTAACCTCCAACATTAGTGATTTGAGTTGTTTTTTTCATGATATCCAGAAGTAATTATTTTAAAGAGCACGTACGTAGCACTTTCGGTCAAAATAAATTAATTCTAATTCTAATAAAATAAAAAATAAAAACATTTATTTCTTATCGTTATAACTTATAACAATGGAAAACTGGCATCACGGGCGTGATGTGTGGCGGTCTCTTAAATCTGCTAAACCTCACGGGGACTTGACATGTTATTTGAGTGTACAAACAATATAACAATGTAAAATATCAGGAGATACCATTATGTAGTGTACCGATGAAGACACAGATTATATATAAATATTATGACATCTGTGACATAAAGCCTTTGGTTTCTTTTTTTAATTAATTCATAAATAATTATATTATCATCGTTTTGGACATTGATACACTGTCCACCATCAGGGCAGATGTGCAGATTGTGGTGTAGGTACATGTGTGTTCATGTATGGTCTATGCCTCTATATCTTTGGGAATGCTGTGTGGATAGTCTTTTAAGGCGCGTAAATACGAATGTTAAGGAGAGCAAGCTAATATTAAAAACGATAATATTTAAGTCAATAATTACGAATATTGGCGAGAGTGCGCTAATATTTAAAACGATAAAATTGAAGCTAAAATTGTGAAAGTATTTAAGAGGGCATTACCAGAGAAAACCGGAAATACGTCATTTTCAAAAAAGTGTTTAGACGTATTGACTCTTTTCCACAAAAAATTATAAATGGATTTCGAAAGATTGTTCTTTTATCTAGTGAGGTTATGTAATAAATTTTGAGAATTTTTTTAAATTTTTAGTATAATAAGGTTATTCCATAGGTCGTTGGCAGATTTGTTCAATTTTCAAAAAAGTTTTTGTATATACCACACCCATTTCAAATAATAAAATCATGCAGTAAAATAAATCAATACATTATCTAGCAAACGTATGTTTTAGAATTTTAATTTTAGTTTCAATAAAATCATTAAAAAATATGTACGTACATGTGTTTCTTGGCGAAAATTGGTCGGTTTGTGTATTTATTTGCGCACTTACAAACTAATATATTTCAGATTTTTTTAACATTCTTATTAAATTTAGACATTATTGAAAAATGATAAATACTTATAATCAAAAAATAACTACAAAAAGTACATAATTTTAATAGTTTTATCATCACGCCTTTCAGCATTTTTGGATGCTAATATAAATTGAAATAAATTCGATATTGAGTTAAGTATAATTTTAAAAAGCTGGTACGGAGAATAATTAATTTTTCTCATTGTAACCGCCCTGCACGATCGTAAGAACAATTTTCGACGAAATGTGGATTTTCGTCCGCTGGCTGGTTAAACGCTCGAAAACGACTCGTTTAAAATAAAGCAAAAATCTCTTGGGGGCTGTCTAAAACGGCATTTAAAGAAACACTGTGAATTTTTTCGAACATAAAATAAATGAAACAAACGTGTTCATAATAATTTTCAGATCACACTTTGCGATTTTTTTCTATCGAGGGAATTTCTTATAATTTGCGTTTCGGCGCGACGAATGTCTAGACATTATCTTCAAAAATAATGTACATTTCTTTAAGAGCTTAAAAACTTCAAATGCTCAAGGGAGATATGCAAGAAATCGGTAGAAATTCGGGTAGCGGCGGCTTAAGGCGCCGTAACCGCGCTCAAAAAGAAGAGGATGGAGAGATATGTAATTACGAATGTTGGAGAGAGCGCGCTAATATTTAAAAAGTTAAAATTTAAGCGAAAATTGTGAAAAGGTTTAATAAAACACGACTCATTTAAAATAGAGCAAAAATCTCATGGGAATTGTCAAAAAGAGCATTTAAAGAAACACTGTGAATTTTTTCACACACACATATAACTTGTAAAATAACTCAAAAAACATGTTTATTATAATTTTCAGAGCATACGCTTTTTTTTCTGTCGAGGGAATTTCATATAATTGCCGTTTCGATGTGGGGAATGTATAGATATTATTTTAAAAAATAACATAATTGTTTTAAATTCTTTAAAACTTACTGTATTTAAGAGCGTTTAACCAGCCAGCGGACGAAAATCCACATTTCGTCGAAAGTTGTTCTTCCGATCGTGCAGGGCGGTTACAATGAGAAAGATTGATTATTCTCCGTACCAGCTTTTTTAAATTGTAACTCAATATCGAATTTATTTCAATCCAAATTAGCTTTAATTTATACCTTCATCCAAAAATGCTGAAAGGCGTGATGATAAAACTATTAAAATAGAGTATTTTTTGTAGTTATTTTTTGATTATAAGTATTTATCATTTTTCAATAATGTCTAAATTTAATAAGAATGTTAAAAAAATCTGAAATATATTAGTTTGTAAGTGCGCAAATAAATACACAAATGGACCAATTTTCGTCAAGAAACACATGTACGTACATATTTTTTAATGATTTTATTGAAACTAAAATTAAAAATCTAATACATAACTTTGCTAGATAATGTATTGATTTATTTTACTGCATGATTACATTATTTGAAATAGGTGTGGTATAATACAAAAACTTTTTTGAAAATTTAACAAATCTGCCAACGACCTATGGAATAACCTTATTATACTAAAAATTTTAAAAAAATCTAAAAGTTTATTACATAACTATGCTAGATAAAAGAACAACCTTTCGAAATCCATTTATAATTTTTTGTGGAAAAGAGTCAATACGTCTAAAAACTTTTTTGAAAATGACGTATTTCCGGCTTTCTCTGGTAATGCCCTCTTAAGGAAAATATGTAATAAATCGGTAGAAATGCGGGAAGCCGGGCCTTAAAGGAAAGAGTTTTGAGGGCTGGGTAGGAATCTGAGGATCAGTGTGTCCAGGAGTGACGAACGTACGAATCTATCCCTTTCGCTGCGGTGCGATGCGACGCAAGGGTTGAGAGAGTCAGGCTGGATAGGTTAGGTCTCCCTCAACCAGTCTCCCCCGATCCGGTCTGCCACACAGTAGGTTAGCAAACGCATTCGTCGCCAAGACTTAGACAAACCTCACCCCACAAACCCGGGCACTACTGCTAAATCACCAAACGTAGCGAACCACTTTATTTTTATTTTATTTATTTATTTAACGCCCAATGGGCTTTTACATTTTGGTAGTACAAATGATTCATGACAGATTATTTAACATATACAGAATAATAAAAATATAATTTGATAAAAAAGCACACAAGTTTAGGAATAGTTTTGGAATAATAAGTTTTTTAAAAGATCAACAAATTTCGCCAAGTTTATGTCAAATATGTCAATATCACCTAAGTACTGATTTCCCATAGTGTGAAATCGTCGTATCGGAGAGTGGGCAATGTAGTTCCGCTTATGAATGCTACAGTAGAATAGTGTATTTTGTCGTGTAGTTACTGTCGGTATTCGTAAGTTTATGAGTTGCAGTAGTTCGCAACAGTCAAATTTAGAGTTAAGTATTTTGAATAAAAATGTTAAGTCGTTTATTTTACGTCTGTCTTCTAGTGTGTGTATTTTTAAAACATTTAATAATAAATTATATTTCAAGTCTTCTAGTGGGATATTTAATTTAAAATTTATGAAACGCAGGCATTTTTTTTGTATTCGCTCAATGTTATTAATGTGAATTTTGTAAGATGGAGACCAAACTACCGAGTTATATTCCATTAGACTTCTAACTAGAGATACATATAATAATTTAATGACTTGTATGGAATTAAAGTTTTTGGTTGTTCTTAGTACGAAGCCTAGTGTTTTCATACCTTTGTTTACAATTTGGTGGATATGATTGGCGAAACTTAGTTTTTCATCCAAAATAATTCCAAGATCTCTCATTTCCGTGACTCTTTCTAAAGCTGTATTATTGATGGAATATTCGAATAAAACAGGATTTTTATTTCTGAAGAAAGTCAAGGTTTTGCACTTTTCTACATTTAAGAATAAATTATTTTGAACGCACCAATCTTTAAACATACTAATATTTGACTGAAGTATATGGCAATGATTTACATCAGTTATTTTCTTGTATAGCTTGATGTCATCAGCAAAGAGCAATACCGCGACATAGTTGAAGCAATTGGTTATATCATTGATGAAAATGAGGAACAAAACCGGGCCAAGGTGACTACCTTGTGGTAGGCCACTAGTAGCCCAGAAAGCTTTCGACATCCATGATTTTATTTTCACAAACAGTTTACGATTTAATAAATAGCTAGTAAACCATTTTAGCATGTTATCCCTTATTCCTAGAGCAAATAGTTTTTGGATTAGTAGTTTATGGGATACTTTGTCAAATGCCTTTGAAAAGTCTGTATATATGCAGTCGACTTGTTTATTTTCTGCAAAAGATTGTATTATGAAATTTTGAAATATTGTTAAATTAGTTGCGGTAGATCTACCTTTGATAAAACCGTGCTGTTTTTGGTCAATTAATTTTATTAATTTGGGATAGACTTCGTCAAGGACCAGTGATTCAAAAAGCTTAGGTAGTACTGACTGTATACAAATGGGGCGATAATTGGCTATATTAGTGTCGTCTCCTTTTTTGTAGATAGGTGTAATGAAGCTAGATTTCCAGCGGTCTGGAAAGTGTCCAAGGCTCAAGAGACGGTTGAATAATAATGTGAGTGGTTTAGATAATGTATTAGAGCATTTTTTGAGGAATATTGGTGGAATGTTATCTGGGCCAGTGGATTTGTCAGTGTCTAAGGAAAGTAATTTCTGTTCGCAGTGTTTTTGCGTGATATGGCAATGCGTTAAGTGTGTAGTCTTGCTAAATTTGTAATCAGGTATTTTGTCATCTGGGGTTTCTTCATCATAAACATTTTTGAAGAAATCCGAAAAAAGGTTTACAATGTCCTGTGTATTGTTTACACTGGTTCCGTTCATTTGAATTATTGGCGGGTATTCTGTGTTTTCATTGTTTATTTTTTTAAGAAATTTCCAAAGATTTTTGGATTTAAAGGCAGTGTCCTCGATAGAGGTTATATACTTTATCTGTCATAGTTATTAAAAATTATAACAATAATTTTTAATAACTATGACAGAGGTGTTATTAAAAATTATTGTTATTATTTAATTCATTATTTATTAGGTAAACACTTCCATATTTAATTGTTATTAATTATTTATCTAGTTAATTAATATACGAGGCATATCCAGAAAGTAAGTGTACTGTGACCAGAACGAACGGAGGTTTTTAGTTTTTTGAGGGTTGGCAACACTTAGTGGTACAGGGGGGTCTCCTGACCAGAAAAAGCATCGCAGAAACATTGTTGTACGTAATCTCACATTTTAGTGTCCAGTTGCGTGAAAGTTGTCGGCAAAAAATCCCGCCAAGTGCTGTGAACTGCTTTTTACTCACGGAAGAAATAACACCTACAAGAAAAAAAGGTGAGGATTTCTGAGCTCTATTGTTACTCGAGATGAAAGTGGGTGACTCATTACATGCCTGGGAAAAAAAAACAGTCATCAAAGTGGCGTCACACCAATTCCCCATCTGTGAACAAATTGAAAACCACAATTTCGGGCAAAAAAAATCATGGTCTCAGTGTTTTAGGACCGAAAAGGCATCATTTTGTTCAAATTTCGGACTCAGATTAAGAACATCAATGCACAAAAATATTGTGTACCCTAAAAAAACTCAAAAAGAGCATTCAAAACAAAAGGAGGGGAATGCTGACCAGAGAAGTTTGCCTTTTTCGCGAAAACGTCCGACCTCACAAAGCCTTAGCCACCAATAAGATCATGGACTCATTTGATTGGGATGTTTTGAACCACTCCCCGTAATCCCCTGACTTGGCGTCTTAAGATTATCATCTTTTCACCTTCCTAAAGGCATGTATGGATGAAAATAAATTTTCAACCGACGAGCAGGTGCAGAAAGTGGCCCTGAAGAGGGGGAAGGAGCTGGCGGGAGAATTCTTCGAGAAGGGCAAAATAAACTTGTGCCACGGCTCACCACATGCATTGAACGGGTTAGCAATTATTTGGAAAAATAGTCAATAAGTGTATCAACAATATCCTGTATTTTTTTTTCTATTACACTTTTTCAAAAAAAAAAAAATCAGTACACTTACTTTCTGGATAAGCCTCGTATTGAATTGGTAGAAACGAAGTTTTTGCTACGAGTTTTGTCAGTTCTGAGGAAATAATAATAATTATAAAACTAAACAAATTATAATAATAATAAAACCTTGACAAAAGCAAAAAATGTATTTCAATTTTTTTAGACCTTTCTAAAGCCTTTGATACAATATCACACAGTAAATTAATAAACAAACTTCAAATAATCGGTATTACAGGCAACGAACTTAACTTTTTTAACAGCTACCTTGATGAACGCAAGCAACAAGTGAAAATAATGAACACACTTAGCAATCAGCGCTCAACTAACTATGGTATACCACAAGGTAGCATATTAGGACCGTCCTTGTTCCTTTTATATATCAACGACTTATGTAACATTAACATTCAGGGAAAAATAGTTAGTTTTGCCGATGATACTGTTTTACTGTTCGAAGCTGACACTTGGCTAGCTGTCTACAATAAAGCAGAAACGGAAATACACATCGTAAAAAAGTGGTTAGCTACAAATACACTCACATTGAACACCGAGAAAACTAAATATGTCACATCAAGCATAAATATAACAGGTCAACCTCATGATGATGCCTCTATTAGGATACACACATGTATGAATTCCGATGAATCTTGTCAGTGTCCGTACATTGAGCGCACTACACAGATGAAGTATCTCGGCCTCACAATTGATCCATATCTCAAATGGAATTTTCACACGCAAATAATTGCAAACAAAATAAGAAAAACCATGCACTTTTTCAGAACGATACGAAACTTTCTAGACTTGCAACACTTGAAAATGATTTATTTTGCAGTCTGTCAATCTGTTATTGAGTATGGTATCATAGCATGGGGAGGCGGTACTGCATCAGCACTAGATACAATCATAAAGGCACAAAAAACGATTATAAAAATAATTCTTAGACTACCCCTAATTACGGACTCGAACTTTATCTTTAATATTATGAATGTGTTTGATGTTCGTCAGATATATGCAAAAACAATTCTCACTCATTTATACACAAACATACATAAATACTATGAAAAAAGACTAAATTCTCGCTGTACTCGAAACAATAACAAAGATTTACTACAAATTCCCATAACTCATACTATTTTTGGTCAACGAAGCTTCAGATACCTTGCGACAAGACTTTACAACATTCTTCCAATTAGTGTAAAAAAATGTGATTCACAAAAAAAAAAAAAAAAAAACATAAAAATTTGGATAAAAAATAATGATAGAGCATTTACCGGTGCACTCACCCAAATTCGAAATTAGTAATGAACCAATGCTGTTATTATTACCAATGTTATTGTTATTGTTAATGCAACCAATTTATTATGTGATTACATTCTAATATAAGTGTAGGTATGTCCACAGCATTATAAATTGATGTAAAATAACTGCCTCAACACAGGCTAGCCTAGTGAGGCAGGTTACGAGAAACCTAAATGTATAATTACAAATCTCTACTCTCTAAGTACCTACTGTTTATATGTATATTGTTTTTTGTTATTAACTTTTGTACTAATGTTACTTTTAAAATATTGTAAGATGTACTTTTTTCTTGTAGTTATAAATCTTCAAATTTTTGTTTTATGCACCAGATTTAAATGTCCGGGTTAAATTTTCCCCAAAAAAAAAAAGGAAAAAAAGAAGGAAAAACTAAACCCTTTCACACACTTCCCCAAATGATCATCTAGTTAACCCACGCTATGCAATTGCACTATATAAGTATTATAAATACAAAACAATACAAGAACAACATGTCAACCTACTAGAGACCAATGGGAATATAATTCACCGACTCCAGATATTTTCATATCAGAGGGTTCGGCTCTGTGGCATTTCTAAATGAACCTATAAATCCTACCGATCCCTCAATATAAATATTTAAAAAATCCTTTGTAATCCTACATGTATTTAAAATGACTGATTTTTGCATTTTTATATACAAATTCTTTGACAAATCTAATTAAAAAAAATCCTAATTATTATTATTTTTTTTTTTTTTACGCACCAGATTTAAATGTCCGGGTTAAATTTTCCCAAAAAAAAAAAAAAAAATTAAAAAGAAATTAATTAACACCAGATTTAAATGTCCGGGTTAAATTTTCCCCAAAAAAAAAAAAAAAAAAAAAAAAAAAAAAAAAAAAAAAAAAAAAAAAAAAAAAAAAAAAAAAGAAGGAAAAACTAAACCCTTTCATACACTTCCCCAAATGATCATCTAGTGAATCCACGTTATGCAATTGCACTATATAAGTATTATAAATACAAAACAATACAAGAACAACATGTCAACCTACTAGAGACCAAATGGGAATATAATTCACCGACTCCAGATATTTTCATATCAGAGGGTTCGGCTCTGTGGCATTTCTAATTGAACCTATAAATCCTACTGATCCCTCAATATAAATATTTAAAAAATCTTTTGTAATCCTACATGTATTTAAAATTACTGCTTTTTGCATTTTTATATACAAATTCTTTGACAAATCTAATATGCTTAAATTTTGAATCAGATTCCTAGGTATTATGCCAGTGGCCGAAATAACAAATGGTAATATTTTTATAGTCCGAGAATGCCAAATTCTTTTAATCTCATTTCCTAAATCTGTGTATTTTCTAATTTTTTCAGAAACAGTTTTTTGAATATTACAGGAATTTGGAATAGCTACATCAATGATATAAGTTATTTTTTTAATTTTGTCATGTAAAACTATATCAGGTCTATTATGACTAATTGTTCTGTCTGTTAGTATAGTTTTATCATAATATATTTTATAAAATTCATTTTCTATAAATGAATTTGGTTCATATTCATAATAAGGTACTACATTACGGCAATCAATCAAGTTATGTTTAATTACCAAACTTTGGTGAATTATTTTTAAAACCTGATTGTGCCTAAATGTATACTCGGAAGGCGCTAATATAGAACATCCCGATATAATATGTTCTATAGTTTCGGGAAAAGCCAAACATTTTCTACATAAATCATCAATTTGATTTATATCTTTGATTATATGCTTTCTATAATTTTTAGTATTAATGACTCTATCTTGAATTGCAAGAATAAATCCTTCTATTTCTGCGCTCAACTCTCCAATACTCAACCATTTGTTTGATGAAAGTTTGTCAACATACGTTTGGTTGAGATAATTGAAGTGTTTTGCGTGAATAATTTTATTTGACCAGGAATCTAATAATTCCTGGTTAGTATTTATAAGAATGTTGGCATTCTCGTCATATAAATTTAAAGGTGTAATATTTCTATCTGCCTTGCAAATTATTTTGTGCATTTCTGAGCTATTAGCTTTCCTATGGAAAAAATTTCTAAGCATTTCTACCTGATTGTGTTTCAAAGATGTTATTTTGACTACACCTCTACCTCCTAAATTTCTAGGTAAATTAATTCGTTCTATAGCTGAATTTGGATGATGGCAATTAAATTTTGTTAACGTAGTTCTAATTAATCGTTCTAAACTATCTAAATCTGTATTGGACCATTTAATTATGCCAAATGAGTACGTTAGTAGAGGTATTGCCCAAGAATTTATTGCTTTTACTAAACTTTTAGCAGATAGATTGCATTTTAAAATTTTTCTGATCCTAGTTTGAAATTTAATCCTAATATCATTTTTAATACTAGTGTGATCTAATCTATTCGATTGCGGGTATCCTAAATATTTATAAACCTCATCCCCTTTCATACTTTGAATTTTGAAATTTCTAAATATACCCTCGTCTCCATCTACAATTTTGCCTTTCTCTATTTGGATAGTTTTACATTTATCTAAACCAAAAGTCATTTTAATATCATCTGAAAAAATTTTAACTACCTTAATCATTTTCTCTAAATTTGATTCAGAATTTGAAAATAATTTTATATCATCCATTTATAATAGATGTGAAACTATACTACTCTCTCTTGTATTACCCTTAATTTTTATTCCAAACTTGCTTTTAATTAACATTTTAGAAAGGGGATTCAATGCTAAGCAAAACCAAAGAGGGCTCAATGAGTCTCCTTGAAAAATCCCTCTTTTTATTGAAATGCCCGGTACTACTATTTTCTTACCTTTTAAATTAACTAGCAAATCTGTATTCCAAAAGGACATAATATTTTTCCAAAAGCTAATTATAATTGGGTTAACTTTATATATTTTTAATATTTTGATCAGCCACGAGTGCGGGACACTATCAAAAGCTTTTTGATAATCTATATAACAAGTATGTAAATTACGCTTTTGATTTTGAATTTGTTTTAAAATTATAGAATCAATAACTAACTGTTCTTTACATCCCATATGTTTTCTGCGACAACCTTTTTGTTGTTCAGATAAAATATTTTTTTCATCCAAATGAGTATATATTAAATCTGTCAAGCAAGAGGTTAAAATTTTGTATATTGTCGGTAGACATGTAATGGGTCTATATTGAGAGGGATTATTAATATGTTCGCTTTTAGGCAACATATAAGTAATGCCCTTAGTTAGAAAATTAGGAAAATTTTGAGGTTCTCTGACAAGTTTTGAAAGATTTTTTGCAAAAAGAGGATGTAAAGTAGTTAGACGTTTGTACCAAAAATTATGTATCCAATCGCAACCCGTGGCTTTCCAATTATGAGTATTTTTTATAATTTTGGCTAACAATTCAACCGATATATCAGAAAAACTCATTTGTTCAATGTCTGAACAATTGAGTTCTTCATTCTCTATCCAGTTACCTGCCTCATTATGTTTTATAACTTTACTCCAAATGTTTGTCCAAAAATCGCGCATATCTGATTCAGATGGCAACGGAATATTATTATTCGAAATAATATTCTGTTTATCGTCAAGTTTGGAATAAAATATTTTCTCATTTTTCTGAAATAATCTATTATTATTTCTTTTATTATACGTATAATTATATCTTTTTAATCTACTAGCTTTTACACCTAATTTTTGTTTTAATAAATCTAATAAATCATTGATTATATTTTCATTATTATTACTACCAATGCTATAACCAAATTTTCTCCCAATTTCATCTACATATCTCAAAATATTCCTACTTCTATTTCCATTTTTATATTCAATTACTCTAGCTATACTACTTCTTAAAAGTACTACAACATTTTCTAATCTAATCTGCCATTCTGGTTTACTATAACTATATGATCTATCATCAGAGGATATTAATTTAACTCCTAACTTATTACATATAGTGATAGCACTAGCGTACACTATTGTATGAAGATCTAAAAAACTAATATCGTCAAATATTATTTTTGGTAAAATTAAATTATTCAATTCAGAAATTAATTTAGATAATTTCTTTGACGTATGCAATTTTGGTAATTTTGGTCTAACTGTGGGCTCTATATCTATATATCTATTTATATTATTTTGAAGCAAGTTAGCTAATTCTATTACATTATCATCTAGTAAGTTTAAATTTGCAATATTGATTTCCCTAAGATTATGAATAATGTCTAAGTTATTTGAATCTACTCTAATATCATTGGATTCTTCTACTAGAATATTAGCTAAACTATCTTCATTCAATGCATCTAATATAACATTACTACTCGTATTAATTTGATCTAAATTATTCTCCAATTGCAATCTATCTGCTACTTCTTTTCTTATCTCATTTAATGTTACTACAGGAATTAAATTATTTTTGAATTATTATTATTTACGCACCAGATTTAAATGTCCGGGTTAAATTTTCCCCCCAAAAAAAAAAAAAAAAGAAGGAAAAACTAAACCCTTTCATACACTTCCCCAAATGATCATCTAGTGAATCCACGTTATGCAATTGCACTATATAAGTATTATAAATACAAAACAATACAAGAACAACATGTCAACCTACTAGAGACCAAATGGGAATATAATTCACCGACTCCAGATATTTTCATATCAGAGGGTTCGGCTCTGTGGCATTTCTAATTGAACCTATAAATCCTACTGATCCCTCAATATAAATATTTAAAAAATCTTTTGTAATCCTACATGTATTTAAAATTACTGCTTTTTGCATTTTTACATACAAATTCTTTGACAAATCTAATATGCTTAAATTTTGAATCAGATTCCTAGGTATTATGCCAGTGGCCGAAATAACAAATGGTAATATTTTTATAGTCCGAGAATGCCAAATTCTTTTAATCTCATTTCCTAAATCTGTGTATTTTCTAATTTTTTCAGAAACAGTTTTTTGAATATTACAGGAATTTGGAATAGCTACATCAATGATATAAGTTATTTTTTTAATTTTGTCATGTAAAACTATATCAGGTCTATTATGACTAATTGTTCTGTCTGTTAGTATAGTTTTATCATAATATATTTTATAAAATTCATTTTCTATAAATGAATTTGGTTCATATTCATAATAAGGTACTACATTACGGCAATCAATCAAGTTATGTTTAATTACCAAACTTTGGTGAATTATTTTTAAAACCTGATTGTGCCTAAATGTATACTCAGAAGGCGCTAATATAGAACATCCCGATATAATATGTTCTATAGTTTCGGGAAAAGCCAAACATTTTCTACATAAATCATCAATTTGATTTATATCTTTGATTATATGCTTTCTATAATTTTTAGTATTAATGACTCTATCTTGAATGGCAAGCATAAATCCTTCTATTTCTGCGCTCAACTCTCCAATACTCAACCATTTGTTTGACGAAAGTTTGTCAACATACGTTTGGTTAAGATAATTGAAGTGTTTTGCGTGAATAATTTTATTTGACCAGGAATCTAATAATTCCTGGTTAGTATTTATAAGAATGTTGGCATTCTCGTCATATAAATTTAAAGGTGTAATATTTCTATCTGCCTTGCAAATTATTTTGTGCATTTCTGAGCTATTAGCTTTCCTATGGAAAAAAATTCTAAGCATTTCTACCTGATTGTGTTTCAAAGATGTTATTTTGACTACACCTCTACCTCCTAAATTTCTAGGTAAATTAATTCGTTCTATAGCTGAATTTGGATGATGGCAATTAAATTTTGTTAACGTAGTTCTAATTAATCGTTCTAAACTATCTAAATCTGTATTGGACCACTTAATTATGCCAAATGAGTACGTTAGTAGAGGTATTGCCCAAGTATTTATTGCTTTTACTAAATTTTTAGCAGATAGATTGCATTTTAAAATTTTTCTGATCCTAGTTTGAAATTTAATCCTAATATCATTTTTAATACTAGTGTGATCTAATCTATTCGATTGCGGGTATCCTAAATATTTATAAACCTCATCCCCTTTCATACTTTGAATTTTGAAATTTCTAAATATACCCTCGTCTCCATCTACAATTTTGCCTTTCTCTATATGGATAGTTTTACATTTATCTAAACCAAAAGTCTTTTTAATATCATCTGAAAAAATTTTAACTACCTTAATCATTTTCTCTAAATTTGATTCAGAATTTGAAAATAATTTTATATCATCCATATATAATAGATGTGAAACTATACTACTCTCTCTTGTATATATTATTATTATTATTATTATTAATTATTCACCTGAAAATCAGCTTTTCAAGACTCGTTTCAAGTAATTGTTCAGAAAAGGGGAGTATGATATTGGAAACCGGAATATGACATATGTCAGAGGGTAAAAAGTTTTTGAACCAATCTTTCTTTTTAATTTGAACGCCGTAAAAGAGTCCCAACTGTTCAGAGTCAGGGGGTCTATGGCAACTCCAAATGTGACATGTTTTTAAAATTTTTTTTATTAATAAATTACTTTATTATTTATTTACAGTTTTTTTTACCCTTTAAAATGAAGTCCCGTTAAACTGATCGATATCAGTCTGTCAATTTTTTTTTAAATTGAGACAGTTACATAAAACATACACATTATTACATCATTACATAGTATACAATGAAGTCGCTCAAAATGTATGTGCGCACAGATCTTTTAAACTGCGCAACGGATTTTCATGCGGTTTTCACCAATAGATAGAGTGATTCAAGAGGAAGGTTTATACGTATAATACATGCTTATTATAGCAGATAAAAGCCGAGAAATTCAAATATTCAATTCAGGCAGCGGGCAGCTGTCAAGCGGGTGGTGTGGATTTTATAAAGGTTGGGTAATGGCGTTGTGTTTCGTTAGCCACAGCAACGTGTGGCCGGGTCTGCTAGTTACATGTATACAAAAAAAAACATATATATTGGAAAAAAAATTGTTAATAAAATTTATACGAAATACAGAAGAGAAAATAAAAGAAATTAAAAGAAACGACAAGAAAAAATAATAACGGAAAAAGTTGTGAGGCTGAAGGGGGTGGAGTTGGAAGGAGATAGGAAGGTTGAGATACCTGGCTATTCAGATCTGGTCACTGAGCGCCGTTAGGTCATTTCAAGATTCTGAATGATTGACTTTTACCAAAGAGACAACTTTTTGAACCTGAGTATCTATCGGTATTAGGTATGACAGCCTCCGTAGTCGAGAGGTAAGGCTCTCGACTAGCAATCCGAAGGTCGCGGGTTCAAATTCCGGCGTGCGCATTTTAATTTTATTTGATTAATTTGCGTAATTTTATAACGAATTAATTAAAAATAATATATGTGTAGTATATTTGCGGCACGTTCCAGAATGGAAGATACTCTCAGTATCACCCTAGTGTAAGACCAACATTCATAATTGAAACGTTGCTTGAAATGGCTTTACCCGTGTTTGGTGACCAGATCTGAATAGCCAGGTTCCAAACTACCTCTTCCCCATCTCCTTTCACTCCCCACTACCTTCCGAATCACAACATACCCCAATTGGGGACACCATAGTCTCACTGCCTCCAGACGTGAGCAGTTGGCACTCTTGTGTGATAATCACATACAAAAAAAAAACTCGCCACTACCACGTTCTCGATTCAAGTTCTCTGCATTCACTCTTTCAATTCAACATTCTCGTCAGTCTTTTCATCTACACGGTTTTACCACACATATGCCTCAGAAAACTAATTTATATTATGCAATTCTTAATTATTAAAAATCATGATCATCGCCATTAAAAAGATAAACGGTTTAAAGTAAAGTCAAAAAATGTTTACGTCAAAATCAATATCAAAAGGCCACATTTTTTAAGAACAGAAACACGTGGAAAACATCTGATGCTTTTGACATAAATTTCGACATATTTTTGACGTTTATCCAATATCGACAAAAAACGCCGAAAAACGCCAAAAAAACATGACGAACTGTTAAAAAAAATTACACAATCCATTTACAATCAACATCTTACATAATATAATGTTACAAACCCAAAATATATTTACTGAACATCTATATTTAGAATATGAATTCCTCCACCAGATTAAAAATAACCTTAAAGTTGCACAACATTTCAACACGAAAAAATTACGAAAAATCATCAATTTCAGCGCTGAAAAAGCTTGAAATGATCAGAATTATGTTGGGAATTCGACTTACCACATATCCGATGGGAAATAGTTGAGCACTTCGGCACAAATTACACAAATGTCGAAGAAACAACATATATGACAGTTTGCGCGAAACGATACTGAAATTTTGAAGGTTAGATGTCTCTAGGGGTTGTTCGCACATGCGCAGTTGGTAGGGGTAGATTATTTTCAGCTGTTGGAAGGGACTTGTAAATTGCCATACGAATAAATACGTTTTTCAGGGAATTTTGTGTACTCTCAAAGCGTGGGTAGGTACTGCAAACAAAGCTTCGAATTATTTTATTTCTTGGAATAAGGATTTTATTTCGTGGAATCAATATTTTTATGAATGTAATTTTATGTGATAATTTCGTTATTTATTTAACGTCCAGAGGCTTTTACATGTTTGGTTGTACAATTAATACATGACAGATGATTTTAAACAGATAAAGAGATAATAAAAAAAATAAAATTAGATAAAATATGCACACAAGTCATAAAAATGCAAAGATATATCAATTTGATAAGTTTACAAAAAAGAGATATGTTTAGGAATAGTTTTCGAATAAATTTTTTACAAGATCCACAAAATTCACCAGGTTTATGTTAAATATGTCAACATCACCTAAGTATTGATTTCCCGTAGTGTGAAATCGTTGTATCGGAGAGTGAGCAATGCAGTTCCGCTTATGAATGCTACAGTAGAATAGTGTATTTTGTCGTGTAGTTACTGTCGGTATTCGTAAGTTTATTTTCAATATTCGTTTGCAAAACTGAACAAATTCTGATAAACCCAATAGAACTTGTGACCTGAAAATAGCAGATTTTTTCAGCGCACCTTTTTGAAGTGAAAACTTCTTTAGCATGGTTGTGATTTGAAACTCGATGAAACGAAAAATAGCGACACTAAAAAGAGACAAACAGATATTCGTCTATAGGATTGAGCCTGCGAAGAATGATGCAGTATAATCGGTGTCCTTTTTTGCGCGGTGTTTTGTAGTCTCCCCAGAGACTACTTTAGTTTGCTGAAGGTTTCGCTTCTACCACGTGTGAACTCCACACTCTGATTTTTGAAGTAAAACTTCTTTACGCACGCTTCACTTGGGGAGTGAGCTGGTGAATGCGTGACGAGAGCGTTATGAAAAGTGTGATCGGGCGAGGCGAACGGAAATTGAGAGGGAGGATATAAGTTAGTGCAGTTTTACTTCAGTCGTGTGGTCTAAAGCACACTCGTTTTTTTATGCGAATACCGCACAAGAGTCCCAACCGTCTGGAGCGTGTGAGACTGTTATATCCCCAATTGGGTTATGTTGTAAGTTTAAAGTTAGTGGTTGGGAAGGAGATGAGAAAGAAGAAGGTGGGGTAGTATCTGGCTATTCAGATCTTGTCACCAAACACCGTTTTTTGTTTTAATGTGTGTACCGCACAAGAATCCCAACTGCTCTTAACTTTCTGGAGCCGGTGAGTCTGTGAAATTTCCAATTGGGTTATGTTGTGAGGTTGAAGATGGTGGTGAGGGGAAAGAGATGGGAAAAGGGTTGATGGGGCAGTGCCTGGCTGTTCAGATCTGGTCACCAAACACGACTAAAGCCATTTCAAGGAAAGGTTCCATTGCGAATGGTGACCTTTCACCAGGGCGCTGCTGAAAGTATCTACCAATCTGTGACTTGTCGCAAATAATTTATATAGAGTACTACCTGGGGTACCCGGCTTCGCTCAGGGATCTTGCTTTATATACCCCTACCAACAGGTAGCCCCACCCGTACAAAAAAGGCTTTGAATGATACACAATGTTCCAGAACATTCCCTAACTTTCGAGAGTGTTCTGGAATATTCCACAATGATGTTCCCGATTCTCTATTCCCGAACATTCCACAACTTTCCAGAATGTTCCGGAATGTTCCGTAATGCTCTGGAATGTTGTGGAATGCTCTCGAATATTCTGGACAGTTCAGAATATTCGAGAGCATTCTTCAAAAGCACGCCCTTCGGGTAAAAACGGGAACCTTTATGGATGGGATATATATATATTTTTTATATTAGCCCCACACAGGAAGCCCTGAGAAAAATAAATTCCCTCAGGGTTTATGTCATCTTAGGGGATGCTGTGTGGAGGGTCTTTAAAGAAGGGAAGGATTTTTTTTATTTTCATTTTTTTTTTTTTACATTAACTCCACGCAGGAGGCCCTGAGGAAAATAATTTCCCTCAGGGCCTATGTCATCTGGGATGCTGTGTGGAGGGTCTTTTTGAGCCCGCAGCAGGTGGGCAGACACATCCGCCGCCAAGACCTGGACAAAACCTTACCCCGTGAACCCGGGCACCCCTGCTAAGTCACCAAAGTATCGAACCACTTTTGGTGACCTACGGCAGAGGTGTTGGTTATCCAATAAATGGTTTCCGGGGCGGCGGCACCCATACCTGCCTCCCAAATTAACTGGGACTCGTTTCTGAGTTTTAGCGTGACGAACATTTTTTTAACACTTTATTTTATAATATAACTAACTAACTAACTAAGCATCATAACTAAGTTTCCCCGCAGGGGTAGGCAGAGAGGACGGACCGCCAAACATCTCGGTCTTGGCACACACTCTTTGCCTCACTCACATTCATACATCGTCCCATACATACTCTTCTATTATTCTGACTTTTGACATGGCCCGTCTCAAGTATCTGATTCACTTGATCGTGCCATGTCTTCCTCGGGCGTCCCCGACTTCTACCATTCACATTTGCATCATATATTCTTTTAACACTACTTTCTTCGTTCATTCGCTCTACGTGCCTAAACCATCTGAGGGTCCCTTTCTTAATTTTGCTCATTATGCTTACATCAGCCTTACATTCTTTGCGGATATCAACATTTCTAACACGATCGTACATGGTTTTACCATACATACGTCTCAGGGATCTCATTTCAACAGCATTCAGTTTACTTTCATCCTTCCTCTGCCAGTTCCAAGCCTCACTGCCATACATCAGGGTAGGTACCAGGACTCCATTGTGGACTGCTAGCTTCGGTTTTATTGAAAGTTTTTTTATTAGCTCCAACGGTATTCAGTCCTCCATTAATATAATATAAATTGATTATTTGTAATTAATTAATTGTAAAGTGACCCAAATTTACAAAAAAATGATTTCGTACGCTGGGATGTGAACCCGCAATGATGATTTTGAAATTTTCGCAGAACATGAAAATTTACTTTACTATTTTAATAAAATATTTGATGATATTGTTAGGTATTGTTGTGTTGCGGTAATCGTCTACAGCGCTCCATTCCTCTTTCTGTCATAGATCCCATCCCTTTTCGGCACCTTTTATCGCTCTTAGAATTTAAAAATACCTTTTCTTAAATGACCCACTTTATTACAGAATCTATATTCTATTTAAAGAATTCTAATTCAGAAAACTAAATGCTTTATTCTGCTACCATGCATGATTGAGGATTTATAAAAACAATGTACGACTGTTACACTATCACCGAAGTTATATAGATATTATGAAAGTATAGTGTTAATGCGAGAATAGCTTTACACTTGTGGCCGTGAAAACTTCAAATCAAACTAAGTTACATGACGTCCATACGACTATAAAGATTTCACTAATAAATGCTAATCTCCAGATTAGTACTTACTGTTATTATCATTTTATTGTATTTCTAGAGAATTTCAAGAGCTGCAAATCGTGTCAACGACATTAGATGGATGGGTGCTTTAAAAGCAGACTCAATATTTATTTGATACTAGCTGGAACCCGGCATGCTTGCTATGCCATTTAATAAAGAATTTATTTCTCCCTGCGTGTCCTTTCCCATTCGTCCCGTTACCCTCCCCCCCATTTCTCTCCCGCGTCTTTTTCCCCTCCCGCGTTTCCACTCCGCCTCCTCCACCTTCCCTCTCCCCACTCCACTCCTCAAACCCACCTCCCGAGTTCCCTTCCCCTCTCCCAGGTTGCCCTCTCCCTTCTTTGTTTCCCCTTACCCTCTTCATTGTTCCATAAATTAATTCCCGGTACATTTATTTTTCAAACAGCTCGCGTACCACCTATTCCAATTTTTTTATACAATTTTCATAATGCCAGAGCTCACCAGTAGTGTTATAGAAACCTTGTCCTGACAATAACGAACACAACAAAAAAAGAATTGTTCCATTTGGTGCGGTCGTTCGGAAGTTATGCGCGTACATACATTTCGGCGATTCATTTCGATTGATAATTGATAATGATAATTGATAATATCTTACATTTCAAATACAATTCAGCAATGACGGCCTCACTGGGTGCTGAGGAGAGGTAAAATGGAGTGAGTGGTTGCTGCACAGGTGAGTGCTGAGGCCTCCATTTTACAAAACAAAAATTTATACCCAATACATTACAAATAATACAAAAATAATGTTGCATAAAAAAAAGTAAGCAAAAATTAAACTAAAAATATTAATTTGTAATTAAGGTAAAATTAATTATTTTATGATGTGTTTTATATTGGTTTTAATGGTGGACTGAATGCCGTTAGCGCTAATAAAAAACTGTCAAAAGAAGCGAAGCTAGCAGTCCACAATGGAGTCCTGGTACCTACCCTGATGTATGGCAGAGAGGCATGGAACTGGCAGAGGAAGGATGAAAGTAAGCTGAATGCTGTTGAAATGAGATCCCTGAGACGTATGTGTGGTAAAACAATGTGTGATCGTGTGAGAAATGTGGATATCCGCAAAGAATGTAAGGCTGATGTAAGCATAATGAGTAAGATTAAGAAAGGGACCCTCAGATGGTTTGGCATGTAGAGCGAATGAACGAAGAAAGTAGTGTAAGAAGAATATACGACGCGAATGTAAATGGCACGATCAAGTGAATCAAATACTTGAGTCGGGCCATGTCAAAAGTCAGAATAATAGAAGAGAATGTATGAGACGATGTATGAATGTGAGTGAGGCAAAGAGTGTGTGTCAAGACCGAGTTGTTTGGCGGTTCGTCCTCTCTGCCTACCCCTGCGGGGAAACGGCGTGATGGTTAGTTAGTTAGTTAGTTGTGTGTTACGTGTTTTATTCTTATTATGTTATGAGATTTTCGTAATATTGTCTTTTATGTTCTTTAATCCATTTTTTAATTTTGAGTATGAATTAATTTTTGTTTTCTTCTATTTTATTTTCAAGGGTTAAGACTGTTGAACGCTTTTATAGCATGATATTTATAAATAGTGTCTTGGTCCAAAGCTTGTATTCACTGTCGGAGTTTTTATGTTATTTTTGTACGATTGTCCCTCTGGTCTGTTAGTAATATTTTGAGGTTGTTGAAATTTGTTTTTTTTGGTGGAAAATGTAGTTTAGTAGAGTTTTAACGTATAATGGCGTATATCTAGTACGTCACAACAGTTGAATATTTGGTCTGTATCAGTTAGTCTATGTTTTCTAAGTTATTACCTTTAAGATCGTTTTCTGCGTGATTTCTAAGTGATCGATAGCTGAGTTTGTTGCTCCTCCCCAGACAATTATTCCATATTCTATTATTGATTGACAAAGTGCAAAATATATTGTTTTCATTTGTTTTATTATATATGTGTTTAGGAAAAAGTGTATTGTTTTTAGGAGTTTATTTGTGATTTGTTTGATACGACGTGTCCATCTTAGGTTATGGTCAAATAAATTAAAAATATTTATCGTCATCTACTCACACGATTAAATTTGGAAGTAACTCCTTACAATACATCTCGGTACGTAATACAATTTGCCTATGAACCTAAAACTTAACCTTCTTCTTCTTCTTGTGCCCTGTACGTTTAACGGACGTTGGTTATCATGTTGGCTATGCGGACTTTGTTTACTGCGGCCCGGAACAGCTCTAGTAGACTGGCTCAGTAGACTGGCCAAACCACTCTCTCAGATTTTCAGCCATGAGGTTCTCCTGCCAGGGCCCCGTCTTTCGACAATCTTTCCCTGCATTATGAGATGCAGGATCTCATACTTTTCTGGATGTCTCATCACATGTCCAAGATATTGAAGTTGTCGGATTTTATAGTTTTAATTACTTATTTTTCTTTATTCATCCCAACCATAACATCTCCATTCGCAACTCTGTCCATCCAGCTAATTTATTGTATTCTTCTGTAGATCCACATCTCGAATACCTCAAGTCGCCTAATTTGCATTTACTTAACCAGTAACAAACAAACAAACATTATTAAAAGTTTTAAAGGAGCGGTAGTAAGCTTTCGAAAAGAAGAAGAAAGCGAGATGTGTAAATACGAATATAAGAGGGAGCGTGCTAATATTAAAAAAAAGGCTATAAAAGCGAAAATATTGAATAAAGTACGATTCGTTTGAAATATAACAAAAATCTGCAATAAAAACATATAAATTTGTTGGTGACCCGACAATTCGTCCTGCGACAATTCATCCGGCGACAGTTCATCCTGCGACAGTTCATCCGACCGACAGTTCATCCTGTCGACAGTTCATCCTGCGACAGTTCATCCGGCCGACAGTTCATCCTGCCGACAGTTCATCCTGCCGACAGTTCATCCCGCCGACAATTCATCCGGCGACAATTCATCCTGCCTGATCATTTAGAAGATTTTTATTAAGTAAGTATGCAAAGAGGATATACGGCCGTACAACCAAAATCGATATACTTATATCTGAAGGCATCTTGAGTGGAAATCCGCTGTAAAAATATTTTACTAACAATAATTTCGACTCTCCGAAGAAGCATGCGTGAATATCAAAATACGACATACTTATACGTGCAGTCGGCTTAGCAAAGAACGGTAAAGATTCCTACTTGCATCTAATATAACTTTTTTATCTGAAATTAACACCATCTTTTTAGGGTGAATTGACTGATTTAAAAAAAACACACACACAAGAGTCCCAACCGTCTCGAGCCAGAGAGTGCCAATGGCATCCCCAATTTTGGTATGGTGTGATGCTGAAGGTAGTGGTGAGGGGAAGGAGATGTGGAAAACGTATCTTCCTGGCTATTCAGATCTAGTCACCAAACACGGCTAGGTTAGGTTAGGTTAGGTTAGGTTAGGTTAGATTAGGTTAGGTCAGGTTAGGTTAGGTTAGGTTAGGTTAGGTTAGGTTAGGTTAGGCTAGGTTGTACGGCCGTATATCCTCTTTTCATACTTACTTGAAGAAAAAATCTTCTAAATGATCAGGCAGGATGAATTGTCGCCGGACGAATTGTCGGCAGGATGAACTGTCGGCAGGATGAACTGTCGGCAGGATGAACTGTCGGCAGGATGAACTGTCGCAGGATGAACTGTCGCCGGATGAATTGTCGCAGGATGAACTGTCATGGAACCAAATTTGTTATAGAACACTTTAATTTTATTTTAATCACTCTACCGGTTTCTGAAGCACCCTTCCTTCTTCAGGAGAATATTAACCTACTGTGGCAGTCTTTCAGCGTTGGTCAGTTTATGACAAAAATGTGATCAATCAATATATGATCAATAAAAAACCGGAACATTCTTCAACAATCTCTAAACATTATAAAATCCGTATTTGTATTACTAACTCTATGTCACACTCTACTTTGAAAATACTCTATATATTTAAAAGAAATCAATATCACAATAATATTTTTACTAAATGGATGACTTCATAGCTAATGAATTAGAAAATTATTTTAAAATACAAGAATATGAGTGTGTACACACCGATTCATGCAATGACATAATCTCAAAGAATCTCAATAATATTTTCATTTTTCATATTAATATACGAAGTATGGAACGAAATTGGGATGAATTAATTCTAAAATTAAACAATCTAAATAAA
This sequence comes from Limnephilus marmoratus, assembly GCA_917880885.1. NCBI lineage: Eukaryota > Metazoa > Arthropoda > Insecta > Trichoptera > Limnephilidae > Limnephilus > Limnephilus marmoratus. Next base: position 4,034,352 of record OU862935.1, read on the forward strand.
AAACCTGACATCATAATATTATCAGAAACTTTTACTAATGACGAATCACCCACCTATCATTTACCAGAATATAATTATGTTACAACCAAAATAAACATCAATAAAAATAGTGGTCTCGTCATATTCATTCACGATAAATTTAGTATTGTCAAAATAACTGAACATCCTATACATCTAGTAAACTGTATTGAAATACAATTAAAACTCGACAAAACAAACTACCACATAATAGCTGTTTACAGAACACACGGTTCGAATATCTCGTCATTTATAAATGAATTTAAACACATACTGTTGAAATTTAGTAATAAACTTTGCTTTATTGCAGGAGACTTCAATTTAAACATTAATGAAAACGTAGAAAATAATTTCAAAAATGAATATATTAATTGTATGACTGAATTTAACTTCATATCGTGCATTAATAAAAATACGAGAGAGATAAAAAATCACACTCCATCTTGTTCAGACCATATATGGACTAACATAAATATTAAAGATATCGACAAAATCAAATCAATTGTTTGGAAAACGAATATAACTGACCACCATGCATGCATTCTTCTCTATGATTTCTCTTATATACAGGGTTCACAGCTTATAGTAAAAAAACAGAGTGCAGGAAAGTTGTAGCACAAAGTAAAATCACTTTTTACAATGTTTACTAACGTTCTCGCTAAAAACTTAGCGTAATAACCTCAACAGAGGACTCGTGGTCTCTTAGTTGGGTTAAGGTTAGCAGGGGTGCCCGGGTTCATGGGGTGAGGTTTGTCTAGGTCTTGGAGGCGGATGGCCAGGACATACTGAACCCCAGATTCCTACCCACCCCTTAAACCCTTTTCCTTCCCAGAACTCTCCTCTCCTTCCTTTCCTTAAAAAAACCCTCCACACAGCATCCTCAAAGATGACATAGGCCCTGAGGGAAATTATTTTCCTCAGGGCTTCCTGTGTGGAGCTCATGTAAAAAAAAAAGGTTTTCCCGACAAGTAATGTCCCCGAGGGCGCTGTTACTTGGATTCCCAAGGAGGAGCCAGAGGGCTTTCTCGACTTGGTACTAGGGAGGGTTTAACTTGGGCAATGACCACTAGGATTCTGTTGCTTTTAACCAGGAGACTGGATACTCTGGCTCCATATAGGCATGCACGGTGTTATATACCCTTTGGGGCAGGGTAGTGGCGGCCGATGACGGAGGGGTGGGGGTAGCTCGGCCAGTACGAAAAGCGAGGCGAACGGTAGTTGAGAGGAAGATATAAGTTAGTGAAGATAGAAAGAGAGGGAGTTACGTTTCGTATTACTGTAGAGCCAAGAGACAGAGGTGCGAGCACACATTTTCTTTCTCTCTTTCTCTCATAGTCAGTTACGTTTCGTATATCTTAAGACACAGTGCAAGCTGATTGTCTGTATCACACTGTATCGTTTTATTTATAAAATCTCAAATTATAATATATAATTAAATGAAGACAATATTAGCGAAACTCAATCGAAAATCTGGAGACAGAAAAATCAATAAAAAATATTGGCACCTCTGGGACTCGAACCCAGGACTCTTTGCTTACATAGCAAGTGCTCTTGCATTGTTAACAAAGGGTCCTGAGGGCCCATCCACAATAATTTTTAATAAACAGAATTAAAAATTAAAACACCCTCTTTAAGTGGTATTGCAACGCATGCCGGTTACTCGATAATGCAACTAAGTAACTAACTAACCATCACGCCGTTTCTTCGCAGGGGTAAGCAGAGAGGACGGACCGCCAAACAATTCGATCTTGGCACACGCTCTTTACCTCACTTACATTCATACATCGTCTCATACACACTATTATTCTGACTCTTGACATTGCCCGACTCAAGTATCTGATTCACTTGATCGTGCTGTGTCTTCCACGGGCATCCTCGACTTCTTCTACCATTCACATTTGAGTTATATATTCTTCTTACTCGACTTTCTTCCTTCATTCGCTCTACGTGCCCAAACCATCTGAGGATTCCATTCTTAATCTTACTCATTACGCTTACATCAGCCTTGCATTCTATGCGGATTTTTTTTACATGAGCTCCACACAGGAGGCCCTGATGAAAATAAGCATCCCCAAAGATGACATAGGCCCTAAGTGAAATTATTTTCCTCAAGGTCTCCTGTGTGGAGCTCATGTAAAAAAATAAAGGAGAGGAGAGTTCTGGAAAGGAAAAGGGTTTAAGGGGTGGGTAGGAATCTGGGTTTCAGTGTGTCCTGGTCATCCGCCTATCATACCTAGACAAACCTCATCCCATGAACCCGGGCACCCCTGCTAAATCACCAAACGTAGCGAACCACTTGGGGTGACCTATGGCAGAGGTGGATCTCCACATTCCTCCACGATCATACATGGTTTTACCGCACATACTCCTCAGGGATCTCATTTCTACAGCCTTCAGTCTACTTTCATCCTTCCTCTGCCAGTTCCATGCTTCATCAGGGTAGGTACCAGCACTCCATTGCGCACTGCTAGCTTCGCTTCTTTTGGCAGTTTTTTTATTAGCGCCCACGGCATTTAGTAGGTAGTATTATTACGTAATAGATTATTATCACTTACATAAATAAATAAATCAATGATTTCAGAGGAATGTTGAATTTACTTAAAATGATAACTATAATCTTAATTGCATGAGCATTTCAAAATATATCAGAGGTACAGATGCATATCAAGAAACAACAAGACGAGACTCGTTCGGTTTTCCCTGGTTTTCCCCATCGCGTCGGCTACAAATTCGGAGGTAGCGGTTTCCAATCTACATTTTATTTGATTAAGAGGGTATGTATAAACCATGGCAAACCGGAAACATGTCATTTTTAAACCAAATTTTAGGCGCATTGACTCTTTTCCATAAAAAGTTATAAATTTATTTCGAAAGATTGTTCTTTTATCTAGTAAACGCATGTATTAAATTTTAAGAAAAAATGTTTATTTTTAATATATAATAAGGTTTTACCGTAGGTCGTTGGCAGATTTGTTAAATTTTCAAACGAAAATTCTTATTTTCCAAGACATATTTCGTATCATGTAATCATACATTATTGTAAATCAATACGTTATCTAGGAAACGCATGTTTAAAAATTTTAATTTTATAAAATCATTTAAAAAAATATTCGAAAAATTATTTGTGACAAAAATTTCTCTATTTTGTCAATCTAGTTTCCGGTCTTACAAATTAAAATATTTGAGATTTCTTTTTCATTCTTATTTTGCTTAGACATTATTGAAAAATTATAAATACTTATAATAAAAAAATAATTACAACTAACTAACCATCACGCCGTTTCCCCGCAGGGGTAGGTACTCAAGTATCTGATTCACTTGGTCGTGCCATGTCTTCCTCGGGCGTCCGCGACTTCTTCTTTCATTCATATTTGCGTTATATTCTCATTACACTCCTTTCCTCGTTCATTCGCTCTACATGCCCAAACCAGAGTAAAGCTAGCCTCCCAAAAACTGGGCGTACTGTACAGGGCCCGCAGATACTTTAATAGTACACAACTGCTAACCTTGTACAAATCACAAGTACGCCCCACGGTTGAATTTGGCAACCATCTCTGGTCTGGAGCTCCAAAATACCTGAAAAATACCCTCGACTCTGTGCAGAAACGGGCGGTCCGTCTGATAGATTCTCCCATCTTAACAGACGGATTGCAATCTTTAGAGCACAGGCGTCGGGTGGGAATGCTATCCTTGTTCTACCGATATTACAATGGAAGATGCTCCGAGGAACTAGCATCATTGATCCCTTCGGCACCGGTGCATAGTCGGGAAACACGCCAAACGCGTGCCCAACATTTGTACACGGTTGACATTTGTCACATGAGAACGGGTCGTTTCTTCGACTCGTTCTTGTGTTCAACAGCTCGGCTGTGGAATGATTTGCCGGCCTCTGTGTTTCCTCCTTCCTACAACATGGGTCTCTTCAAGACCAATGTTCATCCCTTCCTCTCCTCAAAAAGACCCTCCACACAGCATCCCAGATGACATAGGCCCTGAGGGAAATTATTTTCCTCAGGGCCTCCTGTGTGGAGTTAATGTAAAAAAAAAAAAAAAAAACCATCTGAGCGACCCTTTCTTAATCTTACTCATTACGCTTACATCATCCTTGCATTCTTCGCGGATCTCCACATTTCTCACACGATCGTACATGGTTTTAATTTATAATTACAAAAAGTACATAATTTTAATAGTTTTATCATCACACCTTTCAGCATTTTTGAATGTAGGTATAAATTAAAGCAAATTTGGAATGAAATAAAATCGATATTGAGTTATAATTTTAAAAAGCTGGTACGGAGAATAATTAATCTTTATCATTGGAACCGCCCTGTATGATCGTAAGAACATCTTTCGACGAAATGTGGATTTTCGACCGCTGGCTGGTTAAATGTCCTTAATTTAATTCATTATTATTATGTCGTTCGTTATGCAAAGTTATTGACTTATTTAATGAACGTACTGACCTAACGAAGCTCTTAGAAATACAAGAAATCGTATAATCGATCCGTAGACTTAAAAGGGTATTACCAGAGAAAACCAAAAATATGTCATTTTTAAATCAGATTTTAGACAAATTGACTCTTTTCCACAATAAATATAAATGGATTTCGAAAGATTGTTCTTTTATCTAGCATTCGAATGTTTTAAATTATGAGAAAAAATGTTTATTTTTAGTATAATAAGGTTATACCACAGGTCGTTGGCAGAATTGTTAAATTTTCAAAAAAGATTTTGTATTATACCACACCCATTTCAAATCATATAATCATGCAGTAAAATAAATCAATACATTATCTGGGTATCGCATGTTTTAGAATTTTAATTTTAGTTTAAATAAAATCATTAAAAATATTTACGTACATGTGTTTCTTGACGATAATTGGTCCGTTTGTGTATTTATTTGCGCACTTACAAACTAATATATTTCAGATTTTTTTAACATTCTAATTTAACTTAGACATAATTGAAAAATGATAAATACTTATAATCAAAAAATAATTATACAAATTAATAAATTTAATAGTTTTATCATCACGGCTTCCAGCATTTTTTATATGTAGGTATAAACTAAAGCAAATTTGGAATGAATTGAAATCGATATTGAGTTATAATTTTAAATAGCTGGTACGGAGAATAATTAATCTTTCTAATTGTAACCGCCCTGCCCGATCGTAATAACATCTTTCGACGAAATGTCGATTTTCTTCCGCTGGCTGGTTAAACGCTCTTAAATAATGCATCTAAGACACAAATAATGTTTCAAAGACTCAATCATGTCTGATTATCTCTAAAATAGTCCAGTAAATGAATTCTCCAAAAGGAGGTGTAGAGTGCGTGAGCAGGGACCTAAGCGATTCCTTCAGAAACTTGTTTAGGGTGCTTAGGGTGTGAACACACTAAAAGTCCTGACGTCTAGGTGGTGAGCTAGGGGAGGAGGGGGAGGGGGAAGGTCCCAATTTTCAGGTTTCCGCTTGTATCTCAAAAACAGTGCCTCGCAGAGGAAAATTTTGTGAAAATAAGTAAAAGCTTAAAAAATTATCTACAACTTTTATTCTATATGTAGTTTTCTAAATCCCAGACGTTTTTAAATTACACGCTCCAGAAATGTAGATATTTTCGAAAAAAATCATTTTACCTCATATTTTTCATCAAACATTCCTTCATATCGTATAAAATATTCATCACACAAAGAAGTTTATTTGAAAGAAGTTGTAAAGGATTTAATTTCCTTTTAGAATATATATATACAATACAAATAAATCTCCAACCAGTAAATATTTATAGCAATTTAAATTTTTTTTCGTAAAATGTCGCCATTTTCAGAAAAAGCTGTTTTTATCTTATTACTGACACACCGACGCGCAACGACGATAATGCGATGCTCTGATCGCTTTTAGTCAGACGTATGGTCAGATATGACCATTGAAACCACATTGATGCGGTCATTCAAAAGCCGAGGAGGCATAACAGGAGCGAGAGATGTTTCGCACAATGTAGTCAGCAATTGGTTAGTTGGTACGGGCGCAACTCATGAGATCTGCACTTCCCCTGAAGAGTTTTGTGGAATCCTCGTCATGTCAAGTGAACAGCATAAGGACCTCGGACAAGCCCACCGAAGTAGAGATACAGCAGACATTTCCAAACTCGGTCAGTGGTTTGATGCAAATCCTCCCTTCCCACAAACCAGTGAAATAATGTCAATTCTAAATGTCTTCTGTCAGCTCGTCGATAAAAATTCACGATGAAAAGGTTGCAGTTGACCCAACATTGCTGTTTCGGCGGATAAGCAAACGATCAAGCAAACTGATAAGCAGACGATCAGATGAGGATTTGATTAAATTCTTTGAGTTTAAGTTGGCCACATTTCTCTTGGAACTGTTCAATGAAAGTGGGATGCGAAAGACCACTAAATCTGTCCTGCACAGCTTATTCGAACCTACTAAAAAAACTGATCTACTGCCTCAGATGAACATAGTTGTGGACGGAGGATTTCTACTACACAGAGTAATTTGGCAAAAAGATGCCTCCGTTGCCACAATTTGTGATCGTTACATCACCTACGTCAACCAACACTATCCTGGATGACTCGCACTGTGGTATTTGATGGGTATTCAAACCCAGCCAACAGTACGAAATCACAAGAACAGATACAATGATACAGACTGAGAAGATTAGCTGACATCAATTTGACTTGGGACACCTGTTAAACAGGGAGATTTTTTATCCAATCCTACCAACAAAATTAACTTCATCTCATACAGACAAAGCTTCGGGAGAATGGGACACAGACTCTTCACGCCACCGATGATGCCGATGTCCTTGTCGTTAAGACTGCTGTGGAACAATCCTCTCACAATTCTGTGACTGTCGTTGGTGAAGATGTGAACTCACTGTCCTATTGATTGCTTCCACACCTCCCACCCAAGATATTCTGCTGCTGAAACCTGGACGAGGGAAAACCGAAACAATGACACTGTACACTCAAGAGATGCAGCACGTGGATTTGAAAACACATTACATTCATTTACCGGCTGCAATACAACATCTGCAACTTTCAGGAGAAGCAAAGTGGGCTTCTCAAATTTGTACTTGGAGTCAGAAATCATCAAGCAAGTGGCAATGTTCTTTTTCAACCCCTCCTCTACTCGCGACGAGGTTGAAGAGGCTGGAAATAAATGTTTCCTTAGATGGTATGCGGCGCCAAAAAGACAGAGCTCCCTTAACCAGTACCGCTTCCAGTCGTTCACAAGGTCGGTGGACCTAATATGTGGGACCTAGTAAGTGGGCAAATATGAAGCCTGACATTAGCTCCCTCCCTCCAATAGAGAGCGCAGCTAAACAGCATTCCCAGTGCACCGATTGAGCTGTCCCCTGAAGAATGGGGGTGGAATCATGAAGAAAGACCCTATTGCCAATTACAATAGAAGATCCACCTGCATCGGAGGTCCTTCTGAATATGATATTTTCCGCTGCACCAAGGATTGTGCAATTGGCAAATGTGGATGCCGAAAAGTAATGCTGACCTGTTCTGCCTTGGCGTGCCTCCACTGCCAAGGGAGATGCCTCAATAGCGTTGCCGAGGACGACGATGAAGACAACGTAGAGCCTAATCAGCAAGAGCTATCCACTACTGAGGATGAAGATGCCATGGATGAACAACGCTTACCAGGACCCTCACGTCCAAAGAGGATGAGAGTGTAACATTATGTTATCGAGAACTGTGATAACAATGAGGTGTATATTTTTATGTGCTTGATGTAACGAAATATTAAAAAATTATCATAACATCATTATCATTATAAAACACAATTTGATTCTTTTTAAGAAATATGATTTTTGTATACTTTATTTAAAAACTGGCTTTAAAGTATGGTCACACATATTTATTACGTGAACGAACAAAAGCCGTGGGTTAGTAGGTAATAGGATTAAAACAGCTTTTTCTGAAAATGACGACATTTTACGAAAAAACTTTAAATAGCTATAAATATTTACTGGTTGGAGATTTATGTACATATGTATATATATTCTAAAAGGGAATTAAATTTTTTACAACTTCTTTCAAATAAATTTCTATGTGTGATGAAAATCTTAGACGATATGAAGGAATTTTTGATGAAAAATGTGAGGTAAAATGATTTTTTTCGAAAATATCGTCATTTGTGGAGCGTGTAACTCAAAAACAGCTGGGATTTAGAAAATTACATAAAGAATAAAAGTTGTAGATAATTTTATTAGCTTTTACTTATTCTCAAAAAATTTTCCTCTGCGACGCACCGTTTTTGAGATACAAGCAGAAACCTGAAAATTTGGACCTTCCCCCCCCCCTCCCACCCCTAGCTCACCACCTAGACGTCAGGACTTTTAGTATGTTCACACCCTAAGCACCCTAAACAAGTCCTGAAAGAATCGCTTAGGTCCCTGCTCACGCACTCTACACCTCCTTCCTTGACTGTACTAAAAGGGATTGTAATGAAAATTTAGTGTCCTTCAAAGGAAGCAATCTTCCGAACAGGACGTCCATTGATATGCTTGGTTTAACTCTAAGTGACCAGCTCAGGTATGGGGGCTCCATCGAAGCCAGAGTTAAGTTAGCCTCTCAAAAACTGGGCGTACTGTACAGGGCCCGCAGATACTTTAATAGTACACAACTGCTAACCCTGTACAAATCACAAGTGCGCCCCTTGGTTGAATTGGCAGCCACCTCTGGTCTGGAGCTTCAAAATACCTGAAAAATACCCTCGATACTCTGCAGAAACGGACGGTCCGTTTGATAGATTCTCCCATCTCAACAGACGGATTGCAATCTTTAGAGCACGGGCGTAGGGTGGGAAAGATATCCTTGTTCTACCGGTATTACAATGGAAGATGCTCCTAGGAACTACGGTCATTGATCCCTTCGCCACCGGTGCATAGTCGGGAAACACGCCAAATGCGTGCCCAAAATTTGTACACGATTGACAATAATTGTCACATGAGAACGGGTCGCTTCTTCGACTTGTTTTTGAGTTCAACAGGTCAGCTGTGGAACGATTTGCCGGCCTCTGAGTTTCCTCCTTCCTACAACATGGGTCTCTTAAAGACCAATGTTCATTCCTTCCTCTCCTCAAAACTCCAACTTCCACTCCACACAGCGTCTCAGTTGACATAGGCCCTGAGGGAAATTATTCTCCTCGGGGCCTCCTGTGTGGAGCTAATGTAAAAAAAACCAAAAAAGATCAATTTATTCCGAGAAACGAAAGAGGTTGAAATATCACTAAAGACCTCATTAACTAATTAACTCCCGTTTAGTGTCAAAAAGTAAATGCTTACAGCCGTTGCACTTTTAGGTGAGTATTTCAATTTTCTTTAATTATTGTAATAGAGTTTATTTTGTAGAACTCCATTTTAATTATAATTTCTTTTTTAATTTAAACCGCGTGGTCTCGAGGTAAGGCTTTTGACTCGCAATCCGAAGGTCGCGGGATCGAATCCAGGCGTGGGGGTTTGGGGCAAATTTGGGATTATAGAATTAAAAAAAAAAAAAACATTTTTTTTGTCAAATAAATAGATTTTTTCTGGATAGGGACACCCTAATCACCTAGCGGTATGAAATATACTTTGAAACCTATTCTCATACCTTCCAAATATACCTAAAAAATTTCATAAAAATCGGTCAAGCCGTTTTGGAGGAGTACGACCACAAACACCGTGACACGAGATTTTTATATTATATAAGATAATACACATGTAACTTAATGTTAGTAGAGTATTATACTGCCCTGAAGAAGCTACGGTTGTAGCGAAACCCGGTCGGCATGAAGTATATAGAATGAAAGTGGTCTTTACAAAGTTATTGTTTTATTTTAAATAATATTATCTTTTATCTTATGTATAAATCAATTTGGAAGGCGGGAATGGGTACCGCCGCCCCGGGAACCTTTATTGGATAACCAACACCTCTGCCATAGGTCACCCCAAGTGGTTCGCTACGTTTGGTGATTTAGCAGGGGTGCCCGGGTTCATGGGGTGAGGTTTGTCTAGGTCTTGGAGGCGGATGACCAAGACACACTGAACCCCAGATTCCTACTCACCCCTTAAACCCTTTTCCTTCCCAGAACTCTCCTCTCCTCTCCTTTCCATAAAAAAACCCTCCACACAGCATCCCCAAAGATGACATAGGCCCTGAGGGAAATTGTTTTCCTCAGGGCCTCCTGTGTGGAGCTCACGTAAAAAAAAAAAAAAAAACAAAGTCGAGTTAGTTACACAATTTATAACGCCAGGACGGCTGGACCGATTTTTATGATCTTTGATTTGCTGGATTTGTCTCTGCCCCGAATAGCAGAATAGTTATTAAAACATCGCAAAAATTAACGAAATAAATTATTATGAAGAATACATACACTTTGTATGGAACGAATTCTCATCTTTGGAAAGAGCTGCAGGAATATTGCGATAAGTATAATATTGAATAGAGAGTGAATTCCAAAAATTCAAAAACGTCAAATATCAATGCGCTGATTGTTTTGCTTTTGTCCTTAAACTTATAATGCTGCCCCTCTTTCTTATATACAATGTCAACAGTCGAAAATGGGACAAACGGTGAACGTATGTCTGCACCCCTCCAAAGGAATAAATCTCCGTCACACGCATAAAGAAAAAGAAACGCAATTCCCGTAAATAAGCTGAAAAGTAAGAAAATCACAAAAATTATATATCCGTACACTACTGATACTGACAAAAACAAAACACGGAGAGTTGTCCATCGATAAAATTGCTTCATTGTGTAATTTTTAACTCCGCAACCTGGCTCGAAAAGAAGAAGATGGAGAGATACGAAATTACGAATATTAGATGAGAACGCTAACATTTACAGCGACAAAATCGATGCGAAAATGTTTAATAAAACACGACTCGTTTAAAATAGAGCAAAAATCTAGCGGGCATTGTCTTAAAGAGCATTTAAAGAAACACTGAATTTTTTCACACATATAACTTGTAAAATAACTGAAAAAACGTGGTTATTTGTTTTTGGGGTGTTATGCCGTGTTGCGCTACCTCCTCCTTTAGCCAACGTTTCGGACAGCGTTACAGTGTCCATCATCAGGGCAGATGTGTAAATGTTAGAGATGAAATCTGTGCTTAAGTTCTTCGAAGCAATACCGTGTTGCCAGCTCCACTCCACTGCGAGCTGGTATTACAGTATACTTCAAGATGGTTTTTTGCATTTAACTTTGGTGTAGCCGTCAATTACCGGATACCAAGAACTATTGAGCTTAGCTCCGTCGTCTCTATTAATGTTAATAGGATTTTTATGAATTCCAATTGCTTCCGTAATTAGGCGTGCTCTATAGGTTTTGGGTCTTCTCAGGACTTCAGGAACAAATCCAAAGTAATGGCCGGTTTCAATTAAATGCTCGGCGATTGCCGATTTGTCAGGGTGGTCAAGTTTACATACTCGAAATTAAATAACCATAATACTTTTGGCCGTGAAAATCTAAAATCATATCTGAAAAAAAAACGTGTTTATAATAATTTTTGGAGCATACTTTGCGATTTTTTTCTGTCGAGGGAATTTTATATAATTTGCGTTTCGGCGCGGGCAATGTCAAGATATTATCTTCAAGAATAACTTTTTTTTTAAGAGCTTTAAAACTTAACGTGTTTCAGGGAGATATGTAAGAAATCGGTAGAAATTCGGGTTGCGGGCCCTTAATAAAAAAACTGAATTTAATTCAGCTACAATAGTAGTTATTGATTCTGAGGAGGTACGAAATTCCCCGGGTCAGCTAGTATTAAATAAAATAAAATAAATTTAAGTTATAAAATTTTATCCATACAACGATAAAATGCTTAGAATTTTCAATTATCGTAGAAAGCAAACACTTTGTGGCTTGACATTATATAGAATGAAACAAGTACTTTGTTTAAAAACCACTAATTTTTATTTATATTTGTCGACCGGTTTCGGTTGAACTCAACTTTCTTCAGGACAATATCCTACTTCCTACTAATATTATAAAGGTGAAAGTATGTTTGTTACTTTTTCACGCGAAAACTACTGAACGGATTTTAATGAAACTTTACAATAATATAGCTCATACATCAGAATAGTCTATAGGCTATAGCTTAGAGCTCTGGCATTATGAAATTTATATACAAAAATTGCAATAGGTGGCACTCGAGCTGTTTGAAAAATGAATGTAACGGGTATGGAGGGTGGGTGAGGGGGGGATAGGATGTGTGGGCATGGCGGAGGGGGGAGGGGGGATGAGGGATGGTGGAGGGGAAGGGTGAGGGGTGAGGGGGGATTTGTGGGGGGGGGGGGTGAGAGGGGGCGGGGGAGAGGAGGAGGGGGGGAATTGGAGTGGGGATAGGGAAGGTGGAGGAGGCGCTATGCGTACCTCCCTAATACTATGCGAGCGAAGCCGGGGGCAAAAGCTAATAATATATACATATGTTTATTGTCCTGAAGAAGGTTGAGTTCAACTTTGAGTTCAACCGAAACCGGTCAACAAATATAAAATAGAGTGGTTTTGTTTAAAACCACTTTATTTAAAGTGGTTTTAAACCGCTTTGTTTAAAGTACTTGCCTCATTCTATTCAGAATTTTCAATCTCCATAACGCATTACTCCGACATTTTATAAACATGTTTTATTTTATCTTAATAATTTACAACTTATTGTTATTTTTTATCTCTTTAATCGAAGATCAAAAGAATTATTAATTATTGTTTTATGTAGAAATGTGGCAATCAATCATGTCAGTTAACAATCTGCCATTTCGTGGCACATCTGCCATACTTATCTCATATTGTTCTAGGAAATGTGTGAGCACTTACATGGATTTGTCTTCGTGATGCGGCGCTGATTTCTAACAGTGTGGAAGATTTAGTCTCTCGTGTCCTAGGATGAACAAAGTATGTATGAAGAATGAGTTAATAGTACGAAAACAGTATGCAATATAGTTGTGAAAGATGAATACTTGGAGCAGGTGGATGAGTTTGTGTATCTGAGTAGTATATTTGAGAGAGATGGGAAGGCTGATAGAGATATTGAAATAAGGGTAAAAGCAGGTATAATACTTGGAGCAGGTGGATGAGTTTGTTTATTTGGGAAGTATGTTTACGAGAGATGGGAAGGCTGATAGAGATATTGAAAGAAGGGTGAATGCGGGTAACTCTATTAATGGAGGACTGAACGCCGTTGGCAGCAACAAAAAACTGTCCAAAGACGCGAAACTAGCCGTCCATAATGGAGTACTGGTACCTACCCTGATGTATGGCAGTGAGGCATGGAACTGGCAGAGGAAGGATGAAAGTAGACTGAACGCTGTAGAAATGAGATCCCTGAGGCGTATGTGTGGTAAAACCATGTATGATCGTGTGAGAAATGTGGAAATCCGCAAAGAATGCAAGGCTGATGTAAGCGTGATGAGTAAGATCAAGAAAGGAACGCTCCGATGGTTTGGGCATGTAGAGAGAATGAACGAGGAAAGGAGTGTAAGGAGAATATATGACGCAAATGTGAATGGTAGAAGAAGTCGAGGACGCCCAAGAAAGACATGGCACGACCAAGTGAATCAGATACTTGAGTCGGGCCATGTCAAGAGTCAGAATAATAGAAGAGAATGTATGAGACGTTGTATGAATGTAAACGAGGCAAGGAATGTGTGCCAAGACCGGGATGTTTGGCGGTCCGTCCTCTCTGCCTACCCCTGCGGGGAAACGGCGTGATGGTTAGTTAGTTAGTTTTTTTTTAGCAGGTAGGGTTGCCATCTCTTAAATTTGACAACCAGGACAAGACGCGTGAAAACCCCGGATTTTAGGGCCCAGAACCCGGACATGTCAACAGGTTTTTTTAAACATAGTCAGTGTTATATAAAAGCAGTTGAAAATGTCATAAATCATCTTTTATTTATTTTCAAATTAAATTTAGTCATCTTTTATCATCATTTTAAAAGTACCTAATAAAACAGAATCTTAATTTGTTACAAATTATTTTAATAATCAGTCAGAATTTTTTCATTCTTAAAATAAAACACAAATTATTAATATACTCTGTTATCAAAACAAAACCTTATTAAAATATTAAGAGCATTTAACCAGCCAGCGGACGAAAATCCACATTTCGTCGAAAGTTGTTCTTCCGATCGTGCAGGGCGGTTACAATGAGAAAGATTGATTATTCTCCGTACCAGCTTTTTAAAATTATAACTCAATATCGAATTTATTTCAATCCAAATTAGCTTTAATTTATACCTTCATCCAAAAATGCTGAAAGGCGTGATGATAAAACTATTAAAATAGTGTACTTTTTGTAGTTATTTTTTGATTATAAGTATTTATCATTTTTCAATAATGTCTAAATTTAATAAGAATGTTAAAAAAATCTGAAATATATTAGTTTGTAAGTGCGCAAATAAATACACAAATGGACCAATTTTCGTCAAGAAACACATGTACGTACATATTTTTTAATGATTTTATTGAAACTAAAATTAAAATTCTAATACATAACTTTGCTAGATAATATATTTATTTATTTTACTGCATGATTACATTATTTGAAATGGGTGTGGTATAATACAAAAACTTTTTTGAAAATTTAACAAATCTGCCAACGACCTATGGAATAACCTTATTATAAAAAAATTAAAAAAAATTCTAAAAATTTATTACATGCGAATGCTAGATAAAAGAACAATCTTTCGAAATCCATTTATAATTTTTTGTGGAAAAGAGTCAATACGTCTAAAAACTTTTTTGAAAATGACGTATTTCCGGCTTTCTCTGGTAATGCCCTCTTAAGCCTAACAAAATTCAATAAAATTTTTAAACAAAAAACTTAAAAGTACTGAGACCATTTTAGTATTCAGTCTTACAATTTTGGAGGTAACTCTTTTAACTCAATTATAATTAGATCTTTAAATTTTCTATCAGCAGCCATTCAAACAACAAAATATCTCTTATCATAATATGAACTAAATTCAGTCTTCTTAAATCTTAAGAAACAAAACTGAAACTTTTTAAAGTTTAGACTTACTGTAATGTAAGTTACATTATTAATTTTTTAAGCATAAAATAACTAAAAACTATACTCATTTATATCAACTAAAGTTTTAATCAACAGCCAAATTGTAAAGTCTATAAAAATTAAAAGAAATTATTGCACTCATAAGTACATTATTTAATTTTCTAGCTATTATAGCTTTTTCCTCTGCCTCTCGCCTTTTTTATTTTTCATTTTTTTTTGTATTTATCACTCTTTCCGAATATCTTCCCTTTTTAAAAGGAATTTGTAAAAATCAATGCCGCTGTATTCTTGGAAATCGAATTTAATTTTAATTAAAGATAAATGAAACAATGTTACTTTGTTTGAACCACTTTAATATTTGTTTAAAGTCGACCGGTTTCAGAACGACCGTTCCTTCCTCAGGACAAACGTATACGTTTGACTTTAAATTTTAAGTCTTTAATATATATTTTTTAAACCCGGACATCAAATGAAAACCCGCCCGGACGCACCCCGGACGCCCTCTAAACTAGGACAAATCCGGGGAAACCCGGACGGATGGCAACCCTAAATGCAGGTAACTCTATTAATAGAGGAATGAATGCCGTTGGCGCTAATAAAAAAACTGTCAAAATAAGCGAAGCTAGCAGTCCGCAATGGAGTGGTGGTACCTACCCTGATGTATGGCAGTGAGGCATGGAACTGGCAGAGGAAGGGTGAAAGTAGACTGAATAGAGGCCTGAGAAAAATAATTCCCCTCAAGGCCTATGTCATCTTTGGGGATGTTGCGTGGAGGGTCTTTTTAGGGAAAGGAAAGGGAGGAAGTTCTGGAAAGGAAAAAGGTATAAGAGGTGGCTAGGAATCTGGGGGTCAGTGTGTCCAGAAGTGACAGATGAATGAATCCATCCCTTCCACTGCGGTCGAAATACTGCCGAGTCCTGCTGGAGAAGTCAAAAGATCTCCCTCAACCAGTCTCTCTCGATCCGGCTGGCCACGCAGTTGGTGAGCGGACGTATCCGTCGCCAAGATCCGGACAAACCTGACCCCATTAACCCGGGCACCCCTGCTAAGTCACTAAACGTAGCGAACCACCTGGGGTGACCTATGGCAGTTATTATAATGGCTATCGGGGCGGCGGTACTCATACTTGCCTTCCAAATTGAAATCTCTGCGGCGTATGTGTGGTAAAACCGTATAAGACTTACATATTTCAAATTAGAGAGTCTAGTTAAAAGACGAAACATAAATGACCTCTTAATGCTTTATAAAATTATGAATAATCGTGTAGACAGTAACTTAGTCAATCAAATCAAGTTATACGCCAGGCCCAAATCTACAAGAACCCTTAACATATTTTGGACTGAAATTTTTACAAATAATACTTGATATTTTAATCCTATATCTAGAATTTCTCGGTCATACAACGATCTTGTCAAAATACACTGTTCCATAGATATTTTTGCAAATAATATAACATATTTCAAAAAATATCTCCACAATTTGTGCACTTAAAAAAAAAAAAAAAGTTACATTAGATACTTTTCAGTAAATACTTTATAAATATTGTATACTTGTTATTATTATGTATTTAAGTTATGTATAAATAATACTTACGTTGTTTTTCAAGAGTTTGCTTCTGTGAAAATGCATATGTGATTAATGCAGACACATTAATCTAGGGATACTTATATTTGTATTTTAATTTATTATATACTACCCACAAAAATGTTATATAAATATCCTGTTTGTGTCTCAAATAAATAAATATGATCGTGTGAGAAATGTGGAAATTCGAAAAGAATCCAAGGCTGATGTAAGCGTAAAGAGTAAGATTAAGAAAGGCACCCTCAGATGGTTTAGGCGTATAAAGCGAATGGACGTAGAAAGTAGTGTAAGTAGAATATATACGACGCAAATGTGAATGGTAGAAGAAGTCGGGGACGCCCGAGGAAGACATGGCACGATTAAGTGAATCAGATACTTAAGTATGGTCAGAATAATAGAAGAGTATGTATGTGATGTATGAATGTGAATGAGGCAAGGGGTGTGTGCCAAGACTGAATTATTTGGCGCTCCATCCTCTCTGCCTACCCCTTCGGGGAATCTGCCTGAGTGCTAGTTGGTTAGTTAGTGAGTCTTTAATTATACGACAACATTTCATAGACAATTCACCTATTTCCATTTCCGGCAACGATATTATTCCAAAGACAACAGTCAAACTTCTTGGCGTTAATTTAGATTCATACTTTTCGCTCTGGTCTGGATCCCCAAAATACCTGAAAAAACCCTAGATTCTGTGCAGGAACGGGCGGTCCGTTTGATTGATTCCGCTTTCTTAACGAACTGATTGCAATCAATCAATTAATTAATTTTTGTATTTCAAAATTTGAATTTGAATTTTCATTTTTACTTTTCTTTAAAATATGGTCTTTTTTTTCTCTTTAGTTTTAAGTATTTCTTAATATTTTTTGAAATGTTAAAATATTAAATGTACGACTACCACAACACGGGCTTAGCCTAGTGTGGTAGCCAAAAAAAAACCAAATATCTGTTACTAATAAAAAATATATGAAATAAAAAAAAAAAAAAAAAAAAAAAAAAAAAAAAAAAAAAAAAAAAAAAAAAAAAATCTTTATAGCACAGGCGTCGCTTGGGTGGGAATGCTGTACTTGTTCTACCGGTATTTCAATGCAAGATGCTCCGAGGAACTAGCGTCATTGATCCCTCGGCACCGGTTGTAGCCGGGAAACACACCAAATGCGCGCCCAACGTACAGGGTTGACATGAGAACGGGTCGTTTCTACGACTCGACTGTGGAACGATTTTCTGATTTCAGTGTTTTCTCTTTCATTCAACATGGGTCTCTTCAAGACCACTCCTGTTCACTCCTTCCTCTCATCAAACAGACCCTTCACATCGCATCTTCTAAGATGATAGGACGATAATGATTGTATGTTTCCTTTCGGGGTGCAGACATGTTCACCGTTTGTCTCATTTTTTATTATTGTTATTTAGTGTGTAAGAAAGATCTGCAGCATTATATGTTTAAGAACAAAAGCAAAACCATCGGCGCATGTCATTGAATTTTTGGAATGCACTCACACTTCAATATTATCCTTGTAACTTCCATACTTTCAAAAATATCGTCACGGCTAATAGTATTGTAGTTGTTTACGGAGACGTCACGGTGCGGCGTGTGAGAGAGATGCAAGAAAATGATGAATTTTCCTTTGAATTAAACAGACCTACCTATATTGTGCAAATCTTTTAAAATATGAGGTCTTTTAAAAGAGTTGCAGCAATATTGGGTTAGAGCGCCGCATCCGCGTCCAAAAAGAAGAAGATGGAGAGATAGAAATTATGAATGTTAGAAGAGAGCGCTAATATTTAAAACGATAAAATCGATGCTAAAATTGCGAAAATGTTTAGTTTATTTATTTATTTATTAATTTTATTTTAGTAATTTGTACATTTAAGTTTACAAATTTCTAATTAATTATAATATTTCACATTGCAAACTAAATTTTATGTAGCTCCTACAATACGTCTTGAACTTTCCAATTGGTGTGGACTTCAAAGTCTCTGATAGCTTGTTTCATCCCCTTGTACAGCAAACTGTTCTGCGTATTCGCCTTATCCTTTTTTTGAAGCCTGATTTCTTTGCATGTTCTTGTGTTATGTTTGTGAATGTCCTTGTTGAATACAATTTTATTTGTAAAGTATTTTGGTAAAATGTTGTTAATTATTTTATGTATAAATATCATCGTATTCAAGGTCAGCATCTGTTTCACGGTTAGCCAATTCAGTTCCTTTAGCATTTTGTTTACTTTTGAAAATCTATTCCGCCGTAATATTATTCTCATTGCCCTGTTTTGGAGAAAATAAAAATAATAAAACCAGACTCGTTTAAAATAGAGCAAAAATCTCCTGGAACGTATCTTAAGTATCATTTATAGAAACACTGTGAATTTTTTCACAACTATAACTTGTAAAATAACTGAAACAAACGTGTTTATAACAATTGTCGGAGCATACTTTGCGATTTTTTTCTATCGAGGGAATTTTACATAATTTGCGTTTCGGCGTGGAACGCGTCTAGATATTTATTATCTTTTTTTTTTTTTTTTTTTTTTTTTTTTTTTTTTTTTTTTTTTTTTTTTTAATTGTACAAGAGATTTTTTATCCAATTACTATACAATTTTCTCATTTTGACAGTCTTAACACCTAGGAAGATGATTATTATACAAAAGAATCTTAAGGCTATCTAAAGAAGAGTTATATATATCTAGTGTTTCCGATATTTCGTTCAACAGCACCATTCCTCTTGACATGCTATGCTGTGCTAGAACATCTGTTCTGCCGTATGGTATTAATAACATATTTTTTTAAGAGGTAGAAATTTTACCGATAAATTTTGGCGGTAATAATTCTTCTGATTTCTTACATATCTCCCTTAAACATTTGAAGTTTTTAAGCTCTTAAAAAAATATATGTTATTTTTGAAGATATTGTCTAGATACTGCCCACGCCGAAACGCAAATTATATGAAATTCCCTCGATAGAAAAAAATCGCAAAGTATGCTCCCAAAATTATTATAAACACGTTTATTTAAGTTACTTTACAAGTTATAGTTTTGAAAAAATTCATAATGTTTCTTTAAATTATACGTAAGATACGTTCCACGAGATTTTGGCTCTATTTTAAGCGAGTCTGGTTTATTAAACATTTTCGCAATTTTCGCATCGAGTTTGACGCTTTAAATGTTAGCGCTCTCCTCTAACATTAGTAATTTCTTATCTCTCCATCTTCTTCTTGTTGAGCCCGGTTGCGGGCCCTTAAGGAACGTAGATATGTTTATTGTCTTTTTTATGCCGTCACGGCACCGTTACCGTAAATTGTCACGGTAACGGTGTAATAAACAAACACAAAACGAATGCAAACACACAGTAGTTTTATTGGACCTCGCACTTTTAACCTTTTATCAAAAAATATTCAAGTTGCAACTAAACTTCCGCATCTCGTGTTAAAATTGTACTGTCTTTATATATTTATGTAAAAGCCCTCTGGGCGTAGATTAAATAAATAAATAAATAACTTACATAAAAGAGTTAAAAATATGGCTGAACCAGACAGATGTAAAAATTCTATTTATTTAATTTTACATCAGTTTGTTTCTCACAAACTTTACACTTATTATTACATTGTATACCTATTATTACACTATACACTATTGTACACACTTTTGGTACAAACCGTTAAAACAAATTTTAATTATGTTTTTGCTTTTAGATCCAAACTAAAAACCTACCTTTTTGGGCTTTCATACCCATTTAAATATACCTATCTGAGAGTACATATTTGTATTGCCTGTGATATGTCTTAATCACACTTTTCTTACTGAATTAAAATTACTCGAGTCCTTACACATCTGTTTCTTGAGGAATCACATTTAGGAAGATCAAATCCTTGTAGGTACGACTGCACCACCCACCATTAAGTGCGCCTTCAATTTAGACGTTTCATGTCGGACGGCTGCAGTGCTGAAGCAGTGCGTTTGTCGTACGGCGCACGGACGGTCATTTTTTTTCATACAAAATGCACCGTGCGGCAACTGTTCGGCGTCGGTACCGAGAACGCTCGACAACAGGACGGCAAAGTCTCAAGCTCCACGTGTTCATTTCGCTGTTGAATAGTGCGTTGACAAGACGAGAGAGCTGAGAGCTAACTTCATAGAATTTTCAAGTTTACTGTTTGCTTTTTTTTTTTTTTACAGTGAATACCGCACAAGAATCTCAACTGCTCCCGTCTGGAGCCAGTGAGACTGTGGCATCCCCAATTGTGGTATGTTGTGCGGCTGAAGGTTGTGGGGAGGGTAAGGAGGTGGGGAAGAGGAAGGTTGGGAAGTACCTGGCTATTCAGATCTGGTCACTAAACACGGCTAAAGCCATTTTCAAGCAACGTTTCAATTCTGAATGGTGGTCTTACACCAGGGCGATACTAATAGTATCTTCCACTCTGGAACATGCCGCAAATATACTATATATTATTTTAAATGAATTAATTGTGAAATAACACAAATTAATCAAATAAAATTTATTTGCGCATGCCGGGTTCGAACCCGCGACCTCCGGAATGTGAGTCAAGAGTCTTAGCCACTGGACTACGGATGATATAAACGTGGAAGAATTTATTAATGAAATTGAAATACGCCCTGCTATATGGAACTCCAAAAGCGACAAATACAGTAATCAATAATAAAAATGCTTGGGAAGGTATCTGTGAAAAATTTATAGAGGATTTTAAAAATAAAACCACTGGTGAAAAAAACTCAGCAGGTAACTATTTATTTAAATCAAATATTATTATATAATGAAAATATATTACTTTGTTTACACCACTATATTTAATAATCAATCTACATGTTTCGATAACAATGTTACCTCTATCAGGAAAGATGTTAATTTAAAAAATAAATGACAAACAAGTAAAGACAAATAAGAATAAATTAGAACGTAGACAAAAATATTAAAAAGGAGACGCGATTAATTAACAAAATAAATAATTATAATTTAAGAGATGGCTATTTAAAAAAAATGTTTGGTTATTTATAATATTTAATTTACTATTGACGCTTTTTCTAATAGTGAAACGCAAATTATGTAAAATTCCCTCGATAGAAAAAAATCGCAAAGTATGCTCCGAAAATTGTTATAAACACGTTTGTTTCAGTTATTTTACAAGTTATAGTTGTGAAAAAATTCACAGTGTTTCTAAGATACGTTCCAGGAGATTTTTGCTCTATTTTAAACGAGTCTGGTTTTATTATTTTTATTTTCTCCAAAACAGGGCATTGAGAATAATATTACGGCGGAATAGATTTTCAAAAGTAAACAAAATGCTAAAGGAACTGAATTGGCTAACCATGAAACAGATGCTGACCTTGAATACGATGATATTTATACTTAAAATAATTAACAACATTTTATCAAAATACTTTTCAAATAAAATTGTATTCAACAAGGACATTCACAGACATAACACAAGAACATTTCCTCAGTTTCCAAGTGATACTCTGTTCTTCAAATAAGTTAAATTTTGTATTGTTTTTAGCAACTAATTACATATCACAGAACTTACAACTTATGGTTTTTTACATTCACATTGTAATTTAAGAACTTAAATATAGCATTAAAAATGTACACTATTCTTCCAGACACAAGCTAATGCTTCCATGGAAGAGTGGTATTAACGTATTTTAAAATGAACATGTACGCAAATTACTACATTATCTAAATGTATATTGTATTTTATATGCTAAAATAAAAAAAAAAAAAAAAAAAAAAAAAAAAAATGCAAAGAAATCAGGCTTCAAAAAAAGGATTTGGCGAATACGCAGAACAGTTTGCTGTACAAGGGGATGAAGCTGTATAATAAGCTACCAGAGACTTTGAAGTCCACACCAATTGGAAAGTTCAAGACGTATTGTAGGAGCTACATAAAATTTAGTTTGCAATATGAAATATTATAATTAATTAGAAATTTGTAAACTTAAATGTACAAATTAATAAAATAAAATTAATAAATAAATAAATAAACTAAACATTTTCGCAATTTTAGCATCGATTTTATCGTTTTAAATATTAGCGCTCTCTTCTAACATTCATAATTTCATATCTCTCCATCTTCTTCTTTTTGGACGCGGATGCGGCGCTTTAACACAATATTGCTGCAACTCTTTTAAAAGACCTCATATTTTAAAAGATTTGCACAATATAGGTCATCATCATCATCATCTGTGGCTCTACAACCCAGGTCGGGTCTTGGCCTCCAGCAGAGCCTGCCTCCATGACTGTCGGTGTTGTGCTGCGTTGCGCCAGTTTCGGATGCCGATGGTGCTTGCATCCTTCACCACTCCATCCAGCCATCGAAGCTTTGGTTTTCCAACTCTTCTCCGACCCCCAGGTGCACCATCCATAATTCGCTTTGGGATATCTCCTTCGCTCATTCTCTGGATATGTCCAGCCCACCTGAGTCTTCCAGTTTTGATTTCCTTGGAGATATTAGGGTCCTCGTAAAGATCGTATAGCTCCTGGTTGTATCTGATACGCCATTCTCCATTATTACAGACTGGGCCGTAAATCCTTCGCAGCACCTTCCTTTCAAAACTTTCTAGGGCTCCTTCATCACCCTTACTGATTGTCCAGCATTCCGAACCATACATAAGAACAGGTCGTATAAGGGTCTTGTAAAGCAGGACTTTAGTTCTTCTGGTAAGGTGGCGAGATTTCATATGCTTCTGTAGCCCAAAGTAGTATCGATTTGCAGCTACTATTCTTCTTTTGATTTCGCTGGATACATTGTTGTCATTTGTCACCATAGTACCGAGATATACAAACTCGTTGACAGTTTCAAATGTATAATTATCTATCTGTATACTTGGTGGTTTCTGGCGTCCATGTACGGGCATATATTTTGTCTTCCCCTCGTTGATGACCAATCCCATGTTCCTTGCCGACGTAGCTAAGCTTTTAAACGCCGATTTTAGTTCATATTCTGAGCGTGCGATGATATCTATATCGTCAGCATAAGCAAGGAGCTGAACAGACTTGTCAAAAATATGGCCTGTGGTTTGTATACCTGCATTTCGGATGGCCTTTTCCAGCGCTAAATTGAATAAAATGCAGGCAAGTGCATCTGCTTGTCTTAGTCCATTGAAGGTCTTTAGGGTGTCTGACAGATCCTGTTGTATTCTGACTCGGCACTCAACATTAGACATTGTGAGCCTTACTAAGTTTACCAGTTTTCTTGGGATATTAAATTCATCCAAGGCTCTGTACAGTCTTTCTCTATTTACCGTGTCATAGGCAGCCTTAAAATCTATGAAGAGATGGTATGTATCAACATTAAATTCTATTGTTTTTTCCAGTATCTGTCTCAGTGAAAAGATTTGATCAGTTGTAGTTTGATTACCACACAGTACAGTTGACCAGTTTGATTACCACACAGTACATTTGATAGGATCTTGTATGAGATATTCAGCAGCGTTATGCCCCTATAGTTAGAGCAGTTCATAGGGTCTCCTTTCTTGTGAAGAGGGCAAATTATTCCACAGTTCCATTCACTTGGCAGAGTCTCAGAGCACCAGAGCCGTACGTATGGAGTGATAAAGGACAAAATAAAATACCTAAGAGACAGTTTTTAAGACAACAATCAATAATAATAGTTCATAGTGACAATTTTTACAGTGTATTACGAGAATATACATTTTCGTTAGCGTTGATTACATGTTATTTTTATGGTTTCTTTGCAACTATTGTTATGAACTGCAGATTTATTAAATATAGGTTTTGAGTATGTGTGAGTAAGATAAAGTTAGGTTAAGTTAGATTAAGTAGATTAAGTTAGATTAAGTTAGATTAATTTAGACTAAGGATGTTACGTAGATTACTAAATACATAAGGTAAATGTATTATTGGGGGGCAAGAATTCCAATAATCCATGCGCTTGATAGCTGCAAGACGAGTTGTTATCTAGCCTCCTAAGTTATTTAAATTCTAATGTAAAATCCAAGCTAATTTGTACAGCGCTCTTGAGGCGATTTTTCGCAAAAACAGCGCTATATAAGTTGTCCAAATTTATTATGGTATGACGCGCGGTCTTTAGTTTATAAAATTTGAGCACTTTAGACTTGTTAATTGTTTTGTTTGATGATTTTTAATAATTTTACGTAGACAAAAATATAAAAGTACGTAGAGATACGTAGATAGATAGATATACGTATTACGTAGACAAAAATATGAATATACGTAGAGATATGTGAAAAATTTTAAGTAAAACTTTCTAAAAAATAAAAATAAAATTATAAAAAAATTAAAATCATATGATTTTTGTAATTTGTTCACTGGTGTTCAGTGTATGTAGGTTTAATCGGATTACTTGAAATGACGTGACTAGATCTGAATAGTCAGGTACGTTTTGCACATCTCCTTCCTCTCCCACCCCCACTACCCTCAGTATCACACCATACCAAAATTGAGGATGCCATTGGCACTCACTGGCTCGAGAAGGTTGAGAGCAGTTGGGACTCTAGCGTAATTTTCAGATAAAAAAAATTATACGCAAGTAGGAATCTTTTACGGTTTTTTTGTTAAACTGACTGCACGTATAAGTATGTCGTATTTTGTATTGCCGCATGCTTCTTCGGAGAGTCGAAATTATTGTTAGTAAAAATATTTTTACAGCGGATTTTCACTCAAGATGCCTTCAGATATAAATACATCGACTTTGGTTGTACGGCCGTATATCCTCTTTACATACTTACTTGAAGAAAAAATCTTCTAAAGGATCAGGCCGGATCAATTGTCGCCGGATCAAATGTCCGCCGGATCAACTGTCCGCCGGATCAAGTGTCGGCCGGATCAAATGTCGGCCGGATCAAATATCGCCGGACCAACTGTCGCCGGACCAAATGTCGCCGGATAAAATGTCGGGTCACCGTTCACAATTATGTCCTCTGCGTGCGAACTCTTTCTAAATTTCTTTAAATGAAAAATATACATTGTTAATTTCAAGCGACCTCCCAGGCAAGTATGGTCATGTTTTCATTCATTTTAGGCAGCATCGCGTTCATTAGTCAAAATTAATATTGTACATATTTTTTCGTATCGGTGATCAATGAACCGGTGTATGCAATTTTTAGTCCTAAGTTGTTTTTAATTATTTGTCTAGCTTGTAGTTTTTTTTTTGATTTTAGAAATAATAATAATAAATTTGGACAACTTATATAGCGCTGTTTTTGCGAAAAATCGCCTCAAGAGCGCTGTACAAATTAGCTTGGATTTTACATTAGAATTTAAATAACTTAGGAGGCTAGATAACAACTCGTCTTGCAGCTATCAAGCGCATGGATTATTGGAATTCTTGCCCCCCAATAATACATTTACCTTATGTATTTAGTAATCTACGTAACATCCTTAGTCTAAATTAATCTAACTTAATCTAACTTAATCTAACTTAATCTACTTAATCTAACTTAACCTAACTTTATCTTACTCACACATACTCAAAACCTATATTTAATAAATCTGCAGTTCATAACAATAGTTGCAAAGAAACCATAAAAATAACATGTAATCAACGCTAACGAAAATGTATATTCTCGTAATACACTGTAAAAATTGTCACTATGAACTATTATTATTGATTGTTGTCTTAAAAACTGTCTCTTAGGTATTTTATTTTGTCCTTTATCACTCCATACGTACGGCACTGGTAGAAACCGAAGGGCGCGGGTTCAGTCCGATGACTTCCTAGTCCATGTGCTTAGGGGCGGGGGCAGGCGCGGGCGGTTGGCAGCGGGGGCAGCTAGGGATGTATAGATTGCAGAGGTCATCAGTTTGTTTTCTTCTCTGTTGCGTTTCTTAGAAGGCCGCTTTGGTGGCCCACACACCGAACGGGTCATATGGTCCACAGTCGTAAATACAGCGACTGCGGGCGGAGCGGCGAGCAGCAGGGGTTGCAGTAAAGGTGCGGGGTGCGCAGGGGTATGGCTATGACACCCAACGACCGAACAAATGACCACATCTGGTGAATGTTCGCTACCCATCCTGGGTTTTAAACACTTCGCATCTAATGAATCACGATAACAATCTGCACATATTCTTAAAACTCGTTATACGTCCACACTGATTACGATAAAATTATTTTGAGTTCACATATGTAATGTACACAGAGTAATAAACATTATTTGACACTTTTAAGGTTTCAAAATGTTAATTATCCCTCTTATTTAATAAGGGATAACGAGACCGGCCAGAATGCGTCAGGCTGCTCCGAGCGCCTGACGCATTCTTATAAATATATTATCAGTTTGTACAGCGCCCTTGAGGTGATTTTTCACAAAACGGCGCTATATAAATCATCCAAGTATTATTATTATTATTATTTATATACCTACCACTGTTTGTTTTTTTCTAGGTACAAATAAAATATATTTAACTATACTATTACCAACGCACAGGCTGCGCCTTTGTGGGTTCCAATTATTTTTATTATTTTCAAAATATGTAACTATAAAATGTAAAATTGGGAAAAATATTGAATTAATTTTTTTTTTTTAATTAAAAAAGCGTCTTTAACTTCACTTTTGTCAAAGTAAGTACCTACACATTTAAGTGTGTCAGGGTTACGCCCTTGAGGTGAAAATCCACCAAAACGGCGCCTTGTAAATGATCCATATATTTTTTATTGCGTTTTTATCTTATAAATATCGATCTTTTGTGTAAATAATTATCTGTTATAGATCTCGGTTCACCTTTGAGCCAATTAATGTCAATTAAGTCAATGTATTTGGCAATTTTCACGCAATATGCGCGATTTTATCATGCACTTAAAATGAAAACATATTTTATTAATTTAATTATTCTTATAAATGCGTAACAAAGGTTTTTTATCAACGGTAAGTGCCTAAAATGGATATTTTGTTTTACTGCAAGAATAATGAATTTTTCAATTTTTGAAACTGACATTTCTTGGGAGATTACCATTATAATCTATCATAATGAATTAATTCTTATCTGAATTTAAGTTTTCAAATGCCATACACTTATCATTTACACTAAATAATAAAACATACTCTATAATTGCTATATATCGCTCCCCTTCCTTAGATTCTAAATCCTTTATTACAAAACTTAAACATTTTATTAACGAAAATAATTGCAATCAATCAGATTCCTCATTTATTGTAGGTGATATAAACATTAACATTGAACATTCTATCCTAAACCTTATATTTAGCGAAGGATATCTATATATATATATTAATGCACAGTTTTGGGGTAGGTCGGGAAAAGCTCACTTTCGATTTGAGGGGAAAAGCGACCACTCTGTCCCTCGGGTGGGTGAAACCTCACGGGTCACTTTGGCTCGCGGCAGTTTTGTAAAATTTGGCAAGCCAAATTGACCTATAAGCTCAACCAATTTCAAATGCAAGAAGGTACACTCTCCTTCGAAGCGAATTCAGGGTTGCTATCTCTTTTCAAATGCCTGGAAAAGTTGAGAAAGATGTAGCGAAAATCTCCCATACAAAACTGATTTTTTGCTAGAAATTTATTCCAATTAATTAAACGGCGTTTTGTAAATAACGTCGAAAAATTGACATTTTAAAAGCTCTTTGCGGGGTGGTAAAATACGACGAAAATAAACATCTTGCGAGAGATGTTTTTTAATAATCATAAATTATACAAGATTTAGAAACTTTTAAAATAAAAACATGTGTCGCTTCTCATTTAAAATGTTTCACAATGTCGCGTCAAACTTTGCAATTTTATTTGACATTTGCAGAAATCGATATATCATCAACAATGCATAATTTTCCAGCCAGTTAATATATACCCGAGGTAGGTACTGGCGTTTAAAATGTGAACGATTTAAATGCAGAAAATGCAGCATTCATATTATCTGCGGTTTTATGAAACCAAATCAGATGACTACTTACGTAGGTACTTAATTCCATTGAAAATCAAATAAGTAGGTAATGCAGCATTTATAACGCGGTACGTAGGTACCGACCGTTCCATCGAAATATTGCAAATTCGCAAAGTATTTATTGAGAAAACACGTAGGTACTTACACCAATAATATTTTTCTCGGTATGCACTAGGTAGGTACCGACTTATGAAGGTATTCTTTCCTTTAATTATTAACGTTATTTTTTAATTAGTTAAGTTCATTTTCACGTAATGTGCGAGTTTTATTTATTCAATAATCTTCAAAACTTATAATATTTATTATTATTTATTTATACTATTATTTCAAAACAGAAATAATTACGGAACTTGAATAGAATTTGAACAGAACTTTCACAGAACGTTAAAATTAACTTGAAAAATTGAAGATTTTTAAATAAATTTTTTGAAAAACCCAGATTAAATATATTTCTATGATAATCATTCAACGTGCAATTGGTATCGCCACCCCGGGAACCATTCATTGGTTTCTATATACAATAGTGAGCTCTGGCATCATAAAATTATACAGTGCAAAAATTTTTTTTTAACATTAGCTCCACACAGGAGGCACCTAGGAAAACAATTTCCCTAGGGGCCTAGGTAATCTTTGAGGATGCTGTGCGGAGGGTTTTTAAGGGAAAGGAAGGAGAAGAAGATATGGGAAGGAAAAAGGTATGAGGGGTGTTTACGAATCTGGGGGTCAGTGTGGCCAGGAGTGACGGACGTATGAATCTATTTCTCACACTGCGGTGCAAGGTGAAGGGTTGGGAGAATCTGGCTGGAGAGGTCAAAAGCCTTCCAATAATTATGGAAACAAGGGAAAGGATAAGAGGGAGATATAAGTTAGTGACATATTTTATATTGTTAATGGACTTTTTGTCCGTAAATAAACAAATTATATAGAGCGGGTACCCGGCATGCGTTGCAAGGTCACTGTAACCTCGGGGTCAACTTAACTGTAATTGTTCCATCCCAATTCCCGGAAAATAACATTTTAAAGCAAGTGCCTGCAATATATAACATGATATACTACGGTTACTCGGCATGCGTTGCAAGGACACTGTAACCCCGGGGTCAACTTAACTGTAATGGTTCCATTCCCATTCCTGGGAAATTACATTTTAGTGCAATCGCTGCACTACATAACATTATATACAACGGGTACCCGGCATGCGTTGCAAGGTCACTGTAACCTCAGGTTTCTTCATATATTTAATTTAACACACACTCCTCCTCGCTTCATCCACGTTCACACGCAAATCGCATAATTTTTTAACCCGTTAGTTGCATTTTTGCAACGGGCCCCGCTAGTATATATATTAATGCTCAGTTTTGGGGTAGGTCGGGAAAAGCTCACTTTCGATTTGAGGGGAAAAGCGACCACTCTGTCTCTCGGGTGGGTGAAACCTCACGGGTCACTTTGGCTCGCGGCAGTTTTGTAAAATTTGGCACGCCAAATTGACCTCTAAGCTCAACCAATTTCAAACGCAAGAAGGTACACTCTCCTTCGAAGCGAATTCAGGGTTGCTATCTCTTTTCAAATGGCTGGAAAAGTTGAGAAAGATATATCGAAAATCTCCCATACAAAACTGATTTTTTGCTAGAAATTTATTCCAATTAATTAAACGGCGTTTTGTAAATAACGTCGAAAAATTGACATTTTAAAGGCCCTTTGCGGGGTGGTAAAATACGACGAAAAAAAACATTTTTCGAGACATGTTTTTTAATAATCATAAATTATACAAGATTTAGAAACTTTTAAAATAAAAACATGTGTAGCTTCCCATTTAAAATGTTTCACAATATCGCGTCAAACTTTGCAATTATATCTGACATTTGCGAAAAATCCAACAACATCGAAAATGCACATCGTTCTCAGCCTGTTAAATCGGTAGATATTTGAAATGTTTATTTATTTTCTTCAACCTTGCAATACTGAACATGGAACACTATCCAAAACCACCTGAGGTTTTCAGTCAGGCCATGACACCGTTGGCTGACGTAATTTGTATGGGAAATGTTCTTAAACCAGCGCAGGTGTTCGATTTTCAGGCTGTGCTTGAGGTGGTTACGACAAAGTTTAACGTTTGTGTTGCCATATAAATAACATATTGTTTTAGAATATTTTGATGAACTAGGTAGGTACCCTGAAAATTACATAAACGGATAAATAATTATCCACGGGTATCATCTATAAATTATAGCTCATGAACGACTGGTCCAAATTGGATAATTCTTTTTGAGTTGGTTTCGTTATTGTTCGGGCAAGGTTTGTATAAGACGACTGATGAGCTCTGGAATAATAAAATTTGTTTAAAATGAATCGCCGAAATCTATAAATGCGCATAGCTTCCGAGCGAATGCACAAAATTAAATAATTCTTTCGTTTTTGTATTTGTTATTACTAGGACAAGTTTTGAATAAAATTACTGGTGAGCTCTGGCATAACGAAATTTGTTTAAAAATGATTCGCCGAAATGTAAGGACGCTCATAACTTCAGAACGACTGCACGTAATTGAATAATTCTTTTTTTGTTGCGTTCCTTATTGTTAGGACAAAGTTTGTATACAACTACTGGTGAGCTCTGGCATTTTGAAATATGTTTAAAAATTAATCGATGAAATGTAAGTACGCGCATAACTTCGGAACGACTGCACCTAATTGGGTAATTATTTTTTTGTTGTTATCGTTATTGTAAGGACAAGTTTTAAATAAAACTACTGGTGAGCTCTGGCATTATGAAATTTGCATAAAAATGAATCGTCGAAATGTATGTACGCGTATAACTTCCGAAAGACTGCACCAAATTGAATAATTCTTTTTTTGTTATGTTTGTTTATTGGCTGGTGAGCTCTGGCATTTTTGCAAAATTTGCATAAAAATATTTCAATAGGTGGCACGCGAGCTGTTTGAAAACTAAATGTAACGGCAATGAAATAATGAGCGCGGGAGGGGGGGAAAAATACCACGGAGGGGGGATGGTAACCTGGGAAGGCGGAGGGGAACCCGTGAGGGGGTTTTGCGGGATGGAGGAAGGGGGGGGGGGGGGTAGAGTACGCTATGAAAGAATATTTTTTCTGTTCTTTTTTTTACTCGAATAAAACAAAATTTTAAAAGTATAAATACCAGGAGTGCAGAACTAAGCAAGGAAAATATATTAAGAACATGTTTTTTTTCAATTATTTCTGGCTTTTTGGGAAAGGTGAATTTATATGCATTTAATTTGTTTTTTTTACATTAGCTCCACACAGGACGCCGTGGGGAAAATAATTTCCCTCAGGTCCTATGTCATCTTTGGGGATGCTGTGTGGAGGATTTTTTTTAGGAAAGGAAGGAGATGAGAGTTCTGGGAAGGAAAAGGGTTTAAGGGGTGGGTAGGAATCTGGGGTTCAGTGTGTCCTGGGCATCCGCCTCCAAGACCTAGACAGACCTCACCCCATGAACCCGGGCACCCCTACTAAATCACCAAACGTAGCGAACCACTTGGGGTGACCTATGGCAGAGGTGTTGGTTAACCAATAAAGGTCAACTTTGGGGATTTGTATTTCTACATAACATTATATACAACGGGTACCCGGCATGCGTTGCAACAACACTGTAACCTCGGGGTCAACTTAACTGTAATGGTTCCATTCCAAGTTCCGGGAAACTACATTATAATTCAAGCGCCTTGCAAACGCATGCACTGTATTATAACATTACATACAACGGGTACCCGGCATGCGTTGCAACATCACTGTAATCTCAGGGTCAACTTAACTGTAATGGTTCCATTCCAAGTTCCGGGAAACTACATTATAATGCAAGCGCCTTGCAAACGCCTGCTTTATATTATAACATTATATACAAAGGGTACCCGGCATGCGTTGCAACATCACTGTAATCTCGGGGTCAACTTAACTGTAATGGTTCCATTCCAAGTTCCGGGAAACTACATTATAATGCAAGCGCCTTGCAAACGCCTGCAATATATTATAACATTATATACAACGGGTACCCGGCATGCGTTGCAAGATTACTGTAACCTCGGGGTCAACTTAACTGTAATGGTTCCATTCCAAGTTCCTGAAAACTACATTATAATACAAGCGCCTTGCAAACGCCTGCTTTACATTATAACATTATATACAAAGGGTACCCGGCATGCGTTGCAAAATCACTGTAACCTCGGGGTCAACTTAACTGTAATGGTTCCATTCCAATTCCTGGCAAATTACATTTTAATGCAAGCGCTGCACTACATAACATTATATACAACGGGTACCCGGCATGCGTTGCAAGATCACTGTAACCTCGGGGTCAACTTAACTGTAATGGTTCCATTCCAAGTTCCTGAAAACTACATTATAATACAAGCGCCTTGCAAACGCCTGCTTTACATTATAACATTATATACAAAGGGTACCCGGCATGCGTTGCAAAATCACTGTAACCTCGGGGTCAACTTAACTGTAATGGTTCCATTCCAATTCCTGGCAAATTATATTTTAATGCAAGCGCTGCATTACATAACATTATATACAACGGGTACCCGGCATGCGTTGCAAGGCCACTGTGAACTAAGGTTTCTTGATATATTTAATTTAACACACACTCCTCCTCGCTTCATCCACGTTCACACGTC
The DNA here is from genome assembly GCA_917880885.1 of Limnephilus marmoratus. NCBI lineage: Eukaryota > Metazoa > Arthropoda > Insecta > Trichoptera > Limnephilidae > Limnephilus > Limnephilus marmoratus. The sequence continues at coordinate 4,067,501 of OU862935.1, forward strand.
AAATCGCATAATGTTTTAACCCATCAGTTGCTTCTGCAACGGGCAAAACCTAGTATATATATTAATACACAGTTTATCGACCGCGCACTTTTTCCTTGATGCGAAAAACGACCACTCTGCCCTTTACGTTTCACCCACCTTAAGGTTCACCTTCGGTTGAAGCAAATTCAGACAAGAAGCTGGGAGTAAATTTTTTTCGACAAAATGAAATATATACAGGGATTTATTCTCCGATATGAATCGGCGGCGAAAACTAGAAGCTCTACTCGAATCACTCGATTCGGCTGGGTTGTATTTCCCGCCGACAGATAGCGTTTCAAAAAAAAAAATGACCAAAAAACCCGTTAATTTCCACAAAGGAAAATGCTAAGACTATGGTCAAAATCTTAGATGTCAAATTTTTAGCCTAACAAAACGGAACTCTCGGCGGTTTGGGTCGTTGTTTTTCGGAAAACGACATTGCCGACGAAAAACCGATTCCGGGCTAGATGTTTTTTAAAAATACGATAGCCGGAAAAATTCCACATTTTCATGTCAAAAACGTGTTCGTAAATTCTTTGAGAGTGTAAAAATCGCTGGCCATATGAAAATTTAAAACAACACAATTTATAACGCGGTAGGTACCTACCATTCCATTGAATTATTGCAAATTCGCCAAGTATTTATTGAGAATAAGCGTAGGTACCTACCTACACCAATATTATTTTTCCCGGTATGTTTGAGGTAGGTACCTACCGGCTTATGAAGAATGTTCTTAGAAAATAAAGGCGCCATAGAATGTTATTTATTACAGGATAGGTAGGTACTTAATGCGTTCTCACTAAAATAATGCCGATTTTCGTTGCTTGCCAGTGTTTACGAATGTAAGTGCAGGGTGGTAAAAAAAATACCGTTGGAAATATATTGATTAATTTTGTAATATTATTAATAATGTTTTCTTATTTTTTTTTTGTTTTTAGAAAATGGAGTCGGGCCGTTGCGACAAAGATTTTCGCAGCGTATAATTTTTTTTCAAAATGAGATACGTAGTTTTTTTTTAAATTTCAATACATTTTTCGTTCTGAATAACTATTTATTACAAAAATAGTATTGGCGTGGCTAAATTCGAAAGGTGGACACTTGATAGATGACATTTTCAAAAAATAAAATCAAAGGGTCGATTTAAAAAAAAAAAAAATTGTTCATCAAATTGTGTTTGTTTAAAATGAGTAAGGATATATTGGCGGACCCTATCTTTTTTAGCTTTCAGCCAATCAGGAGAGAGATTGGAATTCTATTCCGATGTCCAATCAGAGTGGCCGCATAGAGATGTTATTGCTTATTAATTCAAATGACAATATTCACTATGAGTAGGAACTTATTTACTTTAAAATTATGATATAAAATAAAAGGAAGTAATCAAAGATGTAATTTTAAAAAATGCTTCAGTACCTACGTGTATTGGAACTATTTATTATGTACATTTAACTAAAATTAAATTACATGGGTAATTGGTTGGTGCAATTATTTGTTTTGTAAAAATACGTAGGTAACTAGGAACACAGATATATTATGTGTGTTAGTAGGTAGGTACTAGGTATGAGAGAACTTTTATCTTATTTTCTGTCCAAATGAATAGCTAAAGTTTTTGTTTTACGCATCAGAAAAAAGTGTAGATTGCTCCATTTACATTCGGATATACATACTAAATTTTACAAATTTTTCATTACTTTTTTTTTTTACAGATGTGTGGGTACCTACTCAGAATCTGAGTAGGCTACTGCACATAACGACTCAGAATCTTCTGATGATATTGCGTATGTTTTTTTTTTGTAAAATATGTGATGAAATTACTAGAAGTTGAATGGGATCATTTTTTTCAAAAATATGAAATTTACATAGCGCTTTTTTTGTATTTTGCATTTTAATGATAATCATTCAACGTGGAATTGGAATCGCCACCCCGGGAACCATTAATTGGTTTCTATATACAATATTGAGCTCTGGCATCATGAAATTATGCATTGCTAAACTTTTTTTTTACATTAGCTCCACACAGGAGGCACCGAGGAAAACAATTTCCCTAAGGGCCTATGTCATCTTTGAGGATGCTGTGTGGAGGGTTTTTTAAGGGAAAGGAAGGAGAAGAAGATGTGGGAAGGAAAATGGTATGAGGGGTGGGTAGGAATCTGGTAGTCAGTGTGGCCAGGAGTGACGGACGTTTGAATCTATTCCTCACACTGCGGTTCAAGGCGAAGGGTTGAGAGAATCTGGCTGGAGAGATAAACAGCCTTCCAATAATTATGGTACCATAAATAATTACAGAACTCGAATAGAATTTGAACAGAACTTTCACAAAACGTTAAGCTTAACTTGAAAAAATGGAAGTTTTTTTTAACAACCACGCAGGAGGAACCGAGGAAAACAATTTCCCTAAGGGCCTATGTCATCTTTGAGGATGCTGTGCGGTGGGTTTTTTTAAGGGAAAGGAAGGAGAAGAAAATATGGGAAGGAAAAGGGTATGAGGGGTGGGTAGGAATCTGGGGGGTCAGTGTGGCCAGGAGTAACGGACGTATGAATCTATTCCTCACACTGCGGTGCAAAGCGAAGGGTTGTGAGAATCTGGCTGGGAGAATCTTATATACAACGGGTACCTGGCATGCGTTGCAAGGTCACTGTAACCTCGGGGTCAACTTAACTGTAATGGTTCCATCCCAATTCCAGGGAAATAACATTTTAAAGCAAGTGCCTGCAATATATAACATGATATACAACGGTTACTCGGCATGCGTTCAAGGTCACTGTAACCTCGGGGTCAACTTAACTGTAATGGTTCCATTCAAATTCCTGGGAAATTACATTTTAATGCAAGCGCTGCACTACATAACATTATATACAACGGGTACCCGGCATGCGTTGAAAGGTCACTGTAACCTCAGGTTTCTTCATATATTTAATTTAACACACACCCGCTCCTCGCTTCATCCACGTTCACACGTCAAATCGCATAGTGTTTTAACCCGTTAGTTGCCGCTGCAACGGGCAAAACCTAGTCTTACATTAATAGCCCCACTAGACAAGGCAAACAGACTGTTTCCTGCCTTGATCATATACTAATCAAAACCAATAAAAATTTTATACCCAGATCAGCTGTCCTAAAAATTGATATAACTGATCATTTCCCAACATTCTTCGGTCACAGTACCTTTAAATCTCATTATATAACTAAAGAACAAGCGGGGAAAAATAGAATTAACTACCGAACACTAAACAATTCTCTGGTAAAAGAAACTTGGAACCAAGTTTTATCCAATGATGACCCTAATCAATCATTAAACAACTTCTACACGATATTAAATAATAATATTACGAATAGTCTAGAACCAACACCAATACCTAGAAGAAAACTTAAAAAAATTAAACCGTGGATCACGCGTGGATTAATAATTGGAAGCCAACACAGGAACAAACTATATAAAATTTACAAAAATCATGAGAACTACTGTATGGTCATGGGTATCCCACCTAATGGAAATTTAAGACAACAATATATTATCTACAGAAATTTGTTTAATATTCTTATGAAGAAATGTAAACAAGATTACTATACAAAACAACTTCAAAAATCTGATAATGATTCTAAAAAAACGTGGCAAGTCATAAATGAAATAACAAATAGAACACATAAAGTGAAAAAATTGTTACAGACGATAAAATAACAATAACGGACGTAGGAAAAATTGCGAATAAATTCAACGATTTTTTTACAAATGTTGCCTCAGATTTAATAAATAACAATCCCTCATTTCAAAACAATATACATGAACACACACAAATGGACATACACTCTGAAAATACTCCTAACTTATCTCATTTTAAACGGGTAACTGAATCTGAAATTATAAAACACATCGACAAACTTAATTCAAATACAGCCAATGGTCCAGATGAAGTAAGTTTTTTAACAATCAAGTCTATTAAACAACACATTTCCATGCCCCTGCAACACATTTTTAATTCCTGCTTTGAAAAAAAACATTTTTCCAAATGCATTTAAACTCTCAAATATTGTACCAATACATAAATCTGGATCGGTCTCTGAACTTGACAATTACAGACCAATATCGTTGATATCCCAACTTGCAAAGATATTAGAAAAAATTATAAAGACACAAGTATTAGAGTTTCAAGAATCTAACGCACTTTTGTCCCCAAACCAATTTGATTTTGGATCAGGACTTAGTACAGATGATGCTTTATTTAACCTAACAAAAAATATATACACCAATCTTGACTCAAATATGAGACATATAACAATCTTTTTGGACTTAAAAAAGGCTTTTGATACCGTTAATCACAATAAACTGATTAGAAAGCTTAATAACATAGGAATTAAAAATAAATGTTTGTCACTTTTAACAAATTATTTACTTGATCGTAGACAATCCACCAAAATTGGTGTAAATATTAGTAAACCAGTAACTGTGCTACATGGGGTTCCACAAGGAACAGTTATTGGTCCGTTATTGTTCCTAATCTATAGTAATGACCTGTGTAATATTAGTATTCCGGGAAAACTATTCTCATATGCGGACGATACTGCAATTATAGTTCATGATAAATCCTGGAATGAGGTCTCTGAAAATGCAAATAAGTGCACATACATTGTCAAAGAATGGCTCAATCAAAACCTTCTAACTCTGAACTGTGAAAAAACTCTTTATATTCCATTTGATAATACCAAAAAGGCAGCACCCTTAACTCCCTTAAATATAAAATTTCACAAAAATACTTGCAATCTTGTCTCATGCTCTAACTGTACAAAAATGAATACGGGAAATACAGTTAAATACTTAGGAATTATAATAGATGGTCAACTCAAATGGACAGATCACATCGAAAAGCTTGTAAATAAACTGAGGTATTTAACTTATATTTTTAAACGTTTAAATTACATAATCGACATTAAAAGAATGAAATTGGTGTATCATGCTTTAGTGCAATCGTCAGTATCTTATGGAATAATTGGATAGGGGGTGTGTATAATACGCACATTAAGCCACTAGAAATAACCCAAAAATTAATACTAAAAATAATGTTGCATAAAGCAGCAGCTAGTATACATATAAAAATCAAAATATGATTGTTTGGGTATGAATACACATAAATATAAGTTGTAGAAAAGATCCGTCCTCTCGCGTGACAAATGTCAACCGTATTGGGTACGCGTTTGGCGTATTTCCCAACTATGCACAGGTGACGAAAGGATCAATGACGCTAGTTCCTCGGAGGACTCCAGATACTAATATCTACAGCCTGTATGTCGGACGAATATCTACAGCTCATATGTTGGACTAATATCTATGAACTTCAGAGTAAGGACTAATATCTACAGAGCTAACTTCGGATGAATATCTATGACGGTCCCAGTGTTGACTGATATCTATGGAGCGTAGGTTGGACTAATATCTACAGAGGGCAGCTGAGCAAGAGGTTGTACGGAAAAGCATAAATTACTTCAATTACGTAATTACTAATTACGTAAAGTCTTAAACGTTTAAAGTACGTACATGAAGTTTTGCATAATATTACGTATTTTGCTGTTTACGAGGATAATAATTTATTGAACAAACATGGTGGTCATAATACAAAGATATTTATTTATTTCGAAATACACGGCACCACAACCTAACATAACATAACCTAACCTAACCTAACTGACACAGAAATGGTCATGGTAATGCTGAAGTCACATGATTCACTCGGATGAAGGTTTACTCGATGAAATGTTCCATTCTCGTTTCACCGCGTGTTCACACGGTTCCTTCGAAGGAAGAGTTCACTCGACTTCTTTCGACGTTCCTCGATTCTTGTAAACAGTAAATAAATTTCAGCACCATAAAATGAACATATGGTTAAATAATAACCTGAAAACTGATATCTACCAGTATTTTTGCACAATGAAATTTTTTTTATTCCAAAATAGGCCTCGGCTTGCAATAAAATCCGTATTAATGGAATATTTATTAACGTATCCAAAAACTAAAAACTGTTTTGGAAAGGTGATAAAATATGCTTCTAAAATTTATTATTAGAAATAACCACGTAATTTTTTAAATAGAATAATTTTTAATGTAAACTTTTAAAAGTAAAAAAAATGGCTCTCCTTGCTATTATTCTAACTAAAATTACTGGTAACAAAAGAAATATAAAAACACACAATTATTTTGTTAGACAAATAAATTATAAACGTTTCTGTCACCTCACTTTTTTGTCGTTTCATATAAAAATAATTCATAAAAAATTCACAATGTTTCATATATTTTTTTTCAAATTCGATCAGAAACGTTTTTGTGGTTAATTGTTATATTGAATATATAGAGCATTATTTTCTCTTTCCAATTCCGTTTCGATCATATTTTTCACTACGATAGTAAGGGAGAAACAACGATTTCTATGAGACGTGTAGGAGTTATTTCGAAAAGCGAACTAAACGGAGCATTTTGACGTTTAAGCCGCTCCGGCTACACGTCCTCACGCCAGAACATTTTGGCCGACTAATTTGCGAGTGAAAGACTGTTCACTTGAGTGTTCACACACATCATTCGCGTCACGTGATGTTAAATTCCGGTTGCGAGTGAACAGTCGAATAGTGCCGAAGGAAGCATTCCAACATTGTTGGAATGCTTCATTCAGCACTGTCTCTATTCACTTTCGTGTTCACACGGTTCATTTCGAGGGAAAGAGGCGGAATGAAATCACGAAATGAACGATAAATGAATCATGTGAATGGGCTATAACAGACTAAATAATTTAGAAGCACTCGAAATAAAGAAAGCTGTTAAAACAAAAACCCAAATCCTTAATAATCACCTAAATGTGTCCAATAGTCCGATATTAGGGATTTTTACACACATTCTTACATAAATTAAGTTTTTTAAACTGCATACGCAATATTACGTTATTCCATTATGCTATACATAATTGCAAATCCAACCTCTGCCAGTGCTATAGATATTCGTCCACACTTCTCATAGATATTATTCAGCAGTTTGAGCTGTAGATATTCGTCCTCACTTTGGTTCTCAGTCCGATTTGTTCAGTTTTCGAAATTCCTGTAGATATTAGTAGACGCCTCCCCTCTGAGCATACTTACCGCTCTAAATATAGCCATGCGCTTGTTAAGATAGAGGAATCCATCAAACGGATCGCCCGTTTCTGCACAGAGTCAAGTCGAGGTTTTTTTCAGGAAATTTGATGCTGCGGACCAGAGGTGGCTACCAAATTCAATAGAGTAGCGCACTTGCGGTTTGCACAAGGTAAGCAGTTGTATAGATATTATTGAAGTATCTGCGGGCCCTGTACAGTACGCCCGGCTTCCGAAAGGCTAACTTGACTCTGGCTTCGGTGCATTTTTTTCCATTTTTGTGGAATTTTGTTTCGTTGTTTTCTTAGTCGAATAACAGGTTTTAAGCGTGCTATATGCAAGCTTTGTACGTGTATGAGTACCAACGGCCCTACGTAGTCCAACGGTAAGGCGCAAGACTCGCACATCGAAGGTCGCGGGATCGAATCCCGGCGTGGCAAATAAATTTTATTTGGTTGATTTGTGTTATTTCACAATTTATTAATTTAAAATAATATATAGTATATTTGCGGCACGTTCCAGAGTGGAAGATACTCTCAGTATCGCCCTTGTGTAAGACCACCATTCAGAATTGAATCATTGTTGAAATGGCATTAGCCGTGTTTGGTGACCAGATCTGAATAGCCAGGTACCTCCCCACCTTCCTCTTCCCTATCTCCTTTCCTTCCCCACTACCTTCAGTCTCACAACATACCCCAATTGGGGATGCCCACTGATCACTTGCTTCAGACGGGAGCAGTTGTGACTGTATTCATGTAAAAAAACGGTATTCGACTCAACATTCGCAGTGATATTTTTTCCTAAGAAATTGTTGTAAGATGTCGATTTTGTGCTAGATATAAAAAATACCAATATTTAGGACAAGGCCCTGATTTGTGTTATAGGTGGAAAATATTTACAAAAGAAATGACTGATATTATGATAAGACTATCAGCAAATTACAAATTTCTCCTTCAATTTTCTTTAATCATTTTTCTTTTTCATTAAATATTGACTTTAGTGACGGCCATTCCTACCAACAACAAAATTCTTTCAAAATGTTTATAAAATCTGAGATGTAGGGCTTTTATCATTACCGTGACGATTCACGGTTACGGTACCGTGACGACACAAAAAAGGCAATAAACATATATTCCTTATCACAATAATGCTGCATCTATTTCAAAAGATGAGATACACAATGTACGTAGGTCGGTTTCCTCAAGAAAAATCATAATTTTTTTGCATCTCTTTAACATACCGCACCGTGATGTCTCCGTAGACCCCTACAATACTACTAGCCTTGACAATAATTTTGAAAGTATGGAATATAGTTACAAGGATAATATTGAAGTGTGAGTAAATTCCAAATATTCACAAACGCTTTGCTTTTGTTCACATATAATGCTGCAGTTCTTTCTTACACACTAAATAACCAGTATAAACATTTTTGTTATTAGTTTTTGGGGTATTATGCCGTGTTGCGCTACCTTCTTAGAATAAGGGATATCGGAGCACTTTCAAGCGTGTAAACTTGGCCACCCTGACAAATCGGCAATCGCCGAGCATTTAATTGAAACCGGCCATTACTTTGGCTTTGTTCCTGAAGTCCTGGGAAGACCCAAATCTCATAGAGCACGCCTGATTACGGAGGCAATTGAAATTCACAAAAATCCTATAAATATTAATAGAGACGACGGAGCTAAACTCAATAGTTCTTGGTATCCGGTAATTGACGGTAATATCAAGGCTGAACGCAAAAAACATGTTGAAGTATATTGTAGCGCCAGCTCGTAGAGGAGTGGAGCTGGCGACACGGTATCGCTCCTAAGTAGATAAGTACAAACATCACCCCTAACTATTACACATCTGCCCTGATGATGGAAACTGCAACGCTGTCCGAAACGTTGGCTGAAGAAGGAGGTAGCGCAACACCGCATAATACCCCAAAAACTAATAAAAAAAATATTTTTGGCCGTGAAAATGTAAAATTGTATCACTACGTATAAACGTTGTTTATTCTAATTTTATTTATACATCTAGACACAAATGTGTTGTTTATATTGAATATCTTTTTATGTGAGACTTCTTATTATTTTTACCAATGTATTTTATTTTATATTATACGCTTTTGTTGTTAAATTTTTTTCATTATATTTTCTTTATTGTTGTATTTTTAAAAGTATTTAAAATAACTGTGACACTTAACTTAGAAACAAGAATGTAAAAGCCCCTTAGGGCGTATAATAAATAAATAAATAACTACAAGTCAAAAATGAGACACACGGTGAATGTACTCGTATGTCTGCACCTCCCGAAAGAAGCATACAATCATTATCATACATCTTCCTCACACGTATAAAGAAAACGCAATTCCTGTCGCAAAAAAAGTAACACCTAGTAAAGACAAAAAGTAGCACTTCGGAGGAAACAGTCACATGTTTTGTGTGTCTCACCGTTATTTTTAATGTGTAAGAAAGAGCTGCAGCTTTATAGCAATAAGGCACGTAAGTTTATTGCCTTTTTTTGCCGTCAACGCCAAAGAGGTCGTCACCGTAATTATAAAAATGCACGTTCATTGACGATCTTAGCTTTAAATCGCTAAAAAACCGAAATTGCTATCCAGCTTCTCTATTATATAATTTTTTAAAATTATTATTTTTTTATTCGTTTTACTTCTTGCTAGGGCAAATCCGACTAGTTACAGAACTCATTTTAGGACGGGAAGAACTTACAATTCATAAGTGGGAGGAAATAGTTTAATTTAGAAGTAATTTTTCTTAGGTATTTTGATATTAAAAATATAATTTTCGTTATTTGTTTTTGGGGTGTTATGCCGTGTTGCGCTACCTCCTTCTTTAGCCAACGTTTCGGACATCGTTGCTGTGTCCATCATCAGGGCAGATCTGGAGATCCGGATCCGCATCTACCGGATCTGCCCTGATGATGGACACTGCAGCGATGTCCGAAACGTTGGCTAAAGAAGGAGGTAGCGCAACACGGCATAACACCCCAAAAACAAATAACGAAAATGCTTTTGGCCGTGAAAATCTTAAAACTTACCTTAAAAATATAAGTTTGAAAGGGAATAACCAGACAAAACGGTAAAATGTGTCATTTTTAAACCAAATTTTAGATGTATTGCCTCTTTCCCACAAAAAAATATTATTATTATTAAATTGATTTGAAAGACTGTTCTTAAGTCGGGTTAGTTACACTATTTATAACTCGAGAACGGCTAGACCGATTTTTATGATCTTTGATTTGTTGGATTTATCTCCGCCCCGAAAGCAGAATAGCTTATTATTACATCGGAAAAATTCACGAAAAATCTCATCTTTTGAAAGTGCTGCAGAAATATTGTGATGAGTATAATGTGGCGTACCGCAAGAAAGCGTACTAGGACCAATATTGTTTTTGATATACATCAATGATATCTGTAACCTAGAAACAAGAGGAAAAATTATTAGTTTTGCTGATGACACAGTAATTTTATTTAACGAAAAAGATTGGATAAATACTTACAAAGAAGCGGAACACGGGCTTAGTCTCCTGCAAACCTGGCTTAAAAGAAACTCCCTCACGCTTAATGTTAATAAAAAAAAAATCTTACATTTTCTATAACAGCCAGAGGGCAGCCGTCGGAGGACTTAAATCTCAAATTACACTCATGCCAAGGAATTTATCAACAAAATCAAGGCTTATCATGCCTCTGTCCCACTATAGCACACTCCAAAAGCATCAAATATCTTGGAATTGAAATTGATGATAATCTCCGATGGAACTCACAAATTGACGTAGTTACAAAAAAACTAACCAGGTACATAGAAACATTCGTAATATCCTCAACATAAATGATATTAAAAAGTATACTATGCTTTGTGTCAATCACAAATAGAGTACGGAATAACTGGATGGGGGTCTGCCTTGAGCACTCACACAGAGCGACTCAATATAGCCCAAAAAGGTGTACTAAAGACAATACTGAAAGTTCCGCTTAGAACTCCGACGGAAGAATTATTTAATAAATTTCAAGTCTTCAATGTATTGAAACTTTATTCAAAAAATATTTTATTTAAACTGAAAAAAAAAAACATATATGTATACTCCACTGCCCAACATAAATACTCAACCAGGGCAGTAAGCAATCACAACCTGGTTACTCCCGGTTTGAACACATCTTGGACAGAGAAATAATAAATTCCATGCTATGAAATTATACAATGCTCTACCAGATCAAATCAAAAATATAAAGGAAATTAATTTATTTAAAACAAAAGTAAAAATATGGCTGAGAGATCAAAGTGATAATAAAATTACAAACATCATGAAGACGATATAAAGACAATCCATAACCAAATACAAATATTTTTAAAAACTACAGGCCACCTCAGAACAGGAAATCCTAGTGAGGAGGTCTGTGAAAAAAAATACATACTGATACTATACATTATACATACACGTACAAACCTCCTATTGAAACTAATAATAAATAAATAAATTTTAAATAAAACAATAACTTTGTAAACACCACTTTTATTTTTATACTTTATGCCGACCGTAGAGTATTATACTGTGTCACATAAATAATTATGTGACTAATGCAGTTCTTGCTTAGGTGTTTGTTTTGTCTATGGTGTTTTTTGGACACTGGTATTTTTTTGGAAAAGAGAGAGGTTCCTTTTTGTTTATGGTCACTTCCTTCCGATCAACTTGGGCGGTTGGATCGGAAATTGGTCACTCACCATCAAGGTGTTTAAATTTTCGTTTAAATCATGAGAATCTAAGTGGATTTAAAACCTAAAAGAACGCGGGTTGTTTTTACGTAACACGCGAGGCTCGTGTACGTGTAATTTATAGTGGATGACTTGAAAGTCCCACTTTTTCTCGATGTGGTTGGTCGTCGCCGGCAGTGATATATTTTCGGCCATGTTTTAATTTTAAAAGTGTGATCGAAGGTTCGATTAGTTGTCCCGGTCCTGGAATGTATTCTTGGAAATTGGAATAAAAGAATTACCGACAGTTAAACGGAGCTCGTGGAATTATGTTTCGCTCGTGAGTTGCATAACACGCACTCGGAGTACAACCGGCGTATTAAGCCGAATCGAATCGTGATTTTACAATCCTCACTCGCCTTGCAATCGTGGTTTTGCCAAAATCAGGAAGACGCTGATTTTCATCGGCCGAGATTGTTATTTATTTGGGACAAGTTTGACACTCATCCCCCATTAATCCCGCCACGTTGTCTGGGAGCCTGTACCTTCCTCGTGTGGAGGCTTTCTGGGTCATCACCACATCACCAATCCATCCTCATGGAAAGCCCTAGGCTGGCTTTCGTCCAGGCGCGGACTGGAACGTGCTACCCGCAATTTCCTGGTGGGCCGGCCTTCATCCTGGTGCGGACCTCTCCAAGGAACATCATCACGGCATTCTTTAGTTAGATAGTTAGTTTAGCGAGTCCATCTGGTATGTGTATTTTTATATATTCCTTTGTTACCCTGGTAAGAAGTTTGCACACTTCCATGTTGCTTTTTGTTCAATACATATTTTTAAAGTTCATCTTCTTTGATTTTTCCGAAACCCTACCTACATGATAGACAACTACTTGGCCCACTATCCTGAGTCCTGGTCTCTGCTCTGCCGCAAGGTTACATTTCATACGAGCATGATTCGTTACAGCTGCCCTGATAAAGCTACGGTTGTAGCGAAACCCGGTCGGCATAAAGTATAAAAATAAAAGTGGTGCTTACAAAGTTATTGTTTTATTTTAAATTAATAATGTCACATCACAAAGTATCCGCTTCATATGAACAAAAAAATAAATGTTGAATAGTGAGTAAATTCCAAAAATTCAAACGTCAAAATATCAATGCGCTGATTGTTTTGCTTTTGTTCTTAAATATATGATGCTGCCTCTCTTTCTTACATACTAAATGTCAACAGTCGAAAATGGGACAAACGGTGTTTGTCTGTTATGTCTACACCCCTCCAAAGGAAAAATACAATAATTATAATAAATCTCCCTCACACGTATAAAGAAAATGAAACGCAATTCCCGTAAGTGGAAAAGTAAGAAAATCACAAAAATTATAAATCCGTTTACAACGCCATCTCTGATACTGACAAAAACAAAACATGATCAGTTGTGCATCGATTATTTTTTAACTTAATAAAAAAACTGAATTTAATTCTGCTAATAAGTTAACACAACAGTTATTGATTCTGAGGCGGTACGAAGTTCGCCGGGTCAGCTAGTTATAATATAAACCATTTCAATTTCGAAGTGCACTGCAGCGTCACTGATTTGTCAACAAACAAGTACCACCTACGTACATACTCCCAGGCTGACTGGTAAGTTAGCCTTTTTGCCTATTTGACAACTGACAGGCGCAAATTATCTACAACTATCTACCGAAGTAAAAGCAAATATAAGTATTATGAACTCTTTAATCGTTGTCTACTTTAAAACATCACATATAATGTGGACTTGTAAGGGTTGCCAGCTTAAAGCTAATAATAATGATGTAATGATTTACTGTTAATGTCCTGCGACAACGTCCTCAAAGATATATCTACCTTGGAGCTTCTAAACTAGAGAGAGCTGGCACAAACCCGAGATGTGTGGAGGAAGACTCTTGAGGAGGCCAAGACCCACCAGGGGTTGTAGAGCCAAGAGTGATGATGATGATGATGACATGCTGTCAATGCTCGTTGAGCTACCATTTCCAGTTTGTAGGAACTTCGAATGATAATTACCTGAAGCAATCAAAGAACTATAAGGCAACATGGAAGTGTCCAGATTGTAAGGTGAAACAGAGTTCTCGAAGGAGTGGCGGAATATGTGTGAGTCTGTGTGAGTAAAGTGTGAGTCTAGAAGGTTCCGGAAAGCTCTAGAAGGTTCGATTAAGCTGTAGAAAGTTCTCGAACGAGTGACGGAGCATGTCGGTGAGTCTAGAAGGTTTCGGAAAGTTCTATAAGGTTAGATAAAGCTGTAGAAAATTCTGAAAGCAGTGGCGGAGTACGTCGGTGTGTCTAGAAGGTTCCGAAAAGTTCTAGAAGGTTCAATAAAGCTGTACAAAGTTCTGGCAGGAGTGGCGGAGTAAGTCGGTGTGTCTAGAAGGCTCGATAAAGCTCTAGATAGTTCTAGAAGAAGCGATGGAGTGTGTCGGTGAGTCTAGAAGGTTCTAGATAGTTGCTCTAGGATGTTATGGAAGGAGAAAGTTCTAGAAGCTTTCAGAATTGAGTGGCGGAGAGTGTCGGTGAGTCTAGAAGGTTCTGGAAAATTCTAGAAGTTTGGATAATCTTAATCTTTAATAAACATTATTAAAAAAAGTGTACAATGTGCATAAAAAGGGTGTGGGATAGACCCTGTCCATGCACACGTCAGGCGAACACACACCGGTGCGGTCTTCCCGCGATTCGCCTGCGTCTCCCCCAACTACATGCGTAGGCCTAAGGCGTAACCACGCGGTCTCGATATCCTTCCGTCCCCCCTCCGGTAACCCGACGCTCATTTTTTTCCTCAAGGTCTTCAAAAACTTCCCCTTCTCTCCCAAGTACATTTCTTCTTGGAGGAAAATCGGGGAGCCGGCTAAAGGGCGCGGACTTCGAGCATCGTTTGCGGTTGGGCCGATAGCTATACGCATTCTCATTGGGACTGCCCGGTGGTCTATGGAATACTTTCTCTAGCTTTTCTTTTCTTTTTATGTATTTTATTTTCTTATATTGTTCTTGAACTAGAATATTATCTAGTTGTCTTTTAGCACATTTTTGTGAAGTTGATTATATCTGTGGATGGATTTGACTAGGCCAGGGGTGATCCATGGCATGAGTTTAAATTGTACCTTTCAATGTATATTCCTTTCAATCGATCTAAGGAATATAAGGGATCAACTCGGGGTTAAAAAGAACGCATTTGGGAAGCAAAGTCGTTGAGTACTTATGAACAGAGAGGTAATCTATCAAAAAATTAACGTGCAATCAAAAATAAATTCTATCAGCCTTACTAAAAAAAACACAGCACGCCAGATAACCCGTGTTATTGCAGCAACATGAATAAAACAAAAATACACTAAAACACGATAATATTACTAATAAGATTTGGTCTTAAAACGTATTGTAAATCCGGCAACAACGCATATTTAAGTACTAAATTGTTTGTTTTCCTTCATAACCGCTAGGTGGCGCGGCGGCGCGGCGCCTGCGCATTCGTGTTCGCGCTCGAAAAAGACGCTGGAAGCGCGAAATGATTTCTATGTGTGAGGAATGATTTTTGTGTGTCCAATATTAATTATGTGATGGTTAATTTCTATTAATATGAATAATTTACTCTTATATTTATATCATTGATATATTTACCGTGTTTTTTTGTGGTTTTTCATAAGTTTTAGTCAAGTTATAAAACAATAATCGTACTTTGAAAATTGAAGTGTCAAAAACTATTTTATATGATACATGAGGATTCAAATTTACATTTAAAGGTTTTATTTTATGATAATTTTATGACAGTGGTGTTTTTTTTAAAATAATATTATCTAATACATGTGTGCGTAAATGCATCAAAGTAATTAACGTCTTTAGAGATGCAAGAAATCTGATATAAAAGACGGTATAATTTTTAGGTTAGTTTTTTAGCAATAAAAAAAACTTAAATTTTTTATTATTTTTTTTATTGTATGCACGAGGAAAAAGTGAGGTGACAGTTTCCTTCCAAATTTATTACATAAAAGGACTGTGTTTTTGAAAATTTGTTTTTTTTTTTAATTTCTCTACATTTTAGTCAAAAAAAATTTTTTTAAGAAATTTTTTTCCATTTATTTCCGAGTTTGAATCTTAAAATATGTCAGTTTTTGAAAACTAAACAGTATTTCAAATATACAAATCAAAAAGGTAATTTTATCTAGTTTTCATAAATGGTATTTGTTTTTACGACACCATCAAAAATAAGAAATATATAGAACATTCAAAATACTATGGAAAAATTACAAATATAGTTCGGACATCAATGGTTAAAACAGAGATAAACTACCCTCTCAGGCCGTGGAAACCATGTGTATTTCTTTCAATGAACAAATTTTTAATTAGTAATGTTTTCACATCCGCGGCGGTTGTCAATTGAATAAAATTTTCACTGGGTTTTTTAGTAAGGCTGTATATTTATGTTTTAGTAATCGAGGTAAGGCAAGCGAACCTTTGTAAAAGGTGCTTGTATTCAATGAGGCGGTGTATAGAGAAAAGGAATTTACAAATCCAATCTTGGAGCAATAAGATGGAAATGACAGCTAAGTTGATACCTGTTATTATGGGTTAATATTACAATGCAGATTGCCTTCGTGGGATGGGAAAGAGAAAACAGGTCTTTAAAAAGCCAAAAATAGAGAAGGATATCTCTGAAATAGAAACACCTAAACCAAGAAAACGTATATCTATAACGTAGGTATATCGTATCTATTGGAGATGTATATTATACGTATCTATCGAGGTAACCTGATGCAATTGGAACAGATTTGTATTTTGGAAATCCACGGAAATTCACGATACATTGTAGATTATAAAATCGTACATTTATGTACCTATATATATCTTTTGATCGAATGGGTGAGGGAAACCTGATTAAAGTAATCATTTTAGGAACCATGTTGTCACGACCAATGACGTGTCACGAGAGAGATGTGGACTGTAAATCTGAATTTTGCGAAAACAAGACAATTGGCTGCATTTTTAACTCAATCACTGGAAATGGCAAATGAAAGGATAAGTCCCTACCTTTTCATGCGTTCACCCGCTGTTTCTGGGCCGATCTTGGTGATGGCTGCTCTCCACGAAACGGCACAATTACATATATTTCACAGTTACCGACACAGTTTTTTGGTATATAATTTTTATGGTTATTAGCGAGATTTCAATGTCGAGATGTGACTGATGTCACTGCGATTTTTCAACTCTTACAAGTAGGTAATTTTAAAGTTTGGTGCCAATATTGTAGATGGGTTCCACGTAGGAATCAAACCATCTTCTTCTTTTCCTAATAAGTAGGGACTTTCAAGGAAAGGAGGAAGATGAAGGAATAAATGAACAATGAAGAACTTGGGAACATGGATTTAGCTTTGAAACTGTTTCAGAACTAAACACGTGATGCAACGCAACATGTGTTTAGATGTGTTTAGTTCTGAAACGGCTTTAGTGACTTTAGTGACGGCCGGCGTAGTCCAGATCACACCATACCAAAATTGGGGATGCCATTGGCACTCACTGGCTCGAGACGGTTGAGAGCATTTGGGACTCTAGTGTAATTTTCAGATAAAAAAGTTATACGCAAGTAGGAATCTTTTGCGGTTTTTTTGTTAAACCGACTGCGCGTATAAGTATGTCGTATTTTGTATTGCCGCATGCTTTTTCGGAGAGTCGAAATTATTGTTAGTAAAAATATTTTTACAGCGGATTTTCACTCAAGATGCCTTCAGATATAAGTACATCGACTTTGGTTGTACGGCCGTATATCCTCTTTACATACTTACTTGAAGAAAAAATCTTCTAAAGGATCAGGCCGGATCAATTGTCGCCGGATCAAATGTCCGCCGGATCAAATGTCGGCCGGATCAAATGTCGGCCGGATCAAATGTCGGCCGGATCAAATGTCGGCCGGATCAAATGTCGCCGGATCAACTGTCGCCGGACCAAATGTCGCCGGATCAACTGTCATGGAAACGAAATTTCATAACAGGTAATGTACATGCCAATTTAGAGGTTAGGAAGGGCGGGGTATTTCAGGATTTAGGTTTCAAAATTAGGAAAAGGCTTCGTCATAAAGGAGTTAGTATAATTAGATTCGAAACTATTTTCACACAGTTCAAACTTTATCCCAACGCTACCACTAGGACCAGGAGTTAAAATAAAGCAAAAATAATAAATATTTCTGTGCCGAGAAAAAAATTTATCACAACGTTCGGGATGATATTATTACAGGAAATCTACCTGAAACTTTCATGCTCAGGGAACTTAGAAGACGTAAAATTTAGTTAGGACTACAACCCCAAAAAGATACATGTTTTTATTATAAAGATGCCCAAATATAGCCATGGTGAAGAGGGAAAAGGCAATTTTCTAGGAAGGTTCATGTAGGTCAAATAGGTGGAGTTTTCCCACCCCATTTTAGCCATACAAACAGAGCTTTACTGAGAAAAATAAATTACAGGAGATATCAATGTCAAAGGTTACTTAGGTGACAAAGAAAGAAATACACGAAAGAAGAGTTTATCACATTTTTTTATTATTTTCAATTTAATTAAAATTAAATTTGATAATTTTTGTTTTGAAGAGTTTTAATTTTCAATATATAATATTTGTTACTTTAATTTTAAATTTTTTGTGACTGGTTTCGACATTATTATATCATTCACGAGCAAACTTAAAACTAACTTAAAAATTCTATATAAGTATAAAAATTAATGAGGCAGGGCTAGTGGGAGGGGGGATTTTGGTGGAAGGGGAGAACGGTAGGAGGAGTCAACATTACATGGAAACATCGTAAGTAAAGGTGATTTACATGGTGCTATTATAAAAATTAACTTTTTTTTTTTTTTTACAGTGAATACCGCACAAGAATCTCGACTGCTCCCGTCTGGAGCCAATGAGACTATGGCATCCCCAATTGGGGTATGTTGTGAGGCTGAAGGTAGTGGGGAGGGGAAGGAGGTGGTGGGGAAGAGGAAGGTTGGGAAGTACCTGGCTATTCAGATCTGGTCACCAAACACGGCTAAAGCCATTTTCAAGCAACGTTTCAATTTTGAATGGTGGTCTTACACCAGGGTGATACTGATAGTATCTTCCACTCTGGAACATGCCGCAAATATACTATATATTATTTTAAATGAATTAATTGTAAAATAACACAAACACTCATAATTTAATAATACACAATTGTTTGCAAACCTGCAACTGTAACCCTGTAGAAAATGTAGTCAGCATCAAATACCTTGGCGTAAAAATAGATAAATTCTTGAAATGGAATGATCATGTTAATATGTTAGTAAATAATACTAGGAAACTTACCTATATCTTTAAAGAACTCAGACATATACTAGACAAGGAAAAATTGAAGATGGTTTATTTTGCAATAATCCAGTCTCTACTTTCTTATAATATAGTGTGCTGGGGTTCTTGCCAAAAGACTTATATAGAACCACTTAACATTGCCCAAAAAATGATCCTTAAAGTTATGTTCAAGAAAAAATTTAGATATCCAAGTCATATACTTTATAAGGAATGTAATGTCATGAACGTAAAACAGCTGTATATTACACAAACACTTTGTAATTTTTTTAATAATATTAATATTGCAGAAAGAACTCAGCAAATTCGTACTACTAGAATTGGGTCTGGTCTTAACTTTGTGGCAATTCAAACTAAATCTTCTTTTGGTCAAAGAAATTACTTCTATCAGGCTCCACTCATATTTAATAGCCTTCCAGAACATATTAAGTCATCTAATTCCTTGTGCACTTTTAAAAAGATGGTTAAATTATTCGCATTAGCCGAGGATTGCCAATTGATTTTTTCTACATTGTCATTTCTAAATTAATAGCATATTGATTATTTATTACAGTATACTTACTGTTAATATATTATTTTTTATTTTCTTATAAACTTACCATTACATATTAATTTTCTAACCGAAACTAATTTTAAATATTATAGATTAAACAACTTGCAAAAAAAAAAAGAAGTTATTTCAAAGCTAATTTCAACATATGGTCACTCTACATATTTTACGTTATAATGTATTTGTAGAGGCCCATTCTGTGAGAAATATTATTGTAACAATATTGTCTTTCAACACATTATTTTGTGTACTCTATAAAATTGTTAATCTCAAGTCAAAATGAAGTTCAAAATTTCTATTTAAACAATAACACCCAAATTAGAAAGGTAAAGAAACAATAAATAAATAAATATATAGGGGTTATCGTATCCCATAACTTTATCAAAACTAAAAGATCACACGGATGGCATTTCTAAGGTGTCACTTACACTTTAAAATACAATCGTATTTTAATGAAAACGGGCACACAATAATGTTGTGATCAAAAGGGTTTCTTTCATATTTATTTCATAATAAGGAACTCCAGTGAAAAATATTATGGCTTTAAAAAAATATGTTCATATAGACCAATAAACGCTGATTCTGAATATATAACTTTTATTTCATAATATTAAACGCAGAGTTTTTAAAAAATTATTAAAAAGTCAATTTTTAAACCTCTCCTGAAAACACAGCGTTAAGTTGGCATTACTGAAATGGTGAATGGTGACGTCACGCGTCACCATTCACCCACTGTCACCTGGTGATCGCGTGTATTGTATTGTCAGTATTATTGTATTGACATTTGAATATGCAATTCAACATTTCGTGTTTTTGGTTTATTTTCATACTGTTTATAGAGATTTAGATAAATAATAGTTATTGTGTTTATTGAAACATAATTTAGGCCCTCAACAATTTACGAAAAGGGCTATATTTGCGGATAATCTGGAATAAATTTTGCCTATTTGAGGTTAAAGTCGACACAAAATACGATGTCATGTATTTGCAATGAAAGAGATGATTTGTTTTTATATTGCACTTTGATTAAATACAATAACAGTAGCGGTGAAATGTGGACATTTTACCAATGTTTTTCTATATTAACAGCAGTTAATCTTGAATAAAAATCGAATTCTCACACCGAATTGTCATAGTATTCATTGGCCATCATTCCACCATTTTAAAACAGGGATGAACTGCCCAAAAAAAATATTTCCCTAGATTTTGAAGTGAAATTTCCCTAGAATTTCACATTTACGCAATTACCTACGTAGTCACCTTTTTGTGTAACACTAATCCTGTTATATGTTAATTAATATGATTGATTAATTGGAAAGATATCGGAACTTGGTAAATATACTAATAATACTGTGCTTTTCCAAATAAAACACTTTTTGCTACGTGAAGTAATAATTTAAAAGTACGAATACACTCACCACTGAATTAGAAACTGAATTCCAAATAAAACAAAAAACCCTTTGCAAAATAAAAATCAACCGCAATCACCGAAAAAACGGAACTTAAAACATAAATAATTTTTTTTTTCAGAGGTCCCATTTATCTTTTTAGATACATAGGGAACGTACCCATACTACGTGACAAACTTTTTGCACTTTTTAACCCCCCCCCCCCACCGTGACGAAAAACCTAAGCAACCCACCGCTCATTTGTACCAAGCGTGGTATTTTGAAGACCCCCCCCCCCGAACGTGTCACGTAGTATGGGTACGTTCTCTAATATCATTTTGAGTTGTCAGTGTTAAAAATAACATTGCATGTAAGTACATGAATAATAATTAAGATTCATAGGAATCCCAACAAATATATGTACGTATATATATATATATATATATATATATATTTATGTCATACCACATTTTGTGGCTCATCTTAGAAGAAGCCACTTAAGTAGCTCATTCTTTCGCATGTAATATATACTTACGTAGATGAAGTACCAACATGCTGTCTTTTAAATTTTGTCAAAAATATGGTCAGCTATAATATGTAATCAAAAATTATGTTTATTTATTAAAAAAATATATCTTTAAATAACGTGCATTCGTTGATCTATTTTAAGAACACACTTACCGCATCACGCTACGTTGCCAAGTTTAATGTTACCAATATAGTCACATATGTAGGTAGGTTGACAGAACAGTTTGGATGTTGCTTGTTGATTATTCACACATATTTATCATTTCTAGCGGCCGTTTTTGATTATTGGCGCGTTTTTTTAAAATTGGAGTATGATTTTCTAATTAATATTGTTATTTATTTGGTGTTAACGGTTGTTTTTTTGTGTTAAGGTTTATTTTATTATTATCATAAATAAAATTAGGTATTTAAATACATATTGGTGTAGTTTCTTTTATTTGCTACATAATTATTTTATCTTAGTTTTAGTAGTGTTTTCGAAAAATTATGAATAAACTTATTAGAAATATATTACACAATTTACTTTATTCATTGATTCGTACGTTTCTTTAAGTTGTCACCTCCGATCTATATGGATAAAATCGATCTAAAAGAAACTAACTAACTAACTAACCATCACGCCGTTTCCCCGCAGGGGTAGGCAGAGAGGACGGACCGCCAAACAACTCGGTCTTGGCACACACTCTTTGCCTCACTCACATTCATACATCGTATCATACATTCTCTTCTATTATTCTGACTTTTGACACGGCCCGACTCAAGTATCTGATTCACTTGATCGTGCCATGTCTTCCTCGGGCGTCCCCGACTTCTTCTACCATTCACATTTGCATCATATATTCTTTTTACACTACTTTCTTCGCTCATTCGCTCTACGTGCCCAAACCATCTGAGGGTCCCTTTCTTAATTTTGCTCATTATTAAATTATTATTATACTTAGTTGCTATCATATGATAAAAAATCCCTCAGTGTCTTTGTCATCTTTGGGGATGCTGTGTGGAGGGTTTTTTTAGGGAAAGGAAGAAGAGGAAGTTCTGTAATGAAATAATTTGGTATCTTAACCGTAAATCCAGAACTAAATTTTGTATGAAATAGGCCGCGAAGACGTTTCTCTTTTCAAGAGCAATTATAATACTCTTAGAAGAAGTCGGGGACGCCCGAGGAAGACATGGCACGATCAAGTGAATCAGATACTTGAGTCGGGCCGTGTCAAAAGTCAGAATAATAGAAGAGAATGTATGAGACGATGTATGAATGTGAGTGAGGCAAAGAGGCATGGTAGATACCTATACATATAGTTTTGAATTACAATAAACAATACTTTATTATATTATATTATAAAAAACAATACATTAACATATTATATAATAATAAACAAAACTTACATTATTATATTATATTATAAAATAATAATAAATATTATAATAAACAATACCTACTGGTTTACTAATTGATTAAAGGAGCCGATACCCTCTCAGTACAACATAATAACCTAGTCAGTGTAGGGATTGCGGAACGGGGGGAGGTGGGGTTTCCAGCCGGCCGCGGCGGATTGCAACTATGTGTGCGTGCGCAGTATAATATATCATTGTTTTGACTATCGTAAGTGTGCGTGAACTGCGGGCGGGCGGGACGTCAGTTTTGATTATTGGCGCGTTTTTTTTAAATTGGAGTATGATTTGCTAATTAATATTGTTATTTATTTGGTGTTTACGGTTGTTTTTTTTTGTGTTAAGGTTTATTTTATTATTATCATAAATAAAATAAGTTATTTAAATACATATTGGTGTAGTTTCTTTTATTTGCTACGTAATTATTTTATCTTAGTTTTATTAGCGTTTTCGAAAAATTATGAATAAACTTATTAGAAAAATATTTTCATAATTTACTTTGTTCATTGATTCGAACGCTTCGTTAAGTTGTCACCTCCAATCTATATGGATAAAATCGATCTAAAAGAAACTAACTAACTAACCATCACGCCGTTTCCCCGCAGGGGTAGGCAGAGAGGACGGACCGCAAAACAACTCGGTCTTGGCACACACTCTTTGCCTCACTCTCATTCATACATCGTATCATACATTCTCTTCTATTATTCTGACTTTTGACATGGCCCGACTCAAGTATCTGATTCACTTGATCGTGCCATTACTTCCACCTGAGAAAAAATCTCTCAGTGCCTACCTTTGTCATCTTTGGAGATGCTGTGTGGAGAGCTTCTTTTTATGAAAAGAAGAAAAGGAAGTCCGGGGAAGGAAAGGGGTATGAAGGGTGGGTAGGAATCTGGGGGTCAGTGTGTCCAGGAGTGATGGACGGATGAATCCATCCCTCCCACTGCGGTGCATGGCGTTATTTCGAGAAAATCCATCTGGAAATATCAAAAGGTCGCCTTCAAGATTAAGATTTGGGAGGTGGGTATGGGTACCGTCGCCCCGGGAACCGTTTTTTGGATAACCAATACCTCTGTCATAGGTCACCCCAAGTGGTTCGCTACGTTTGGTGACTTAGTAGGGGTGCCCAGGTTCATGGGGTGAGGATTGTCCGGGTATTGGCGGCGGATGCACCAGCTGCATGGCAGGCCGGATTGGGAGAGAGTGTTGAGGAGTCCCTTTGACTTTTTCCAGCCGTACTTTCTCGGAAAATAGCCTTGCACTGCAGTGGAAGTGATAGATTCCTGGACACACCGACCTCCAGATTCCTACCCACCCTTTATCCCTTTTCTTTTGGGGTCGTCCAATAATCACGTGATGTTTTTTAGCAACTTTTTAACCCCCTCCCCACCGGTGATATGTGGTGAGGTTTAAGACTACCCCCCCCCCCCATACCCAAAATCACATGTATTCTTTTAGTACACGGTATGGTGAATTTTCAGAATATTATCATGCGTTCGACAAAAAATAAATACACGTGATATCACATTATATCCCCCCCCCCCCTTGTGATATTTCGTATTTTTCCGACCCCCCCCCCCTTTAGAGCCTCGCGTAATAACGACGGTGAGACTTTTTGGGAGAGGAAGGAGAGGAAGTTCTGAGAAGGAAAAGGTATTAGGGGTGGGTAGGAATCTGGGGGTCAGTGTGTCCAGAAGTGACGGACGTATGAATCCATCCCTCCCGCTGCGATGCAAGGCGACGGTTCGAGAGAGTGCAGCTTGAAGAAGTCAATGGACTCCCTCAATCATTCTCTCCCGATCCGGCCTGCCATGCAGCTAGTGGGCAGACGCATTCACTGTCAAGACCCGCACAAACCTCACCTCAAAAACCTGGGCACCCCGGCTATGTCACCAAATGTAGCGAACCACTTAACCTATACCTTAAGGTTGGGAGACGGGTATGGGTACCGCCGCCCCGGGAACCATTTTTGGATAACTAACACCTCTGTCATACGTCACCCCAAGTGGTTCGTTACCGTTGGTGACTTAGCAGGGGTGCCCGGGTTCATCCGGTGAGGTTAGTCTAGGTCTTTCGGTGAATGCGTTCGCCCATCTACTGCGTGGCGGGCCGGATCAGGACTGATTGAGGGAGAACTAACCTGAATTATATAGGGGTGCCTGGGTTCAACGGGTGAATTTTTTTTAGTTCTTTTCAGCGAATGCGTTCGCCCATCTACTGCGTGGCCGGCCGGATCGGGAGAGTTTAGTATGTAATAATATTAATTGGTTAAATTGTATTTTTTCTCGCATTAGCACTACACCTGATAAAAAATCCCTCAGCGTCTTTGTCATCTTTGGGGATGCTGTGTGGAGGGTTTTTTAGGGAAAAGAAGAAGAGGAAGTTCTGTAATGAAATAATTTGGTATCTTAACTGTAAATCCAGAACTAAATTTTGTATGAAACAGGCCGCGAAGACGTTTCTCTTTTCAAGAGCAATTATAATTTCCTATTTTTCAATAGGTAGATACTCTTAGAAGAAATCGGGGACGCCCGAGGAAGACATGGCACGATCAAGTGAATCAGATACTTGAGTCGGGTCATGTCAAAATTCAGAATAATATAAGAAAATGTATGAGACGATGTATGAATGTGAGCGAGGCAAAGAGTGTGTGCCAAGACCGAGTTGTTTGGCGGTCCGTCCTCTCTGCCTACCCCTGCGGGGAAACGGCGTGATGGTTAGTTAGTTAGTTAGTTACTCTTAGTTACTTGGAGCAGGTGGATGAGTGTTGTGAATCTGGGTAGTATGTTTACGAGAGATGGGAAGGCTGAAAGAAGGGTAATTGCAGGTAACTCCATTAATGAAGGACTGAATGCCGTTCTAGCAGTCCACAATGGAGTCCTGGTGCCTACCCTGATGTATGGCAGTGAGGCATGAAACTGGCAGAGGAAGAATGAAAATAAACTAAATGCTGTCGAAATGAGATCCCTCAGGCGATGTGTGGTAAAACCATATTTTATGAGAATTGGGAGAGAGATATCGGCATAGAATGTAAGACTGATGTAAACCTCGTATTGACACTCACTCTTTGCCTCATTCACATTCATTCATCGTCTCATAAATACTCTTCTATTATTCTGACCCTTGACATGGCCTGAATCAAGTCTCTGATTCACTTAATCGTGTCATGTCTGCCCCGACTTCTTATACTATTCGTCTGCTATGCATTGAGTTAAATAGGTGCACATGAGTTAAATACTATGCGTCACGCATTCGGTACCTAGGTATATAGGTACCATATGGTTCCTTTATGGTTTATGGTAGATACCTTTACATATAGTTTTGAATTACAATAAACAATACTTTATTATATTATATTATAAAAAACAATACATTAACATATTATATAATAATAAACAAAACTTACATTATTATATTATAAAATAAAAATAAACGGACCTAAAATTCCATCCCTCCAAATGCGGTGCAAGGCGATGGGTCGAGAGAGTCCGGCTGGAAAGGACAAAAGGCCTCCCTCAACCAAACTCTCTTATCCGGCCCGCCACGCAGCAGGGCAGACCTATCCGCCACCATGTCCTGGACAAACCTGATACCATGAACCCGGGCACCCCTGCTTAGTCACCAAACGTAGCAAACTGCTTGCAAAGGCGTTGGTTATACAGTAATGGTTCCCGGGGCGGCGGTATCCATACCCGTATATTGCCGTATATTGTAATTTATTTTTAAATTATTGTTTTTTTTTTCATATTTTTTTTTTATAAAATACACCAAAACAACAATAAAACACCTTTTGATTACTACAATACAACTAGAGACAATGCTTTTGAAAAATAGTCACGCGTAAAGTAATTACCTAAAAGTACAGAGCATTTTTTTAAATGAAAAACTTCTTAGATTTCTTAAATATGATAATATAATCCATTATAAAAATTACGTTCTACTAAAAAAACATTTAAAAATAATAATATAACTGTATGAAAAAACATATAACATGAGTACCTAATATATTTCTGAAATTTTTAGAAAACCCTGTATAGATATCATTACATTACAACTGACTATGCTTTCGGAACGCAAAAGACAAATACATAATTACGTAGCAAATATTTTATTTATTAAAGAAAAAACTACATAAATGTTTATTAAAATACGTAATAATATAAACCTTGTAATAAACACAAAAACAATTAACACAAAATTAATAACGATATTATAAAAGCAATTCGTAAATCAATCTTCAATTTTAAAAAACCGCGCGAATAGCCGCTAAATATTATAATATAATGTCTGTTCTTCTAACAGTCCACAGCGAGCGCTTGGCAGTCTGGCTACCTATGTAGATAGAATACAACATATAACATATCGCAAAAAGATTCAATCTGACATAGCAATGTCATGCGATAATAGATTTTGAGGAATTAAACCATTGAGTTCAATATCGCAAAGCATTGATAAACGACTTGGAGTTTGAATGATATTGTATGACGAGAACATCCTGCAACGTCGCATGCCGTGATGGTTATAGATGCGATAAAAAGTGTACCCAGTTGATGTTCTAAGTATTGATGAATATTTACTGATAAAAAACGCATTCCGGAGCATTAACGGTCCACGTAAAAATGTCATTTATTCACTCAAAAATTTTTTTTACACCGTTCGACTCGTCTCATCGAGTTTGATATGATGGACTTAAAAAAAAAAAACGATGAGCCACTAAGTGCCCAAATGAGCCAGTAAGTCGAAATGATCAAGAAGTTCCGGTAATTAAAGGACGCTTTGAGCCACTAAATGCCGTAACACCCGTAACATAAACCTATATATATAATACCAGTAATATTGCCATATGAAATAAAATTTTTGCCAGAGTTCGAAATTTCCCTAGATTTTGTCCTGATTTCCCTTATCCCTAAAAAATATTTTTCTCCCCTAGATCTAGGGAAATTTCCCTCGACATAACATCACTGATTCAATATGACAACTTGAAGGTAAATAAACTATCGGTGGGTGAAGACCATATCACCATATTAACAATCTACCCTAGATATGGTGCTTTTCTGATGGTATAGAAAAATTAAAACTTTGACAATTATTTTAACTATTAAAACTAACTATAAAAATAAAAATAAAATGCAGTTATTTAAGTTTGAAGGTCTTTATTCATTAAAAAAAATAAAAACATTGGACTGGAGTTCTCTATTATTTGATAGTCACTTTAATATTGCATAAGAAAGATTCGCTCTAATGTAATCGCTTATAAATCTTTGTTTTTTTTTCTCATTGTTTATTTTTTACACCTATTTAAAAAAAAAACCTAAGGACATGTATTTTTTTAATTTTATATAACTAATGATATAATGAATGAGAACATTTTGTCTGATCTCTCAACACTTTGTTATTAATTCATATATTTTTATCACTTATTATTTTGTCTGTTTATCATTTTATTTTTAAATTTTATGATTTTGCTTTTACTTAACTGTTTTACATGACCGATATTTGCGTGTGTTATTTTTATTACCCCGATACAGGCTAACCCTAGTGGGGTTAATAATTACATGCTAAAAATATATGTACATAAATTGTGAAGAAGCAATAAAGAGATAAGAAATCAAATAAAATTTATTTGCGCATGCCGGGTTCGACCCGCGACCTCCGGATTGGGAGTCAAGAGTCTTACCCACTGGACTACGGAGGTCGTCAACTAAATTAATCTTCGATTTAATTTTTTGTTAATTTCTTAAGTTTCTAAAGCGCACAAATTAAAATATGAATTTACATTGCAATGTTTAAACTTAGTTTTTTTCTTTTTTGAAGCTATGACCTGCAGATGGTTAGCAAACTTGGAGTAGTTATTATTTCGTAAACAAAGTTCATGTTCCCTGATTCTAGTTTAAAAAAAAAATTAGTAGACATCCCTACATACTGTGGGTCACAATCGTTACATTCTAAAGTGTATATCCCGTTTTTTTCAAATTTATTAGAAATCTCCTTGTTAATAATCAATTTTTTTATTTTAGAATTAGTATAGAAAGCTGGAGAAATATGATCTGATAATATGCAGGATATTTTTAAAGATACATCGCCTGCATAAAGAAGTTCTGTAATATATTAGGTTTTTATTAGGTTTGTTGTTATTATTACCACTCTAAATATCCTTTTTTGCTAAAAATTTTGCTGCATTAAAAAGCAAGCAACATTTTTAACAAAAAAATATATTTATAGTGGTAATAATAATAACAAACCTAGTAACAATCTAAGTTAAAATTTGTTTTTAATATTATATGATTTATTTTTAAAAATATCCCGCATATCCAGATCATGTTTTTCCAGCTTTCTATACTAATTATAAAATAAATAATTGATTAATAACAAGGATGTTTCTAATAAATTTGAAAAAAAAACGGGATATACACTTAAGAACGTAACGATTGCGACGCACAGTATGTAGGGATAACTACTAGAAATTTTAAAAGTAGAATCAGGGAACATGAACTTTGTTTACGAAATAATAACTACTCCGAGTTTGCTGCTAACCATTTAATAGAGACAGGCTATACATATCTTCAAAAAAGGAAAAAACTAAGTTTAAACGTTGCCATGTAAATTCATATTTTAATTTGTGCGCTTTAGAAAATTTAGAAATTAACAAAAAAAAATAAAAAGATTAATTCAGTTTATAAAATAATAGCACCATGTAAATCACCTTTACTTACGATGTTTCCATGTAATGTTGATTCCTCCCACCGTCCTCCCCCTACACCAAATTCCCTCCTCCCACTACCCCCGCCGAATTGATTTTTGTACTAATAGAATTTTTAAGTTAGATATAAGTTTGCTCGTGAATGACACGGATGTATTGAAACCAGTCGCAAAAAATTTAAAATTAAAGTTACAAATGTACATTGAAAATTAAAACTCTTCAAAATAAAAATGGCTAGAAATTGTTACACACTTAATGCCCAAGAAATACAAAAAAATGTAAATTTGATAATATTACTACCAATTTCTGCAAGTTTTTTTTTTCTTTATTTATTTTATACATTTTACAAATATAAGACAAAAAGTCCCGATAAACTACTTTTTAGCAGTTTGTCTAATCTGGTTCTTTACATTAAAGATCTTATTATAGTGATTTAATAGTTACATTTTTACAATTAAAGATATAAAATTAAATTAAATTTTTTACAGAAATATACTTAGATACATTTTCACAATTAAAGATATAAAATAAAATAATTTTTTTTTACAGAAATATACATATAAAAGAAAAATTATGAAAATATGAATAACAATTTTAAAGTCTTTAGTATAAATAATATGTTATTGTAAGCTAATATAAATTAATTCTTTCCGTAAGCCAAGTCTTCAGTAAGTTCACCAATTGTTTGTTTTGGGCACAGTTTTTAATTTCAGCTGGAAGCATATTTAAACAACTGGGAATCATGTAATAGAACGTTCTTTGTCCACATTTATTTGTATATTTAGGTACAATTAGTCCTTCATTAAAATTAAAACGAGTATTATGGTTGTGTTCCAGCCTGTTTATATATAAAGGGTTATTTATGTGCTGAAATATAATTTTGTACCACATAATTGCTCTCACTGAAAGAATTTTGAGACTTTGATAAAAGTATGGAATATTATGCCTTTCTTTGTATAAATTTTTTTCAGCTAATAATTTAACCAATGAATTTTGCACTGATTGAACATGATCTATATTTGTTTTACAAGAAAATCCCCAAGCTGTTATTCCATGCCTTATAACAGATTCAGCTAGAGATAAATAAATTATTCGAAGTGTGCAGATAGGAACAAAAATTTTTAGTTTAAACAATCTGCTTACAATTGATCTTAATCGTGCCCAAACTTTGTTTATTTGTATATCCCACTTGAAAAAGCAATCAATAATAACACCTAAATAAACATATTCTTTAACTAGTTCCATATTTTCACATGTTGCTGGAATACCATTGTGTAAGCAATCTGATGTATGTGTCTTTATTTCAGGTGTAATACATACCTTAACATTACTTGGGGATCTTACGTGTAACAATTTAGTGTTTTTGGCATTTATAATTAAGCCAGAGTCATGAGACCATTTTAAGAGTTCAATGTAGTCTTTTTGTAAAAGATCTATACAAGTTTGCAAATCACTGCTAGAAATAACTAAAGCAGTATCATCCGCATATACAAAGTAATTCACATGTCTAAAAATGTATTTAATAAATACATATATAATATACAGGATTGAACCTAATATGGAACCTTGAGGAACGCCGGCAAAAAACTTCCTTTTTTTTACTTAAAGATTTTAAGAGTTTTAATTTCATGCATCGGTTGTTTTAGTAATTTTCAAAAAGTTTTAGTAGTTTTCCTCTTATTCCTATAATTTCTAGTATTTTAAGTAATTTACCATGATCAATAGTATCAAAAGCTTTCGAATAATCTATAAATAAGACTAATATATGTTTTTTACAGGTTAATTCATTATTTATCATGTTGGCAAATTTATGAAGCAGCAATTCGGTACTCTTTTTTTTTGGAAACCGTATTGATTAGCATCTATTATAGAAAAATCTTCCAAACATTTTATTAATTTTATTTGAATATATTTTTCAAGAATTTTTTCTAGAGATGGCAAGATACTAATTGGTCTGTAGTTACCCAATACAGTGGGATCACCTCCCTTATATATAGATCTTATTATACTACATTTTAAATCATCAGGGATTTTTGCTTGAAATAAGATTCTGTTTATAAAATGGGTTATAGTTGGACCTAGGATTAAAATATGTTTTTTAATATCTTTCTTTCATCCTGATATTATCAATTCCTGGGGAAGAAATCTTCATTTGTCTAACAATACTTTCTATATCCGCCGCTTTTGCCCTCGGTAGGTACATGCTTTGAGGCATCGCCTCTGGATCAAATTCAGTTGTCTTATGATTGCACTTATGTAACATATTGTAAACACTTTCAGAGAAATAATCAACAAAATCATTAATTAAAACTTCTTTTGTTCGATCTTTCATCAGATATTTAGAAGCATTTTCATCACAGTCATTTTTACATTTAGTTCCAAAAATTTTATTACACTCCTCCCATGTTTTTTTTGAATCTTGAAAATAGTTTTTGAATTTATCATTATACTAAGAAGTTTTTAGTTTAATTAATAATTTATTTAACACATTTCTAAAATATTTATATTCTTTCTCGTAATATTTGTTTGTCGGAGCATTTTTCCAACGTTTATATAAATTATCTCTTTTTTTAATTTTACATAAAACATCGGAAGATATCCAATCGTTTTTTGCATAAGGCCGGGCTTTGGTTTTTTTACTTATCACAATTGTGCTATTTTTATTCAAATCATCAAAATAATTTTGAAATTTTGAGTAAATAATGGTACAGTCATTTTTTTCTAGAAGTGATTTCCAATCATAATTTTGGATATTATTATCGATATGTCTCTGCGAAAGAATCGTTATATTTTCAGTTTTATTTAAGTTTATTTGTTCTATATTTTTCTAAGTATTTTGGTTTCAGCTATTTCGGTTTACAAGACCATTTTCAAACTGTGGTTGAACCACATTGAGACGACTTATTTATTATATGAATCTATTTGTCAATTTTTAACGTGTCTAAATTGATTTATTACTGGTTAAACCAATTTGCTGAGAAATTAAGTAGAGATAGTAGACACTTTGTGTGGGAGATCTGTTTTCCCAAAATGTATTTTTAATTGTTTAATCATGACTTTACTGCAATGACTCATTTAAGTGATTAATATTGTTAAGCTTTTGTAAACATACTAAGCATTGGGAAATACATAATTTTCCGTACATTACTAATGAGCGTTACATTGGGGTTATTCGTTCGTTTATTGATTTTTAATTGTTCAAGCAAATTTAATCTAAGACCCTTTTTTCTATGTGTGTTATGTGTAATGGTTTAGGTTTGTTATTTTTAAGTGGAAAGTGTTTATTTACTAAGAGATAATCTGCGAATTTTGCAGAAGTGTTTTTATTCTGTGTAGCATTCTCAACTAGATTCAAAGAGAAGAATTAGAAATTCCAATTGTTACTTAGAAAAGAGTGTGTCAAATGTTAAGTGTAATTGTGGGATAAGTTACGGGATAAAAATGAGATTGAGAGTAATGTATACGGTAATGTGTGATTGTATCTGCTAGCTTTATTTTAGGGCGCCACTGGTTGTTAAACCAGGCTAACAGACGGTAAAGCAAAATTCTTTATCAGGGCCTTGGGGATTAAGTACTTTATAATCAATAAAGATTTTTAATAATGAAAAGAAAGACAGTATTCATATAACAGATTACATATTACATTTAAAAAAAAAAACAAATAAAAATCAGTTAACCAATAAAGAACAATTAAAAATTATAATGTGACACTCACCCAAGGATCGACCAAATTCTATTCTAGCTAAAAAATTAGTACTCAAAACCGATAGCAACAAGGATTGATGTATGATGCCCTCCGCTTATGCTGCTGTACATCATTCGTCTTACAGTGATTGAGCCAGCCTCAGATCAAGACCAGTGCCATGGTCAGGTTAGCCGCATTCCATGCTTAATGTTGATGGATCTCCAAGTTTGTAATAATTTTTCTCCAAATCAGTTCGAAAGACGGTTACGTCGAGGAAATTTCCGAGTTCGTAAAAATATTATTTTTATAATTTTCTTTCGCTGCAGGAAAATACAGTTGAATCCCGGTCAGTTAAATTCATTATGGTTTCTTATGGTTTCACGCCATTTTAAATAAGAAGGTAGCGGAACACACGGGATAATACTTTACATTCCGTAAGTTTTCAACAAAATTCAAATGATTGTTTAATGAAACTGCATTTTATATAAAATCGTAAAATATACGACGACCCTTCGAAAAGGAGTCTACCCCATTTTTCTGTAAAAAAATACTTTCTAAAATACTTGCAGAACTTGATAATAACATTATCAAATTTAATTTTAATTAAAAAAAAATTAATTGGAGTTCTACGAACTAAATACAAAAACAATTAAAAGTCTATCACATGATCCAAAATACATGACGTAAGATATAATGCCAGTTGTCCAAATATCTTCTGGAGAATATCTCATGGATTCTTCCAACCGAAACCCCACGCTCTCTTTAGAAACTACTCACGAAAACAACAGCCCACCACTTCCTTGTTGTTGTATCTCATCGGCTGCGCGTGTTACCGACTTTGCAATATCTGCCTGACATGGATCGTCTGAGTGTGGCCTACAGCCATATAACTTGAAGCACCTCGGAATTGACTTGGGTCTCGGGACACGAATGCAACATCTGATGATGGCCCAGACGCACGGATCATGCCCGTCCAGCTCTCCAGATTTTTGCACGACTGGCTCTAGAAAAAAGAATATTATCAAAATGGGCGATGGGCAAAATATGGTTGAGAACCTATGACGACCCTAAAATTTCTTTCCAATGTTTCATTTATGCCTCTGAGTTTTTTTTTAACATTAACTCTCTCAGGGCCTACGTCGTCTGAGATGCTGTGTGGGGGGGTCTTTTTGAGGAGAGGAAGGAATGAACATTGGTCTTAAAGAGACCTTTCTTGTAGGAAGGAGGAAACACAGAGGCTGGCAAATCGTTCCACAGCCGAGCTGTTGAACATAAAAACGAGTCGAAGAAGCGACCCGTTCTCATGTGATAAATGTCAACGGTGTTCATATGTTGTCACGCGTTTGACGTGTTTCCCGACTATGCACCGGTGCCAAAGGGATTAATGACTCTAGTTCCTTGGAGCATCTTCCATTGTAATACCAGTATAACAAGGATAGCATACCCACCCGATACTTGTGCTCTAAAGATTGTAATCTGTCTGTTAAGATGGCAGAATCTATCAAACGGACCGCCCGTTTCTGCAAAGAGTGGATGGTATTGTTCAGGTATTTTGGAGCTCCACACCAGAGGTGGCTGCCAAATTCAACCGTGGAGCGCACTTGTGATTTGTACAGGGTTAGTAGTTGTGTACCATTAAAGTATCTATTGTACAGTACGCCCAGTTTTTGGGAGGCTAACTTTACTCTGGCTTCGATTGAGCACCCATATCTGAGCTGGTCACTCAGAGTTACACCAAGCATATCAATGGAGGGCCTGTTCGGAAGATTTCTTCCGTTGAAGGAGACTAGATTTTCATTTCGATCCTTTTTAGACGTAATCTAACATGATTGGTTCGTTGAAACATCAAATTCAACGAGATTATTTTTACCCCAAGAGAAAATACTCAATAAGTAACCGTCCATTTTTTGCTTCAAAGCCCCCCGAGCCGTTGGCGTTTGTGAGCCTTTTGGGGCCTTGTCAAACAACAAGGTTTCATGGACTGTATTGTAATCCGCGTAGTAATGAATTAGTGCACATGCCAAAAGGTTATTGATGTGCAACAAAAACAAAGTCGGAGACAGAACCGATCCCTGTGGGACGCCAGCATTTATCGAGTGTGAGGAAGAGGTGAAACCATCGGCTACCGTAAAAAAGTTTATCAGGCATTTCAACGAGCAAGGCAAAAAAAAAAATACTCCACCTGGTCTACAATCTGGAATAGGGTTATTCCATTTCGCATCTTGGCTGCAAGTCAGTTCTTTAAGACCATCGCTGGGATTGTGGTGCCCGGACTTGCAAGTGGAAGTAATCAAGGACCCGTAAGGCAGAAACTTTGGGCAGTCCATCTCGGTTCCCAAATTAAAGCACCTGAAGTCCACAGTGAGGGATTCGACCATACGACATCTTTCTGAAAATTTTTTTAATACAGTTATGGAAATCAACTACCCAGATTGTTGATGCAAAGAAATTGGTTACGCATTGTAATATGTTTGATTATTCGAAAATAATAATTAAATACATTTATATCTGCAGTGCCTCTAAAATGCTTCCGGCTTTTGAACACAGATGGCAGTGATAAGAATTGTCCTTAGATTCCGCTAGATGGCAGGTAGCTTAGTACCTAAGATGAACTCCAGAGGGTCGGGGAGCTCAGAGAGGGTAATTGGTGTGTTGAAAACAACTTATTCCTCAATATCGATAAATGTAAGACACTAACATTTTGTAGAACAAAGACTCCGTTATCTTTTAAATACACAATAAATAACAAAATCTTAGAAAAAGTCAAAGAAATCAGGGATCTTGGAGTTATATTTGACACCCAATTAAATTTTATAAATCACATACTAGAAATAACCAACAAAGGCATGAAGACACTAGGATTTATAATCAGAACCATCAAAGACTTTGATTCACTAGAAGCTATTAAAATTGTATATTTGTCACTAGTACGCAGCTTGCTGGAATACAATTCCATCGTTTGGTCCCCATATTATCAATTTCATATAAAAAATATTGAACGAGTGCAGCACAAATTTTTACGATTTATTAACTTCAAGTTACATATACCTATTCAACACATTAACTATACATTCTTACGAAATACACTTAAATTGCATTCCCTAGAAAACTGAAGAAAAATAATTGACCTAACTTTTTTGTTTAAAATTATTCACTCCGAATTAAACTGTTGTGAACTCCTGCATCAAATTTTGTAAATACACAAACACATACAAAAACAGTTTTAGACAACTCAAATCAGATGTCACAGTACTTACATAAAAAAAGAAAAGAAAACGGCAACAGGTTTTTATATTGTAGATAAATACAAAAATACACAAATATATGCAATGTGCTATGTGATTAAACTATACTACATAAAAATATCGTTCAATTGTTTCTTAAATAATGGTAACTTTGTATTAAATATATCGATACTTGAGGTGAATTTGTTTGCTAGTGTATGAAATCGTGGAATAGGTGCATGTGTGAGGTAGTTGTTGGTTCCAGAATTATTGTTGCCGAATACTATGTTTTGCCTTGTCGCTCGGGTTGGTACCTTAAAGTCAATGAGATGCAGGAGTTCACAACAGTTCAATTCGGAGTGAATAATTTTAAACAAAAAAGTTAGGTCAATTATTTTTCCTCCGTTTTCTAGGGAATGCAATTTAAGTGTATTTAGTAAGAATGTATAGTTAATGTGTTGAATAG
The DNA here is from genome assembly GCA_917880885.1 of Limnephilus marmoratus. Classification (NCBI taxonomy): domain Eukaryota; kingdom Metazoa; phylum Arthropoda; class Insecta; order Trichoptera; family Limnephilidae; genus Limnephilus; species Limnephilus marmoratus. The sequence continues at coordinate 4,104,590 of OU862935.1, forward strand.
GTATATGTAACTTGAAGTTAATAAATCGTAAAAATTTGTGCTGCACTCGTTCAATATTTTTTATATGAAATTGATAATATGGGGACCAAACGATGGAATTGTATTCCAGCAAGCTGCGTACTAGTGACAAATATACAATTTTAGTAGCTTCTAGTGAATCAAAGTCTTTGATGGTTCTGGTTATAAATCCTAGTGTCTTCATGCCTTTGTTGGTTATTTCTAGTATGTGATTTATAAAATTTAATTGGGTGTCAAATATAACTCCAAGATCCCTGATTTCTTTGACTTTTTCTAAGATTTTGTTATTTATTGTGTATTTAAAAGATAACGGGGTCTTTGTTCTACAAAATGTTAGTGTCTTACATTTATCGATATTGAGGAATAAGTTGTTTTCAACACACCAATTGTGTAATTTGTCAATGTTTGACTGTAGGATAAGGCAGTCTCTTATATTAGATATTTGATTATATTTGATATTTCTCTTATATAATTTGATGTCATCGGCAAAAAGCAGAACTTCTACATCGTCGAAACAACTTATGATATCATTTATGAATATAAGGAAAAGGATGGGTCCGAGATGACTCCCTTGCGGTAGACCACTAGTTGCACAAAATAACATAGATTTAGAGTATTTAATTTTTGACAAATAAGATTAATAATAATTAACAATAATTATAATATAAGAATCGCTGTTGGCTAAGGTCGAAGTGTAGATCAGTACATATTTGAATTTTTACTATCAAAGGAATCTCCATAGTAACCAAAACCAATAACAAAATGACGGGGCACGTCAAACAATTACTTAGCTAAGTTTTGCTTTTCGTCCGGACAATAAACGTAAAATAAATAATTTCGTAACGCTAGAGCTTACCAATATAAACAGCCTATATTACTGGCAAATAATGTAGCTTTCTATTAGTTAAAGAATTTTTAAAGTCTGCGTAAGTATTTATTGCATGAAAGAGTAACAAACATCCAAACATCCGTACATCCATACAAACTTTCTCCTTTATCTATATATATATATAAAAATTTAGGTTCCGTATGTTTGCGTTCGCTAATCTCGGAAAGTAATCGATGGATTGACTCAAAATTTTTACAGAACATTACATTTTAGCAGAAGAGCGTTTCTACATACTTTTTATTTGGAAGTTCCGAAGGAAAAGGATAATTTTATTCGTTTTAAATTGACTCATAATTTGTCATAGTAAAAACGGAATGACAGTTTTAGTTGCCATTTTTTTAGTTTTATTAAAAGTTACAAAAATTTATGATACCTACAATTAGGAATTAAAAGAATTTAATCGGATTAAAAAGAGGAATTATATCTAACAAATAATATTACTATTTTCACTCATTTGTTTTCTCTGTGCGTTTTAAATTTACTCATAATTGTACTGAATGTCAGTTCGTAACTTTGCAAAACCTACAAAAAATCATATTAACAAATCGAATTATACATGACAAATTTTCAAAGGGTCAAAAAAATTTAACTGTGACCAGTTGATTGATGTGTAAGTTTTTTCAAAGTTGATCACCATTCGTGAGATGCCTCGCTCACGTTCAAACATAGGCTGTCGTACTCGACACGCAAACGCAGATCGTCAGAGAAGATCAAACCGCATTGATCAAGAACGTTTAGACGATAATGAACATGTTCGAGTTAAAATTATTCAGAGGCGAGCAGAAAAACCGGCGAATCGTCGGGAAGAAAGACTTAAAAGCTTACGAGAAGAAGCGCGAAGAAGACGAGCAGCACATTCATCTCAACAACGTCAAAAAGAAATAGATCAACGCCGAAGACGAATGCAAGTGCAACTTTTGAATAACCATGCTTCCTACCATCGAATTGCTTTTTCAAACGAACCAGATATTCAATACAATACCTCATGTAAATTTATTCAAATCGGTAAAATGGATAAAGTTTGTCCACGCTGCAAAGCGATGAAATTTAAAGGAAAAACTCAAGGAATGTGTTGTGCGAGCGGCAAAGTGAAGCTACCTGAAATTGATCAGCCAATAGCACCACTGATAAATTTGTTGCAAGGAATTACTGATGATTCAAAACATTTCCTCAAAAATATTAGAAAATACAATTCATGTTTTCAGAAGACTTCATTTGGCGCTAATGCTATAACAGAAAATTTTATACCGACGTTTGATTCAGGGATAAATTTACCATAAAGCTGGCTCTTTGCTTCCTTTCACAGCAATCAACATAAATTTCTACAAATATATTTCATGGGAGATCAAAATGATCAGTTGAATGCACGCTGTCAAATCTCTAATAAAGTCAAAAGAAATATTGTTGAGTAGATGAAAAAAATATTAGATGATAAAAATAATTTAATTCGAATGTTCAAAAATGCAATTGATCTCATGCCATCAGACAGCCATAAAATTATCATTAGTGCTGATCAAACACCTGCAAGTGAGCATGTCACTATAATAAAGTGATATTGTAAAAGCATTTAAGGTCTGAATAAATAAATAATTTAAAAAAATTTATGAATGTTTTTTTTTCTTCCCTTATATTCTACACTACAGCATAGTCACAGCAGATATTCAATTAAGCAATGTGTCTTCTTGGAAAATGCACAGTTGCTAGACAATTTTTGTTAACTCCTCTAATAATTAAAATCAGACAAAGCCACAGCAAAGCGTGGTCGGGTTCAGCTAGTAATATTAATAAGAATAGATTATAGTGTTACATCATAAAGTATAATATGTATCATATGAAAAAAAAACCGTTCTTTAATTTAAATAACGATTAACTTATTTATTAGTTTTAATTTACAAAATTACGCAAAAGGCTCCAAAAATAATGTCATGAAAAAATTCTTACTTCTGCAAATTGGTGGAGGTCTGTCCCATTTACCCGCCTCACAAGTGGCGAAAACTATTGCCGTGGACAGGTCATAATTGGTGTCGCAAGAGTAGGTGATGTTGGTGAACTCATCCACGACAGTCCCACGCAGCAAGTTTTTACTAGGACCCATCACCGTGAATTTGCCGTGAGATGGGTAGCTTGGTAAGGCGCATTTGGATCTGAGAAAGAATGAAAATACATGTTTAAAAAAATCTTACTGCCCCGAGCAAAATAATTTCCCTCAAGGCCTATGTCTTCTTAGGGGATGCTATGTGCAGGTTTTTTTTTAAAGAAAATGAAGTAGAGGAAGTTCTGGGAAGGAAATAGATATGAGGGATGGATAGGAGTCTGGTGGTCACAGTGTCAAGGAGTGACGGACGTTTGAATCCATCCCTCCAGCCGCAGTGCAAGGCGATGGGTCGAGATATTTCGGCTGCTGAGGAAAAAACCTCCTTCAACCTGTCTCTCTCAATCCTGCCCACCACACGGCAGGTTGGCAGTCTTGGCAGCGGATGCGTCTGTCCAGGCAAGCCGGATCTGGAGAGAGGTTGAGGACGACCCTTTGATCTCTCTCGGAACATGGCTTTGCACCGCAGTGGGAGGGACAGATTCATTCGTCCGTCACTCCTGGATATACTGACCCCCAGATTTCTACCCACCTAATGTAAGAAAAACCGCCTCTGCATGAATGTACGAGTATGTCCTTCCTGGCGAAGATGTTTGTGGAATTGATTCTTGTGATGTATGTGTGTGAGTGTGACGGCATGAGAGCGAGACAGCGAGTATGGAGATGTATAAAAGGGATGTACGGGCTGTTGTGCACTCTCTCCAAAAGAATCTCTTCAACAATAAACATTGTAACATTATCGTATGTTATTTACTACCCCCACTACAAGATATCAAAGTTGGCGCAGCCGTAGTTCGAACTTTACGTCGGTAGTTCGTAATTCGGAAGATTGTATTCAAGAATATTGCGGATCGCAGAGAGTCTGGCGCTATTAAGCGTAAGGATCGCAAGAATAAGGAAGAAAGAAACTGGAGCAGCCACACGCAATTATTCGCGTGTGTGGGATCGACAAGTTTGCAAAATTATTGTCGGTGGGTACACCGTGTATACGGGGTACACAAGATCGTACCAAGGATCAAGGATCGGGTCTAGGATCGGATCAGCATCGTGTGGATTAGCCGGAAACCGGGACTTGGTTTCTGTCGCTGCAGTCTGGGAAGGAAGACCTCGGAGGAGAGGGATTGGATCCGCAGCTGTTGGGGAGACGGAGCCAGACGGGGACGCTGATTCATGGCTCTGAGCGGCGTGAACGTGGAACGTGGACCTCGGAGTATAGCCTTCTAGAAGTGCTGAGATAAGTAGTCTTGATTATTTTGTTTCAGCTCTTCTCCCAATGGAGGGTGTTTGTAAGAATTTGGGGACGTTCTGTTACAGAACGGGAGACTGGTCATTGCTCAAGGAACGACTGGATCAGGCCCTCATTTTACATGATGACAAACTTGCGTCACAAAAGCGCAAAAGAGCATTTTTGCTGAATAGCCTCACCGAAGAAACTTTCTCTTTATTATGTGATTTATGTTTTCCTAAAAAGGTTTCTGTTTGTTCTTTTGATGATTTATGTAAATTATTTGATTCACATTGCAAACCAATTCAAAATATTTTCGAGTCGCGTGAGTTGTTTTACACATGTAAACAGTTAGCTAACGAGTCTATTAAAGATTACGCAGCTAGGCTTAAAGGACTGAGTTTATCGTGCAATTTTGAACTGAGATTGGAACCATGTTTAAAGGACATATTCATTATTGGAATTTTCAATGAAAAATTGAAACATAAGTTGTTCGTTGAGGGGATGTTGGATAGCGACGGGCTCGAACCGCCTTGTTACGAACAGGTACAAATTAATAATCACCATGATTAGGACACAACAACAATGGTTCAATTTAAATACTCACAAAACTCAAATTATAATACAAACCTCGGGCTAGCGTCCCTCAGGGATATCGTGTTTTCAGTTCGTTTGGGGATTTGATTCAAAACGACTGTCGCTTTATTGTTGAAATAATTACATAGGGGGTTTTAATAAATAAAAAGATCTCTTGTCGCTTTTAAATGATTGGTGAATTTATTAGTGACTCGACGCTTCTAGGAAAAGCTTTTAATCTCTTTGTGAACTCAAGGTTAATGATTCTAACATATAATAAAAGGGATAAATGGAAAACACAAAAATAAATAATATTACGTACGTTACAATGTCACGGGCAGCATCGGGATCCACACTGAGTTGATTTGAATATCAAATTTAACTATATTTTAAATTACGTGTCCCAACCAAATGTTGGAACCAAAAAAGGGTCTGCAATATGCACCAAGAACCGTCCCTCCCCACAGTTAAACCCAGAAGAAGGCGCCAGGGCTCTCCGCCCCGTCGAAAAGGCTGCTCGGCCCCCTCCCGAAATCCGGGCCAATCAAAACGTTCGCAAATGTTGCCAACTAATGACAACTAATAGTAAATATTTAGTACCTGATGACGGAAATAATGATATAGGGGTGGGAAGTTATAATTCAAGAAAGTACTTCATAACAGGGATCAATACTTCTTTTTCTGAATGTATTAATTTAGCAGCTTCATGGGAACATGTTGTTAGTTTTAAGAAAGTTGATACGAATTTAAATGTTGTGCATAAGGATAGTAATTATGTCCGTTTAGGGAGCGGGAGACTGGAAATGAAAGACGGCTAGTCGAAGTATGAGTCAGTCATTTATTGGGCTACGTAGCGAGGGTCGGTGAAGCGGTAACCAGATGTATGCAGGGTGCAGTGATGAGATGCTGCAGGCGTACGGATGTGATGGAGATGGTGTGGTGAAGGTCAGCGAGTTGCTCTACACCATGGCGGTGGAGATGACCTATCTTCCAGGCCGTTGCTCGACGCTTTGAATCGCGGAGATGAACGGTGAGTGGCTCGGTGTGCTGAGCCACCAGCAGGTAGTCCTGGCGAGGCGGAGCGTGTTTCCATGGCAGCGAAGCACGGTGGGCTTCGGGGTGCCATGAAGTGGTGAGCTGATCCCTAGACTGAAGGATACGCAAGCCTTATAAGTCGCGGGATGTAGCTGATCTCAGGAGCTGAAGACACGATGGGCCTTGTAGCTGAGACGTGGTGATGGACCTTGAGGAAGCTGCCCTGGAGAGAGCGGAGATGCACCGGGCTCTCGTGTGCGTGCTGTTACATGGCGAGCTGTTGACCGACTATTTGTGTGAGACTGACTGAGCTAGCGCCGAGTTAAGTCGCTTTATATATACCGGCGCGACCGGTGGAGTAATGTTCCATTCGCCGGCAATGTGCACACTGGAAGGTACTGGAACATACGCGGTGCCGAATATTCAGGCGGCTTGTAAACTCTAGACCTTTCTAGGCGGTGGCGATATTATTATCGTCGAGACAGCAGCAGCAGTAGGCAGGAAGGTACCTAGGCAAGTAGGTTTGCCGATGCGCGCGAAATATTAGGAGATGTTTCTCGATGTTCTTTCTCGATGTTCTTTCGTCGTCACATAGGTCGGATAGTCCGTTCAGATTTAAAAGTGCAGTGCGTAGTAAGACGCCAGTAAATTTTACATTAAAAAAATGTTTTTGTGCGGAAAAACGAATCATTTGCAAAAGGATTGCTGGAAGAATATTTTTTGTAATCGATGCAATAAATCGGGTCATCTTAGAAATTTATGTAAAAGCAGTAAAATTAATGTAGGTAATAAAAAAAAACGATTGTTACATGACGGCGCGGTTTTCATGTTACATGACGGCGCGGGGCCGGAGCCGATATTCGTAGATCTGTGGATTGGTAACACTGTTTTGCGGGCGATTGTTGACTCCGGTGCAGAAATTAATGCAATTCCCTATGAAGTGTATTTAAAAGATTTTGTTTCCTATGAATTGGAAAGATGCAATATTGGCAAAAATTATCTCCAGTTCAAATAATAAAATAAACTTACATACAGTAAATCTGAACACCAAAACTATACACGAGATTAAAAAGTGCTAACTTTAGTTAAGTAAAGTGTTAAAATCTCCGTTTTAGTGTATATTACCAATAAAACAAAAACAATACCGTGCAAACGTCAAAACATTATTTCCAGTTCAAATATTAAAACTTACTTACAGCAAATCTGAACAGTAAAACTGTACACCAGATTAAACAGTGCTAACTTTAGTTAAGTAAAGGGTTAAAATCTTTTTTTTTAGTGTTTATCACCAATAAAACAAAAACAATACACTTCTTGACAGGAACAGAACCTACTAACTACCTATCTTAAACTTGTGACAGTGAAGCTCAACCAGTGGCTCTGAAATAAAGTTTTAAATTTTATTAAACAAAAAATTTATAAAAATTAAAAACTTAATTTTCGCAATGGACGTTCAGTCATTTATCGCCAACGCAGAAAGGGCGGTCAACGCAATTAACAAGGTACTTCTTGACCCCAGCAATAAATTTAACAAGGACCAAATTGCAAAAATCACTCCGATATCATGCGAAATCTTAGCCGCAATTGGCAGGATGTCGGCAGCGGTAGCTGCCAAAACTGGTACCTTAGAAGGTGAACTGCAGGCATACAAAGAAATGCTAAAAAATACTCCACCTCAAAACACGTCACCCGTAAACAATGTAACTGACATCTGTGAGATGCTAACTGAGTTGGAGGAAAGGAAGTCTAGATCTAAGAACATTATACTATTTAACATCCCCGAGAGCAATTCCCAGTCAACTGCAACGAGAATCACCGAAGATATACAAAAGGTTTCATCTTCCCTGGAGGGTTTCGAAAACACCTTTAATCCCAATGAGATCAAGATCCACTGTTTGGGAATCAAGAAACCTGACCAAACCAGGCCCATTAAGATCGAATTCAAAGATTCAACAACTTCCAAATCCATTCTGATGAACAGAACAAAGTTGAAGCAAATGACCTCACTAGTCTCCAAAATAACGAACTTGCTCTTTTACGAAGTGAACTAGAATCGAGACTAAAAAACGGCGAAACTAACATAACTATTAAATATGTCAATTCAATACCAAAAATCGTTAAGGCTCAAACAAAAAACTATTAAAATCCAGCATACTGAACCTTTACTATCAAAATGTAAGTGGACTGCGAACAAAACTAGATAACTTCAGAATTTGTATACCATCAGTGATATGTGAAGCCGTGGTACTGACTGAAACGTGCTTAGATCCGTCCATCAACTCTTCCGAACTAGGATTATTCTCATATAATGTTTACAGGAATGACAGAAATCTTGCTACCAGTTCTAAATCAAGAGAAGGTGGTGTCCTCGTCGCAATTAAAAAGGAATTTACTTCAAGGAAATTAAACACAAAAAACAGTAACGTTGAACAATTGTTTATATTGGTGAAATGTAAAAGTGAGAAAATAATAATTAGATCTGTTTACATACCCCCCCTCGGCCAACATTGTTGTCTTCAAAAACCATTATGAGGACGTAGAAATAATTAAAACAAAATATCCTGATGCCAAATTTATAGCCGTGGGTGATTACAATCTTCCAAATGTAAATTGGAATTTGCACGACCCCGAATTGTCGAATACTTGTAATACAACTATCTCGGAAAGTGAAAGAGTAATACTCGACATGTCAATATATTTAAACTTAACTCAACATAATCTTGTCAGAAATATTAACAATCGTGTTCTGGATCTCGTATTCTTCAATTCTCAATGTATCAAAGTGAGTAAGGCCATAGAAGTTGTCATACCCCCTGACGTCCATCATCCTCCACTAAATATTTGTATAACAAACTTTGGCGAAAAAACTCTGAAGTCTACGAGATCATGCTATAATTTCAAAAAGGCAGATTATTCGGGTATGTGTGACTCTCTTGCATTGGTTGACTGGTCTTTCTTAGAAAGTGATGATTTAAATCATAATACTGAACAGTTCTTCTTAATTCTCAGTAATAATATAAATCGCTTTGTCCCTTACACTCAATATAAGGAATCTAAATATCCAGTCTTTTTTTTTTTTATTGTATATATTATTTAGATATAAAATTTGACATCTTATATCTAATGTTATCTTTTCTATGACTACTACAATATTATTTACTACCTACTGACTAAAATTTGGACTTTACAACATTAAGACATAATCCATAAAAAACTAAGTCTGGTGTAATAAAGATTTGATTAATTTAATTAGACGTAAAGAAACAGCTCACAAACTGTATAAGGATCACGGAACATCGAAGTTGTATATAGAATTTTCTAAAATTAGGAGTGATTGTAATAAACTATCAAGGGCGTGTTATAATGACTATATTAAGCAGACAGAGAATGACATTTTTAATAATATAAAACGTTTTTGGCGATTCAGTAAAACATTAAGAAGTGGTGACTCTGATATACCAAATACTATGTATTTTGAAGACAGAAAGGCTGATGGCATCAAAAATATTGTCGATCTTTTTGCAGACTTCTTCAAGAACGTTTACGATAAAAGTCAACCCAATCAGTTCTCCTTACCTAACTATACTCCCAGTTTCAATATAAACCTGCCACATGTGCACATTGAACTAAACGAAATTATAAAACAAATTAAACTTCTAGATCCCAATAAAAATGCCGGTCCCGACAACATTCCACCATTACTCTTACAGAAGTGTGTCACCGTTCTCGCTTATCCCCTGTACACACTATTTAGTCATTCTTTGTCGAAAGGTATATTTCCTGATCTATGGAAACATAGTTATATAACACCTATCTTCAAAAAGGGGATAAAAACGAAGTAACTAATTATAGACCTATATGCATACTGTCAACAATTCCAAAACTGTTTGAAAAACTGATTCTGGATAAAATAACTAGCTCATTTAAAGAAAGTATATGTCCTGAACAGCATGGTTTTATAACCGGCAAATCAACACTAACTAACCACATTCTGTATCAAAATTTCATTTCCAATGCAATGGCGAAGAAGCTTCAAGTTGACTCAATCTACACAGACTTCAGCAAGGCGTTCGACAAGGTTTGTCACGCTATTCTTGTAGAAAAACTGTTTAAAGCTGGAGTTCGTGGAAATATGTTGCATTGGTTTATAAGCTATCTTTCAAACAGAAAACTTAGTGTAAAATTAAATGGGGAATCATAATTTGTTTTTTTTTTTGCATCCAGTGGTGTTCCGCAAGGTTCCTATATCGGACCTATAATATTTATCTTTTTTGTGAATGACATTTGTAATATATTTAAAGATATCGACGTACTTATGTTCGGAGATGATTTGAAACTTTATAAAGCAATTCGAAGCCTGGACGACTGTTATATTCTCTCAGCAAACTTATCCAAATTAGTCGAGTGGTGTAGCGATAACAAGCTATACCTTAATGTTAATAAATGCATAACAAAAAGATTTTTTAAAATAAAAAATTCAATTCTCTTTTAATTACACAATCAATAACTTCATTCTCGAATCTGTTTCCGAAATTAATGACTTAGGTGTTACTTTCGACACCAAACTTCGCTTCATACCACACATTGAAAATATCTCAAAGAAGGGTTTAAAAATGCTAGGTTTTGTACTAAGAGTGGCTAAAGATTTTACCGACATTAAAACATTAAAACTGCTATACCCATCACTAGTGAGGAGTCAGGTTGAACATAACTCAACTGTATGGTCTCCTCACTATGACGTGCATTCTCAAACAATAGAAAGAATACCAAAAAAATTCCTAAGCTTTTTAAATTATAAACTAAAAATACCAAAAGAACAATTGAACTACACTTATCTATTGCTTTTTTTTGTACTCTTTTCTATTTCTAGGATATGGTTTTGTTCAGAGGGTGCCCAAATAATGGAGATGTATTCCAGGATGCTGCGGACAAGTGCTTCATATGTTCTTCGTATTGCAATTCCATTAGTAAATGATCTCGCATTACGAAAAACAAATCCGAGCTTTTTGTTGGCGCGGGAGACAATGTCTGATATGTGAGATTTGAAAGAGAGATTTGCTTTAAAAATCACGCCAAGGTCTCGAATCTCGTTTTTGCGTGTTAGTATAATTTTATTAATATGGTATGGGAATAAAAATGTGTCTTGTGATCTTGTAAATGTGACGACACTGCATTTCTGGATGCTGAATGGTAAATTATTCAATTCTGACCATTTGACAAGAGAATCAAGATCTTTCTGCAGAAGAATGGAATCTATATGACTTTTAATAGCTTTGAAAAGTTTGATATCGTCAGCGAAGAGGAGATATTTTGAGCGGTTAATGGTCTTGCTTATATCATTAATGAATAAAAGTAAGAAGAGAGGTCCTAGATTTCACCTCTGGGGAATCCCGGAGTTAGTTTAGTATTCGTGAGAAAACTTGTGTCCGTAACTGACATACTGACGACGATTGAGTAAATAGCTAGCTACGAAAGCGAGAAAATCCTGAGAGAATCCGTCACTCAATTTTTTTAATAAAATATCATGGTCGACTTTGTCAAATGCTTTTTTGAAGTCTGTATAAATCACATCGACATGTACAAAACTTTCAAACGATTTATTTATATAGGTGGTAAGATTCATTAGGTTTGTTGAAGGTGATAGAGTGGGACGAAATCCATGCTGATTTTCAATAAGTGTATGTTTTGTTTGATTATATATTTGTGAGTAAATTATGGTTTCTAAAAGTTTTGCGGGTGCTGATAAGACAGCTACAGGTCTGTAATTATCGATTGCCGACTTTTTGCCTTTTTTGTGTATAGGTGTGACTTTCGTTAGTTTCCACATTTCAGGAAAGATTGACACGTACCTTTCTCAGTTAGCAGAGAAATTCCGTTTGCATGAGCTCTCATCATCATCTCAGGGTCCTGCGTGGGATAAAAAGAAAGCTACTATCTGATGTAAATAAAAGAACTCACATAAAACAAAATGAACTTGTTATTATTGACAAGCAAAAAAACATAATCTACATAAATACCTTTGTAAACTCATAAAGAAAGGTGTAAAGAGAGAGAGAGAGAGAGATAATTCAGTTATTTTAGTAGAATCCACTCCAAATGATCATTCGTAGCTTGCGATAGATAATATGGCGCACCTCTTCCAGCCTCAGCGACAAGGGCTCCAGATAGCTGGAGAAGAGCCCCAGAGCTGCCGCCTCGCAAGCCCATGACACCGTGAAGCATCTGAGACTCCAGTCCATCCATAAAGGCGTCACAATGCGTCCGATGGCCATCTCTGAGCATTGTAAGGATATAAACCGCAGTTCTAGACTGTAAATGTGATTTAAGAAGTGCCTGCAGTCTTCACCAAAGTTGTCCTCGGTGATATTGGATTGTACGTGGCACAAGAATCTCAGTTCTAAGCACAAGAACACCAACCTTAGGTACCAGGCACACAGACATCATAAACACTTCCATTAGATTGTAATATTACATAAGTAACTCGATATCTCGTGATCATCACAATAAAAGTTTTCCTCGCCTCAAAAAAACAATCAACATCCTGCGTGTACCGTGACCCGGTACTATTTAACAGTCTCGTAAAGGCATCACGTCTATTACACGCATAATATTGCAAATTTACACAATCATTTAGGAGTATCAAAACTCCTTACAAATCAAAACATCAGACAAATTCCTTGTTCTGTCATGACGCGGCCCTTCTAATCGTTTTTTTCTTTTTCAAAACAAAAAACAAATGAACAACGTTCCGGCAATTTGAATTTGTTATCAATCGTTTCAACGGCACCCGAAATTAATAATACTCCTACCGAGCAAGTAGGTACCTACTGAATAACTACCAAGAAAATAATTACGTTACAATTCCCCGCTTCCCCCAGAAATTTTACGCCGCAGAGTGAAGTAAAATTATACCAAAATAATATGAAATATCTCTCTACTCGTGCACTTGTACATAAGAAGCAAAAATAATTAAAAGATTAAAGAAAATGACACAGAAAATATCAAAAAAAACAAAAGAATTATACATATATATTCACAATAACAAGGAAACCCCAAAAAGAAAACCAATATGCAGATTGGAGTTACACAACCTATTTGTTTATATATTTTATTTTATAATTTTATATTTATTATTATAACTTTTTTATATATTTATTTTTATTTTATTTTAATGAGAATGGAATCTCCACTTTTTCATCTCCAAAATGAGATTGTAAAACACTTACTCACACAAAGGGAGTCAATCTCTCAGAAACACTTGTGAGTACGGAGGACTCAAGCTCCCACTTTTGAGATCTTTGAAAAAGATGAGAAAAAAAAAATCACATGGATATTATTAACGGAAAAAAAATAAAGAACCAAATAAAAATTACCTAATTTTTTCTCTCTCTCCTCCCTTTATTTATATTAAACTAAATGTCTGACTAAGCTAAAGACCTAAAATAATACATCTCAACAACTAGCAATATAGCTAGACTTAAATATGTCTATTATTATTTTTTATATTCAATTATAAAAATTGACGTACAAAGTGGTCAGTGTAGGGTTTACATTACTAAATACCTAACTGTCAAGTATTTTAGATGAGGTTTCAAATTCCGGAGAAATACCTATCTGTCAAAAGAAGTTAAATTAGGGTTTACATTTTCCAAAATACCTATTTATCAGATATATTAATGTCATCAGTAATCTTGATTGTAAACAGAAAAAATACAAGAAATACCTATCATATACTCTTCGTATGCACATTGCTTGCTCAAGAAATAAGACTAAGGTAACAACCCGAATGGCTTCCATCGAAATTTCACTTACTACGTAAGCAAAGTGTCAAAATTTCTCGGACAAACAAAGATATAAATTGGTGCTCAATCATGTACTTCAGATGACTGACACTGTGGTTAATAGGTGTGCGATCCTAACTCAAGTGATCGACACTAGTACGACAAACATTACAGCATAGCACTGTTATTAGCAATGAAATACTTAGGCATATATTACTATTTACAATTAACAAATTATACTTATGACTAACAAAAACTGTACAAGAAAAACTACACTCTCCTGTATTAAAGGTAGAGTGTCAATTTCCAGATCGGAATTATTTAATAGTGGTGCACGCCGAAGCAGTACTTCCCTTTATTTGTGACAAAACAATTTTCCTAATGCATAATGACTTAATTACTTAACTTAATATTAACAGATTGTCAGATTTAACATTTAATTAGGTATATTAAACAATAAAACAGATTTAATTATAAACTAAACTAATTTTTTTTTGGGCGCCACTGATCACTAAGATCAGAGAAACATCTCTTGTGAAGATGTTCCTATTCTAGTCCAACGAGGATAAATACATGAAGTCTATCATCAGTACACTAGAATGTTGCGTTTATTTCGAGTACAAGTTTTGAAGGTACCAAACTCCAGAACACGTGACCGGAACAAACACATAAAGAAGGGAACGAAATAGCATAAAGGGTTGGTAGTCCTCTATACTACTTCATTAGCTTCCTATAATATACTAAACTAAACTTAATCTAAACGAATTATATCTTTAACATGGAAATTACCAACTATTTTGCCTTGCATGTCTGCAAGAGTATAAACTAAATTAGATAACTTGTTTTTTATAATGTTCCGCACAAACCTCGGGGCTAATTTATGTGAAAAGAAATTGGATCCACTCGATTGGACAAAGTTCTTTCTCCACACCACGTCTCCAATTTCATAATTTACTGACTTCCTTCGTAAATTGTAATGTTGAGCATTCTTTTTATATGCTTGTAACAAGGCATCTGTGACTTTATTATAAATAGGAACCAAGTCCTCTAATTTTCCAGCAAAACTTACTCTCGATGCTTGTAAGCTAGAATCTGCAACACCAGGAGATATGTGATTTTTATGAAAGTTACCATCGATTATATCTTTAACATCCCCGAAATCCGTTCCGTTCATTCCCCGAAAGTACTGGAGAACTCTGAGAAATGCCTTCTGGTCTCAGGTTTGAGGAAAGGAAAATCCTGATCTATTTCCTTCTCGTGGTGGGGAGTGAGCAACGACCTCGTATCGGCAAATATAGACAGGGACCGGGCGTTGGCCGGAATAAGCTGACCACCAACTTTCGCCCTACCAGGCGTCTGTTGTCTAGGGCACCCTCTTGTCCTGGAGAAGTAAATAATCTCCAAAGGCGGAAGAACCTTCGAGGTCAACGGCATAGGATGTGGAAAGAAACGGGAAACTACCACATTAAAGGTCCAAGTGGCATCCCAAGAACCAGCAAAACATGAATACCCAATCTCAAGTAAAATTCTCCGGAGGTAAAATAGTCCCCCGTTCGGATCTCCGGGTGGGGACTGCTCGAGATGCTAGAAACACAAAGTCAATAGCGAAACAAAAGTCAAATACAAAGAACCAAATAGCGAGATGGGCAACGTGGAATGTCCGCACATTACTGCAAAACAGCAAACTGGATAATCTGAAAGCTGAGATGCAAAACGCAAATTTGAATGCCCTAGGTATAGCAGAGATGAGATGGCCCAATTGCGGAGACTTCTGGAGTGGCAACTACAGAATCATCCACACAGGATGCATAAAGGATAAACCTGGCCAAGGAGGAGTAGGCGTTGTGCTGTGCAAGGAGTGGGGAAGACGGGTTAAGGGATACGTGCAATATAGCGGAAGAATTATTCTAGTCAAAATAGAAACTAAGCCTGTAGACACTGTAATTATCCAAGTATATATGCCAACATCTAGTCATAGCGAAGAAGAAGTGGAGGAGGTATACAGTTCGCTAGACAAACTTATATTAGAGGTAAAAGCAGGTGAAAATCTGATTCTCCTAGGAGATTGGAATGCTGTTGTAGGAGAAGGACGTGAAGAAACTTGCATTGGGCCCTTTGGGTTGGGTGCAAGAAACGACAGAGGAAACAGATTGACAGAATTCTGTGAAAAAAACAAATTAGTGATAGCAAACACTTGTTTCCAACACCACCCAAGACAGCGATACACCTGGAAATCCCCTGGAGACAGACAAAGACTGCAAATAGACTATATAATGGTTAGACATAGATTTAAAAACCAAATAAAAGACTGTAGAAGCTATTCCGGTCCAGATATAGATAGTGACCATAATATGGTAATGGCCAAAAGTCTTCTAAAACTGAAAAAATTAAAAAAGAGAAAAAATCTCAAATGGGATACAAAAGTATTAAAGATAAAAGAGATTAGCGACAGTTTTAGGGAAAAGACGCAAGAGTGCAACCTAATGGAAGAGGAGAACGTGAATTCGATCTGGAAAGTGATAAAGACGAAGATTATAACTACGGCAGAGGAAACTATAGGCAAGGAAAAACCCCAAGCACGGAAGGAATGGATAACCGATGAGATCTTGAATATGATAAAGGATAGAAGAGAGCTCAAAAATGATAAAAGAACTGAATCACAAGAGAAATACAAAGTGCTGAGAAACCAAATAAATAGAGAATCAAGAATAGCCAAAGAAACATTCTACCAGAATAAATGCGATGAGATAAATGACGACCTCAAGAGAGGAAATGTAGAAAGAGCTCACGCTGCAGTGAAAGACTTCTTTGGGATGAGAGTTGGAAAGGGTAATGCAATAGAAGGAGAAGACGGCAAAATACTTTTCGAAAATCACCAAATAGGAGAGAGATGGAAAAGATATCTCGAAACGCTGTACAATGGAAAGGGAAATAATGACAACGAAACATTGGTAGAAAGAGAAAATGAGGTAGACGCAGATGATTTGGGAGATCCAATCACTAGAGAAGAATTTGACCTCGCACTGAAAAATCTCAAAAACGGGAAAGCACCCGGAATCGATGACGTTCCGGCTGAACTAATTAAACCAGCAGGAAAAGGAACTATAGATGCCCTGTTTAAAATGATACAGACAATGTATAAGACTGGAAAGATACCAGAGGATTTCGAGAAATGCCTAATTGTCGCATTACCAAAGAAGGCGGGCACGACGAAATGTGAACAACACAGAACTCTTAGCCTAATATCCCATGCCTCAAAAATATTGACTAATATCATTCTAAAAAGAATCGAACCAAAAGTAGAAAACATCCTTTCCGGAGACCAGTATGGCTTTAGAAGAGGTGTAGGAACCAGAGAAGCAATATTGTCGCTACGAATACTACTTGAAAAAAGAATAAAAAGAAACCAAAACACATTCATCGCATTCATAGACCTGGAGAAGGCTTTCGACAAAGTTGAATGGAAAAGACTCTTCGAGATTCTGAAGAGAATTGACATCAAATATAGAGATAGACGAATAATCCAGGCGCTATACAAGAATGAGGCCGCTATAATTAGATGTGACAATGATACAAAAGAAGCCAGTATAAGACAAGGGGTGAGACAGGGATGCTCTCTGTCACCTGTTCTTTTTAACGCTTATATACAAAGTGCGATTGATGACTTGAGAGAGAGAATGAGTCACAGAAAAGGTGTAAAGATACACGGGCAAAAGGTGGATATGATAAGGTTTGCTGACGATATTGCTTTGGTTGCTGAAAGCGAAGAAGAACTGCAAGAGGCCTTAACAAACATGCATAGCATTCTTCAAAACAATTACAACATGAAGATAAATAAAGACAAAACAAAGCTGCTGACTGTAGGCCGAACGCAACATCAGATGAGAGTAGAGATGTCAGGAGTTCCACTAAAGAACACCAAGGAGTTTGTCTACCTCGGGAGCAAAATAACATGGGACGGTCGGTCTAAGAGCGAGGTCGACAGCCGTATACACCAGGCTAGGGTTGCATTCAATAAAAGGTCGAAAATAATAGAATCGAATAATATAGACCTGAAACTGAGAATACTCCTCATCAAGACCTATGTATGGAGTATCTTGATGTACGGCTGCGAAACATGGTGCCTATCCGAAAGAGATAAACGGAGACTAGAGGCTTTTGAGATGTGGTCCTATAGAAGACTACTAGGAATTTCCTGGAGAGACCATATCACAAATGAGGAGGTTCTTCAAAGAATCGAAGGAGGAAGGCACCTGCTCAGGACCTTGTCCGAAAGGCGCGCAAGATGGATCGGCCATGCAATACGGCAAGAAGGCCTCTTGCATGCCATAATGGAGGGTATGACCGAGGGGACAAACGCTAGGGGACGCCCACGCCGAGAGTACCTGGAGGACCTGCTGGTGGACGTGCGCTGCTTATCATATGCAGACTTCAAAAGAGCCGCACAAGACAGGGAAGAGTGGAAGAAACGAATAGATGAAATTGCTGCAAACCAATCCCAGGATTGAAACCAGAGAGAGAGACCATCGATTATCTGTTCCCGACCGTGCATAAGAAAGAAAGGAGTATAACCCGTCGCGAAGTTAACCGTATTGTTAAGCGCTGACTGTATTTGTGGCAGAAACCTAGACCAATTACGTTGGTCGGACTCGGTCAAAATAGACAGTTCAGTACCTATTGTTTGGTTATACCGTTCAACGACATTATTTTGTGGCGTGTAATATGCATTATAGAAAGGTGCCGGTACATTATATTCGGACAGTAATTTTTTAAATTCATTAGATATAAATTGTTTGCCATTATCGCAAACAAACGTTTGTGGAACCCCATGGACGAGAAAAATGGACTGCTCTACGTTTTTAACAATGCTTTTTGTGGTAACATTCCTAAGCGGAAAAATCCATGTGTACTTTGAGAAAACGTCTACGACAGACAAAATATATGTAAATCCGGAATAGCTTCGTGGTAGTGGACCGACAAGATCAATTGATAACATCTGCATTGGTCTTGTTACTATTTTTGGATTGACAGAAATCCCCGCCGGCGCTGCAGTATTAATTTTATGAGCTTTACATGTTTTGCACCTATTTACGAAGTTTTTTACATCCTTGTACATTCCAGGCCAATAATAGTGTAAGTGAACCTTCTTGTAAGTTCTGAATATTCCTGGATGACATGATAGATCTGATTCATGTTCCTTCGTTAATATTGCTATACGATTCTCTGAAGGTACAACTAATTTCCACGCCGTATCTTCGCAAAGGGCGAAACGCGTCTTACAATGTCTAAAGAGTTCGTTACCCTCAATTCTGAAATTAACGAATCGTTGAGGTGCACTAAGACAGTTTGAAAATAAATTATTATACCAATTATCAGTGCTTGTGGGAACTGGAGCAGATGCATCCCCTGACAATAATGAGACCTCCATGCGTGATAATATGTCAGGTACCGTATTTAATTTTCCTTTTCTGTGTACAACGTCGAAAGAAAATTGCAACAGACGAGTAGACCAACGAGCCAACCGACCGGTAGGGTTCGAGAGAGATACTAACCACTGTAAACTTGAGTGATCCGTTATCACAGTAAAGTGAGTCCCCTCTATGTAAGGTCTAAAGTGATTAACCGAGTCCAACACCACAAGAAGCTCGCGCTCTGTGACACCGTAATTTCTTTCATGTACGTTTAAGCACCGCGAAAAATAACAAACTGGATGTTCCTCACCATCAAAATTCTGAGTTAAAATCCCGCCAATCCCGACTCCGCTGGCATCACAGTGTATAATGAAAGGCAAATTGAAATCTGGACAATTAATTACGGGAGCTGTTGTAAGTGCTTCTTTCAATTTGTTAAATGAGTTCTCCGCTTCTCGAGACCAGACAAAATTACTAACTCCTTTTCTTGAACCAGTAAGTTTGGTTAACGGTGCTGCTATGGTTGAGAAGTCCTTAATGAACCTACGGTAATACCCACACAATCCAATGAAAGCTTTAATTTGCTTAGAGTTCTTCGGGATTGGATAATTTTTGATACAATCAACTTTAACAGGATCTGTCCGTAGTCCTTCAGAATCGACCACATAACCTAAGTATTTAAGCTCTTTTTTGCAAAACTCACTCTTTTTTAAATTTATTGTAAGACCAGCTTCTTTTAACCGTTCAAAAACCTTTTGTAGTAGTTTTAAGTGAGAATCAAAATCATCTGATATTAAAATTAAATCGTCCACATATCCGAACACATTCTCATCAAATTCAGGTCCAAAAAGCTTATCAATAAGACGCTGTAATTCGCTGGGTGCATTTTTTAGACCCAAAGGCATACGCGTGAACTCGTAAAGACCATAACCAGGTACAACAAATGCGGTGACAGGAGCTGATGACTCATCCAAAGCAATCTGCCAGAAAGCTTTACTTAGGTCAACAGACGAAATGAAACGCGCGCCACGAAGCTTGTCTACAATGCGCGACACGTAAGGTAACGGATACGAATCTCGTTTTGTGACTTCATTGATTTTACGACTGTCAAGACAAAATCTTGCAGAGCCATCTTTTTTCATGACTAGGAGCACTGGACTAGACCAAGCCGAACGTGACGGACGAACAACACCCATAGCTAGCATTTCCTTTAATTCAGCTTCTAATAAGCGTTGACGCGCTGGAGACAACGGATAATAACGTTGCTTTATCGGAGTTCCTGTGGTCTCGATGTGATGTTGTACAAGGTGAGTAAGACCCAAACCACATTTTTCAAATGATATTGTTTCAAATTTATCAACAATATTTTTCAGCCTGCGATTATCCTGAGGAGAAAGAAAAGATGCTGAAGTTATCTTCCTAACCTCATTAACCTGTTTTTCACTATTGACGGATGAGAAGTTCACTTCTGAAAACAATTGGGGAGCTAACCGGAATTGTCTCCAAAAGTCGACCCCCAAGATAATCGTAGGTGCAAGTGTCGGTATTACAAAAAACGAGATAATATGTTTTTTATCCTTAAATGAAACCGGTATGTCCATGGTTCCAATAACATTTTGCTCTCTACCATCGGCAGTGGTAACAAAAGAGTTACAAGGTTTTAATTGAAAACCATAACTAATAAAAAAATTATTTAAATTCCCCCCAAAACAACTAACTGACGCTCCGCTGTCCAGTAAGCAAGAAAAAACTCTATCAGCTATAATAACATTAACGTATGGTCTAATTTCATCTTTGGTACGTTCCAGAGGCGTGAATGCGTCCATTGCACGTGTCTGAGAACATCCTAGAGAATTTGAAAACGAATTACGATTTTCCCCATCCTCGTACGCTGGATGGTGAAAATCGCACTTCAGTTTTTTGAAGAGCGTTGCTGATTTTGCCGATTATTTTGGTTTTGTTGATATTGGAATTTTCTCTTTCTACAATAATTCCATGTGTGCCCCGGTATTTTACAGAAATTGCACACTAAATTTCTATTTAATCTGTTAAAAGAAGAAGAAGTTGTTGGTTCATTGACATGTACTCCCCGACGAGAATGATCAATACTATTATTACTACGTGTGTTTGCAATGGGCTGCTTTGATGTATACATCTCGATCTTGGTACAAGCCGAAACTAAACATTCAAGGTCGGAAGTATCACTAGAGGCCAACACGCTAGCATATTTATCCAAAAGGCTATGCCTTGCCAACCGCACCAATTGTTGTTCAGATAATTTATCAACTAATTTCGAATTCGCTATTCTCAGATTATCGACAAAGTCAGCCACAGTATCGTTAGAGCTTTGGCGCATAGTGTAAATAGCTCGCGTTGCTTCTACCTGATTGTCTTCACGTTCGTACCGATTTAGTAGTTTTTGTCTTAGTTCGCTCCAAGTCAGGTTATCTTTGTCCAATGAACGAAACCAGTTTGCCGCCTTTCCCTCCAAAAGCTCACCGAACCCTAGAACAACATTGTCGATTTTTGTTTTTCTTCCTCTACACAACTCTTCAATTTTGTATAAAAATTCTCTGACATCAGATGTACCATCAAAACGTAATTGCCATTTATGAACCTCGTCATCTCTTGCCGAATAGTAGTAATTATTTGTTATATTACTGCCTTGTGGTTCTGACGTTTCCACAGATTCGGAACCTGCTTCTTTTTGTGTTGAATTAAAAATACGGGCTTGTTGTCGCATAGCTGCTAAAGTAGATTCCGGTACAATCTTCCTTTCCTCTAATAAAAATATTAACTCTTCCTTCGTATAATTGTTGATGTTTGGAATCTCCATTTTAAATTTATGAAGAAGAAAAAAAAAAAAAAAAAAATTATTTTGAAAATAATTAATATTGTGTAAAAAAAAAAACACCCTGTATTTAAATTATTAATGTTCCTAAAAAAAAACAATTAATAAAATTCAATGTCAATTAATAATTGAAATAATTAACCGTACAATTCATAAGCGTAGACACATAATGAATAAAATGTAAACAAGGCAAACAAGTCGTAGATAGGTAAATAACCAAGTACCCATAATCCAAGATGCATATTATACAAAATACAAATCAACTATCGCCGTAAATGTTGTTTCGAGTTTCTCTCGCTAGGGCAAAAATGTAGCTTTGATATTATTGTTTGCTTCCGCAAAATAATCAACGTAAATCATCACATTATTAGGTTGGTAACCAGGCCCGGACTGGCCAGGTCCGCAAGTCCGCGATCGCGGAGGGCCCCCGGCGCGAGGGGGCCCCAAAGCGGCCCCACAAAACGTACAAAAAAAAGTTTTTGTCTTGTTAGTAGTTATTTTGTGTTCTTGGTAATGTTTGTTTAAATTTCGAAAAAAAAATTACATTTTCCAAAAGTAGAACAACTGTTTATATCTCGCCGTGTATACGAAAGCTTTATACGATTCACTGTCATCCGCATCGTCTGCGCGGTGACGTGTGTCCACTGTCCAGTAGACAACTCATAAATGAACTAATACCGACAACTGCACCGCGATGTATGTATATATATGTCCTATCAGATCAGCTAATCACTCAGTAGGGCCGCGCAATCGCATATCGTCCTTCCCCTCCCCCCTTTCCTACATTTATAATAATATCCACCCTATACTCTTGTTTTCAAGCCACTACAAATCGATTTTATGCGATGCGGTCTGCTAAATTTACCGCGCAGTTTTTTTTAGTTTGAGGGAGCGGGAGACAGAAATGAAAGGCGGCAAGTCGAAGTGGTGAGTCAGTCGTTTATTGGGCTACGTAGCAGATGGTCGGTGGTCGGTAACAAGATGTAATGCAGGGTGCCGTGATGAGATGCTGCAGGCGTGCTGTGTGATGGAGATGGTGCGGTGAAGGTCAGCGAGTTGCTCGACACCATGGCGGTGGAGATGACCTATCTTCCAGGCCGTTGCTCGACGCTTTGAATCGCGGAGATGAACGGTGTGTGGCTCGGTGAGCTGAGCCACCAGCAGGTAGTCCTGGCGAGGCGGAGCGTGTTTCCATGGCAGCGAAGCACGGTGAGGCTTCGGGGTGCCATGAAGTGGTGAGCTGATCCCTTGGACTGAAGGTGACGCAAGCCTTGTAAGTCGCGGGATGGGGCTGATCTCTGGAGCTGAAGACACGGTGGGCCTTAGAGCTGAGACGTGGTGATGGACCTCGAGGAAGCTGCCCTGGAGCGTAGCGATACCATGCACGAGCACTTATTACATGTTGAGATGTTGACCGATGATTAATGTGAGACTGAACTGCAGCGGGCGAGCGATCGGCTGCTTATATAGCCGCGGTAGAGTAACTACCTCGCGGTAGGTAATACGAGCCACTTCGGCAGTTGACGAGAATATTCGGCGCCGTACAGATATTGTACGGTGCTGTCTCGAGACTTTTCTAGGCGGGGGCGATATTATTATCGTCGGGCTGGCACGGGAGGCGAGAAAGTACATCGCGGCCAGTATAGGTACGAAGGTACCTAGGCAAGTAGGTTTGCCGATGGGCGCGAATATTAGGAGATGTTTCTCGTATGTTCTCTTGATGGCGATGATAATAATGATGTGTCGCCACACACCCCCTTCCCAGTGTACGGAGTACAGGGTTGAAAGATGATGCCAGGAGTCGCAGGAAAGCCGGGTTGATGCTGCTGGTCGGTGCGTTCATGCTGATGCGTCTCTACCGATTCCCTCGTTTTGCGGTGTTACCGGTGCGTCGTGGTAACACTCTTGTCAGGATGCTATATGCTGCGTATCCATATCACGTCGGGGTCACCAGTTGAGGGAGCGCGACGTGATCACGTCGGGGCCTCCAGTTGAGGGAGCGGGAGACAGAAATGAAAGACGTCGATCGATGTAGCGAGTCAGTCGTTTATTGGGCTACGTAGCAGATGGTCGGTGGTCGGTAACATGATGTAAGGCGGGGTGCTGTGATGAGATTCTGCAGGCGAACGGAGTGATGGAGATGGGGCGGTGAAGGTTAGCGAGTTGCTCGACACCATGGCGGTGGAGATGACCTATCTTCCAGGCCGTTGCTCGACGCTTTGAATCGCGGAGATGAACGGTGTGTGGCTCGGTGAGCTGAGCCACCAGCAGGTAGTCCTGGCGAGGCGGAGCGTGTTTCCATGGCAGCGAAGCACGGTGAGGCTTCGGGGTGCCATGAAGTGGTGAGCTGATCCCTTGGACTGAAGGTGACGCAAGCCTTGTAAGTCGCGGGATGGGGCTGATATCTGGAGCTGAAGACACGGTGGGCCTTAGAGCTGAGACGTGGTGATGGACCTCGAGGAAGCTGCCCTGGAGCGTAGCGATACCATGCACGAGCACTTATTACATGTTGAGATGTTGACCGATGATTAATGTGAGACTGAACTGCAGCGGGCGAGCGATCGGCTGCTTATATAGCCGCGGTAGAGTAACTACCTCGCGGTAGGTAATACGAGCCACTTCGGCAGTTGACGAGAATATTCGGCGCCGTACAGATATTGTACGGTGCTGTCTCGAGACCTTTCTAGGCGGGGGCGATATTATTATCGTCGGGCTGGCACGGGAGGCGAGAAAGTACATCGCGGCCAGTATAGGAACGAAGGTACCTAGGCAAGTAGGTTTGCCGATGGGCGCGAATATTAGGAGATGTTTCTCGTATGTTCTCTTGATGGCGATGATAATAATGATGTGTCGCCACAAGTTAAATTGTTAAATTAATTTTTTTGTTTAGAGTTGAGTTGCGGTACATTATTTGATTAATTAATATTACGAACGCAACATAAACAATGAAGAGAACTTACAAGAGTGGTTTTCAAAAAAGAGAGGGAAATAAGAAAAAGAAACAAGAAGATTTACAGTGTGTCAGTTCAATGTTTACGAGGTTAAAACCATCAAGCTCTACCTCAGAGATAAACGATGACACGACTGTAGGTAAGGTCATTGAAATTTTAGATTATTATTTTTATTATGGGTTGTAATTGTTTGAAATTTTGTTCTATTTATTCTACATTTTTACGTCACGTACTAAGAACTTAACAATATTAGTTTTTGCTTTTTTTACTTTAAAGGTTTTTACTAATAGGGCTAATTAATTGTTATAAATTAAACAAAATAAACTGTATAAAAAACTTTTTCACATTGGGGATAAATTCACAATAGAAATGTGTCAAGGCCTATGTCATTAGGAGGTACTTTATGCAAAATATGGATAGTAGTCTGTCGGTTTATTCGTCAATGGTCAAAATATAATTATTACAAGCAATGTTTTAAATTAATTATATTGTAACTACAAATAGTTATGATTTTGAAAATCATAATTAATTCTAGTTACAGTATGGTATAGTAAAGGGGATTCCCTAGTGAACAGTATTAACTACTTCTTGTACGGATGAGGCGCCTGCTTGCAATCAGCCACGTATAGACCATCATCCATCGTCTCTTGTCGGCGAATCAAGCTCCAATTCTGATTCAGAAGATGATGAAGAAAATCAGGAGACCTGTGATGCAGCTAAACAACAACTTGGGTGTTTCATTTGTCCATACGAAAGTGATCCAATCACGATTAAAAAAGCTTTCATGGAAAAACATCATATTCAAGTTGTAGAAGGAAAAGGTGCAAAATTGCCATTTGAGCCTTCTAAACTTTATTACCGACATTTGCCAAGTGGTGAAAAAATACACCGAAAATGGTTATCATATTCAATTCAGCTGAATAAAGTGTACTGTTCGTGCTGTATGGCTTTTGGAGATAAAGGACACAGAGACTCTAATTACATTACTGGTTATGATGTTTCTTCAAAAAATGTGAATAAATCAGTAGAAGTACACGAAAACTCTACCCATCATGAACTTGCTGCGAAAGCAGCTTTTCAAAGTCAAAAGGGCTACGATATTTCAAATTTCCTGAATACCAACCAAACTAAACAGCAAGAAAGTGAAATTCAAACTAGAAGATTGGTCATCCAACGTTTGATAGACATAGTTTCGTTTATAGGAAGGCAAGGCATTGCCTACAGAGGTGACAAAGCAGAAGCAGCCTTGAAAACTCTTGAGTCTTTACAAAATCATGGTAATTTCCTTGAACTGGTCATGTTGGTGTCTAATTATGATGTAATTTTGCAAAGCCAAGTAAAAAAATGTATCAAAGACAGCAAAAAGCACAGAATAAAAATAAAGGACAAAAGAGAAGCCACAGGAAAGCAATCTAAAAAGCCCATTGGACGAGGATCAATGTTGACTTTGCCATCAAAGACGTTCATTAACAAGTTAATCAAGATAATTAGCTTGATGGGTCGAAACATTATTTTGAAAGACCTCCAGGATAGCATCATCTACAGCGCAATGGTGGACAGCACCCAAGATATAGCTGTCATGGACCAATTGGCAATATGCGTCCGCTATGTCGTTATGTGAATAAAATCCTGCCCTTTGTTTTGAACTCCGTTATAATTATTGGCAGTTCTACAGCATGCGTTTAGTAGTGTCGTGGTATCCTAAAAATACTGTGAATTTCTTTTTTCAATAAATAATAAAGTCAACAAAAGTCGAAAATCATAATATTCGTATAAAAACCTATCTGAATTTCTTCTTCTTTTAGAAACGCGTTTTCATTGTTTTCAAGCACCTAATTTTCAAAAATTATCCGGGGAGGCCTCCTGACCCCCGTTTTTTGAAGCCCCCCCCCCCCCACTCCACGTTAGGGGGCCCCTTTACAGGTTTTAGCGGAGGGCCCCAAACGGTCCCAGTCCGGGCCTGTTGGTAACCATGACGATGATGGCGCTAATTAGCGAACACATTTGTAAATAAAATAAATCAAGGTAGAGACTCTTAAATTAACATCTAAAACAACCAGAAATATGTCAAATTCAATCAACAATTATATTAATTAAGCTACGCACGCATGTATAGCGGCCATTTTGTGTTAACAATATTAACCTTACTATAGCACATATATCTTATATTATTTATATTATAGGTACTAAGAATATTGTCAAAATTTTGTAACGAATAACAAAAACATATGTTACATAACAGATAGTAGCCTCTAACCGTGCACCGAGAGTAATCTACCCTCTTTAAAACGTTGGGCGCCAAAAATGACACGTACCTTTCTCAGTTAGCAGAGAAATTCCGTTTGCATGAGCTCTCATCATCATCTCAGGGTCCTGCGTGGGATAAAAAGAAAGCTACTATCTGATGTAAATAAAAGAACTCACATAAAACAAAATGAACTTGTTATTATTGACAGCAAAAAAACATAATCTACATAAATACCTTTGTAAACTCATAAAGAAAGGTGTAAAGAGAGAGAGAGAGAGAGATAATTCAGTTATTTTAGTAGAATCCACTCCAAATGACCATTCGTAGCTTGCGATAGATAATATGGCGCACCTCTTCCAGCCTCAGCGACAAGGGCTCCAGATAGCTGGAGAAGAGCCCCAGAGCTGCCGCCTCGCAAGCCCATGATACCGTGAAGCATCTGAGACTCCAGTCCATCCATAAAGGCGTCACAATGCGTCCGATGGCCATCTCTGAGCATTGTAAGGATATAAACCGCAGTTCTAGACTGTAAATGTGATTTAAGAAGTGCCTGCAGTCTTCACCAAAGTTGTCCTCGGTGATATTGGATTGTACGTGGCACAAGAATCTCAGTTCTAAGCACAAGAACACCAACCTTAGGTACCAGGCACACAGACATCATAAACACTTCCATTAGATTGTAATATTACATAAGTAACTCGATATCTCGTGATCATCACAATAAAAGTTTTCCTCGCCTCGAAAAAACAATCAACATCCTGCGTGTACCGTGACCCGGTACTATTTAACAGTCTCGTAAAGGCATCACGTCTGTTACACGCATAATATTGCAAATTTACACAATCATTTAGGAGTATCAAAACTCCTTACAAATCAAAACTTCAGACAAATTCCTTGTTCTGTCATGACGCGGCCCTTCTAATCGTTTTTTTCTTTTTCAAAACAAAAAACAAACGAACAACGTTCCGGCAATTTGAATTTGTTATCAATCGTTTCAACGGCACCCGAAATTAATAATACTCCTACCGAGCAAGTAGGTACCTACTGAATAACTACCAAGAAAATAATTACGTTACAATATATTATTACGAAGTGAAAGGTTAAAATGTGCTTTAAAGGTTGAATTAAATAATTTGAGTATCTTTTGAGTATAACTGGTGGTATAAAATCTGGGCCGACGGAGAATTTTGGTTTTCGCTTGTGGAAAGCGGCAACAATATCATCATCGTTAATTTCGTGAATTTGTACAGGTAAAGCATTGTTTGATGAAGAAGCTATAGAGGAAATGTCATGTTTGGGAATATTGTCGCTGAATATTTGACTGAAAATAATTTGCGAAACCTTCTGCGATTTCAGAATATCCATTGTATTGATTTTCGTTAAAATTCATGTGATTAAGTTTATTACAGTCGCGACGTTTATCGTTCGTGTAAGACCAACATCGAGTGGGGTCTGTTATAATACTATTCTCTGCCTCACGTGTAAATTCAGTATAGGCCTGACCAATTAACTGTTTGATCTATTTTCGAAATTTTTTAAAGATTGTTAAGGTATGTTCGGATTTAGTTTTTTCCAAAGATAGTGCATTTTATTTTTCTCTCATATGTGATGAATGATCTCCCCAGTAAACCATTTTAGATATTGTTTATCATCTCTGAGCATACTTGTGGATCGTTTTTTTAAACAAAAGTTGAAAATATTATTGTGCTGCTTATAGAACATTTCAACAGCCAGGTTTACATCGAGGCAGTCATAATGATTCCAAATATGTTGTTCTAAGGCATTTCTAAGTGTATGATCTGAGCTTTCGTGGAAAATCCAACCCATGTTTATATCCGGAGGCAATACGTCTGATTTTTTATGTGATTTTGTTATGTATTCGAGTGTAAATGAGAGTGAAGGGTGATTAAGGTCTTCTTCGACTAGTGGAGAATCATGGCGATGAACAACAGCATTTATGTTACATAATACTAAGTCTAACATGCGTGCATTTATGTCATAAACAGTATTTAATGTGTTAAATCATAAAAAGAGCAAAAATAATCGTAAATATCACTCGGGTTTTTCCCTGACAAAAAGTTGAAATCACCGAAAAAACTAATATTTTTTGATTGTAATTTTATACTTTCACTTAAAATTTTGTCATAATATAATTGATGTAAAAAATTGAGGTCTTCACTTAGGAGATTTCTTTTGGGCAGACTGGTTTTTTATAAATGAAGCACTTTTTTGTTTTAACTTTAAGTTCTTGAATTTTTATTGTTATGATTTGATATTTATAAACTTATAACTGACGACAATAACTTTCCCCACCCAACGGACAAGGTTTCAGTAGTATTTTAAATTCTTAGTGCAAGTTTTCGTAAAGAAGCAAGTTAATTTTACTGACATCTAACAAACAAATCAGACAACTCTTGGATCGCAATCCAACCTTTGATAGTAACTCAACTCCATAATTGGTTTGCGTCCTGGGTTTAATTCTAAACAATTGATATTGTTCCGATTTTGTATTTGGAGGAAAATATACTACACATATGAAGATGATGACATTTCTGTGTGTTACTTTCACCCACAAGTCTTCACCTTGGGTTTCCAAGTATTCCAGTCATTCGGCGTGAGAGTGGCTGTCAGCTCGGAGAGCCAGGAGTGTCCCTCCTCCGCGACTGCCTCTATCCTTCCTGTAGACATGGTATAGATTTCCGAATAGCTCCGACGAATAGGTGCCCGAAGTTAACCATGTTTCAGTAAGAGCTACCAAAAGTGGTTTCTGGGACATTATATTAGTCATAAAATCTAAAATTTTATTATTTAAACTTCTTACGTTTTGATATATTCCACTAATGCTTGTTTTCTTGTGTGTTGGTGCCGACCGTCTTGGTTTGGGATCGTGGCCTCCAAAATGACCATTCGTTGAAGGCCACGTTTACAGGCCAGATCGTGGGATCCAGGAAAAAATGGAAGCCTTTTTCTGGAATTCCTATTTTGAACGAAGCATATCGTTCGTGCCTCGTAACGAGTTTTTCGGCCGTAAATTCCAGATCGGGCTTCTTCTTTTTTAGAAATGAAGATATTTGCTCTTCCGTGGTCGCTCGGTGAAACATGAATACGTGTAAGAGGAGGTTTTTTGGGATGGCCACCAAGTTGTCATCCGTAGAACCTGTCCCTTTAGATATTGTTTGAGAACGTAATCGTCTGCCGTTGACGACGGCATCGCTATACGATTTTATAGGCGGTGTCGGTTGTTCGGACGTCGAGGATAGTGCCGATATTGTTTGAGTACGAGATGTTGCTGCAGTAGACGTAGAGGAGGTATGTGTATTTTTCTCAGATGTACATTTTTTAGCGCTGGCTCTGGGGTCCTAGCATGGTCGATCGATATAATCCTATATCAATACGATATCGTTATAATCCGTCATTTATGGTCATGTATCAATATGTGCTAGCACGCTCAACAATCGATAAGGGATATTCCGACCGACGATTGACAAAACCCCGCCAAATCGTATGCATTCTTGGCTGCGACCGTAGCACAGTCGATTGATAAAACCCCAATATTAATACGAAATGTAATAAATCCATTGTCTATGGTCAGTTAGCGATATTTGCGAGCACAGTGAACATACGATTCCGACAGTCGGTTGACAAAAGACGCCGTTTTTACCGTGGCTTCCGGAGTGACAGATAATCTGTCAATGTACAGATTTTTTAAAATAATGTCGTTTGTTACGCAAAATAACTGACTAATTAATGAGTAGAGGTGAACTAAAAAACTCTAAGAATTTAAAGAAATAAGTATACGAGTCCCATAGACTCAGTTAATTCATTTAAAAGGCGATCAATTAATTGCTTTCAGTTTCGAGAAACGAAATTTGTTAAAATGTCGTTTAGTCTCAAACAGTATCTACATGCGAAACGCCAATATTTATTTGAGTTCGTATTTCAATTCGAAATTGTCAATTTATTGGTATTTTTCATTTTTACTTAGAACATTTCAAATTAAGAAACGAAAATTCATTCACAGATCCCCAGTGTTGCCATCGTGTGAGATCGTATGTCGATTCCTTATTTATGTCCCTTCGACGTCGGTCCGCCTATCGACGGTACAAGCGTGCTAGGGCAATCGGTTCGTTATCGATACGAGATTGTAAATCACCCTGTCGTTTGTTTAACTGGCGATATATCTGCACAACTTTATTAATAATGACATTCTTTCTGCATAATTACTGGTTTATTAATGAACGGAGGCAGATTATCGAAGATTGCAGGATTGAATTTAATCGGAATTCAGACGTTTTCTTTGACAGTTTCGTACTTACGAATACATCTCGTATTATGGCTAATGATCTCATTGTCCAATTAACTCATTTTTTATTGTCAAAAAATACATGCGGACTTCCAACGTATATTAAAGTGTGTGTATTTAATAGTATTATGATATCTCAGCAAAATCTCGATGTAAATGGATCTTTAAATGTTCAAAAGATAAGATTATTAGTTAGTTGTCATATTATTACATTAATGGATTACGATGATTTTGACAGTTATTATAGACCGGGAGCCTGGCTACACAAACCCACGTCATCGAGTACACAGATGAAACAACTTTGTAGTGACAATAGACATTTAGTAAGCCTGCCGGTGCACCTCTTGGCATATTCCACGCAGTCATGGAAATAGTGAGCGATTTTTGAAGTAAAACTTCTTTACTCACGCTCGACATGGGGGTAAGCTGGCGAATGCGTTACGAAAAAGGATATTATATACATTTTATGCGAACGGTGATCGGGTGAGGCGAACGGTCGGGCCTTTTTTTGGGGATGGGGATGGGGACGGGGACGGAGACGGGGACGGGGACGGGGACGGGGACGGGGACGGGGACGGGGACGGGGACGGGGACGGGGACGGGGACGGGGACGGGGACGGGGACGGGGACGGGGACGGGGACGGGGACGGGGACGGGGACGGGGACGGGGACGGGGACGGGGACGGGGACGGGGACGGGGACGGGGACGGGGACGGGGACGGGGACGGGGACGGGGACGGGGACGGGGACGGGGACGGGGACGGGGACGGGGACGGGGACGGGGATGGGTACCCGGCATGCGTTGCAAGGCCCCTGTAACCTTGCGGTCAACTAAACTGTAATGTTTCCATCGCAAGTCCCGGGAAACTACATTATAATGCAAGCGCCTGTACTATATAACATACAACGGGTACCCGGCACGCGTTGCAAAGAACACTGTAACCTCGGGGTCAACTAAACTGTAATGGTTCCATCCTACATAACATTATATACAACGGGTACCCGGCATAAGTTAGTGAAATTTTACTTCAGTCGTGTGGTCTAAACCACACTCGTTTTTTTTTCGAAAAAATTACGTCATCGGGTACACGAACGGGAATGGTTTCATATGATAAAGGTCGATTATTAGATGAGAAAATTAGCAGGTCTGCCAACCGGCAGCCTGGCACAGCCGGTGTTAAATTGGGATAGAAATTAGTAAATTTTACGTCATCGAGTGCACGAATGAAACCAACGAATAACTGTAGTCTAGATTCTAAACCATCCCATTAAAGAATTTCACTAGTGGCACACCAGCTTTTTTAAGGCTTTCTAAGTGTCCATTATCACTACAAAGTAGTTTCATCCGTGTACTCGTAAAGTTTGTGTATCGGCTCCCGGTCTATAACTCCGATACCATAGACATTGTGACAGCTACATAGAAAGTACCTCAAGTGTTGCCAGCGTATAACAATTTCTTTTTGATTACCTTACATTGCTATCAATATCGGTTCGGTACAAAATCGTCGGTTGTTATGCCATGCCGATTCGATATTGTAAAGATAACGATTTCAGTGTGCTAGGACCCCTGGTAGTCATTTGCGCGCATTAATTGCCTGACCGCTGTTGTTAAACACCTTAGATCAGGAGTTCCCAAACTTATAGAAATCACGCCTCCCTATCAGCATTATCATCAATGCAATATTTCACAGTATTGTCAGAAAGAGGTAATTGTGAAAATTTTTGTTTACTTTGTGGTCCAAGAACGATATCAGCTTCTTTCAATAAGCTGGGTTTGACGAGTGTTTCTTCGATAGTATGGCTTTTTTTGGCCTTTGCAATGAGTAGCGATAATTCATATGAAGCCTCGAGCACTTTCTCAGATGACTGAGCAAAAGATGCAGTACTATACAATTTCATGCACTTCAGATTTTGAAGCAAAAAACTCCTTCGGCTTGTCTTTTACAGCGCTGTGTTTTGTTGGCAAATGTCGCTCTAAGCGCTAAGGTCTTATGGCATCATTATACACCGACTTCAGCAATTTGACAAGGTGTGTCACAAAATATTAATCCATAAATTAGAATTTACGATAATTTATTAAAATGCTAGTTATTTGTTCGAAAGAAGTCTTAGTGTGGTGAAAGAGACATGCGTGTATGAGTGAGACAGCATGAGCAACATGTAAAAGGGTGTGATTGTTGTCCATTGTTCTCTTTGCTTTCGGCACCAGCACGTAGTCAGGAAACACGCAAACGCGTGCCCAACATTTGTACACGGTTGACATTTGTCACTTGAGAACGGGTCGTTTCTTCGACTCGTTCTTGTATTCAACAGTTCGGCTGTGGAATGATTTGCCAGCCTCTGTGTTGCTTCCTTCATACAACAAGACCAATGTTCATTACTTCCTCTCCTCAAAAAGACCCTCCACAAAGCATCCCAGATGACATAGGCCCCGAGAGAAATTATTTTCCTCAGGGCCTCCTGTGTGGAGTTAATTTAAAAAAAAAACTTCCTAAAGAACCATACTGTACATATCTCGGAATAAATCTAACTAGGCTACCTACGTCTTATTATTGGCATTATACCTGTACTGAGATCATATCGAAGGGAATCTGGATCCATCATCACAAGGAATGAGAATACATGTTGATAACCGGCCACGGTCATCAAATTGGCACAGTGTAAAAAGGAAAATTTACACAGCAGCGATCGAGATTGGGGCTACAGTGGCCAACCTATGATCGGACAGAAAAAGGGCCAGATCACAACTCCACATAATTGCGGAGCAACGAAGCAAGAGCAACAGAATCGGCATCCTAAAGAACATCAAGGCGCTAGATAAGGATATTCAGTGCCGAGAACCTGGAGGAGTATTCTCGTAAGGCGTGGCTACGGAAGTCCGGATCTTCAAGAGAAGAGCAAGGCAGGTGCAGACCTCACGGAAGGCGCATTAGAAGGAAGACCAGGGTTCAGGAGCCAGAAGACGGTTCGCGGAAGGGCGAGATTGGCGGGCAGCATCAAGTCAATAGAGTCGTGAGTTGAGTGCTGTTTATTAATTTTTCTGTTCATTGATTGCATTTGTGTGAAGATGGAAGGAGGGGAACTGCCCAGATTTTGTCATTTGAGGGACAAACCGGAGACATTCGTGTTACAGTACGAGCAGTTTATCCTTGTCAATGATGACAAAATCAAATCGGATGAGAAAAAGAGAGTGGTCTTAATATCTCATTTGCACAGAGACAATAAATTTGTTAATTGATTTCTGTTTTCCAAAAAAAATTACGATCAAAAATTTGTTGTTATTGCTAAAGAATCATGTAGGAATTAAAAGGAATGTGTTCAAGGAACGTGAACGTTTTTTTTTGCTGCGAAACTAAGAGTTACAGAATCCGCTAATGACTCCATAGCGCGTTTACGAAATCTAGTTAGATTTTACAAATTTTAAGACAGACTTGGACTCGCAACAATAACATTTGGCTGTCATCAGTTCTTTTGTTTTGCTCTTTCAAAAAATATTCTTAAACCAATCTTTTTATTGTGTTTTGGCTGTAAAAAGTTTAGTGTGTTGGAATCTTCTCCCCCCTGATCTTCCAGGAGTCACTTCTTGCTGCTCATTTTCAGATATTTATATAATTTTTTTTACTTCTG
Source organism: Limnephilus marmoratus (assembly GCA_917880885.1). NCBI lineage: Eukaryota > Metazoa > Arthropoda > Insecta > Trichoptera > Limnephilidae > Limnephilus > Limnephilus marmoratus. The sequence goes on from OU862935.1 coordinate 4,139,597, forward strand.
TCACTTTTTATATTAGCTGTAAATTTTTTGAACAATGGAGGAGGATTTCCCTCCTGTACCCCTTACAAAGCCCCCAGATCCCCCTCCTGACCCTCCAGATGGAGACATTTCAGATAAAATAGACTTTTCAGAACATTCAAACATTTCAGACAATGAATCTGTCATCCTAACCTCAATTAAAAAAAGAAAAATTAGTCCCCTTTCCCCAAAAAAACATGATTCGCCTTTGTCTTCTCAGTCCCCTCCAGCTCTTCCTCAACCTCCTCCAACGCACTTTTACTCTACTCATTCCCGTGGCCCCTACATTGTATATGCGCAAAAAACTGAACAAGGTAAAACCATCCATCCTCTTGAATTTGGTAAATTTCTTTCAAATAACAAGAACCTTTCGATTAAACCTGGAGGTGTTAAAGCCGAGGGTCGCTTCCGAATCTCTGTTGAATTCCTGTCAGGTTCAGCCGCCAACAACTTTATCAAAAATATATTTATTTCATCAAATTCTAAATTCAAGGCGTACATCCCAACTTTCAATGTCACTCGAATGGGCCTGGTCAGGGGTATCTCGACCGATCTGTCCATTCCAGAAATCCTGTCCTCTCTTTCAACCCCCCAACATATCGGCAATCCCATAAAAGCCAGGAGGCTAAATTATAAGGACACCTCTGAGGGCATCGTTTCCTGGAAGCCCTCCCAATCTGTCGTCATCACATTCGAAGGACAATCTCTTCCCTCCCATATTTATTTATTTTTCAACTCCTTACCAGTTGAAATATACACTTATCCCACCACTCAATGTTATAACTGCTGCCGTTTTGGTCAAACCAAAGCTGCATGCAGATCCCCTCCCAGATGTTTCAAATGTGGAGAAAACCACTCGGCTGACCAATGTTCTTCTCTCTCTTCACCTAAATGTTTTAACTGCTTAGGCGCTCATTCCGCCATTAACTCTTCTTGCCCCGAACAATCTCGCCAAAAAAATATAAGAATTTCTATGGCCTCTGAGAACTTGTCTTTTCTGCAGGCTTCTAAATTATTCCCGCCTGTCAAAAAATCATTTTCCGAGGTTTTATCCAGTAACTCTTCATCCAACCCTCTCGCCTCCTCCTCAACATCTTCCCGTTCAACAAAATTCACATACAAAAACCCTATCTCTAAACAGGCTCGTGGATACGATCAGCAACAACACAACTCACTTCTCTTAAATCCCAATGGTTCTCCTCTTTCACACGCCACAAATGGGTGCGCAAACAATTATAATTCATCCTCAACAAACTATCAAAAGCTTTCTGAACAACTCTCCCAAGATAATTCTTCATTTATTCAAACTCTTATTATGCTTCTAATTGACCTTATTTCTTCTCAAACTAATCTACCGTCCAACGCTGCTTCTATTATTTCCACATTAAAATCATTTATCCAAAATGGCTTTTCAAGATGTCAGAATTCTTCAGTGGAATAGCCGCAGTGCTATTTCTAACAAAACAAACCTTCTTAACCTATTAAATTCAAACCTTGTTTCTGTGGCTGCTGTCTCGGAGACATGGTTTACTCCATCCACCCACTTTAATGTGGGAGGGTACTCCTGTCTCCGCGATGATCGCCCGGAAGGTACGGGCGGTGGTGCTGCCCTTTTTATTAAAAAATCCCTTCCGTTTTTCCCAATAAATAATATCAAACCCCCCAATGCTGACTTTCAAATGGTTGCAGCTAAAATAAAGGACACTTCCTTTGTTTCTATCTATCTTCCCCCAACATCGCACTTCAATAAACAAGCGTGGTTGCAAATTGTCCGTCAACTAAGCCCTCCTTTCTTTTTATTGGGTGATTTTAATGCCCATTCCCCCGTCTGGGGTTCTGCTTTCTGTGATCGAGACGGTCGAAGTGTGATGGATTTCTTAGATGAATCCAACCTTTTTCTTTTGAATGACGGATCTCCTACTAGAATCTCTCGCCCCAACACAAACCCCAGTGCAGTGGATCTCTCCATATGCTCTATTAATCTGGCACCTCTCTCCTCGTGGGTGGTGTCCCCCGACCCTTGCTCCAGTGATCATTTCCCGATCACCATCACTTATCAAACTTCTTTCCATTCAGACAAGTCCCATATTTCGACAAAGATTAAAACAAAACACACCAAATGGGACGAATTTAACTCACATATTAAGTTTATACAAAATTTATCCTATACCGATACATTATCTGTCAAAGATGACTACGATAACTTCAAATCAATGCTCGTAACTGCAATCAATAAATCAAATCCTCCCCCTAAAATCAAATCTCTCAAAAAACTCCCTCCAACTCCCTGGTGGGATGAGGAATGTTCCAAAGTAGTGAGAATTCGGAAAGCTAAATCTCTTTCCTATCGTCACAATATGACTATGGAGAACTATCTCGTATACAAAAATTCCGAAGCCAATGCCAAAAGGGTATTGAGGTCAAAAAAAAAATCCGGGTGGTACAACTTCTGCAGTTCAGTATCTCCGAACACTCCAATTTCGGAAGTTTGGTCTATGATTCGAAGATTTCGATCCTCCTTCAGTCCAACATCTCCCCGAGCTTCTCATTCTAAATGGATAGACGAGTTCTTGGACAAAATTGCCCCCCCTTCTGTACCTAACTTAGATGAAATAACTCCAATCCACAACACTCCTATGTCTGATCATTGGCTTGACTCTCCATTCACTTTAATTGAATTAAAAAATTGTTTATCAACAGTCAAGGACTCATCTCCAGGCAGAGATGGTATACCTTATAGCATTATCAAAAATAGTAATGATAATGTTCTTAATCACTTTTTAAGCATCTTAAATAAAATCTTCCAGACTGGCATAATACCTGATGACTGGAGTTCTCAAATAATCATCCCAATTCTAAAATTAAACAAATCACCCAATTCTGGATCCAACTATAGGCCAATTGCTCTTTCATCCACCCTTAGTAAAATTTATGAAAAATTAATTAAAAACCGGTTAGAATTTTTTGTCGAGAGTAATCATCTTCTCTCTCCATCTCAATTTGGATTTAGAAAAAAAAAATCCACGCAAGATAACCTTGCCATCATCAGCACTGATATTAATTTATCCATTTCTAACAAAGAAGTATGTCTTGCAGTCTTTATAGACATAGAAGGCGCCTTTGACAATGTTTCCATCCCAATTCTTAAAAAAAAACTTTTAGGCCTTGGCTTACCCCTCATGTTTGTCCAATCTATTATTAATCTTTTTCTCGATAGGAAAATTTTCATTGAGCTACCAGATGTTACTCCTCAGAGTAGGTCAATTTGGAAGGGTTTACCCCAAGGCGATGTATTATCCCCCTTACTGTATAATATATACACACACGATATGCATGTCACCATTCCCCCTCAAGTAAAAGTTGTTGAGTTCGCAGATGACATAGCTTTCTTCTTATCATCCAAAATCATTCCATCCGCCGTCAAATATCTTAATGAAGCCATGGATGCCCTTTGCACATGGCTTACTTTAAATGGTCTTGAACTTTCAGTACAAAAGAGTCAGTGTGTTACCTTCTCAAATCGTCATAATAACCCCCCTGTCCAAATTTTATTTAAAAACTCTCCAATCCCCAATGCTTCCGAAGTAAAATTTTTGGGAGTAACATTTGATAGGAAACTTAAATGGTCTTCCCACATTAATAATATAGTTACTAAATGTGAAAAAAATTTAAATATTATCAGATAATTGACTGGCGTTTGGTGGGGTGCTCATCCTATCTGCATTAAGTTGCTCTACAATGCACTTATTCGAAGTCATCTCGACTATGCCTGCCCACTTTTTAGTACTGCATCCAAAAATGCACTCAGTAAATTAGACAGAATTCAATCTAAGTCATTGCGAATAATAACTGGCGCGATGCAATCGTCGCCCATCAATTCCCTTCAAGTAGAATGCTCTGAACCTCCTCTTTATTTAAGGCGTCAATTATTTGCTGACAAATTTGTTCTTAAATGTTTAAATTCTAAAAGTCATCAGATTATTCCCAGAGTCTCGTTGTTCAACGACTCAACACATTCATCTACAATCAGAGCTCGAACTAAACCTCTCCCTGCCATCTGTAAAAATTTTCGCTCTCTCTCAGAGCTTCAAATTATCAAAAATGATCTTCTTCCTTTGTACAAATTAAAATATAGTCACGTCACCCTATCCCCAACGATTTTAGAAGGGATCGGCATCCTTAAAAGTCATTCCAATCTCCCAGCCCGTACTGTCAATAATATGTTCAATGACATTATTTCTTCTAAATGGCCCAACTCTTCTCTTTTATTTACTGATGGCTCCAAATCTCCGGACTCTCCTAACTGTGGTATTGGTATTAACGTTTACCACAATAATTCTAATGAAAGAATATTTTATTCAATTTCAAACCAATTTTCAATATTTTCTGCCGAGTGCATTGCGATTATTGAATCTCTCAAATATATAATAAAAAATAATTTTGAACATTCTCTTGTTCTCTCTGACTCTCTCAGTTCCCTCCAAAAACTTAAAACAAGTCCTCTTCTTCATCCTGATGATCACTTTGTATGTCTTATTCGAGTATTGATAAACTCCATTCAAAGCTCTGGAAAAACTGTCACTCTGATTTGGATTCCTGGACATGTTGGCATAGTGGGTAACGATATTGCTGATTCCTTGGCAAAACAAGGAGCGTCTAACCCTACCGTTACCCTCGTAAACCATATTCCCCTGTCTGATATTTTTTCCATCATCAAAGATAGGTTTGGACAGAGTATTGGAAGATTGCTAGTCAATCCAAGGGTGCCCGCTACGCCTCAATACAAAGGACTATCCCATCAAAACCGTGGTTTCAAAAATTCCCCCATTTTTCCAAAAAAGAAATTTCCTTACTTATTCGTATGAGAATCGGTCATTGTTCCGTTCCTTCTCACCTTTATAAAATTCATGTGCTTGACTCCCCAGATTGTACGTTCTGTGGTCTAGATGTGGGAACTTTAGATCACATATTTTTTGATTGTCCCTCTCTAAATAAATATCCTCTCTTCTATCAAGCGTTATCAAAAATTGCCTCTCCTCCATTCAACATCTCATCTCTTCTAAGTCTGAACTCTACTCCAATCTTCCATAAAATTCTGAAATTTGCACATTTAAATAAAATTAATATATAAATTCACCTTTCCTTTCTCTGTAATTATAAATGATGGCCTAGAACACCCTTGAAGGGTGAAAGCCAGAAATAATTAAAAAAAAAAAAAAAAAGACAGACTTGAATATAATTTAAAAGATGTTTTTATCACCGGTCTTCGAGTTGGTCGTATTAAAGAAAAAATATTTGTTGAGGCTGAAAGTTTTTCATTGAAAAAAGTTTAAGAATGTGCTATTGCGATGGATTCGTTCGATGTAATAAATAAGCAAATTAAAACGGAAAGTGTAGATATGGTTTCTAAAAATAGACGGAACGATTTGTTACCAGAGAAATCGGCCGAAAGAAATTTTTCAAGACCTATGAATAAGAATGTTACATTGTTCAGATCGAAGTTTATAGATCAAACGAGATGTAAAAATTGTGGAAGTTATCATGAATCGATAAATTATAGAATTAAAGAAGTGATTTGTTATAAATGCAAAGGCAAAGGTCATATAAGTAAAATATGTCGCGGATTTAGGAATACAGATATTTCTTCTGTGTTTGTGAACATGCAGGAAAATTAAAAAATGTTGTGGATAAATGCAGCAAACTGTGACCCAATTTTGTGCAAAATCCTAGTGAATAATGTTGAATTAAATGGTTTACTAGATACGGGTACTGCAGTTTCGATATTAACAGACATAGATTATGTTAAATACTTCAAACAGTTGGATTTAAAACCAAAGCATTTAACCTTAATGGGTTACGCTAACTGTAAGTTGAATTTATCGGTTGATTTTAACGGTTATAGAGAAATGTTAGAATTTTGCGTAGTAAAAAATGGAACAACTAATGTTCTAGGTCGTGACTTTGTAAAAAAATTAATATTGGATTCACGGGGTTACAATCCACTTCATCAAGTGAAATTTTTTCTTACAATGTATTTGAGAATGATAGAAGTAAATTGGATAAATTAATTCTAAAAATTCCGGAGGTTTTTTTAGAGAAAGTGGGTAGTTTCAATAAAAATAAAGTGAAGTTAAAATTAAAAGAGAACGCGGAAATAAAAGTATGCAATCCAAGAAATATAAATTTTTAAATTCTTTGTTTTTGAAAAATTACAGAGATATACCAATAGATGTCGAGGAGTTTAAATCGGAATCAAATACGGGTAAAACTTTATTGGTAATTAAAAATTATCTCAGAATAGGGTGGCCAAATAAAATTTAAAAGGATGATCCAAAATGGATTTACTGGATTAAACCGTCCCGGCCCAAAAATATACACATATTAATCTTGATAATCTAAAGAATGATATCATGCTAAATCAAATTCATTTAAGTATGAATGACGGCTCGGTATTAAATTATGCCAATATTGTAAACTACATCACAAATAAAATTAATTCTAATAGCACAACTAAAATAAAAACAAAAAACATAATTTTTCGAAGAAAACTTCTTCGGAAAGGTTTTCAATTGTGATGGCATTATTTATTTTAATGAAAAGACAAATAACTTTGTTTACATATTTTTTTATAAAAGTGATGCAAATCAAGTTATTTGTCTTTTCATTAAAAAAAACATAAATAACCCAGACTGGATAACCAACGAACTTATAAAATTAATCAATAAAATAAATAAATTACATCTGAAACTAAAACAACAACCAAATAACACACTATTAAAATCAGAATTTTTTAAATTAAGAAATAATATCACTACAAAAATCGAAACTTAAAACAAACACACTACAGTAGTCTTTTTAAAAAATGCGAAAACAACAGTAAAAAATTGGAACTTAATTAATAACCTTCTTAAGAACCAATTTTGCACCTCGAAAAGTTTTTGTAATAAATTAATCATTAATAATGAAATAATAACTAACAATGTAGAGATTTGCGACAAATTGAACATTTTTTTTGCAACATTGGCTCCTCCTTAGCCGATAATATACATGGCAAAGTCAAACACAATCCAGCCAATGAAACAACATTAGTGTATGCCAGCATTGAATCTTTATATCTTAAACCCACTACAGAGTTAGAAATAAGTCAAATATTAAAATCTCTAAAACCAAATGCAAGTGCTGGTTACGATTCACTTAATTGTAAGACAGTGCTAAGTCTCGTACACAGAATTGGTTCCCAATTTAAAGAAATGAATTAATCAATGTGTTAAAGAGGGAACTTTTCCCGCTGTAAAATTGCTAAGGTGATACCAATTCACAAAGGTGGGTCCAAAACAAATATCTCAAAGTAAAGACCCATCTCAATCTTACCAATTTTATCAAAAATTTGTGAACGTGTAATTTACGAAAGATTAAACAATTTTCTGTTAAAAAATCATTATTTTATAAAAAATAATATGGCTTTAGGAAAAAATAAAACACACTAAGAGCAGCAAATGACTTAATCAGTAAACTTAGGAATGGCATTGATGGTGGAAATTATATTTTATCTATATAAGTTGACCTTCAAAAAGCCTTTGATACAGTTAGCCATAATATACTTCTTAAGAAACTTGAGAGTAGTGGTGGTCATGGTGTTGTTGGTCTTACTTTTAATCTATTCAAATCATATCTTAGCAATAGAAAGCAATTCGTTAGCATTAACAATCAAAATAGCAACTACGTTCCAATAAACTACGGAGTTCCGCAGGGATCCATACTAGGTCCACTACTGTTCCAAATTTACTTCAATGATATTTCGCAATTAATTTTAAATGGTGAAATATTTTTATATGCAGATGATACAACAATTTTCTACTGGGGTAAAGATTTAGACATCTTACTAGAAAATGCACAGAGACGTAGAAAAATCAACAGTTGGCTTCAATCAAATATTTTAGCAATGAATGTAAAAAAACAGGATACATGATCTTAAGCTCAACCCGTAAAATAATTCCTCCTAAGGTACCCTTAAATATTGAAAATAATGACCTGCAAATCCTGATCCAGGAAAAATACCTAGGGCTATGCATTGATCAGCACTTGACATTTAAACAACATATACAAAGTATTAAACACAAAATCATCCCCTTAATTAGGGTATTCAGCCGGCTATAATATCTGTTGCCAAATAAAATAAAAAAAGGTTTATATTATAGTCTCGTACACTTACATTTAAATTACTTGATTGAAATCTGGGGAAATGCATGTGAAACAGACATAAATGAATTACAGATAATACAAAACAAGGTAATCAAAAAACTGTTTCACTACAAGCCCAGAACATCCACAAAAACATTATATATGGAAACATGTTTAAATGATATTTCATGTTTACATATTTCATGTAACCTTAGTGTACATAGTATTTGAGGAACCGAGGAAGATTTACCAAAATGGATCACGTCAACAGAGTAAATGTACATACATTTAATAAATGCTAAGCCATGCGATTTCAAATAATGTTGTTCTATGTAGAAAAATACGTGATATCAATTTGCAAAACAAATTACATTTTAGAAAAGTAGCAAAATAAACAAATATTCTTACGCATCCAAAACTGGTGATTGAGTGGTGGTCGGGGGCACTGAAAATTATAAAAATATTTTAATTAATAAAAGAAAAAAAAACTCTTAACCAGGCATAACACGTATACTCGCGAACGGTGTCTCAGACCGAGATTTGATCTGGTCTGTATTTTTTAAATTATACGCTTTTTAAGCATTATTGGTATTTTTGTTATTTGTTTTTGGGGTGTTATGCCGTGTTGCGCTACCTCCTCCTTAATAACAAATAACAAAATACTTTTGGCCGTGAAAATCTAAAATCACATCTATTATTGGTATGTGTTATGTAGTAGGGGCTATAATTTAATTTAAAAAAATAAAAATACTAAACTTTAACTTTATTTGGTTGAAACTAACTTTTAACTCAGCCTCTTAATAAGAACATATTTTTTTGTACTGTAACATTAATTATATTTTCCTTGTTTTAATTTAAAAAAAAACTCTGAAATCTAATAAATGAGAGTATCACGAATAATGAAATATTATAAAAATAAGAATTAATCATTATTCGGACTTTTAGGTAGTAATTGTTACACCTAAAAGACCGATAACAGTAAATAAGTGTCACACGTCCACTCAGCACCAATGCAAATGCCCGCCGCAGCACTATACAATGCTTAACAACAAATTAAGAAGCTACTAAAAACCTCAAAGTCCCATTGTTGTTAATTTTTGAGAAAATAACAAATTTTTGACTTTTCGGTCTGAGAGACCAACGCGCGAATATAGACAGGTTAAAGATATAAAACAAAAATAATGGAATAATGAGACAGAGTTAAGCTTTCATCATAACGACGACAATACGAATACAACATATATATATATATATATATATATATATATATATATATATATATATATATATATGTCGTGAGGTTGAAGGTAGATTTTTAAATTTAAACATATGCCGTGGTGTTTTCTCTTCCTAACACCGTACAGATCAAATTTTTAACCATGATAGTAAGGGAGGCACAGCGATTTCTATGAGACATATATGAGTTGTACCGAAAACCGAACAAATTAACCTGACGGGTTAAAAAATGATTGAATTGAGCATTTTACTTACTTAGGGAGCACTCGGGTATGGGTTTGTCCCACTGGCCACTTCTGCAGAACATCCAACCGAAGTTTGCTCCATCGCGGCTGTATCCTTCCTTACAAGTAAAGTAAATGGCTTTCCCATCGACTGTCTTATTTGAGCAAGGTATGGCTGAATAGTCAGAATCGTAGCACGCGAAGTTCACAGTATTTGATGGCTCCAGGTCACATGTGACTGGAAATAAAATAATAAAATAATAAACAAATTAAACGCTTTCACTTAGGATATGATTTTAAATTTTCACGGCCAAAAGTATTTTTGTTATTTGTTTTTGGGGTGTTATGCCGTGGTGCGCTACCTCCTCCTTTAGTCAACGTTTCGGACAGCGTTACAGTGTCCATCATCAGGGCAGATTTCACTTAGTTTACAATTTTTTTTCTCTTTCGAATTCTCACAGGGAGTATTTATTTTATTTTTTTAAGAGCGGAGATGGTTTACATTATAGTTCCAGTGAGCACTTAGACCGTAAGCCCATGTGCTATCTCCTATTTTACCTCATTACTTCAACAGTTACCCGGTCCCTTTTGTAAAGTTCACCAGGATTACCATTGGAACTGAAGTTATATCTTCTGGATCCACAATGTGTCTTCCTAGATCTTATCTTTCCTCTCCACTCCACCTTGGTTCCCTAAAGGCTCTACGACGGAGAATCCACCTCACTTTTGTTCCCTGAATTGACCCCACGGCTACGTTGGGCGCCAATTGATACGGGGTATTTTGCCGTGACATTTATGTATGGTTATGTGTATTTGACAGATGTGAAACCTATCTCTCCTGAAATCGGCTTTGTAAAAAAGGAACATCTTGTTGTGTATAGATTTTTTTTTCTAAATTTACAATTTACAATTTTTTTCCTCTGCGCAATGGCACCGCACAAAGCATAATAAAAAACTAAAAAGCATAATAAAACATCTTTCTTGTTCACGGCGTACCACGTACTATCGTCTGTGACAATGAACCTCAATTTGTTTAGAAAGAATTTAAAGACTTACTTAATAGTTATAACCTTATAACACACCACCACCCTTTTACAATTCGTCTTATACGCCTCAAAACAATGTAGTTGAACGACAAAATCAAACCATGAGTATGGCGTTATCCATCTTAGTTGAATCGGACCACCCGAATTGGTCCAAATTTCTTACGCGAGTTTAATCAGCTATTAAACACACGGTAAATTGCGTTACAGGTTATACACCTTACTTTTATATGCACGATCGGGAGCAAATACTAGACGGTGATCTGCACCGTAATCCGTTAGCCGATGAGAAAACCAATTTGCAAGTTGCTGCTCAACCTAAAGCTTATACACAGAAATTAAAAGGGTTGTCTTCAGTTTATGTGAAAATCCGGAATTCTCTCCTCAAAGCTTATTAAAAAGAGACTATCCATTACAACCTGTGCAGGAAGTATATTACCTATAAGGTAGGTGACTTAGTATGGCGGAGAAATTTTGTTCGATCAAACGCATTGAATTATTTTGCACAAAAATAAGCACTCGGTTTGTAAAAAATGTGGTGGTAAAGAAAACGTCCGACCTACTTTATACACTAGCTGACTTAAACGGAAAAGTTAATGGTGATTTTCATGTGAAATATATGGTAAAATCGGTAAATATACCGGTATAGTCCTATTGTTTTTTTTTTTTTTTTTTTTTTTTTTTTTTTTTTTTTTTTTTTTTTTTTTTTTTTTTTTTTTTTTTACAGTGAATACCGCACAAGAATCTCAACTGCTCCCGTCTGGAGCCAGTGAGACTATGGCATCCCCAATTGGGGTATGTTGTGAGGCTGAAGGTAGTGGGGAGGGGAAGGAGGTGGGGAAGAGGAAGGTTGGAAAGTACCTGGCTATTCAGATCTGGTCACCAAACACGGCTAAAGCCATTATCAAGCAACGTTTCAATTCTGAATGGTGGTCTTACACCAGGGCGATACTGATAGTATCTTCCACTCTGGAACATGCCACAAATATACTATATATTATTTTAAATGAATTAATTGTGAAATAACACAAATTAATCAAATAAAATTTATTTGCGCATGCCGGGTTCGAACCCGCGACCTCCGGATTGTGAGTCAAGAGTCTTACCCACTGGGCTACGGAGGTCGTCAGTTACAATACCTCGGAGGGTCTGGCCATCCCTATCGAGTGCTGTAAATTAAAATATTTTGAAGTTAATAATCGATGCTTGTGAGTTTCAACCCGGCCTGATCAAACGAGTTGAAACGACCCGACATTTTAACAGTCAAAAATCTTGTCACAGGAATATTTTTTCAGAACGCGTAAAAGCAAACTCACGTGGTTCGTGGTTTGATATGAATCATTATAATTAGATTCCACTCTAGTACTTTTAATTTTTATTATTTTCGCTTTTGGAAGAATAAAACATTTCATTACTTGGTATCTCATAGAATCATTCTAGTATAAGCAATCTGCTGCCACGACATGACCCCCTCTGTATTCAGCCATATTCTGTCAGAGTGTCAGAATATTTTCGCTTTGCAATAAAACCCAAATAAATGCAATATTTCTGAACATATCTGAAAACTAAAAACTGTTTTTAGAAAGGTGATGAAATGCGCTAATGCCTAATTTTATTATTAGGAATAAATATAAAATTTTAAAATTACAAAAATTTGAAAGTAAATATAAAACGATAATAATAACCGAAAATGAAAAAAATGTTCCCACGAGAGGAATCTCTACTCTCCACTCCTCCATGGTTCCCTGAAGTCTCTACGGGCCTCATCTCATCTCCCCACTACTCCCAGGTTCTCTGAAGGCCCCACGAGGGAAGAAGGCTTCATTTCTCCTCTCCATTCATTAGTTTCCTGAAACCTCCATGACGGAGAGTCCACCTCCCTATGGTTGGTTTGGTTAGCCCGATATATAGGTATGGGCTGAGGTTGAAGGGAGATTTTTAAATTTGGATTAAGATTATAATACTCGCAAGACAAATTAAAAAAATAATAATATAAGGCGTGGTGTTTTATCTTGCTAATACCGTCCAGATCAAATTTCTAACCATAATAGACACAACAATTTTTATGAGACTTATTTGAATTATTCCAAAAAGCGAACAAATTAGTCTGATGGGTTAAAAATGATTGAATTGAGAATTTTACTTACTTAGGGCGCACTTGGGTATGGGTTTGTCCCACTGACCACCTCTGCAGAGCATTCCCCCAAAGTTTCCTCTATCGCGGCTGTATCCTTCCTTACAAGAAAAGTAAATGTTTTTCCCATCGATTATTTTATTTGAGCAAGGTATGGCTGAATTGTCAGAATTGTAGCACGCGAAGTTCACAGTATTTGATGGCTTCAGGTCGCATGTGACTGGAAATAAAAAAAAAATATGTTCACAAGCTTTCCGCTCGACAGCCGAAATGTCACAAACAAATGAAACGCTTTCACTTCGTTTAGAGCATTTTATTTTTTCTTTCGATTTCTCATAGGGAGTATTTTTTTTAAGAACGGAGACGGTTTACATTATAGTTTCCGTGAGCACTTAGGATATGAGCCCTTGTGCTTTTTCCTATTTTACCTAATTTCTTCAACAGTTACCCAGTCCATTTTGTAAAGTTCACCAGGATTGCCATTGGAAATGAAGCTATATCTTCTGTTTCCACAATGTGTCTTCCCAAGTCTCATTTCTCCTCTCCACTCTTTCTTGGTTCTCTGATGGTCCTACGAGGGAAAAGGACTTTATCTCTCCTCTCAACTCCATAGTTCTCCAAAAGCTCCACGATAGAGAGTCCACTTCCTTTTGTTTCCCAAAGGCCCCACGAGGCAAAAGAGTCTCATCTCTTCTCTCCACTCCGTTCTAGCATGCTCTCTTCTCCACTAGTTCGCATGATGCAGAGTTCACTCCCCTTTGGTTCTCCGAAGGCCCCACAAGGGAAGAGTTCACTCCACCCAAGTTCCCTGAAGACCCCACGAGGGGAGAGGTCCTCATCTCTCTTCCCCACTACTCCTTGGTTCCCTCAAGACCCTACGAGGGAAGAAGGTTTCAACAATTAAAACAATATAACACACGTCTGACGTTTGTCAATCGCTCCCCAACAATCTTTCATTTGCTATTAAAAACAGAAACTCTTATCGCATAATTTCAATACCAGCTTATAATATAGGTTGAGGTGAATTAAACACAAAAGTGAGTGCTTGTTTAAAGTGCCAAATCGAAAGTTATATAGTTATTCTTCAAAAAACCTCAAGCTACCTGTAATATATTAACTATGGCTATAATAAGTAAGAACTGCTTCATAGCTAATGATCTTTATTTAAATAATTAATTACAGTTTGTCAGATGTTCTTTTTGTTTTGGGCTTTAGGCTGGTATAATGGAGACCAGAGGATAGTTGTGAATTTGGATTCTAAATATTATTAAATATAAAAGTGCTTGTAAGTCATGGTGTAATTATTTGTGTAATTATTACTACTAAGTAAAGACATTACAAACTGGCGCAGCAAAATAAGGAATTTAAGAAGAACCTAAGGAAAATTCCAGAATTCAAAAGATCAGTAATATACTGAATGAGAAAAAGGAAGGACGAGGAAATCCGAGGTTTTCATTAAGAATCTTGCCGTCTTGGAGCTGTTTTTGACTACTTGGGACATTTGGAGCTACTTCGGACAAGGTCAGGAGGGCCAGGAAGTGCAGCCAAACGGTCATACGTATCCAAAGTGCCTGAAGTTCGCAGCAAGAGAAGACGGGAGCAGCGCAGCAGCGAATTACGAAACAAGTTTTTTTTTGGTGCAGCCGGAGGAACAAACAGGATGGAGCTAGAGGGCTGCACAGAGAGAGAGGGTGACGGGAAGAAAGGGAACAAGGGCTGGAGACACGGAGGAATTCGGAGTTAAGTCATTTGTTTTAGTTCAGGGAGTTCGTCATGAGCTTGAAAGGAATAGAGTCTTATTGTCACAAGACAATGGACTGGAGAATTTTCCGGTTGAGATGGGAACAATGCCTACTGTTTAATGATGATAAGTGGAGCGAAGAGAGAAAACGTGCTTTCTTGCTAACTTCACTGTCCATCGACACTCTCAAGCTGGTCACGAACGTTTTGTTTCCGAAATTGACTGTTAATTGTACTTATGGGGAAATTTTAGAATTACTTGATGTTCTATGTAAACCAATTCAGAGTATTTTTGAATGTAGAGATAAATTTTATAGAGAGAAACAATCAGAATCTGAGTCAATAAGAGATTTTGCATCTAGATTGAAAAATTTGTGTTCCGATTGTAATTTTCAAGGTAGGCTTGATGCCAATTTAAAAGATATTTTTATTACCGGGGTTTACAATATACAAATTAAGCAAAAACTTTTCTTAGAGTGTGATAATGATAAGATAGATTTCGCCCAGTGTTTTAAAATAGCGTCGGCATATGAACATATACTCAATGTTGGTAAAAGCGAAGAATCGGTATACGTGGCGTCGGGTTCAAAAGAACGGGGAAATATTAAAAAATCAGTATATAATAATCCTATAGCATTGTCAGATTCTAGCAGGTCGAGCAGTTCGAGTAAAAATAATGGTAGCAAGTTGAGTAGGTTAAATTGTAATCATAAGTATGTTGTTGCAAAAAGAAAGGAAGTGTCGTGTTTTTCGTGTCGGGAAAATCATTTTAAAAGTGAATGTAAATTTAAAAACGCGAAATGTAGTCATTGTGGTAAAATTGGTCACATTAGTAAAATATGTTTTAAAGTACAAAACACGATTTTATACAATGTGGACGATAATAACAAAAATTACATATTTTTAGAAATTCAAGTAAGGGATAAACCACACCAGGGTTTACTTGATTCGGGGGCTACAATTTCAGCAATTCCAAAATCCATTTTACATAAGCTTTTTGGCACTATAAAAATAGAGCCATGTGATTTGAGGTTATGCTCTTTTGACGGTTCAAAACTACAAATTTGTGGGTCAATTGAATTGGAAATTAAATACGGGAACAAAATTAAGCGGATTAAATTTATTGTGACAAAAGAGGGTAATAACATTTTATTAGGAATAGATTTCATGAAAATGTTTGATATCGGGTTTTCAAATGTAGGTAAGGTTAATGTTGTGCACAATGACGAAATAGTTGAAACTGATAGTGAAGTTTTCATAAAAAAATGCCGGAGCGATTTTCCAAACGTGTTTAAAGGAACCATAGATTCATTTAAGGGTTTCAAAGCAAACATTAGAGTAAAAGAAAGTTACGTTCCCAAGTATGTAAATGCCAGACCTATTCCGTACAACATTAGGGAAAAAGTTGAGGTAGAGCTGAATAAAATGGCACAGGAAGGGATTATCGAACCCATAAAATGTAGCAATACAGCTAGCCCGATGGTAATTGTTAAAAAGCAAAATGGAAAAATCAGAATTTGCGCGGATTTTAAGAGGACATTGAACCCAATGTTGGAAAATACGTCATACCCCAATACCTAGAATAGAAGATTTATTATCTACATTGAGCAAAGGGAAAATTTTTTCAAAATTAGATTTAAAAGACGCTTTCGCCCAAGTTAGATTAAACGAAAAGTCACAAAAATATTGTGTCTTATCAACGCATATCGGTTTGTTTAAATATAAAGTTCTCCCATATGGGTTAGCTTCTAGTCCAAGTTCATTCGCAAACGTAGTAAACTCAGTAATGTCTGGGGTGAAAGGGGTCATTACATATTTTGACGATATTTTGATTTTCGGAGAAGACCTGGCCGAGCATAACAGGAACTTAAGAGCGGCCTTGGAAAGATTGAATGACGCAGGTTTAACAATTAATTGTGACAAAAGTTTGTTCCATCAAGAAGCCATTGAATATTTAGGGTTCAGGGTAGACGCGCAAGGAGTCAAGCCACTCGCCAATAAAATTGATGCTATAGTCAAAATGCCAGAGCCGACAAACGTAAGTGAGGTGCGTGCCTTTATTGGTTCTTTAAACTTTTACAGAATGTTCGTTAAAAATATGTCAACAATTCTAGCGCCGCTATACGAATTGTTGAAGAAAAACACGGCGTTTGTTTGGTCATAGGAATGTAAACAAGCTTTTCGGTCAGTAAAACATATTTTGATTTCGGATAAAGTGCTCTGTCATTACGATAACAGTAGACCGGTAAAGTTAATTTGTGATGCGAGTGATAAGGGAATTTCCGCGATCTTAGTACATTTGTTTGATGAAAATATAGAGAGACCAATCGCTTATGCTAGCAGAACGCTTACACGTGCAGAGGGAAAATATTGCATTCTGGATAAGGAAAGTTTAGCCATTGTGTTCGGGGTTAAGAAATTTTTTCAATACCTATATCGTAGAAAGTTCACGCTTGAATGCAATAATAAGGCACTTGTGCATATTTTTGCACCGGATAAAGACATTCCCACGTTAGCTAACAGCAGATTACAGCGGTTTGCATTAATATTATCAACTTTTGATTACGAGATTGCATACGTGAAATCAAATGAAAATCGTGCGGACGTATTTTCTAGACTACCAATTGAAGAAAGTACGGAGTTTGGGGAAGAGGAATGTCAGGGATTTGAAAATATTTTTAACATCAACGTGGAAGAAGAAAATATTAATTTTATAGTGGATCATTGCGAGTTAAGTGTTGATCTGTTAAAAAAATCAGTTAGTGAAGATGCTTGTCTAAAAGTAGTGATGGAGTACGTACAGGAAAACAAGTGACCAGATAAAAAACATTTACAAGGTAATTGTTTAAAATGGTTCCATTTAAAAGATAAGTTAAGTGTTTATGACAGCTGCATGTTTTATCAAAATAGATTAGTCATTCCTGAAAGTTTGAGAGAGAAAATTTTGTTGTTTTTACACGAGTCTCATTTAGGAATAACAAAATCAAAAACTTTAGGGAAGAATTATTTTTTCTGGCTGGGTTTTAACAGCCACATTGAAGAGGCAATAAAAAATTGTGAGATTTGCTCAGAAAATGCATCAACGCCTAAGAGATTAGAAATTAGCAGCTGGCCGATTGATATATGGAAAAGGTTGCATCTAGATTTTTTCGGGCCTATTGGAAATAAATATTTTTTAATTATTATAGACCCCACTTCGAAATGGCTAGAGTGTTTATGTGTTACGGGATTAGATTCAGATCAAACGATTAAGGAATTGAAAATTTTATTTTCACATTTTGGAATTGTAGAGGTGTTGGTTTCTGATAATGGACCAGCGTTTAGGTCAAGGGAATTTGAGAAGTTTTGTTCAGAATTCAAAATTAAACACCTAACTAGTGCAGTCAAGAAACCAAAAAGTAACGGTCAAGCTGAAATTAGTGTCAAATTTGTGATTTTTTTTTTGAAAAAGTTGTTACATGAAGGGCGTCTTCCTCAGGATTTTCAAGATAAGCTATTAAATTTTCTTGTCGACTACAGGAATGCTCCACACCAGAGTACGGGAATATCTCCAAGCGAAGCTTTGTTAGGCCATCGTATCAGGTCTAGGTTTGACACGTTTTTTCCATCTAAAAGGAATAACACCAGAGCATATAAAAATGTGTCATCCGAAGTGGCTGACAATATAAAGAGAGCCCAGAGCAGGCAGGTTTCATATAGTAAAGGGAGAAAACTTAAGAAGTCATTAGAAATCGGTACTAAAGTTATGGCAAAGGATTTCAGGTCTGATCAAAATAAATGGCGTAGGGGAGAAATTATTAAAAAAATAGGAACCAGAGTTTACCTAGTTAAAATGAGAAATTCGGATCAGGTTTGGAAAAGACATGCTGATTAGCTAATTGAGAAGAGTGTTAGGTGGGAAGATGAGGCCACACTTTCTGAAAATCAGGACCAAGGTGGCGGTCTCTCCGGAATTTCTTGTCAGTCTCTAAGCGACTCTGTTTCTTTCAGGAACCTGATGAACCCTTGGAGAGGACGTTTGAGGGCCCGGATCTAGCCGTGAATCTTTTCTCAGAGCGAGTTGAAGCCTGAAGAATGTGAAACATTTTAGTTCTAGTTACAATGAAATATTTATATATTTATATTAAGATATTTAACAGAATGTTTAATTTAATTTTGTATAATAATTAGTTAGTGGAGATCCGATCCTAGTCGGATGGTAAGGTTTTAAGTGTGGGAGGGTGTAATATATTAACTATGGCTATAATAAGTAAGAGCTGCTTCATAGCTAATGATCTTTATTTAAATAATTAATGACAGTTTGTCAGATGTTCTTTTTGTTTTGGGCTTTAGGCTGGTATAATGGAGACCAGAGGATAGTTGTGAATTTGGATTCTAAATATTATTAAATATAAAAGTGCTTGTAAGTCATGGTGTAATTATTTGTGTAATTATTACTACCAAGTAAAGACATTACATTACATTACACATTACAGTATTGCAACCGATTGCAGTCGCAAGCAAAATATGGATACAACTTGCAGCGGTTTGGGCCAGTACTTGCTTAATTTAAATGGAGTTTTACAGCCACGCGTGTGCCTAAGAGAAACGAAAGCCGTCTGTTAAAAAGTACAGGCGCCGGAAGGAGGGGGAGATGCTAGAAATTTCGTTTGCGCTTGCCAGTTGAGTTCTGGTGGCATAAAAAATCTATAAGGTGCTCAACCTGCAAATGCACTATCCAATTTTGAATGCGCTTATATTACGGCAAGCATTTACAAACGCATGTCACAAGGAAAAAAGGATGCATAGAAGTGCGATAATTGCATACAAATACCGGTCAATCCAGAAATTCGCACTAGCTCTACCGACAACAGCAATAAACTCCTAACTATGGAGATAAAAAATGTCTCTGCCATCAGAAAAAATAAACAATAAAATAGTAGAATTTGATAGGGTCATAATTTATAATAATACTGTCATGGACGATTTCTCAAGTTTTTACTTGAATCTAATCGATGAAAAAATAGCCAAAGTAGATAAGCTAGAAATGGAAGTATCTACGCTGAAACAAACAGTACTCATATTAGAGAGGGGAAATAACGTAAGGAAGCAGAATTTTCTCTCTAACAACATAGAAATACATGGAATGCCGGAGACCGCCAACGAGAATCTGCCTACAATGATGTCGACTATCGCAACAGTTATTGGATGCCCTCTCCATCAAAGCGAAATTGAATACGTTAGCAGAGTCAGTAATAATACTCAAAACACCACTGACGGACGTCTGAGAAACATCATCGCCAAATTCACCTCTCGCAAGAAGGACGAATTTATAGGAGCCATTAAGTAAAAAAAAAACATTACCAAAGGCATCGAAATGGCTGGAGCTGATTTTCGTTAACAACCATCTCACGCGGAAAAAATTAATCTACACTTATATTGAGGTTCGCCAAAGGCTCTAAAAACGAGCACATGAATCAGTTTTTTATGGATACGAAGCGGGAAAATCTACCTAAGGAAGAACGATACATCACCTCCCATACATGACTCATGCGACACGCAGCTTAAAAACCTTATAGCCTAACACCATTAGCATGTTAAATTACCTGTCCTGTAACTACTATTTTTCTCCTGATTTTTTTCTTAATTTGATGAATATAACCCTACTAGCTTTTTCCCGCGGCTTCGCTCGCATAATATTAGGGGATTCCCACTCAGCCTCCTCCACCTTCCCTCTCCCCACTCCACTCCCCCAATCAACCCCCTCTCCCTTCCCCTCCTTCTCCACCCACCCCTCCCCTACCCCATACCCACCCACCTTCGCCTCCTCTACCTTCCCTCTCTCCACTCCACTCCTCCCATCAACCCCCTCCCCCTCTCCCTCCACCCACCCCTACCCTCACCCCCTACCCCTCTACATTTCCTCTCCCCACACCACGCCCCCTCATCAACCTCGTTCCCCCCACCCCCTACATCCTTCCCTTTTCCCCTTTCTTCCCTCCCCCCTCTCCTATCCCCTAACCCCCTCACCCCACCCTCCTCCCCTTCCCCTATCCCCCTCCACCAACATCCTCCCAACACCCCCTCCCTCCCTCCCCACTCCCCCCTCTCTCCTCTCGCATTCCACACATTCATTCCCGATACATTCAGTTTTCAATCTGCTCGCGTGCCACCTATTATAATTTTTTATATAAATTTCATAATGCCAGAACTCAACCGACTCAACGGTAGTTTTATACAAAATAACGAACAAAAAAAAGAATTATCCAATTTGGTGCAGTCGTTTGGGTTTATGCGCATACATACATTTCCGTGATTCATTTTTAGAGATAGTTATTAAGTACGACGCTAACAAAGGACTCTTTTTAAGGTGAATTGCCTAATTTAAAAAAAAAAAAAAAAACATTTTTCAAGGCGACAATTGGTTGACGTTTGCAATAAATCGATTTTGTTATTGACAGATAACGAGATTATTCATAACGCCAGAGCTTACCAATATATATAGCCTATAGATCTCGCAAATAATGTAGCTTTCTATTAGTGAAAGAATTTTTAAAGTCCATTCAGTAGTTTTTGTGTGAAAGAGTAACAAACATACATCCATACAAATTTTCACCTTTATAATATTAATAGGATTTACATTAACCCCGCCTGCTGAAAATTGTACTCACTGCTCACTTATACATTCTATAATTTACTAACGCCCTTAAATTGATAATAGCATGTTATGCTTTGTTATTCCCAGTTGACTTATCACTATGAACATAACTTTTGAACATAATATTCTTCAGGTATATTTTGTAGAAATCGAAGTTATTAATGTATTTAACAAAATTTCTCAATGCTTGATCCTTTAATAATTTTCCATCAAAATGCAAGAGGTCCGTGCTCAAAAACGTTGGAGTTTCTTCAAAATATGCTGCTTAATAATTATGACTTGATTTTCATTACCGAAAGTTGGTTGATTGATAGTATCCTGGATGAGGAATTATTTGATAACCGCTATTCCGTCTACAGAAATGATAGGGATATCCATCGCACTGGTTAATCAATTGGCAGAGGCGTAATAATAGGTATTAAAAAAATATTTTTTTGTTACTCCCCGCTCTTGGAAATCAGACGCTGAAGATATTTGGATAACTGTCAATACATCAAAATCTAATTATCATTGTTATAACATCCATATATGCTGCGTGTACTTACCTAGCGTCGTCGGTCCAAAATTAACATCTTCAGAAAGATTAGTATTATTTACTAGTCATTACTAGTACTACTAGAACTAGTATTTACTAGTCATAGCTATTTCTGATTTAACGATCCGTTTTCCCAATGAAAAGTTTCCAATCATTGGCGAATATAACATGCACAATTTTAAATGGAATAATCAACAAATATCAACTAACAGACACCAATTTTCACTCACATTATTTAACTGCTTATATTTGCAAATTTTAACCATTTACCTAACAAATTTAGACGAATTTCGGACCTCGTGTTCTGTAATACTCCAGCTAAGGTATGGCTTGCCGATCAGCCTTTAGTTAAAGAGGATGCTCACCAGAAATCAATGATTATGGAACTAGAATTTCTATCTACCAATGCAACCCTCTCAACTCCTCGAACAATAAAATAATTCCATAAAGCAGATTATACCGAGATTAATGAGAAACTGAAAAGATCGATTGGTCTACCGTAATAAATGCACCGGATGTAATATTGCCTTTTTTTATTTTTATATGAATACCACAGAAAAGTCTCACATGTCCCGTCAGAAACCAGTGAGACTATGGCAAACCCAATTAAAAAAAAATCCATAAAGAAGTTATCACTAAGCTTGGGGATAGGTATGATGTTGATATTCCTAAACCCAAGAATCCAACAGTAAAAGTGATAGGAATTACGGATAAATATACCGCCGAAGAAATTGAAAATAAAATCAGGATGCAAAATGAATATAGAGATTAGGAAAATTCAAAAATATCAGTAAAATTTATAAAAGAAAATAAAAAAGTAGTGAATATAATAACTTTACTGTATTCATAGAAGTAGATGGAAAAACACACTCTAAAATGTTAGAGGAAACGAAAATAAATATTGGATGGAATAGATGTGCTGTCTACGATCATCTCTCAGTTTTGAGATGTTTCAACTGCAACGGATATAAACATAAAGCAGGTGATTCTAAAAATAAAAAAAGCATGCGGAAGATGTTCTAATACACACGATGGTCAGATTGTAAGTAAGATATTGACAAAATCAAGTGTGTGAATTGCAAACTCACAAATGATAAACTTTTATTACACTTAAATGATAACCACCATGAATGGAGCAAGGAAAGGAGTGCCCTATTTACAAAAGAAAAATAGAATCGGAGAAGAGAAAAAATGATTTTTTAGAATAAAAAGAAAAGCAACCATATACTACTTAAACATTTCAAGTCTTTTGGCTCATGTAAATATAATTGAAGTATTATTACAAGAACTCAAACCAGAAATTTTAATGTTAAGTGAAACGTGTATAACTAGTGATGTTAACGATTCTGAAGTATCATTTATAGGATATTCAATCGTAAGATGCGATTCATTTAGTCGGCATACGGGAGGAGTTGTTATGATTATAAAAAATAGTATATCATTTAAAATAATATCAAATGAAGTGTTTGATAAAAAAATACATGGATACTGGCAGTACAAATAAGAAAAAACTTGATGAAAGGAACATACGCTGTATTATATCACTCACCAATTCAAAATTTTTAGATTTCTTCGAATTTTATTTTTAGTTAGTGTACTAAAAACATGAAAAATCAAGATATGTTTTATGTAACCGGTGACTTTAACATTGACATGAAAGCCAAAAATTCCTGCAGTAATAGACTTCAAAGTTTATTGAATAATCTCGGACTGAAACAACTTGTGACCAAACCAACTAGAATATCAAATACATCAGCAACCATTATTGATTTATTTATAACAAATAATTTTTATTTGAATGTTAATGTTGTGGATACTCCAAAAATATCAGACCACGAAAATATATTAACAATATTTGAAACGAGTATAATTAAAAATGAATCAAGGGAAATTGCATATAGAGATAAAAGGAAATATGATCAAACAAACTTTTGTGAAACTTTACAAAATAGTATTTCTCAAGTTACCGAATCAAATGACCTAAACGACAAAGCAGAGAACTTCGTCAATATTTTTGACTACAGCAGTCAGTAAAATTATGCCAATGAAAATGGTTATGTTTAAAAATACGAATAAATGGTATTCAAAACCATTACACAATCTTCAGCAACAAAGAGATAATGCGAATAAAGCGGCAAAATTGGAATCATCAGACGAAGAATGTGTTAAAAATGATTGAATTGAGCATTTTACTTAATAAGGGAGCACTCGGGTATGGGTTTGTCCCACTGGCCGCCTCTGCAGAACATCACACCAAAGTTTTCTCCATCGCGGCTGTATCCTTCCTTACAAGAAAAGTTGATGTTTTCCCATCGACTATTTCATTTGAGCAAGGTATGGCTGAATTGTCAGAATCGTAGCACGCGAAGTTCACAGTATTTGATGGCTTCAGGTCGCATGTGACTGGAAATAAAAAATATATTCACAAGCTTTCCGCTTGACAGCCGCAATGTCATAAACAAATGAAACACTTTCACTTTTTTTACAGCATTTTTTTTTTATTTCTCACAAGGTGTATTTCTTTTAAGAGCGGAGTTGGCTTACATTATAGTTCTCGCGAGTACATAGGCCACGGGCTATCTCCTATTTTACCTTATTCCTTTACAAGTTATCCAGTCCCTTTCGTAAAGTTCACCAGGATTGCCATTGGAAATGAAGCTATATCTTCTGGTTCCACAATGTGTCTTCCCAAATCTCATACCTCCTCTCCACTCCCGCTTAGTTTCCTGAAGGCTCCACGATGGAAGAAGGCTTCAAATTTCTCTACCCCGGAGAGTCCACCTCCCCTGGTTCCCACTAGGGAAGACCCAACAAGGGAAGAATTCTCTACTCTTTGGTTCCTTAAAGCCCCACATGGGAAAAGGATATCATCTCTTTACTTCACTCCTCCTCCCGTAGGCCACACAATGGAAGAATCTACTCCCCCTTGGTTCCCTGAAGGCCCCAAAGGGAAGAGTTCACGGAGGTTGCTTCAGCTCTCCTTTCCACGGCTGCTCCTCTTGGTTTCTTCTGCAAGCCCCACGGAGATGGCCTCAGTACATGTGTGCTTGTACGCTTTTCATCTGAGTTACCGTCTAAATATTACATCAATGGACTATACTTGCAGATTGACTGACTAATGACTGCTGGGCTCGGGATCGCAGATGCTTTTATATAGCTCAGCCGACTTGTTTAGTAGCTACCAGAAAGCCAGGCAATATGTACACGCGAACCTTCCCAAAAGTTCGCCACGGTACTGTTAAATATTGGTGGCCATTTTAGGCCTTAATGGTAGGTGGCTTAATTGTGTATGGCCTGTCTGGCCTTAAGAGCCTGTCGTTACGATAGCGCGTAGTTAGGTAAGTAAGTACACGGCGCCACGATAATACGTAAGTCGATTAGTGGAGCGCGACCGTTGTGGCAGAAGATGTTTAAGATTTAAAATTTAAAAAAATGGAGAGCAAAAATGGTAACTACACATAATATGGAAAATGACAATACTAAAATATTTCTTACTGAGTTTACACTTTGGTTGTCGTACATTCCACATTCCTCCTAGGCACGTCATGGTTTCTAGAGGTCCATTCGGTATGTACCCAGTTTTACAAGAAGGGTTGAAGAATAAAACATTTTCATCAGATAATCTATCTAGTATAAGCAATCTGCTGCCACAACATACTCCCTTCTGGATTCGGGCATATTCGGGCAGAGGGTCAGAATATTTTCGCTTTGCAATAAAATCCAAATAAATGGAATATTTCTGAACGTATCCGAAAACTAAAAACTGTTTTAGAAAGGTGATAAATATGCTTTCATATTTTATTATTAGGAATAAACCGGAATGTTTAAAAACATAAAATTTTAAAAGCAAAAAAAAAAAATAATTACTGATAATGAAAAAATGAAAACTCACGTTTATTAGCTCAGCCGACTTGTTGAGGAGCTACTAGAAAGCCAGGCAATATATATACGCGAACCTTACCGAAAGTTCAGCGTGGTACTGTTAAATATTGGTGGCCACTCTTTTTTTTATTTATTTAGGAGAAAATACAGATACAGATATTAATTGGCAAGAATATACAAAACATCAACTAGAGAATTCACCTGCATCCAAACTATTTCTCACGAATTGACTTAAACAGCAGTTAAAAACATATACAAATATTTTGTCTTATAAATAGGGGAAAAAATATATAAGTACATAAGAATATTATTTTACAAATAGAGATATGAAATAAATGCGCAATATCCTTATAAGAATTTACAAATTATTTTTGAAACAAAAAAATATAAATATAGATAAACAATGTTATACAGAAATTTAAAAAAACTATATATATATATATATAAACGAATGTATGTCTAAGTCGTTTACTTTGAACTTTGTAGGAAAACAGCCTTCATTTTTCTACTAAAAGTACTGCGTGTATCAAAAAATAAGTCAGAATCCTTGAGCTTTTGATTCTGATTAAGTGATTCGCACATTCTTCTGATTGGGTCCCTGACACCAGCATTTGTACGCGTCCGGCTAATGTGGAATAAGTCGTTAAGCCTTGTTACTCTGGGTGGTACTTTAAAGTTTATTAATTTCAGTAAGTCGGGACAGTCAATAACGTTGTTACAGATTTTATATAGAGTCATGAGATCAAGGTACGTTCGTCGGTTAGATAGCGTGGAGACGTTATAACTCGAAAGCATATTTATGTACCCGCGTTTAGGTGCGCTCATTCTGTAATTGAGGCACTGCAGAAATTGCTTTTGAATACTTTCAATGTTTTCTTTATAGATACCGGAAAGTGGATTCCATATGGAGGTGCAGTATTCAAGTTGAGAACGGACCAGCGTGTAGTAAAGAAGAAGATATGTTTCAGGTTTTCGAAATTCACGGCTGTTTCTGATGACAAATCCTAGCATGCAGTAAGCTTTATTCACAATATTATCAATATGCGCATCGAAATGGAGTTTGGAATCAAAAAGTACGCCTAGATCTCTTATACAGTAAACGCGCTCGAGTAAATAGTTACCAATACAATAATTCTGTATGATGGCGTTATGATTTTTAGTAAAACTTATTTGTTTACATTTGTTGTAACTAAGGTAAATTTTGTTTTCATTGCAAAATGCTTCGAACCTTACTAAGTCGCTTTGGATTAGCAGAAATGGCAAATATTTTTATGTCATCGGCGTACAAAAGAAATAAACAATGCAAGAAACATTTAGTAACAGTGTTAATAAAGAGTATAAACAACAGCGGACCCAGGATTGACCCCTGTGGCACGCCAGAGGTAACTGGCTCCCATGTAGAAGTGTGTCCTCGCAACGATACGGCTTGTTGTCTTTTTGTTAAATATGAGACAAACCAACGTAGTAAATTTATTAGTACATAATTTTTTTAATAAGAATAAGGTGGTCAACCTTGTCAAAAGCTTTTTTAAAATCGCAGTATATTGCATCTACCTGGTGGCCTCGATCCATGCTGTTGAACAAGAAGTTTGAGTAAAGAAGTAAATTACTCATGGTAGATTTGCCTTTTACAAACCCATGTTGTTGTTCCGTAATTATGGAGGCAAGCTGGGGATATATATGGTCATGGACAAGTCTTTCCAAGAGTTTAGGGATCGCCGAGAGAATGGATATTGGCCTATAGTTTTCTACTTTTTGCCGTGAGTCGCCCTTGTGGACCGGTATAATATAGGCCAACTTCCACCTATCAGGGAAAACCCCGTCACTCAGGCATTTGTTAAATATTATGGTAAGTGGAACATATAGTGACGAAGCAGCAGATCTGAGGAAAAATGCCGGTATTCCGTCATGACCTGCACCCTTGTTTATATCTAGCGACATTAAACTCGAGAGCACTTCTTGTTCCATTAATTCAATGGTGTGAATGTGCGCAAGTTCAGAGTCGCAAACGGCTTCAAGTTGGTCGATGTTAATCATGTCGTTGACAGAGGAGGGTTCGAATGTTGATTTAAAGAATTCAGAGAACATATTACAAATTTCCTGGGCATCGTTAGATTTGCGACCTTCGAAGGACATAGTAGCAGGGTATCCATCAGACGATTTTAATGAGGATATGTATGACCAAAAACTTTTAATATTATTTTGCAATGAACTTTCGATGTTGTCGAAAAATAACTTTCGAGAATCACTAGCCAGTCTTTTGTATGTAGCACGTAAGAAGGAAAATTCACGATAGTCAGAAAGACCTTTATATGTCTTCCATTTGTGCCAGACTTTATCTTTTTTCCGTGATAACCTAATAAGTTCGGGAGTAAACCATATGGGAAATTTGTCATTTCGTCGTGCCAATAATGGAATGGACTTATCAATTATATTATTTATTTTTAAATAGAATCGATCTACTGCTTCTTCGGCTCATAAACTTGCGGTTTCAGATAACCAATCAATACAATTAATGTCATTATTAATCTGAGTATAATCAGCTTTCCTGAAATTGCGCCTACGCTCTTTTTGGTTTTTGATTTTTGGTTGAGTTTCGGATGATATATCAAATTCAAGGGCTGGGTGATGTCTGTCTTCTGAGAGCAGAGGGTCATTGCTGCGTGTAACATTTGTTTCGCGACTGTAGAATATGAGGTCTAAGTATTTTTCATTATGGTTAGGTATGCAATTATATTGGAGCAAGTTCATCAATGACATTGTTTGCAGCAAAGTTTGCGATGCAGCCGTGTTTGAAGAGGCGAGACCTTGACTGCAGCCTTCGGAAAAAGACCAAGTAAGAGTAGGTTGATTCATATCTCCAAGTACACAAAACATATTATTTGGTTCAGATGAAAATACAGATTCTAGGTTTTTGGAGAAAATATCATAAAACGTTGGTGGCGAGACAGGAGGTATGTATACTGCACATATGATGAGATTGGAAGACCTTACCGGAATAGATACGAAGATTTGTTCGATTTGGCTGGTTTCCCAGTCATCGAGCCGGGATGCTGCGAGCTCCTTGCGCACTGCTACCAGTACACCGCCTCCGTCCATCTTACCAGTAAGAGTACGGTCCCTATCTCGTCGGAACACCGTGTAGCGCGAATCTATTAATTCAGCCGTATTTATACTTGCTACAAGCCATGTTTCAACTAGAACTATAACATCATAGTTATTTGATAAAATATTCATAAGTAGTTTCTGAGTTTTAGTTCTAATACCGCCACAGTTCTGGTAATAAACAGATATAGATAATGAGATCATTTCAATAGAGTAATAGTGTATATCGATATATTCCACATTCGCGGGAGCGGTACTTTAAGTAGGACATACAAAGCATCAAAATTATATATGAAACATAGATAACTTATTAGATTAATTAGTATATAATAATAAATCAACAATATAAGATGTGAATGGATATGGTACAGAATGTTGAGAGAAAGCGGGCATCGATAAGACCAGTAACAGATTTGTAATAGTAGTAGTCACATCTTTTGAAGATCTCCCTCACGACGAATGGTAAACACCCTAGAGAGATCATCCTTCTTCGCCATGATACTTCCGTTCCTCACCCTGTGTACTTATAGCCGTTAGCTTTTCCGGCGGCACGTGTTTTTGCAAAAAGTATTTTATTTTTTAAGGTCAGGTGCTCGTTAACATAGAAATTTGTGGCGGGAACACCAAGTCCTAGTTGCTCCGTGGTGAGGCCGCGACGAGTCCTTACTGCAGCGATGACGTCATCACGGAGGCGCTTTGTCGAGAGCTGCACGACGATGTTGCGTGGTCGGTTGGAGGGCGAAGAGTGACCGCGAGCGACGCGGTGCACCGACACAATACTGCTACTCGGAAGCGGCACATTGACAGTTGATCCCATTTTGTCCAATAAGGTCATCAGATTCTCACCCTTGACCTCGGGTATGCCGTGAATGTCTATGTTACACCCTCTGCTTCGTTGTTCCATTTCGTCCTGAGCGTCTCGGAGTGATTCGATTTCTTGTCTAAGGTTAACATTTTCCTCCTGGAGAACACTCATTTCATCTTCCAATTTCTTGTTATTAGTTAGTACCATCTCTATATTTTTGATAAGATCGTCATATTTAGAACTGATAAACTCCAGTGATTTCTTTGTTTCTGAGTTTTCCCTTTCTAGTTTTTTGTAAATATTAGTTTCAAATTCATTCATGCCTTTTCTAAAATCTTCTAAAGTCAGCTGCGTTGTGTGTGAGTCAGGAGAGGGCGAAACCGGGATAGCTGCGAACTTCTTAGTTTTATCCGTGTTGCTGCGGGTAGATGCCATTTCGTCAGCTTATATCTATAATCCGAGTAATGCACTTTCACTGCCTTGCTACTAAAGTAGCATTAGACTTTTGAACTACGATTTGACTTTTGCTGCAGAGTGTAAACTAAGAAAAAATAGCACTTGCACTCGCTTATTTTCAACCAGAAAAAGACGAAAGGTGGAGGGATTCTGTCCCTGTACAAACAGCAACTTATTTGAAAAGTTAATAGTTTTTAAAACTTATTATTTTGTTATTTTTTCGGGAGCAAATGTAGCAGACAGCTGTCACTTTGAAGTATTATTGTTGTATTACTCTAGGCCTTAATAGTAGGTGGCTTAATTATGTATGGTCTACTAGGCCTTAAGAGCCTGTCGTTACGATAGCGCGTAGATAGGTCAGTACACGGTGCCACGATAATACATAAGTCAATACCATAAGGCAGAATAAATATTCTAGCACAGCATAGCAAGACATGAGGAATGGTGCTGTTGAATGAAATATCGGAAACACTTGATATTGGAGGGGACCCCACCACTTTCCCAACGGCGTTATAAGGAAACATATGGTTTCCTCCTTCACCGCACACGTCAAGACTCTACTTTTTTTTTGAACGAAGCTACATTTAATTGAACGACTCTAGACCCTCCAATGTCCATGCATACAGGGTTAGTAAGTAGTATGCAAGTACTTACATTGACACTATACGTAAGATAAATAAAAGTAGCAGCCCGTGGAACAATTCTTCTGAAATCTATAGAGAAAAATATATACAGATAAAGGTGTTAGTAGATAAAAAGAAAAATAAGAGCTGCGCCCAGTTGAGGAGACCTGGAAAAGAGAAATAACGAAAAAGTAACAGTAATAATATAATGCAAGTATTTGCAATAATAGCTGAGAGAAGATAAAATGCATAAAAATAAAATATACAGAGAAGGTATTCCACAAACCACCAGGCAGTCCCAATGACAATGTGCATGACTATCGGCCCAACCGCAGACGAAACCCGGAGTCCGCACCGTATAGCCGACTCACCGATTTTGCCACGAAGAAATATATGTGGGAAAGAAGAAAAAGTTTCAAAAGACTATAGGGGAAAAGATGAGCATCGGGTTGTCGGAGGGGGGGCGGAAGGACGTCGAGACCACGCGGCTGTTCCTCAGGCCTACGCATGTCATTGGGGGAGGCGCGAGAGGATCGCGGAAAAACCGCTCCAGTATGTGTTCGCCTGGCTGTACGCACGGACAGGGTCTATCCCACCTCCTTTTATGGGGTGACGACGATACATAATATGTACACTTCAGCTGCGCCACCAAAATATGAAACCAAAGCTAATGTAAAGTAAAAAAAAAATGATAAAAGCAATTATATATTAGAACGTAATTATTGTATGAGTACAGAAGTCATAATACATTGGGCGATGGTGGTGATGACACCACCAAGATAGAACATGGCCTATTGAGGTAAAAGCATAAATCAGTTTTAGCAGAGACATTAGTAGTAAACCTATCGTGGATGCTTATAAACGGTGTGAAATTAGAGCTAAAAGAAAATAATTAAAACAAGAAAAGAAATTGTGTCAGTACATAAGTCAAACGTAACCAGTAACTTACGGGTCACAAAAGCAATATTAACAGTTGAAAGCGTATACACTAGTGAAGAATAATGGAGGATATACCAAGGGAGACAGGAGCAATACGTGTAGCACCTGAAACAAAGATGAATTTAGTCTAGATCGGCGACTCTAAGTACAGACCATCTCTCCACCCAGGACTTGACAAACTTTTTCAGGCACTCGAAATTCTCTTTATTCGACACAAGGTCAGCGTTCCACGCTGGTCTTGTTGTTCCGCGCAAGCCATCCAAAATTTCCTCTCGTGCTTCCTTCATCAACTCGCAGTGCCACAGAATGTGGCTGGCATCCTGGTTAGCATCACCACATGCACAGTTTGGATGGGGAAAAAGGGCCACACTTGATATATATAACTCTTCTTTAGACAGCCTTAAGATTTTTTGTATAATAATCAACTTTCACAAAATTATGCAAAAGGTTCCGAAAATAACGGCCATGAAAAAAATTCTTACTTCTGCAAATTGGCGGTGGATTGTCCCATTTGCCCGCTTCACAAATGGCGAACACCAATGCCGTGGACGGGTTGATGTCGCAAGAGTAGGTGATATTGGTGAACTCATCCACGATAGTACCGGGCAGCAAGTCCTTATTAGGACCCGACACCGTGAACTTGCCGTGAGATGGGTAGCTTGGCAAGATACATTTAGATCTGCGAAAAGATGAAAAATACACATTTAAAAAAAATCACGATTTACACTTTGTCGACTTCGTCTTCATCGAAAGTCTGTTCTTTTTGGCAATGAATTTTGGAATGAATGATGTCATTGTTGGATTTTTACCTCGGGAAGACAACCTCAAATGTCAACATTTTTATTTTTCTGGAGGGTATTTATAATAACATGGTTTTACTGGTGTTTTTTAAAGAAATATATTTTCAGTAAAAACAATCATAGGTTCACCTTTTATTCACTGAATAGGCTAAGCAAAATTTGCAAGTTGGGCCGGTTACAGGCTTGACCGATGGTCATTTGTATGAAAATTCCTAAATCGTTCAGTGCAGGACCGACCGTACGCATGCGTATATCGCTACGCAGTACGTACGAGAATCGTCGGTCGAGCGCGTGCGCATGCAGACCGTCGGTCGACCGACGAGCTAGAAATGCTCTCTGGGCGACGATCGGGTGTACGTGATATCTACGTCTTCTGTTCCTAATACGTCTACGAAGATAATAAGCAGCTATTAATTAATTAATTTCGCTTACGACGTTTGGTCAGCTTGTTGGTCAATCGTGAACTGACGGTTCGCACCGACGGTCGATCGGTGGTATGCGATCGTCAGGACCGACCGTACGCATGTGTATCGTCAGGACCGACCGTACGCACCGACCGTCGGTCGAGCACTGTAACCGGCCTTAAGGATGCACAAATAAAAATGCGCAATTAAGTATGAATTAAAATAATTTGTGATGGTAAACTTGATATTTGCTGTTTTTACAAAAGCTTTGTAGCTTTTTTGATTTTTTCTTCTAAGTTTGGGGAATTAACTACGAAAGGAATAGTAAAAGTAAAAAGTAAGGTACCTCCCCGCGCCCCCCACCAGGTTGATGTTCTCTTTCCCTCTTCTGCTTTTCATTTAAATACACTGTAACTCTGTATTTTGTTTAATATATTTTATTCACCCTGAAAAAGTTTGAGGTCGAACCGGAACCGGTTGGTTAAAAAATATAATAAAGTGGAATTAAAAAATGTTATTTTATTTTCAGTAATAAAATTATGGATAAATAATTTTGTCCATAAACAAACCCACATACATCAAAAAAGCTAATAAATACTATATAGGATTGAATTATCAATTCAATATTGTAATTGGAAGCTTTTCCTGAAAGAATTAAAATATTTTACGGACAAAACTATTTATTTCGCGTCAGTATTCATTCAGAATTGTAACGTTACTTGAAATGGCTTTAGCCGTGTTTGATGACTATATCTGATTAGCCAGGTTCATTTTCTCATTTCTCAGCCACATCTCCTTCCCCTCTTCACTACCTTCAGCATAACACCATACCAAAATTGGGGATGCCATAGTCTCACTGGCTCGAGACGGTCGGGAGCAGTTGGGACTTTTGTGCTATATTCAGATATAAAAGTTATATTATATGCAAGTAGGAATCTTTTGCGTTTTTTTGTTGAGCCCACTGCACGTATAAGTATGTCGTATTTTGTGATTGCCGCATGCTACTTCGGAGAGTCGAAATTATAAGTAAAAATATTTTTACAACGGATTTTTACTCAAGAAAATGCCTTCAGTGGAGGTAATCCTCCTCTTACCCGCCCTGGTATAAGTAACTGATGGTTACTCCTTCAAGGCTCTCGCAAGATTCTAATTTTTTTTTGTTAAACGAAGCTACATTTATTTATTTGGAACGAATCTAGACCTCCAGTGTCCTTGCATACGTTGTTAGTAAGCAGTACGCAAGTGCTTAACAGGAAAATTAAAATGCAAAAAGTAGGTTAGTAAGACAAAGATAAATTAAACAAGGCAAAAGAAAAACTCATTCATGAGGCTCCATGAGGCGGCATTGCATCTGTAAAAAACCTGCAAGCACATGCATAAAATAGAGAACATAAGTAATACAATAAATCTCAAATCAATTGGCAAGTATCAACAAAAAATGTGAATGGCTTTCGGTCTGACCATAAACTACACTTAGCTTCCGTGTCCCTTAGCCAACCACTCAGTGAAGCCTCAAAGAATGTTAACTGAATATTTGGGGTAAAATACCCGAAGACTAAAAGAAAATTCAGCGTTGGGTAGTCAGAGGCAGGACAAAGGACAGTCAAGGTCGTCTGATCAAACCTCAAGCCTGCACTTGTCATTGGGGGAGGCGCAGATAGATTTGAAACGGATCTGTAAAATTAATAATGTAACTAAAGATGAAGCAGGGACAAGGTCCAGCACCCCCCCATATGGGGATAGGGAAAAAAAATAATAATAAAAACAATTGAGTTCAGTTCATCCAGTAAAACATTGAAATTCAAGATGCCTTCAGATATAAGTATATCGAATTTGTTGTACGACCGTATATCATCCTCTTTGCATACTTACTTGAAGAAAATATCTACTAAACTTTCGGCCGGACCAATTGTCGACGGACCGAATGTCGCCGGACCAACTATCATGGAACCAGAGAAAGCAATGGGCGTTAGAGACCCCGCAGCAACCATATATGGCCATACTGAGCGCCTGAATTCTCCGTGTAGTAGCTTCCACGGTAGTCGCATCACTGAGCCTATTGCCTCTCAATTGGTAACCGCTGAACCAGTATTGCAAATGAGTGTGAACAAGTCCACCGCCGATGCTCCGAGAAAATTTCCAAATTGAAAACGTATGCGAGCGGAGGAATCCATGCAAACACAGTTAAATGGGGACGCCCCTCTCTCAACCGATATTTTGTAACCAATCTTCAATCAAATGAATTTGATTACTAAAACCATCAACGATGGAAAAAATAATCTGAACAAGGACGACCATCATCTCATCAAGATCCATAGATGAGATGAGATGATGCTTTACCACAATCGCAATCTCGCATGCAGTGGCCGTGACTAGAGCGAACACCTTTTCGGAGGTACTGGACGCCTAAACCGGAATCTCCGATAAACTTGACAGACTCTTCTCCACAAACCATCACAGTGGCTGCGGATATCCCAAAAAGAAAGACGTATGCTGGTGCCGCTTCTGTGGAATACCCATAGAAGACTTTGATCATGAATGGTCTTGAACAACCAGCACCAAGTCTGCAGTCTATAATCATTAATATCAATATAGTGGCAATAAAGCAACCTAATAACATAACTCGCTTTAAAAAATAATAAATAGTGATACGCTAGACAAAGTGCCAATGATTGCGACGGTGGCAGTGAAATCAATCATTAGTTAATTGAAGTGCAAAAAAATTATTGTCATTGTGACCATAAATTAACTTCTGTAAGAACTGATAAAAAAACAATAGACAATATATACTTATCTGTCATAGACAATCTACATAAATTAATATTCACAAGGAGCATATTGATTCCAACATTGAACATAAATTAAGTATAAATCCTAAAAGTATAAGATAAATTAAATATTAATAAAACGGAAAATGGCAAATACAAGAGGAAAGGGATCTGTCGTTGAAACCGAAGACAAATTTAACATTGATAAAATTATTCAAATTATCGAATTTTTTTTTTATTGTACGACAGACAGGTGAGTTCAATTACGGTACAATTTTCTAACAACTAACAATACATGTATATAGTTTTTTTAAAACATGGTACGGTGATATCAAATACATCTATTTCCGCTGGTAGGGCATTAAGCAATGCCATACCTCTTGTCATGCTGTGTTGAGCCATGACATCTGTCCGACCCTGCGGTATGTAGAATAGGGCGTGGCTACGGGTTCGACAGTATTTGTCAGGAGCGAATAAGCCACAGCATGACAGGAGATATGGACAATCAATAAGGTTTTTTATTAACTTTAATTCGAATACCATGAGTCCGGCATTACGCCTGGTCTCCAGGCTTTGATAATATGTCTCCTTTAGCAGTTCCACGTGATGCATGAATTTCGGATATATTCCGTAAGATCGCATGTAAACATACCTTAGGAATTTTTTTTTGAATTTGTTCAATCATATTTATGTATTTAAGTTGATATGGTATCCAGACAGTACTAGCGTACTCCAGCTTGCTTCTGACCACTCCGTTGAACATGGCGGTCATTGCTTCTATGTTACTGAATTGTTTGCAAGTTCTAATTACAAAACCAAGCATTTTGGAGCAAGCCGAAGTAAGCTGCACTATATGATTTGAAAATGTTAGCCTGGGATCAAAGGTTACCCCAAGATCCTTGATGATATTTACGCGTGTTAGTACTTCTCCATTCATTCTATACGGGTATAATAACGGATTTTGTGAACGACTATAAGTCATAACGACGCATTTTTTTATATTGAAATTAAGTTTATTTTCTAACGACCATTTCATGATTGAATCGAGGTCTGCCTGCAGTTTGGAATAATCGTCATCTGATTCGATTTCCTTCATCAGTTTCATGTCATCCGCGAATAGGAGACATGAGCTATGATGTATGCAGTCCTGAATGTCATCTATTAGAATAAGGAATAACATGGGACCTAGATTCGATCCTTGAGGAATTCCTGACAAAGCTACGAACTCATGGGAGTCGTATCTATTTACATTTACATACTGGCTTCTATCTTTTAAATATGACGCAAAAAATATCAGTAACGGTTAATTAAAACCTATTTTGTATCAATGAAAAGAGAAATCATTTCTAAAATAATAATAATAATAATAATTTTTATTTTAGTAATTTGTACATTGAAGTTTACAAATTTCTAATTGATTAAAATATTTCATATTCACTATATTTTTTCAAGTTTTATGTAGCTCCTACAATATATCTTGAACTTTCCAATTGGTGTGGACTTTAAAGTTTCTGGTAGTGTGTTATACAACTTCATTCCCTTGTACAGTAGACTGTTCTGCGTATTCGCTTTGTCCTTTTTTTGTAGCCTAATTTCTTTGCACGTCCTTGTGTTATATCTGTGAATGTCTTTATTGTATACAATTTTATTTGAGAAGTATTTTGGTAACGTGTTGTTCAATATTTTGTGGATAAATACCGTCGTGTTCAAGGTCAGCATCTGTTTCACGGTCAACCAATTTAGTTCCTTTAACATTTTAATTATTTTTTAAAATCTGTTTCGTCGGAGAATTATTCTCATAGCCCTGTTTTGGAGAATTTGTAACTTATTTTGTTCTCTTTCGTTACATAGGAAAAGTATACTTGAGCAGTAGTTGAAGTGTGGAGCAATAATTGAATTGTATATGGTGATTGCAGTTTTTCTAGAAATTTTTGGCCGAATTCTTCCAAAAAAAGATATCTTTTTGCCAATTTTCTTTTGGGTGTATTCAGCATGTCTATTGAAGTTTAGTTTGGAATCTAATAAAACTCCTAAGTATTTAATTTCAGAAACATTTTCAATAATTTCACCATCAATTTTAATTTTGCTTTCACTGGATGTCTTCTTGTATCCGATCACCAAACATTTTGTTTTTTTTTGTATTTAATTTAAGCTTATTTATTTTTAGCCATCTTGATACATCATTTAGTTCATTATTTAAAATGTGTATTAGTTCTTCATAGTTATCTCCAATTAATTATATTAGTGTATCATCGGCAAAAAGTCGTACTTTGCATTTTGAAAATATTTTCACCATGTCATTAATATAGAGTATGAACAATAGAGGTCCAAGGACCGATCCCTGTGGTACTCCTAACTTATTTTCCATTGGTTTTGAAAATTGATTATTTATTTTTGTTACCTGCTTTCTGTCTCTTGAATTGATAAACAATCCCAGGAAACCCAAAAAAGCATAGATTTTATGAGCAGTCAGTACGATGATATAATAAAAAAAACTAGAAACAACTGTATTACAAAATAAAAAAAATCGAAAATGAATTAGAGAACATAAAAAAAGAACAGCAGGAAAAGCATATTATTATCAAACAACTTGAAATAAAAATATCAGACCTTGAGTACAAATCTCGGTCTAATTTCCTAGAAATAGCAGGCATTCCCCAAAAAATGGGGAGCAGCAGATTGTTGAAAGTTGCGGCGGCGGCAGGAATGGATATCCAGCACAAGGAGATAATTGAAGTAAAAAGGACTCCTGATAAAAGAAACAATGCGCCACCAAAACTGCTAGTGGAATTTGCCGAAAAAACGACTAGGGACAATCTAATCTCTAAAAGGAAAAATATTAATTATGAAGATATAAAAGACATCACTACTGAAACAATCTATATTGCAGAAGAATTGAGCCCATATCAAAGGGAACTGCTCTGGAAAACAATAAAAGCTGCCAAAGAAAAAAACTATTCTTACGTTTGGTGTAAAGATGGAAAAATAATGACTCGAAAAATGCCAAACGAAAAAATAATCTACATCAAATATATAGATGATATTAAAAATATTGTGTAAAAAAAGGGACTTCGAAACAACATTTATGAATTAAAGTAAAAAATGACTGACACTATACTAACCTCGGAACCAAGTGACCTATCAATGATAAACAACAACTCTTTTAATATATTGCACAAAAACATAAGAAGCATCAGAAAAAATTTTGATGAATTATAAATTTTACTGAAATATTTAAAAGTTAATCTACACATAATAATACTTACTGAATGTTGGATAAATCATAAAAACATGAATTTGGAAATAGCTGGATATACCACCTACTCAAGTTTGAATAACAAAAGACAAAACGATGGTGTAATTATATACATTAAAAACGAAATAAAAGCCGAAGTTGAGGAAATTATTATCACAGATGCCAATTGTCTAAAAATTAAAATCGGAAAAGAAAAGGCTATATTAGCAATCTACCGATCGCCTTCAACAAGAAACATCGACCCATTCCTTAAATCCATAGACGAGGAACTCTGCCTTCTAAAAGACATGAAAAACATATTTTTTATTGGAGATGAAAATCTAAATATCCTAGAAAATGGACATCCCAAGAGAATTCAATATCTGCAGATGCTAGCATCCCATGGACTGGTAAGCTTAATAAATGTACCTACTCAAAAAGTGGACAGCACTGAAAGTTGCATAGATCATATAATGAGTAAAACAAAAGATATTACTCAAACTATTGTATTTAACTCAACTATAACAGATCATTGTACAACTATACTTTCAATAAAAATAAACAAGTCAAATAAAATCAACAAAAGACCACAAACAATAGAAAAAACTGAAATAAACTGGAATGACATTAAACGTAATCTAAAATGTATACGATTGGAAAAAACTGCAAAGTATGAACAATGCAAATGATGCATGGAATTTCTTCATAGAACTCTTTCAGAATAATATTCTCTCTAATACCACAAAAATTATTAAGAAAATCTCACATAAAAATGTACACATTAAACCATGGATTACACAGAATGTTATAAACTGCATAAGAAAAAGAGACGAGTTACACAAGAAACTAAAAAAAAATCTATACGATATACACATGTTAAGATTCTACAAAAGATATAGAAACATTTGCAAAAAGTTATTACGTATACAAAAGAAACCTACTACAAGAAAAAAATTGTAGATTGTAAACAAAATCCCCGGAAAATGTGGCAAATAATTAATGAAATAACCAGTTCTAAATCTGCTACCATGACATCAATTGACGTGCTGAATATAAACAATGTCCCAAGGACATACGCTGACTAATCCTGACCAAATTCTTGAATACGTCAATAAATTTTTCATAAATATAGGATCAAATCTAGCAAAGCAAGCTACACAATGTAATGACGCTATACTAATAAATGTACCCCCTGAACAAGGAAAGAAACTCGAGTTTGAGCAAATTACAGCTGATGGTATCAAAAACACAATTTCTTCTCTAAAATCAAATGTTTCTTCAGGGGAGGACTTAATCACAACCAATGCAATAAAATATCTCTGTAAAGAACTTATCGTACCTCTAAATTACTTAGTCAACCAGTCTATAACTGAAAGCATATTCCCTTCGGCTCTCAAAAAAGCTACTGTTATACCAATTTTTAAACAAGGATGTAAAAATGACATAAACAATTACCAACCAATAAGCCTACTCAACACATTTTCAAAAATATTGGAGAGAATATTAAAAAAACAACTCTTATCCTATTTAGAAGACAATAAAATATTATCCGAAACACAGTATGGTTTTATGGTTTTAACTTACAAAAATTGGTATGACAAATACAACACTAAACTTGCTAAAAAGCTATATGATGGAGCGTACACAGGGCGTTCAAATTAATAAGAGAAAAAGCGAACCTCTCCTAATCAACCATGGCGTACCGCAAGGAAGCGTACTAGGACCAATATTGTTTTTGATATACATAAATGATATCTGTAACCTAGAAACAAGAGGAAAAATTATTAGTTTTGCTGATGACACAGTAATTTTATTTAACGAAAAAGATTGGATAAATACTTACATTTTCTATAACAGCCAGAGGGCAGCCGTCGAAATTACACACAAACCAAGGAATTTGTCAACAAAATCAAGGCTTATCATGCCTCTGTCCCACTATAGCACACTCCAAAAGCATCAAATATCTTGGAATTGAAATTGATGATAATCTCCGATGGAACTCACAAATTGACGTAATTACAAAAAAACTAACCAAGTACATATACTTCTTTAGAAACATTCGTAATATCCTCAATATAATCGATATTAAAAAAGTATACTATGCTTTGTGTCAATCACAAATAGAGTACGGTATAACTGGATGGGGGTCTGCTTTGAGCACTCACACAGAGCGACTCAATATAGCCCAAAAAGGAGTACTAAAGTTCCGCTTAGAACTCCGACGGAAGAAATATTTAATAACTTTCAAGTCTTCAATGTACAGAAATTTTAATCAAAAAATATTTTATTTAACCCTCGACCCGTCGCGTGGGGTCTTTAAAAGCCCAGGTTTTACAGAAATGCTAATTATGTTCATTTTAAATGTTCCCACTGATTTCTTACTTTAGGTAGCTTCCTAAAAGGGACTATACTTGACGCAAGCGCCGAGAAAATTTAGTTTGCGCATGTGCGATGTGAGATACAGACTTGTGTTTCGGCGTGAGGCTAAAAAAATCAACAAAATACCATGTAAAATCAAGTTTATATGTTTTTTTAATTGTATTTTGTTGATTTTTTTGTTGTAATAATAATAAGTCTATATCAACCTCAAAAAGTTATGAGTTTGATGGAAATTGGTTAGATTTTTTTTTAAAGTTTTCTATTAAAAAAATATGATTCAAAATTTCAAAAAATGATCCTTGTTGATTTTTCAGCTCTTGCATTGAAAATAAATAACTAATTTTTAACATTTCTTTTTATTTCATAGCAATCATTATCACGTGACTGTAATCAGTTAAAATAACACATAAAATGTATGCTACAACAACAATTTAATCATATTTATTTTTGGGGTCCTAAGCGACCCCACGCGACACCTCACGTTACAAAAATGGCGCGACGGGCGGAGGGTTAAACTGAAAAAAAAACATATATGAATACTCCACTGCCCAACATAAATACTCAACCAGGGCAGTAAGCAATAATATCCTGGTTACTCCCAGTTTGAACACATCTTTTGGACAGAGAAATAATAAATTCCATGCTATGAAATTATACAATGCTCTACCAGATCAAATCAAAAATATAAAGGAAATGTATATATTTAAAACAAAAGTAAAACGTGGCTGAGAGATCAAAGTGATAATAAAATTACAAATATCATAAAGACGATATAAAGACTATCCATAACCGAATACAAATATTTTAAAAAACTACAGGCCACCTCAGAACAGGAAATCCTAGTGAGGAGGTCTGTGAAAAAAAAATGAATCTATACTTATACTAAACGTTATACATATATGTACAAACCTTGCTATTGAAACTAATAATAAATAAATAAATCCACTTTTACCCCACCGTATTAGAGGGAAAATCATCAGATGAACTTCAAAAAAGTCTAACTATCGTTCTAAACCCAAAAACAGACGGATTTCAAGTCGTACAAATGCGTAAAATCAAAAGTGGTGGAATAGCACTCCAAACTACCACTTCAAGAGGTCTCAGTAATATCAGGAAGGTCGAGGAGAAACTGATAGCGACAGGGATTAAATTAGTTACTTCTCAAGGCCACCTCCCCAAAGATCCCTCCCCTTTTTAGAAGATTTTTATTAACAACATTGAAGGTAAGGGCACCAAGAAGACGAATGAGAAGAGTTTCCCTATTCAGCAAGAGGGATCAATCTACCACGAATATGCCACTCTGAGGTACGGAAGGTGCTCATGGACAGCAGCCTGCTGCGCCCGCGACTACCTCAGAGCAACCCGTTGCTTCAAGTGCCAGCAATATGGACATATTAGCAAAGCCCGCACCCAGGAACATGCGCCAGGTTCAAGAAACCACACGTCTCAATGGCCGCTATGTGACCGTACGTGCCCCGCTCACATAGCGGCCATTGAGACGCAAGTACGCACGACTGATTATGGCTTCTAACCGTCTCTTATCCATAGGTCAGACCTCCGTAGTCCAGTGGGTAAGACTCTTGACTCACAGTCCGGAGGTCGCGGGTTCAAACCCGGCATGCGCAAATAAATTTTATTGGATTAATTTGTGTTATTTCACAATTAATTCATTTAAAATAATATATAGTATATTTGCGGCATGTTCCAGAGTGGAAGATACTATTAGTATCGCCCTGGTGTAAGACCACCATTCAGAATTGAAACGTTGCTTGAAAATGGCTTTAGCCGTGTTTGGTGACCAGATCTGAATAGCCAGGTACTTCCCAACCTTCCTCTTCCCCACCTCCTTCCCCTCCCCACTACCTTCAGCCTCACAACATACCCCAATTGGGGATGCCATAGTTTCACTGGCTCCAGACGGGAGCAGTTGAGATTCTTGTGCGGTTATTCACTGTAAAAAAAAAAAAAAAGGTCAGATCAACCTGCAGATGTCCCGGATGGCCACGCTCGAGGCGATGCGGGTCATGACTGACACAAAAATCAACATTTTGCTTATCCAGGAGCAATACACCAGGTTAGGTAGAACGCCAAAAAACTATCCGGGTGCGGTGCTCGAAATTAGCACTGTACTGGGGGCGGGTGTCCTGATCAACATTTCGTTGATCAGTCCCCTCCTTCTGGTGGGACTGTCAAACGAGTATCGAACTTATTTTGTTAGAGATCTTAAAAGATCGTATTGAAAGATGGTCAAAATTATTTTAAATATGTGTTGTTTGTGAATAAATTAATAATGAATTACATAAGTCCAGTCACAAGCGAGACTCGGTGACCGCATAACTAAGCCGGCTTCCCGGTAGGCCCTCGAAGAAAGTATTGAGATTAAGGGGGGGAAAGACCTGAAGATACTAGGGATAAAAGTGAGCATCGGGTCACCGGAGGCAGGGTGGAAAGGTATCGGTCCGTTACGGTTGGTCTTCAGGCCCACTCATGGCGACGGGGGAGGCGCGGGAAACATAAACATGAGTAAACAGTTACGCTACCTCCTCGTTTAGCCAACGTTTCGGACAGCATTACAGTGTCCATCATCAGGGCAGATGTGAAAATTTAGTGGTAAAATGTGTGCTTAAGTACTTCGAAGCAATACCGTGTTGCCAGCTCCACTCCACTGCGAGCTAGAATTACAGTATACTTGAAGATGGTTTTCTGCATTTAGCTTTGGTGTAGCCGTCAATTACCGGATACCAAGAACTATTGAGCTTAGCTCCGTCGTCTCTATTAATGTTAATAGGATTTTTATGAATTTCAATTGCCGCTGTAATTAGGCGTGCTCCATAAGTTTTGGGTCTTCTCAGAACTTCAGGAACAAATCCAAAGTAATGGCCGGTTTCAATTAAATGCTCGGCGATTGCCAATTTGTCAGGGTGGCCAAGTTTACACGCTCGAAAGTGTTCCGATATCCTTTTGGAGATCGTCCGCTCTGTCTGGCCCACATAGACCTTATCACACCTGGAACAGCTGAGTTTATATACTCCATCTGTTTCCAGAGGAAACTTGGTCTTTGCAGACCTCAGTACGTACCTCAACTCAGTCTTTGCAGAACTCAGACCTAGATTCGTTCAAAATTAAATGTAGATTCGTTCATGCAAAAAAATTAGAGTCCTTGCGAGAGCCTTGAAAGAGTAACCATCTGTAGAGTACCAGGGTGGGTAAGTGGTGGATAACCTCCAATGACTTGATTGACTGACTGTATGCTGCCCGAAGCCGTTTTTATAGAACAGTTGACGGCGTAAGTTTGAGACGGCTGGTAAATTAGCGTGCGCAACACGATGTAACTCGAACCTTTTGCCGCCCTATTTCGAAGCATATAGAGACTTTGCATTAACTGATTTTTTTATTTATTTCCAATACCTCTAAATTATTTAATCTTAGGCTTATCCCATTTTCGTGTAGGACTTTAATACCCATATCCCGGTTAAAAGTGTGATCTTTATTAATTAAGTGCTATGCGAATTCTGAAAACCCTGGGCTAGTTAGGCATCATATGTGTTCCTTTACTCTAGTTACCACACTGCGTGACGTTTGCCCAATGTAGAACGCTGGACAATCGTTACAACTAATTTTGTAAACGCCCGAGTGGCTTAGTACGTCCTCTTTGTC
Source organism: Limnephilus marmoratus (assembly GCA_917880885.1). Classification (NCBI taxonomy): domain Eukaryota; kingdom Metazoa; phylum Arthropoda; class Insecta; order Trichoptera; family Limnephilidae; genus Limnephilus; species Limnephilus marmoratus. The sequence goes on from OU862935.1 coordinate 4,184,398, forward strand.
CTTGGAATGAATTAAAAATTTTCCTTGGTTGTTATTTGTATAAAATGCCGTTTTTATTCCTGGTGGGAATTTAATTGTACACGAAGAGGAGAGGTTATACTAACTTAATGTCTCTTTCTTGCATAAATATTTCCGCACTGTCCCACTCTAATTTACTGTCTTTTTCTTTCACAATTTGTATATATATATATGTGTATTATCCTGTATTTGTCAGTATTTTTATATTCAGTCCTGATGAAGGTACGAAGGTACCGAAACCGGTAGACGGAAAAAAATAACAAGAAAATGAATTAAAACAAAGTATTTTCTTTTATTTATTTTAATTAGTGATGTGGCCATGCTACACGAATTAAAATAATGTTATTCTATGTAAAGAAATGTGTGACATAAATGAAAAATAAATTGAATATGAGAAAATTAGCAATATAAATAAAGATTCTTACTCATGTTGTGGAGCTGATTGTGGCGTGGTGGTCGAGGGAACTGAAAATTATAAAATGCTTTATTAAAAAAAAAAGTTGAAGATGGAAAATTTTCACAACACAAACTAACTAACTAACAGAGAGGACGGACCGCCAAACAACTCGGTCTTGGCACACACTCTTTGCCTCGCTCACATTCATACATCATCTCATACATTCTCTTCTATTATTCTGACTTTTAACATGGCCCGACTTAAGTATCTGATTCACTTGATCGTGTCATGTCTTCCTCGGGCGTTCCCGATTTCTTCTACCATTCACATTCGAGTCGTTCTTCTTATACTACTTTTTTCGTTCATTTGCTCTACATGCCCAAACAATCTGAGGGTCCCTTTCTTAATCTTACTCATTATGCTTACATCAGCCTTACATTCTTTGCGGATATTCACTTTTCTCACACGATCATACAATGTTTTACCATATATAGTCTCAGGGATCTCATTTAAACAGCATTCAGTTTAATTTCATCCTTCCTCTGCCTGTTCCATGCCTCACTGCTATACATCAGGGTAGGTACTAGGGCTCCATTGTGGACTGCTAGCTTCGCTTCTTTTGACAGTTTTTAGTAGCGCCAACGGCATTCAGTCCTCCATTAATGGAGTTACCGGTATTTACCCTTCTTTCAACATCTCTATCAGCCTTCCCATCTCTCGTAAACATACTACCCAGATACACAAGCTCATCCACCTGCTCCAAGTATTCATCATTCACAACTATATTGCATACTGTTTTCGTACTCTCTCTTTCAAACACCATGCCTTTGGACTTACTAACATTCAACATACCCATTCTTCATACATACTTCGTTCATCCTAGATACGAGAAACTGTAGATCTCCATAGTGTTAGAAATCAGTACCACATCATCAGCATACAACAAGTAACATACTTTCAGTCACTGAATTTCGTGCCCAATCCCACGTCTTTCAATTCTTGCATACAATTATCCAAGTATACATTGAATAAATATAGTGACATTACGCAGCCTTGCTTGACACCTTTTGTGTTGATAAACCACCGTTCACCCTAACACATGCAACGCTTTCCTCGTACAGATACGCAATTGCCTGTATAAGATTTGTATTCACTCCATACTTGGACAACACCTTCCATAGCTTTTTCCTGTCGATTCAGTCGTATGCTTTTTGTAGATCTACAAAGGCGCAGAAAATTTTCTGGTTTTTCGCCAGAAACTTCTCAGTGAGCATACGCAAGGAGAAAATCTGGTCCATGCATCCCATTCCACGCATAAAGGCACCTTGCACATATCATATTTTATCCTTTGTTTCCATTCTTACCCTTTCAATCAATATTCTTCCGTACAGCTTGCCGACTGAACTTAGCAGGCTAATAGCCCTGTGATTCTTACATTCCATACGTGACCCTCAACCTTTGTATAACGGCATGATTACAGCCCTTCTCCAATCTAATGGTGTGTAACCCTCCTCTAAACACTGGTTAAAAAGTTTGCACAATCATGTGAGAATAATATGGCTATCTCTTTTAAAGTATTTGGCAGCAATATTGCCTAAACCAACAGCCTTACTATTCTTCATGCATTTTATTGTTTTTTTATTTTTTATTTCATCCACGTTGATTTTCATGAAATATTTCTGTTATTTTTGTATTAACTCAATGAGTAAAACCTCAAATTATAATATTTAATCATTGAAGACAATATTTACAACTCTCAATCGAAAATTTGAAACAGAAAAATCAATTATACATATTTAAAAAAAATAAAACACTAACTTTGTAAACACCACTTTTATTTTTTATACTTTATGCCGACGGGGTTTCGCTACAATCGTAGCTTCTTCAGGGAAGTATAATACTCTTACTAAATTTACGTTACATCTGTTATACATAATATATGATTTAAAACAAAATGGGCTGAACTCCTCAAGTGAAAGAGGAAGTAGGCGTTAGTGTAGATGGAGAATTGGGAAGGAAAAGAGAATGTTCTTTGTCAACAGGGAACAACCTTAGTATTGGACTCTTATTTATATTTATTTGATTTTATCAACTACCTTACTATTAATTTTTTTTGCTTTTCTTAGTTCTAGTGCTTCTAAGTTATCCAAACCTGATACCTATCATGTTTTTATAAATTAGGGTGACGCTTGAGTTTTTATCGAATTTATGGTCTGTTTCAATCAAATGGTTTGCAAATTCCGAGAAGCCAGTACTGTGTAAACATCTAAGATGTTCTTTGACATGGGTTTCGTGCTGTTTTGCCTACATAATAAGCGGGACAGTCACATTGGAGTGAATTAATTCCCGAGTAGCGTAGACTACATTCCTTGTCCTTACCGTTAATTTAAAGCTAACCTTTACTATTATTAGTGTAAAATGCTGGTTTGATACGTGATGGGAGATTTTTAACACTTTTTGAGAAAAAAATATTGATTTACAAAATTTTACACCATTGATAAGGTTGATTATTATTACGCACCAGATTTAAATGTCCGGGTTAAATTTTCCCCCCAAAAAAAAAAAAAAAAGAAGGAAAAACTAAACCCTTTCATACACTTCCCCAAATGATCATCTAGTGAATCCACGTTATGCAATTGCACTATATAAGTATTATAAATACAAAACAATACAAGAACAACATGTCAACCTACTAGAGACCAAATGGGAATATAATTCACCGACTCCAGATATTTTCATATCAGAGGGTTCGGCTCTGTGGCATTTCTAATTGAACCTATAAATCCTAGTGATCCCTCAATATAAATATTTAAAAAATCTTTTGTAATCCTACATGTATTTAAAATTACTGCTTTTTGCATTTTTATATACAAATTCTTTGACAAATCTAATATGCTTAAATTTTGAATCAGATTCCTAGGTATTATGCCAGTGGCCGAAATAACAAATGGTAATATTTTTATAGTCCGAGAATGCCAAATTCTTTTAATCTCATTTCCTAAATCTGTGTATTTTCTAATTTTTTCAGAAACAGTTTTTTGAATATTACAGGAATTTGGAATAGCTACATCAATGATATAAGTTATTTTTTTAATTTTGTCATGTAAAACTATATCAGGTCTATTATGACTAATTGTTCTGTCTGTTAGTATAGTTTTATCATAATATATTTTATAAAATTCATTTTCTATAAATGAATTTGGTTCATATTCATAATATGGTACTACATTACGGCAATCAATCAAGTTATGTTTAATTACCAAACTTTGGTGAATTATTTTTAAAACCTGATTGTGCCTAAATGTATACTCGGACGGCGCTAATATAGAACATCCCGATATAATATGTTCTATAGTTTCCGGAAAAGCCAAACATTTTCTACATAAATCATCAATTTGATTTATATCTTTGATTATATGCTTCCTATAATTTTTAGTATTGATGACTCTATCTTGAATGGCAAGCATAAATCCTTCTATTTCCGCGCTCAACTCTCCAATACTCAACCATTTGTTTGACGAAAGTTTGTCAACATACGTTTGGTTGAGATAATTGAAGTGTTTTGCGTGAATAATTTTATTTGACCAGGAATCTAATAATTCCTGGTTAGTATTTATAAGAATGTTGGCATTCTCGTCATATAAATTTAAAGGTGTAATATTTCTATCTGCCTTACAAATTATTTTGTGCATTTTTGAGCTATTAGCTTTCCTATGGAAAAAATTTCTAGGCATTTCTACCTGATTGTGTTTCAAAGATGTTATTTTGACTACACCTCTCCCTCCTAAATTTCTAGGTAAATTAATTCGTTCTATAGCTGAATTTGGATGATGGCAATTAAATTTTGTTAACGTAGTTCTAATTAATCGTTCTAAACTATCTAAATCTGTATTGGACCATTTAATTATGCCAAATGAGTACGTTAGTAGAGGTATTGCCCAAGTATTTATTGCTTTTACTAAATTTTTAGCAGATAGATTGCATTTTAAAATTTTTCTGATCCTAGTTTGAAATTTAATCCTAATATCATTTTTAATACTAGTGTGATCTAATCTATTCGATTGCGGGTATCCTAAATATTTATAAACCTCATCCCCTTTCATACTTTGAATTTTGAAATTTCTAAATATACCCTCGTCTCCATCTACAATTTTGCCTTTCTCTATATGGATAGTTTTACATTTATCTAAACCAAAAGTCATTTTAATATCATCTGAAAAAATTTTAACTACCTTAATCATTTTCTCTAAATTTGATTCAGAATTTGAAAATAATTTTATATCATCCATATATAATAGATGTGAAACTATACTATTCTCTCTTGTATTACCCTTAATTTTTATTCCTAACTTGCTTTTAATTAACATTTTAGAAATGAGATTCAATGCTAAGCAAAACCAGAGAGGGCTCAATGAGTCTCCTTGAAAAATCCCTCTTTTTATTGAAATGCCCGGTACTACTATTTTCTTACCTTTTAAATTAACTAGCAAATCTGTATTCCAAAAGGACATAATATTTTTCAAAAAGCTAATTATAATTGGGTTAACTTTATATATTTTTAATATTTTGATTAGCCACGAGTGCGGGACACTATCAAAAGCTTTTTGATAATCTATATAACAAGTATGTAAATTACGCTTTTGATTTTGAATTTGTTTTAAAATTACAGAATCAATAACTAATTGTTCTTTACATCCCACATGTTTTCTGCGACAACCTTTTTGTTGTTCAGATAAAATATTTTTTTCATCCAAATGAGTATATATTAAATCTGTCAAGCAAGAGGTTAAAATTTTGTATATTGTCGGTAGACATGTAATGGGTCTATATTGAGAGGGATTATTAATATGTTCGCTTTTAGGCAACATATAAGTAATGCCCTTAGTTAGAAAATTAGGAAAATTTTGAGGTTGTCTGACAAGTTTTGAAAGATTTTTTGCAAAAAGAGGATGTAAAGTAGTTAGACGTTTGTACCAAAAATTATGTATCCATTGTATCCAATCGCAACCCGTGGCTTTCCAATTATGAGTATTTTTTATAATTTTGGCTAACAATTCAACCGATATATCAGAAAAACTCATTTGTTCAATGTCTGAACAATTGAGTTCTTCATTTTCTATCCAGTTACCTGCCTCATTATGTTTTATATCTTTACTCCAAATGTTTGTCCAAAAATCGCGCATATCTGATTCAGATGGCAACGGAATATTATTATTCGAAATAATATTCTGTTTATCGTCAAGTTTGAAATAAAATATTTTCTCATTTTTCTGAAATAATCTATTATTATTTCTTTTATTATACGTATAATTATATCTTTTTAATCTACTAGTAGCAAACACCTAATTTTTGTTTTAATAAATCTAATAAATCATTGATTATATTTTCATTATTATTACTACCAATGCTATAACCAAAATTTCTCCCAATTTCATCTACATATCTCAAAATATTCCTACTTCTATTTCCATTTGTATATTCAATTACTCTAGCTATACTACTTCTTAAAAATACTACATCATTTTCTAATCTATTCTGCCATTCTGGTTTACTATAACTATGTGATATATCATCAGAGGACGTTAATTTAACTCCTAACTTATTACATATAGTGATAGCACTAGCGTACACTATTGTATGAAGATCTAAAAAACTAATATCGTCAAATATTATTTTTGGTAAAATTAAATTATTTAATTCAGAAATTAATTTAGAAAATTTCTTTGACGTATGCAATTTTGGTAATTTTGGTCTAACTGTGGGCTCTATATCTATATATCTATTTATATTATTTTGAAGCAAGTTAGCTAATTCTATTACATTATCATCTAGTAAGTTTAAATTTGCAATATTAGTAAGTTTAAATTTGCAATATTTTTAAATTTGCAATATTAAATTAAATTATGTTATTATATTATTATTATGAGGGGGACTACTGTATAAAAATTTAATTGTGAATAATTTTTGTATTTAGAATGTTGTTGACTATATTTGAATTGTAACCGTTATTTAATGCGATTTGTTTGATCGTAGATACTCTACTGCAAAGTTGGTATTTGATAAAGGGACTGTAATCAATCTGTGTATTATGGAATGGAAAGCTGAATTTGGGAGTTGGGGTGGTTAGAAGAATTGTGAATTGTCGTGGGGTTGCGGTAGATTTTAAATTCAATTATGATTGAAAATGTAAGATCTAAAAAGTTTAACGTAGAATTGGTTCCTATTACTACGGTGAATTCAATTTGTTTATGGAAGGAATTTATTAGTAACAGGAAGGAATTGTGTTAGTACTCGGTTCCCACACAAACACAGAATACATCATCAACCTATCTTTTCCATAAAAGTACATTTTTTTATAATGGTGATTTATAGTTAAAAATATTATTCTCTAAATTATCCATGAATATATCTGCGATGAGGGGAGATGTCGGCGCCCCCATAGCCAGCCCTTCTTTTTGTTGATAAAAAAGTTCATTGTATTGGAAATAGTTTTGGTTAAGACACATATTAAACAAGTGAGATGAACCTTTATATTTAGATTATTTTATGTAGATAATATTTTGTATTTTTATTTAAGTTTTTCTTTCATAGTTTGTATTTTTATTTACGTTTTTCTTGTGTACTTTTAATTTTTATTTATTATCTTTTGTATTTTTATTTACTTTAATCTTTATTGATATATGTAAGGATAGATACTGCTACCCGGCTCAGAACAGATATTGTCTAATGAGTCGGGTAGCGCACATATCTGTAAATAAATATTGATGTTAATAAACGCCCGGGTTACCGGCAACACAATAACTTATAGAAATTATTTGGTAACCTTGAATTTTGTACTAATTTAGACAATATATTTTTACTTTCGACTACGGGAATATTTGGAAAAGGGTTAACAACATCGAAGGAGACTAATTTTGCACTATTAGGTACATGTAAGTTTTCAAGATCATCAATCAGGTCAAATGAATTTCAATAGTGTATTTTGGAGCAAAAACTTTATAGTTATTGAAAATGTCTCTACATATTATAAATTAAAGTCCCCCGCGTCGTCTGTCTGTCTGTCTGTCTGTTCGCGATAAACTCGAAAACTATTGAACGGATTTTCATGCGGTTTTCACCAATAGATAGTGAGAAAGGTTTAAGTATGTAATTTATCAAGAATTTGTGAAAATTGGTTGAAACATAACGATAATTATTAGAAGTGTCGGAAAAAGTCAAGCCGCCTGTAGCTTTCAACGAAAACGCTGCCTAATCCTTTTAGGATATAACAAAACAATGCATAGTGGAATATTTCTCTTCTATAGATCTACAAAAAAAGTTGTAAAGGCATGTATCTATCTTTTACGGATAGCTTACTATACCCATTCAATCTTCTAAAAAAATGGTCACGTACATTGCGGTAATTGAAAAGTTATTTAGATGGATACAGTATTAATACTTTTTAACTTAAATACGTTAGTTACTCCAAACATTTCAGGCACATTATTATAATCTTTCACACCACCTCTATGTATTATAAATTAAAGTCTCTTCTCAATAAACTCAAGGACGGCGGTGGTTATAAAGTTTGGATAACCATCCAGTAGATGACGTTATGTTTTATTAGCCACAGCAACGCGTGGCCGGGTCAGCTAGTTAGTTATAAATGATGCTATTTTTAAATTTGGGGAATTGCGACTTGAAACGACCGGTCTGATTGGTTTGTCATGTTTATGGATTTTTAAGAAACCATATAATTTAGGGGCTATCGGATTTTTTGTAAAAAAAATTACTTGTTCTTATCAGTTGTCTTGGAAGATTGCGGATTTACATGATTTTAGAGAACTTTTAATATTTTCTTGGAATTTGGTAGTAGGGTCCTTAGGTAGAAATATCAAATTTTTCCGTATTCATAAATTCTTCCACTTTAGAATTATAATCACTTTTAATTAATATAATGACAGTATTGCCTTTGTCTTTTTTAGTTAGTATTAGTTGTAAATTCTAATTTTTATCACGGTTAGAACTAGCTTTAAGATTAGGAACGAGCTTATTTTTTATTGTTTCTGCACTTTTATATACAGGTCGGCTAGGTTTATTATATAACACAGTTTAAATATCCACGGCAACGTTTTCTACTGCACTAATTAAGTTATTTTTACTATATTCTAAATTGTATTTGAGGTCTTTAATTAACAGGGTCAACTCGTCTGGTTGGAATTGAACCGATGAGAGGCTCTGGACTCGATGTTAGATATAAAATGCGTTTGGGAACAGTTGAGACTAGTCTACATTAAAAAAAAATGTTTTAAATTGAAAAAACATATCATCGTACACCAAAATGATTTGAAAATTGCTAAGGAATTGCTGGTTAAACGTCTTCGGGTACGCGCTGGTATGTCATTCAATTTTAAAAGCTTACTATCATGCGATGATTGAAGTACAGAAATGATTAATTGATTGAACACTCGACTCACTTGGGATGCATTTGGGAACAGGATTGTTCCACTCGCCGTGTTGGCAGGTTATCGCTACTAAACTTCCCCTCACGACGTGTCCTTCCTTGCACGAAGGATGAATTGATTTTCCATCGACAATCTTCGATGGGCAGATGGTTTGTATATTGTCCGAATCGTAGCAAGAAAAATTCACGGTGTTGGATCGCTGAAGGCTGCATGTAACTGAAAACAATTATTAATGTTTATTATAAGCAATAATTATCAGCCTGAAACACTCATCTACATTTAAAAAATCTTCCGAGAAAAGTTACATGACGCCAACGGGACTTGAACCCGTGTCCTTCTGATTATCTGAGCTATGGCGGCTTAACTTCTACCCGCCAAATAATTCAATATATACTAGTGTTTCATTCAACAATTACTGTTTATTACATTTTTCCACTTGAAAACTACCAACTTTATTTTTGTGAGAGACACTGTTAGAGCTAAATCTCCCGCTAGGTGGCGTCGAGACAAATTATGTCTACATTTTTTGGTGAAATACTTTAACTTGTCAAATATTAATTATTATTTTTTAATTGATAAACTAACGTTTAAGACAAGATTTTTATGCAAAGCACAAAGGGAAACAATTGTACTAGACATTTGTACATATACTATATAAAATAGGGAGCTGGCCACACTGATACTCCAATGGAGTTCGGTACGCCAATGGAATTTGGTACGCCAATGGAGTTCGGTACGCCACTGGAATTCGGCACGCCAATGGAATTTGGTATACGAGTGGAATGTGGAACGCCACTGGTCTTTTGAATGAATTTACTACTTTCACAAATGCTTCTAGGTATAATGGTAAAAACTGATTTGAGTACTGGATTAAAACACTTGAAAATAGGTTTGAACTGGTAGACTTTGGTTCGTAGGAGACTGTTACTTCGTTGGTGGTAGATTTTTAACTGAACTGTGGCGGGAGAAAGGGCCCTATTTATAGGACCGACCCGGTTGAACTTTTGTTCAAAGAAAACTCCCTGTTTTTTCGCAGGGTGTGTAAGTTAGGCAGTTTTCCTGGTCGCTATATTCGGCGATCAGATGTTGCACAAGTATACGCAATAGTTCTCACCAAGTCAGATCAGCCCTTCCAAACCATCGTCTCCCATTAATTTTTTTATATTTATAAGAAAATGTACAATGTTTACATATTAGAACCAAATCAAAATATTTTGGAATAACATTTTTTCAAAGTGCGGAAAACACAGATAGGTTTCAGTTTTCAGGTTATTATTTTAGCACATACTTATTTTTTGGCGCTGATATTTATGTATTGGTCGTAAATGTGACTAATTTCTCGTAATTTAGTTCATCGCTTTCGAGAAGGTGAATTTGGTTACGTAATTATTTACGACTCGGAGATTTCCTTTGTTCAGCGTTGACCAATTAGAGCTCGGTAAGTCGCGTGATGGGGGACATGTAAATAGCGGAACATTTCCTTGGTTGTGTTTATTGCTTTTCGTAGTCTCTGGCAGAAGAGTTACGTGGTTGTTTCGATGTGTTTAGGAGTCCAAGACGCTGCACGTATTCATTACCAATTGCGTCTATGTTTTCAATTGATAAGTTAGTTGAAGAACGTAATGGTGTTGTAGACATCGTTTTGAAGATTGACATAGCAGCTCTCCTATTCTTTAGTGAAGGCGCTGGCGGCATGGTACTGTGTGATCGTGTGCGTTGTCGGCATGGTACTGTGTGGGGACGTAAATTTCAATGTCGACGTTTTTAGTTGTCTCATTAGCTTATGTGCAATCATTCGTTACACACCTATTTCCTTGACACGTTCCATACAACAATTATTATAAGCAATAATTATCAGCCTGAAACACTCATCTACATTGAAAAATCTTCCGAGAAAAGATATTATTACCCTTTGTGCTATGCATAAAAATCTTGTCTTAAACGTTATTTTATCAATTAAAAAATAATAATTAATTATTTAAATGTTCACAAACAAGCTTCTCTTGGTGCGAGGAAAAGTCGTTGCAGAGAAAAAACCTTGCAAAGGATTTTTCAAGTATTTTGAGGCTTTAGACTTTAGAGGCTTTTATCATACGTAGCTGCTAAAAGCAACAGTGCGGCACATTTGCAATTTGTTCGGTCTCAGTAGAGATGCACTATCTGTAGTTTATGCGGGCCTTGTACAGTTCGCCCAGCTTCAGGGAGGCTAACTTAATCCTTGCTTTGATAGATCTACTGTGCCTGAGCTGGTTAATTAGAGTAACAACAAGCATAACGATGGAAAACATATTGGGAAGATTGCTTCTGTTGAAGAAGGCTAGACTTTCGGTCTTGTAGTTAAACATGATTTGTTCTTTCAAACCTTAAAATTGGCAAATTGATTCCTAACCCAAGAGGAAATCCTCTCGATGTAACCGGCAATTCTCTGTTTCAAAGCCCTCTGAACTGTTGAAACTTGTGCGCCCTTTGGGGCCATGTCAAACAAAAAGCTATCACGGATTGAAATTTGATCCGTGTAACAAACACGACAAATGGTCATTGATGTGCTACAAAAACAAAATTGGAGACAGAACGATTCCTGTGGGACGCCAGCATTTATTGAATGCGAAGAAAAGGTGAAACCGTCAACAACCATCTAATTGAGCGGTTCCCAACAGGTGGATCACAAGTGGTTCGCGAAATCTAAAATGCGGTTCATGAAACATTTATACATTTACTACAAAACCGAACCCAAAGGTATCCAAAAGCTGATTCATTCCCCTTTTGGTATTAATAATGGAGAGGTAGCTGAAGAAGTTCAAGAAGAGCACATTGAATTGCAAAATGATAGTAATTGCATGGACGCGTTTAATTACGATTCTCCTCTTCAAATCAAGTAGCTGAAATGATGTCTATCTAAAAGCAAATAACTATAACATAACTATTCTAAGAATAACTATAACATAACTATTCTATTATAAGAAAGGGTGCTTCTGAAACCGGTAGAGTGTTTAAAATAAAAATGGTCTTAAGCAAATTGATGTGTTTTTATTGTAAATTATGGCGACAAACAAAGTAAATTTTTTTTTTTTTTTTTTTTTTTTTTAATTTTTTGTTTTTTTTTTTATTTATTTATTTTTTTTTTTACAGTGAATACCGCACAAGAATCTCAACTGCTCCCGTCTGGAGCCAGTGAGACTATGGCATCCCCAATTGGGGTATGTTGTGAGGCTGAAGGTAGCGGGGAGGGGAAGGAGGTGGGGGAAGAGGAAGGTTGGGAAGTACCTGGCTATTCTAGATCTGGTCACTAAACACGGCTAAAGCCATTTTCAAGCAACGTTTCAATTCTGAATGGTGGTCTTACATCAGGGCGATACTGATAGTATCTTCCACTCTGGAACATGCCGCAAATATACTATATATTATTTTAAATGAATTTATTGTGAAATAACACAAATTAATCAAATAAAATTTATTTGCGCATGCCGGGTTCGAACCCGCGACCTCCGGAATGTGAGTCAAGAGTCTTAGCCACTGGACTACGGAGGTCGTTAATGCTTTTTACAAATACTTTGTAACGTAATTATTTTCATGGTTCTTATTCAGTCAGTACTTGCTCAGAAAGAGTATTATTAATTTCGGGTGCCGTTGGAACGATTGATAACAAATTCAAATTGCCTGGACGGTTGCTCGATTGTTTTTGAAAAGAAAAGCAGAAACGGTTGTAAGGGGGACGTGATGACATAACAATGGACTGGTCGGAAGTTTGATTTGTAAGGAGTTTTTATACTCGTAAATGATTGTGTACATTTGCAATATTATGCGACTACACCTTCAAATTAGTGCTGTGAAGAAATATTGCTTGACGCTCGTAATTTCGCGGCAAACAACCCACCGATAAATAGCCATTGGGATTTACTGATCACAGCTTGATACATTGATGTTTTGGTCGGGCGTGTTTACAGCCACGTACAATCCAATATCACCGAGGACAACTTTGATGAAGATTGCAGGCGCTTCTAAAATGACATCAACAATCTAGAACTGCGGGTTATATCCTTTCAATGCTCAAAGATGGCCATTGGACGCATTGTGATCAGCGGGCCTTTGTGGATGGACTGGAATCTTGGATGCTTCACGGTGTCATGGGCTTGCGAAGCGGCAGCTCTGGGGCTCTTCTCCAGCTATCTGGAGCCCTTGTCGCTGAGGTTAGAAGAGGTGCGCCATTTTAACTATGGCAAGCTACGAATGATCATTTGGAGTGGATTCTACTAAAATAACTGAATTATCTCTCTCTCCCTCTCTCTCTCTCTCTCTCTCTCTCTCTCTCTCTCTCTCTCTCTCTCTCTCTCTCTACATTTTTTGAGTTTACAAAGGTATTTATGTAGATTATGTTTTTGCTTGTCAATAATAACAAGTACATTTTGTTTATTGTGAGTTCTTTTATTTACATCAGATAGTAGCTTTCTTTTTATCCCACGCAGGACCCTGAGATGATGATGAGAGCTCATGCAAACGGAATTTCTCTGCTAACTGAGAAAGGTACGTGTCAACTTATAAGTTAGTTTTGATAAAATCTTTGACGTTGGATCTGTTTTGGCCAATAATCCAGGACTTGATGTCAGATTTATATTTAAGATACATTGTGTTTTGTCTAATTGTCAGTGGAAGTATATTATATAGTTTTATTGCAAAGTATCTAAAATTTCTTTGGGCTTAAACAAATTTATGTGTTTTTTATCGTAACTTATAAGTATGTATTTTTTTAATGTTACGTTGATGATTAACTGTTTCTTGTAATATTGTGTTATTATTTGTACTTTGTATATGTTATTATTATAAACTGCTCATGCTAAGCACCTGTTCTCAATACTGATTCTCGTAGTGAGACAGGCATAGAATAAAATAAATTGTAGTCAAAAATCAATAAAGATTACGCGATGTACCGTGTGGTCCATGTGAGAAAAAATAAAGTGGTCGCTGGTCAAAAAAAAGTTGGGAACCACTGGTCTAAATCGACCTCTCCCCTAAAAACGTCGCCAATCCACATCGGCAGTACACGATTTTTTTTTTAAATTTTATTTATTTCTATGCTTATTCGTACAGTTTACAATTAAATAGATGATAAGTGCAAGTGATACAAAAGTGTTCCTAACATAAAACATAGTAGGTAATAGAGTGTAATACAATCAGTAACTGTGTGTAAATGGTTAAAACTTAAGTAGTAATGTTTTGTGAACACCTGATGTAACTTTAAATGTATTTTTAATCAGCATTGCCAATAAAAAAAAATAAAAAAAACCTCATTGAGGCTCTCAAGGAGATCACTGTGATTCCACTCGTGGCGGCAGTATTGTATATTAGATTATTTGTTGTGTTGTTAATAGCTGTATTGATTTAAATATCATAATATTACATATACACAATGTAGTAATAATGGTGACCCGACAATTCGTCCTGCGACAATTCATCCGGCCACAGTTCATCCTGCGACAGTTCATCCGGCCGACAGTTCATCCCGCCGACAATTCATCCGGCGACAATTCATCCTGCCTGATCATTTAGAATATTTTTATTAAGTAACTATGCAAAGAGGATATACGGCCATACAACCAAAATCGATATACTTATATCTGAACGCATCTTGAGTGGAAATCCGCTGTAAAAATATTTTTACTAACAATAATTTCGACTCTCCGAAGAAGCATGCGTGAATAACAAAATACGACATTTTTTTTTTTTTTTTTTTACAGAGAATACCGCACAAGAATCTCAACTGCTCCCGTCTGGAACCAGTGAGACTATGGCATCCCCAATTGGGGTATGTTGTGAGGCTGAAGGTAGTGGGGAGGGGAAGGAGGTGGGGAAGAGGAAGGTTGGGAAGTACCTGGCTATTCAGATCTGGTCACTAAACATGGCTAAAGCCATTTTCAAGCAACGTTTCAATTCTGAATGGTGGTCTTACACCAGGGCGATACTAATAGTATCTTCCACTCTGGAACATGCCGCAAATATACTATATATTATTTTAAATTAATTAATTGTGAAATTTCACAAATTAATCAAATAAAATTTATTTGCGCATGCCGGGTTCGAACCCGCGACCTCCGGATTGTGAGTCAAGAGTCTTATCCACTGGACTACGGAGGTCGTCGACATACTTATACTTATAGGTTAGGTTAGGTTAGGTTAGGTTAGGTTAGGTTAAGTTAGGTTACGTTACGTTAGGTTAGGTTAAGTTAGGTTAGGTTGAATTGTCGCCGGATGAATTGTCGGCGGGATGAACTGTCGGCAGGATGAACTGTCGGCAGGATGAACTGTCGGCCGGATGAACTGTCGCAGGATGAACTGTCGCCGGATGAATTGTCGCAGGATGAACTGTCATGGAACCAGTAATAATAGGATGCGGGCAAAATCCATAAGAAGGCAGTTTGTTGGCAAGGCCTTGTCACCTTTATAATTGAGAGACCAGTTTTCCGTAAACATTTTTAATCGAATAAGTTGTCCTTTTTGGTGGCGGTGTTTCCCAACGAGCCGTGAGGTCTGGTAAGAGGTGGCAAACTGAATTTGCAGAAATTTCAACGTATGTAGCCTGCTAACGTTGAGACGCTCTGCCACCATGTTGGAACACTTTGCTGCCATGTGGTCAAGCACACAGTTTTTTTTTAAATTTCATTGTTAAAAAATACAGTGGAAAATATTATGGAGAAAAACGACATACCTTTGAAAAGCTCCCTTCGTGACAATAGTTCGTTGAGCTGCTGCTTTATCCAATCCCTCAAGACAAATAACCTCGTATATGCCGTATATGTGTTGTTCCTGCATTGACCAGTGTTTTTGTCGTTAGGGCCTATGCTTAAGACGCCACGCAACCACCAGGTCTTCTGTCCGTGTACGTCGGAGGGGAAAACAAGTCCTGCTCCACTATCGCCATTACATCCAGTCGATCCTGGAAGATCGAGAATACCACAACACTAATAATAATAGAAAACCGATGCCATAATAATAATAATGAGAAAGTAATAATAATAATTAAACACTTCAATTATCTCAACCAAACGTATGTTGACAAACTTTCGTCAAAAAAATGGTTGAGTATTGGAGAGTTGAGCGCAGAGATAGAAGGATTTATGCTTGCCATTCGAGATAGAGTCATTAATGCTAAAAATTATAGGAAGCATATAATAAAAGATATAAATCAAATTGATGATTTATGTAGAAAATGTTTGGCTTTTCCGGAAACAATAGAACTTATTATATCGGGATGTTCTGTATTAGCGCCGTCCGAGTATATATTTAGGCACCATCAGGTTTTAAAAATAAAAAAATAATAATTAAACGTACTTGATTGACGGCCGTAATATAGTACCGTATTATGAATATGAACCAAATTCATTTTTAGAAAATTAATTTTATAAAATATCATATGATAAAACTATTAACAGACAGAACAGTTAGTCATAATAGACCTGATATAGTTTTAAATGACAAAATTTAAAAAAATAACATATATTATTGATGTCGCTATTCCAAATACCTTTAATATTAAAAAATTTGTTTCTGAAAAAATAAGAAAATATCCAGATTTTGGAAATGAGATTAAAAGAACTTGGCATTCTCAGACTATAAAAATATTACCATTTGTTATTTCGGCTACTGGCATTATACTAGCTCTCTGATTCAAAATTTAGGCATATTAGATTTGTCAAAGAATTAATATATAAAAATGCAAAAATCAGTCATTTTAATTACATGTAGGATTAAGAAGCATTTACTACAATTTTTTTAAAAAATATTTATATTGAGGGATCAGTAGGATTTATAGGTCCAATTAGGAGTTCCACCGAGCCGAACCCTCTGATATGAAAATATCTGGTGTCGGTGAATTAATTTTCCATTTGGTCTCTTTGACATGTTTTTCTTGTATTATGTTGTATTTATTGTACTTATATAGTGCAAGTGCATAACGTGGATTGACTAGGTGATCATTTGTGGAAAATTGCGTAAAAGGGTTAAGTTTTTCCTGCGGGAACGATTTAACCAGGACATAAAATCTGAAGCGTATAGGGGTCTATCATTTTAAAGCAACTTTTCGATTCTGATTGACGTTCTTTGTGTATAAACAATACCGAGGGTATCTATCTACTACTATTTTTTTTCCCAAATTACACTTGAAAGCCAAAGCAATATAATTTAATGGACAAAACTTTTTACTCTAAGCTTAATGATAAGGAAATGAAAATGCTTCAATAATTTTTTTTAAATTCCAAAGGCTTTGTAAAAGTATGTAACAGTGTTTCGTTTCGTACAGCTAGACGTGCAACGGTTTGGATTCATATACGGACCTTCTCACCCCGGTTACGAAGTAAATAGGTACTGTGGAGTTTGAGATATGACATCCCAGAATATTTACCGCTTGTGCAGAGACCCGGCTCGCCGCCAACTTCAGTACAAGAAACCTAGGCCAGAGAGAGAGCAACGTGTTACAACTGTCAGGTTCAACAAACTATTGACGCTTTGGATCGCAATATCATGGCTCTTCATATTATTATGGCTTCTTCGCAGCATCATGGTTTAATCGCAGATTCACCTTTTCATCGTAACGTAACGTTATATTTATTTAGTTATTTCTCAGGTTACAAATTTAACTTCATTAGTTTTTATATTCTCTTTAAAATGCAATGGCGCCCTCGATAGTATTCTAGCACTGTACACTTGCGATTACCTACATGTAACATCTTGTCTAACATTAATCATCTTCGATGATAATGTACGCGGCCCGAGATAATTACTTATTTTAGAGTCATCACCTTCTGAATATTATTACAACATAATGTTCCTGTTTGTCAATTGCAATAAACCCTATTTAATATATTTTAACTTTAGACTTTCTTTGATTTGTTTTACCATTAACATGCATCTACCCTTTAACTGAAGCTAGCCACATTAAAGTATAGAGTAATGAGTTGCATACGTAAGTATCTTTTATTACCATTACAGATGGAAAAACTCATTTTGGAATTCTTGAAAAATCATGTCACGGGGGGTATTAATAGGTAATTAGTATGGAAAATAATTTTATAATTGGGGTAATTAATGCACGGGTTG
Organism: Limnephilus marmoratus; assembly: GCA_917880885.1. Classification (NCBI taxonomy): domain Eukaryota; kingdom Metazoa; phylum Arthropoda; class Insecta; order Trichoptera; family Limnephilidae; genus Limnephilus; species Limnephilus marmoratus. The sequence continues at coordinate 4,202,344 of OU862935.1, forward strand.
ACTCATACCAGAGCCCCAAAATTAGGTAAATTAACTAATGAATTATTCATGACTTTCATTCCCACATTGTCGAGCGAGCTGTAAGGTTGTTTATGTGTTTAATTGTATTGCTTTGGTTCTAAAAAAATGGTTGTTACTTTGGAAGGTAGATAGTATATTTTTTTTGTAAAATTTTAGTATAATACATTTCAGTTTTTTTTAATAATGTTTAACGTTGGTGTGGTTTAAAATATTTAATTTCTAACTACTCGAGAATTTATTTCGGATAAAATATCAAAAAGTGTAGTTTTTTTGTACATCGAACAATAAATTTACTATTCAAATCAATTTCGATATTTTTGCTCATTAATGCTCACCAATCATATTTTGTCATTTCACAGGTACCACATACCAGATTTCCAGGCAGGAATTGTTCGATACATGGGTAAAGCATTAACATCGAAAAATTTGAACAGTATATGCATGACACTAAGGGGTTATATCTTAACCTGTATGATTGGTATACCGTGACACAAAATTTCCATAAACTTTTACACCATTCATTTGATGTGATTAGTTCGTGCAGTTTACCAATTTGGCAGCTTCGGAAGAGGCCCAAGAGGTGCGAAATAAAGACCGTAGAAGATTTAGGCAATTGCACACCAGAAAAATCGACCAAACATCGACAAACAGAGATATGTTAACCATGCTATTAATAACATCAGATCCAATTATAAGTAGTTTTAGAGAGGTTCCAAATCGGGCTCACTTCCCTTAGATGTGTTAAATTAATTGTTCCACCCAATTCCGAGTCAAGAACACAATGTTTACGATCCCTTATTAAATATCTGGGGGTCATCATTGATCAACACCTTCGTTGGAATCAGCACTTGACCAGGTTAACCCCACGCATCCGGAAACTATCTTATGTCTTTCGAACCCTAAAAAATATCCTTACTACCTCAACTCTTAAAACTGTTTACTACGCTCTTTGTCAATCCCTACTAGCATACGGCATTATAACTTGGGGTGGCTGTACACAATCTATCATCGAACCTCTACTAAAAGTCCAAAAAATGGTAATACGTGTCATTAACAAGCGACCGATAAGATACCCTCCAAACGGCTCCTCATCGAGAATAACGTCTAAAACATACGGCAACTTCATCTAAAATTTATGCTTATTAAACGTATTCATTTCTTGTTCAAATACAAAAACAAAACTCTCTTACAATACAACTACACGACCAGAACAATAACCAACGGACACTACAATGTAACTACACTACACACCACGTCAGCTCAAAGACAATTTTTCTTCCTAGCTCCTAAAATCTTTAACCTTATCCCTGAAAACTTAAAAACGTTGAGCCAACCACATTCCTTTAAAAAACAAATAACGAAATGGATTCTTACACATGGAATACATTAAAATTTTAATACCCATTCACTCTACACTCTATCAATTTAATCACCTTTCAGACAAAACATAATATATCTCTATTTTCTAAATTAGCGCCATTGTATGTTCAAGATTAATTAGTGTGATCTAAGTATATTTAACAACTCCTCAAATCCCTCATTTTCTAATAATTCTCTAACTTCTTTATCTTCTTCTTGTAACCCAATCTAACTATATATCATTTTCTTATTATAGAAGATCTGTGTGCATAGTATTAAGAGCAGGCAAAACATAATATATCTTTATTTACTATATAAGCAGCATTATATGGATAAAACTGATTACTGTGAACTATATATCAATAATTCCTTACTATAATAATACACTAATAATAACTTCTCTTTTCCAATAATTCTTTAACTTTTTCACCTTATTCTTGTAATCCAATGTAACTACATAAACTCTCTTATTGTAGAAGAATTTGTGTGCATGGTATCAATTAGTAAAAAAATTTAACCTATACTAATGAATGTATATCCGCAAACTGTAAACTTCACCCGGCATAACACAGGGTCATCCCTAGCATGGAGGGTGAAATATCACAAAAAAACTATCAAAACAATTAATCAAATAGGTTTAAAAAAAGAAACACTAAAAATTCTCACTAACTGTCTCAAAGACAAAAAACAAAAATAGGGAATTTTTATAGTACTGAAACGAGGATAAAAAATGGAGTAACACAGGGTACTGTGCTTGGCCCAATTCTGTTTTTAATATATATAAATGATTTATGTAATGTTGTAATCCCTGGTAATATTGTATCTTACGCTGATAATACAGTAATAATTGTTAACAGAAAATCCTGGCTTGAAACTTATTTAAATGCATCAAAATGTATTGCACATGTCTCATCATGGCTAATTAGTAATAGACTCTTCCTAAACTACAATAAAACATTTTACCTACCTTTTTTATGAAAACATAAAAACAAACCCCCCAATAACCTTAAAATTAGAATTCATAATGCTAACTGTAATCAAGTAATATGCTCATCTTGCTCTGAAATTGGAAAAGTTGAAAGATCAAATATTTGGGTAAATGTATTGATGCAAATTTAAATTGGTAATCACAAATTAATATTACTGTTTCTAAATTGAGATAGCTTACGTACATATTTAACAGACTATAATAATGTATTCTATACCCCCCAAACACACACAAAACAAATTCAAACTCACAGCAGCTTTATTGGACCTCGTACCTTCAATAGTTGATACCGTACCAAAAAATATTCAAGTTGCAACTAAATTTCCGCATTACATAAAAGAGTTAAAATTATGGCGAAACCATACAGATGTAAAAACTCTATTTATTTAGTTTTATATCACGTTTCTAAAAACCCTATTTATTTAGTTTTATATCACTTTCTCACAAACTTTACACCTATTGAATGATTTTGCAAGAAGTGTTTATGAATGATGTGTGATTTAGGTGCGAATGCGTTTGTCGAAGAACTTTGTGTATGTGTTTTTGAGTGTATGTTAGACCACTGCACAAATAGAAATGAATGCACATAAAGGAAGGAAGGGACTTACTGAGGAATCTTGTGGTATCTACTTCTCTTCTCTCATGTGTGGCCTTTGTTCATACACTTGTGTTCGCGGTATTTTACTTTCATATGCGGATTGAGTGATAGAAATGTGGGGACCGGAAAATTGTACGCTTACGCGGCGAGGTTCGAAAGACGACACGCTGATTTGTTTAACTGATTGTTATGGTAATGAAAATTGACAGGAACGTAGGGATGGGATAGAAGGGTAAAAAGGATAGGGATGGATAAGTAAGGAATATGTGACAATCAAAGCTACAAGCACAGAGTCTATGATATATGTAGATGTATGTAGGTGATTGTAGCTATGATTGTGTAAACGCCCAACCATACCACCCGCCTGGAAGGGGATGAAAGAATCCACTTCCAAAAACCATAAGAGTGCATTAAGTATCACTTTATAAACAAAATTTAAAAAATTGGTGAAACTTAAAGCTAAAAGAAGGGCCATAGATGCAATATCTGATGGCCAAGTCAACGGACTATGTTATTGAGACGGTAAAGGGTAAAGTTTTACCACTGTCCTGCGGTATATGATTTGCGGTATGCGGAATGCGGTATAAGGTATGCGGTATGCGGTATTCGGTATGCGGTTTGAGGTAAGGGGTATGCGGTATGCGGAATGCGGTTAAAGGGTATGCGGTATGCGGGTAAATCTCCCATTATTGGGAATTGCGGTTGGGATTAATTTTAAAGCACGTATAGAACCGATGCACGCGCTTCCTAACCAGATTACGCAAATAAAAGAATTTTCGTCTTAGTAAAATTTTCGTTTTCAGTTTGGGCGGATCAGATACATATATTGAATCAAAACTGTGTAGAGGTCAATCACCTTTAGGTAACTGAGAAAAAGCGGGGCCCTTAAACCATAATGCATGGTCTATTAGCTGAGCGGGATTTAGACCACGCGACAGGCGGTCACTTGGAGGACCCACCACTTACCCGCCCTGCTACAGGTAACAGATGGTTACCCCTTCAAGGACTCTAATTTTTTGGGTAAAAACGACTCTACATTTGATAACGAAACTAGACCTCCAATGTCCCTGCACATGTTGTTAGTAAGCAGTATGCAAGTGCTTAGACAGGCAGTCAGCGGGATTGTCTTTACCTTTTGTATGATGGAAACATTCAGCCTCCAGATGATCTTGTATTTGTGATACGCGGTTAGCAATGAAGGGCTACCATTTAGAGGGCAGTGAATTTATCCATGCTAGCGCAACCTGCTGTCACAAAAGGCTAAAGTCATATGGACTCTCGAATTTGATGCGTAGGTGTTACTGACCGTACGCATTAATTGGGCAAGTACCAGCGCTCTACATAATTCTAGATGCGCAAGTGAAATCGTCTTCGCAGGAGCGACCTTAGATTTGGCGCATAACAAGCGAATTGTGGTTTTGTTATTATTTGGACAGTAAACATGTAAGTACATAATGCCAAATGCGCGGTCGCTTACGTCAGAAAATCCGATAAGTGTTAATACACATTGGTATTTGACACCTAAAAAGCGAGGAATTTTAATAAATTGCAATAATTGCAATTCCTTTTCAAACTGACGCCAAAGCGTGACAACAGTGTCAGGAGGAGGATTGTCTCAATCCAGGTTGTACTGCCATAGAGATTTAATTATACGTTTGGCTAATAAAACAACCAGTGCGACGAAATCGAAACGAAATCCCAAAGACGAACAATCGTCGATAGGATGTTTCGTTTGATGCAAGTTCTTTCATCAGAATTTACAACAAATATAAAATTATCAGAAGCGGGTATCCAATGAAGACCTAGTATTTTTAGATTTTCATTGGGATTAAATTCCACATGTTTCTTGACACGGCGATCTGAAGGAATCGTGGACAAAAAGTTTGGAGAATTACCAGAGAATTTTACAAGATCGAATCCTCTCGCGGCGAATAGTTGAAAATCGAGGATAATGCGAAACAGATCACCTTGCAAATTATTACTGACGTGTAGAATATAATTAAGCGAGTAACCAGAATCGGATTTCATACTTGCGTCCAGCACCATCCGGATTTTGGTTGTCAGTTTATCTTCGCGAACTACGATATGATGCGGGATTACGTAATGCGGTAAATCAGAATTGTCAACTGGGGAAATGTAACCTTTCTGAAGGTATTCGCGCAATATTTTGTCATAATCAATTTTTATGGCGGGTTTGGATTTTAAACGGCGTTCGAGAGATCTGTACCTCTGCTCGGCTGCCGACAACGACGCGCCAAGGACAGATGGACCTTTTCGAAACGGTAACGCGACGATATAACGACCTGTCGTGTCACGAGAAGTTGTGAGCTTGAATTGTTTCTCACATTCTTGTTTATCAGGCGTTAAAAACTTCTCATCCGGAATATCTTCCAATTCAAAGAAACGTGGAAGAGAAAAATCCTTGTTTTCTGCGAACGTACAAAATGATTGCGTGTCGTAGTTACTTGGGGTTTCAATCATCGTCGGAGCAGTGCCTAAGATTAAATACCCTAAAGTAGTTTCAATTGCAAACGGCTAACCAGCTGATATTTTGTTAGCCTTTAAAATGCGAGCAAACATGTCACATCCCAAAATAATATCAATCTCACCAGGCGTACAGAAAGTTTTATCTGCTAAGGGTAAACTGTCGAGATACGATAATGAAGCGCGGTTTATATTAACGGTAGGCAGTTTGCTAGTGATACTTTCTACCATATAGGTTGAATCGTATACGAGCGAGTGTCGTTATATTGGGAGAACAGTTTTAGGCAAGTCATTCCTTTTGTTAGATTTCTTACGTCATCTATTCCTGTGACATAAGTGCTGGGAGATGATTGTACCGTAAGATTCAAACGTGAACAGCATTTACACGTAACAATGTCCCTTTAGGAGCCGCTATCGATTAGCGCACGTATTGTCTGTACCTGACCCTTAAGATCTCGGGTTAAACAAACGGCGGTTCCCAAAAGTACTGTTTTATTTTCACGAAAGTACGAGTTTGTCACACACAGCGATACTGGATTCGGAGTCTCTGAAATATTATTATCGCTATCTGTTTGTAACGTGGAAGACGGTATTGGGTCTGACTGTGGTTTTTGCATATCAGTTTGCTTGAAATGAAATAAAGTATGGTGATTGAGAGCGCATGAATTACACGTACTATTTGATTTGCATGATCTTGTGTTATGCCTAGTACTAAGGCAGTTCACACAAACTTGCATATTGGATGACTTAATGATATTAAATCGATCGCGTGGTTCAAGACTAATAAACTTAGAACATTGATATAAAAGGTGCGATCCCCTTTGACAGCAAAAACAAATGTCAATGGAGTGATTGTCACTTTTCTCGAAATTTATAAATGTCTTTACGGAGTTTGTCCTTTGCGGTTTAGCGGAAATATTATTATTGGAAGCGAGGCGGCTGGATGTTGCTTGCGTAATTTGCGCACGAGTAAGTATTCTTTGCTGTACTCTTACAAATTCAATTAATTCTGAGCTTGATGGTAAACTTTCATTGTCTCGAATAGAAGATTCGAAAGCTTTTACTGTCTCTATATCCAGGCGTTTAAGACCCAGATGTAGCAACATAAATTTTGCAAGATCTTTAATTTCCAACTGTTTCAGCGCGGCGATGTTTGTCGAATATGTGTAATAACCGGTCAAAGTATGATTCTGCGAGAATGCGATGATCGTTATATTTATTACACAAGGCATTCCAGATCACCTGGTAATTTGTACCGATGGGTGTGATCGTCTTACAAATAGTTAATGCCTTTCCCGTCAACTTGGACGTGAGATATTGCATCTTTTCAGAATTGTCCAATGAACTATTTGAATGAATAACAGAGACATAGGTCTCATAAAATAGAGGCCAATTTTACAGATTTCCGTCAAAGCATAAAATTAATAGTGGCGGTAATTTAATTGGACAACGCGGTTTTTCTACAGGATTTGAAAGCATGCTTGACTCGGTAAATTTAATGACTCCATACATTTCCTCAAATGCGTTCAGTTGAATGTACTTAGCGTCTGCTTCTGGGTTAATTTCCAATTCACAGTCGACTTTTTCGTCTAGAATAGTGATGAATTCTGAATGAATTCTTACTACGGTCCCAGCGCCCGATAAAAATTCTTGACGATTTGTAGCACTATCAGACGATGTCTTTATTTTGTCAAAAACTGACTGTAATGTCGCAAAACTAGAAGCTAGCTTCGCGCTTAATCTTTTCAGACGTCTGTCATCCCATGACGATGAACCAGACGGTGCGGTTGTAGACATCTTCTTGTTCTGGTTAATTATTAAATGTAATAATAATACAGTCCAAGAATATGCTTATATTGTTTATTTGAAACTATTAATATACATATTTAAATTTACACTCAATGTTAAGTGCGGCCAATTTTGACTCCAACAACTGTGAGGGGTTAACAGTTGGGTAAATTTGACCCCGACAACCGTAAGGGGTTAACAACACTGAATTAAAATAATTAATTTATCGATATGTGACGATCGAATTGGATTAAATTACAAGGTTTGTTCCAAAGTATCTACTGCATACTAATCTGGACAGTACTATTGTTTGAAAATCAATTCGAAAAATCGAATCAAATTCACTTGTTGATTGTCAAAGAATTAAATTGTTTTGGCAACTAGCAAAAATAACAAATTATTTGTATGACAAAATGGCTATAGAAATAAACAATGCGTGTCGTAATTAAAACTGTGGGTGATCTTAATACAATTTTAAAGTTTTTAAGATATTTTTTAAAATGGTTAATATATCCGGCTCGTTTGGGCCATGAATGATTTTGCGAGAAGTGTTTATGAATGATGTGTGATTTAGGTGCGAATGCGTTTGTCGAAGGACCTTGTGTATGTGTTTTTGAGTGTATGTTAGACCACTGCACAAATAGAAATGAATGCACATAAAGGAAGGAAGGGACTTACTGAGGAATCTTGTGATATCTACTTCTCTTCTCTCATGTGTGGCCTTTGTTCTGTTATGTAGCGACTTCCCACACCATGAGTTACACACCGCCCGCCCCCGGCTGTACCCCTTCCTCCTCGCCCCAACGGCCACGCGCCCGATTCCCCAACGACCGCGACTCTCCGTCGAACCCCCCTAGCGACAACCTGTGTCCGCCGCTGCGATAGTGCTTTCGCGCGCCCGCGAACATTCCACGGAATTCTCCAACAGCGGCACGCTTGACCCCCGTGTTCTGTGGGGCACGAGCTGATTTACTCTCCGCTGCTGACCAACCTGGCCCGCGATGGGTTTCTATATATCATAGCCTGCCTTGCTTCCAGGCTAGCAACTCCTGGGACGCTTCTCCGGCTGCCGCCTGGTACCTGTGAGTAACGACTCTTACCCTCATTTTTGTTGAGTTGAGAGAGATTTGTAGGCACCACCATGCGCAGTTAGGTAATCTAGTTCACCTGTGTTGATTAATTATTGTAAATGTACCCTTTGCTGTATTTGTGTGATTCCGGCAATACAAGTAATGTTCACCTTAGATAATCTTTTATTTCTTGACGAGGCACGTGCAGTGTTGGCATATTCTATGTACCCCACCTTTGGCCCCTCTAGGTACCTACGACCTCTGTTGCTGAGAGCCCCTCCTGTTCCGCCGACCTATCTGAGCTAGTCTTGGTGCAGAATGTGGGTACTTCCACCGAGGTACGCGACACTGGTCGCCAACGTGGGGCGTTTGTCTAGCGTTTTAGTGCCAACACTGAGCCATTTTTTTTCTTTCCTTCCTTACCGCCAATTCTGTCACCTCCGTGTACTCAGTCAAGAGAGAGTTTGTCTAAATCCTCCGATGCCCTGGTAATTGCCTTCTCATTCATGTTACAAAGTTAATCATATGCCGAATGTGCGGCCACAAAACGGTCACTTGTTCCCGCGCATTTTTGTGTGTTCTGAGAGATTACGCGGGACTCCAGCGTAACCCCTAGAATGTTCGGTGGGAATTAAAGCATATACCGACCTACCACAATACGGTCATAATTAATGCATTTTTCTCCTCATAAACGTTATAGGAACATATTATTACGCGTTACTCGTATGAATAATGTAATGTTTTTTCTCTCTTTTTCCCCTTTTCCGTGCAATAGATACCGTTGTTCTATTAAACAAATGTGGTTATGTTTTACCCGTGAAGGAAATGAAATGAATCGTTCGGAACAATAAGCCGTGAAGTGTCGCATCTCGTTCCTTTTGAGATGCAGAAGTGTTTATTACCTTACAAAAAGTGTTGTTTTTATAAAAGTGCTTTGTGAAAATTATAATAGCTACCCTCATAGGGGAAACTATCGCCAATTTTTCTCCCGGCCAAGTATTTATTACCTTACAAAAGTGATGTTTTTACAAAAGTGCTTGGTGGAAACTAAAGTATGCACCCTAGAAGGTGACCGCTGGCCAAATTTTTCAAAAATTAAAACACTTTGAAAAATTTTCGACAATTTTCAAAAGTGCTTATTTGAAACACAAAAAGGCAATTTTGTAAGGACTCCCCATGGCCGATTTTTTTCCAGCCCCCCCAACACTTAAAAAAAAAGGAAACACCGGCGAAATTTTCTTCCAACTTTAGATCTAGAAAAAATTCCAAAATTTAAAAAAAATATTATTTTTTTTCTTTTCTACACATTGTTCCTTGAACACATTTAAGTTGTCAATTCGACTTGTCATCTTCACCAAAATGGATTCACAAAGAGTGATTACCGAAACCCTCGGGCATAATCACGGTCATTTTCAACCCACAAAGGCATCGGTAACACCATACCCGATGCACTGTCAACATGGAGACCATCAACAAATACATTGGTTGCAAGCTATAGGAGCTGTCAAGCCCGAAAATATGTAAACAAGAAATGCAAACACCGTACAGGGCGAGCCACCCGGGAGGGCCAAGGCCGACAGCGATGCCTCTCTAAGCAGAATCAACCACTGCCGGACATTACAAATCTTGCCTAGCAACAAGGATCTGTCCACGACGTCTTTAATCACACATGCCAGCCTCAAGTTTGCGCCACGGCTTTGTTTGGGATTATTAACCCCTTGGCACCGCATACAAAAATTAATATGCAAAAATTGGAACGTAAACGAAACAGTGGCGTCGTTTACACAAAGGACTGTACTGCACAAAATCATTTCTGTAGTACCTACTCCCTCGCAGCGTGTATACTATACCAGAGTTACACCCCGAGATAAGGAGATGTGGCGTGATTCCTCAAACGTGAGGCAGGTCTCGGGTTAGCTTTCGGGCGAACTCTTGACCATGCTTGTAAATAAATAAATATTCATATAGTTGGCGTGTAAAGTGTCAATTACACGTCCAGCCCTTCATAAATAAAGCAAGCCCCTTTATTTATTCTTGTTTGTAAATAAATGTATATTCATAATAGGTACATCCAAATGTTGCGTTTGTACCAGCTTTCTCTTTCTCTTTTCTCACGGCAAATACCGGTGTTGTTCTTTCTTCTTTCGTTTATTTTCTCACCTGTTCTGAAGCTGATCACTTCAGAACGGAGACACCCTTCGAGTCACGATGTTTGGGAAGTCATGAATCCAAACTATCGCCTCTCACCCCTATACTATGCAATGTTCATGTCTGTCTTGCTTGGTCTCGTCATGTCATGTTACTTGTAATTTTTTTGTTTTGTTTATTGCCCCAGCCTTGGCTGCCTCTATGTAAAAAACAAATAATATTTTTTTTTTCCTTTACAATCACCATATTTTACCAATCATGGTAAAATCCTTTTTTCTCCCCCCTCGATTTTCAGCTTACCTTGAGTACGTAAAACCCAATAGTGCTTTCAGGCATGAAAATCAGAAATGGTTACTTTACCTTTCTTGTACATATAAGTTTTTTCAATTTTTCCTTAAATTTAAAAATTGATGGCGTCCTTTTTCACCCGTGCTCATGTTTTCCCCAAAATCGGATATTGACACGTCCATTTTGGAAATTGTATTTATAAAACCTAAAGTCGACGTTTATAAGTCGTACTCAAATCCTTTGGCTCGTTTCAACTAAAGTATGTAATACCGAATCATCCGGTCTTTGGTTGTTATAACAAAACCAGTGATTTGTTTCCCCTCTACTGTTATGTCACGTACGTTTTGTATTACACGGTTCCACTCCACAGGACAGGTAATAAAACCTAACGGTCATCCTGATTCCGAACCCAAATAATTGTAATTTTAACGTAAATCAGCGCAAGCCTGCTCGATCATCGTTCTACAATTAATTCCTCTTGTTTTCCTCACCGAAACTGGTTACTTAGACAGTATGTAAAACCACTCTAGGCCTGTCTCCTTTATTGCTCGGAGTAAGCAGAATGTACTCTGCCATCACTTTATGCCTTATGACATATGAATTAACATTAAATTGTCTATCTTCTTTGCCGTTCTATCGTACGCCTCCCGGGCTACGGGGTTAGTCAATCTAACGAATCTTTATAAACAATATTAAAACAAATGTTGTTAACCTTTATTTTGCTATACTTAAGCGTAACCTGTACGCAATAGGAGAAATCCTTACAACATCCACCATCATAGGAGAGATCCTTAAAATACCCGCCATGATACGAAAAGTTCGTTATAATTACTTTATACTCTTGTCATTGTGTTGGTCGTGTGTCATTAACTTGGCATGAGAACCGCCCCCTTTTTGGTCGTGTGTCATTAATTTGTCATGAGAACCACCTTGTTTACAATTGTGTACTTGTATAATTTGTACACCACACGTGAAGACGTTACAATACTCACCATGAATCGTGCGAACGAAATAATATCAAGCCTTTGTGTGCGTACTACACAATGTAGTCCACAACCTTTTTTCAATTATTCAACGACAATGCCCGTGGACTTCCTGTTTTTCTACTTCTTTCTAAAAGGGAAAGGAGCCCAGGAATATCTACTATCTCAAAAGGACTAGTTTGTCAGCTTCACTGTCAGCTATGGGGCATAGTGCCGTAGGAGTTAATCGAATGGGCACAAAACCACCAAACCCGTCGTCTGGGAAACGAATAAGAAAAATCCCAGGTTTGTGAAATTGGAGCGAGGGTCTACCTTTTCTCACAATCAAGGAGAAGTTTTTAAGTGACCCCTAATCTTTCGTCAAATACACGCGAAAGATTAGTCTTTTTGTATAAGGTGTATTCTTTCTCATCTCATTTTTCTTTTTTCTAATATTACCCGCTTTGGTTATTGTAAAGAGTCAGGAAACATGCTGGTGGATTACGTTTCATCCTCACATAGAGTTTGAATTGGTAATCGGTCCAGTCCCTAGCAAGTTTCGTCACTCAACTCCTTTCCGTCCCTTTCCCTTTTCCCACCCTCATGTTCTCAAATATGTTATGGAGTGGAAAATCCGTTGTTGACCATATTTCGCCCTCACTTGGAGTTCGAATCGGTACCTAACCAGTCACAACGGGCCTTCTTCACTCTCTTCATATGTCTCATCATCTTCATCCTGGTTTCAATGAAGCACATTCATGAATATTGGACATGCATGGTATGCACTTGGCGTACCATCTGTCTCTTCGACAACCTTTATCCATGAATCAGTTTCTCTACCTGGCCGTGACTCGTTCACGACTTTTTGTCTTGTTGTTTGAAATTCTACGAAAATGCTACCATCTTATGTTAACATAGGTCATGGAAGGCCGGTTGTTTTTCAACCAAGGTATTTTGTTACTCGGCAAAAGCCAGGTTATCATAACAAAGGATGGTGTTCAAAAATGTAATTGTATACTAGTTAGGAATCTCTCTCTCTCTCTCTCTCTCTCTCTCTCTCGTTGTTCTCTCTGGGTCGTTGGTCAAATCTCGTTTGTTTATTCTCTGGACACATTTTGTTTCTCTCCAAACTTTTCTTCATTGGTCTCTAGGCAGGTAAACTTCAAGAATTTTGCTTTAATAATAATTTTCCCCGGATCTAAAAAGAAGCCCAGAAGGATGTCTTCACCGGCAGCCAAGCTGAGCTTCACTTCCTGGCAGCCCTCGTTGTGTACACTTGTGTTCGTGGTATTTTACTTTCATATGCGGATTGAGTGATAGAAATGCGGGGAGCGGAAAATTGTACGCTTACGCGGCGAGGTTCGATAGACGACACACTGATTTGTTTAACTGATTGTTATGGTAACGAAAATTGACAGGAACGTAGGGATGGGATAGATGGGTAAAAAGGATAGGGATGGATAAGTAAGGAATATGTGACAATCAAGGCCACAAGCACAGAGTCTATGATATATGTAGATGTATGTAGATGATTGTAGCTATGATTGTGTAAACGCCCAACCACCTATTATTACAATGTATATCATTTATTACACTATACACGTATTTAACCGTACATTATTGTATGCACTTTTTGTATAAACTGTTAAAACAAATTTTTGTTTTTGCTTTATATACCACTGTTTGTTTTTTTCTAGGTACTAATTAAAACTTATTTTAACTATATTACCCACGCACAGGCTGCGCCTTAGTGGGTTCCCACACTATTGTTATGATTTTCAAAATATGTAAATATAAATTGTAAAATATGAGAAAAATAAAGGAATTTAAAAAAAACCTGTATGTATTTTCGATAATTCATGTATTAAATAAATAAATGATTATTCTGATGACTCTTCTGAACATAACTCAGATAGCATCTAGTTTCGATAATCATTCTGTTTAGGTACTTTATTTTCTCACAAATCTATTGGTCCTGTACTCTGTCTTAAAAAAATAAATATTTATTTACCTATAGTTATTTTCTCTCGCCGCAAATAACTCAGATAGTACTGTATTAAAGATAAGTATTTTTTTTGTTTCTTTACTTTAAGTTCTTGTACATCTTTTGATTAATTGTTTTATGTTCTGACTGTACTTTCTACAATTAATGCTTGTTTTATTAAGTTCTGTTGCTAAATATGAATAAAATAGTTTTCCCAGTTAAGTGTTAATTGTTTTGTATATTTTTTACCTTTTCTTTATCATCTATGTATTTCTCTCTCTCTGGTTTCAATCCTGGGATTGGTTTGCAGCAATTTCCTTTAGTTTCCTCTTCCATTCTTCCCTGTCTTGTGCGGCTCTTTTGAGGTCTGCATATGATAAGCAGCGCACGTCCACCATGTATTTATAATTTCAATTATTTCGTGATTTGTATTTTATTTTCTGACTGTGTTTTTTATTTTATTTTATTTTATTTTATTTTATTTTTTTATTTTATTTTATTTTACCCACTTATTATCCTCAAAATGCACATTTTTTACTGTTTAATATTGTTTTCATTATAAGCCTTTAAATAGCATTTTAATATTGTATTTATTATTTAAAACATTTTTTTTCCGATTTTCAATTATTTAAAAAAAAAAAAATTATATTAATCACTATTGACTCAAATTTTCAATACAGTTGGATTAAATACTTCCCACAAGAGGATTATAAATACTTTATTATTATCTAAGACTTTTTTTCGTCTAGCTTGTATGAAACGAACTGTGAGACGTCAGACTAATCAACTGAACGATCGTTATGTAAATAATACATTAATAGGGTATAGGCATAGACATCCAAATGGATAGACAAGAAGATACAGATGAGGGGTAAAGCCAAACTATGGAGGGCAAAAAGGGGAAAGATGACTATATAGGCATCTCGCATTATAATATCACAATTTAGTTCTTAAAAGCAAAATCTGATTTTGAATGAATTTTACATGGAAGCGCGAATTGCCCGCCACGTTATTAACATATTTGCGTAGTCCAAATGCGCGAAAGAAAGTACTATTGGAATATTTTGTTGCCGTATTTAGTTAAGATACTTTTACAAATGTTTCATAATTTACTTACTCCTGTAACCAGCGACGAGTTCACTGGAGAAACGCCCACATTCGCTATATGCACATATATTAGGGTATAATGCATAGCACAAGTTCTCATTTTTGTTCGTAAAATGTACGATGCGTGCTCGTCGCTGGTCAAGACAAGAATGATGACGTCACAATCTTTAGATTCAAGCGAGGCTCTCGTCGATCCGAGGCGGCTCCATGGAACCGTTAAGGGGAGGGGGAAATAATACGCTTTTATCACTTAGGGCAGGTCCAGTTCATATGTCCATGGGTATAAGAGACGATATAAATATGTTAAGATTTTTTGAGAATTAGCGGTTAGGAAGAGACATGTAATTATTGTTTATGGTATTATTACACTTATTACATAATATTACATGAGTTTAAAGATACGATATAGATTGGTATACAGGGTGTCCAGTAAGCTATGAAGGGCGATAAGGCGTCAGCAAATGCGGACTATTATTATTGTACCATACTGAGCCCGCAGACACTAGCTAGGTATAATAGAACAAGTCGTACAGTTTCAACCAAGAGACGGTAATGTAACCCTGTGGATAAGAACAGACTTTAGATATTAGAATTACATTATTACTAACCGTTTAAGAAACCAGCACATATCTTGTCAGCCGTGATGTATTTTTCGGAGTGGTATTTCTCGTATTCGATGCGGCACGCTTGATGGTCGATGACAGGAACACTCAGCACACGTAGCTCATCGGATGTCCGTCCCTCTTCCGTCATTCCCCAACCGGCGAACTGGAACCAGATTATAACCAAACCTTTTTAATTTTCCCTTGAATAGGCGTGTCTTTGTGCTTTTCCTCCCCTTTTATATAAATTGTAAATACAACCATGTTAAATGGCCACTATTTTGATTTGATATAAGTATTATGAAAAAATAAAATAAAATAAATAAATAAATAAAATGATATAAGTATACAGTTTTAGAACTCCGGTTTTCTATGGTTGGCAGGACAAAGACGTTGTTGCAGCGGGGGGCAAATGCTCCGACTCGAGGGATCATGTGTGGACTGAATTGTATGCGGTTCTTACTACATTCTGCTTTCCACTGGTGTTCACTGGGAAAGGTATACGAGTATGTTAGTTTGGAGAGAGATTTTTAGGAAGGAATGGTGATTGGGAAAAGAACTTTTGAATGCGTATTCAATGAGCGATATCAGGCGGCGTGCGGCGCGTTTGATAAGCGAGTACAGGTGATATAATTATTACAACTGTAAAGCGATGCGGTTTTTTTTACTTGCGAATAGATGAATTCAACTGCGAATTATAGCGTTTTGTGGGATCTTCTATCCCGTGCGGTAATTTTAATTGAACTGAACAATTGAGGCTCCATTTAATATTGAAAGGCAAGATAGAGGGTCGTCGAGGGCCTGATAGGAGACAAATGTCTTATAATGTTAGCTATTAACAAGATTTATTTTTATGAGATAACATTTATTTGGAATAATAATTTGACATGTTGAACAGAGAGTGCAAAGGTACCAAGTGTGTGATCCCATTTCCGGATCAGCCATAGACAATAGTTGTATCATAGAGATCTTAACATAACAGTTGCGTGGAGGAGCTATTCCGGGCAGCGCAAGACAGAGGGACATTCTCAAGAGTGATCGTCAACGTCGGGGGGACCTGATACGGCACACAAAGAAGAAGAATTGAGGCGAAATAAGGTAGAGGGCACACACTTGGTAGTTCCAAAAGCAACATGTAACAATAAAGGCGTGAACAACTGTAGAGCTCCAGATGTGCGCACTCGGCAACGTGCACGAAAACTCCAAATATCTAAGCAATCGTGAAAAAGAAAGCAAAAACAATTTTGGATTGCTTCCAGTGGATATTTAAAAATTGTTTGATTTATACCAGAATGGGAAGGAATAGGAAAAGCCTCCCGTAATAAGACAATTTAAGGTACCTAATCATAAATGGACCAGTTCCTGGATGAGCCAGGCGACCACTCGTTATAAACAGAAACTCACTGAGGGAGCTGGTAGGATTCCTAATGAGACACTGCCAATACAGGAGACATGTGTGTTATTTGATTTATACCAGAATGGGAAGAAATCGGAGAAAGCACACGGAATAAGACAACCTACTCATAAACGAACCAGGTCCTGGATGAGCCAGGCAACCACTCGTTATAAACTGAAACTCACTGAGGGAACTGGTAGGACTCCTAACGAGACACTGCCAACATAGGAGACACGTGTGGTTATTGGGAGTGAAGACACCCACAGATGCAGAAAATGTGAAGAGATTCCAATTCACCTACTTTGCCAATGTCCCGCCCTGATGGAAAAGACTACTTGAGAAGACACACTGTAGAACCAGCAGACAGAGCAATCTATTTAATGACAACCCTGGTGAACTTTGTCAAAAGAACCGGGTCAGTGAAAGGAATGTGGTGGAATGGGAAATAGCACAATGGGCACATGGCCTGAGTGCTCACGAGAACTATCTGCAAACCGTCTTCACTTTTAAAATAAAAATAAACCAAATGTTTATTTCCTCTATTGGCCAATTCCTAAACTACTTCCAGCTGAACACTGTATAAAGCCGGCGCCAGACATGTGTTCAAAGATGTGTTCAAATATGTGTTCACATGTGTGGCACGGGCAAATGATACTGTGTTCACTTATTTGGGCACATATGTGCGCTTTGCCGTTCCGTGTCGGTTTCTTTAGCGCACATCAAAGGGATCAGCGTCGAAATGTTTGCATGCCTGCCACACTGCGCGAAGCTCAGTTGCGCGAGCGTCGCCGTGGAGAGTAGTCGTGCGTGGACAGCCAAACGAACTAACGATGGAGTGGAATAATGAGAGCGTTTTAGAGTTTATAGAGTTGATGCAAGTAGAGCCAGATATATGGGATCCGAAACGTAAAGGGCATAAAAATCGAAATAACATCAATGACGCCTGGAACTCAATTAAACACCACTCTTCAATACCTTGCTCTATCGAAGAATTAATTAGATAGATATATTTAGATAAATATATTTAGATAAATATATAATTAGATAGATATATTTAGATAAATATATTTAGATAAATATATTTAGATAAATATATTTAGATAAATATATTTAGATAAATATAATTACATAAATTAATTAGATAATATAAATAATTAGACGCATATAAATAATAGAAGCAAACTGTGTCGACCAAATCGTCGACCATGTTGTGTGAAGTCTATTTGAAAACTGTGAGCTCAAAGGAGTGATCAAATCTTTGAACACATATCTGGCAGAGACACACATAAGTGAACAAAGGTGAGCGCAAAGTCTTCAAATGTGTGAACACATCTTTGAACACATGTCTGGCGCCGGCATTACAGATATGTATTACTACAGGGTGGACCTTAACTGTGTTCGCGGTTTGTTTCGTTATGTTTTGAACAATGCGTGGTGCGAGCACGGTTCGGGGGGTATCGTTAGACGCGTTATTTCGTGGAAATTTTAGTCGCCTTGGAATCGTTCATGGGAGAGCAGCGCGCATTTTGTGTTCTTGCATATTACATAAACAATTATTCCGTGATGATTTCGAGATGAATGTACTGTGCTCATTACCGTTTACGAGACATTAATCAAGCACCAAGAGCAAAATCTATTCGGAAATGGATCAAAATGTTTGAGACAACCGGCTCAACAGTAAAAACAATTAATGAAGGCCGCCCGAAGTCAGCGAGGATACCAGAAGTTATTCAGCGTGTTAGTGAATCAGTGAGGGAAAATCCACAACAAACTTCTCGTAAGAGAATCCAAGCCTTATCCATCAAGTGGACCACTTTACAAAGAATTTTACGCCACGATTTACATCTAAAAGCTTTTAAAATTTAGCTGACGTAAGAGTTGAAGCCGAATGATACCGATCTTCGACTTAATTTTGCCAATGTGATGATGGAACGTTTTGACAATTTTTTAACATAATGTTCAGCGATGAGGCCAATTTTCATATCAATGGCCATGTTAATGAACAAAATTGCCGGTATTAGTCTGAGAATAGAAGAAGAAGAAGAAGACCCCCCGACAGAAGCATCAAAGTCCCTTGCATAGCCCGAAGATCGTTGTGTGGGCTGCAATATCAGCTAGGGGTATCATTGGCCAATATTTCTTTGAAAACGAAAGGAGAGTTGCTATGACAGTGAAATCTAAGAATTATTGTCAGATGTTTCAGGAGTTCTTGGTCCCAGCTCTTCAAGATTTTCAAGGCCACAACTTCAGGAGCTGGTTTCAGCAGGACGGCGCCACCTGTCACACTGCTAAACTGTCCATGGACCGTTTGAAGGAGATGTTCCCCGGAAAACTCATTTCACGAGGAGGAGACATTGAGTGGCCCCCACGGAGCCCAGATCTCAGCCGTGTAATTATTTTTTGTGGGGATACTTAAAATCAAGAGTCTATGTAGATAATCCAACTACAATAAATCAGTTAAAACAAAACATTGTACGGGAAATTAATGCCATCCCACGGGCAACTTGTCAACGTGTTTTTTGAGAATTTTCGAATCCGCCTTCGACAATGTCAATAGGCTGATGGAGCTCACTTGGACAATTTAATTTTTAAAACTTAATGTCATTAAAATTTCCATTTATTGTAGTTTTTGAAAATATTAATAAAACATGTCTAAGTTCTACCATTATTTATTTATTGTTAATTGAAACTAGGTATACAGTTAAGGGCCACCCTGTATATTGATTAGTATATCATTGTCCTGACGAAGGAGGGGTTCGTCCAAAACCAGCCAATTCTTAAATAAGTATATATACTTTTGAATGCAGCTATAACTTTGTGGTTATCCATTATAGATAAATGAAATAATTTAACTTTGTTTGAACCACTTATATAACGAGTAAATCCTACCGGTTTCGGAACGACTGTTCCTTCTTCAGTATACGCTCGATCTGAAGAAGAAACGGTTGTTACGAAACCGGTCGGATTTACTCATTATATAAGCAAATATATGCCAAAAATATATTATTGAAGCTCTTCAAAAAATAATGAATCGTCTACTAGACCGTGTATGCTTAACACTAGATCGAATAAAAATGATATAAAAATATTACAATTTATAAAACTACATTTGGACAAAGAAACTATGTATAGTTGCAACAAAACTCCATAACATCCTTCCCCAAGACAAAAAAACTAATAAAAAATCCTAATGAATACAAATATGGCTGAAAGAGGTCAATGAAAAAAACCTAATGAAGACACTAAAAACAACAAAGAAGACAAATAAATTATTCTTTTTACTGGCATACGAGTATGTCATTAGGACGTTGTCGATATATTTACCTTTCCCTCGCTCCCGGCTCTTAGTTGGTGGTTATCATTTCGTTCATGAGTTAAATCATAACAAACCGGGCCTACATTGTTCGAAAACTCCAGAGGAGTTTCCAATATGACCAGAGCCAAATCATTGTAATGGCTGTGCATTTCCCCCGTGTACCAAGTATGAAGACGAATCTCCCGCACCTGAAATAAGAAGAATATACTTGTAAAAACTACTCTTGGTACAAATTTCATGCAATTGATAAAAAACCATATATGTGAAGACCTTACCAATAGAAACGATAATAGAAACTGGTATAAAATTGTTCATAGAAAGATGTCCGTTGTTTATTCAACCAAAGAGAGGTGTTTATCTGTTGCCTAATTAATAAGCTGTCAAAAAAATAAAATAATAATAATTTCTCATCGAATTTCGAAATTTTTCCAAGATATATCCAAGGTGTCCTATGTATTTCAACTTTTTTAAAATATCGTGGAAACAATTAACATTTTAAAAATCAGACAAAACTCCCTTTTAGATTTTTATAATTATTTATTTATAGACCATAAAATGGCATTAACATTGAAGTGATGCATGAGATTATAAGTATACGAGGTATCATTATTATATTAAGTGGTACACAGGAGAGTATCAGTATTATATTAAGAACAAAATAAGAATGTATAAGTACAACAGAATAAAAAGGTTAAAACAGTACAAAAGGTGACTTGTTAGCAAGCAGAATCGAGCAAAGTTATCAACATCAAGTATATCTATTCATACATTCGCATACATGAACCTCCTTTCATACCGTTTATGATAGATACTATTTCATCCTCTGTTGTGACTTAAAATGTTGCTATCATATTTTAATTTATATTTATATTATATAATATTTCATTTATTTCATTTACACTCTTTTACTGTCATTTTCCGCCTGATCAAGCTTTTGTTTATAATAAGTTTCTTATCTGTGTTTTATAATAATATATGAAATTTGTTTTTATATTCCTTAAAACGATTTAGTAGATTTTTGTTATTATTTGGTAGTTGAGTAGTTAACTTGTAAAGGGCTTGTTTATGTCGTACAGATATTATTAAGTAATCCACGAATTTATAGGTTTGTAGTTTGATCGTTTGGATGTGGGATTGTTAATATTTTTTGTCGAATTGTTTATGCATTTAGATATTTTTTCTTCAAACTATTTACAACAAATATTTACATACATTGTAGTAATTTGATCCAGTTTCTGATTCTAATTTATATTTTGGCGTATCCATATTAAGTACTTTTATGAGGCATTATTAGGTTTAAGTAATAGAGAAGTTGGATTACTGTATTTATAATTTAATATACGTGAATGATCAGTAATAGTCGTATGTATGACAGCTGAGATTGTATTTTCGATGAAAGGAATATTTGTAAATATGGGGTCCAAACACGAAAGCCATCGATCTCGAACGTTTCTTATATAGTGTAAGCACACCTCGCTGGAAGTGTCTACTTTCTGCCACAGAACTAGCTCAGGTTATTCGACCGGCAGAGCTGGTAGAGTCTCCCAACACCAGGGTGGTAGGTTTCCTAAGAAGCAAGTATGGAATACCTAAAATAAAGCCAACCTAAACGTACCTTGTCAGGACAATAAAACACCAGCTCAGGTAAACATTATTTGTATTGTAGGGGATTGTTTAAATACAACATGGGTTCATTCACAGTCAATAATCGAGCACAGGTAAGTTAATTGTCTAACTATTCTAGGGGAGAAATCTAACAAAATCCCTCTCAATCGTGCCGACTCTGGGATCGATCACAGGTACGCGTAAATGTAGGGACACACGGCAAAAGAGGAATTACTTGGTCAGTTACTCACAGGAGCCGGGGAGGGCAGCTTGAAGCAGCAGGGCAGGAGGAGTCCATGATGTGTTTGTGGTTACCACAGGAGTTTTCCTTCTGCGGTAAACGCCTCGGGCGGGCTTCTATGCGCGCGAACCACAACATCGCGTTTGTAAAGAATTTTCTCGAGAAAACGGGGACCGAGCGGCGTGCGCGCGACTGCTACCACCAAGGTCTCAGACCGAATGGCGCGAGCTGCTTGCCGGGACCGTTGTGGGCCGCTGGGGGAAGGGGGGGCGGGGTGCACGGGCGGGGAGAGCTGGCAGTTTGTAGTAGAGCTGGGAGTTCGTAGAGCTGGGAATTCTGCTACCTAACAATAGTTATAAGTACGATAAATATTTTAGTTCCGCCAACATATTAAGGTAGGTATCTTTATCCTTACTAGAGAAGAGTAGTTGGAAAGTATGTGCTCCTTAGTGTGATGAGGGCAAATGGGGGGGCTGTGTCCTGGCGAAACATCTTTGAGCTATGTGGCCGAACTTGAGGAAATGGTAGCATTTTATGAACGGATTGCAGTCTTCTACGTACACTTTTTGAAATTTGACATATAAATTTTTTTCATCTATTAGTATTTTTCTTAATTTACTGGTTGTTTCAATAATGTAGTTAGTGGTATCGTTTTCTTTTCCTTCATTGTACTGGTTTTTTAATTGCTTGATAAGTTTAATGTTGTTTTAGTCTTCTATGGTTAGTCCTTCGTTCTGTTGAACAATCCCATCTGTAATTTCCTCTTTATTCAATTGGCATTGTAGTATTTTCAATATTAAGAACGGTTAATTTTTTTCATTACTTCGGCTAATATTTTTTTTCAATTACCTTATTTATTTTTTCAGTTAATTTTTCTGCTTCCTCTTTTTTTGGCACTTTAATTTTTGTTAAATTAATATTTTTTAAAATTTTGATTTTTATATCCTCGGCCTTCAAGCTGTTTTTTGAAGTAATTAGGATGGCGTATTTCTGTTCTGTGACGTATGATTTTTTTACGATTTTTGCGACAGTTGCGTTACATTTGCGTAAGATTTTTTGTTATTATGATAAAATTTTATTTTATTTTCTTGTAAATCTATAATCTTCTTCTGTAGACTAATTAGTTCGTTACTCCTTCGGTGCGGAGCGAAAATTAAAAATAGTAGTTTCAGCTTCTTTTAATAGATGTCGATATGTAAGTTTGTAATACGAAGTTCTGCTATAACCCAATAGATGGAAGCAGAGTTAATTATCAGAAGAGTCCTATCTAAGTTCGTGTATAACTCGTAGATACGAACGGTTACTATGATGGCCTAAGGCACCAGTGAGTTTGGGCGGTTTTTTTCTGTCAGCTCCCCGGAGCAACTCAACTACTTAGAGACTAGTCTAGTAAGGACGTCTGTCCAGTTTAAAACATAGGTACCAATACTACTCTGCTCATTGCAAATATTCACGATAACGAAATAAACAAACAAATGAGGAGCTCAGTATCAAAGTGGGACATACGCCACTTTTTCTAAAATGCATATTTTGATTGATTATGGTAGTACGTCTGATTCTCTAACTGAATAACTGAGAGAATCTATCGAAACGGAATATTAATTCAAGAAATCGCATATTAAAGTTTGCACTTTGTTTCAAAAGCGGACACTTACAATTCATGTTTGCAACAAACTCGGACATTCAATATAAAAACCAAAAAAACGTTATAAAAAGTCTCATGGCGGCTGTTATTTTGAATTTCAAGCACCAACCGCCGAATGTGATCGTGGGTTAACAGTTTTAGGCTGAAATTTGAGGTTTATTGAAGTTTTCCAGCACCAAATTCACCAAAATATGATAAAATGGAGATCACTAATGCTTGTAAGCGCGTAACCAACTCCGAAAATTGGAAACGAGCAAAGAAAAGCCGTTAAAGTAAGTCAATTCACCTACAATACTAATTCAAATCTGTGCTCATTTCAATTGAGTTTTCTTATATAAATACGATGATTAGAATCTCAAATCCTACGATTATGAGACCAATAAACCCATTTTGATGAATATAATTAAAATTAAAATTGAAAAAATGGCAATATATTGAATAATTAAATATTGAGTTTTATTCATCCACACTCACAATACTCGAAATAGCAATAAAATCCGCATACCTCAAACACACACAACAAAATATGGGATAAAATCTCTGAACTATGTTGCCTATACACTATATAATTCACTACCAGATATGTACAAGGGAATCCAGCAAAATTAAAAAATCAGAGTAATGCTTTAAAAAATATTTTTTAAGTATGTATAAGGATGAAACTTTGTAATTTTCTTGTCATGTTCAATTGTCTTGTTTCTTTTCTCTTCTTTTCTTTTCCATTAAGTTGTAATCATCCATATCTGTATAACCTTGTTCCCTTTTTCTTTAATTGTTTTCCATTGCTGTTTATTCTACTCAACCTGTCTTTTATTTTTCTTCTATATTGTATGTGAATCTTATATTTTAATATCCAAATTCCTATGTAAAATTTTAACTATTTCCTCCCACCCATGATTTGTATGTTCCTCCTGTCCTAAAATGAGTTCTGTAACTCATCGGGATTGCTCTAGCAAGAAATAAAAACAATAAAAAAAAAAACATCAAAAAATATGCTTCGGATAATTTGAAGCTTTTACTAGCTTTTCTATGTATTGTAATCACAATAAAATAATTATTTACATAACAAAAAATATAAGCGTAAACCACTTAAAAAAAATGTTTTTTCATGACTATACTATACATAAACAATTTTTTAAAAATACCCCTTTATGGGTAAGACTATTTTTAGGGTTTTCCATGTTCTAACTTTTTTCGCTCTTATAAAATTATGCACAAAATAATTAAAAAACACTTTTTCGCTTACTTGCCTCGTGCAAATTAGACGCTAGATTTTAAATTTTGCAGGCGTGAGAATCGAAATATTTCTAGCGTTTATATTCCTCTTAAGTGTATTTTACGTTTTTTTAAAGATATAATTTCAATCAATCACTAACCCACTTTGAATACTGTGTAGAGATATTCGTAGACCTATTCAAAATTAACAAAATATTGTATAATTTTATTAAAATCTTATGTATTCAAATGAACTATGCGAGAGTTTACAATGTTTTAGAAATACTGGGCCTTAAAACATGCGCACTATTTAAGCGGCAATTGCACGTCGACGGTACCGCGCGCCACTGCAGGGCAGGTGCCGTGCAGAAAAGTAAAGTTCGATGGTAATGAAACGGTTTTCAGCGAAATTCATTGTGAGACTGTTCTGCGCGGTGGCCTGGAGCGGTGCGTGGTACTGTCACTTCGAAGTGTGAGTAAATTGCCGCTCTTGATTTGGTAGAGTATAAAGAATAAAGTATTATTGGAAAACCTTTGAGTTGGGGGCGTTTGGCTCGGCCGGGTGGTTCCACTGCTGATAGTGTTTATTCGCCGCTATATAGTACAGATGCGCTGGCGAAGGCGTTTTGGTGGTCTCATCGAAAAAGCAATGGGCAGCTAAAAATAAAAATAAAAATTATATGTATGTATCGAGGATTCTGAACTAATCCCCCCCCCCCATCACAATTAATACAATTCCCCATTAATTTTGTGGCAAAGGATGGTCGTAATTTTTTGTGTGACGTAATTAATCATTTGCTAGAAATAAGTGTAAGATTTTTGTTAATTGTTACTCTATTCGGTACACTCGGTGCTATCTGAAAGGAAAATATTTTTTTAATATATTCATATGACTGATAAAAATCTTAATGTTAAAGTCCGCGTATTTCTAACTCCCTCAATATCGTGTTGAAAAAATTATTTTCAAAATGATCTGAAAGCTAGTTTAGTGAGCGTTAAGACGAATTTGCTGGAACACAGTTTGTTCCGTACAGACTATCAAAAGGTAAAATGCGAAATAATGCACTTTCTTTTTTATAAATGTTTTCAATCAAATAATGTTGTGTATCTTACCTCCCACGATCAGTCTAGGGCGAATGATGGTTCCCCCACAAATAAATTTGATCACTGAACCGTCCATCTCGTAGACTGCCACGTGCCAGGGCAGAGAATCCTTGGGGGCGACCATTGCCTTGGTGATAAAAGTAGAGACCTCCGTATTCGTATTCTCCAGACCGCATTCTAAACACCAAATAATATCTCTTAAGTCCCAGAAGAAGGAACTTGATTATGATTTATTCTTATATAACATTTCTAGAGTATTAACATGATTGTATCTAAGTCATTAGTTTTGGAAAGTTCGTAAGCATTAAAAAATTCAGTTAAAATGTTCACGGGATGCATAGTTAATGGTTTATTTATCACTGGGTAGAGATGCCTAAACATAAAAAATAACAACAAATGTAAAGAGAAATGTAAAGCTACAAGACACAGAAGGAGTAAAAAATTAGGTAGGTATATTACAAAACATTTTTTATTTATTAAAAGAAAATAACTTAGTTTACACCACTTTATTTTTTTATATTTTAATATTTTATACTATCAACATTTACAAACATTGGGTTTACAAACTCAATTGTAATGATTGTAGTTCGTTTTATATAGGTAGAACTTATAGAAACTTTGAGATTAGGGTTAAAGAGCACCTCAGAGCACTAAATGGCAATAGCGATTCTGAGTTCGCAGACCATTTATTAAAATATGATCATAGCTTTGACATAAATTCAGGTCTTCAAATATTACATACAGGATATAAAACATCGCAAATCAATAATTTAGAAATTTTAGAAATAAGAAAAAATGTAAATTCCAAAGCTGACATAATTAATAAGCAAAAAAAAATTATTAACCCTGTTTTAAATATCTTCCCACTTAACCGGCATTTTACTTCTAATAGCTTGGTAATCCCCAATTCTTCGAAACTCCCACCATTGTCAACCCTTCCCCCTCCTTCAATTTCTTCTCTCCATATGTAATCTATAATTATTTTTTTAACTTTAGTATACTTTTATTCCTGAAGAAGTGAACATGGTTCACGAAACATGTTGATAGTATAAAATATAAAAAAATATAAAAAAATAAAGTGATGTAAACTAATTTATTTTCTTTTAATAAATAAATAATGACATCACAAAGTAACAACCTTTTAGAAGAAGTTTTCTTCGAAAAATTAAACATTTTTTGTTTGTGAATTAGGCAATTCACTCTAAAAAAAGTGCTTTGTGCCGAAAAAGTTAAGGAAGATAGTTATAATTTTGAGGATAATCTATAAAAGAATAGGAAAAATCAAATATTGAAATCATTCAAGTCTATGAACTTAAATAAAACTGAAAATACGCGAGAATTGTTGAGAGACAGCAAATACAGAACACTGAGGGGAGAATGGTGGATGATTATAATGAGCAAACGATATATGTTTTTGAAAGCAGAATGTTTTTTACAATTACAAAAGACATGGTCAAGAGTCTCTTCTTCCACACCGCACTGGCAGAGTGGACTATCGAGGACTCAAGTTTTATACAAATACGCTGAAATAGAGCAGTGACCAAATCTCATTCTCGAAATGCAGGAAATAAATCTTTTGGATTTTTTTTGGCCGTGGAACCAAGGTTTATTTGGAATATGATTTTGAATTCCAGCATAGAAAGATCCAGTTCGAGTTTTCGTATTTGACCAATTTTCTTCCCAAGAACGAGACATGTTGGATTTAAGATTAGAGAAGACGTCAGAGATTGGAATTTTAAAATCTAAAGAAATAGAACCAGAGATTGTTTCAAGTTTAGCAAAAGAATCGGCTTTCTTGTTACCCTCAATTCCTAGATGACCAGGGACCCAAACCACTATTGTCTCAAACTTTGATTCGTTTAGAAAATTGAGGATGTTTTTAATATTACAAATAAGGTAGTCTTCTGGACATCGAACGATATTTGAGGAAATTTTTAATACTGCACTAAGAGAGTCGGTGCACAGTAAGGCTCGACGAATATCGAGAAGCTGGATTTGAATGAAAGCTTGTTCAATAGCGAAATATTCTGCCGTAAATATAGAAATTTCTTTAAGCAGTTTATATGACAGATTTAAATTGAATTCAGGAATATATACCGACGCGCCAAAATCTTTGAGATCGGATTTGGATCCATCTGTATAAATGAGGGAAAACCCAGGAAACTTTAATGATGTAATGTTTTTAAAATATTCCTCAACATTTTGAAACATATTGGAGGAGGTTAAAATGTTCGCCCGAAAGTCAGAAGTTATAACTTTAGGGATAAAATTGATAGTATCAAACGGGATACTGAAAATGGGTAGGATTGGATCTTCTTGCAGATTTTGGAGGGAAGAAGACAGAGATCTCTATGAAAAAAACTTTTTACTAGGAGAGGGAATCGATTTTTATCTGTCAATCTTTTGTTGTCATTTAATTTAAATCAGACAGACTTGTTAAGACTGTCATACCAGCAAATCATCAGCGGTCGCGAGCGGACGTTTTTGGAACTAGATTTCATTCCGCTGCAAGCCGGGTTCCACGTATAGTCCAGTCAGCCTGTGTTTTTAGATGGAACTAAATAGTATAAAGCTAATTTTTTCCCCATCGACTACTACCATTTAGATAAGTGTTTAGCAAAAAGTCCCCGCCCCTACCCCCATTGCTTCCCCCCCTGTGCCACCCAAACATGAAAAGTATAAGGGTTTCGTAAATCGCTTCTATCTCGATTACTAAACAACATATCGAATTACAATTTTTTTTTTCTCTTTGCTGTAACATTGTCTACAATTAATGTCCAGTTAATTTTCGTCGTAACTTTTACCGTTTGTTTGTAATTCGTATGATAAGGTAAAAATTTGTATATTTTTCGGCAAGTAATTTTACTTTTTGTCACATAACTTTTTACGCCGACATTTTATGAAAAAATATTTCCCACAAAAGTTGAAGCCCCTATTATTACCTTTAAAATGATATAAAATAGTACTTACTTTGCTGGAGATCCAGCTAGATTATCATGGCGGGTAGCGTATTTACAATCCCTAACGCGTTTGAGTCACTTTAAATTTTCAATATCAAAATTTAAATATTTAGAAATAAAATTATTAATTTCTAATATACACATTGGAAAGATTATTTTATCTAGATTTTAGAACATTTTTTTGTTTTTGCAAAGTGATAAAAATTTTCAATATAGAGGTGTATTTACAATATATGGGAATAATATTGAAATTTAAATATTTAGAAATAAAATTATTAATTTCTAATATACACATCAGAAAGATTATTTTATCTAGATTTTAGAACATTTTTTGTTTTTGCAATGTGATAAAAAATAACCAATATAGAGGTATATTTAAAATGTAAATTGTCGTTACCGCGACTGAATCGGTATAGGTTTTGTAAATACGCTGGCGGGTACGGTCGAGGTGGGGCCGGCCGGCGCGGCGTTGCAATGCAAATATTGTTGTATAGTGAGAGTGTTTTTTTATCTTTAAGGTACACTATTGCATTTTCTATAAATAAAACTAATCGAGTCTCAGTGAAACCTAAATTCCTCACTTTTTAAATTTGTTTCAAATAATAATAAGTATTCAGCGAAAATAGGTATTTTAAATAGTTTTTGGTTTGAAAATGCATGTGAAGGAGCGAGAGAGAGAACGAGAAATAAAAGGCGTCAAGTCGATGTAGTGAGTCAGTCGTTTATTGGGCTACGTAGCGAGGGTCAGTGAAGCAGTAACCAGATGTATGCAGGGTGCAGTGATGAGATGCTGCAGGAGTACGGATGTGATGGAGATGGTGTGGTGAAGGTCAGCGAGTTGCTCGACACCATGGCGGTAGAGATGACCTATCTTCCAGGCCGTTGCTCGACGCTTTAAGTCGCGGAGATGAACGGTGAGATGAGCCACCAGCAGGTAGTCCTGGCGAGGCGGAGCGTGTTTCCATGGCAGCGAAGCACGGTGGGCTTCGGGGTGCCATGAAGTGCTGAGCTGATCCCTTGGCTGAAGGTGGCGTCAAACCTTATAAGTCGCGGGATGTAGCTGTTTTCAGGAGCTGAAGGCACGATGGGCCTTGTAGCTGAGACGTGGTGATGAACCTCGGGAAGCTGCCCTGGATGTGTAGAGCACTGCAGGAGCACTTGTGCGGAGATCTGTTACGACGAGCTGTTGACCGACGGTTAGTGTGAGACTGACTGAGCTAGCGCCGAGTTTAGTAGCTTTATATATACCAACGCGATCGGTGGAGTAATGTTCCATTCGCCGGCAATGTGCACACTGGAAGGTGCTGGAACATACGCGGTGCCGAATATTCAGGCGGCTTGTAAACTCTAGACCTTTCTAGGCGGTGGCGATATTATTATCGTCATCGGTGCGGCAGGCGGCCAAAGTCCATCCTGCCGTCGTAGGTAGATAGGTACATAGGTGAGTGGCTTGCTAGCGCTGCGCGAATATCAGATGTTTCTCGATTGTCTTTCTGAAGGCGAAAGATAATGCGTCGCCACACATGTAATATTTTTTAAAGATATTATTTTAGAACAAAATAATTGCGGTATCTTAATTTTATGATATCCTAAACTTCCATGAGAAGTTCTTCATTTTCCTCGACTTCAACCAAAGTTACATTGCTGCATGATCCGTCACAGCTCTCGCACATTACTGTGCAATCAAGTGATGCTTTAAAGCAGCTACTATTATTTTTGCAAGTCTTTTTGCAGTTGCAGGAAACTAAGTTTATAACTTCTTTAGGTGCCGGTGGTTTATTTGAGTGCACTGGGTACAGCATGTTGTCAGTTAAAATCCATCCCCAGTCCATAGCGCTGATTTCCTTATCTCCGATCCATTTTTGAATCTGATAGTATGTTCGATAGGCGTGTTGTTCAGCAGCACCATATGTTAGAGGGAGGGATGCCATGTTAAATTTGGATTTTAATGACATTTTTGCAACAGCTTTAAGGTACATTGAATATCTACTGTCATTCAAACTTGCAGACCTTGTGCATCCATATAGTTTCAAGACAAAAGCCTCTCCTACCTCTTTGAGAATATTTTTGTCTGCCTGTTTTTCATAAAACTGTAAAACTTTTGTGCGGAGATCATTTGATGAACTTAGCAATTTGTACGCGTTAATTTTGCCTTTGCCGAATAAATAAGACGTGGTATCACATCCTGTGATAGCATGCAAAAATAAGATCACATCCTTCATATCACCAATCTCTTCAAGAATCTTGCTGATGTCATACGTTGATGGTGTGCCAGAGGGTTTGTGAAATAATAGTCGCACATTTTGACACTATGGTAGCCCTAACAATAGAACGAAAAGATCAGTATCCTGTCCGACAACAACTACAGGCCTCTCACTTTGAATCTGGAAAACATATATTGCTCTTCCGACCACTTCAGTATCTGCATCTTCCTCCGCCACAATGATTGGAATGTTTGCTTCATTAAGCTTTTGAGAGAGCTGTTCAATAAGCTGGCTTTTGTTTTTTGGATTTGCCAAAAATTCATTTTGCTTCACAGAGCACTCCATATTAACGTTGAATTTCATTTCTAGAGATGGTTTTTTTACTTCTCCGGATATTTTTGACCCCTTTTGTGGTGGGATAGTCAGGATACCCATCGAACACAACATGACAATCTTTCCCATACCGTTTCATTACAGTGTCAACATACTTCTCTATGATGCTGCTATATGTTATTTTGTCAGGCCAAATAACACTGTGCAAAAGATACCCTCCATCTACTACATATATTTTTGGGGGCAAGTTCTCAAAAACTTCGTTGCTAACTGTCCACTTTTCAAATATTTTCATAAGACTTGATTTAGTTCCCTTTCTTATCATTTTATTGTTTTCAAATAAAGACAAAGGGTATGGGCTGAATTCATAGTTGAAGTATTGTTTGAGATTATTTGTTCCTTGAGACATACAATAACCCTACTAAGCAGCTGATCAGGATTAATTGGCGCTTCTTCAGATCTTACATTTATGCCACTTACTACGGAGCCTATAGTTTTAACTTTATTTTTTCTTTTCAATTTAACATCTGCAAAATTATTTCCTTCGAAGTCTTTCAAGCAGTTCATTCCTACATCATACGCTTCATCGCAGTTTACACCCAAACTTGTCACTACTAGACCAGAGGATAAAGATATTAAATCTTTGCTCTGTCGGAAAGGATTATGGATACGCAGCCATCCGAGAAATTTACTAATATCTTGCAAGTCCCTTTCTCTTCTACTGCATCTTAGTTCAGTGTGCTGTTCGTTAAACTGGAGTCAAGCAGCCAGAGAACTTCTCGAAAGCCTCACAAATTTGTAGAGATCCAGGAGCGCAAGCAATGAACTTGGCTTAGCGTCCTCTCGCTTAATCATCGTCCATGAGTAAGCCCACCTATGGATTTTGATGATCGCATTAATGTCTGCTCTATGGTCATGTCCGTCCAGATACCGGTAAAAAATCCATCTGTACGCCGAACTGTGAAGAAACCTTTATTGTCGAACCTTTCGAAGTCTTCATTTGACATTTTCGTTTGTACACTCAACATTTGTTGTAAGTATATTTGTGCGGATTTGGCGTAGAGCAAATGTCCAGCAGCATGGAAAAACGGTATCATTTGCTTGACTGTATTAATATGCAAATTCCAATCGCCGATTTTCTCTGCCAGAATAAAGTCTAAAACCAAATTCACCAATTTAAACTCTTGTAGCCACAGTTTTGAAAGTTCTACTAGTTTTAACCAAATACACTTCTTCTAGTCTTGTCATTATTTAATTTGTTTTACAATCTCTCATGGCGTCTTCGACAGTTGTTTGTTTGTTTATTGTTTGGTTATGAGTATCCTTAAAGTCGTTTGTAATCATTTCTTTAAGAGATGAACATTCCTCGAATAGCAGTAATATCAAAGCTGCCTGGGTCATCATGTGAGTTCTATAAGACCTTGCGTAAGCATGTCCTGATATAAGGTGAGGAATCGTTGATTTTCCATAAACAGAGGTCCACGTTATTTCTTCGATTCCACTACCTTCCATAAACTTTCCTAAGCAACCAAGGAAACTCATTAGAAGATGGAATTCGTCTAGTCTGACGATTACTCCAAATATTTCTGAATAAGGATTGAATGAAAATGCGTAGGTGTTTAAAAATACCTACAAGGTGTCCGGCAATTCATATTACATACATATTTCAGAATCAAGAAAATTCTTAGAAAGGTTTTATCAGATGCTAATTAATAAAGCGGTAACCAATTTATAAGATATTTGATTTTTACCCCCGGCTGGGATTTAACAAATTTATTTTTTTAAAGACAAAAATACCTAAATGTGCACATCAACATAAAACAACATACTTTATACAATTCAATGAACATGTTACATCGGTAAATTTTTATTTGTGATTAAAAAATATATATTTTACATTTCCATTACAGAGGGTTCTTCGAGGAATGTCACAAACTGATTTTCAAACCAATTTTTGAAGACTTTGGAATTCATTTCAGAATGGTAATCTATATTCGACATAACCTTTTTCGTACGGAATATAAATTTACTCCCCGTGATAAAACCCGTTTTTGCTGAACCACAATGCAAAATGATCAGCCGGCTTCATTTTACAACTGGCACTTTTAAACCCCCATTGCCCTCACTATTTTGCTACTTGTATACAGGGTGTCCGGGGGGTAAAGTGCATTAACTTCGGGAAGTAATTCTACATGATATTGTAAGTAAAAAAGATAAATAACTTTTTTCGAAATTCCAACTTTTAGGGGTAGTTTTGTGGTAAAAACGTAAAATTTGACCGGCGTGCGCGGCCAGCTTTATTATTTTCCACTGTTACGATACGGGCCAGTCACCACCATTTATTGTTGCCACGATCGCGCCCGGCAGGCTCCCAACAAGTAAGATCGTACCTCACACAAAGGATTTTTAGTAGCTAGATCTTTTTGTATGGGAAAAAAATGAAGAATTTCGAAAAAAGTTATTAATCTTTTTTACTCCTACCATCATGTAGAATCACCTCCCGAAGTTAATGCACTTTACCCCCGGACACCCTGTATAATCGAGTGATTTTGATGCACCCAAGTCTCGTCCAAATAGACTATTTGCCAAAGATATTGAAATATAAGTAGATGTGCTATCTGCTGTTTTTACTATGTGGGTCTGCGCTTCCGGGTGTCGCCGATATTGTTTATCAATTAACAAATCAACTAAAAGAACAAATAATTAACGAATAAACCAAACGAACGTTAAACTAAATGAACGAATTCTTTCCTTATTCAAAATATATTGTTAACCAATATTAATGCACATTTTCAAAAAATCAACGAAATGAACAAATTCTGTTTGTATGAAAACTACGCTAATTAGGGAGTAGTCCGGCGACAGTTGCGCGGACACCATAGCATATCTCTCTGTATTTGAATATCTTTGCTATTTGCCGTCCGTCGCTAGTTCATTTTCATTTTGATTCATTTTTCTCAAAAAGTCTACACGCGCTGTAGCAATGTCTAATCTTCCCATCCGGTCTTTTTTTTAAATTTTTTTCTACAATAACATAAAAAATGGTAGGTGTTGGACAGTTGGAGGCGGGGTAAGGGGTTGGTCGGATTCTCGGATTTTTTTTTTGTTTAATTTTGAAGAAAAAAATTTGAAAAAAAAAAAGTTGTCAAAAAAAGTCACCGGAGACCAAAATTTCATTTACATTTTTTACTCCAAATAATGTCAGGAATCGCTGGTTAAAGTAAGTCAAGTACGTCCCTTAACACCTTGTATAGTTTATAGAATCCAGTTTTATGTATTTTAGAAAATCGGAATTTTCGAGGGACGTATAAATAATAAGAAATGAAAAATATAAAAATATTAACATAATTTCAACATTGTTAGGTACACGAAACGTTAAACGTATTTTGTAAACCTCTACAATAATAATAATAATAATAATAATATATCTTTATTGAACAAAAAAAAAATAAAGATTTATAACTACAAAAACAAAAAGTACATCATAAGTACAGTAAAAGTAGAGTTTAGAAGTTGGATAATGACAAAAGTTAATAACAGAAAACAAAATACATATATACAGTAGGTACTTAAACAATAAAGATTTATAATTATAAATTTAGGTTAAATAAATATAATAAATAAATAAATAAATAATTATAATAAATCTAAAAGTCTAAAAGTGTGATAAAAAGTGAAGTAGGCCATTACAATCAGTGCAGTCCTGCGCAGTTTTGAACGTGCATCGACGGGTGTTTATGCCTTCTAATTTTTCCATACGGAAGTATCAAAATATGTGTTTTTGAAAAAATATAAAACGGCACGCCAAAGTTCACAGTTGAATTCTTTCAAAGAAAAAACGCTGCTATTTTCCGAAGACTGGTAGAAGTAAAATTAAATAAAAGTGAATAATCCAGTTTCGGTGTTTTTTTTTTTTAAAAAAGAAGTTAAACAACTTGCAAAAACATTCTAGTGCGACAATAAAGATCAGTAACTCGACGCGCTGTCCGCGTGAACCGTCACACAAATAAATACGAGTATTCTTCCCAGGATTCCGAATAGAGCCCGTGGCCTTGTGGGCCAACGCGTCGGAGCTGCTTTTTGCCCGAATTAAGAGAATAGCTGCCGCGCTCGGTTCGAAACTCACACCGGCGAAATTTTTAAATTTTTTATTTGTTGATTTTTTTTTTGTTTTTAATAAACCATGTAAATTCAATTACCACACATCCGAAAGAGTGAACAAATCTAAATATGGAGGAATTTATAGAAGACATAAGAACTGATATTAATAAAATAACAACTGTTAAAGACTCTAAAATAAAACAAAGGTTAGAAAACAATATCAAAAAGCTGGAAGAAGCAATAAAATGCAAACATTTAAAACTACAAAATAAAATAATTCAATTGCAAGAACAAATAATTCAAAATAATGAAAATTACTGCCAAAAATTAGAAAAAATAATTACAACAAATCAAAATGTTAAAACATACGCTGAAGTTAGTGCGCAACACAAATCCCCGGTTTTATATCCCATCATTATAAGCTCAAAAAACGAAAAAGAAGATATCAAGGAAATAATAACTAAGAACGTAAAGATTTCTAAAACTGGTGATGGTATTGCTAGTATCAGAAGAACATCGAAAAACCAACTTATTATCAACCTTAACAAAGAAGAAGACAGGATCAAGACAAAAAACGAAATTGAAAAAATGAACCTTGAAGGAATTAACGTGGGTGAATTAAAGAAGAAAAGTCCGTGTTTTATCTTTAAAGGAATCGACGAGAACTACAATAAAGAAGAATTTTTAAATGACTTAATCCTACAAAACGAAGACATAAACATATTAAATGTAGAAGAAAAAATCAAAATAAAAGGAATTATCAACATTAAAAAATATAAACATATTAACATTATTATCGAATGTAACGGAGACATTAGAAACATACTATTAAAAAAAAACAAAGTAAACCTGGGTTTCTCCCGAATTAAAGTGGAAGACTGTAACCCGTTAATGCAATGCTACCATTGCCACAAATATGGCCACACAGCTACGCGCTGTCTAAGAATAAACGAAAAACCAATTTGCCCTCACTGCGCTGAAGATCACGGACTCAAAGACTGTCAAAATAAAAACGAAGTGCCAAAGTGCATCAACTGCACAACTAACAACCTATTAAAAAAGAGTTCTTATCCAACAAATCATAAAGCCAACAACGAAGAATGCAAACAACGCATAAAAATGTTACAATTTGCAAAGGAACGAATCGACTACAACTAAACATAATGATTACATTACAAAAAAATCGACCAAAACTACAACATTACAGAAGAAATATGCGAAAACGTTAACGAAATTAACAAATGGTGTCATAATACTGATTCCGCTTTTCTAGTGCTAAACATGAACATAAGAAGCCATTTAAGAAATCTAGATGAATTGTTAATAAACATTAATAATTTAAGCACATCAGCGGTGTGCATAGGGTTAACTGAAACACACTGCAACAGTGATCAATACATAAGTGCGCTACCCAACTACCGAGGAATTGCAACTAAAATATCTATAAACAAAAATAGTGGAATAATTATGTTCGTACGCGACGATTGTGAAGTTTTAAACACAGAAGAAGTGAACAACTGCTTAAAAATAGATATTAAATTTAAAAATTCTATATATAGAATCATAACAATATACCGTACACACAAATCAAACATAACACATTTTACAAACGAACTTTATCTATACCTGAATAAATTAACAAAGATTTTTACGATTATATGTGGAGACTTTAACATAAATATTTCTAATAACCATAATTCAATTGAAAAAAATAACTTCTTGAACATGATGACTCACCACAACTTCAAATCGTGCATTAATAACTATACCCGAGAAGTACTAAATCAAACGCCATCTTGTCTAGACCATATTTGGTGTAATGTAAACCTGAATTATATAAAAAATGTGAAATCTACGATTTGGAAGATAAACATAACTGATCATCACGCAACACTTTTTAACTATGAAACTAAAAATAAAAACAAAAACATACATAAATTAAGTACCACAAAAACCACATTAAGCTACGAACTATTAGAAAAATCACTCTCAACAGAAAAAAGGACTGAAGTAATAAACAGTAAGTGCGCTAATAAATGTGCACATTTTTTTGAAAAAAAATTATCAGAACTCATTTTAAATGCCTCTGAAATTAAAAACTTGCATCAAAACTCAAAAACAAAAAAAAATTAAACCCTGGATCACTAACGGATTAGTAAAAGCAGTTAGAAAAAAAATAAACTTTTCAAACTAGCTCATCAATCGAATGCTAAAAAATCTATTATTTCATATTACAAAAAATATAAAAACATATTAACAACTTTAATTCGAAAAACGAAAAATAGCTACTACTCCCAACAAATTATAGAGGCCAAAAATAATAATAAAAAAATTTGGACTACAATAAACGAAATAATAAATAAAAATAAAAAGAGAAGTTGTATATCCGAAATTTCAGATGGGGAAAAACGTACAATGTCCAACTTGACACTAAAAAATGCTGTAATATTTTAAACAACTATTTCGTAAGTGTTGGAAAAAATCTGGCAATAGCGTTTGCATGTCCCAACAATAATAAAAATAATCCCCACACTCCCCAACACCAATATAATAATTTCAACAAAATAACAGAAACTGATGTTGGAAAAGTTATCGATGATTTAAAGTGGGGCTCTGCTCACGGTTATGACAACATAGATGTAAAAATATTAAAAACAATGAAACAATATCTAATTTGCCCATTAACTCATATAATAAATACAAGCCTTATAAAAGGTGTATTTCCAAATAATTACAAAAGAACAATAATAACACCGATATATCAAGCAGACTGCCCAAAAGACCCACAAAATTACCGTCCTATATCCCTTTTATCTAATATATCAAAAATATTTGAAAAAATTGTAAAAATCCAAATCTGGGCCTTCTTAGAACAACATCACAATATAAATTCTAAACAGTATGGTTTCAAAAAAAACACCAGCACCCAAGATGCCATTGCGAAAATAACAAACTATATATATACCGCTCTAGACTCAAATGAAAAATGCATTGGAATATTTATTGACCTTAAAAAAGCATTTGATAGTATATCTCATACTAACTTAATAAAAAAAATCAAATCAATTGGAATAAATGGACTGGTGCTATCCTGGATTATAAGCTTTTTGGAAAATAGACCACAACAAGTAAAATTATTAAATGAACTAAGTGATTCCGAAAGTAGTAACTTCTCAATACCACAAGGCACAGTTCTAGGACCACTTTTGTTCATATTATATGTAAATGATATATTTGAAATTGTTAATACGGGGAAATTATCTCATATGCAGACGACACAGTGCTTCTTCTAAAAGCAAACACATGGTTAGAACTGACTAAAAAGGCTAACATAGACATAAATGAATTAAAAACATTGTTTGACAATAACCTACTAACATTAAACTCTAAAAAACACATTACATACCATTTTTCACAAAAAAACCAAACACGCCGTATGAAATAAACATAAGGATCCATTCTGCACCACACACTCAACAACACCACTGTAACTTACTGTGTACTAATATTGAAATGAAAACTTCAACCAAATATCTAGGAATCACTATTGACCAATGTCTAAAATGGATACCGCATATAACCATTCTTAAAAACAGAGTACGAAAATTGACATATATTTTTAGCTGTTTGAGACACATTCTAAGTAAAGAACTACTGAGAATGACGTACTTCGCATTCTGTTAATCTATAATCCAATATGGTAAAATAGGATGGGGTGGCGCCTATAAAACTCACATACAATCTCTCTGCATTGCGCAAAAACAAATAATAAAAATAATATTAAAAAAATCATTTCTACCTGAACTCATCCATCTGAACTCATATTCAAAGAATTTAAAGTCAGAAAATTAAATACTCTCTTCCTGTATCATTCAACCTTACAAGTTTACAAAGAGGATATCCTAAACAAAACCATACCTTTAAAAAACACAGTAAATCTCAGGCAAAAATACATGTTACCAATTCCCATTTGTAAAAAAAACTTTGGGTCAACAAAACTACAAATACTTGGGAACAAATTTCTTTAATAAATTACCAGAAAATATAAGATCCCTTAAGGACAGTTTCAAAAATTTCAAAACACAATTAAAAAAATATACTGAAAACCTTAACTAAAAACAAATAAATAATAAATAAAAATTAAAAAAAGTGTACACATATATACACATAAGTTTCTCTTATTCTTTATATAAACTAAATTTCAAAAAATAAAATCAAAATAACCTAACAAATAATACTTCCTCCCGTATACACAAGCATCTGCTTATTATGGGAGAATATTTAAAAAAAATATGTATATTTGTATTTAATAATTGTATTAAGTTTTATTTTTTATATACTTTCATTATATTTATGTATCTATTGTATGTACTGTACCAAAAAATAAAAAAATTTCAATTAAAAAAAAAAATTAGGTATATAAAAATCGAAAAAAAAAAAAAAAAAATAACAATATAATGGTGGAGTGCCTTTCGAGTTTGGGTTTTTCGGAGTTTTGACT
Source organism: Limnephilus marmoratus (assembly GCA_917880885.1). NCBI lineage: Eukaryota > Metazoa > Arthropoda > Insecta > Trichoptera > Limnephilidae > Limnephilus > Limnephilus marmoratus. The sequence continues at coordinate 4,242,364 of OU862935.1, forward strand.
GGACGTTAATCCCCGTGTGAAATTTTGGGAGTGCATTTGGTATCTGTTCGACTATAATTAGCAGTACCTGTAGTCATTTCAAACTGCAGATATTTCAACTGAAGGTAACAATAATATCATTACTAAGTTACTCCATTTTAGCCAATTCCTAGATTCCAACAATATGTACAAATAAAAGTAAAGTGGATATATTATACTTGATGTTGAGAATTTTTCTAAGAATTAACCTTTATTTATTTATTTTTACTCTGCATAAAAATTGTATTTTGTACGAGCTCATATTCTTTTTTTTTTGTAAAACATATTTGTATCCTATAACTAAATAGTAGTTGTTATCACACATTATGTACTTTGTCTAATGTACTTTATTGTAATTACCCTCCTGTGTACCACTGTGTATCATGTATCACATATCAATATCAATAAATAAATAAATAGATAGATAGATAGATAGACAGACAGACAGACAGACAGACAGACAGACAGACAGACAGACAGACAGACAGACAGACAGACAGACAAACGATAGATAGATGGATGGATGGATGGATGGATGGATGGATGGATGGATGGATGGATGGATGGATGGATGGATGGATGGATGGATGGATGGATGGATGGATGGATGGATGGATGGATGGATGGATGGATGGATGGATGGATGGATGGATGGATGGATGGATGGATGGATGGATGGATGGATGGATGGATGGATGGATGGATGGATGGATGGATGGATGGATGGATGGATGGATGGATGGATGGATGGATGGATGGATGGATGGATGGATGGATGGATGGATGGATGGATGGATGGATGGATGGATGGATGGATGGATGGATGGATGGATGGATGGATGGATGGATGGATGGATGGATGGATGGATGGATGGATGGATGGATGGATGGATGGATGGATGGATGGATGGATGGATGGATGGATGGATGGATGGATGGATGGATGGATGGATGGATGGATGGATGGATGGATGGATGGATGGATGGATGGATGGATGGATGGATGGATGGATGGATGGATGGATGGATGGATGGATGGATGGATGGATGGATGGATGGATGGATGGATGGATGGATGGATGGATGGATGGATGGATGGATGGATGGATGGATGGATGGATGGATGGATGGATGGATGGATGGATGGATGGATGGATGGATGGATGGATGGATGGATGGATGGATGGATGGATGGATGGATGGATGGATGGATGGATGGATGGATGGATGGATGGATGGATGGATGGATGGATGGATGGATGGATGGATGGATGGATGGATGGACGGATAGATAGATAGATAGATAGATAGATAGATAGATAGATAGATAGATAGATAGATAAATAAATAAATAAATACATAAATCCTACTAATATTATAAAGGTGAAAGTTTGTATGGATATATGTTTGTTACTCTTTCACGCAAAAACTGCTGAATATATTTTAAAAATTCTTTCACTAATAGAAAGCTACATTATTTGCGTATTATGGCTATATATATTGGTAAGCTCTGGCGTTATGAATAATCTCTGGCGTTATGAAATTATTTTTCATACGTTTTCTGTCGTTAACAAAATCGATTTATTGCAAACGCCAATTGTCGCCTTGGAAACTATGTTTTTTTTTTAAATTTGGTTACTATGGACATCCCTTTGATGTTAAAATTCAAATACGTATAAAATACTAATTCCTACTTTACTGAATGGATTTTAATGAAACTTTACAATAAAATAAACATATAGGCGAAATTTGTATGAAAAATTTGTATGAAAAAATTCAAATAGGTGGCACGATTAGTAAGATATCTATAATTCTTTGATCGATTCAAATTATTAGGGAAGTAGGTACTTCGCTAATTTAAATATTTTCTAAAATAGAATTTTTATTTCAGAATCTGCAAAATGTCATTCACAAATTTTGACATCAATGAACAATTTTTGTTTAAATTGGATAGACAGGTATCGCATTCTTTAAGTATAAATCTGCCGTACTGGATTTTTTGGTAGAATATAAAAAGAAGAATAGAATCACCGAAATATACGTACGTATGCGAAATGTATAAACCCGAACGACTGTACCAAATTGGATAATTCTTTTGTTTTGTTCGTTTTTTTTTATAAAACTACCGTGAGTTCTTGCATTATGAATTTTGTATAAGAAATTATAATAGGTGCCATGCGAGCAGTTAGAAAACTGAATGTATCGGGAATGAATGTGTGGAATGCGAGAGGTGAGTGGGGGGAGTGGGGAGGGGGGAGGGGGTGTTGGGAGGGTGTTGATGGAGAGGGTAAGGGGAGGGGGAGGAGGGTAGGGGGAGGGGGTTAGGGGAGGGCGAGGAGGGAGGGAAGGAAGGGGAAAGGGGAAGGATGGAGGAGGGTGGGGGGATGGGTAGGGGGTGGGGGGAAGCAGGTTGATAGGGGGGAGTGGTGTGGGGAAAGGGAATTTGGAGGGGTAGGGGGTGAGGGGAGTGGTGGGTGGAGGGAGAGGGGGAGGGAGTTGATGGGGCGAGTAGAGTGGAGAGAGGGAAGGTGGAGGAGGCGGAGTGGGGTGGAAGAGGGGGGGGGAAGGAAGGGAAGGGGGAGGGGTGGGAGAAGGGGTGGGTGGAGGGGGAGGGGGGGTTGATGGAAGAGTGGAGTGGGGGAGGGGTGGGTGGTGGGGGAGGGGAATTGATGGGGGGAGTGGAGTGGGGAGAGGGAAGGTGGAGGAGGCTGAGTGGAAATCCCCTAATACCATGCGAGCGAAGCCGCGGGAAAAAGCTAGTAAATAAATAAATAGCCCTGATGAAGCTCGAGATGAGCGAAACCTGGTTGGCTGTTAAATATCAATTATAATAAAAAGTGTGTTTTTTCATTTAATAAATAAATAAATTACTATACAAATTATTACTTTGTCGTAAAGGATGATCAGATAAAGATATGGATTTGAAAATATATTTATCAGCAAGGAATTTTCTTCCCAAAAATAAAGGTGGATCTACACATTCTACCTGGAGGCAATTAATTGGAGAAGATTTCATCGCTCTAATAATCAATCTAAGCGCTTTGGATTGAATTCTTTCCATTTTCTTATCCAAATATTTAGGAAGTGGGTCGAAAAGACATGTTCCATAATCCAAGTGGCTTCGAAATAGGGAATTATACATTAATTTTAGAGTAGTAGGATGAGATCCTCAACATACTCTGGAAACAGCTCGCATCCATACTAAGGCCCCTTTCACACTTCGCAGAAATATACTGAATTTGCGGGAGCCAGGAAAGCTTATGGTCCAATATATATATATATATAATTATAGACCAAGAAATTTTATTTGCTTAACGATTTGGAGAGAAACATTATCAAAGGAGACAGAAAAGGGGGGGGCAATTTTCTTTTGCTAGTGAAAACCACTACCTTAGTTTTAGAAGTAGCTAAATTCATTCCATTTGACAACAACCACAATTTAATGTTATGCAAAGCCAAATTTAATTCCTTCGCAGCATGGGATAAATTTTTGTGCGATATATAAGAAAATCGTCCGCAAAATAGAGTCGCTTGATAATTGAAGGGATTACGATGTCTAAATCACTTATATAAATATTAAATAATAGTAGACTGATAACAGACCCCTGAGGTAATCCTTTCCATAGATTGTGTTTCAACGTTTTTGAGGGCGAGTGGATAATAATGGATCTGTCAGTTAGCAAATTGATGACAAATTGAACTAATTTTATGGGAATTTTTATTTATATGAATTTTTCTTTCAAAATACTAATTAATACATCATCGTAAGCTGACAAAAGATCAAGAAATGTGGCCAATATGCAAGAATTAAGGGATTGAGAAATACAGATGTCTGTAGTAAACACACTTAAATTATCCATAGTAGATTTCTTTTTCCGGAAGTCATACTGATTTGGAGAGATAATACAGTGATTTTCAACAAACCATTTTAACCTGTTCTTTATCAAATGCTCCGCCACTTTCATTAAACCCGACGAAAGAGCAATAGGACGATAGGATGAGACTTCAGATGGATTTTTTCCTGGTTTTAAAACATGGAGGATTTTTTGAACTTTCCAGATATCTGGAATAAAACCTGTTCTAACATGTTATTAATTAAGGATAAGAAATATTCCAATGACTTGTCAGAAAAAGCTTTAATAAAGCAATATAATATTCCATCAGGACCTGGAGAAGAGTCTGAAAGGGAATTAGTTACTCGTTTTAATTCACTTACTGAGAAAGGAGAATCTAACCAGTTAGACTGTGATGGATACGAAATAAAAGAAGGCATTTCATCAAATCTGGCAACTATTGGAGGGGCTATTTTATCAGCAAAACCTGTAATAATTTCTTCTGGAATATGTTTGATACGCTGAAGAGCGTATGTCGAACGGATTTTTTTAAAAATTAGTTCAAACAGAAGACTGTGATGATTGAGGAGACAAACTTTCACAGAATTTTCGCCATCCAGACCGCTTTTTTATTTCAAAATATGTTTAGTTTCTGCTTAGGCTCGTTTCATTGAAAACTAATTTTCAATATACATACATTTCCAGAAAATAGAAATTGCTTCTTTTCTAAAGTTAACGAAACGAGTGCATTCTTCATCCCACCATGGAGTCGAATATTTTATTTTAATGTTAACATTACGCTTTGGATTGGATTTTTCTGCTGCTCTTATTACCATACTAGGGAATAATTCACACTGTATTCTGATGTTCTCAAAGGAAGATTTTTTCGAGTGAACAAGGGAGTCTAATTCAGAAGAAAAAGTTCTCCAATTAACGTCTTTCGTTTTAAATTTAAAATTATTATTTACATTAAAGGAATGCGAAGTGTTTAGATGGTGGAAAATAATTATGATTGGGAAATGGTCATTGGTCACTAGAAAGGGGGTCTTTAAGAATGTTCCAAGACCATTTAGGTATCACCGAAGATGATCAAAGCGACAAATCAACTTTTTCTTTGATGAGGGGGGGGGGGGGTGAATCGAGTTGGGGATCCATCATTTAAAACACAGATTATGGGTATCAATAAAACTTAATAGATTACGGCCACAAAACATTTTTAATAACACCACTATTGTACGAGACGAGTGGGGCGTTTGTACAATACTGTTTGTGTTTTCCAATTGCTTTAAATTTTTTAATTAGATTTTAGCTACTAGTTCAGACGGTAGTCATTTTTATGTTTTGAAAAGTGATTTTTTTATCATTGAAGAAGAAGAAAACAAAAAACGAGTGTGCTTTAGATAACACAACAAAAATAAAACTTCTGCTCCATCTACATGATAGGAAGAAAGAAAGAAAATGGGCGTGCGCACTGCTCTCTCTTGCTCCTACAGTGTGATACAGACAATAGACGGCACTGTGTAACGTAACTCGCTATGAGAGAAAAAAAAAGTGTGCTCGCACCTCTCTCAATTGCCACCTGCTATAAAACCGTTATATTAATCAATCAATCAATTTTAGAATTTAAAATATTATATTCAACAATTTTTTTCCATAACATATTATTAGGCAACTTCCATTTTTATTGGAAACATTCATTCTATAAATTAGTTTGTAACCTAACCTTCAAAAGTTATAAAATATAGTTTTTCTTATAAAAAAGTGCTTTTTGCGTTTAATCTCGACCGAACGGGGGCGCGAAATTTCCAACTCGGACGTTCCGCTCAGAAATTCTGGACGCTGTACGTTGGACGCTGAACTGTTATCTAATTTTTTGGTCGCCAAAAAGGGAGGCGTCTAGTAATATCTATAGGAATTCCAAAAACTGAACAAATCGGACAAATATCTACGAGTACCAAAGTGCGTACGAATATCTACAGCTCAAACTGCTGACTAATATCTATGATAACCAAAGTGTGGACGAATATCTACAGCACTGGCAGAGGTTGGATTTGCAATTATATATAGCATATTGGAATAACGTAATGTTGCGTATGCAGTTTAAAAAATTTAATTTATGTATGTATATATGTAAAAATCCCTAATATCGGACTATTGGATTCATTTAGCTGATTATTAAGAATTTGGGTTTTTGTTTTAATAGCTTTCTTTATTTCGAGTGCTTCTAAATTATTAAGTCTGTTACCATGACCATTTCTATGTCAGTTAGCTAGCCTAACTAGGTTATAACTAGGTTAAGTTGTGGTGCCGTGTATTTCGAAATTAATAAATATCTTTGTACTATGACCTCCATGTTTGTTCAATAAATTATTGTTCTCGTAAACAGCAAAATACGTAATATTATGCAAAAACTTCATGTACGTACTTTAAACGTTTAAGCCTTTACGTAATTAGTTATTACGAAATCGAAGTAATTTATGCTTTTCTGTACAACCTCTTGCTCAGCTGCCCTATGTAGATATTAGTCCAACCTACGCTCCATGGGCATTAGTCACCACGACCACTGGGACCGTCATAGTCACCGTCATATTCGTCTGACCTTAGCTCTGTAGATATTTGTCCACACTCTGAAGTTCGTAGATCTATATTAGTCCAATATATGAGTTGTAGATATTCGTCCGACATACAGGCTATAGTTATTAGTATCTGGAGTCACCAAAAAGAGGTAAGAGACATCAATCATCGTGGTAAGTAAAAGCGCAATCTCTGCCTTGAGAACTTAAGAAAGATACTGCGGTTTTACTTGCCATGGCAGTTAAGGTCGTCAATGTTCTCACCTGCTTCACACTTGGGAGTTTCCCTGCTCCAGGACCCATCGGTGCAATTCATCTCCTCCAGAATCTCTGTGTTAGGGAGAATGTGTCCGGTCTTGCACTTGAACTTGATAAAGGAGTTATGGGGCATGGCGGGCTCGCAGATTATTCGCTGGATCTGATCGGAGAAGCACGTATACTCGACCGTGTCGGAGCCGTACAGTGTACATCTTTCTGAAAACATTAAAACATCGATTGAAAAACGTTTTATTTTTTATTTAAAAATGGTTAATTTTTTAATTTATTATAATTATTTTTTTATTGTATAAAATTGCATACAATGGGAATTTACACCAGCTAAGCTACTGCAAGTAGCTTGTCAGCAGGAGATCAGTTCCACAGATTAACTTAAAACAATACAATACATTAAATAATCCTCAACGCGTCAGCGTGGCAACAACATACACATATAACAACATATTAACCATAAACATATTTATATATATCTAATATATAAAATTCTCGTGTCACGGTGTTTGTTACCATACTCCTCAGAAACGGCTGGACCAATTTTGATGAAATTTTGTGTACTTATCTGGTAGGTCTGAGAATCGACCAACATCTATTTTCCACTCCGAAGAAAATTATTTTCCCCATACATTTTGTATGGAACGAATTCTCCTATTTTGAAAGAACTGCAGCAATATTGTAAGGGGTATAATATTGAACTGTGAACCGGGGAAGGGGGGAGGGGGGAGGGGGGAGGGGGGGGGAGGGGGGAGGGGGGGGGGGGAGGGGGGAAAGGAACTCAGGAAGGGGGGTTAGCGGGACGGGGGAAGGGGAGAAGTGGAGAAGTGGAGTGGGGAGAGGGAGAGGGAACGCGAGAGGGGAAAGGATACGCAGGGAGAAACAATTTAGATCAAGGTATGGTATACGCAGGGAGAAACAATTTAGATCAATTCAGCTAATAAGTTGACAACAGTTTTTGATTCTGATGTGGTACGAAGTTCGCCGGATCAGCTAGTATATATATATATTTCTGTAAAGTAAATATATTCCCTTTAAATTTGAATCCTATAATGTCAATTAGAATGCAATCATCGATTGTCATTTGTTTTGTTATTCTATTATTTGATTGTTAGAAAAAACCATTCAAAGCGATATAAATAAACAAAAATGTCGTTTCTTAGTTAAAAAAAACTTTGCAACACAAGTGTTTTATTTAGAAATTAATAAAAAGGAATTAAACCTATCAAATTATTATATATATATACACTAAAACATTGTGATAACGTGATATGCAATATTGATAATTATTATTCAGAGACCGTATTTTATGGTGAATAAATGTAGATTAAGATTTTTTTTTCTTTTTAAAATATCATTAGACAGTTGAGTATATAACTCACTGGTCATTAATAACATAATTTCAAATTAGTACATAGTGAGAGTGAGCACAATATAATCTTAATACATAAGGTTACTCCCTAATAGCCATGATTTTAACATCAGTGAGAATTTCGTTATGGAGCAATTTTCTTTAAATTCGTATGGCAATTTGTTAAATATTAATGGTATAGTATATTCAAGTGTTCTTTGACCATATTTGTTTTGAAATACAGGTACTTTCATTCCTTTATTTTGTATAAGACGAGTATTGTGTGCATGATCCACCATTGTTTTATATGGACTGCCGGATATATGCTGCAATACAATTTTTTGCCACATAATAGCACGTGCAGGTAATACATTGATTGATTTATATACGATACTAATATCTCGTCTTTGGTTAAAAACGGTTTTGCTAACCAGCAATTTTACCATGGCGTTTTGAATCATTTGTACATGTTTTATGTTGGTTTTACATGATTGACCCCAAGAAGTTATCCCATATCTCACTGTTGATTCTGCAAGAGATATTCTAAATGTCTTATATTGAATGTCTTAATAATGTACATTTCTCGTACTTAACCCTTTCGTTAAAATAACTTATGGCCAAATAAATTTAATATGCAACAAAACTATTCAACGCAATTTCACAGGCCATTAGACAGAACACAAATTATCTTATTATGTAAAAAATTGGATTTTTTTATTCGTCTCTTTTGCATTTCTAAACCATTCATCTGATTATACTTTTTTTAGGTTTTCTAGTCTAAGAATATCTCTTTTTTTTACATGAATACCGCACAAGAATCCCAACTGCTCCCGTCTGGAGCCAGTGGGACTATGGCATCCCCAATTGGGGTATGTTGTGAGGCTGAAGGTAGTGGGAGGGGAAGGAGTTAGGGAAGAGAAAGGTGGGGAAGTACCTGGCTATTCAGATCTGGTCACCAAATACGGCTAAAGCCATTTCAAGCAACGTTTCAATTCTGAATGGTGGTCTTCCTCCATGGCAATACTGGGAGTATCTTCCACCCTGGAACGTGCCGCAAATGTACTATATATTATTTTAAATGAATAAATTGTGAAATAACACAAATTAATCAAATAAAATTTATTTGCCACGCCGGGATTCGATCCCGCGACCTTCGGAGTGCTAAAGAGCCTTACTACTAGACTACGCCGGCCGTCTGTCGTATTTTTGTCATTGAAACTCTAGCAGTATGGGCCGTAGCACCGTCTTGTTGAAACCAGATGTCTCCCAGATCTGTTTCATCCATTAATTCTTCTAATTGAAGTTAAAAAGATCCAACATGGAAACATAACGCAGTCACGGTTTGTCTATTCCCCTAAAACAAATATGGCCCAATCAACCCAAATTTGGAAATTGAACAACACATGGTTTATTTTGTGCACTGAATAATAATAATAATAATTTGATAATTTATATAGCGCCGTTTTTGTAAAAAATCACCTCAAGGGCGCTGTACAATTTATTAAGAATTCTTAGTTTCTATCTAATTTTACTTTTTTTTTTTTTAATTTTTTTTTTTTTTTAATTTTTTTAAATTTTTTTTTACAGTGAATACCGCACAAGAATCTCAACTGCTCCCGTCTGGAGCCAGTGAGACTATGGCATCCCCAATTGGGGTATGTTGTGAGGCTGAAGGTAGTGGGGAGGGGAAGGAGGTGGGGAAGAGGAAGGTTGGGAAGTACCTGGCTATTCAGATCTGGTCACTAAACACGGCTAAAGCCATTTTCAAGCAACGTTTCAATTCTTACACCAGGGCGATACTGATAGTATCTTCCACTCTGGAACATGCCGCAAATATACTATGTATTATTTTAAATGAATTAATTGTGAAATAACACAAATTAATCAAATAAAATTTATTTGCGCATGCCGGGTTCGAACCCGCGACCTCCGGATTGTGAGTCAAGAGTCTTACCCACTGGACTACGGAGGTTGTCATTGTCATTTACAAATAGATACAGAAACATACTTACCTGGCAGGTCACTTCCAATAAACACACTTTAATTAGAAAGTTGATACGGCTTTGCACGTGGAGGACATTAATAATAATAACTAGGTTTTGCCCGTTGCAGAAGCAACTAACGGGTTAAAACACTATGCGATTTAACGTGTTAACGTGGATGAAGCGAGGAGCGGGTGTGTGTTAAATTAAATATATGAAGAAACCTGAGGTTACAGTGACCTTGCAACGCATGCCGGGGACCCGTTGTATATAATGTTATGTAGTGCAGCGCTTGCATTAAAATGTAACTTCCCAGGAATTGGAATGGAACCATTACAGTTAAGTTGACCCCGAGGTTACAGTGACCTTGCAACGCATGCCGTGTACCCGTTGTATATTATGTTATAAATTGCAGGTGCTTGCATTAAAATTTTATTTCCCGGGAATTGGGATGGAACCATTACAGTAAAGTTGACCCCGAGGTTACAGTGACCTTGCAACGCATGCCAGGTACCCGTTGTATATAAGATTCTCCCAGCCAGATTCTCCCAACCCTTCGCTTTGCACCGCAGTGTGAGGAATAGATTCATACGTCCGTTACTCCTGGCCACACTGACCCCCAGATTCCTACCCACCCCTCATACCCTTTTCCTTCCCATATCTTCTTCTCCTTCCTTTCCCTTAAAAACCCTCCGCACAGCATCCTCAAAGATGACATAGGCCCCTAGGGAAATTGTTTTCCTCGGTTCCTCCTGCGTGGTTGTTAAAAAAAAAACTTCCATTTTTTCAAGTTAAGCTTAACGTTTTGTGAAAGTTCTGTTCAAATTCTATTCGAGTTCTGTAATTATTTATGATACCATAATTATTGGAAGGCTGTTTATCTCTCCAGCCAGATTCTCTCAACCCTTCGCCTTGCACCGCAGTGTGAAGAATAGATTCAAACGTCCGTCACTCCTGGCCACACTGACTACCAGATTCCTACCCACCCCTCATACCATTTTCCTTCCCACATCTTCTTCTCCTTCCTTTCCCTTAAAAAACCCTCCACACAGCATCCTCAAAGATGACATAGGCCCTTAGGGAAATTGTTTTCCTCGGTGCCTCCTGTGTGGAGCTAATGTAAAAAAAAAGTTTAGCAATGCATAATTTCATGATGCCAGAGCTCAATATTGTATATAGAAACCAATTAATGGTTCCCGGGGTGGCGATTCCAATTCCACGTTGAATGATTATCATTAAAATGCAAAATACAAAAAAAAGCGCTATGTAAATTTCATATTTTTGGAAAAAATGATCCCATTCAACTTCTAGTAATATCATCACATATTTTACAAAAAAAAACATACGCAATATCATCAGAAGATTCTGAGTCGTTATGTGCAGTAGCCTACTCAGATTCTGAGTAGGTACCCACACATCTGTAAAAGTAATTAAAAATTTGTAAAATTTAGTATGTATATCCGAATGTAAATGAAGCAATCTACGCTTTTTTCTGATGTGTAAAACAAAAACTTTAGCTATTCATTTGGACAGAAAATAAGATAAAAGTTCTCTCATACCTAGTACCTACCTACTAACACACATAATATATCTGTGTTCCTAGTTACCTACGTATTTTTACAAAACAAATAATTGCACCAACCAATTACCCATGTAATTTAATTTTAGTTAAATGTACAGAATAAATAGTTCCAATACACGTAGGTACTGAAGCATTTTTTTAAATTCCATCTTTGATTACTTCCTTTTATTTTATATCATAATTTTAAAGTAAATAAGTTCCTACTCATAGTGAATATTGTCATTTGAATTAATAAGCAATAACATCTCTATGCGGCCACTCTGATTGGACATCGGAATAGAATTCCAATCTCTCTCCTGATTGGCTGAAAGCTAAAAAAGATAGGGTCCGCCAATATTTCCTTACTCATTTTAAACAAACACAATTTGATGAACAAAAATTTTTTTTTTTTTTTAAATCGACCCTTTGATTTTATTTTTTGAAAATGTCATCTATCAAGTGTCCACCTTTCAAATTTAGCCACGCCAATACTATTTTCGTAATAAATAGTTATTCAGAACGAAAAATGTATTGAAATTTAAAAAAAAACTACGTATCTCATTTTGAAAAAAAAATTATACGCTGCGAAAATCTTTGTCGCAACGGCCCGACTCCATTTTCTAAAAACAAAAAAAAATAAGAAAACATTATTAATAATATTACAAAATTAATCAATATATTTCCAACGGTATTTTTTTTACCACCCTGCACTTACATTCGTAAACACTGGCAAGCAACGAAAATCGGCATTATTTTAGTGAGAACGCATTAAGTACCTACCTATCCTGTTTTCTTGATATTTTAAGTGATTTAAATGAAAGAACATTCTTCATAAGCCGGTAGGTACCTACCTCAAACATACCGGGAAAAATAATATTGGTGTAGGTAGGTACCTACGCTTATTCTCAATAAATACTTGGCGAATTTGCAATAATTCAATGGGATGGTAGGTACCTACCGCGTTATAAATTGTGTTGTTTTAAATTTTCGTATGGCCAGCGATTTTTACACTCTCAAAGAATTTACGAACACGTTTTTGACATGAAAATGTGTAATATTTGGCAGCATCTCCTGACATATTTTATATGAGAATCATATGTATTATTGTTATTAAAAGTTGCGGAATCTTTCCGGCTATCGTATTTTTAAAAAACGTCTAGCCCGGAATCGGTTTTTCGGCGGCAATGTCGTTTTCCGAAAAACAACGACCCAAACCGCCGAGAGTTCCGTTTTGTTAGGCTAAAACTTTGACATCTGAGATCCTGACCTATGTCAAGTCAATAGTCCTAGCATTTTCCTTTGTGAAATAAGCGGGTTTTTTCGTCATTTTTTTTTTTCAAACGCCATCTGTCGGCGGGAAATACAACCGAGCCGGATCGAGTGATTCGAGTAGAGCTTCTAGTTTTCGCCGCCGATTCGTATAGGAGAATAAATCCCTGTATATATTTCATTTTGTCGAAAAAAATATACTCCCAGCTTCTTGTCTGAATTTGCTTCAACCGAAAGTGAACCTTAAGGTGGGTGAAACGTAAAGGGCAGAGTGGTCGTTTTTCGCGTCAAGGAAAAAGTGCGCGGTCGATAAACTGTGTATTAATATATATACTAGGTTTTGCCCGTTGCAGAAGCAACTGACGGGTTAAAACACTTTGCGATTTGCGTGTGAATGTGGATGAAGCGAGGAGGAGTGTGTGTTAAATTAATTATATGAAGAAACCTGAGGTTACAGTGACTTTGCAACGCATGCCGGGTACCCGTTGTATATAATGTTATAATATAGTGCAGGCATTTGCAAGGCGCTTGCATAATAATGTAGTTTCCCTGAACTTGGAATGGAATACAGTTAAGTTGATCCCGAGGTTACAGTGATGTTGCAACGCATGCCGGGAACCCTTTGTATATAATGTTATAATATAAAACAGGCGTTTGCAAGGCGCTTGCATTATAATGTAGTTTCCCGGAACTTGGAATGGAACCATTACAGTTAAGTTGACCCCGAGATTACAGTGATGTTGCAACGCATGCCGGGTACCCGTTGTATATAATGTTATAATACATTGCATGCGTTTGCAAGGCGCTTGAATTATAATGTAGTTTCCCGGAACTTGGAATGGAACCATTACAGTTAAGTTGACCCCGAGGTTACAATGTTGTTGCAACGCATGCCGGGTACCCGTTGTATATAGTGTCATGTAGAAATACAAATCCCCAAAGTTGACCTTTATTGGATAACCAACACCTCTGCCATAGGTCACCTCAAGTGGTTCGCTACGTTTGGTGATTTAGTAGGGGTGCCCGGGTTTATGGGGTGAGGTCTGCCTAGGTCTTGGAGGCGGATGCCCAGGACACACTGAACCCCAGATTCCTACCCACCCCTTAAACCCTTTTCCTTTCCAAAACTCTCATCTCCTTCCTTTCCTAAAAAAAATCCTCCACACAGCATCCCCAAAGATGACATAGGACCTGAGGGAAATTATTTTCCCCACGGCCTCCTGTGCGGAGCTCATGTAAAAGAAAATTAAATGCATATAAATTCACCTTTCCCAAAAAGCCAGAAATAATTGAAAAAAAACATGTTCTTAATATATTTTCCCTTTCTTAGTTCTGCACTCCTGGCATTTATCCTTTTAAAATTTAGTTTTATTCGAGTAAAAAAAGAACAGAAAAAATATTCTTTCATAGCGTACTCTACTCCCCCCCCCCCCCTTCCTTCATCCCGCAAAACCCCCTCCCGGGTTCCCCTCCCCCTTCCCAGGTTACCCTCCCCCCTCCCTGGTTTTCCTCCCCCCTCTTTTTTAACCAACACCTCTGCCATAGGTCACCCTAGGTGATTCGCTACGTTTAGTGATTTAGCAGGGGTGCCCGGGTTCATGGGATGAGGTGTATCTAGGTCTGATGATCAGGACACACTGAAGCCCAGATTCCTACCCACCCCTTAAACCCTTTTCCTTCCCAGATCTCTTCTCTCCTTTGTTTCCCTTAAAGACGAAGCGAGCAGGATTGTGTGTTAAATTAAATATATATGAAGAAAAAACGATGTCTGAATACGGATGAAGCGAGGAATGAGCGCCTACAAAGGGAACAGGTAGTCGACCGCTCCCCCAAAGTTTCGTCGCAATCGGATGAACGGTTTAGCAATGCATAATTTCATGATACCAGAGCTCACTATTTGTAGTTGTATTGTAAGTACTGAGTAGGTACTTTGTTGTAATATTTCACCAAAACGACGCCATTATGTTGTTGAGCATAAAATAATTTTATAAAAACTTCCTTTCAGCACAAATAATTTTATTCAATATCATGTTTTATTTTTAAAGGAAAAAAGTCCCTGCAAGAAAGTACCTACCTAGAACAGCGTAATATATATATTTTTGTTATTTCACAATATCTAAATAGAACCACGCTTTATTCATAAATAATCTGCACATTTAAAAATAACATAACATAAAAATAATAAGGCTGGGTTGTTTAAAAAAAATAATTGACAATTTTACAAATTTTTCTTGTCAATTTTCAGTTCTAGAAAGTTCCGTAATTATTTCAGTTTTGTGATGTAACTGGCCTTTATTGAGAAAAAACAGAATTTGAGTAGAACCAACACAGAACGTGAAAATTAACTTTAAAAAAAAAATTGAATTATTTAGTATCATCGAAACAACCTTACCTTAGTATTTATTGCATTAAAACCTAATTCGTTGTGTAGGTACCCATTCAGGTAGGTACCTGCGCATTTCCTTAGATTCCGGCAATCTTAGCTTTTTTCATCATATTTGCAATACTACCGAAGTAAGTAGGTACCTACCCCGAATGAAAAACGTGTTAATTTGAACTGGCCAGCAAATATTTAAACTTCCGATGGAATCTGTGAGCGCGTATTTTGGTGATTTTTTTTCGGAAAATTTCGAGTTTCGTCAGCTTCTCCTGACGTATTTTATATGAGAATCATATGTTTTATTGGTGTTAAAAGTTGCGGAATCTATCCGGCTATCGTATTTTCAAAAAACATCTAGCCCGGAATCGGTTTTTCGGCGGCAATGTGGTTTTCCGAAAAACAACGACCCAAACCGCCGAGAGTTCCGTTTTGTTAGGCTAAAAATTTGACATCTAAGATTTTGACCATAGACCTAGCATTTTCCTTTGAGGAAAATGCTAAGTCTTTTTTTGTCATTTTTTTTTTGAAACGCTATCTGTCGGCGGGAAATACAACCGAGCCGAATCGAGTGATTCGAGTAGAGCTTCTAGTTTTCGCCGCCGATTCGTATCGGAGAATAAATCCCTGTATATATTTCATTTTGTCGAAAAAAATTTGCTTACAGTTTTCAGTCCCAATTTGCTTCAACCGAAAGTGAACCTTGAGGTGGGTGAAACGCAAAGGGCGTACTGGTCGTTTTTGCGTCAACCAAAAAGTGCGCGGAAAAAGACCTCTCCCAAAACCAAACAATACTATATATATAGGTTTTGCCCGTTGCAGAAGCAACTGACGGGTTAAAGCACTATACGATTTGATGTGTGAACGTGGATGAAGATTTAAAATTTTTCGGATTTTAAAATTTTTTGATTTTTAAAATTTTTTCGATTTTTAAATTTTTTCGATTTTTTAATTTTTTGGATTTTAATTTATTTTCGTTTTTTTAAATTTTTTGGATTTTAAATTTTTTGGATTTCAAAATTTTGTGATCTTTAAAATTTTTTGGATTTTTTAATTTTTTTCGATTTTGGAATTTTTTGGATTTTTAAATTTTTTCGATTTTAAAATTTTTTGGATTTTTAAATTTTTTGGATTTTAAAATTTTTTCGATTTTAAAATTTTTTGGATTTTAAAATTTTTTGGAATTTAAATTTTTTCGTTTTTAAAATTTTTTGGATTTTGAAATTTTTTTGATTTTAAAATTTTTTCGTTTTTAAAATTTTTTGAATTTTAAAATTTTTTGGATTTTAAAATTTTTTGGATTTTAAAATTTTTTGGATTTAAAAATTTGTTGAAATTTAAATTCTTTTTTGATTTTTAAATTTTGTTGTATTTCGAAATTAAAATTATTTTGAAATTGGTTATCAAAATAACGCTATATAATTTAGGGCCCTCTAGGTCAAGAGGTAAGACTCTCGACTCGCAATCCGAAGATTGCGGGTTCGAACTCAATCCCTTAAACCCTTTTCCTTCCCAGAACTCTTCTCTCCTTCGTTTCCCTAAAAGACGAAGCGAGCAGGAGTGTGTGTTAAATTAAATATATATGAAGAAAAAACGATGTCTGAATGCGGATGAAGCGAGGAATGAGCGCCTACAAAGGGAACACGTAGTTGACCGCACCCCCAAAATTTCATCGCAATCGGATAAACGGTTTAGCAATGCACAATTTCATGATACCAGAGCTCACTATTTGTAGTTGTATTGTAAGTACTAAGTAGGTACTTTGTTGTAATATTTCACCAAAACGACGCCATTATGTTGTTGAGCATAAAATAATTTTATAAAAACTTCTTTCCAGCACAAATAATTTTATTCAATATCATGTTTTATTTTTAAAGGAAAAAAGTCCCTGCAAGAAAGTACCTACCTAGAACAGCGTAATATATATTTTTTTTTGTTACTTCACAATATCCAAATAGATAATCTGCACATTTAAAAATAACATAACATAAAAATAATAAGGCTGGGTTGTTTAAAAAAAATAATTGACAATTTTACAAATTTTTCTTGTCAATTTTCAGTTCTAGAAAGTTCCGTAATTATTTCAGTTTTGTGATGTAACTGGCCTTTATTGAGAAAAAACAGAATTTGAGTAGAACCAACACAGAACGTGAAAATTAACTTTAAAAAAAAAAATTGAATTATTTAGTATCATCGAAACAACCTTACCTTAGTATTTATTGCATTAAAACCTAATTCGTTGTGTAGGTACCCATTCCATAGATTCCGGCAATCTTTGCTTTTTTCATCATATTTGCAATACTACCGAAGTAAGTAGGTACCTACCCCGAATGAAAAACGTGTTAATTTGAACTGGCCAGCAATAATTAAACTTCCGATGGAATCTGTGAGCACGTGTTTTGATGATTTTTTTTCGGAAAATTTCGAGTTTTGTCAGCATCTCGTGACTTTTTTTACATGGGATGGGCATGTTATATTGGTTTTAAAAGTTGCGGAATCTATCCGGCTATCGTATTTTCAAAAAACATCTAGCCCGGAATCGGTTTTTCGGCGGTAATGTCGTTTTCCGAAAAACAACGACCGAAACCGCCGAGAGTTCCGTTTTGTTAGGCTAAAAATTTGACATCTAAGATTTTGACCATAGACCTAGCATTTTCCTTTGAGGAAAATGCTAAGTCTTTTTTTGTCATTTTTTTTTTGAAACGCTATCTGTCGGCGGGAAATACAACCGAGCCGAATCGAGTGATTCGAGTAGAGCTTCTAGTTTTCGCCGCCGATTCGTATCGGAGAATAAATCCCTGTATATATTTCATTTTGTCGAAAAAAATTTGCTTACAGTTTTCAGTCCCAATTTGCTTCAACCGAAAGTGAACCTTGAGGTGGGTGAAACGCAAAGGGCGTACTGGTCGTTTTTGCGTCAACCAAAAAGTGCGCGGAAAAAGACCTCTCCCAAAACCAAACAATACTATATATATACTAGCGGGGCCCGTTGCAAAAATGCAACTAACGGGTTAAAAAATTATGCGATTTGCGTGTGAACGTGGATGAAGCGAGGAGGAGTGTGTGTTAAATTAAATATATGAAGAAACCTGAAGTTACAGTGACCTTGCAACGCATGCCGTGTACCCGTTGTATATAATGTTATGTAGTGCAGCGCTTGCATTAAAATGTAATTTCCCAGGAATTTGAATAGAACCATTACAGTTAAGTTGACCATGAGGTTACAGTGACCTTGCAACGCATGCCGAGCAACCGTTGTATATCATTTTATATATTGCAGGCACTTGCTTTAAAATGTTATTTCCCGGGAATGGGGATGGAACCATTACAGTTAAGTTGACCCCGAGGTTACAGTGACCTTGCAACGCATGCCGGGAACCCGTTGTATATAATGTTATAATGTAGTGCAGACGTTTGCAAGGCGCTTGCATTATAATGTAGTTTCCCGGAACTTGGAATGGAACCGTTACAGTTAAGTTGACCCCGAGGTTACAGTGATCTTGCAACGCATGCCGGGTAACCGTTGTATATAATGTTATGTAGAAATAAAAATCCCCAAAGATGACCTTTATTGGATAACCAACACTCATGCCGTAGGTCACCCTAAGTGGTTCGCTACGTTTGGTGATTTAGTAGGGGTGCCCGGATTTATGGGGTGAGGTTTGTCTAGGTCTTGTAGGCGGATGACCAGGACACACTGAACCCCAGATTCCTACCCACCCCTTAAACCCTTTTCCTTCTCAGAACTCTCATCTCCTTCTTTGCCTTAAAAAACCCTCCACCCAGCATCTCCAAAGATGACATGACCGTGAGGGAAATTATTTTCCTCAAGGTCTCCTGTGTGGAGCTTTTTCCTCCCCCCCTCTCGCGCCTCATTAATTCATTCCCGATACATTTAGTTTTCAAAAAGCGAGAAATGTGCACCTACTTCGGTCGCCCGGTTCATTATTGTATCCCGATTGATCATTATTGTATTCAGAAACCATCGCGGGAATGCACACATCAAATTCCAAAAGTCTCATCGCAATCGGAGGAACCAACACCGCTGTCAAAGGTCACCCAAGTGGTTCGCTACGTTTGATGACTTAGCAGGGGTGCCCGGGTTCATGGGATGAGGTTTGTCTAGGTCTTGGTGGCGGATACGTTTGACCTACCACTGCATGGCGGGCTGGATCGGAGGAGACTGATTGAGGGAGGCTTTTTATCTCTCCAGCCAGATTCTCCCAACCCTTCGCCTCACACCGCAGTGTGAGGAATAGATTCATACGTCCGTTACTCCTGGCCACACTGACCCCCAGATTCCTACCCACCTCTCATACCCCTTTCCTTCTTATATCTTCTTCTCCTTTATTTCCCTAAAAAAACCCTCCACACAGCATCCTCAAAGATGACATAGGCCCCTAGGGAAATTGTTATCCTCGGTGCCTCCTGTGTGGAGCTAATGTAAAAAAAGTTTAGCAATGCATAATTTCATGATGCCAGAGCTCACTATTGTATATAGAAACCAATGAATGGTTCCCGGGGCGGCGATACCAATTCCACGTTGAATGATTATCATTAAAATACAAAATACAAAAAAAAGCGGTATGTAAATTTAATATTTATGAAAAAAATTATACCATTCCATTTCAAGCAATTTTATTATACATTTACAAAAAAATCATAAGCAATATCATCAGATTTTGAGTTGTTATGTGCATGTAGGTACCTGCATAGATTCTATGTAGAGGTACCTACACATACGTAAAAAAAACATATGAAATATATTCAGGCTGGGTTTTTCAAAAAAATTATTTAAATATCTTCAATTTTTCAAGTTAATTTTAACGTTCTGTGAAAGTTCTGTTCAAATTCTATTCAAGTTCCGTAATTATGTCTATTTTGAAATAATAGTATAAATAAATAATAATAAATATTATAAGTTTTGAAGATAATTGAATAAATAAAAATCGCACATTACGTGAAAATGAAATAATTAATTTAAAAATAACGTTCCTGCATATTTACAATATACAATATTTACAATATCTACAATAGTGGTTATCCAGAAGCAACCTCCGTGTTCCTACATATTTCAAAAATTACCATCTTGGATGATTTTTTTCATTTCATATCTTTAATTTCCGATTTAACATTTAAAGGAAAGAATCTCGTAAGCCGGTACCTACCTAGTACATACCGAGAAAAATAATGGTGGTGTAGGTACCTACTTACGCGTTTTCTCAATAAATACTTAGCGAATTAGCAATAATTCAATAGAACGGTAGGTACCTACCGCGATTTTCTGCATTTAAATCTTTCACATTTTAAACGCCAGTACCTACCTCGAGTTTATATTAACTGGCTGGAAAATTATGCATTGTTGATGATAGATCGATTTCAGAAAATGTCAGAAAAATTTCAATATTTGATGCAATATAGTGTAACATTTTAAATGGGAAGCTACACATGTTTTTATTTTAAAAGTTTCTTAAACTTGTATACCTTCTATTTAATCAAAAACATTTCGTGCAAAATGTTTGCTTTCGCCGCAATCTACGTTCCCGCAAAGGGCCTTTAAAATGTTAATTTTTCTACGCTATTAAAGAGAACGCCGTTAAAAAAATTCGAATAAATCCCTAGAAAAATCAGTTTTGTATGTGAAATCTCTTTACTGAACGGTTCGACGTTTTTTAACGGGTGAACCTGTCGGCGAGAAATATAACTGAGGTCGAATTTCTTCGTCGGTGAGAGATCTAATTGTAGTTTTCGCCGTTTGGGAGCGCTGTTGATCCTGCGTCATCTTTTTTATATGAAATCTGGTCTGACCCGCAGAGAACGCCGTCCGTGCCCCCTTTCGGGCCAAATTGATCTCTGCGGTCGGCGAAACTCGAGGAGCGACGGTCGATTATCGCCTGCGGGCCGAGGGGGGCGAGGGAAATCGAAAGGGCGTAAGCGTCTTTTTCGTTTTTAAGCGACAATACGCCGTAAGGTCTTGCGGATCGAGGGGGAAAAGAGTCGATTATCGGATCACCAAAACGCGTTTTTTTGGAACGGCCGTTTGTATGAAATCCCGGTCCACAAGCCTTGCTAGGCCAAATCGACCTCTGCGGTCGGTGAAACTGGACGGGCAGAGTGGTCGATTTTCGCCTGTACCCGGAGGGCTAAAAAAAAAAGTGAGTTTTCCTGACCTACCCCAAAACCAAACATTAATATATATACTAGGTTTTGCCCGTTGCAGAAGCAACTGACGGGTTAAAACACTTTGCGATTTGCGTGTGAATGTGGATGAAGCGAGGAGGAGTGTGTGTTAAATTAATTATATGAAGAAACCTGAGGTTACAGTGACTTTGCAACGCATGCCGGGTACCCGTTGTATATAATGTTATAATATAGTGCAGGCATTTGCAAGGCGCTTGCATAATAATGTAGTTTCCCTGAACTTGGAATGGAATACAGTTAAGTTGATCCCGAGGTTACAGTGATGTTGCAACGCATGCCGGGAACCCTTTGTATATAATGTTATAATATAAAACAGGCGTTTGCAAGGCGCTTGCATTATAATGTAGTTTCCCGGAACTTGGAATGGAACCATTACAGTTAAGTTGACCCCGAGATTACAGTGATGTTGCAACGCATGCCGGGTACCCGTTGTATATAATGTTATAATACATTGCATGCGTTTGCAAGGCGCTTGAATTATAATGTAGTTTCCCGGAACTTGGAATGGAACCATTACAGTTAAGTTGACCCCGAGGTTACAGCGATGTTGCAACGCATGCCGGGTACCCTTTGTATATAATGTTATAATATAAAGCAGGCGTTTGCAAGGCGCTTGTATTATAATGTAGTTTCCAGGAACTTGGAATGGAACCATTACAGTTAAGTTGACCCTGAGGTTACAGTGATCTTGCAACGCATGCCGGGTACCCTTTGTATATAATGTTATAATATAAAGCAGGCGTTTGTAAGGCTCTTGCATTATAATGTAGTTTTCCGGAACTTGGAATGGAACCATTACAGTTAAGTTGACCCCGAGATTACAGTAATGTTGCAACGCATGCCGGGTACCCGTTGTATATAATGTTATAATACAGTGCATGCGTTTGCAAGGCGCTTGAATTATAATGTAGTTTCCCGGAACTTGGAATGGAACCATTACAGTTAAGTTGACCCCGAGGTTACAGTGTTGTTGCAACGCATGCCAGGTACCCGTTGTATATAATGTAATGTAGAA
Source organism: Limnephilus marmoratus (assembly GCA_917880885.1). Lineage (NCBI taxonomy): Eukaryota > Metazoa > Arthropoda > Insecta > Trichoptera > Limnephilidae > Limnephilus > Limnephilus marmoratus. Next base: position 4,264,811 of record OU862935.1, read on the forward strand.
ATACAAATCCCCAAAGTTGTCCTTTATTGGATAACCAACTTCTCTGCCATAGGTCACCTCAAGTGGTTCGCTACGTTTGGTGATTTAGTAGGGGTGTCCGGGTTCATGGGGTGAGGTCTGTCTAGGTCTTGGAGGCGGATGTCCAGGACACACTGAACCCCAGATTCCTACCCACCCCTTAAACCCTTTTCCTTCCCAGAACTCTCATCTCCTTCCTTTCCTTAAAAAAAATCCTCCACACAGCATCCCCAAAGATGACATAGGACCTGAGGGAAATTATTTTTCCCACGGCCTCCTGTGCGGAGCTCATGTAAAAATAAAAAATTAAATGCATATAAATTCACCTTTCCCAAAAAGCCAGAAATAATTGAAAAAAACATGTTCTTAATATATTTTCCCTTGCTTAGTTCTGCACTCCTGGTATTTATCCTTTTAAAATTTTGTTTTATTCGAGTAAAAAAAAGAACAGAAAAAATATTCTTTCATAGCGTACTCTACCCCCCCCCCCCTTCCTCCATCCCGCAAAACCCCTCCCGGGTTCCCCTCCCCCTTCCCAGATTACCCTCCCCCCTCCGTGGTTTTTTCCCCCCTCCCGCGCTCATTATTTCATTGCCGTTACATTTGGTTTTCAAACAGCTCGCGTGCCACCTATTGAAATATTTTTATGCAAATTTCGTAATGCCAGAGCTCACCAGCCAATAAACAAACATAACAAAAAAAAATTATTCAATTTTGTGCAGTCTTTCGGAAGTTATACGCGTTCATACATTTCGACGATTGATTTTTATGCAAATTTCATAATGCCAGAGCTTACCAGTAGTTTTATAGAAACCTTGTCCTATCAGTAACGAAAACAATAAAAAAAGAATTTTCAGATTCGGTGCATTCGTTCGAAAGTTATACGCATATATACATTTCGGCAATTCATTTTTATACAAATTTCATTATGGCAGATCTCACCGGTATTTTTATGCAAAACCTTGTCCTAACAGTAACGAACCCACCAAAAAAACAATTATTCAATTCGATGCATCCGTTCGAAAGTTATGCGCGTGCAAACATTTCGGCAACCATTTTATACAAATTTCATAATGCCAGTGCTCACCAGAAGATCAATAAAAACCTTATCCTAACAATTACAAACACAAAACAAAAATAATTATCCAATTCGGTGCATGCATTCGAAAGTTATGGGCGTACTTGCATATCGGCGATTCATTTATAATACCTATATCAGTTTCTCAGGCACCTAACGATTTTATAGTTTTTCATACAGTTAAATATTCCTCAGTCAATTTCTGCGCTCCTGGTAGGTACCCTGTAACGTTTATACAGAATGTGCAATGCAATTTTTCACAAAAATGGCGCTTTAATTTTATTTTTATAATTTTATAATATATCAGTTTCTCAGGTACCTACCGATTTTACAGTTTTTCATATAGTTAAACATACGTATGTATAAAGCCGCCGACAGGGCCTAGCAGCAGAAATCTGCCAAACAGAAGTATGTAGACACAATCGGAGACATGCCATCATCAAATTCTCAAAGATTCGTCGCAATGGGATGAACGGTTAACCGTGTATAATTTAATGAAGCTAAAACAACATATTATTATCTCGGTCAATTTCTGCGCTCCTGATACTTTGGATCCATTATTTTACAAAACCTAGGGTTTTTTTTCACAAAAATGGCGCTATAATTTTATTTTTATTATTTAGGAAAACAAATTTGGTCATCGGGATAAGCACCTCATTTTATTTGATTTTATTAAATTTTGTATTAAGTACCTACTTAGTATTTAAATGGTTAATAATATTTCATTTATATGGCAACACAACCGTTAAACTTTGTCTCAACCACCTCAAGCACAGCCTGAAAATCGAACACCTGCGCCCGTTTTAGAACATTTTACATACAAATTACGTCAGCTAAGGCTGTCAGGGCCTCGCTGAAAACTTGCGGTGGTTTTGAATAATGTTCCATGCTTAGTGTTGCAAGATTCGAGAAAATTTAATAAAGATTATTATTTACCCTCGTACGAATACAATCAATTTGAAACTTGTTCCATCAGTCGTTGAACAACAGCATTTTTTTCGCGCTAGGATCTGCGAACGTTCCAATTTAGATTTCGACACATTTTTGAATTTCTCCAAGGAAAAGCTGCGGTTGTAGATTCTGTCGATAGGCGTCTCCGTGTAAATTGTACCTATTTTTAAACATTAGTTTCAAAATATGACTTTTCCGTAGTTTTTTCGCAAATGTCAGTTTTCAATCGAATATTACAACGATGTTTTTGTGAAAAGTGATAATTGCGATGGTCAATTGACCTTTTAAAAAGTCTCGTTGACGTAATTTTACTAAATTTTGGCTTCCAAGCGTGATATTTTCTAAGAAATCACGTATGCCAGTCGGCCGGTGGGAAATCGAAAAATGAAGAATGACATTTAAAATTTATGTACCTAGCCAAATCAATTTTGTATGGGAGATTTTCGCTACATCTTTCTCAACTTTTGCAGGCATTTGAAAAGAGATAGATACAATGAATTCGCTTCGAAGAAGAGTGAACCGTGGGGCCTTTGAAATCGGATGAGCTTAGAGATCAATTTGGCTTGCCAAATTTTACCAAATTTTTGCAAGCCAAAGTGACCCGTGAGGTTTCACCCACCCGAGGGGCAGAGTGGTCGCTTTTCCCCTCAAATCGAAAGTGAGGTTTTCCGTGACCTTTCCCAAAAGTGAACAATACTATATACTAGCGGGGCCCGTTGCAAAAATGCAACTAACGGGTTAAAAAATTATGCGATTTGCGTGTGAACGTGGATGAAGCGAGGAGGAGTGTGTGTTAAATTAAATATATGAAGAAACCTGAAGTTACAGTGACCTTGCAACGCATGCCGTGTACCCGTTGTATATAATGTTATGTAGTGAAGCGCTTGCATTAAAATGTAATTTCCCAGGAATTTGAATAGAACCATTACAGTTAAGTTGACCATGAGGTTACAGTGACCTTGCAACGCATGCCGAGCAACCGTTGTATATCATTTTATATATTTCAGGCACTTGCTTTAAAATGTTATTTCCCGGGATTGGGGATGGAACCATTACAGTTAAGTTGACCCCGAGGTTACAGTGACCTTGCAACGCATGCCGGGAACCCGTTGTATATAATGTTATAATATAGTGCAGACGTTTGCAAGGCGCTTGCATTATAATGTAGTTTCCCGGAACTTGGAATGGAACCGTTACAGTTAAGTTGACCCCGAGGTTACAGTGATCTTGCAACGCATGCCGGGTAACCGTTGTATATAATGTTATGTAGAAATAAAAATCCCCAAAGATGACCTTTATTGGATAACCAACACTCATGCCGTAGGTCACCCTAAGTGGTTCGCTACGTTTGGTGATTTAGTAGGGGTGCCCGGATTTATGGGGTGAGGTTTGTCTAGGTCTTGGAGGCGGATGACCAGGACACACTGAACCCCAGATTCCTACCCACCCCTTAAACCCTTTTCCTTCTCAGAACTCTCATCTCCTTCTTTGCCTTAAAAAACCCTCCATCCAGCATCTCCAAAGATGACATGACCGTGAGGGAAATTATTTCCCTCAGGGTCTCCTGTGTGGAGCTTTTTCCTCCCCCCCTCTCGCGCCTCATTAATTCATTCCCGGTACATTTAGTTTTCAAAAAGCGAGAAATGTGCACCTACTTCGGTCGCCCGGTTCATTATTGTATCCCGATTGATCATTATTGTATTCAGAAACCATCGCGGGAATGCACACATCAAATTCCAAAAGTCTCATCGCAATCGGATGAACCAACACCGCTGTCAAAGGTCACCTAAGTGGTTCGCTACGTTTGATGACTTAGCAGGGGTGCCCGGGTTCATGGGATGAGGTTTGTCTAGGTCTTGGTGGCGGATACGTTTGACCTACCACTGCATGGCGGGCTGGATTGGAGGAGACTGATTGAGGGAGGCTTTTTATCTCTCCAGCCAGATTCTCCCAACCCTTCGCCTCGCACCGCAGTGTGAGGAATAGATTCATACGTCCGTTACTCCTGGCCACACTGACCCCCAGATTCCTACCCACCCCTCATACCCTTTTCCTTCTTATATCTTCTTCTCCTTTCTTTCCCTCAAAAAACCCTCCACACAGCATCCTCAAAGATGACATAGGCCCCTAGGGAAATTGTTTTCCTCGGTGCCTCCTGTGTGGAGCTAATGTAAAAAAAAAGTTTAGCAATGCATAATTTCATGATGCCAGAGCTCACTATTGTATATAGAAACCAATGAATGGTTCCCGGGGCGGCGATACCAATTCCACGTTGAATGATTATCATTAAAATACAAAATACAAAAAAAGCGATATGTAAATTTAATATTTTTGAAAAAAATTATACCATTCCACTTCAAGCAATTTTATTATACATTTACAAAAAAATCATAAGCAATATCATCAGATTTTGAGTTGTTATGTGCATGTAGGTACCTGCATAGATTCTATGTAGAGGTACCTGCACATACGTAAAAAAAACATATGAAATATATTTAGGCTGGGTTTTTCAAAAAATTTATTTTAAAATCTTCAATTTTTCAAGTTAATTTTAACGTTCTGTGAAAGTTCCGTTCAAATTCTATTCAAGTTCCGTAATTATTTCTGTTTTGAAATAAGAGTTTAAATAAATAATAATAAATATTATAAGTTTTGAAGATAATTGAATAAATAAAAACCGCACATTACGTGAAAATGAACTTTACTAATTTAAAAATAACATTCATACCAACAGTGGTTATCCAGAAGCAACCTCCGTGTTCCTACATATTTCAAAAATTACCATCTTGGATGATTTTTTTCATTTCATATCATTAATTTTCGATTTAACATTTAAAGGAAAAAATCTCGTAAGATGGTACCTACCTAGTACATACCGAGAAAAATAATGTTGGTGTAGGTACCTACTTACGCGTTTTCTCAATAAATACTTAGCGAATTAGCAATAATTCAATAGAACGGTAGGTACCTACCGCGATTTTCTGCATTTAAATCATTCACATTTTTAACGCCAGTACCTACCTCGAGTTTATATTAACTGGCTGGAAAATTATGCATTGTTGATGATAGATCGATTTCAGAAAATGTCAGAAAAATTTCAATATTTGATGCAATATAGTGTAACATTTTAAATGGGAAGCTACACATGTTTTTATTTTAAAAGTTTCTTAAACTTGTATACCTTCTATTTAATCAAAAACATTTCGTGCAAAATGTTTGTTTTCGCCGCAATCTAAGTTCCCGCAAAGGGCCTTTAAAATGTCAATTTTTCTCCGCTATTTTCGAAAACGCCGTTAAAAAAATTCGAATAAATCCCTAGAAAAATCAGTTTTGTATGGGAAATCTCTTTACTAAACGGTTCGACGTTTTTTAACGGGTGAACCTGTCGGCGGAAAATATAACTGAGGTCGAATTTCTTCGTCGGTGAGAGATCTAATTGTAGTTTTTGCCGTTTGGGAGCGCTGTTGACCCTGCGTCATCTTTTTTATATGAAATCTGGTCTGACCCGCAGAGATCGCCGTCCGTGCCCCCTTTCGGGCCAAATTGATCTCTGCGGTCGGTGAAACTCGAGGAGCTGAGGTCGATTATCGCCTGCGGGCCGAGGCGGGCGAGGGAAATCGAAAGGGCGTAAGCGTCTTTTTCGTTTTTAAGCGACAATACGCCGTAAGGTCTTGCGGATCGAGGGGGAAAAGAGTCGATTATCGGATCACCAAAACGCGTTTTTTTGGAACGGCCGTTTGTATGAAATCCCGGTCCACAAGCCTTGCTCGGCCAAATCGACCTCTGCGGTCGGTGAAACTCGACAGGCAGAGTGGTCGATTTTCGCCTGTACTCGGAGGATTAAAAAAAAAAGTGAGTTTTCCTGACCTACCCCAAAACCAAACAATACTATATATATATTCATCAAAATATTCTAAAACAATATGTTATTTATATGGCAACACAAACGTTAAACTTTGTCGTAACCACCTCAAGCACAGCCTGAAAATCGAACACCTGCGCTGGTTTAAGAACATTTCCCATACAAATTACGTCAGCCAACGGTGTCATGGCCTGACTGAAAACCTCAGGTGGTTTTGGATAGTGTTCCATGTTCAGTATTGCAAGGTTGAAGAAAATAAATAAACATTTCAAATATCTACCGATTTAACAGGCTGAGAACGATGTGCATTTTCGATGTTGTTGGATTTTTTGCAAATGTCAGATATAATTGCAAAGTTTGACGCGATATTGTGAAACATTTTAAATGGGAAGCTACATATGTTTTTATTTTAAAAGTTTCTAAATCTTGTATAATTTATGATTATTAAAAGACATCTCTCGCAAAATGTTTATTTTCATCGTAATTTACCATCCCGCAAAGGGCCTTTAAAATGTCAATTTTTCTTCGGTATTTTGCAGATCGCCGTTTAATTAATTGGAATAAATTTCTAGCAAAAATCAGTTTTGTATGGGAAATTTTCGATACATCTTTCTCAACTTTTGCAGGCATTTGAAAAGAGATAGATACAATGAATTCGCTTCGAAGAAGAGTGAACCGTGGGGCCTTTGAAATCGGATGAGCTTAGAGATCAATTTGGCTTGCCAAATTTTACCAAATTTTTGCAAGCCAAAGTGACCCGTGAGGTTTCACCCACCCGAGGGGCAGAGTGGTCGCTTTTCCCCTCAAATCGAAAGTGAGGTTTTCCGTGACCTTTCCCAAAAGTGAACAATACTATATACTAGGTTTTGCCTGTTGCAGAAGCAACTGACGGGTTAAAACACTTTGCGATTTGCGTGTGAATGTGGATGAAGCGAGGAGGAGTGTGTGTTAAATTAATTATATGAAGAAACCTGAGGTTACAGTGACTTTGCAACGCATGCCGGGTACCCGTTGTATATAATGTTATAATATAGTGCAGGCATTTGCAAGGCGCTTGCATAATAATGTAGTTTCCCTGAACTTGGAATGGAATACAGTTAAGTTGATCTCGAGGTTACAGTGATGTTGCAACGCATGCCGGGAACCCTTTGTATATAATGTTATAATATAAAACAGGCGTTTGCAAGGCGCTTGTATTATAATGTAGTTTCTCGGAACTTAGAATGGAACCATTACAGTTAAGTTGACCCCGAGGTTACAGCGATCTTGCAACGCATGCCGGGTACCCTTTGTATATAATGTTATAATATAAAGCAGGCGTTTGCAAGGCGCTTGCATTATAATGTAGTTTCCCGGAACTTGGAATGGAACCATTACAGTTAAGTTGACCCCGAGATTACAGTGATGTTGCAACGCATGCCGGGTACCCGTTGTATATAATGTTATAATACATTGCATGCGTTTGCAAGGCGCTTGAATTATAATGTAGTTTCCCGGAACTTGGAATGGAACCATTACAGTTAAGTTGACCCCGAGGTTACAGCGATGTTGCAACGCATGCCGGGTACCCTTTGTATATAATGTTATAATATAAAGCAGGCGTTTGCAAGGCGCTTGTATTATAATGTAGTTTCCAGGAACTTGGAATGGAACCATTACAGTTAAGTTGACCCCGAGGTTACAGTGATCTTGCAACGCATGCCGGGTACCCTTTGTATATAATGTTATAATATAAAGCAGGCGTTTGTAAGGCGCTTGCATTATAATGTAGTTTTCCGGAACTTGGAATGGAACCATTACAGTTAAGTTGACCCCGAGATTACAGTAATGTTGCAACGCATGCCGGGTACCCGTTGTATATAATGTTATAATACAGTGCATGCGTTTGCAAGGCGCTTGAATTATAATGTAGTTTCCCGGAACTTGGAATGGAACCATTACAGTTAAGTTGACCCCGAGGTTACAGTGTTGTTGCAACGCATGCCAGGTACCCGTTGTATATAATGTAATGTAGAAATACAAATCCCCAAAGTTGTCCTTTATTGGATAACCAACTTCTCTGCCATAGGTCACCTCAAGTGGTTCGCTACGTTTGGTGATTTAGTAGGGGTGTCCGGGTTCATGGGGTGAGGTCTGTCTAGGTCTTGGAGGCGGATGTCCAGGACACACTGAACCCCAGATTCCTACCCACCCCTTAAACCCTTTTCCTTCCCAGAACTCTCATCTCCTTTCTTTCCTTAAAAAAAATCCTCCACACAGCATCCCCAAAGATGACATAGGACCTGAGGGAAATTATTTTCCCCACGGCCTCCTGTGCGGAGCTCATGTAAAAAAAAAAAATTAAATGCATATAAATTCACCTTTCCCAAAAAGCCAGAAATAATTGAAAAAAACATGTTCTTAATATATTTTCCCTTGCTTAGTTCTGCACTCCTGGTATTTATCCTTTTAAAATTTTGTTTTATTCGAGTAAAAAAAAGAACAGAAAAAATATTCTTTCATAGCGTACTCTACCCCCCCCCCCCCCCCTTCCTCCATCCCGCAAAACCCCTCCCGGGTTCCCCTCCCCCTTCCCAGATTACCCTCCCCCCTCCGTGGTTTTTTCCCCCCCTCCCGCGCTCATTATTTCATTGCCGTTACATTTGGTTTTCAAATAGCTCGCGTGCCACCTATTGAAATATTTTTATGCAAATTTCGTAATGCCAGAGCTCACCAGCCAATAAACAAACATAACAAAAAAAAATTCAATTTTTTGCAGTCTTTCGGAAGTTATACGCGTACATACATTTCGACGATTGATTTTTATGCAAATTTCATAATGCCACAGCTTACCAGTAGTTTTATAGAAACCTTGTCCTATCAGTAACGAAAACAATAAAAAAAGAATGTTCAGATTCGGTGTATTCGTTCGAAAGTTATACGCATATATACATTTCGGCAATTCATTTTTATACAAATTTCATTATGGCAGATCTCACCGGTATTTTTATGCAAAACCTTGTCCTAACAGTAACGAACCCACCAAAAAAACAATTATTCAATTCGATGCATCCGTTCGAAAGTTATGCGCGTGCAAACATTTCGGCAACCATTTTATACAAATTTCATAATGCCAGTGCTCACCAGAAGATCAATAAAAACCTTATCCTAACAATTACAAACACAAAACAAAAATAATTATCCAATTCGGTGCATGCATTCGAAAGTTATGGGCGTACTTGCATATCGGCGATTCATTTATAATATATCAGTTTCTCAGGTACCTAACGATTTTATAGTTTTTCATACAGTTAAATATACCTCAGTCAATTTCTGCGCTCCTGGTAGGTACCCTGTAACGTTTATACAGAATGTGCAATGCAATTTTTCACAAAAATGGCGCTTTAATTTTATTTTTATAATTTTATAATATATCAGTTTCTCAGGTACCTACCGATTTTACAGTTTTTCATATAGTTAAACATACGTATGTATAAAGCCGCCGACAGGGCCTAGCAGCAGAAATCTGCCAAACAGAAGTATGTAGACACAATCGGAGACATGCCATCATCAAATTCTCAAAGATTCGTCGCAATGGGATGAACGGTTAACCGTGTATAATTTAATGAAGCTAAAACAACATATTATTATCTCGGTCAATTTCTGCGCTCCTGATACTTTGGATCCATTATTTTACAAAACCTAGGGTTTTTTTTCACAAAAATGGCGCTATAATTTTTTTTTATTATTTAGGAAAACAAATTTGGTCATCGGGATAAGCACCTCATTTTATTTGATTTTATTAAATTTTGTATTAAGTACCTACTTAGTATTTAAATGGTTAATAATATTTCATTTATATGGCAACACAACCGTTAAACTTTGTCTCAACCACCTCAAGCACAGCCTGAAAATCGAACACCTGCGCCCGTTTTAGAACATTTTACATACAAATTACGTCAGGTAACGCTGTCAGGGCCTCGCTGAAAACTTGCGGTGGTTTTGAATAATGTTCCATGCTTAGTGTTGCAAGATTCGAGAAAATTTAATAAAGATTATTAATCACCCTCGTACGAATACAATCAATTTGAAACATGTTCCATAAGTCGTTGAACAACAGCATTTTTTTCGCGCTAGGATCTGCGAACGTTCCAATTTAGATTTCGACACATTTTTGAATTTCTCCAAGGAAAAGCTGCAGTTTTAGATTCTGTCGACAGGCGTCTCCGTGAAAATTGTACCTATTTTTAAACATTAGTTTCAAAATATGACTTTTCCGTGGGTTTTTCGCAAATGTCAGTTTTCCAACAAATATTACGACGATGTTTTTGTGAAAAGTGATAATTACGACGGTCAATTAACCTTTGAAAAACTCTCGTTGACGTAATTTTAATAAATTTTGGCTTCCAAGCGTGATATTTTCGACGAAATCGCATATGCAAGTCGGCCGGTGGGCAAACGAAAAATGAAGAATGACATTTAAAATTTATGTACCTAGCCAAATCAATTTTGTATGGGAGATTTTCGCTATATCTTTCTCAACTTTTCCATGCATTTAAAAAGAGATACACTCCCTTAATCGGCCTTGAGGGAAAGTGAATCTACAGATGTGCCAATCTCGATGAGCCGAGAAGTCAATTTGGCTTGCCAAATTTTAAAAACGGTCGCAAGCCAAAGTGACCCGTGAGGTTTCACCCACCCGAGGGGCAAAGTGGTCGCTTTTCCCCTCAAATCGAAAGTGAGTTTTGACCCATCACGAACGGCCGCAAGCTAAAGTGACCCTTGTTGTTTCACCCACCCGAGGGGCAGAGTGGTCGTTATTCCCCTCAAATCAAAAGTGACCTTTTCCTGACCAATGGCGTGAGCGGAAAAAGTGAGTTTTCCCTGACCTATCCCAAAACCAAACAATACTATATATACTAGCAGTTTTATACAAAATTTTGTCTTAACAGTGTCGAAGACAACAAAAAAAGAATTATTCAATTTGGTGCAGTCTTTCGGAAGTTATGCGCGTACATTCATTTCCGCGATTCATTTGTATGCAAATTTCATGATGCCAGAGCTCACCAGTGGATTTATTCAAACTTTGTCCTAACAATAAGGAACGCAACAAAAAAAGAATTATTCAATTACGTGCAGTCGTTCTGAAGTTATGAGCGTACTTACATTTCGGCGAATCATTTTTAAACAAATTTCGTTATGCCAGAGCTCACCAGTAATTTTATTCAGATCTTGCCCTAATAATAACAATTACAACAAAGAAAGAATTATTCAATTTGGTGCATTCGCTCGGAAGCTATGCGCATATATAGATTTCGGCGATTCATTTTAAACAAATTTTATAATTCCAGACCTCATCAGTAGTTTTATACAAACCTTGCCCGAACAATAACGAAACCAACTCAAAAAGAATTTTGCAATTTGGTCCAGTCGTTCGTGAGCTACAATTTATTGATGATACCCGTGGATAATTTATCCGTTTATGTAATTTTCACGGTACCTACCTAGTTCATCAAAATATTCTAAAATAACATTTTATCTATATGGCAAGACTACCATTAAACTTTGTCGTAACCACCTCAAGCACAGCCTGAAAATCGAACACCTGCGCCCGTTTTAGAACATTTTACATACAAATTACGTCAGCTAATGCTGTCAGGTCCTCGCTGAAAACTTGCGGTGGTTTTGGATAGTGTTCCATGTTCAGTATTGCAAGGTTGAGGAAAATTAAATAAACATTTAAAATATTTACCGATTTAACAGGCTGAAAACCATGTGCATTATCGATGTCATTGAATTTTTCGCAAATGTCAAATAAAATTGCAAAGTTTGACGCGACATTGTGAAATATTTTAAATGGAAAGCTACAAATGTTTTTATATTAAAAGTTTCTAAACCTTGTATATTTTATGATTATTTGAAAATATCTCTTGCAAAATGTTTTTTCATGCTGTAATCTACCACCCCGCAAAGGGCCTTTAAAATGTCCATTTTTCCAAGCTCTTTTCAAGAATGCCGTTTAATTTATTAGAATAAATTTCTAGCAAAAAAAAAAATTCCTAGCAAAAATCAGTTTTATATGGGAAATTGACAATATATCTTTCTCAACTTTCGCAGCCATTTGAATAGAGATAGATACCTCCTAACATTTTATTTACTGAAACTGATGGTCGAAAAGACATCTATCGTTTTTTATGCGCACCTGTCGACGGGAAGTATAACCGAGCCGAATCGAGTGATTCGAGTAGAGCTTCTAGTTTTCGCCGCTGATTCGTATCGGAGAATAAATCCCTGCATATATATTTTATTTTGTCGAAAAAAAAATACTACCAGCTTCCTTGTCTGAATTTCCTTCAACCGAAAGTGAACCTTAAGGTGGGTGAAACGTAAAGGGCATACTGGTCGTTTTTGCGTCAAAATAAAAGTGAGCAAAAAAAGTGAGCAAAAAAAGTGAGCAAAAAAGTGAGCAAAAAAACTAAACAATACTATATATATAATATCTTTATTCAATGAAATTGGCAACATTGTAACTAAAAAAGTACATATTCAATGAATTTACAAATAGATTACGTTAGTACAAAAAAATTAACAAATAGAAAGTAATGTAAGAACGGTTACTTACACAGAAGTAACATAATCATACACTATTTTTAGTTGTGCTTAGCCTGCCTCACTAGGTGAACCTGTATTGATGCAGAATTTTTTGTAAATTACTTCTCGAAATTTTATCTATGGTTTTTTATAAATGTATAATGTATGTTTCTATACTGCAAAAACTTTATTTTGTTTGCATATACACAATACAAAGACTGCAAGGTTATTACTACAATAACAACTGTCAATGACATGGCGTTTGGGGTGAGGGCACCAGTCACCAGTATAGGCTCAATCATTAGAATATATCCATATTTTAACAATTTTTTAAACTCTTTATGTGTTTGACTCAGTTTGATGTTTTCTGGGATTCATTCTATTTAAAACACGGGACGTTGCACGATTTTGCATTTGCTGTGAAGAGTGAAGACGTCTCTCGTGAAGCTGTCTTAGGTTATTCCCAGCCCAGTACCGAAAATTTTGTTTATTTGCTATGCCCATTGAAATATCTATTGATTGCATTCAGCAGCTTTGTTAGATGATCATTTTGTTCAGCAAAAATTTTTGAAAAAATAAGAATGTCATTTATATAATTGACAGCAAATTCGTTTAGTTTATACTTTCTCAATATATTGCTTAATATCCTCTGAAAATTGACGGAGAAGTCTTCATTCCAAAAGGCAGGCATGTCCAATGTCCATTGATAATGTCCCTCCTGTGTTACAAATCTAGTTTCTTTTGTCTTCAATCCGCAACGGAATAGACCAAAAAGCTGAGTTTATATCTAGTGTTGAAAAAAATTTGCAATTTCTGGTCTTTTTCATTAGGTATTCAATTGATGGAAATTGTTGAGCTTGAGGTATTACTGTTTTTAATTCTCCGAAGTCTATGCATAATCTGGATCTTTTGTTTTCTTCTTTTTTAAATGCTAGTGTAACAGGTGCAGCAAATGGACTGTACGACTCTTCTATCAGTTTATTGTCTTATAATTTTACTATTTGCTCTTCTATTTCCTTTTTATCTTCTACACTGCCTTACTAAGGCAGTGTAGAAGATAAGGTAAGGCCTTTTACTACAATATTTATCCACTAATAAGTCTGTCTTTGCTTTATATCCATTAAAAGTGACAAAATCATATTTATTCTTCACAAACACTGATGTGTATGTGTCTATTAGTTAATTTATTTCCGTTTTTTGATCATTATTTAAATGATTTATTGTTATTTTAAAATCTTCTTCTTTAACCTGTTCGTTAAAATTAATTCTGTGTTTTTCAATATGTTTAAATTCAGTATTCGTTTTCATATCCGTAGAATCTTTTTCTTTATTTGTATTATTCAGGCAGAGTTTATGTGATATTTGTAAGTCTTCACTTTGGATAAGTTTGAAGTCTTTTATCATGTCTAATCCAATCAAAAAATCATACTTGAAATTGTGTTCATCAATAATGTACAAATCAACGTTTTTCTCTGTGAGGTAGAGTAATTAAGTATTTCATATGGAAAGAATACGATAGATGGCGGTAAGCATGTAGCTTGCACCATAGCTCGCCAGATGGCATTGGCGTACAAGAAGCAGTCTCAGAGATATACTTTGCGAGCTCCCGTGGCAAGGCTCCAGAGATTTACCTACCCCCGAATAGTAAACAGTCGTAGCAATCCAGCTAGGTTATTCCAGTAAATAAACACTTTTATATTCAAAGAACCGTATTTAATAATTACTATCTGCCGAGGAAAGGGCAGACATAACAATTGGCGCAGCCGTATAAGTATAATTGTGTGAAAGTTACGCGTGCGAATAACAATTGGTGCTGGACACGGAGGACTAAGTCACTGCTGGAGTGACTTGCAGTTTTGGCAAGGAATCGGAAGAGATTCTGCTCGAGATTAAGGAGCATTTGGTTCCGTGGCTACGGACTGGTTAAGAAGATTTTTGTTTTAGGAACAGAAGTGAAATACCGCAAGGAGGCGATCTGGTTGTGGATCATTGGATTAATCAGAAGTTTCAAGGTCAAAACGGATCATTGGGTTAATAGTTTCAAGGACGAATCTGTGGATCATTGGATTAATCAGAAGACAAGGATAAAACCCAGAGGGAGACCAGAAGAGTTCCTGAGATAAGTATTTTTGATTCTTTGAGAGGGATTATTTGTTATTGTTTTCTTGTTGATTGTTTTTGCCGATTTATTTGTTGGGAGTTATGGAATCGGGTAGAATACCACCGTTTTGCCATCTCTCCGGAGACTGGGGGTTGTTTCGACTTCGGATAGAGCAATTTTTCGTGATCCATGATGACAAAGCGTCTGTGGAGAAAAAACGGGCTTTTTTATTGAATCTCCTAGAATCAGAAACGTTGACCTTACTAATTAATCTGTGTTTTCCAAGTAAAGTAACGGACTTATCTTTTGATAAACTTTTAGCGCTTCTCGACAAACATTGTAACAAAAATCGTTCAGTTTTTAAAGAACGGGAGAATTTTTTTTTAGCAAGACAACAAGGCGAGACGATAAAAGATTTCGCGGTTAGACTTCGTTCTTTAGCAACGTATTGTCAATTCGAAACGAGGCTTGAAAAAAATCTTATAGACATGTTTGCAATCGGGTTGTTACCGGGACGCGCGAAGGAGAAAATTTTCGTAGAAGGGCAAACGTTGTCGTTTAATGAAATAGAAGGACTTGCAGTTAGTATGTCAACTTTGGATAGTGCTAATACAGTAAAATCAGAAGTAAACCTAGTAAAAAAACGAGTTACTAGTGATGGGTTCAAGCGAGATCAGCGTAGGGAACGATCGACGAGCCCCAAGGGTAGTTTTAACACGAAACCAGCTTATAGGTTAGGATCAAATTCAGGTACGAATTTTAGATCACCCGTGGGTAGTGTTAAAAAACAGTGTTTTATTTGCAAAAGGAATGATCATCTATCGTTTGATTGTAAATTTCGTAATGCGAAATGTTTTAAATGTAAGGGCGTTGGGCATTTACAGAAATTCTGCAAGAATAATCCTATAAATCCCATTTTTGAAAATCACAGGGATAGTAAAGTTTTAGTTGCGTCAATTAGTCCGATTACTGCTGAAATTGAAATTAATAACAAGAAGTTTACGGCAATGATTGATTCCGGTTCATCTTTATGTGTGATGCCGGAGGGTATTTTTAAACGACATTTTAGTTCAATCATTTTGTCACAAGACAAGCGGATTATTTCAGGTTATGGAAATAATCGTTTAAAAGTCGTAGGAAAGGCGATTTTTGATGTGAAATTTAAGGGTAGGAACAAAAATATTAATTTTATTGTAGTAATAAAAGGAACAGAATTAATTGTGGGAAGAGATTTTATGGAATGTTTCGATCTTGGGATAACTTCTCAGGAGACAATTAATTTAGTGACGCCGCAAATGAGGAATGGAGAAAAGTTTATTCAAGATTTCCCGGAAGTGTTTTCGCAAAAGTTGGGAAGATTTAACAAATATAAAGTCCATTTTAAAGTAAACCAGGAATCGGATCCAATTTTTTTCAATGCAAGGCCGGTTCCTTTTTCTATTAAAGGGAAGATCGAATCCGAATTAAGATCGATGGTAGGAAAAGGTATAATCTCCCCGGTTACAAGTAGCGAGTTCGCTTCTCCGATTGTTCCGGTGGTCAAGAAAAATGGAGATATAAGAATTTGTGTAGATTATAAAAGGAGTCTTAATTTGATTTCCAATTTAGAGAAATATCCGATGCCAAAGATTGAGGAGGTCATACATAAGGTTAGTTCGGGCAAAGTTTTTGCAAAATTAGACCTTAAGGAAGCATATTCACAGTTAGAATTAGCGGATCATTGTAAAAAGTTTACAACTATTAACACACACTTAGGTCTGTTCCAATATAACAGGTTGGTTTTTGGGTTTAAATCGGCTCCGGCCATCTTCGCAAGAACAATATCAAGTTGTTTACAAGGTTTAAAAGGCGTAGCCTTTTACCTAGACGATATTATTATTTCAGGGGTCGATGAACTTGATCTGTATAATAATATTTGCGCGGTCTGCGAGCGGTTGAAAGAATGTGGTCTATGTGTCAATACTGGGAAGTGTCAGTTTTTTGTTAAATCTATAGAATTTTTGGGATACGTTATTTCGGGAAGGGGCATTGAACCGCAAAAAGATAAATTGGAAGCAATTAAGAATGCGCCGTACCCATGCGACGTGCATCAATTGAGGAGTCTTTTGGGATTTTTTAATTTTTATCGGAACTTCATACCGAACATGTCATCAATTTTAGAACCTTTGCATAATCTTTTAAAGAAGAATGCAAAGTTTGAATTTGGGAAGTCTTGCGTTGACGCAGTAGATAAAGTAAAGTATCTAATGGGTTCTGATAGAATTCTCACTCATTATTTTCCCAACCTTCCTCTTAAGTTATATACAGACGCGAGCAGCGTAGGCCTCGGGGCCGTGTTATTGCACACATTTGCGGACGGTTCAATGAGACCGATCGAATTTGCATCAAGAAGTTTGTCTAGTGCAGAGAAGAAGTACAGTATTCTAGATTTAGAAGCGTTAGCTATTGTGTTTGGTTTGAACAAATTCTTTCAATACCTATTCGGTCGGGAGTTTACTTTATGCGTAGATAATATGCCTTTGATGAGGATTTTAGGGGAACACAAAAATATTCCAGTTTTGGCGGCTAACAGATTGCAGCGTTATGGCATTATATTAGCCGGATTTGCGTATAAGGTAGAATTTGTTAAGTCATGTCATAATCATGCGGATTTTCTATCTCGGCTTCCGGTAGAAAATTCTCAAGAAGAATTTGAAGATGATTATGGATCAGATTTTGTGTGTTATGTAGATAAATGCGAGCACATAGATATCAAGCTCATTTCCACAGCTATAGAGACAGACACGGTTATTCAGGAAGTTTTAACGTGTTTGCGTAAGGGCTGGCCAAAACGAGTTGGTCGAGATGATGTACTGTGGAGATTCTGGGTTAAGAGAAACGAAATGTCCATAGTCAAGGATTGCCTTTTCTGGCAACATAGAATTGTCATTCCGAGTTCCTTACAAGAACATGTGCTAGAGTTATTACACAGATCTCATTTAGGAATAGTTAAAATGAAGGGCCTAGCAAAAGCTTATTTTTGGTGGCCATCACTGAACAATGACATTGAAAAAATGGTTCTAAAATGTGATGATTGCGCGGCTATGAGGCCGGCACCTTCTAAGAGTCATTTGTCAGTGTGGCCGAACCCTGGGGCAACTTGGAGTAGGGTGCATGTAGACTACTGCGGACCGGTAGCAGGAAAAATGTTTCTTGTAATTTGTGACGCTTTTTCCAAGTGGATCGATTGCTTAGAGGTTCCAAGGGCGGATTCGTTTAACACGATTAAGGAATTGAGAAGAATTTTCTCTAATTTTGGTAACCCTGATTGCATAGTTTCGGATAATGGAACAGCATTTTCTAGTGTAGAGTTTAAAGAATTTCTTAAAGAGAATAACATAGAATTTTTAAATTCACCGGTAAAATTCCCTCAGTGTAATGGACAAGCTGAAAATTCAGTTAGAACGGTAAAAAATTTTTAAAAAAAAATTATGGTTAGGAATAATTTTCCAGTAAATTATGAAAGTAGATTATGTGATTTTCTATCGGATTATCGAAATTCGCCACATTGCACAACGGGATTAGAACCGGCAGTCTTGATGTTTGGTAGGAGACTGAAATCAACTTTCAGTAGTTTAATTCCTAAAACCACTCAGGAAGATGTGTCAGAACAGAGAAAAATAGCTAACGATAATATAAAAAGGAGTCAAGATAATCAAATAAGGAATTATGGGGGCGTAAAAATTAGGAATTTACATGTTGGACAGAAGTGTCTGGTCAAGGACTTCCGTCAGGTGAATAAAGTTGGTTGGGTTAGAGGTATTGTAGAAAGGAAAGTGGGTAAAAAAGTTTATATCGTTAGGATCTGTGGTACTCCGTTGACTTGGAAGAGGCATATTGATCAGTTAAAGAGTTTATCTGTGAAATGGGAAGAGGAGAGTGAAGATAATAACCCACCCACCGCGTCTGAGGTCACGAAATGCGCTTCAGACGAGTTGGGGACCTCAGCTTTGTTGAAGGGGCTAACGTGGAGTTCTCTTGATTTCAGATTACCAGCGGATGATCGAGAGCAAACTACTCAACTAAGACCTTGGGAAGGAAGGCTCCGTTCAAGGCGTTCATAAAGGTCCCTCCCAGAGAAACAGAAATATTTAAGTTGAAATATTTAAAATCATGACTATGTTTGGTTGAATTTAGTGCATAAAATCGTGTATAAATGAAATATTTAAAATCCTATTTTTTTTGTCAAATTGTATAACTTCTTGAAAAGAACATGTCTTGTATTTATTGTAGCCAGGGCTTGAGGTTAGGTGGGGGAGGGTGTGATGTAGAGTAATTAAGTATTTCATATGGAAAGAATACGATAGATGGCGGTAAGCATGTAGCTTGCACCATAGCTCGCCAGATGGCATTGGCGTACAAGAAGCAGTCTCAGAGATATACTTTGCGAGCTCCCGTGGCAAGGCTCCAGAGATTTACCTACCCCCGAATAGTAAACAGTCGTAGCAATCCAGCTAGGTTATTCCAGTAAATAAACACTTTTATATTCAAAGAACCGTATTTAATAATTACTATCTGCCGAGGAAAGGGCAGACATAACATTCTCCAATTCAATTTTTTTTATCTTTAACGTTGTCAAACCACTCGTCTTTCTAACACCATTAATCGTTTCATTCAAATTGTTTCCTTTTCCTTTTAGTTTCAATAACTTATTAATTAATTAGAGAAACATTTGAACCCGAATCACAAATTCCGTTTATTTTTTAGTAATAGTTTGACTTTTATTAATGGTGTCACTATTAGTTTTTTTTATCATTTTCATTAACTCAGTCTCTATCACGGAATTGTTTACATGTTTAATGGCCTTTCTCTTAAATGTTTCATCCTCTTTTGTTTTGAACCAGCATGTGGCTTCAGGGTGGTAACGAGTGCCCTTATTCAATTATTTGCAAATTTTACATGGATTTTTACAGCAATTTTTATTATGTTCTGCATTTCCAAATGTTCTCTTATTCATAAATCTTTTTTTGTTGACCTTGTGTTCATACTTGTTTACTTCATTAAACAAATCTACAGTATCTTGTAATCCTTCTCTATCGATCTTGTTAAGTATGAATTCTGGTAGTCCGGAAGCAACAAGATCTATCAAAGTACCGGTGTCGATTGATCTTTTCATATCAAATAGAAGTTTTTCTTTTCTCATAGCATAATCCAACAGAGAACCGTCTTTGTATCTAAATGATAGAGCGTATGTGACAGGGTTCCATCCTTTGTTTGCAAATGATTCACAGAAATTGTTTTTCCATGTTGATCACTCTGAGCTCATTGTTAGTTTTAATCATAGAACTGTACCAGTCTATACAAGATTTATCCATGAACAATCTGAGTGTTTCTATTTTTTTTCATCCACGGTCACATCAAACCGTAAACATTCTTTTTCAAACACTTCTATCCACTGGCTTGCATTTGTATTTTTAGTACAGAATTTATCTACAACAAACTTCTCAGCAATGTTTTTTAAGCTTTGTTGCTTATCTTTCATTAACCTTTCAATCAATTTTCCTAATGCATTTTCTTTTTGATGTATCTGTAAACTTTTTTCTTCCTGTTCTTCGAGGTATTGGTCTCCGAACTGTAGGTTTCCATCCTCGTCTACAAATGTTTTTTTAGTTCTTCTGTCATGGTTACCCAGACTTTTCTAACTTGGTATCTTTTTTTCAAACTATTTTTTATTTTTCCAAAAGCACCACTTTTTATTATCTCCTCGTGATGGCTGGCGGATTGTAGCATTTCTGGTATTATAAACACTTTTTCATCACTTGTGACTATTTTTGTAATGCTAATAATATTTGACCTGCATGGTCAATTTCTAATGGTCTATTTCTAATCGTCTATAAATATTTTCTGAGGCAAATATATTTCTTATTTTTTCTGCTTCTCCACTCCTTTTTTACACAATTAGTTCCAATTAATAAATAAAACATTTTTTGAAATCGAGTTCATTGAACCAGAGAGACACAAAATATGAATTTTTGATAAAGTAGTGATCAAATAAACCTTTCCGGTCTTTGAGCAAACATCGTCTAGTGATATTTAGTGTTGGTAGCATTATCAGAATATTAGCAAAAATTTTAAAGGCTGTGAAGAACTATAAATCGAAAAATAATTTAAATATGGAATTTTTCTCAGTTTTTTTTTTGCTCTTTCGATCAGCTTCGTCGAAATATTTCTAGGAAAATAAGTGAATTTTACGAGGTACTTTTTTATGAAATATTAAAAATTAATTAATTACAGTTATTAAAAAAATTTACGAAAAATTAAAGATCTATTCAATGTTATTTTATAATAAAATTCATAATAGTCTGCAAAAACAGGAGAAACAATTTTTGGAAGAAATAAAAAAAACTTTCTTTTCGCTCTCCTGAATTTCAATTTCAAGTTACCGTGGTCGATATTTCATCTCAAAAAATTTCCGGGTTGCCGGCAATTAAAAATTAATTAAATTTTTTAAAAAATGTATTAGGACAGGTGCTGCGTTCATGTCTTTTTAAAGAAAAGTGACTTACTTTTACAGGCTGGATTTTTTGACCAGGTGTTATTGCCCAGACACACGGAGTGTACTTCGGTGGGGAAGAATCCAGGACTACAGTAGTACTGTAGCCCGCTCAGGTATCCTACTTCGTCTCCTGGTTGCGGCACCGTCTGGCCCGTCACGCTGCCGGAGACGTAATTCCCGTTATCCGGGAAGGGGGGCAGGAGGCAACTGCAAGTATGCAAGATAATAATCATTATTGACTCATAACTGGGGTTTACAATTCCGCATCCCGCAAACCCATAAGATTTCAGCAATATTATTGTTAAAGCCCATCAGGGCGTATAGTTAGATAATTTTTTATTATTATTAAGTTAAAAGAAATACAATATTTCGCTTTCTTAACTTAAGTACAGAGCGTAGTAGTACAAGTATAGTAGTAATATTTTTAATTTTGTTCCAACATCTTAAGTTTAAATAGTTTTTTTTTAAAGGTTTTTATATTCTTTTCCGCTTTAAGGTTATCTGGAAGGAGATTATATATGTGAACATTGTGAACTCCCTCATGGCCAATACTTTTCTTGCCACTTTCAGTCTTGACAGATTTTTATACAATTTATTGAGTTGTCTAGTATAATGTTCGTGTACTTGTGATGTTTTTATAAATGTTGTGTTTGTGTGTATAAGTCCATTTTGTATTTTGTAGATTAAACAAAGAAAATTTATATTCGTACAATGTTCTTATTTTCAAAAGATTCATTTCCTGGTATAGTTTTTTTGTGGGAGTGTCTGGGTTGAAGAGTTTTTTTTTTACTTTGTTCTGTATTATTTGTAAGTTGTTTAAGTACGTAATGTATGTGTTTCCCCATATTTCTATTAAATAATTTAGGTGGGACTGTATTAAGCTAAAGTATAAGTCTCTCTTTACCTCTGTTGGTAGAAGATGAGCAATTCTACCAAATACACCAAATAATGGGATGATTTTTAAAAAAAATGTGAAAAATATGTACTGGAACCGTAGACTATTTTACCTTTGAACCATCTTGGTTGCAATGAAGATTAGAAATTAAGTTTCTGTTTAAATAAAATTCAAATTTTTTTAATGTAAATTAAATTAAAAAATATATATACCTATTCATATAGTATATTTGATTCCGCGGATTTAAGGGATTGATTTTAAATAAATAAACTGAAGTTGAATATATATTCTTTTATTTTTTTATGAAATCTCTTACTGTTGACTTCATCCACTTGAATGAAATGAAAGCTAGAATGTTTTTTTTGTGTTTTAATTATGACTGGAATAATATAATAAGTACAACTATGTCCTTTGTCCAAAAGTAATATTGAGTGTATTAATATGTTTTATATGGGAGAATATAGTTCTGGTTGTCCAATATGCTTGTGTCGAATTGTTATGTAGTTTATTTGTGTGTGTGTGATATGTATGCATTCAAAAACCAGCATAACTTTACACAGACAAACTCGGACCGATTCACGAGATCTACATTACAACATACATTCCACCAACCTACAACTAAAACGACTTTCGGATAAGGAAATATGCAATAATTCACTATAAAATTATTTAATTTACTCCCTCTTGCAATAAAAACCATAAAAAAATTAACCGACTTCAAAAGAAGCATTTATGGCCGTTATACACGACATATTTTTCAGCCCGATTCCAATTAGACACATCGTCATCACTGCAAACAACACATGAACCATGCTGTTTGCTGTGATGCCAACTGAAATCGTCGATATGAAAATAGAGATGAAAATAGCGATCGCGTAGAGCGAAAAATGTTGACTTTTGTGTCTAATTGGAATCGGGCTGAAAAAATATGTCGTGTATAACGGCCATAAGATATGGATGATGGACATGGGAAGGAAGAATATAGATACAATTTTGCAACCTAACAAAGATTAATACTTGTATTGTACTTTCTTTTAGATTTAACTTTATAATTTTCCTCTGTAATATTTTAACATAGGTATTTACTTATATGTTATACAAGAAAACTTGTACAATGTGTCCTTAGAACGGGTTACCCCAGTAAGGACACATTTTTCCATATAAAAACTATAAAACAAAGAATTTAAAAAATAAAATAGTTCTCTTGTAGACCTATAGCTGTTTTATTTCAAGTAGATCAAATGTCGCAAATATGTAGTTGGAGCCTGCATATGTTCAAATGTTCATTGGTAACCGACGAGTTCATCGAAAATCAATTCATCGAAAGCAAATTCATCGAAAACGAGTTCATCGAAAACCAATTCATCGAAAACCAATTCATCGAATGATCAATTCATCGATTCGCCAATTCATCGAAAAAAAGGTAAGGTTAGGTTAAGTTAGGTTAGTTTCCTTGACCAAAGTTTTATTATCAATTTTTTTATATATAAATTTATTATCAACTTTTATTAACCAATGCTTTTTTAACTTCCCGGTCCGCTCGGCATTTCTCTAAAATATCTACAAATAAATTTTTTCTATGAATTGGCGATTCGCTAAATTATCATTCAATGAATTGGTTTTCGATGAATTGGTTTTCGATGAATTGGTTTTCGACGAACTCGTATTCGATAAACTCGTTTTCGATTAACTCGTTTTCGATGAATTTGCTTTCGATGAATTGATTTTCGATGAACTCGCCGTGAACCCATTCGTTCGTATCTGCTTTGTTAGTCATTGATCTCATGACACGAGATTAGCTCACAGTACTTTAAGGAAAACAATATACATTTTGAACGCTTACTAACCTCGTTGGAGAGATTGCGGTGGCTGGTACTGGAGCTGTAATAAATAAGACATTATTTCAGATTAATTATTATAATAATGTTAATTAATTATTACCGCGATTTCATCCCGCGACAAAATATCCCTCGACATAATTTATTTATTTGTTTATGCCTTGATGGCTTTTACATGTAAGGTAAATTGTACAGGAGCATTATAAAAGTATGTAGAATAACAAGTATATAGTACATAAAATAATAAACAGAGCATGACAGACATATAAGTAGGCACAACACAAGAAGGTATGAGTATTCGATAAGTAAATTGTTAACAACGCAAATCGCTGTTATTTCCGCCTACAAAACCTATTAAAGTCCAGACTTTGGTCCAGAAACACGAAGATATTAGTGTACAAAACACTTATCAGACCAATACTTGCGTACGCTGCTGAGACTTGGGTACTAAGAGAAATGAGCGAGCACTGGACGTTTTTGAAAGAAAAATTTTGAGGCGCATCTTCGAACCGGTTCAAGAAAATGGATTTTGGCGCAGACGTTATAACAATGAGCCATATACCTTGTTTAACGAGCTAAACGTCGCAAAATTTATAAAACTGGGAAGACTTCGGTGGTTGGGTCATGTGGAGAGAATGACCGAGCACCAAGCACCAAAGTCCCTGCTGAACTCAAGACCAATAGGGCAAAGGAGCCTGGGAAGACCAAGACTAAGATGAAGCGACAACGTCCTCAAAGACATATCCATCGTCGAGCTTCTAAACTGGAGATAGCTGGCACACAACCGAGATGAGTGGAGGAAGACTCTTGAGGAGGCCAAGACCCACCAGGGGTTGTAGAGCCAATAGTGATGATGATGATGAAATTGTTAACAAAGGAGTTCAACCAGAATATTCGTATTTGGGCTCATGCTGTAGTTTCAAAGATTACTGTCACAATATTACACAAGACATAATTACAAATATACTCGAAGCATACCGGTTGGCAGAGGTGTAAAATTTTTTTTAGCGATATAAATGTAGGTAAATTTTTCATATTTTTTTGCCATTATAAATGTACGTAAGTTTGTTATTATTATGAAAAAAAAATAAAAGGTACACAGCAATTACATATATAAAGAAGTAAATAGTTACTATGAAAATAGAGTTGAGGGTATTAAATTTGTTACTGTTAACAAACTGGAACATTGAAGAAGCGATGTTTTTTATAAAAAAATATGTCAACAGAGCAAGTTTCATTCCCCACACTATGCAATCTCTGAAGACAAGAGTTAAACATAAAATTAGTGCGAGAAGCAACTACATTAAATGGAGCATGGAGTCTATTGTTGTAATTGTTAGGTACTTGATAATTTATCATGTTCACAAGTTTAGGGCTATCCAAATATCCATTTATGATTTTAAATAATAATAAAACATCAGAGATTTTTCTTCGCTGTGATAATTCGGGTAGTTTAAGCAAGGACAAAATATCCTACGGACAAAACATCCTTCAACAAAATATCTACTAAAACCTAACTTTTTTTTACATTTTACTATTATTTAACAGTAATTTTTTTTCTTTACAAGATGTCTGTATTTTTTGGACCCATTTTAATATTTTTGAACAATAATTTATTATTTTTTTATCGAAGGACTCAAATACTTTCCAAACAGTTTCCTCCCTGATTTTCTAGAACTCACTTCTCTGCTTTGTTTTTTACCCCTATATAATGTTTAATATTTATTATCAAAATGTAACCGGACTGCGTTCCAAAACCAATATATTCTACTTAAATATTACTAATAATGATTATGATATCATTATGATAACTGAATCATGGCTCGTGGAAAGCATTGTCGCTGAGGAATTATTTGAAAATCGTTATGTAGTATTTAGACGAGATCGTATAGATAATAAAAGAGGAGGGGGTGTGATTATTGCGTTTAAGAAACACCTGACAGTTGTAGAGCGGAAAGATTGGCAATCGACAGCTGAGGACCTGTGGGTGACTCTTATAACTAAAAATTCTAAAAGGATCAATTTGTGTTGTGTTTATATTCCACCTGGAGTCAATCACACACGTAACGTTTATGAATTTATGGACACACTTTGTGATCTTCGGGCTCTTCATCACGATGATAATTTTCTTATAGCGGGAGATTTTAATCTACCTCAAATAGACTGGTCTATTAGTAACGAAAATAGTATGAAAATAATAAATAGTCACCACTCAGAAATAATTTCCAAAATCTCTGACACTCTGTGTTTTACTGATCTTTCACAATATTGTACTTTTCCGAACAACAGGCACAAATTTTTAGATCTTGTTTTTAGTTCTTTTCCTGTTATCGTAGCACACACCTCTCAACATCTTATACCTGAATGTAAACATCACAATTCAATCACTATTATTATGAATATAGAGTTAGACATACCCATGGTAAATAACACTAGAACCATTAATCTCTTTAAAAAAGCTAATTACGAAATCATAAACAATATCCTCAGCAATGTCGATTGGGATGTAGAATTTTTAAACTTATCTACCAATAAAGCTATTAACCGTTTTTATGATATTTTACATGAAATTATTCAAATTTACGTTCCATCTAAAAAAGTTCAGGTCAATAACTCATATCCTTACTGGTATAGCCCGGCTTTAATAAAATTAACTAAGGAAAAATACAAGGTATTTAAAAAGTGGAAAAAATGGTCTAATCCTTTGGATTATCAAGAATTCTGTGTTCTGCGAACGAAACAAAAAAAAATGTCTAATGAATGTCATAGACAATTTATAACAAATGCTGAACTCAAAATATCTCATGACCCAAAGAATTTCTGGTCTTATGTTAAAAGTAAAAGAAATAGTTCAGGGTTACCCAATACTATGAAACTAGAGAATACAACTGCTAACAATCCTTTAGATATATGTAACATGTTTTCGAAACACTTCGCCTCTACTTATAATTATAATGTAACTCCCAAAACATCAACAAATATTCCCCAAGCAAACAATGGTATAAACATTTGTTCTATTTCAGTTTCCAAGGAAAAAATGGAAAAAATAATTAATAACATCTCTTGGTCATTGGGCGAAGGTTTCGATAAAATACCATCTCATTTTATAAAAATGTGCGTCAAAGAAATATCGATGCCTCTAGTACTGCTTTTTCAATTATCTTTGAAAGAAGGCGTCTTTCCAGACCAATGGAAATGTGCGCTCATTACGCCAGTATTCAAATCTGGGTCTAAAAACGACGCTAAGAACTATCGTCCAATTTCAAAATTACCTATTTTTAGTAAGATCTTTGAAAAAATTGTTCATGAGCAACTTTATGACTGCGTTCAATCTGTAATAACTGAGAATCAACATGGCTTTATGAAAAAAAGATCAACTGTATCCAATCTTGCTGTATTTACTGAATTTATTTCTAAATCAATGGATAAACGAATCCAAGTTGACGCAGTGTATACAGATTTCTCCAAGGCATTTGACAGAATCAACCATAGTCTACTCTTGTCAAAACTATTAGCTCTAGGAATACATAGTGATTTGTACCGATGGCTAGTCTCCTATCTTGACAAACGTTCCCAGATAATAGCAGTAAATGGTTTTAATTCTGAAATAATCAATGTACCTTCAGGTGTCCCACAAGGGTCTCATCTGGGACCATTGCTTTTCACTATATTTATCAATGACATTGTAAAATGCTTTAAGCACTCTAAAGTTTTGCTCTTTGCTGATGACATGAAAATATTTCTTTCTATCAACTCTATTTTTGACTGCTATAAACTTCAAGAAGATCTTAATAGACTTAATATTTATTGTACTGCCAACTATCTCCACTTGAATAGCGACAAATGTTACGTTATTACCTTTACAAAAAAACAAAAAACAATCGAACATGATTATCATATTACAAACAGACAAGCACTTAAAAAAATCAATCAAATTCGAGACCTCGGTGTTCTTATTGAAAAGAGTTCACCAATATCCATCTCAAAATATTATATTACTCCTACGTTCGTAGTCATCTTGAATATGCTTCTCCTGTATGGAATCCACTGTATAATATACACACAAAGCGCATAGAAGCTGTACAAAGAAAATTTGTACATCACTTGAACTTTAAGAGACATGTGCGTCATTATGACATAGACAGCTCTATGAAACACTATGGACTTAAAACTCTAAGAAGTAGGAGAGACATCGCGGATATGACTTACTTATACAAAGTCTTGAGTGGTCATATTGACTGTCCAGCTCTTTTGTCATCAATTAATATTAGAATCCCGAGTAAGAAAACTAGAGACAAGTCATTGTTTCATATCGAAAGTGCTTCAACCAGTCTCAGGCAAAATTCTTTCCTATTAAGAACTTGCAATCTTTATAACAAAAAATGTATCGATACCGATATTTTTCTTGCACTTTAAGCACTTTTAGACAAATACTTAATGGAGCCTTATAATTACCCATCAATTAACAAATAACTTAATTCATTATTTGATACCGAAATTGATACCGTAATTTCTTATGTATTCTTTGTATTGAATTTTTTTATGTATTTTTATATTGAAAGTTTAAAAGAATGTATATATGTGTATGTATGTGTACATTTATATATTACTTTTCCACCTTACACTTTTAAACACGTCCGGTGTTTTTCAGTTTTTTTTAAATTTATTTTGTAATTATCTTATTTAAAAATACTTATTCAATCTAACATAAAACTGGAACACTTTATTTTAATATTTTACTTTCATTTCCCTTTTATTTTTCTTTTCCTTATATTTTTATATATATATTTACATATAACGCTTTCGACATTACGTCTGGTGTTTTTCAATTTTCATTATTATTATAATATATGTATATACATTTAGTTATTTTTCTACTCTGTTTTTTATCTTATCTTATCTTGTCTGTATCTTTATCTTTATATACTAGACAGTATAGCTAGGTTATCCCTAGACATATCTAGTTCCTAACTATATATTATTAAGCTAAACAAAAAAAAACCTTTATAATTATAGACTTTTTAATTATTATTGGTGCATGATGTGAACATTCGTTATTGGGTTTATAACCTAATTATTGTAATTTGTGATTTTTTAATGCATGTAAAGTTATAAACCTGTAAATGTTCCTAATAAAGAAAATAAAAAAAAATAAAAATAAAAAATGACATTAGGTTAGGTTAAGTTAGGTTGTGACATTAGGTTAGGTTAGGTTAAAATATGTTAGGTGACATAAGGTTAGGTTAGGTTCTAGTAGATATCTTTGGTGGATGTTTTGTTCATAGGATAGTTTGTCGGGGGTATTTTGCCGCGGGATGAAAAGTATGGTTTAAATGACGGGATGGAAGAGTAATGACGTTGAAAGAAAAATCGATTTGAAAGAAAATTGAGGAAATTTGGAGATTTTTGAACTAATTTACATCCAAAACACTCTTCTATTGGCTTATCCACTGAAGTGCTTTTTGCCACAATATGGCATATTTAAAATACCTCGGATTGCTTTGCTGCCAATTTTGGCAAATTTTCCCTTATTTGTAAGTAATTAAGTAAAAGTTTACGATTTTATAATATTTTTTTTATAAATCCTACGAATATGTGATAATGAACAAAAGATAGGTGAATTCATTGGCTATATTTGAGGAGCTCAGTATCAAAGTGGGACATAAGCCATTTGGGTTATTTTTCAGTAGAGTGAGTTTCTTGTTTCGAATATGCTGGTATGAAATATCTGAATTTTTTCTACCTGCTTAATCCTTGCGCATAAAGAATCACAAGCCATACATAACATTCTATAATTTAATACTCTAACTATTTTATTTTTAAATTTAAAAATGACTATGTCCGCTTTTGATACTAAAACGAGCAATTCTCCGTTTTTGAAAAACATGAGCCTGCAAGTGTCCGTTTTTGAAACAAAGTCTTACAAAGATCCAAGGTCCATAATATGAAAGAAAATGCTATTCATGTTCATTTTTATGAAGTTTATTTTTTTATTAATAACGTAATAATAAATTGTTACAAATAAAATTACTCACTTTGTGATAATAATAAGCCAACTCCGGTATAAACGCAAAATAAGCGCCGTCAACTCAATATTTAATTATTCAATATATTGCCTTTTTTCAATTCCAATTTTAATTATATTCATCAAAATGGGTTTATTAGTCTCATAATCGTAGGATTCAAGGTTCTAATCATCGTATTTATATAAAAAAAAACTTCATTGAAATGAGCACAGATTTGAATAAGTATTGTAGGTGAATTGACTTACTTTAACGGCTTTTCTTTTGCTTGTTTCCAATTTTCGGAGTTGGTTACGCGCTTATAAGCATTTGGTGAATTTGGTGCTGTAAAACTTCAATAAACCTCAAATTTCAGTCTAAAACTGTTAACCCACGATCACATTCGGCGGTTGGTGCTTGACTGTCAAAATAACAGCCGCCATGACACTTTTTGTAACGTTTTTGTTGGTTTTTGTATTAAATGTCCGAGTTTGTTGCAAACATGAGTTGTAAGTGTCCGCTTTTGAAACAAAGTGCAAACTTTAACATGCGATTTCTTGTATTAATTGTCCGTTTTCGATAGATTATCTCTGTTATTCAGTTAGAGAATCAGACGTACTACCATAATCAATCAAAATATGCATTTTAGAAAAAGTGGCGTATGTCCCACTTTGATACTGGGCTCCTCATATACTGTAATCAGTTTTTTATGTCTGCATATTAAAATTCGGTGGTATGATTTTTTAATTTGGGCGGAAAATATTCACAATAAATACCAATAAACTCGCGAGCAATCCGAGATAAAAGATTTAAATTGCGCTGTAGCTTCAGCGGTTATCTCTTCTCCCGTGCACAGCAAGTTCTATTGCAAATTATCTATTTTTCCGGTGACGTTATTACTGATAACCTATTGGTTGTGCAGAATGTGGAAAAAAGGTCAATTTTTATTAAATGTAAGTAAGCAGGAACATTATCTCGCTTTGAAGCAAGGCTAGCAGTCCACAACGCAGTGCTGATACCAACAATACGAGGCGTGCATCTGACACAGTAAACTGAATGCTGCAGAAAAGAGATCCCTGAGGCGAATATTTTTTTTTATTGGTTTTCAAGGTACAATCCCGTTAAACCGCAATAAAGCAGTTTGTCAACAGGATATTAATGTTCAGTTACAATTTAAACATACATACATAATATTATTATTTTTATTTTTTAATTTTTTTTTATTAATAAAATTCCTTTATTATTTATTTACAGTTTTTTTTACATTTTTAAATTAAGTCCCGTTAAACTGATTGATATCAGTTTGTCAACGGGTTCTTTTGACAATTACTTTTTTTAAATTGAGACAGGTACATAAAATAAACAGGTACATGAAAAAAATAAATTGTTAATAAAATTTATAAGAAATACAGATCAGAGAAAATGAAAGAAAATAAAAAGAAAAGACAAGAGAAAATAATAATGGAAAAAACATTAAAACGAAAAGCGGAAATAACAGAAATTAGTACAAAAAAGTTCTTTCACTTAACCATTTTTTTAGCGTACATTTCCTTCTGAAACTCAATTCACAGCTTTTTATTGCGTTGGGTAACATGTTGTAAATTATTGGAACAAGGTATTCTAGAGTTCTTTGATCGTATTTATTTAGGTATCTGGGAATTATAAGTCCATCATTTGCAGTTAGTCTTGTATTATGAACATGAACTACAAGTTTATTATATTCAGATTGAGATGTATGTTGACTCGCAATTTTAAGCCACAATATAGCACGAACAGATAATAAATTTACAGAGTTGTATAGTAATGATTTTGGTATGTCATGTCTTTGTTCGTATTCAGTTTTTTTTAATAATAATTTTACCAAAGAATATTGTACGTTTTGCACTGAAAGAAGATTTGTTTTTGTTGAATGTCCCCATGTGGTTATTCCATATCTTATTAGGGATTCCGCCAATGACAGATATACTAATCTAAGAGTATTTAGTGGAACAAAAAACTTCAGTCTATAACTATACTATAACTATACAGATTGTCACGATTAACAAATATGAATTAATATAAATTATCTCTATTTAGCAGCCATTGTTTCAGCATATATCTGAATCTATTTGTAGAATCGCAATTTTTTATATTAATTGGTAACATGTTAAATATTTTTCGCACGATATATTCCAGGGTTCGCCGTCCGTTGTTATTATTATATTTTGTAACAAGCATTCCTTCATTCTTTGTGAACCTTGTATTATATTCATGTTCTACTTTCCTCTTATAATTAGACTCAGACATATGCTGAATCAATATTTTGTACCATAATAAGGCCTGCACCGGTAATATTGTTAAATTTCCATACAACAATGATATGTTTCGTCTCTGTGAAAAAATATGTTTTTGTACTAATAACTTAACCATAGAATTTTGTACTGATTGTAGGTGGTTTAGATTAGTCTTGCAAGAGTGTCCCCAAGTTGTTAATCCATACCGTAAAGTTGATTCTGCGAGTGATAAGTAAATGATTTTTAAAATATTCACCGGAACGAAACATTTCAGTTTGTACAGCCTACCCACTATCGCCCTCAGCCGTTTACAAATTTTGTTTATTTGTACATCCCATTTGAAATTACAATCAACAGTCACTCCCTAATAAACATATTAATTATGTGCGGTGATATCCCATTTGAACGTATTACTAACGTCGAGATATGCAATAAATGTAAGAAGGATGTATACTTCTTTACATTAGCTCCACACAGAGGGCCCTGAAAAAACAAATTTCTCTTAGGGCCTATGTCATCTTTGGGGAGGTTGTATGTAGGGTATTTTTAGAGAAAGGAAGGAGAGGAAGTTCTGGGAAGGAAAAAGATACGAGGAAAGGATAGGAATCTGGGGGTCAATGTGCATAGGAGTGACGGATGTGTGAATCCATCCCTCCCACTTCGCTGCAAGGCGGTGGGTCGAGAGTCCGGTTGAAGAGGTCTTTTTTTTTACATGAATACCGCACAAGAGTCCCTACTGCTCCCATCTGGAGCCAGTGGGACTATGGCATCCCCAATTGGGGTATGTTGTGAGGCTGAAGGTAGTTTGACGGCCGGTAAGGCGTTTGGCATTCCGAAGGTCGCGGGATCGAATCCCGGCGTGGCAAATAAATTTTATTTGATTAATTTGTGTATTTCACAATTTATTCATTTAAAATAATATATAGTATATTTGCGGCACGTTCCAGAGTGGAAGATACTCTCAGAATTGAAACGTTGCTTGAAATGGCTTCTGCCGTGTTTGGTGACCAGATCTGAATAGCCAGGTATTTCTTCACTTTCCTCTTCCCTATCTCCTTCCCTTCCCCACTGTTTTCAGCCTCACAACATACCCCAATTGGGGATGCCATAATCCCACTGGCTCTAGACGGGAGCAGTTGGGACTCTTGTGCGGAATTCACGTAAAAAAAAAGTAGGGAGAGGAATGAGATAGGGAAGAGGAAGGTGGTGATAGTAGGTCTAGGTTAGATCTCCATCAACCAATCCCACCGCCAAGACGGAGACAAACCTTACCCCATGAAACACAAAAACCAACAAAATATCTGCTTTAGAGTAATGAGAAATATTAAGAAATGAACTATGAAATGGTTTGGAAAATGTGGAGTTGAAGAACAAAGAAATATGAGTGTAAAGAGAATGTATGAAGTAAATCAAATTCTTTTATTTATTCATCTTTAATTATTCTTAGCTTTCGATTTGTGATGTCCTATGCCTGTTTCACTAGGAAAACCTGTGTTGAGAGCAGACGCTATAATAACATTAGATTAGTCGGGTCAATAGTCAAAACAACAGAAGAGACGTTCAATTTCTAAATCCGCTATATCAACATTCACTGATTGGGAGAAAACCGCAAAAAACTGTCACATATCTAGCGTAAATAAAAAATTGCATTTTTAATTTTTATATTATGAATTGGAGTAATATACATTCGAAAAGTGTTCCTTTTTCAATGTATGTCTAGAAATATTTAAGTAATTTGGATAAATAAAATGGATATAGCGGATTTTGAAACTCACTTTGTGATTTGTATTGAATATAGAGGGTTTTGAAACTCAACTGACCTGAGGGGCATGTTTCTACACCCGTCATCTTGGCAAAATAACTGCTCGTGATTGGTTGAATTCCGATATAGCGGGTTTTGTTTCTCACTCGCAGTTTTAACATGTTTTTTGGTCGTGATAAGGGAGATTCTAAAACTCAATTTTAAGTTAGTCTTGTTCCTCGCAAAAATGTGAACAAGATGTCATACTCAGATAATTTGGTCAAAAAATCGGAAATAGCGGGTTTTGAAATTAAAGGACTCATGAATGAAGAGAGAAATGGATGTGAAAGAAGCAAGGAGTGTGTGCCTAGAGAGAGATGTGTGTTGGTCCATCTTCTTTGCCAACCCCTTCAGAAAAATGGCGTAATATTACTTAGTTAATTCCTTACCTGATAAGCCACAGAGCAGCATTACCAAAAGCACGAACATCGCGGACAGAGGGAACAACTGAAATGTGTGTTTAATGTCATCCTTATCAGAAAATAATGCTGTGACTGCGAGATAATTTCGGTATCTCATTTTAGTTTTGTTTCTTAAAGTGAAAACTTTTGTAGCACCGTTGTGATTGAAACTCGATGAAACGAGACAAACACATACATTTACAGGATTTAGCCTGCGAGAGAATGAGAAAATATAATCAGTCTCCTCTTTGTCCGATGCTTATTAGACTCCCCACTCTTGTCTACTTTAAAACAAACTAAAATTGAATGTAACGAAAACAAAGTTATTAATCGTGGATAGCCTAGGCGGAAAAGAGCAGGCAATACTAAAAATTGATAACGAAAGCATAGAAAGGGTTGGCAGTATTAAATATCTGGGTGTAATATTGGATGATAAATTGAAATTCGACGAACACTTAACACTTCGAATACATAACAAAGAAAATTGCTAAAATAGTTGAATTCCTAAAAAGGATCAGAAATAACTTGGATCTCAAGACAACGCGCCTTGTCTACAATTCTATTGTAACTCCGCATTTAAATTATTGTTTTACAGCCTTACTAAAAAACCCAGTGAAAATTTTATTCAATTGACAAACGGCCGCGGATGTGAAAACATTAGTAATTAAAAAAATTGTTCATGGAAAAAAATACACTTGGTTTACACAGTCTGAGAGGGTAGTTTATCTCTGTTTTAGTAATGATTTTTGAAGGAAATTTGGATTTTTTCATAAGTATTTTGAATGTTGTACATATTTCTTATTTTTGAAGGTGTCGTAAAAACAAATACCATTTATGAAAACTAGATAAAATTACCTTTTAGATTTGTGTAATTGAAATACACTTTAGTTTTAAAATACTGCCATATATTAAAAGATTCAAACGCGAAAAAAATGGAATTTTTATTTTACCAAAACATATTTGATGAAAGTGTACAGAAATTTATAAAAAATTTTTTTTTAAAAAATACAGACCTTTTATATAATGAATTTGGAACCAAACTGTCACCTCACTTTTTCCTCGTGCATACAATAAAAAGTAATAAAAAATTTCAAAGTTTTTTTATTGCCAAAAAACTAACCTAAAAAATGATACTGACTTTTATAACAGATTTCTTGCATCTCTAAAGCCGTTATTTCTTTGATACGTTTAGGAACACATGTATTAGATATTAATATTGGTAATTGTTCGGTACAAACGTCAACGGTTAATACGCAATTCTTTTTGATAAAACTTTTAGATTCTTCTTAATTAGCCAAACAAACCATTCAAAAACGTAGGCTGTTTTTTAAAGTAAAGATAACATACACAATCCCGTTACATAACCGTTGACGTTTGTTCCGAATATTTACCTTAATATTTAAAAAAACACCACTTTTATGAAATTCTCATAAAATAAAAACCTTTAAATGTAAATTTGAATTTTCATGTTTTATATAAAATACTTTTTGACATTTCAATTTTCAAAGTATGATTATTTTATTATAACTTGACTAAAACTTATTAAAAACCACAAAAACTTGGTAAATATATCAATTATACGAATATAATGATGAATTAGTCATATTATTAGAAATTACAATCACATTTGAGTAATAATATTACACACACATCCGAGGAGTGATTTTTTTTTCGCGTTTTCAGCCCGAACGACGAATGCGCAGGCGCCCGCGCCGCCACCTGGCGGTTATGAAGGAAAACACACAATTTAGTACTTACATTATGAAAAATTACATTGTTGCCAGACTTATAAAATACATTTTAAGAACAAACCTTATTAGTAATGTTATCGTGTTTTAGTGTATTTTTGTTTTATTCATGTTGCTGCAGCAACGCGGGTTATCGGGCGTGCTGTGGTTTTTTTTAGTAAGGCTGCTAGTGTTTTGTTCCTATGTAACGAAGCCTAAAATAATAAACTACAGGTTATACAAAATAGGGGGATGAGGATGATTTTCAAATGCAACATTTTTACAAGAGTTAAAATTATGTTACAAAATTTAAATATGATGACAACCAAACAACATATAATATATAATACATTAACAATGATTTATAAACTTAAAAATAATATGCTCCCAAATTATCTGAAGAGTACTATTATGTTTCAAGAAAATATTCACAATTATCCCACGAGAAGACGCGGAGACTTTAGGCTTCCCAAAACTAAACTTTCGTGCACACAAAATAGCGCATTTTATAAAGGGCAAAAACTCTATAACAGTCTGCCAAATGCCGTAAAGGAAGCCTCAAGTCTCAGCACTTTTCGTAGGATGTGTGCATTATATGTAAAAAATATTTTTTGATTACTCACCATTCACCAATGTTATTCTCATGTCTTGTTCTTTTATAATGTATTTTTGTATAGTTATCTTTTTTATTTAGTATTCTTTTTTAAATGTATTTGTGAATATTCCTGTACCTACTTCGTAAATTGTATTTTTTATATTTTCCTACTAGATGTATGAAAATATTTACATACATCTAAATAAAAATTTCAAAAACAAAAAAAAACAAAACTTTAGTTTTCTGAAGGTTTCACTTCTACCGCGTGTTAATTGCACAACTATATAGATACGGTCACTATTTGGTTCATAATTTTTCCTTGTTTTTGATGATTTTGAAACAATCAAACCTTAATGTCAAATCTCGTTAAAATGTTTTACAAATGTTCTTTCGTACTCTCTGGTAACTAGGCAAGGGGTAGTTAAAAATGTTCTTTCGTACTCTCTGGTAACTTGGCAGGGGCAATTAAAAATGTTCTTTCGTACTCTCTGGTAACTAGGCAGGGGGCAGTTAAAAATGTTCTTTCGTACTCTCTGGTAACTAGGCAGGGGGCAGTTAAAAATGTTCTTTCGTACTCTCTGGTAAGTAGGTAGCAGGGGGCAGGGGGGACATTGGAGGTTATCTACCACATACCCACCCCGGTACATGTAACATACGGTTACTCCTTCAGGGCTCTCTCAAGGACTACATTTTTTTATACATCGGCTCTACATTTAAAATTTATTGAAACTAGACCTCCATTGTCCCTGCATACGTTGTTAGCGAGCAGTTTGCAAGTGCTTACTTTGTACA
This sequence comes from Limnephilus marmoratus, assembly GCA_917880885.1. Classification (NCBI taxonomy): domain Eukaryota; kingdom Metazoa; phylum Arthropoda; class Insecta; order Trichoptera; family Limnephilidae; genus Limnephilus; species Limnephilus marmoratus. The sequence continues at coordinate 4,302,250 of OU862935.1, forward strand.
GGTGTTAGTAATAAACAAATGGAAAGGGAAAAATAATAATCTGACTACGTTTAATAGTTTAAAGTATGTACATGAAGTTTTTGCATAATATTACGTATTTTGCTGTTTACGAGGACAATAATTTATTGAACAAACATGGAGGTCATAATACAGAGATATTTATTTATTTCGAAATACACGGCACCACAACCTAACCTAACCTAACCTAACCTAACCTAACTGACATAGAAATGGTCAGGTAACAGACTAAATAATTTAGAAGCACTCAAAATAAAGAAAGCTGTTAAAACAAAAACCCAAATCCTTAATATTCAGCTAAATGTGTCCAATAGTCCGATATTAGGGATTTTTACATACATACATACATAAATTAAGTTTTTTAAACTGCATACGCAATATGACGTTATTCCAATATGTGTGGCAGTCACTTAACCGCTCTGCGAAATTTACCGCTGCGCCACTGACCTCCACAGAATTCGCTGGAAGCACATACCTACGAACTACCTACCGCTGCCGCCTAGGAATAATCCGCCACCTACGCGAAAGAGCTAGAACGTACGGCTGTACCGTTCAAGTGCCCGCAGAAAGATCAGGCGATATCTCGGCTTTGCGTGAGTTCACCCGGCGTTACCTACCGTCAGCGAAACTACTTGCCCGTCCGGCAGAGTATAAAAGCAAGCACGAGCCGCATGCAGCTCAGTCTTAAGTCTAGTGTTTTCATTCATGGTTCGGCAACTACACATCGGGCGGTGATTCAGTGTCGCTACGCATATCTGCCCACGCGGGCTGATATCGTTCGCGCGCAGTCAGCGAGTGATACAACACATATCCAGTGTGACCCAGGAACATTCCAGCACCTTCGAGGAACTTCCCCAACTACCATCTCGACATGAGATGGAAATCAGCATCCTGCAACGAGCAGCAACAACAACCGGCAACGCGCCAGCATCAGCATCATGCAGCGAGCAGCAACCGCAACCGGCAACGCGCCAGCATCCTCATCGCCTCTCAAGGTTCCTTCCTGTGTCACGTGTGTGCTCCGACCCACTGGACACACAGCCGCCAATACCTCGTCAACGCGACGACGGTCGACCGCCTGGATCAAGGTCATTCTACACCGCCACGGTGTAGCGCAACACGCCGGCTTCCTGAAGACCAGTAGTAGTAAGTTCACCGCCGTAGTCTCCTGACCTTCTTCACTCGTCATCACGCAGCAGCATCACTACTGGCACCACTGTCACTCCGCTCCGCATCGACCTCCGCTACGTAGCGCACCAATAAAGACTGACTCACTACATCGACTGGACGCCTTTTATTTCTCGTTCTGTCTCCCGCTCCCTCAACTGGTGACCCCGACGTGATCACGTCCCGCTCCCTCAACTGGTGACCCCGACGTGATCACGTCGCGCTCCCTCATATACATAAATGCAAATCCAACCTCTGCCATTGCTGTAGATATTCGTCCACACTCATAGATATTAGTCCGATTTGTTCAGTTTTTGGAATTCCTGTAGATATTAGTAGACGCCTCCGCCTCGACGAACAGTAAGTGGGTAGTGGGGGGTAGGACGCCCGAAGACCCTGAGAATTTTACCGTCTGGTTGTCAGGACGGGGCGGAAGGTCCCTCTCGTTCGGACGTCGATCAGACCGACAACTGTCGTCAGGGGTGGCGCGGGTGGTCTGTGTGGCATTGCTCCGGGCTCACGTCGCGTGTGCAGGGACGAGGTCCTTCCACCCTTGTGGGGATTGTGGACAAAACAAAACAAACGTTCAGTTATTGTCGCTAAACTGCTAATCAGTAACTAAACCAATTATCTTCTCTTCTCTACATATTATAAAGTAAAGTTCCCCGCGCCGTCTGTCTGTCTGTCTGTCTGTTCGCGATAAACTCGAAAACTACTGAACGGATTTTCATGCGGTTTTCACCAATAGATAGAGTGTTTTGTGAGGAAGGTTTAAGTATGTAATTTGTCAAGGATTTGTGTAAATTAGTTGAAACATAACGATAATTGTTAGAAGTGTCGGAAAAAGTCAAGCAGCCTGGTAGCTTTCTTCGAAAACGCTGCCTAATCCTTTTGGGATATAACAAAACGAGAAACTTATGGTGGGATATTCCTCTTTCATAGATCTACAAAAAAGTCCGCGAAGGCATATATATATATCTTTTACGGATAGAATACTATATCCATTCTATCTTTTTATCTTATTATTCTTATCAATTGCTTTTAATTTTTATTTTTTTATTATATAATCAATAATATTATTATTAAATTAATAAAAACAGTTTATTTTTATATATTATTTAAGGCGAAACAGCTGTCACGCGTAACAATAATTACACAGCAGAACCTGTTTAAAAATAAACTGTTTTTATTAATTTAATAATAATATTATTGATTATATAATAAAAAAATAAAAATTAAAATGGAGTTCTACAAATTAAACTTGATAACAATAAATAAATTATCAATTGCTGTTCGTTTGTCTCGCTAAAGGTCGAGAACGGCTGTCCCGATTTAGGTGATTTTGGTTTTGAAATGTTTGTCGTAGTCCAGGGAAGGTTAAAACGGTGAGATAATATGGAAAAATTGTGAGAAAGATAGAAAAAACAACAATTTCATTTTCTCATATAAACAGTTCTACTGTTCTACCTACTTTCAGAAGCACGACGTAATTTAGAATTGGAATGCAAAAAAAAAAGAATTCTGATTGTCATATTTCAGTCTTCTGTCAAACGTTACCTGTCATTCTGTTACCATTTAAAATTTTCATCATTAGTTTGTCAGAGCGTGAGAACTTTATTTACTGTTTTAAAATGCCAAGGAAAAGACGAGCTGACATAGGTCGTCGAAGTCAATCTTATAATCTTTCACACCATCTCTATGTGTTATAAATTAAAGTCCTCCGCGGCATCTGTCTATCTCTTCGCGATAAACTCAAAGACGGCGGTGGTTACAAAGGTTGGATTATACAAAGTGTTTTATTAGCCACAGCAACGCGTGGCCGGGTCAGCTAGTATACAATAAAAGTACATAGATGTCTACAGTCATCGTTATTTGAAAATCTTAACACTCTTTTTTATTCATATTTATATGTAAGTAGGCTTATAATATGCAATTCAAACACCAGTTATAAGTGTTGTACACTAGCTGATCCGGCCACGCGTTGCTGTGGCTAATAAAACCCAACGTCATCTACTGGATGGTTATCCAACCTTTACAACCACCGCCGTCTTTGAGTTTATCGCGAAGAGACGGACAGATGCCGCAGAGGACTTTTATTTATAATACGTAAAGATGGTGTGAAAGATTATAATAATGTGCATGAAATGCTTGGGGTAACTAACGTATTTAAGTTAATAAGGATTAATACTGTATCCGTCTAAATAACTTTTCAATTACCGCATTGTACGTGACCACTTTTCTAGAAGATAGAATGGGTATAGTAAGCTATATGTAAAAGATAGATATATGCATTCACGGACTTTTTTGTAGATTTATAAAAGAGGAATATCCCACTATGAATTGTTTTGTTATATCCCAAAAGGATTAGGCAGCGTTTTCGGTGAAAGCTACCAGGCGGCTTGACTTTTTCTGACCCTTCTAACAATTATCGTTATGTTTCAACTAATTTACCCAAATCCTTGACAAATTACGTACTTAAACCTTCCTCACAAAACACTCTATCTATTGATGAAAACCGCATTAAAATCCGTTTGGTAGTTTTCGAGTTTATCGCAAACAGACAGACAGATGACGAGGGGGACTTTAATTTTTTTATTTTAGTTTATTTAGGAAACAAACAGTGTTTTGTAATGCTGTATTGAATCTCGATAAGTTTATTCCGTTTCATATGGCAAGGCCAGAATTCATATTATTAGAATTCGCATATTGGGTTCTGACACTGGTCGGTAACTACTCGCTGACATTCGTTACCAAGGAGCTGAAAAACGTGGTTTTGACAGTACACATTCTAACGCTTTTGTCTTCGTATCGTATTTTAACGTAGCAATAGAATCGACTCAAAACCTAAAAATACCGCCGTTATCAAGTCTAAATCGTGATAAGTTCACTTCGTAACTGCCTATGGATCAAAAACCAACCACGAGGGATCATAATCCAGCCAAAACTGTCAATTTGCCATAAGTACCCATATGGGAATACCTTAGCTATTTTGATCCGGAAAACATACTAACATACAAACAAAATGGCGTAGTATCGGTTCGCGAAGTGAAATTTTATTTATACTTTAAACGGCTGTATCTCCATCAATTTTGCCGAGCGCGCCTTAATTTTTTTTTATTCAGCTTCTCCACACTTTTCTCATCTAGAAAGTGCCTTTTTATCAAATTTCCAAACTGTGCCCGGATCTGCATTTCACCCAAATTTATAAATATACTAGCAGACCCGGCCACACGTTGCTGTGGCTAACGAAACACATCGCCATTACCCAACCTTTATAAAATCCACACGACCCGCTTGACAGCTACCCGCTGCCTGAATTGAATATTTGAATTTCCCAGCTTTTCTCTATTATAATATAAACCTTCCCCTTGAATCACTCTATCTATTGGTGAAAACCGCATGAAAATCTGTTTCGTAGTTTAAAAGATCTATGCGCACCAAAGACATTCAAATTCAGAAGAGATATGCTATGGTGTCCGCGCAACCGTCGCCGGACTACGCGCTAATTAGCGCAGTTTTCATACAAAAAGAATTTGTTCATTTCGTTGATTTTTGACAATGTGCATTAATATTGGTTAACAATATATTTTGAATGAGGAAAGAATTCGTTCATTTAGTTTAACGTTCGTTTGGTTTATTCGTTAATTATTTGTTCTTTTAGTTTATTTGTTAATTGGTAAACAATATCGGCGACACCCGGAAGCGCAGACCACATAGTAAAAAGAGCAGATAGCACATCTACTTATATTCCAATATCTTTGATGCGCACATACATTTTGAGCGACTTCATTTTATACTGTGTAATGCAATTCGAGCGATCGCCACTAATTGTTCAATGCTTGCAATGCAACACTGGATATTTGAAAAGGGAAAATTCAATACCTACTTACTCTAGGACATCTATTTTCCGTTTTCTTCCGTAGAACGAATTTCAAAAGTGACTATAGTACGGCCCGCCAGCCGTTTTAAATCGCACAAAAATATGTTTTCTTTGAATTTCTCGGCTTTTCTCTAATATAATTTACATGTATTATACATATAAACATTCTTCTTCAATCACTCTATCCACTGGTGAAAATCGTACGAAAATCCGTTGCGTAGTTTAAAAGATTAACGCGCACATACATTTTGAGCGACTTCATTTTATACTATGTAATAATTCTCGGCTTTTCTCTAATATAATTTACATGTATTAAACATATAAACATTCTTCTTCAATCACTCTATCTACTGGTGAAAATCGTACGAAAATCCGTTGCGTAGTTTAAAAGATTAACGCGCACATACATTTTGAGCGACTTCATTTTATACTATGTAATGATGATGTAATAATTCTCGGCTTTTCTCTAATATAATTTACATGTATTATACATATAAACATTCTTCTTCAATCACTCTATCTACTGGTGAAAATCGTACGAAAATCCGTTGCGTAGTTTAAAAGATTAACGCGCACATACATTTTGAGCGACTTCATTTTATACTATGTAATGATAATGATGATGATGATAATGATGTTGATAAAAACATATAAGAATACATAAAGTGGTAGAAAAAAGAAAATATATATATATACAACAGAAATGAAAAAAAATACACAAATTAAAGCATGTGGGATATATCCAAATGTTATTATTATTATAAAAAGAAGGAAAACCAAGATAAAGAGAATGAAAAAAAAAATTACATGTAGCAGGGGTGGAGAGTTCGTTGTTTGCACATCTTTATATGGGATTGATTGGGTATTGCATTCGCAGACTTGGTGGGTAGATATGTCAAAATCCTGAATTTATCCCACCTACCTAATCTTTCCTTCCCAAATGTCACCATAAAAATTGTTGCAAGAAATACTCAACTTTGGAGAGGTGACAGTGTGCTTTCCTGCTCAGAACAAAATAACATCTCAGACAGGGCGCATGTATCGTAACCTCTTACTGTAAGAATATTGCGATTTTTAAATAAAACAGTGAGAAGTGTGCACCAAAACTGGAGTTCAGTGAGGCCCCATCTGCAACGGTGAGTCCTATTTTCCTTATTCCAATCTATGCTTATCTAATTTTCCAAAAGCACAGATCTGAACTATCGACTGACTATCCATCAGGTTTTGCGAGTGTATGCTATTTAATCGTCCCATTTAACTTAGCGATTTCACGTAGTTTCGGGACTGGTCCTTCGAGGGCTGCGTGGGCTTTGCTCTGCAGCATTTACCGCCAATTAACAGTGGAGTCGCAGTTTCGCGACACAATTAACAATTTGTTTTAATTTTTTCCATTATGAATTTAATAAATTGGCCTGAGGACAATAATAATAATAATAACGTAGTATTTATATAGCGCAGTTTTGTGATATTTCACTCCAAGTGCGCTTAATTATAATAAACTTAAAATTAACCTACAAACCGACAAATGGAAAATACCAGCGTCGTAAAAGATATCATTGTATGTTGTGCACGTTCTTCGGAGAAATGAATGTTGTGTGTAATTTGTTTTTGAGTGTGGGATGTGGAATAGTTGGTTTGACCTTGTATTTCTTATTGGACAGTGGAAATTAATGTGTTCTAGAAGATAATTGTTGTCAACAACGTTTTTAATGATTTGGAATAAAAATTTCTGGTCGGATATATTTCTTCTGTCTTCTAAGGTTGATAAATTATGGAATGTTAATGAGGCTTTTAGTTTTCTGATGTTCGAAAGGATTTAAAGTCTAGGTGTTTCAATATCTTTTTTTGAATTCTTTCTAACCTTTCAATATAAACTTTGTATTGGGGATTCCATATGACTGATCCGAATTATAATATTGAGCGAACAAAAGAGACATACAGTATTTTGATTACGTGTGGTGACCTGAATAGTTTGGTCACTCTTATGATGAATCCTAGAAGTTTGTACGCCCTGTCGCAGATGGAATTTATATGTGTTCGGAGTCCATTATTATTCCTAAGTCCCTCACTTCACAACATCTTTTTATCTCTACGCATTTATAATATGTAGAGAAGATGAAGAGATGTAGAGATACCTATTATTATATTATTGTTTTAATTTGGTAAGCAAACAACAGTAATAATCAGGTTTTAATTGTTTATTTTATTTTATGATTTCTGTTCTCATTCTAGTCCTCATTTATACAAAATGTGTACGTAGGACTATAATATTTGGTCCTTACATATGAAATTGGCGTTTTGCCGTACTGGCAACTTTGATCTCAAATATCTTCTCTTTGGTTAGGAATTCCAAATTCAAATTTATACAGCTATTTACTCATGTATTTGTGTTTCGAAAATTATAATTTGTTTTTTCCTTACTTGTTTTTTTTTTGCGTCACTTAGTTTACAAAATGGAAAACTTGAAATATTGCGTTATTTGCGAGTACGAGTTCCACCGTGACACCAGTGCTGCAGAAACGGCTCAAAGGATTAATGATGTGTATGGCGACGGTGCCGCAAAAGAAAACATAGTGCGTTTTTGGTTCCAACGTTTTCGTTCTGGAAATTTTAACCTGCAGAACAAGCCCCGTGGACGGCCGGAGACCAAAGTTGATAATGAAGAATTGAAGGCTATTGTGGAAGCGGATCCATCGCAAACCATGTCCGAGTTAGCTGCAGGCTGCGGTGTTAGTGATAAAACTGTTTAATCCACTTGAAGCAAATTGGGAAGGTGAAAAAGCTTGAAAAGTGGGTACCTCACGAATTGAGTGAAGCAAATCAACAAACGCGCGTTGACTGCTGCGTTACTGCATTACTCAACCGGCACAATATTGAAGGGATTTTAAATCGAATCATTACCTGTGATGAAAAGTGGATACTGTACGATAATCGAAAGCGCTCATCACGATGGCTGAACCCTGCCGAACCAGCCAAACCATGCCCCAAGTGAAAATTGTCTCCAAAAAGGTTACTTGTGAGCGTTTGGTGGACTAGTGCTGGTGTCGTTCACTACAGCTTTCTTAAATCTGGCCGGACGATAACGGCAGATGTCTATTATCAGCGACTGCAAACCATGATGGAAAAGCTAGCTGCTAAACAACTGAGGCTGGTTAATCGCTCTAGGCCACTGCTGCTTCATGACAACGCTAGACAACACACTAGATAATATTATTAATATTATGTGAACGATTTTTTTTTTTTACATAAACTCCACACAGGAGGCCCTGAGGAAAATAATTTCCCTCAGGGCCTATGTCATCTGGGATACTGTGTGGAGGGTCTTTTTGAGGAGAGGAAGGAATGAACATTGGTCTTGAAGAGACCCATGTTGTAGGAAGGAGGAAACACAGAGGCCGGCAAATCATTCCACAGCCGAGCTGTTGAACACAAGAACGAGTCGAAGAAACGACCCGTTCTCATGTGACAAATGTCAACTGTGTACAAATGTTGGGCACGCGTTTGGCGTGTTTCCCGACTATGCACCGGTGCCGAAAGGATCAATGACGCTAGTTCCTCGGAGCATCTTCCATTGTAATACCGGTAGAACAAGGATAGCATTCCCACCCGACGCCTGTGCTCTAAAGATTGCAATCCGTCTGTTAAGATGGGAGAATCTATCAAACGGACCGCCCGTTTCTGCACAGAGTCGAGGGTATTTTTCAGGTATTTTGGAGCTCCAGACCAGAGGTGGCTGCCAAATTCAACCGTGGGGCGCACTTTCGATTTGTACAGGGTAAGCAGTTGTGTACTATTAAAGTATCTGCGGGCCCTGTACAGTACGCCCAGTTTTTGGGAGGCTAACTTTACTCTGGCTTCGATGGAGCCCCCATACCTCAGCTGGTCACTTAGGGTTACACCAAGCATATCAATGGAGGGCCTGTTCGGAAGATTGCTTCCGTTGAAAGCGACTAGATTTTCATTTCGATCCATTTTAGACGTAATCAGACAAGATTGGGTCTTTGAAACATTATATTCAACGAGATTATTTTTACCCCAAGAGAAGACACTCTCGAGGTAACCGTCCATTCTTTGCTTCAAAGCCTTACGAGCTGTTGGATTTTGTGAGCCCTTTGGGGGCTTGTCAAACAAAAAGCTATCATGAACTGTACTGTCATCCGCGTAACAATGAATTGGTGCACATGACAAAAGGTCGTTGATGTGCAACCAAAACAAAGTCGGAGACAGAACCGATCCCTGTGGGACGCCAGCATTTATTGAGTGTGAGGAAGAGGTGAAACCATCGACTACCGTCTGAATCGACCTCTCCCTCAAGAAGTCGGCAATCCACGTACACAAGGATGCGGGAAGTCCGTAAGAATGCATTTTGTTGACAAGTCCTCGGTGCCAAACCCGGTCAAAGGCCTTGGAGATGTCCAGTGCAACCGTTTGGGTCTCACCGAAACGTTCCAGGCATCGCCCCCAAACATGCGTCACATACGCGAGAAGATCACCGCACGAGCGGTTCCGCCGGAATCCGTATTGACGGTCGTTAATGATTTTGTTCTTCTCGAGGTATGTGAGCAGTTTGTCGTTGATCACACATTTCATCACCTTATACAGAACTGATGTGATCGTTATGGGGCGGTAGTTGGCCGGAGCGGTCCCCCTTCTTTGGAATAGGATGGATAACCGCTTTTTTCCAACCAGAGGGCACAGAGCCAGTCTTCAGGGACAGTTTAAAAAGCTTCGTTAAAATTGGAGCTATTTCTGCAGCGCACCTTTACAGTACCAGGGCAGGTAACGATGCTCATACAGGAGTAATATAATAGAAAGTTGAGAAAAAGGCAACAAAGACGTTGCGTTCAAGTAAAGGATTCGATGGACAGAAATTAATTAAATTATGTCTAGTATTTCAAAATAAGACTGAACAAATATAACCTCCAATTGAAATATTGATTAAATTTTTATTGAATAAAGTTATCTTACCACAGAAATAGTTTCATTTTAATAACAACTGAGAGATATGTAATTTGGGAGGCGGGCATGGGTACAGCCGCCCCGGGAAGTGGTTCGTTACGATTTGGTGACTTAGCAAAGGTGCCCGGGTTCATGGGGTGAGATTTGTCTAGGTCTCTGTGGCGAATGCATTTGTCCACTTACTGCGTGGCGGGCCGTATCGGGAGAGACTGGTTGAGGGAGACCTAATCTAGATCTCTCCAGTCAGATCCCCGACCCACGTCTTGCGCCGCAGAGGGAGGGATGGATTCATACGTCGGTCACTCAATGGATACGTTGAATCTAAGATTCCTACCCACCCTTCATACCTTTTTCCTTCCTATAATTTCCTCTCCTTTTTCCCTAGTAAGACCCTTTACACAGCATCCCACATAAGACATAAGCCCTGAGGGGATTCATTTTCTTCAGGGCCTCTTGTGTGGAGCTAACAAGTGTGCTTTCGACCACACGACTGAAGTAAGACTTCTGCTCCATCTACATGATAGGAAGAGAGAAAGAAAATGTGCGTGCGCACTGCTCTCTCTTGCTCTTACAGCATGATACAGACAATAGGCCAGCACTTTGTCTTACATAGATATACGAAACGTAACTGGCTATGAGAGAAAGAGATAAAGAAAATATGTGCTCGCACCTCTCTCTTGCCCCTACAGTAATATACGAAACGCGCTAAATCAATTCCAGGTTCTCAACATTCATCGAGCCTTACTATGTACTGATTCGCTAAGTGCTCTAACTAAAATTAGGTCAAATATTCTATGTTATCCGGAAGACAATAAAATAAAAATATGTAAAATAAAAAATCTTCACAATTCTCTAAGTGAATCTGGGTTTGAGACGATATTGACCTGGGTCCCTGCCCATTTGGGTATCGAGGGTAATGAGATGGCCGATTTTCTCGCCAAATCTGGTTCAGATTCCGGAACTATCCCACTAAATTTTAGAATCTATCTCCGATGTCTTCCCGATTCTTAAATCCAACATGACTCGTGCCTGGGAAGAAAATTGGGCAGTCTCCAAAATAAGAACTGGATCTTTCTAGGCTGGAATTCAAAACCATATCCCTGCTAAGCCATGGTTTCATGGTAAAAAACTTTCAAAACGATTCATTTCATGTATTTCGAGAATGAGAATTGGTCACTGTTCAATTGCATCTCACTTGTCTAGAATTAGAGTTTTAGATGATCCGGTCTGCCAGTGCGGTGTGGAAGAGGAAACCCTCGACCACGTTTTCTTTAACTGTAAAAACCATTCATCTTTCAAGAACAGTCCCCCCTTAACATTTCATACCTTTTATCTCTTAACAATTCTCGTGTTCATACAGCTTTATGTAAGTTTATTAACCTGAATGAATTCAATATTTAATTTGTTTTAGTGATCTAAATGAGTCCAATATTTAATTTGTTTTATTATTTTCCCAATAGATTAACCGAATTTTTTTATCCACTTTAACTATTACCGGCACAAAGCACTCTTTTCAGGGTGAATTGCCTAAAACCAAAAAAAAAAAAAAAAAATACGAAACGTAACTCTCTCTCTTTCTATCTTCACTAACTTATATCTCCCTCTCAACTACCGTTCGCCTCGCTTTTCGTAACGCTCTCGTCAAGTCAAGCGTGCGTAAAGAAGTTTTACTTTTAAAAAATACCGACGTTATTTTCATTTCGAATAAATTTGTTATAAATATTATATTTGTTCACATGAAGCAGATATTTTGTTATATGACAAATATGTTTATAACATCATGTTACTTGTAGATTTTAGTTAGAAATGCTACGGTTTTGGCGAAAGCTGGTCGCCATCAAATATAAAAATGAAAGTGGTGTTTACTTATCGTTCTACTTTAAATTAAATATACAAATATGTATATGTGACCTCGAAATATAATTATAAATAAGGCAATCTTGAACACATAAACTAATACTGGAAACGTAATTTGTTACAAAAAAGAATTAAATCATCATTTAAAATTCACACAGCGGGTTGATTGTAACATCAACATGCGTTAGTGGGTAGCTAACAATCTGTTCCTCGAATTGACGTAACTTGAAATATAACCTCTAGAATCTATTTACGTTTTCCAATGAATTCTGACGTTTCAAACGAATATTGACATCGATGAGCAATAATCGATTGTTTATTTATTACAATTATAAATGATTCTGGTTTGATCATAAATGCAAGAAAACTAAATTGATACATATTAGGTCACCCTATGCCAAGGTAAATATTATTACACCTGAAATAAAAACACACAGTTCAGATTGCTTACGCGTTGGTATCCCTGCATTGTGTAGGTACATGTGAAAATATTCAACTGGTTAAAGAATATATTTATTTAGGTGTTGACTGCTTTTTCAAATGGGATTTACAAATAAATAAAGTCTGTGAACGACTGAGATCTATTTTTAGTAGAATAATTATGTAAAATTAAATTCTGTGTTCCAATATATACACTAATAATATATTAAAAAAAAATTATCATGACGTCGCTATTCCAAATTCCTGTAATATTCAGAAATCTGTTTCTGAAAAAAACAAGAAAATAGGAATACAGATTTAGGAAATGAGATTAAAAGCATTTGGCATTCTCAGACTATAAAAATACAGTCGACTCTCGTTAATTCAAACCTGCGATAATTCGAACCTCTCTATAATTCAAAGTTATCACGAGTTCCCTACGAAATCTCTTTATATTTCGAACTAAATCCATACATTTTTGTACACTTGGTAATTCAAACGAATTACCATTTGTTATTTCGGCTACTGGCATTATACCTAGCTCTCTTATTCAAAATTTAGGCATATTAGATTTGTCAAAGAATTTTGAGGGAGCGGGACGTGATCACGTCGGGGTCACCAGTTGAGGGAGCGCGACGTGATCACGTCGGGGTCACCAGTTGAGGGAGCGGGAGACGGAAATGAACGTGATCACGTTCACGTCACGATTCGGCAGTTGACGAGAATATTCGGCGCCGTACAGATATTGTACGGTGCTGTCTCGAGACCTTTCTAGGCGGGGGCGATATTATTATCGTCGGGCTGGCACGGGAGGCGAGAAAGTACATCGCGGCCAGTATAGGTACGAAGGTACCTAGGCAAGTAGGTTTGCCGATGGGCGCGAATATTAGGAGATGTTTCTCGTATGTTCTTTTGATGGCGAAGATAATAATGATGTGTCGCCACAATTTCTATATAAAAATGCAAAAATCAGTCATTTTAAATACATGTAGGATTATGAAAGATTTTTTAAATATTTAAATTGAAGGATCAGTAGGATTTATCGGTCTAGCTAGGAGTTCTACCGAGCCGAACCCTCTGATGAAAATATCTGGAGTCGGTGAATTATATTCCCATTTGGTCTCTAGTAGGTTGACATGTTGTTCTTGTATTATTTTGTATTTATTATACTTATATAGTACACTTGTATAGCGTGGATTGACTAGATGATCATTTGTGGAAAAGTGTGTGGAAGGGTTTAGTTTTTCCTGTGGGGAAGATTTAACTCGGACATAAAATCGTAATTTTTTTTTAAGAATGTTTATTCATTTTTTATTTAATTTTTCAATATTTATCTTACAAATCTTACAAAACTGATCAATCAGTTTTATTGTAAGAAAAATAAATTAATAAATGTATATAATTAATAATTAATTTATATGCATCTATGCACACTTCATTAACAATTTATTTATCATTTACTAGCTGGTTCCCGGCATGCGTTGCTATGCGATTTAATGAAAAAAAATCTCTCTGCGTTTCCTTTCCCATTCGTCCCTCCTGAGTTCCCCTCCTCCCTCCCAGGTTACCCTCCCCCTACCGCGAACCCCCTACCTGAGTTACCCCCCCTCCCCCCTCCCGCATTCTATACATTTAGTTTTCAAACATTTTTTTTTATATAAATTTCGTAATGCCAGAGCCCATCAGTAGTATTATACAAACCTTGTCCTGACAATAACGAACACAAAAAAAAAAGAATTATCCAATTTGGTGCAGTCGTTCGGAAGTTATGTGCGTACATACATTTCGGCGATTTCTTTTTATTTATATAGATAGATAGATAGATACATTATTTATTTATCATTAGCTTAATCTTTTATAAGGTACGGAATTACAGCTTGGGAACATTCCTGTAAAACAAATGTAAATCACGTTCAATCAGTTCAAAATTCATTAGTTAAATTATTTGCTCATAAAAGTGTGGACGAACAAAGGCATAGTGTTCCGTACTTTTACCAGAATCTCAAATTTATCTCAGTAAGATCAATTCTGTTTTATAAAATTATATTTCAGCATATGAATAGCCCTATATACATAAATAGACTGGACCACACTTACAATACCCGATTTACGTTAAGAGCGTTTAACAAGCCAGCGGACGAAAATCCACATTTCGTCGAAAGTTGTTCTTAAGATCGTGCAGGGCGGTTACAATGAGAAAGATTAATTATTCTCCGTACCAGCTTTTTTAAATTATAACTCAATATCGAATTTATTTCAATTCAAATTAGCTTTAATTTATACCTTCATCCAAAAATGCTGAAAAGCGTGATGATAAAACTATTAAAATAATGTACTTTTTGTAGTTATTTTTTTATTATAAGTATTTATCATTTTTCAATAATGTCTAAATTTAATAAGAATGTTAAAAAAATCTGAAATATATTAGTTTGTAAGTGCGCAAATAAATACACAAACGGACCAATTTTCGCCAAGAAACACATGTACGTACATATTTTTTAATGATTTTATTGAAACAATAATTAAAATTCTAAAACATACGTTTGCTAGATAATGTATTGATTTATTTTACTGCATGATTTTATTATTTGAAATGGGTGTGGTATAATACAAAAACTTTTTTGAAAATTGAACAAATCTGCCAACGACCTATGGAATAACCTTATTATTCTAAAAATTAAAAAATTTTCTCAAAATTTATTACAAACGAATGCTAGATAAAAGAACAATCTTTCGAAATCCATTTATAATTTTTTGTGGAAAAGAGTCAATACGTCTAAAAACTTTTTTGAAAATGACGTATTTGCGGTTTTCTTTGGTAATGCCCTCTTAAATGAAGGACTAATCGTACCTAAGCATAAAAAGCTGTAAATATGGACAAAGAACGCTGGACTACATGATATCTACATAATTGCTTAAATATGTTACCTGCCGAAATTAAAAAATGTACAAATAATGTTAAAACAAATTTTATCTTAAAAAATTGGCTCGCAGAAAGAAATAGTTTGTATTAGACTCTAACACAAAAAAATCTAACTGCATTGTTAAGTAAAATTAGTTTAATTTTTTAACTTCAAAGTAAAAGCATCCGTTGACAAACTAATTAAAAGTAGTTTGTTGGGACTTTTCTTTTTTTCCGTAATATTTTATTTTTTTTTATTTTCCCTGTCATATTGAATAGCTTTTTCTTTATCTATCTATCTATATAAATCTATAAATCTTCTATATAAATAAAAATGAATCGCCGAAATGTATGTACGCGCATAACTTCCGAACGACTGCACCAAATTGAATAATTCTTTTTTTTCTGTGTTCGTTATTGTCACGACAAGGTTTGTATAAAACTACTGGTGAGCTCTGGTATTATGAAATTTGTATAAAAAAATTGCAATAGGTGGCACGCGAGCTGTTTTAAAGCTGAATGTACCGGGAATGAATGTATGAAACGCGGGAGGGGAAAGGGGGAGGGGAACTGGGGAGAGGTATTCGTGGGATGGGGGAAGGGGGGGAGTGGAGTGGGGAGAGGGAAGGTGGAGGAGGCGGAGTGGGAACGCGAGAGGGGAATAGGACGCGGGAGAGGAAGGGGTGGCGTAAGGGGGACGGGAAGAATGGGAAAGGACACGCAGGGAAAAACAATTTCGTTATTAAATGGCATAGCAACGCATGCCGGGAACCAGCTAGTAATCAATAAAAAGAAAAATTTAAAAATCTAATATATTTCGTTGATAAAAACGACAGATGACACATCGATTGAGTCCATCGCTAGTCGTGTCATTATCGTCGATTTATGCTAATGTCTGCGAATGGTTTATTTATGCTAGTCACTTATCAGTAGTACCTACACATCCAGGCAGGAGGCGCACAGTGGGTGATTTAACGATTCTAGCGGGTAACAATTATTTCACGGTACGTTTTAAGATTTTCACGGCCAAAAGCATTTTCGTTATTTGTTTTTGGGGTGTTACCGTGTATCTACCGGATCTGCCGGATCTGCTCTGATGATGGACACTGCAACGATGTCCTAAACGTTGGCTAAAGAAGGAGGTAGCGCAACACGGCATAACACCCCAAAAACAAATAACGAAAATATTTTTGGCCGTGAAAATCTAAAAACGTATCAGCCTATAAAAGATTCGGCCGAGTATTGTTAATTTGCTCCTAAGAATTGAAGAGTTCCGTTACTTTGTCATGGATCCCATAATCAGAACCTAACCAAACTCTCATCAAACTACCCTTGATATACATCCTTTCTAATAAAAAAGAATCATCGAAATCGGTTGGCGTGATATTGAGTTATTCGTCCATTTTTCGCGCACTTCTTTGCAAATTTAAGACTTATATGGTTTTCTCGATGCCATTGTCAAAACCGGACCAAATTGAAATGGAACCACACGGAATGCATAAGCTTTAAAATAAAAAAAAGAATCATTAATATCGGTTCACCCAGTCGAAAGTTCCGAGGTAACTAACATTAAAAAAAAAAAAAAAAAATACAGTCGAATTGAGAACCTCCTCGTTTTTGAAGTCGTTTAAAAATAAAATAAAATGCGCTGCTTTTCGGTACCAAATAAATAATTACGGGTCTTAATGATTTCCCTTACTTAAGAGCTTTCAGTAATTCTAATACTAGTACCTTTATATTCAGTGATGCTGTAAAACCTCAGAATTAAAAATAATCACGCAGCTGTTACGTACACTAAATCTAAAGCTTGAAGCTTTATCTCTGCTGTGAATGTTAGTGAGTATAACAAGCTCGCTTTTGTTCTACAATTTTTTTGAACGAAAGGTATAATTTACAAAATCCTTTTTTGGTCACTTGTCGAAGCATTCGGCATTGGTATCTTGTAAGTTTTGCAGTTACCATCATGGCTCTTCAAGAGAATTAGTCGACTTTTTTATTAAATGAAGACAATATTAGCGAAACTCAATTGAAAATCTGGAAACAAAAAAATCAGAAAAAGATATTGAAACCTCTGGGACTCGAACCCAGGACCTTCGGCTTTCTGGGCCACTGCGTAAACCACTACGCCAAAGTGTCAATATTCGATTTGGTCATTTTTAACTGATCATCTTCAACTCAACATTATTTTTATATAATTATTATATAATAATATCAACATTTTTTTCATAATCTTACTTCGACTAAGAACCACCGACATTATCTTCATTTAACTAAATATTACAATTTGAGATTTTACTCAGAAAGTTAAAAATAAACGAGATCTTTTTCTTAGATTCTTCTTCTTCTTTGTGTGCCGTATCAGGTCCCCCCGACGTTGGCGATCTCTCTTGAAAATGTCTCACTGTCTTGCGCTGCCCGGAATAGCTTCTAATGCCGGTCCACTCTCGTATATTACGCAGCCAAAACATTTGTCTCCTACCAGGCCCTCGGTGACCCTCTATCTTAGATGAAAAGTCAAAAAGATTTTTCATTCTGGTAGCCCGTGTTGATGTTTTCAGCACTTATGCTGCATTCGTTTTCCATATCTCAATTTAATTTCTCTTCTAAAAGAATTTCTCTCCAAAGAATGGTCTTTAATAAATGAATTCATTTTTTTGGCGTTTAGACTCTTCGCTACGCAGTTCTAAAGCTTTTTTAGGTCGCCCGGCAGACATGGCTGACTATGAATGGTTATTTGAGTTGGGTAGGTCGATATTTTTGATACTAACTTCATAATCTATGTTTGTGCAGAAAATATTTCAGTATATGTTTATAATTCTTCCAATGCGTGGATTTATAAAACTTTATTTAAAATTTATAAAACTTCTGGACGACGTAATCCTGTAATATTCTTCGGAATCTCTGTGAATTCGGATGCAAAAACATTTCTTCACGTGAAAAGTTTAACAGCTCTCTATGGAAAATTCGTAGATGGCTCCCTAAAAAAGAAAATTTGTTATAGAGTTGTTTCGAGATGGCGCAGAAACTATATTTTTTTAGTATAAAACTAATACGCAATCAATAAAATATGCGTAGACAACACACCATTTTGAACCAAAAAAATCACTCTCGTAAACTTCAAAGATTGTTAAAAATATATATTAAAAAAAGCAACATTTTGCGACCTTATATATATATACCTTCATGGTACATACCTCTAATCTATATTTTCCATGGCGATCTTACAATAAAACTTCGAAACACACAATAGGCCACTTGCATCACATTTTTTAATTTTTTTTCCGGTTTAGACAAATATTCTAAGACATTCTGTATTTTTTGTTTTTTTTAATCGTATTTTTGAAACCCTGGGGAATTTTTGACAATTTCAATCCGAAAAATCAGACCCTTTTTATAAACCGGAAAGACGGGACATAATTTTATAGGTGTGAAAAAAGATAATTACATAGCCAAAATCATTTAAAAAAAAAAGAACGTTTTCCACACGAACGGCAAAGGAGAATAACGAGGCATTCCAAAAATATAACATCTCATAAATATTTTTTTCCTTGATCCATCTTATTGATCATAAATCATTATAATGTACAGCGTCTATATTACTAAATTCAATGCAATATACTTGTACTATTAAATTATAATAATAATAAGAATCAAACCAAATGATAAGTTCGCAGAGAACAAACATTAATCTAGTGAACGAATTCAAAAATTCGCCTGAAATCAAAGTGATGCCATATAAAAAAATAAATCAGTGTGGAATTTTACAAAATTAATAGGAACATTTTCGGAGACGGGAAATTTTCATGTAGTGACGTCACGAGCCCAAATAATGGATTTATTTATTTAAAAAAAAAACTGTACATTTCTAAACAATTTTACTAACATTTTATTAATCTTAGTAAAAAGGTCTATCCACATGATTTTTTCCAAGTCGTTATGAAATCCATACAAGTGGCCTATTGCAGCGAGCTGTGGCGGTGGCGGAACGAATATTGCTAGCACTGGGTTTGAACGTCCACGCCTCCGTGTAGTGTTAAAATATGAAATTCGTCTGATTTTAATGCGTGGTGTTATTTAGGTGTAATACTAGACTACATAATATTAAATATTTTAACCTGTGTATTTTGAATTGTTTCCAGCTAGAATCATTAAATAACCCACTGTGCGGCGGTGGCAAAATAAAGAAGTCCAGAGCCGGTCATTATTAAAGCCAAAAAAAAATTTTTTTTTGAAAAAAAGTTGAGTTTAAATGAAAAGGCTTAAATTAATCACACGACAATAATATTACATCGTAAACTTCTCTTTGTCCTTTTTCTGCTAAAAATTACTCTACTCGAATTGCTAGCTGCAGCTCCTTGAAGGAAACTTGAAATATGATCTGTTTATCAAATTATGGAAATAAAAAAGATAATATTATTTTCGTCCCTTTCTCTTCAATGGAAAATGTATGGAAACTAAAAGAGATATATCATCCGCTTGTCTTCTGTGAAAACACTCCATATCAAAACCACAAGGGTGTTGTAAGTTTTAGTTAGTTTCGAATTAGGATTGGCAACAATAACGATTCACCTATTAAAATATAATATTTTGTCAGTATTTTAAATAAGAAATCCACTTTTGAGTGGGATGTTCCCTAAATATTCTGGGTCATTATTATTTGAAACGTCCAAAACAGATTTGATTATATACCCAACGGCCTCTAAGGTTCTTTAGACTAGCAATATAAGGTTCAAATCCAGCGTATAAGGATGACATAGTCCCTGTGGAAAAAATCTCACTCATTTTGGAATTCCTTTGTGGAGGGTCTATTTTGGAAAGGAAGAAGTGAAGTTGTGTTCCCGGAGGGAGGAAAGAGAGGCCGCCAAATCGCTTCACGACCGAGCTGTTGAACTTAGGAATGTGTCGAAGGAATGACCTGTGCTCATGTGACAAATGTCAATAGGCCACTTGCATGGACTTCATAACGACTTGGAAAAAATCGTGTGGTAGAGTTTTTTACTAAGATTACGAAAATGTTAGTAAAATTTTTTAGAAATGTATTTTTTATTTTTAAATAAATAAATCGATTATTTGGGCTCGTGACGTCACTACATGAAAATGTCCCGTCGCCGAAAATGTTCCTTTTAATTTTATAAAATTCCACACTGATTTATTTTTTTATATGGCATCACTTTGATTTCAGGCGAATTTTTGAATTCGTTCACTAGATTTATTGTTTGTTCTCTGCGAACTTATCATTTGGTTTGATTTTTTGACAGATGTTCTGAAGAGAACCCCGTACAATTAATGGGTACGGGGTTCTCTTCAGAACGTGAAGATGATGTCGGTACATGTTTTAGTGGTATAATGATTATGGTGCTGATTTTAACAAAATAAAATTTTATAATATTCTTATTATTATTACAATTTACAAGTTCAAGTATATTACATTGAATTTAGTAATATAGACGCTGTTCATTATAATGATTTATGATCAATAAGATGGATCAAGGTAAATAATATTTATAAGATGTAATATTTTTGGTATGCCTCGTTATTCTCCTGTGCCATTCGTGTGGAAAACGTTCTTTTTTTAAAAATGATTTTCGGCTATGTAATTATCGTTTTTTCACACCTATAAAATTATGTCCCGTCTTTCCGGTTTATAAAAAATGGTCTGATTTTTCGGTTTGAAATTTTCGAAAAATCCCCAGGGTTTCAAAAATATGATTAAAAAAAAAAAAAAAAAACAGAATGTCTTAGAATATTTGCCTAAACCGGAAAAAAAAATTTAAAAAAATGTGATGCAAGTGGCCTATTGCGTAAAAATGTTGGGCGCGCTTTTTGCGTGTTTCTCAATTATGTAACGGTGCCAAAGGGATCACAGACGCTCGTTCCTCGGAACGTTTTCCATTGGAATACCGGTAGAACAAGGACAGTATTCCCACCTGACGCCTGGGCTCTAAAGATTGAAATCCAGTTGTTAAAATCGGGAAAGCCGTCAAACGGACCGCCAATTTCTGCACAAAGTGAAGGTTTTTTGGGGCTCCAGACCAGAGATGGCTACCAAATTCAACAGTGGGGTGCACTTGCAACAAAACTTTTGTACAAGGTGAGCAGCTGAAGGACATCCCCAATATAGAGTCATTTATTTATTTAGCTATTTTTATTTATTTTATTTAAACAAAATCAACAGTCTACATAGAAGCCATTTAAAGAATTCCTTGTTGTATGAGTACAAAACATTACTTTTATATAAATACTAGTTGGTTCCCGGCGTGCGTTGCTATGCCATTTAATAAAGAAATTGTTTCACTCTGCGTGTCCTTTCCCATTTGTCCCATTCTCCTTCCTCTCCTGCGTCCCCTTCTCCTCTCGCATTCCCACTCCGCCTCCTCCACCTTCACTCTCCCCACTCTAATCTACCCCTTCCCCCATCCAGCGAACCCCCCTTACGATTTCCCCTCCCTCCCAGGTTCCCCTTCCCCTATCGGGTTCCCCTCCCCCCTCCCGCATTCCATACATTCAAACCCTGTACATTCATTTTTCAAACAGCTCGCGTGCCACATATTGCATTTTTTAAATACAAATTTCATAATGCCAGAGTTCACCAGTAGTTTTATACATACCTTGTCCTGACAATAACGAACACAACAAAAAAGAATTATCCAATTTGGTGCAGTCGTTCGGAACTTATGCGCGTACATACATTTCGATGATTCATTTTTATTTATATAGATAGATAGATTATATAGATAGATAAATAGATAGATACTCGTAGATAGATAGATGTACACATATTTCGACTACCATAATACGGACTACATACCCAACACTTCTCTTGCTAAAACTAAGGTGTGTTTAATTTTTCCCTAAAGTACGGCACTGGCGCTCACATTACTCATCAGATGTACAAGAGACAGAGACCTTACTGTGCAAAACGTTGTTAGCAGGCTTACGCCTCTGATGATTTTGTTACTCCGATAGTTTAACTTATCAGTCTTGATATCCTGCTTGCTGTGGACATAACAATAAGCTATCTTCCATAAACTCCTTTTACAATATCAAAGGAGTCCATTCAAATTTTCTAACTTCATTATACAACGCGTACAGAACCTGTCAAATAAGGTGAGTCAAAATAATTAATATTCAAGATACATAATATTATTTGCTACCATCTGATATATTCAGATCCAAATGAATTTCATTTCATTTGATTTTATTTTTTATTTATTTATTAACGACAATATAAAGTAAAGTAAAAATACAAAGTGAAGTAGTTGTTCTCAGTCCTTCTCACTAGGTATTCCTGTTCCAAGGAGGACTGTAATTTGTTGTATGGTTGTTGATCATGATTTCGTCATCTTCTAGTTTGTTTCCACAAAATAAAAAATAAATGAAGTAAAAAGTATTTATGTTTGTTGTCTGTAGGTTGCGTTGGGGTTACTTCATAATTTTAATGATTTGCTCATCTTCATGTTTAGTTTAGTGACCGATCGAAGGTTCGGTTTCGGTTTCGGCAAGTTTCGACAAAAAATCTAGTTTCGGCATCAGTTTCGGTTTCGGCGGATTTTTTGCTGAACCTTCGGCCGCACCGAAACTCTGCAAAAGATCTCAACAAATGGTAAATTTTGTCTTAAGAATGTTGTGATTGTATGTAAATGCAATTTAAACTAAAATACTCAATTAATTCATTCCTTCCTTTATAATGTACATAAGCGTTAATTATTTGATAATTTTTTATTCCAAGAAGTAGTTTGATAATTTTTAGTAACATCAAAAAAATTTTTTTTTTTACACGTTTCAATTATTATTTTTTTAATTTAATTTAACACATGTTAACTGTTTGTATAAGTGTAAAAAATAATCCAAAATTCTGTAAACAATAGAATTTTAATATGTCTAAAAAAGTTTCGGTTTTTTTTCGAAACTGAGACTGCTACCGAATATTCGGTTTCGGTTTCGGTAGAAAGTCCTATTTCGGTCCGACACTAGTTTAGTTATCCATAATTTTATGTCTTTTTCAAACTTTTGTATATCCATGGTGTTTTTAATTTCAATTGGAAGGATATTATATAATTTTGTAGCATGGAAATTATGATTTTTTGGCCAAAGCATGTATTTACTTTTGGAATGTTTTATTGTTTTAAGGATTTCATCCTTATAGTTGTGATGTATTGCATTAATCAACAGTGAAAATTAGAAAATATCGTAGCCTACCCCTTTAATTTAAAAAGAAAATACCAATTACTTATAAAACGGACACACTTGCGACATCTATCGGTTCAAAGTAAATTGAATTCTTGTTGACGATAGGGACCTACAATCAAGGATATTGAGATCAGTATTAAGAAAAAAATCACAGATGGTATTAAAAATCGTCACGACATAGGGGAAGACCCTTTTTTTTGGCTCAAAAATAAATAGTTGAAACCAACAGCCAATCAGGTAGAGGCAGAAAGCTATAAATAATTAATGAAACCAATCACAGAATGGAGGGCGTATTCAGATTTTGAACAAAGAGATGGACTTTGAACTAGGCAATTAATCAGAGATTTATGGAAAAAAATATCGTCATCAACCGAAAGATCAATACACTATAATGTAAACAGGATCTCACGCCCGGTGCATTGGATACAATGACCCCAGAGATAAAATAAACATTCGGTGCAATGGAGGTATCGGCAACCGCAAGAAACGAACAAGTTAATCCATATTATGTTAAAAAAATTATGCAAGAAAATAACAAGAAAAATTATAATAAGAGGTAGATAAAGAAGAAACGTGGAAAACATAGGAAAAACTACTGCAGGAATATTCAGTTGTATAACGAGTACGTGATCAACGATAGGAGGCCAGATTCGGAGAGAAACGTACGGTTGATATTTAAAAGGAAGAAAAACGCTGTAAATTAGGAATTTCACCTTTAGATGAAGCAATAAAGTCCTGGAAAACGATTTGAAAAGAAAAGCTAATGGAAAAAAATGGACGTTTAAACGGAAGTGTTTATTGAACAATATAAGATTTCGACTTAATTTTGCATTTTCAGACGAGTTTAAATAGATAACGTTATATATTTGAAATAGGGTGGTCATTCTAGTCACATTGCGTTGGATAAAGTAAACGGAAGGGGTTGTTTTACGTCAATTGTTTGAGGAGAATTCTATGGGAGATAGGACAGACTGCAAGGAAAAATGAAACATTATTTGGGTTGACGATCTCACACGTGATTTTGTTGTTTAAACAATAAGAAAACGAACATGATATTAGGTGATTAAACCCATTTTAATGGCTTTTTGGACGATAAAAATTATCATTGGTCATATGGACAGTTTACTTAAACTAAAAACGATTAGATTTTATTACCCTGGAATAAATGCTGAGTTATTGATCAGCACCTCGAAAACCCAGACATAAACAGACGTCAAATTTTAAATTAATGTGGATTTAGGGGAGAAAGGGACGGAATTTGGAGGATGACCCATAGAACGTAATAAAAATGACAGGAATTTAAGGACCGGAGTGGGAGTGTCTCCTATAAAAATGTGGGAAATGATATATTAATTAGTAACAAATAGAAAATGAAATTTTCTATTGAGGCAGCAAACATCAAAAAACGATACGGGTATCAGAGTAATGTACGGTGAAACTATGGGGGAATAGATACGGCCAAAGAAAGCAAAGAAAATCTTAAATTAACAATTAATAAAATAAATACGGCTGGAAATATAAAAAATTATAGGGATGTGGAAAGTTACATGAGAATGAATGAGGAAAATCAAAAAAAGAACATCGTGAATAAGAGGAAAATAAGAGAAAATATGAAAATTCAAGTCTACAACATAAGTAGAGACAATACAGTTTAAAATTGAATTGATCCATATAGGTGGCATAAGAATAAGAAGGAATTTAGAAAAAAGAAAATTGGAAAACGTATATTAAAAGTTTTGGCAGGAGTTTGTTCATGTTCTGGTAGCGATAAACAAAATTGAGAATTATATACAGTCTATTGAAGACGTACCTATTATATTTTGAGAAAAAAAAAGGATACAAAAATCATGAAATTCAAGCTAATTTTGTATGATCAACAGACAAAGGAATGAGGGGCATTTTGACGTAATATCGCCGGTCCGATCCTGGAAAAATGTTTAAACGAGATAGGGCATGAACAAAGTCATGAAAGGTGGACCTAACGACAGTTAAACAAAAATGACAGAATCGATATATGAAATCTCGAGTTGTTAGAGGTTAAATTCGTGGATCAAAGATAGCTTAGATAGGCCATTCTAATCCTGGGAAGGGTATATAGGCTTGGACATGGGGCATTTGGGAGATCAATCGTCGGATTATCAAACGTGGAAGTTACGTGACGTGACGTTTAAAGCGGTTATTAATTGAAAAATTTTCTAAGTGTTATAAATTTTATGACTCTTAAATAATTGGAGTCAAGTCAATAGAAGTGATTTTGGACTTAGTATAATCTAGTGTTAGATAAAATGCATTTTAACAGAAAGTTCTTAGTGTCTAAAGTTTGGTATTAAATTCAGTGTAAGAAATTAGTACCGTTAATAATAATTAATTAGATTCAGTGAGGTGATTAAATCATAAATTTAAATTGTGTTGGTGGAAAGTGTTGTGCTGTATTTGGCAAATTTAAAAGCAGTGTTTAGTTAAATTTTAGGACTTAATACTTGAAAAAAAAATCATATCAATAATAGTTCCTTAAATAAAGTGCAAATCGAACGTAATAATTTATCACAGGATTAATCTAGTGTTAGATAAAATAATAATAATAAATATGGACGTAAGAATAAATAATTAAAATTATTAAATTGCTGTTAAATGAGATTGTGGTAACTTAATAATAATAACTATTTCGGAAAGCTTAAATAAATAGTAAAATACGTTATCTTACTGCAAAAAAAAGGGATCGGTGACAAACAAAAATAAAAATAATAAACCTCTTATTTCGTAAATAATCGTGAAGTGGTTATTGCTTAAAAATTATAATTTAAACGGAATGTTATTTTAACGATGGAATAATTATAATAATGAATCTGGAAGTTAAAACAAATAATAAATAAATAAGCATGATAATAATCTATTCGGTATTTTATCGTATAATACCTTTTGCTAAATAAAAGTATGGAAGAAAAACGAACACAAAATAAGTAATTAATTGTTAATTTTAATTTAAAAAGTGTTAAGTTAACCCACGAGTTTTGAAATAAAATGCAGTCAGAACGATAAACATCATTTAATTTAGTTAGATTAAACGGGAATAAAAAAAATTTGAAGTCGGAAAAATTTTAATTGAATTTAGTTGATAACATAAGAATAGGTATTAGGTAAGGAAAACATAACAAGGTTTTACCGTGTAGCTCCCGGATGGATAAAAAACCTTAAAGGGGTAAGTTTTATTTAAAAAAAAAAAAAATTTCCAGGTTCCAAGGAGAAAGCGGCATGCATCAGACAGCTGGTATTTGAATAAGTTTTATAACAAGATATTACTTGCTTAATATGTGATATGTATCTATATTAAAATATTATATATAAAATAGATATATTTATGTATATGTATATATATATATATTATTCCAAGAAAGTTTTAATCAAAAGAAACACACTTATATTAAAAGTAAAGGTATCGATTTCGAATGCCTACCTTTGAATTTATCGGTAACTTTTTAAAATAGTTATATGTTTGCCAAATTTCCAAGTCAAAGTTTTGTATTTATTTTAGTATATGTACTATTTATTATAACTTCAGCTAATATAAAATGATCAAAAAATGAGTTATGATATTGGAATTTAATTTAACTATAATATAATTGTATATATATATATATCAGTATATTTATTTATTGAGACAAAATATATATGTATGTATATGTATGCATTATAATTATATTTATCGGGGAACAGATTAAACATCTGCGAAAAGGAAATTACCACTATTAAATTCAAAAGAAAAAAATTAGAACCATATAAGCTCGCGTTCAAGAATGTTCAAAAAAAAAAAAATTAAACAAATATCTCACGTTTGGAATCTAGGTCACGAGGACAGCGGGTGTGTCGGCTTAGAGGTTATAATCTCTGGCAATTAACTTCTGCGTAAATACAATGGCAAATAAATATAAAGGGTAGGTCAAACTCACGGAAGAGAAGCAGGTTTTTCTGGAACGTAATTCTTTTCTTGATGAGATCACCATTTAGTTGCAGTTCACTTTTTTAAAACTGAATTATTGTTAATGCTAATAGTTTTGCAAGAATGCGCTGCGACAAGATAGTTGCGGTAGTTTTATGCGAGTTAGGTATAACTATGACTGCGTCCGGCTGTGATAATTGTTAACATTAACTTCGAGCATCGAAACATACTTGCGATGTGATCGGAATAGTGACAGTAGGGAATCATAAGGGGAGCGGGGGAAGGGAGATATTCATTGCCATAGGAAATAAATAATATTTAAATCCAAAATAAACACAAAAGCAATCCGCCGAGCGCAACCAATATACTTGGCGCTAACATGCCCCTCGGCCTTGACAGAATGGTCAAAATAAACCAACATGCGAAACGAAAAGAAAATAAAAATAAATACTATTAAAACATTTACCGCATTGTGTTTCAGTGCTCAAGACGTTAATGCGTGTTATTATTGCGAGTGTGATGAAAATAAAATAATAAAGAAAGGAAACGATTAAAAGATAGCAATTATGTATATATGCCTACTTGAACAAAACTAATTAATTATTAGGTATTATAAAAATTGCAAGAAACATGAGATTAATAATGAGCGTGTAAACTTGGTTTACGAGAAACCTTGTTTTGGTTGCGAGTTACGTTGCTTTGCTTGAGAGTAGGTGCGTTTCCGACTAGTACGTACCCTAAACTGGTTTCGATTGCACTCGGTAATGATTGAGTGCCCTTTACCTTACCAGGTAAGAGGATTTGGCCAAAAACATTGGCACCAATTATTGCATCGATGACCCCTGGGATGTGGAATTTGTCGTCGGCGAGTGGCAATTCATTTATATAAGACAACGCATTCATATCTATAGAAGATGCCGGCAATTGGGTTGTAATGCGATCCACTACCAAAGGTCGAATGGAGAAAGATGTTTTATTATTATAGCGAGACTCAAACTTTAAATTAGTCATCCCTTTAATGCGTTAAGAAATATCTCCAATGCCTCTAATGGTTGTATGATTGCGATCTGTGAATAAGGGTAATCCAAGGCGTTTGCAACAACTCGTTGTAATAAATTCGCTTTGTGATGCGCTATCAATTAAAACGCGTATTTTCTGATAATTATTCCTGGAATCAAGAACACTAATAGATGCGGTACCTAATAAAACGGATTGATTTGGGGAAAAAACGTTTGCATCTCCATTATTGAGAGTACATAATGTTACATTATCAGATTTACTCTCAGGTTTGCTTTTGGGATTTAAATTTCGCTCCATATTACGAGAAAAATTGGATGAAGTGTCATCAAAATGCAATAACGAGTTATGGTTTTGATTACAATATCTGCACCGATTTTCCGATTTGCATGTATTGGTAGAGTGCATTGTACTTAGGCAATTTCGACATAAGTTTTGTTTTTGAGTTATCTTAAACCTACTCTTAGGTGAAGCGTTTAAAAATGTTGGGCATTTAAAAATGAATGTATGGTCTGACAAATTACATAACGTGCACTTATAGTGTTTTGCTTTGTTATGCGTTAAACTAAGAAATGCGTGGCTATATTGTGCTTCCCGTAATTTTTTTTTCTCGAACTGTTGTGATTTCGATTCTGGTAATATTGACGTTCTATGTAGTATTTTGGCTTGTTCACATAAAAATGTTACGAATTCATCGTACGACGGTGCCTCTGATTTTCTGACCGATGATTCGAATGCTACAGCTGTTTCTTTGTCTAGTTTTTGAGTCCCTATATAAAGAAAGAAACATTGTAATAAGTTAGGAATTTTTAATTGTTGCAATGCTGAAATTGATGAATGAAATTGGTCTATAAAAGCTTCTAAATCCACTGCAGTTGGTACTGTTATTGGTTTTATATTCAAAATTTTATCAAAATAATAAACCGCGTTCGCCCGGGTATCTTCGTATTTTTCCGTTAATGCCTTCCATATAAGTTGGTAATTTTCGGCTGTGGTTGGAATTCCGGCACAGATATTTAACGCTTTTCCCGACAAAGTACTTATTAAATAATGAATTTTTTCCGTGTCGGAAAGATCTATATTTTCATTAATTAATTTTTTAAAAGTATCGTGAAAAATTCTCCATCCCATTATATTTCCATCAAATGATGGCAAAGTTAATTTTGGCAACTTAACATGGAGATTTGATTTATCTAACTTCGAATGCGTTTCAGATAACTCACTTGTATTGTCACATGTCTGTTTTGCGGTTAACTGGATTACAGAATATAAATCATCAAATGATTGTTCCATTTGAAAGTTAGGAATAAAATCTGAATTTATTTGCATTTTTAAATCATTAATTTTATTTACTAATTGAATAAACTCTTTTCTGATCTCCAATAGCAACGCTGCATTGGCACAAAATATGTTTTTTGAATTAGATGATTTCAAACCCTTTATGCTATCATAAATTCTCTGAATCCTTGCAAATTGTGAATTCTGCCTCGCTTCTAATAATTTAATGTCGCGTTCCATTTTGGAGATGACTGATTCATCCGGCATATTGACAATTTATTTGTTAAATATAATAGGCTGAAGATTATTTCGTGATGACGTACGTACGACCTATCTCAACTACCCACGATAAATTTATATGCAATGAAATACGTGCGTAAATGTTTTCAAGTAAAAATGCGCGCTGGTTCCTTTAAATTACACATCCAGGCTAGATTGGACCATAATGTGTCGGCTTAGAGGTTATAATCTCTGGCAATTAACTTCTGCGTAAATACAATGGCAAATAAATATAAAGGGTAGGTCAAACTCACGGAAGAGAAGCAGGTTTTTCTGGAACGTAATTCTTTTCTTGATGAGATCACCATTTAGTTGCAGTTCACTTTTTTAAAACTGAATTATTGTTAATGCTAATAGTTTTGCAAGAATGCGCTGCGACAAGATAGTTGCGGTAGTTTTATGCGAGTTAGGTATAACTATGACTGCGTCCGGCTGTGATAATTGTTAACATTAACTTCGAGCATCGAAACATACTTGCGATGTGATCGGAATAGTGACAGTAGGGAATCATAAGGGGAGCGGGGGAAGGGAGATATTCATTGCCATAGGAAATAAATAATATTTAAATCCAAAATAAACACAAAAGCAATCCGCCGAGCGCAACCAATATACTTGGCGCTAACAGCGGGGATGTTTACATAATTGAAATTGTTTATAAAACAATTCGGTCATTGGGGCACCGGGTCAGATGCTTCTAAAGAAAAATGTTCTGGGGTATCTAATAGGTAGTTGACAGGTATTAATATTAATTTTAGAATGGGACAAATTCATGAAATTGCGCAATTATAGAAAAGTTTTAACACAATCTTTAATTTGAATATGAAGAGATTAATTTTGGATTGAACAATTTGAAAATAAATAGATTTATTATAAGCTAGTCAAATAATAGGTACATCAAACATTTGGAAAATCACGGGTTAGT
Source organism: Limnephilus marmoratus (assembly GCA_917880885.1). Taxonomy (NCBI): domain Eukaryota; kingdom Metazoa; phylum Arthropoda; class Insecta; order Trichoptera; family Limnephilidae; genus Limnephilus; species Limnephilus marmoratus. Next base: position 4,333,076 of record OU862935.1, read on the forward strand.
TTAGGAGTGTATTGAAGAATTACATGGAATATTCGAGGAGAAAATTATAGAACAATTACTCTCGTAAGTATCAATCATTTACATGAAACAGTTGACAAATCACGGGATAGTCAAATAGAAGAGTATTGAAGAATTACAAGGAAGATTCGAGTAAAATTTTGTGGAGTAATTACTCTCATAGACATCAATCATTTACAAGAAGCAGTTGAAAAATCACGGGATAGCCTAATAAAAAGTATCAATCATTTACATGAGACAACTGGAAAATCACGGGATAGTAAAAAATTTTACCAAAAGTTGAACCTTGGGGAAAAATTTAGAAAACAGTTCAACAATGGGAGGCAGTGGTCGCTCCTTAAAAAAACCAAGGACCATTAACCAAACACATAATAGAGATGGCAATCTCTTAAATAAAATTGTCAACCAAACAAATCAAAAAACTTGGAATTTTCGGCACTCCAGAACAAACCGAGATAATTTCTTAATCTATTAGTATTTATTAATATGACCCACTATTATCATGTATATATTCGGTCATCGGCTAAGGTTTTGTGCAGAATTCCTTTTCACGAAATCCGAGCTCGGAATTTGAGACTAGCTAGCCTCAAATTGCGAGTTATAATCCTTCCCAAATGTAAATTTACATATATATCTTTTTATGTACTGTACATTGATTGATGTGGACCCGCTTACAGCTAGCGTTTTAGACTCGACAGAGTTACTCTCACATCATTTTCTGTACGTGGAGTGAGGATTCACGACCCGTAACTCTACACAACACCGTGAGTATATGATTGCACATAGGACGAAACCGGTTCGCTCTAAGTAAATAGTAGACCTTGGAGGAGTAGGAATTTGGGGGTATCTAGGCTCAGATGACGACCGGAAGGCAGTGCATGATGGCAAGAGGAAGGACGGTTAGGACGCGATAACTTAGGTATCAATTAACCGATCCGCGCCAGAAGATTGTGCGAATTTCTAGTAAGAATCTGATCACCTGGTTTACTTGTAGGAGGAAGGCGCCAAATTTTCGGCAGAAAAGGGGCATTCTGAGTTCGTCTAATATGCAATCTATTAATTACATTAACCTACTAAATCCAGCTTTATATGTACCTTATAGCAGCTGAATCATAATGGAGGGGCGCCAAGAAGATACAAGATACAATCATGATCAAATTTACTAACATTTAACCATTTGAGTTACATTCAATAATCTATTCAATTAAACATGTGAAATTTCAATAAGTACAGTCTATTTACGAGTTTGTTAGGATGTAGGGAATCATAATAAGCGACACAGGAAAGTCAGCCAATTTAGAGAAATTATTTAAAGTTAGATTTGCAAGAGAGAGACCAATACAGTTTGAAACTCAACGCTCTGTTTAGAATCAACAGGTTACCACAAAAGAGAAAGTAATTAAAGTCCCATATCATAAATCAAAAAAATTACACAACGTTTGATGGAGTTTAATTACAACATAAATACGAAAATATTTACGTTCAAGGTCGTAAATAACGTATTCATTAGTTAAGTACATATATCTCTAAAGGTATGTAGTACAAGGGAGCTTTAAGTAGCTTTCTGTAGTTATCAAAGAAAATAAGGGTCCAATTTTCATGAAGGCTTGTGTGACGTAGGGGAGGAATTTTCCGTCCCTACTACACACATGCAAAGCTTTAATATTTTAAATATCGATCAGAGCCAAGAGAAAAGAAAAGTTCAAGAAAACTTGAAGGGATGAAAGAATTCCAAAAATATTTAATATCAAGTTTAAAAGAGGTAGAAAGAGAAAAACATCACATAGTGAAGGTGTGTTGGTCAGCAAGGTACTCATAATTTTCTTTAAATTTGAGTTGTCCATTTTTTTAGTTCAGTTTTATAATGTTGCCCACATAATTTTTTTTTTCATAATATGTTTTTAAGTTCTTATGGGTACTTTCAGGATTATTTTCATTACTCCTTTTTGTGTTTTAACGAGTTGCTTCATGTGGATTATTGGATGGGGAAGGCAGATCCCTATCCAATAATCCCATATTTTTTGCGTGATTGACAAAGAGCATCAAAGACTTTATATAGACCGTTTTTAATTTGTAATTTGCTTATGTTCCAAAGTAATACATGAGCTTTGTGAGTTTCCCATATGTGAGAGTCCCATCGAAGATTTTCATCGATGCCGAAATATTTTTAAACGACTTCGAAAAGGAGGAGGTTTTCAATTCGACTGTATTATTATTATATTTTTTTTAATATATTTGTTACCTCAGAACGTTCGATTGGGTGAACCGATATTGATGATTCTTTTTTTATTTGAAAGCTGGTGCTTCCCGTGTGGTCCCATTTTAATTTGGTCTAGTTCTGACAATGGAATCCATGAGAAAATCATATAAGTCTTAAATTTGCATCAATTATGTGCGTGACAATTGGACGAATAACTCAATATCACGCCAACCGATTTCGATGATTCTTTTTTTATTGGAAAGGATGTACTTCAAGGGTAGTTTAGTTAGAGTTTGGTTAGGTTCTGATTATCGGATCCATGACAAATTTACGAAACTCGGCCGAATCTCTTAATTTGACCCTAACGTCATTATGGTCAAATTATGTCTGTCTCATATGAGCAGCACGTTTAGTAGGTCTACCCATATTCAGACAAATTAGTTAGTGTACTTCAGATTCACTAAAAATCAAAAAATATACAAAAATTTTAACAAAACAAAAAAACGACTTAAAAAAATGCACTAAAAAGTAAAAAAATAATTTCGTATTCTTCTACAACTTTATAATCAACTTACCTTTTCTACTCATCAATATGTACATACGATTGTTATTTTTGGAGTCGGTGTCGGCGGGAGAGGAGCTGTCAAGTGAACACGCCGGGCCGCGGGTACCTTGGTTGACACCGACTCCAAAAATAACAATCGTACCTACATATTGATGAGTAGAAAAGGTAAGTTGATTATAAAGTTCTAGAAGAATACGAAATTATTTTTTTACTTTTTAGTGCATTTTTTGAATTCGTTTTTTTGTTTTGTTAAAATTTTTGTTTACGTTTCTAGAGTTTGTTATGGTGGGGTAGTGGATTTTTTTTTACAAGAATACCACACAAGAGTCCCAACTGCTTCCGTCTGGAACCAGTGAGACTATAGCATCCCCAAATGGGGTATGTTGTGAGGCTGAAGGTAGTGGGGAGGGAAGGAGATAGGGAAGAGGAAGGTGGGGAAGTATCTGGCAATTCACATAAGGTCACCAAACACGGCTAAAGCCATTTCACGCAACGCTTCAATTCTGAATGGTGGTCTTACACCAGGGCGATACTGAGAGTATCTTCCACTCTGGAACGTGTCGCAAATATACTTTATATTATTTTAAAAGAATAAATTGTGAAACACACAAATTAATCAAATAAAATTTATTTGCCACGCCGGGATTCGATCCCGCGACCTTCGGAATGCGAGTCAAGCGCTTTACCGCTGCACTACGCCGGCCATCATTCCGGTATGATTGCGTTAAGTTTTTCCTTGACAATCGTGTAATTTGAGAGCATAATTCTCAGCTGGTTGTCCTCTGACCGCTATAGAAAACGTTAAATATTTAGTTTTGTTAACATTAATTGTAAGTGAGTTTTGCTTAAACCATTTTTGCAGAAGTACATCAGAAGTATGCCTCACTAACTTTTTTGCTCTTTTTCTTTTTTCTTTCTTTTATATAATACTAGATGACCCGGATAACTTCGTACCGCCTCAGAATCAATAACAATTGTGTTAACTTATTAGCTGAATTAAATTCAGTTTCTTTATTAAGTTAAAAATTATACAATGAAGCAATTATCGAAACGCAACTGTCTGTATTTTGTTTTTGTCAGTATCAGAGATGGCGTTGTGTAAGTATATATATTTTTTGTGGTTTTCTTTCTTTTTTACTTACTTACGGGAATTGCGTTTCATTTTCTTTATACATGTGAGGGAGATTTGTTATAATTATTGTATTTTTTCTTTGGAAGAGGGGTGCAGACATTCTACTGTTTGTCCCATTTTTGACTGTTGACATTTAGTGTGTAAGAAAGAGGGGAAGCATTATATGTTTTAGAACAAAAGGAAAACAATCAGCGCATTGATATTTAACCTTTTTAAATTTTTGGAATTCACTCACTACTCAATATTATACTTATCACAATATTCGTGCAGCTCTTTCAAAAGATGAGAATTCGTTCCATACAAAATGAATGAGAAAAAGAATTTTCTTCATAATTTTTTTTTCGTGAATTTTTACGATGTTTTAATATTGTTATTAAAATATACTGCTAATCTGGGCGGAGACAAATCCAAAAAAATCAAAGATCATCAAAATTGGTCCAGCCGTTCTCGAGTTATAAATAGTGTAACTAAGCCGACTTTGTTTTATATACTCTATCCACCCTTGAACAGCCCATAGGTAACATCATCATTGCATTTAAACTTAAACAAAATCCTTATGATATACACAAGCTACGATATTCAAAACGTAAAGAAAAATTTGCAAAAACACCTTAAACACCACAAAAGAAGGTAAATTTTCGGGATTAGTGTCCATGGTTATTACGAATAAATTTTAGAAACAAACTTTAGATTCGCCTTAATCACTATAAAAGGAAACTTTTTGCATCACGGCTGGCGGAAAATAATGCATTTTAATTTTCAATGTCGTTAAATAAAATTTCTCTTCGCGAACCGACACTACGACAGCCCGCCCGCCATTTTGTCACTGTTATGTCGGTATCCCAACATACAAACAAGAGCAAATTTATCTAGCGGGCTTGTGTATGTTATCTTTACTTTAAAAAACAGCCTACGTTTTTGAATGGTTTGTTTGGCTACGCAGGGATTGTGTAGCGGGCTTGTGTATGTTATCTTGACTTTAAAAAACAGCCTACGTTTTTGAATGGTTTGTTTGACTACGCAGGGTTTGTGTAGCGGGCTTGTGTATATTATCTTTATTTTAAAAAACATACCAGGATTTGAATGGTTTACAGTGACAAAATGGCGGGCGGGGTGTCGTAGTATCGGTTCGCGAAGGGAAATGTTATTCAACGAAATTTAAAATTAAAATGCATTATTTTCCGCCGGCCGTGATGCAAAAAGTTTCCTTTTATAGTAATTAAGGCGAATCTAAAGTTTTTTTCTAAAAATTATTCGTAATAGCCATGGACACTAATCCTGAAATATTACCCAAAAGAATCCTACTATAAAAATAAAACAGACGCGTGTAATAATAATCCAAGAAAAATGTGGCAAATTATAAATGAAGTTATAAATTCTAATAATTATGTTAATACTGTGGAGGTCGAACAAAGGACACGGAATCGCAGTCGTCTGGCTATTCGATTGGTCCCCAAGCAGCCAATCTAATTCATTTTTAAGTCACAAGAACTTTCTCCGCGCGGCATTAAAAATCTGTCGCTCATTCTGTTTTAAACTCCCGGTCAAGACCCACTTGCAAGTCGTGTTTGTTCGCCCTTCACATTATTATTATTGTAAAATATTAAAATATAGAGGAATCATACATAAGTTGTAAATTGTTAATAAACCTGTAAGTAATGTACCGACATTCTACTTATTTGATTTACCACACCCTTTACGCACTTTAAAACACACAATACATCATTAATATTTAATTATAAAATATTTAAATACAGAGGACCCTCTATATCTGGTGACCTCCAAAAAACACATTGCCTCTGTAATTGGTGACCCCGACGTGATAGTATTGTAATATTATAAATTAAAAAGCGATAATTTTATGTATGTATGTGTTGTTGGCAAAGTGGTTGATTGGTCCCCTCCCCAAAATTGCATTAAATTGCCCTTAAATACAATATTATTTTTTTTACAATTCAAAATGGAGGTCACCAAACACAGCTCAGAAAATGGTGGCCAGATTTTCCACTACAACGCTCAGCAAATCAACCAACAGGCCAACCTCCACACGGTACCCTCACGGGTTACTTATGTCACAAATAATTTTAATTTTTTTGGTGATGCAGTTCCATTACATATATTATTTATTTTGTTTTGTTATGTCATTTTTACGTATTGTAATATTTATTTAAGTTGTTTTAAAATAACTGCGAGTGTTGCGATATATTATGAATATTTAGAATCTAAAAACATTCAAAATAGTAGGCAACGGGAACCCACCATAATTAAAATGCTTATTTTAAATGGAACACAACATCAAACAAGTTTTAACGTAAGGTTATACATAAAAGAAGGATAAAGTGAAAAGTAATTTTGATGTTTTTTTTTCTTGCTAAAGCAATACCGATGAGTTATAGAACTCATTTTAGGACAGGAGGAACATACATTTCATGTGTGGGAGGAAATATTTAAAATTTTACATAGGAATTAAGATATTAAAAATATAAGTTTCACATGCAATATAGACGAAAAATAAAAGACGAGTATAATAATTAACAATAGAAAACCATTAAAGAAAAAAGGAACAAGGTTACACAGATATGGATGATTACAACTAAATGGAAAAGATATGGATGATTACAACTAAATGGAAAAGAAAAGAAGAGAAAAAGAAACAAGACAATTGAACATGACAAGAAAATTATATAGTTTCATCCTTAAACGTACTTAAAAAATATTCTTTTAAAGCATTACTCTGAATTGTTATTTTGCTGAATTCCCTTGTACATATCTGGTAGCGAATCATATAGCATATTGGCAACATAGTTCAGAGATTTATCCCATATTTTGTAGTGTGTTTGAAGTATGCGGATTTAATTGCTATTTCGAGTATTGTGAGTAGGGAATGCAATCTCTACTGGAGATCGCAAATTCGAGATCTCGCGAGATTAGAAATCTGAATTTTCGTGAAACTCGTTAATTAAAAGAAAATATTATTTGAAAGAAAACAAAATCCTTTATTCATTAATATTAGTTACTAAATAATTAACAGTTTTTTTTTAATTAAAATAATCAAAAGAAAAAATACAGCTTGAGGAGATTAGAAAGTAATTACGGGTGATTTTGAAAGTAACTTCTTAAAAAAAATGTATTAAGGGTGCTATCTGCTAAACGGCATCTAATGTCAGTTGCAATGTACCCAGCTGCTGAAAATGCCCTCTCCGACACAACACTGGTTGGCAGCAGCGTGACTAATCAATTATATGCAAGCTGCAAAAATCTCCCCTTTTTCCTTCACACTCAAATAGATTATTTTTTTTGTGACTGACTCTAATTTATCTAAAATCAGAGTATCTTCTAATTCCTCTCGAATTGACGTATTAATTTGTGACATATTAGTCATAGAAAGAGGCAAGTCATCTTCGTTTTCTGTGTTTGCTACTGTGGTATTAATCACGGTACCAGAAGTTTGAGTCTGGTTGTTTACGATGTAATCGTTTGATTATATTTTTAATTTCTTTCTGTATGAGATATTTGGACGTGAAAGTGTGTAGCGTCGCTGACTACTGCCGCCCAATCAAAATCAAAATCATTTATTGTACAAAATTTACATTTAGTACAAAAGGTATAACTTATTGGTACCTATATCCTATATCTTCCAGTTAACCTAACATGTCATACAGATATGAACACAAATTTATTTATTTATTTATTTATTTGTTGGCTCGCCAATAGAATATATCACATATAATTATTACATCAGTTAACAATTTTAATACGGTTACAGTGATTATTCCAATAAGAGGTGAGCACACCATTCATCACAACATTCTTAATAAGTTGTAGTACATAATAATTAATTAAAGTACATACATAAAACAAGAAGAATCAATAATTACAAAATATATTCACACATGAACATATACATACATTTATACACATTTTATAGGTTTAGGTGAGGAGATCATCAGGGATATGTAAGTATAATTTTCTTTTGAAGGTATCAATTGAATTTGAAAATACATCTAAGTCTTCATGTTTGCAATATTTGTTGTATAACCGAGTCATTCTCGAGGTTGGTTTGAAGAAACTTGTATTAATACGGTAAGTATCGATCCAAAAGGTTTCAAGGTTTCTCGTGAATTTCGGCCTTATATTAAGATTAATTTGATTAATTAAATATGAATCATACATGTTGTTTATGATTTTAAAAAGGGTAATCAAATCTGAAATGTGCCTTCTTTTAACGAGTGAGACTTCTCTAAAGTGAGTGAATCTTTCAGCATAGTTATCTAGATTCCGATATACTCCAGATTTGTAAGCTAGTATTCTTAAGTATTTTTTTTGAACAGACTCCACCTTATTGCTATGAATTGCATAGTGTGGGGACCAAATCACGGTGCCATACTCTAAGATACTTCTTACATATGAGTAGTACAAGATTCTGAAGCTACTGGGATTCTTGAACAATTTGGTAATTCTAGTGATAAAACCGAGCATTCTATTGGCTTGATTGACAATGTGTTGGTAATGGTTTCTGAACGTCAGCTTCGAGTCAAGAAAGATTCCCAGATCTCTAATGGAGTCTACTTTTTTCAGGATTTCATCACGGATCGTGTAAGGGTAATCAATTTCATGGACATTGTTCGTGAACGTGATGATATTACATTTGTTAATATTTAATTCCATGACATTATCTGTACACCATTGAGACAAAGTAAGTAGGTCTTTTTGTAAAGTTTCACAGTCTTGTTGTGAATTTACAGGATGAAAGATTTTTAAATCATCTGCATATAATAGACATTTACAAGAAAGTTGTACCGTGAGATCATTTATGAATATAACAAAGAGTAGTGGTCCTAAATGGGATCCTTGAGGAACACCGGATGTGACTAGTCTGGGTGAGGACTCATAACTATTAACTTGTACATATTGACTCCTGTGTGAAATATAAGATATAATCCATCTCAGGAGATTGCCGTGAAAACCTGATCGTTTTAGCTTTTGGATCAGAAGAGGATGACTGACTTTATCAAATGCCTTACTGAAATCAGTATAGACTGCATCTATTTGTGTTCTTTTGTCAAAATTAGTACTTAAGAAATCAACATATTCAATTAAATTTGTGGTAGTGGATCTATTGCAAACGAATCCATGCTGAAGAGGGCTCAAAATATGTTTAAAATGTGTGAAAATGCTTTTATACATTAACGATTCGAGAATTTTCCCAAAACATGAGAGTATACTGATTGGGCGATAATTAGAGATGTCGCTTTAATTCCCAGATTTGAAGATTGGAGTGATACGAGCTATTTTCCAAAGATCAGGAAAAACACCTTCTTTGAGAGATTTGCAAAATATAATGTTAATAGTATAAACAAGAGATTCAGCACAGTTTGATATAAATAATGGTGGGATGGCATCTGGGCCTGGTCCTTTGTTTGAATTTAGTGATTTCATAGCGTTCAATATTTCGGTTCTTGAAATTTCAATATGACTGAGCGAGTAGTTGCTTTCTTGACAATTATTATTTATATTTTGATCTGAAACATCGTTTGTATTAAAAACAGAGCAGAAGTAATCCGAGAAAAGTTCACTAATTTCGTGACCATTGCATGCTACAGTTTCATTTAGGTGCATTATTTTAGGGATTGAGTTAGACATAACCTTAGATTTTGCATAGGTCCATAGTGATTTTGTATTATGATGTAGAGAGTCTTCGATAGAATAAGATTGGAAGCATTGGTGTATTCCAATTTTTACCCTTGTACGTAGGATTGAGAAACTTTCATGGTCTCTTGGATTCCCAAATTTTTTAAATTTTTTCCTAAGTTTATCTTTTTCTTTGATTTGATGGATAACAACACTTGAATACCAGATTGGATATTTGTTTTTATTCCTTTTTTTAGGTGTATGTTTCTCTATAATTGGCCAGATACTATTATATAGGAATTGAAGAGACTCATTGCAATTAAGTGTTTCTATTGGAGTCCAGTCGAAAAGGGATAATTCTTTATTACAATTAAGATAATCTGTTTTCTTGAAATTGAATAAAGGACGTTCAAGGTTATCATTAAGATTATGCAATGTATTAAAAGTTAGATCTATTTCGATTGGTGGATGGTGCATGTCAATTTTAGAAAGAGCGAGGGCAGGTTGAACATTAAGAGTGAAATCAGAGAGAGCTAGATCAAGTATTCTACCGTTAACATTTTTAATATAGTTATATTGCTGTAAGTTTGAGAAATGTTGAAATTCAATTAACACTGAGGATTTTTGATCACTTATTCCAAATGATTCAATATAAACAGCATCATTATTATCATTAACTGACCATTCAATAGAAGGGATATTAAAATCTCCTAATATTAGCGTATGAGAATTGGCATGTGAATCAACACAGATATCTTGACACCTGTTAATGAATTTCGCAAAAGCATCAGTTGCAATATCTGGTGGAAGATAAGTTGTGCAAATATTTATATATTTTTTATTTGATCCGTTTAACTTAATTCTTACCCAAATATGTTCGATATTAGAGGGTTCATCATATATCTGGTAGGCTACAATGTTTTTCTTGATAGCTATTAACACTCCTCCTCCGTCCTTCTTTCTGGAAGTTAGATTCTCACGGTCTTGTCTGAAAATAATGTATCGTTGGTCTAGCACCTCTGCATCTTGAATTGAAGAATTTAGCCATGTCTCTGTTAAACATATACTATCATAGTTTGAGGAGAGAGCATTAAGAGAAAAATTATCTAATTTGCTTCTAATACCTCTGATATTCTGATAATATAAAGACAGGGTCATTGCGATTGCTGTTGAGGTGTAGGAAAGTGCATATTCATATAGTGTTTATATTTTCTCCAACATGTCCTTGCTGCTTGCCCATATTGCTGGAGAGTTTTCATCCTTTCGAATATAAATTTTTCCGTTCCGTAACCACACGAATTTAATGTTCTTCTCCTTGGCTGTGTGACGTACTGCTGCGTGAAGTTCTTTGTTGATGGGAGTAAGATGTTCCGACACATATACGGGAGTTTTTCCAGAGATGTCCAGATGTTCACTATGAAGTTTAGAGTTCGGGTTTTTCTTATTATAGTTTTTCACTGCACTAAGTAAAGGTTCTCGGGTATAGCTGCTAGGTAGTTCCACTACAATATTTTTTGGTCGACCAGAATTTTTATTTGATTGAGGGACACGATGACAAGCTAATATCTCTTCAGTCTGAATTGGGAATGAAACTGCGGAACAAAGTTTTTTAAATAAGTTCATTGGGTTTTCGTTAGATTTTTCAGTTTGTTTTGTATTTCCACATTATTTTTCCGGTTGAATTGTTCCAGAGAGTCAATTTTCTTCATAAGAATATCATTGTTTGTTTGAAGACGTTGGTTATCGACACATAATTTATTTATTGTTGCCGAATTTTCTTTAGCTTCTTTGTATAACCGATCATATTCTACTGATAGGAAATCCAGCGAGGTCTTTATTTCGTCGAACATGACAAATTTTTCCTTAATTGCATTCAGTTCCATTGTAACCTTATTCGTAATTACGTCACTGATTTTTTGTATTAAACTGTTTTCTAGAGCTGCTGTCAGTTTATCTAGTTTATCGTCGATGTATTTAGTGTACTGCTGAAGATCATCCTTCTTGAAAGGTTCGACATTTACATTCAAATCGGTTTTTGTGCAGCATGTTTCAGGATTTTGTCTGTGAAATGAATGAAATATAAATATAAAAGTGGTGTAATACAAAGTGAATTTGTTTTAATTTATTATATAAACATAAATATAAAAAACAGTTGTACCTATGTGAAGAATTCACTTAATGTGTAATGAGACCTGTTCAGAAGGAACGTTTTTAGTGATGACTTAAATCTGAGTGTATCTTGTATTTGTTTAATATCATGTGGAAGGTTGTTGTATACTTTAATGGCCATGTAAAAGGGTCCTTTTTGGAAAATTGTTTTGTTTGCTTTTGGTATTAATAAATTTTCTGTATACCTTGTAGCGTGTTTATGTGTAGAGTTTTTTTGTGGAAACTTTTCTGGAGATGATCGCACTAACATGCATAACTCCATTATATATATGTCGGTGACTGTAAGAATTTTCAAATTTTTAAATATAGGTCTTCATGAATCCCGATTAGCAGAGTTTGTCATTTTTCTTATACATCTTTTTTGGAAACATCTTTGGCGTTTACTAAGTTTCCCCAAAAGATAACTATACATAAATATACCTCAAACACACACTACAAAATATGGGATAAAATCTCTGAACTATGTGGCCTATACACTATATAATTCGCTACCAGATATGTACAAGGGAATTCAGCAAAATAAAAAAAATCAGAGTAATGCTTTAAAAGAATATTTTTTAAGTATGTATAAGGATGAAACTTTGTAATTTTCTTGTCATGTTTCAATTGTCTTGTCTCTTTTTTCTTCTTTTCTTTTCCATTAAGTTTGTAATCATCCATATCTGTATAACCTTGTTCCCTTTTCTTTAATTGTTTTCCATTGCTGTTTATTCTACTCAACCTGTCTTTTATTTTTCTTCTACATTGTATGTGAATCTTATATTTTAATATCCAAATTCCTATGTAAAATTTTAACTATTACCTCCCACCCATGATTTGTATGTTCCTCCTGTCCTAAAATGAGTTCTGTAACTCATCGGGATTGCTATAGCAAGAAATAAAAACAATAAATAAAAAATAATTCCGTATTTTATTATTGAATATACATAACCATCCCGTCGATCTCGAACAGGATCTCGTCATATTATGCTTCGGGATCGATCCCGAAAAATGTCACGAGATCTCGCGAGATCGGGATTGCATTCCCTAATTGTGAGTGTTTTATTTGTCAATTGTATATTTTTGGTGGCAAATAAATGTATGTGGACCAATAAAACTGTATGTGTTTGCATTATTTTGGTATTCGTTTGGGTAAAACACATTATTAGTCCATTTGCTAATTCTATTAATTATCCTTTTTCATATGAATACTCCACAAGAATCCCAGCTGCTCCCGTCTTTTTTTTACGTGAGCTCCACGCAGGAGGCCCTTAGGAAAATAATTTCCCTCAGGGCCTGTGTCATCTTTAGGGATGCTGTGTAGAGGGTTTTTTAAGGAATTGAAGGAGAGGAGAGTTCTTGGAAGGAAGAGGGTTTAAGGGATGGGTAGGAATCTGGGGTTCAGTGTGTCCTAGTCATCCGCCTCCAAAACCTAGACAAACCTCATCCTGTGAACCCGGGCACCCCTGCTAAATCACCAAATGTCTGTCTGGAGCAGGTAAGACTATGATATCCCCAATTGGGGTATGTTGAGAGGCTGAAGGTATTGGGTAGGGGAAGGAGATGGAGAAGAGGAATGTGGGAAAGTACCTGGTTATTCAGATCTGGTCACCAACACGGCTAAAGCCATTTCAAGCAACATTTCAATTCCGAATGCTGGTCTCCAACCAGGGCGATTTAAAGAGTATCTTCCACTCTGGAAGTTGCCTTTGCCTTTGCGGCAACTTTCCATATTTATACTATATATTATTTTTAATAAATTAATCGTGAAATAACATAAATCAATTAAATGAAATTTATTTGTGCACGTCGAGTTCGAACCAGCTACTTTTGGATTGTGGGTCGAGAGACTTACTCCTTGACCACGGAGGCCGTCAAATAATAAAATATTAAAAAAAAAAGATAAATATTCTTCATATTTTTTATTTTTTTATTTTTTTTATTTTTTATTTGATGCAATATATTTACATTATAAAAAACAATTCAATGATGTTGGCCTCACTGGGTGGTTTACCCGTGCTGAGGCCTCCATTTCATATACAAAATTATACACATAAATTATACACAAAATTATACAATACATATAAATAATATTGGTGAAAAAACGGAATAAAGTAAATAAAAAAACATATGATTAAGATAAATTAAACTTAAAAAGTAGAGATTTAAAATTAATGTAAATTTGAAAATAAATAATATTATAATAAGTATTGTGTGTTTGTGTTTTAAGTTGGTTTTGTGTGTTACTTAATTTTTTTTATTTTATGCTATGATATTTTGGTAGTATTGTCTATTTTGGTCTTTAATCCATTTTGTAATTTTGTGTCGGAATTTATTTTTGTTTTCCTCAATTTTATTTTCAAGTGTTAGACTGTTGAATGCTTTTATAGCGTGATATTGGTAGTGTCTTTGTCCAAAGCTTGTATTTACCGTCGGAGTTCTTAAGTTTTCTTTGTATGCTTGTCTAACTGGTCTGTTTGTGATATTTTGTGTTTGTTGAAGGTTGTTTTTTTGGTCAAATTAAATAAATCAAATTATTAATAATAAAGGAAAACGTTTAGATAACTTAGAAGCCCTGGAAATTAAAAAATCCCTCAAAAATAATAAATCTATTATCAACAAACAAAAAATATTGTCATATAGCCCAATCATGGATTTGTTCCCCTACCCACCCACTCTACACTAATACCTACCCACCCAATATACATTATTAACTAACAACGGCTCCACCCCTACCATAATAAAACATTGTTCGAAACTGTCAAATTAGTATAAGCTTTCCCTGACGAAGGAACGTTTGTTCCGAAACCGGTCGGATTTGCGCATCATATAAGTGGTTTATACAAAGTTTAATTATATATATATATTTTTTTTGTTATTAGTTTTTGGGGTATTATGCCGTGTTGCCGTATATTTCTGCCGTTCATTTCTGCATTCATGCCGTTTCATTTTTCTATAATGGATAACCACAAAGTAATAGCTACATTCAAAAATATAAAAAATAAAATATAAAATTAAAAATTGTGTTTTATATTACAACTCAGTTCAGAGTGTTTTATTTCTATTATACATAACTGAAGGCTCTATCAAAACTTGTTTTAATTATGCACCAGATTTAAATGTCCGGGTTAAATTTTCCCCAAAAAAAAAAAAAAAAGGAAGAAAAGAAGGAAAAACTAAACCCTTTCACACACTTCCCCAAATGATCATCTAGTCAACCCACGCTATGCAATTGCACTATATAAGTATTATAAATACAAGAACAACATGTCAACCTACTAGAGACCAAATGGGAATATAATTCACCGACTCCAGATATTTTCATATCAGAGGGTTCGGCTCTGTGGCATTTCTAATTGAACCTATAAATCCTACCGATCCCTCAATATAAATATTTAAAAAATCCTTTGTAATCCTACATGTATTTAAAAAGACTGATTTTTGTATTTTTATATACAAATTCTTTGACAAATCTAATATGCTTAAATTTTGAATCAGATTCCTAGGTATTATGCCAGTGGCCGAAATAACAAATGGCAATATTTTTATAGTCCGAGAATGCCAAATTCTTTTAATCTCATTTCCTAAATCTGTGTATTTTCTTATTTTTTCAGAAATAGTTTTTTGAAATAAACTGTTTTTAGATAAAAAATTTTTTTTAAATAAATAGTTTTTTAAATTTTTTTTTAAATAAATAGTTTTTTTAAATAAACTGTTTTTATTAATTGAATATTAATATTACCATTACATGGTATAAAATGAAGTCGCTCAAAATGTGTGTGCGCATCGACCTTTTAAACTATGCAACTGATTTTCATGCGATTTTCATCAATAGATAGAGGGCAGAAGCCAGCGGGCAGCGGGCACCTGGCAAGCGCGTGGTGTGGATTTTATAAAGGTTGGGTAATGGCGTTGTGTATCGTTAGCCATAGCAACGTGTGGCCGGGTCTGCTAGTACTTAATAAAGTTTTAATATAAAACAAGCTGAGTAGTGTTCTCCGTGAGTCATCTAGGTCAAATAATCAATAATACAACCGGAACAAAGAAGATAATATATATTGATACTGTTACCCAAATTGTTCATCTTGAAATTAATCATCATGATGAATCAGCCGACAAAAGCGATGTGTCACAATGTTAAATATGGAATGTTAATCAGGCTTTGAAAATTTTTTTCCTACTTCTAAGAAACATCCTTATAAACAAACATGAGATATGCTATGATGGCCGCCCGAATGCGCCCGACTGTCACGTCGGCGGACCGGGACTACTACCTAAGGGTACGATCAGGTACAAAGCGGGTTTCGGTTTTCTGATTAGTCGGCGCCTGGGCGGCCGACTGGCGCAGGCGTGCTGACAAGAATGTTTGTATGTCAACGTATCAGGCCGAACATAGTGAAGGCAGGTTCAGATTTATGTCCGCGCGAGGCGGCGCCGATAAGATTTACCGGAATGAATTCTTAATTCCTGCTCGCCGGTGACGCCGGTCAGAATCTGATATCAAAATGACCGACCTGTTAATTGCCGCTGTTTTCAATCAATCGCCAATCTGGGATAAAATAAATACATTCCATAGCACCAGAAATGTTATTGACAAGTGATGGAATGAAATCAACAAGATAAAATTTTGAAATAACCTCAAATGTCACAAGTGAATTCCTTTCAGGCAAGTACTTAACATATTATCATGTTCTCCTGAGGTTTTTTTTCATATTTAAAGATACCAATTACCAAATACCATTGTTTTATTCCTTAAGTTTAAGAAAGGATTCTCCAAGAGTAAATAATCGTCGTCTACGAACTCGAAATTTCGTAAAAACTGACAGCTGCTGTCAAGCTACCGCGCAGGTAGCGCAAGTTTTATCCGCGTTCTGTTTGTCCACATCTCGGCGTCAACAGCCGCCGGTGGAACAGGGCACTGAACGCCGTTAATCTGAAAACCGAAACCCGCTTTGTTTTTGTTCTTACCCTAATGGACAATGGACGTGGTTTGAATACGGAAAGAGTTCATTTAGTTGATTTTTTTAAGCGGAACGAATGCGCTGCCCATTTCCGCAAGTTTCATACAAATCTTAGATTTGGATTTGAGATCAAAATACCCAACCAAACTGAAAAATAATTTTTGTAATCAAAGGGTATATCAAATATCTAGTTAGGATGTGAGCTACTTTATTTATTTTTGCTTTAAATTAAAAGATATAGGCCATTAAAGATTTGAATGTTTTCGGATTTTAGTGGCGATTTTGGCAATTATTTGTGAGTCAATGAAAAACAATAAAAAATATATTTTAATATATTTATTATACAAATATGATGAAATATAAAATAAAAATAAAAATTTATAAAAAAAATTATTTTGATGAGTGTAAATTAAAAATATAAATCACCTATTTTCGGCGGAATAAAAAATAGTCGTTTATGTATTAAAATTACTACCCAAAATTTGCATTTTTAAGAATTTTTTTATTTTTATTTTATTTTTCATTGTATTTTTAAAATAAATATAGTAAAATTATTTTTTTATGTTTTTCTTTTGCTCACAAATAATTGCCTAAGTTGCGTCCAAAATAATGAAACACAAAAATCTTTAATGGCCCATATCTTATAATTTAAAGCAAAAATAAATAAAGTAGCTCACATCCTAACTATATATTTGATATACCCTTTGATTACAAAAAAAAAAATTCAGTTTGGTTGGGTATTTTGATCTCAAATCCAAATCTAAGATTTGTATGAAATGGGCCGCGCGGTGTGCAGTAGTATTGGTTAACAATATCAGCAACGCCAGGAAACCCAGTGCACAATCCCACCTAGTAAGAACTGCGGATAGCACATCTGCATACTCCACATGCATATTCCATTTGCATTTTCCTGTACTAAATATTGATTATAATTACCTACTAGATAAAATGTCCCTGTTAAAACTTTCAGAAAGAAGAATTACCACAGATTTAATATTATTACATAAAATACTGCATTACAAAATTGACTGTCCTGAATTACTTCAATTAATCAACATCCATATTCCCAAAAGATCTTGCCGACTTTTACTACCATTTTACTTTAACAACACCAGGACACTCTCTAACCGAAATTCTTCGATTCTGCGACTTCACAATCTCGGAAATAAATATTCTGATCTGGGAGATATATTTCACTAATGTAAACATTATTTATTCCAATTCTTTTACACATATAGACATAAATAGTCGTGGATAATTTCCACAATTTTGTTTATATAGCATTTTTTTATGTTAGACTTCTTATCATGTTTACCGATGTATTTTATTTCATATAATGTATATGCTTTTGTTGTTACATTTTTTTCCTAATATCATATTTCCTTTATTGTTTCATTTTTAAAGTATTTAAAAGTACTGTGTTACTTAACTTTTAAACAAATAATGTAAAAGTCCATTAGGGCATGTCATAAATAAAAAAATAAAAAATATTATTGGTTATAAATGTAATGTTTTATTCCAAATTTTTTTTGACCTGTTCCTTGTATTCCAAGATCTCAAGAATTTTGTGCAATAAATTACTAATTGCCAATTAAAAAAGACACACTTTCAATTTGAGAGGCGCCACCCCCAGTAACCATTTATTGCTCGGGTCTTGGCGGCGGATGCGTCTGCCCACCAGCTGCCTGGTAGGCCGGATCAGGAGAGAATGGTTGGGGAAGTCTCTTTACTTTGACAGCCGTACTCTCTCAGAACATCGCCTTGCACCGCAGTGGGAGGGATGGATTCATACGTCCGTCACTCTTGGACACACAGACCCTCAGATTCTTACCCACACCTCATACCTTTTCCTTCCCAGAACTTCCTCTCCTTCTTTCCTAAAAAGATCCTCCTCTCACCAAAGATGTAAGAGGCCCTGAGAGGATTTTTTTCTCAGGGCCTCCTGCGTGGAGGTAATGTTAAAAAAGCGGAATCAATTTCAATTTCAAGTGGAAAAAATTCCTTTTTTTTTAATTTAATAAAAATTTTTTTTTGTGATTTTCTCAATTACCATATAACAAACATACTTTTACGAGAAATAAAATAATTAGTACTAAAGAAACGGTTCCATGCTAACTCAGAAACATCTCTAAAAGCTCGGATAAGTTTTAAGATTTTCACGGCCAGAAGCATTTTCGTTATATGTTTTTGGGGTGTTGTGCCGTGTTGCGCTACCTCCTTCTTTAGCCAACGTTTCGGACATCGTTGCAGTGTCCATCATCAGGGCAGATCCGGCAGATCCGGTAGAAAAAAAAAAAAAAATCTCTAAAAGCTATTATTATTTATTTATTTCTATGTATTACAGTATTTACCTTTAACATTTTTACATAAAAGATAAATTTTGAAAACATTTTTACATAATATATTTTGCAATTTTATTATGTTGGGTGTAAGGTAGGTTTGTGAAGGTGAAACTGTGTATAGGTATTGTTGTATGTTTCGTGAACACCTCACTAGGAGAACCTGTGCTGAGGTGTTTACGTGTTTATTTATGATTATGTGTGACAAGTATTTATGTGTTGTAATAGAAAGTTTTATTTTTTTTTATTTTTTTTTTATTTTAATAGTTATTGTACATTTAGAAGAGAAAAAAAAGTTTTTTTTATGTATATATTAGAGAAATATAAAAAAATATATATATAAACATACACATACATACACATCCATATACATACATGTACATGCACATATTATATATATATACATATGTATACATACGAATACACATTCACATACACATATGTACACACATATACAAATTGTAAGTGTATGTATTGTAAGGGTTGCGTTGGATACTTGAAAAACTACTTAAATTTTAGGTTTATTTAATTTTACACTTTTTATAGTTTTATTATGTTTGGTTAGGAATAATTATGTTTTGTATAAAGTTAATATCTTGATTTTTAATCCAGTCAGTGATATGTTTTTTATGAATGTTTGTAGATGTATTTGCAGATAGTATTTGTTTCAAAGTAATGGGCATGCAATTAAAAAGTTTGGTTGCATAATACTGAAAGTGTCTTTGTCCATGTGTGGTGTGTGTTATCGGTATATTCAGTGTTTTATTTGTTGAGGACCTGGTTTTTGTTATGGTTTTTGGTTTAATTGAAAGATGTAGTCTGTTTTGGATAAGGTATATTATAGCAGATTTGGCATAAAGTTGTCTTATTGACATGACTTCTAATGTTTTGTAGATTTCGCTAGAATCTGTGTGAAATGGTACTTGCAAGATGAGTTTAATTATCGCTTTTTGTATTTTTTGAATTGGGTCAATTGCTATGTTTGTAGCACTTCCCCAAGCTAGTATTCCATATGTGGCAATGGATTGACAAAGTGCAAAATAGATCGATCTTAGTATTGTAAGTGAGAAGATGTTTTTAATGTACTTTATTAGGTGCATGACTCGTTTCAGTTTATTTGTGATGAAATTAATGTGGTCAGTCCAGCGTAAGTGTGAATCAATAATAACCCCCAGGTATTTTGTATGTTTTACCCTTTCTATATGTTCGCATTGGCAGTTGGATAAAGTACAGTCATGTAGAAGCAAGCCTATGTTTGATGGAGGTTGACCTCTCTGTGTAATACTATGAGTGATATATTTTGTTTTGATTGTATTAACGGTTAGAGTATTACTGTTTAGCCATTTTTTGACGATTGATAAACTTTTTTCGGCTATTATAAATACATCTTTCCATGTGGCTGCTTGACAGAGAAGAACTGTATCGTCAGCGAAAGTCACGATTTTACCTTCAATTTTAATGTCGCACAGTTCATTTATATAAATGAGGAATAATAAAGGGCCAAGTACACTCCCCTGTGGTACTCCGTACGTAATTGAAAGTGGTTCACTTGTCTTGTTGTCAATTTTTACTTGTTGCGTTCTGTCAGACATGAAGCTTTTAATTAAATTGAATTCTACTCCATTAATGCCAATGTTTTTTAACTTCTTGAAAAGTTTTTCATGTGAGATTGTGTCGAAAGCTTTACATAGATCTAAGTAAATAGAGATAACTTTTTTCTTAGCGTCTAGATTATGTGTAATGAAGTCTGTTACGGTAGCTATTGCATGTTCTGTGCTCCTGTTTTTCCTGAAGCCATGTTGGTTTACCGAAAGTATTTGTTTTGCTTCTAAATAGTGTTGGAGCTGTTTTTTAATAGTTTTTTCCAGGATTTTCGAAATGGTATTTAGTAGCGTAATGGGTCTATAGTTGTTAACATTATTTTTTTGTCCTGATTTGAAAATTGGAATAATAAGGCCTTTTTTTAGTAAGCTAGGAAAAATTCCTTCTTTTAGACTACGATTTTTTTTTTTTTTTTTTGGTTTTAGGCAATTCACCCTGAAAAGAGTGCTTTGTGCCGGTAATAGTTAAAGTGGATAAAAAAATTCGGTTAATCTATTGGGAAAATAATAAAACAAATTAAATATTGGACACATTTAGATCACTAAAACAAATTAAATATTGAATTCATTCAGGTTAATAAACTTACATAAAGTTGTATGAACACGAGAATTGTTAAGAGATAAAAGGTATGAAATGTTAAGGGGGGACTGGTGTGTGATTTTAATAAGCCGGCGGTATATGTTCTTGAAAGATGAATGGTTTTTACAGTTAAAGAAAACGTGGTCGAGGGTTTCCTCTTCCACACCGCACTGGCAGACCGAATCATCTAAAACTCTAATTCTAGACAAGTGAGATGCAATTGAACAGTGACCAATTCTCATTCTCGACATACATGAAATGAATCGTTTTGAAAGTTTTTTACCGTGAAACCATGGCTTAGCAGGGATATGGTTTTGAATTCCAGCATAGAAAGATCCAGTTCTTATTTTGGAGACTGCCCAATTTTCTTCCCAGGCACGAGTCATGTTGGATTTAAGAATCGGGAAGACATCGGAGATAGGAATTCTAAAATTTAGTGGGATAGTTCCGGAATCTGAACCAGATTTGGCGAGAAAATCGGCCATCTCATTACCCTCGATACCCAAATGGGCAGGGACCCAGGCCAATATCGTCTCAAACCCAGATTCACTTAGAGAATTGAGAAGATTTTTTATTTTACATATAATATAGTCTTCCGGATAACATAGAATATTCGACCTAATTTTAGTTAGAGCACTTAGCGAATCAGTACATAGTAGGGCTCGATGAATGTTGAGAACCTGGATTTGATTTAGCGCTTGTTCAATTGCAAAGCATTCAGCTGTAAATATGGAAGCTTCTTTCGGTAATTTATAAGTGAGATTAATGTTGAATTCTGAACTATATATCGATGCTCCACATCTTTTATTTTCAAATTTGGAACCATCAGTGTAAAGGATGGAAAATCCAGGGAATTTTGAAGCCACAATGCATTTAAAACAATCATCCACATTTTGAAATTTATTTGGAGAAGATAAAATATTCTTCTGAAAGACTGATGTTATTGTTTTCGGCATAAAAGTGATAGCCTTAAATGGAATATTGTATATAGGGAGATTGGGAACTTCTTGAAGATATTGGAGGGAAGATGATAGAGAATTATAGAGATGAAAACTTTTAATTAGGAGAGGAAAACATTGTTTTTCTCTCAATCTTTTGTTAGAATTCAAATTAACACTTAACCGATTAAGACTTTGTTTAATAGGATGAAGTGATAACGATAAAGCCTTGAAAATATATTTATTGGCAAGGAATTGCCTTCTGAAATATAATGGAGGCTCCCCACATTCTACCTGAAGCGCATTAATTGGAGAAGATTTCATAGCTCCAATAATCATTCTGAGGGCTTTTGATTGAATTCTTTCCATTTTCTTATCTAAATATTTAGGGAGTGGATCAAAAAGGAAAGAGCCATAATCCAAGTGGCTCCGAACTAGGGAATTATACATTAATTTAAGAGTGGTAGGATGAGATCCCCACCATACTCTGGAAACTGCTCGCATCATATTAAGTCCCTTTTCACACTTTGTAGAAATTATCTGAATGTGTGGAAGCCAGGAAAGTTTATGGTTCAAAAGAAGACCAAGGAATTTGATTTGAGTAGCGGTTTGCAGAGGCACATTATCAAAAGAGATTGAGAAGTGGGGAATTTTTCTTTTGCGCGTGAAAGCCACGACCCTTGTTTTAGATGCCGCCAGATTCATCCCATTTATTGACAACCATCTTTTAATATATTGTAAAGCCAAATTCATTTCCTTAGCTGCAAGAATAATATTTTTATGTAACAAATATATAAGAATATCATCCGCAAAGTAAAGTCGCTTGATAGAAAAAGGAATTACTGAGTCTAGGTCGCTTATATAAATATTAAACAACAGAAGACTAATAACAGAACCCTGGGGTAAACCTCTCCATAGTTTGCGCCTTAAGCATTTAGAGGAAGACTCAATAATAATGGACCTATCTGAGAGCAAATTAATAATAAATTGGACCAATTTCGGGGGGATTTGTTTTTTAATTAGCTTTTCTTTCAAAACATTCAGTAAAACATCATCGTAAGCTGATGAAAGGTCAAGGAATGTGGCCAATGTATAAGAATTTAGGGATTGAGAAACTCGGATATCAGTTGTGAACAAACTTAAATTATCCATTGTAGATTTCTTTTTCCGAAAACCATACTGATTTGGTGAGATAATATCTTGACTTTCAACAAACCACTCTAATCTGTTCTTCATCAAACGCTCCGCTACTTTCATCAAACATGATGAAAGAGCAATAGGCCGATAAGACGAAATTTCAGATGGATTCTTTCCAGGTTTTAAAATGGGAATGATTTTTTGAGTTTTCCAATCCTCCGGAATTAGTCCTGTTTCAAACATATTATTAATAAGAGATAAGAAATATTCAACCGCCATATCAGAAAATGATTTAATGAAACTATTAAATATTCCATCGGGACCCGGAGCAGAGTCAGAAAGGGCTCTTATTACTCGTTTCATCTCATCAATGGAGAAAGGAGCATCTAGCCAGTTAGAATGAGATGGATATGGCTTAACAGAAGGCATTTCTTCACATCCGGCCACCGATGGGGGGGCTATTTTATCCGCAAATCCTATAAGAATTTCTTCTGATATATGTTTGATTCTCGGCGGAGAATACGATGATCCAAATTTTTTTAAGCTAGACCAAACTGAAGACTGGGGAGTTTCCGGAGACAGGTTCTCACAGAACTTCCGCCATCCAGCACGTTTTTTATTTTTCAAAATTCGTTTGGTTTCCGCCTGGGCTTTTTTAACTGCTAAAAAATTTTCTAGTGACATACACTTACGAAAAGAGGAAATTGCTTTTTTACGAGAGTTGACGGAGCGAGTGCATTCCTCGTCCCACCACGGAGTAGAGTGTTTTATTTTAATGTTCGCATTGCATTTCGGGATGGATTTTTCTGCTGCATTTATAACCATAGAAGGAAACGTCTCACATTGCATTCTGATGTCTCCCGGGGACGATTTTGTTAAATTAATAAGGTTATCTAGTTCAGAAGAGAAAGTGCTCCAATTCGCATCTTTTATTCTAAATTTGAGATTATTGTTAACTGGGGGGGGATAAGTGTAAGATTGATGGTGGAATCGGATTATAATTGGGAAATGATCACTAGAGAGGGGATCGTTTAGGATGTCCCAAGAGCATTTAGATGCTAACGAATACGAACAAAGAGATAAATCAACAGCACTTTTCCGTTGATGAGGGGGGGTGAATCTGGTAGGAGATCCATCATTTAAAAAACATAGGTTATGGGTATCAATAAAATTTAAAAGATTGCGGCCAGAACGATTTGTTATTTCGCTACCCCAAGAAGGGGAATGTGCATTAAAATCTCCAAGGATCATATAAGGGGAACAAATCTGGGTTAAGATTGGTGCCCATTCGTTTTCAATAAAAGTCGTAGAGGGAGGAATATATATTGATAAAATTGTGATATCAGATAAGACAGCTGCAATTATCTGGATATCGTCGGAGGGAGTATGAATATTAATTTGTTTAAACGGGATAGAATTATGGATTATCAGAGCCGTGCCGCCTTTACCATCCGGTCTGTCGTGTCTGAGACAATAATAACCTGGAATTCTTAAGTGAAAGGAGGGTTTTAACCACGTTTCAGAAATGGCGGCTACTGAAACGTCGTGTTCGTCGAGTAATTAAATTAGGTCAGATTTGTTAGCGGAGAGGCTTCTACTGTTCCACTGAAGAATTTTGTTCAGTTTCGAAGTCATTGGGGAGGCAAGATAATAAAGATTTAATGTAATCAGCAGCGTTGGACGGTACAGTATTGTTGTTTGTAAGGATTGAAATTAAAAGAGTAATTAAAGTTTGTATAAAAGAATTATTATTCATTATTTCGGGGAGAGAAGGAGGGGAAGTATTACCCTTAATGGCACACCCATTGGGCGACTGGGATTTGGCATTCCCATTCGGGCTGGCCAAAATATTATTCAATTGTTTTTTATCAAGGTAAGGAGTATATTTTGGGTTGGGTTTGACTGGCTTGAGAATGGTTTCTCTGTGAGAAGATGACGTTGATTTTAAAAAGGTGGATGTTTGGAAAGGTGCTGAGGACGATGTTATCTCTGCGAATGATTTTTTCGCAGGAGAGAATAACTTAGAGGCCTGGAAGTACGAAATGTTGTCGGTAGCCATTTTATGTTTTATGTTCTTCTGTCTTGATAATTCCGGACAGGCTAGACTGACCGCGGTATGTGCACCCGAACAGTTAATGCAAATGGGATCATTGGAAAATTTCGGACATTGATCAAATGGGTGACCTTCTCCGCAAAAGTAACAACGTGGAGGGGAGCGGCATACGGGTTTTGAATGTCCAAACCGGCAGCAATTGAAGCATTGAATAGTTGGGAATTTATAAACATCGACGGGAAGCGAGGTATAATAAATAAAGACACGAGACGGTAGTGATTGTCCTTCAAATGTAATAACAACCGATTGAGAAGGTTTCCAGATCGTGTTTCCATCAGAAGAATCCTTGTAGTTCAGTCGACGTGCTTTTAATACTTTCGGGGTTCCGTGAGAATCATTCACAGCGTCAACAATTTCAGCCTCTGTGATCTCCGCGGGAATTCCTCGCACAAGACCCATTCTCGTAAGGTTAAATGTCGGTATAAACGATTTATATTTATGGATTGAGAGCGAGTCAATTTTTTTTACAAATCCATTAGCGGAAGCGGCAGTATTAAACTCGATAGATAATTTATATCGCCCTTCCGGTTTAATTGAACCGTTAACAATACCAAGGTTATTATTTTTTGAGTTAAATAAAAATTTTCCAAAATCTAAAGGGTGAATAAGTTTTCCTTGTTCAGTTCTCTGCACCATAACGATAAAAGGACCGGAAGCGGAAGAAGGATAAAGTAAGTCAGTACTTTATGTATTATCGCTAGTTAAAGTACTGGTCTGGATGTTACAATTGGTGTTAAGGTCGTTAGAGGTCGAGGTTTGTTGAATTGGCGGAATAGATTTAACTTTCGATGGAATGTGAAGGCTATGCGATGGACGCCGTTTACGAGATGGGAGCGTAATAGAAACCTGACTAGAATTAGATTCCGAATCAGAAAAATCCAATATCGACCCTGGGTCGGGAGGCCTATCTTCGTCTTCTTCCATTATATTAAAAAAAAAACTTACCTTTTAAAAATTAAACTGAAAAAATAATAAGCAGTCTATTTCATTGACTGTACAAACAAAAACGGATTAGCCGTAAGAAGGAATGCAAACACCTAGGTAAACGATAAACAAAATTAAATGAAATGTAACAATAATATCTTATCTGTATGAGGCTCAGGAACGGGCGAACGGCACTAAGCGATAGGTAAGGTACACACAACCACTGTTGACCGCGGCTCGAATCGGACTCCTAGACTACGATTAATTAAATATGTGAGTGGTGTAAGTAGTTGTTGGCTTAATGTTAAGATAGTTTTAGAGTCTATACCATCAGGACCCGTAGTATTGTTAATCTTTAGTGAATGAATTATTTTATTGGTTTCTTCTAGTGTAATATTTCATAATTTGAAGTGTCTGTTAAAATTTTCATTGCTTATATTAGATGTATTGTTTTGAGGTTCCTGAATATCTTGGGGAGGCTGCGTAATTTTGATATTTTCAGCTAGGCTAACTCCAATATTTGTGTAGTGTTTGTTGATGTGATTAAGGATACGTGTAGGATTGTCATGGAAGTGGAGTTCTTTATCATCAATGAGTAGATTTTTTATGGTATCGTCTTTTTTCTTCTGTGAGTGCGAACTTTCCCTCAAAATTGACCACACGCTTTTAGGGTCATAGTTTGATGTTATCAGTTTGTTTCGATAGTATAATTCTTTGGCTTTACGTATTGTTAGAGAACAGATGTTTCTGTACCTTTTATAGAAGAAATATAGTGAGGTATTATATGGGTTCAGTTTGACTTGTTTGTGTAATTTGTCCCTTTTTTTAATGCTATTTATGATGCTTTGGGTAATCCATTTTTTAAGTCTTACTTTGCGATGTGGAATAGGTATGTATATCGTTTTGGTATTTTGGGCAATGAGAGTTTGTAGGTATGTTAAAAAGAAATTCCAGGCCTCTTCTGCCGAGTTAAATTTTGTAAGATGTTCCCACGTTTTTTTCTCTATACATTGTTTTAGGTTAACGTAATCAATTATTTTTTTGTGGTATTATTTTGAAAAGTTGAGTTTCTAGTTGGCGAAGTTAGGCCTATCATAATTGTGTAGTGATCTGTGATTGTGGATTCGTATACTGCACTACATATTTGACTTTTTGATTTTACCATAAAGTGATCTATACATGATTCTGAGTCTTTGCTTACTCTGGTAGGAGTGTTAATGATGCTTATAATGCCATGTTCCAGAAGCATCAGTTGGTAATCGATATTTTGAGGGTGGCCATTAGGAAGTATGTTTATGTTTAGATCACCAGCTATGATGATGTTTTTGTATGAAGTGAGTTTTTTTAGGTGAGTATCTAAAGCTATTATAAATGGTGTAACGTTATGTGTGGATGGTGATCTGTATATGGCGAGAACACATGTATCTGAGTCGATGATTATTTGTAAACAGTTAGTATTTATCAAGTCGATTTCTGAAACAGAGGCGTTAAGATTATCATGTATGTACACAACAATCCCATCATTTTGATTTTTGTTTTTTAATGTGTGATACTCAGTATAATTTATTTTGTGTTTTTTTGTAAAAGCGGTTGATATCCAACATTCCGTTAGGATTATAATTTTAAAATCTGTATTAAAGTTGCGTAAGAGTATGTCAAGTTCGTCATAGTTACGATTAAGTGATCTTATGTTTTGGTTAAGTAGTGTCAGAGAGTCTGGATTGTTAAAAATATCATCACATAGTTTTGTGTCATTGGTTGTATGATGTTGGTGAGAGCTATTTAAGTTAATTGAGAGTAGATCAGCCATGATGTTATATAAATCAGGATAGGTTTGTTACGAGGTCTGAGTGACCTTCATTAGTTACATTATTTTTTTTTAAGTCATTTTCATGTTTTATTTGTATAATTTTTTCCCCCGGCCCTTTCCGGATTAGCAGTTTTCCGGATTTAAACCGTACAAATTGGAAGTTTTTGTCTTTTGCTGATTGCTTCGTTTTCCAAAGTAATTCTTTGTAGTACGGTGTTAGTACTTCACTTATGTATATGGGGGAGTTTGAAATTAATGTTTTGGCCGCGTTTTTTAGTGATAAAAAGGAATCCCTCGTTTTCAGGCTGTGGAAGGCAGCACGGAGTTTGTCCGTGGTGTTGTGTCTCCGGTCCTGTATTGAGGTTACCATTCGCAGATCCTGCTGTAACAGTGGCATTCCCAGGGAGCTGGCGACCCGAAGTACCGCTTCCACAGGTGGTTCTCCCGGCTGCAACTTTACTCCCGCCATCTCTATACTGTCAAAATGTTTTTCCTGCTCCAATTCTGCCAGACGACATTCTAGAGAAGAGATTCTGATGTTTTTATTTTCGTTTTCCTCGCGTAGGTATTTGGTCTCTTTGTGAAGATCCTCCATTTTTTTAAATCTTGTGAGCAGGTCTTCGTATTGGTTACAGATGAAATCACTGCTTCTCTTTAATTCATTGATTTCATCTGTAAACATTATTTTTATTTCCGTAATTTTTGCATCGAAGTGTTTCGTAAGGCGCTCATAGAGGGAGTTACTTTCTTCATTAGATTTAGGTACGTCACTTGTATTCGAATTCTGTGGGGTGTCCTTGATCTTTTGTTTGGGAGCAGTCTTGTTTGAAGGTATGTCATTTTCATCTGCGTCGCAAGGTGTCGCTGGTTTCCTTTGTCTGCTCATTTTGAATTATTTTAGTGATAAGTTTTGTAGAAAGATGGTGCTATTGTTATTTCTAATTATATTAATAAAAGGATTAATTCCTATTATTATAATAATAAAAGAAGAAAATAACAAAAATTGTTCGGATTCACTCGGGTTCGAACTGAGGTCGACAGAACCACAGTCAAATACGATGACCGCTGGGCTATTTCTCTAGGTATCGATACTGCCTTTTAATCACAATATAAACTGTTGTGTTCTATTGATGTGAATATGTTATTCTGAATTATGTTGTATCTCAATGTCACTGGAATGTATGTATTTTTTTCACTTATTAAATTGTTTTTTTGCACAATAAGTCTAGAATCACTGTTGTTGGGATTTACTTATTTTTTGTAAGTGTTTTTAGATTTACACAGCCACAGTATTATAGCGATTTGTTGTTAGTTACTTTTTATTAATCACTATATTCACTAGATTATCAAGTATGAGATTGTGGATTTGAGTAACGGAATCACTTTTTATTTATACAAAAATACACGTAGTCACGCGTGGTAGTACGTTAGATATTTTCTGCACTCTTTACTATTTCACTATGACAAAATAATTTTAAAATAACCGGTAACCCTAACCTATTTAACCATTTTTTTTAATATTTTTTATCACTATTAACGACCCTTCTGAAGTGCTTCTGAGTTGGTTTCATTCTGAGTTGTCTGGTAACCTAACCTAACCTGACCTGCGATTATGGTCAAAAAATGGATCACATTTATTTTTCTGCGATTGATAGCGGTCCAAAACTGGACCACATGTTCCTACCATTCGTAAAACATTTATTGTAATTAATTAAAACATTTCCATTGCCACCCATTTATTTTAAAACGAAGGTATTAAAATGCTTTATCTATTTTGACCATAGATGTCGCAAATCCGAACTTCGTAGACTATTTTAGTACGGTGTTAGAAATAAATTTAAAAAAAAAACTTCCCGCCGAACTTTCGAGCAGCTGTTAACGGTTAAAATTAAATCCTTTTTCCATAGAAATTCACCTTTAATTATGAAGTATACAACAGATAACATAAATAAAACGAAAAAAATCCAATGTTGGCTCGAATAAGTACCCCTCACGACAGTTTCGAAGTAAAAAAGATGCAAGATTCGCACGGTTATAAAATTTACTTAATTTTTTATATTTTTTTAATATCAGTAAAATACAGGTTAATTAATAGGCCACTTGCATGGATTTCATAACGACTTGGAAAAAATCGTGTGGATAGATCTTTTTACTAAGATTACGAAAATGTTAGTAAAAAGTTTTAGAAATGTACAGTTTTTTTTTATTTTTAAATAAATAAATCCATTATTTGGGCTCGTGACGTCACTACATGAAAATGTCCCGTCGCCGAAAATGTTCCTATTAATTTTGTAAAATTCCACACTGATTTATTTTTTTATATGGCATCACTTTGATTTCAGGCGAATTTTTGAATTCGTTCACTAGATTTATTGTTTGTTCTCTACGAACTTATCGTTTGGTTTGATTTTTTGACAGATGTTCTGAAGAGAACCCCGTACAATTAATGGGTACGGGGTTCTCTTCAGAACGTGAAGAGGATGTCGGTACATGTTTTAGAGGTATAATGATTATGGTGCTGATTTTAACAAAATAAAATTTTATAATATTCTTATTATTATTACAATTTACAAGTTCAAGTATATTACATTGAATTTAGTAATATAGACGCTGTACATTATAATGATTTATGATCAATAAGATGGATCAAGGAAAAAAATATTTATGAGATGTAATATTTTTGGTATGCCTCGTTATTCTCCTGTGCCATTCGTGTGTAAAACGTTCTTTTTTTTAAATGATTTTCGGCTATGTAATTATCGTTTTTTCACACCTATAAAATTATGTCCCGTCTTTCCGGTTTATAAAAAATGGTCTGATTTTTCGTATTGAAATTTTCAAAAAATCCCCAGGGTTTCAAAAATACGATTAAAAAAAAAATACAGAATGTCTTAGAATATTTGCCTAAACCGGAAAAAAATTTTAAAAAATGTGATGCAAGTGGCCTATTGCCTATATAGCATAGCACTATAATAAGTTTTTATGTCTTCGTATTGTTTGATCTTCTGGGATATCTCGAGCAATCGAGTCAAAATTATTTATTTCGCGTGATCACTCCAGTGGCTAATAAAACAGAGTACGTGTCGTGTTTGTCTATTTATTTGCGGACTCACACTGAGACTGAACATGTATTGAATTTTCGATTTATCGTTTGGGTTGCCAGTTGCCACAGTGAAGTAAAAATCAAGTTTTCGAGCTCGGCGATTTCAGCGCCCGGCCAAATAAAAACACCAAAATTTAGGCCCTTGTTTTCGGTTTTGCTGGAGACCGGACAATTCAAAATAAACTCAACTGAACACTTCCTTCGGAAGTCATTAAAAGTGATGGAAAATTTTTTTTAAATTTGGTTAAATAGGTTACGTTAGGTTATGTTACGGGTTATTCTGAGTTGCCATGGAACCTTTCTATATATACATATTCTATAATGTTCTAACACTTTGCAATATTCTACTTTCCGTTATAATTCTTCTAATTTTATAAATTTAATCTATAATCCCTTCAACCAAATCTTGCCGAATTTTTCACTCCAAAATAACAAAATTCCATTGGTTTTTTCCAAGAATCTCTGTCTTTCTATCTATAGATATCTATTTTTTTGTTATTCACAAAAAGATACAAAATAAAATTATACAATAATTAATTACATAATATATGTATTTGATGTACCCCCATAAATAAGCAGGACTTGTATGGGGGGTAATTATATATTATATATATGGTTTAATATTATTGCATTATAATATGCGAGCCTGAGGTGTGTAAATAACCCCAGACCCTCTGGGCTTAATACCCAAGAAATTATGATTATGAAAAAACTCTACTTGCGCGAACAAATGTATCACAAATGGCACAAAGAGAAACTCCAGGGAAAATAACAAATCCACCAACCTTGTTTTTGTAGATCTTGAAGAGTGGAGGCCTCCGTAATGTCATCCAATCAACAATTAAATTCAGTCAATGCAATCCTTGGGTGACTCATAAGTTTTCACAAGAGATGAAATTTGTCAATCAATACACAAACTCAAAGTTTTTCACAATGCATGAAAATTTTCCAAAAAACAGACAGTGTCAGTAATTTTCTTGTTTTAGATTCTATTTTTGAAAACAATCCATTTAGGTGTCTCTGCTAAATCCAAGGAGTGAGTAAGTACCATCTTTGTGATATATATATATTTAAATTTTCGAACAAACAAAACATATTGCAATGCGTAACCAATTATCTATAAGGTCTTATTTAAAAACTACGTATTTTATCCACTGGAGCGATTTTTGCCATATATTGGCGCCATTTAAAATGTCTCCGATTGCTTTTCGGTAAATAAAGGCAAACATATCTTGATTCGGCAAAAAATAAAATTAAAAAATATTGTTGCTCCCACGTTTGTTATTTTGGACATAAAACTAAGCTATTGAAATGCTTTATCTATTATAACCATAGAAGTCGCAAATCCAAACTACGTAGACAATTTTAGAACGATGGTATAAATAATTTATTTCACGCCGAATTTTTGATCAGTAGTTTACGGCTAAAATTAAGTCATTTTCCCATAGACATGCATCTTTTATTATCAAGTATACCACAGATAACATATAAAAATTTAAAATATTCTATTTCGACTCCAATAAGTAGGTAGGTACCTACCTCTCATCGGCAGTTTCAAAGTAACAAACACGCAGGATTCGCGCGGTTATAAATTTTACGATTTTTTTATATATTTTTTTTATAAATCCCAAAAATATGATAAAAACGGTAAAAACAGGTTAATTCATTGTCTATGTAAAGCATGAAATAAAACAAAAGTGCTTACTCAATTAGGTGTTAGTTTATGTGTTCACAGTGTTAAAATTGTAAGGGTCCTTTAATAAATAACTCTTTTATGAGAACTTTCACTTTTATTTTGATCACAGTGTAACATGTTTAAAAATAACGGTGATAATACTGAATACACCGGGCCAACAATGGCAGTTGTTTACTATTTAAACTTTGCGTAGGAAAGAAGCATATATAAGCAGTAATAATCAGATGCTAGCCTTTTTATAGAATAAAAATTTCACACATTTATAGAATAAAAACTACACATCTGACTTTGCAAGTGTTGACAATATGGCTTCTACCTAACTCGTAGTTAAAATAAGTTGCTACCGATCTAGCGAACTCAGCCACTAGCCAAGGTTCGCACCATTAGTTTGAGATGTTAAAACATAGGAGTTTGCTCAAGCAACCCATAGATGCCGGTAGCATGTCAATTTTCAACACACTTCTTCTTCTTCTTCTTCTTCAATGGCGCTACAGCCCATTTCGAGCCTTGGCCTCCTTCAAAATAAGCCTCCACCGCCCTCTGTCCTCGGCCGTCTTCTTCCATTCTGCAACCTGGAGTAATCCTCTTGCATCCTTCCTGACATCATCCTCCCATCTCAGTCTAGGTCTGCCCGCCTTTCGTTTACCTCCCGGGTGTCCTGTCAGAACCTTCTTCGGTACTCGTGTGCTTGGCATTCGGTGCACATGTCCGGCCCATCTTAATCTTTGGAGTCTTAAATGGGTGGAGAGTCTGGGAGCTTGGTAAATATCATAGAGCTCATTATTGTGGCGGATTCTCCATACCTCTCCCTCTCGCACCGCTCCTAAGATTCTTCGAAGTACCTTTCTTTCGAAGATGTCCAGCCGTTCCGCTGACTTTGCTGTCAGTGTTCCCGCCTCACATCCATAGGCCAAGACCGTTCTGATAATTGTTTTATATAAGGTTATTTTGGTTTTCCTATGGACGTTTCGGGATTTGAACACTGGCAGCAACGCGAAGTAAGTTTTGTTAGCGGCTGTAATGCGCTTTCTTACTTCTACTGGGTCTTCATTGTCCTGCGTTATGATGGAGCCCAGGTAGGTAAACTCTTCGACCACTTCGAAATTATAATTGTCTTTGAATTTCACTTTGTCTTTTATTCTGCGGTGAGGGGTTCTGGTTTGCATCATGATTTTTGTTTTATTTTCATTGATTTGCAAACCCACCTCTCTTGCCGCAGTCTCCAAAGGGTCAAACACTTCTCTTACAGCCTGTAGGGATCTTCCGACAATGTTAAGGTCATCTGCGTAGCCAACTATTTGATTGCTTCTGTAGCAGATGTTTGAGTCGTTACTGATCATTGTCTTCCTCACGACGTGCTCCAGTACAATATTGAAAAGGGTGGGTGCTAAGCCATCACCTTGTTTCAGCCCCTGGGAAACGTTAAAATCCTCCGTTGTTTCACCTCCTATCCTTACTCGACACCGTGATCCGACCATTGTTGCTTTTACAAGCTTGACTATTTTGGGCGGTATTCCAAAATTGAGGAGTATTTCATATATTTTCTCCCTATCTATACTGTCATACGCCTGTTTGAAGTCAACAAATAGTTGATATATATCTATATCGAATTCCCAGCATTTTGTCAGGATTTGTCGAGTAGTGAAGAGTTGATCAGTGGTGGATCTCCCCCTCCTGAACCCTGCCTGATATTCTCCTAGTAAGTTTTCTGAGTAATATTCTAGTCTTTCTTTCAAAATCATTGTGAAAATTTTATACGCTGTACAAAGTAACGATATTCCTCTGTGATTTTCACACTTCAATTTGTCTCCCTTTTTATGTATGGGGCATATTATGCTGGTTTTCCATTCTTCTGGTACTCTTTCAGCGGTCCATATTTTCACCACACAGCAATATAAATTTCATTTTTTTAACATAAAGATTTTTTTTAAATAGATTATTACATGCAGGGATTGTCGGGATGGTGGGGGTACTATCGCCATGGAAATAGGCTGATGTGGACATTGTTATTGTTACAATGTCCATTTATTTGATTTCCATTATCACCACTTTGTACGTTTGCCGGGTGTCGAGTCTGGGTCAACTGCCGCTGGTTACGGTCGGGCGTATTTTGGTAGATCAGGATTTTCTTAGCGTTAAAGTGGAATATCTGGCCTTGGTTGTTAGATGAACTTTGGTTGTGTCCTTTGTTTGGGTTGTCTGCCATTTTGAACTGTAAGAAAAAGAATATTGCATTTTTGGGCTCTGAACTAAATGGCTCTGAATGGATTTCTGGGAAGGTTACCAATCAACCACCTTGCCAACAACACTAAAATTAAGTTTATATTGTTTTTAAATTTATAATATCACATGTTAACATGCCCCTCCATTAGTTCAAAGTAAACCCCTACCCAGGGCTGGGCAGTATTTGAAATACTTGTATTTGAAATACGTATTTGAAATACAAATACGTATTTTGTATTTGTATTTCAATTACTTCCTAAAAATGTATTTCAATTACCTGCTGCTGAGGTATTTTGTAATTTGTATTTCAAATACTTATGGCTTCAAAATAAATTTTCAAATACATTTAGCGATCTTAATAATGATAATGAAAAATAAACACACATAGATAATACATAGACTAAAAACGCTAGAATCCTGTACTATTGTCCTTTGCTATAGCACTCTTACTAATGATTTTTTGTAGTTCTCTTATATTATTGCTTTACAATGTACTGTACATTTTTTGCATCATGCTAGTTATTATTATTGTCCTGTGCTATAATAGCACTGTTATTGTTCATTTTGTGTCATATTATATTATACTTGTCATTGCTTTATATTGTACATTTTTGTATAATAGTATTAGATCAAGCACTGTAGAAATAATTTAACTGATTCCTAGATAATTTTAGGTAATTACTGTAGAGCGCACTTGAAATGAAACAACACAAAACTGCACTGTACAAATGTCATCCATTTGTATATGTATAAAAATGAATCCTTCTTTCCCTTGGTCACGCCATAACTTCAGAATGACTTTACCTATTTCATTCATTTTTATTTAAAGTTTTATAATACTTTATAGAAGGTTATTTTTTTTATTTTTTTATTTTTCTAAGTAGATAAGTACTAACATCACCCCTAACTATTACACATCTGCCCTGATGATGGACACTGCAACGCTGTCCGAAACGTTGGCTAAAGAAGGAGGTAGCGCAACACGTCATAATACCCCAAAAACTAATAAAAAAATATCAATTGTGTTAGTACTCCCTCCCTAAACACGAGAAATTCTAGGTATTATTACCACCATTAAAAAATATTTGCATTACATGTACATAATTAAAAAAAAAATTGTACTTATACCTAACTTTGTAAAATTGTAAAAATGGAATAAATAAATAAATAAATTAAAAAAATAAAAAAAATAAAAAAAATATTTTTTGGCCGTGAAAATCTAAAATCGTATCTTTATAGAAGGTTCTTATGGAAAGTAAAATTCAGAAAATTACGCAGGAAATTGGATAATAGGCCACTTGCATGGATTTCATAACGACTTGGAAAAAATCGTGTGGATATATCTTTTTACTAAGATTACGAAAATGTTAGTAAAATTTTATAGAAATGTACAGTTTTTTTATTTTTAAATAAATAAATCCATTATTTGGGCTCGTGACGTCACTACATGAAAATGTTCCGTCTCCGAAAATGTTCCTATTAATTTTGTAAAATTCCACACTGATTTAATTTTTTTATATGGCATCACTTTGATTTCAGGCGAATTTTTGAATTCGTTCACTAGATTTATTGTTTGTTCTCTGCGAACTTATCATTTGGTTTGAATTTTTGACAGATGTTGTGAAGAGAACCCCGTACAATTTAGATGTCGCTACGTGTTTTAGAGGTATAATGGTTATGGTGCTGATTTTATCAAAATCAAATTTTATAATATTCTTATTATTATTATAATTTACAAGTACAAGTATATTACATTGGATTTATTAATAAAGACGTTGTACATTATAATGATTTATGATCAATAAGATGGATCAAGGAAAAAAATATTTATGAGATGTAATGTTTTTGGTATGCCTCGTTATTCTCCTGTGCCATTCGTGTGGAAAACGTTCTTTTTTTTAAATGATTTTCGGCTATGTAATTATTGTTTTTTCTCACCTATAAAATTATGTCCCGTCTTTCCGGTTTATAAAAAATGGTCTGATTTTTCGGATTGAAATTTTCAAAAAAATCCCCAGGGTTTCAAAAATACGATTAAAAAAAAATAATAATACAGAATGTCTTAGAATATTTTCCTAAACCGGAATTTTTTTTTAAAAAATGTGATGCAAGTGGCCTATTTCAGAAAACGTAACGACTATTTTAACTTCGCACGATTGACAGTTCGCGCGTTTAATGAAATTGAATTTAGCAGGCAGCAGTTTTTTTTTGTAACAAAAGAATTGTCTATGGATTTTTAAAATTATAGATATTTCAAATAGGTACCTATGTTAGGTACCAGATTTGATTTGATTGTTCTTATAATATAGAAAAATTAATATTTGTAATATGTGAAAAATTAAAATTTGAATAAAAAAATTGTAATAGCTGGCACGCGAGTTGTTTGAAAACTGAATGTACCTACTGGGTACTGGGACTAAATATATGGATGGGGGAGTGAGAGGGGGTAGGCAGGGAAGGTGGAAGGGGAATGCAAGAGGGGAAGGGGATGCGGTAGGGGAACGGTTACGCACGGGAAAGGACATGCAGGGAGAAACAATCTATTTCTTTGAATATGGCATTGCAATGCATGCCGGGAACCAGCTGGTGTTATTATAATATCTAATAATTATTACAATCTAATACCTAATTCCTATACCACAAAACTTTACAAGTGGAGCGAAGACGAGATGTGTCTCCTGAGCAATATGATTAGTCAATTTTAGTACGTCTCTGTTTCACTCTGCTCAGCTTTGCTTCAATGGAAACGCACCCTTAGATATGGGCACTTACGACAATTTATTGCAACCAAAGGTTCTACCAAAACCAAATGTATTTTGTAATTTGTATTTTGTATTTGAAATTAAAAATGGTTAAAATACTGTATTTTGTATCTTGTATTTCAAATACACGACTTGACAGTATTTTGTATTTCGTATTTTAAATAAATGCGAAAAAGTATTTTGTAATTTGTATTTTAATTACAGCAAAGCATGTATTTTGCCCAGCCCTGCGGCCATACACTTTTTGCTAAGTACTATATAGTTGAACGGTGTATTTTTTTTGTTAGTTATCTTTCAATTTTTCGTTAAATAACTTATGAATATATTTTTAGTAATTACTGTAGAAGTTATAATACTATTAAATCAAAACAAAATACGAAACAGAACGAGACACTGAAAGAGAACAAGGAAACGGTCGTAACTAAAAATCGAACCCAGAATATGATATAAAAAAATATTACTTGTGAAAATCGGACATGTTTATCTTTATTTATCTATCTTAATAAATAAAACAATGTAGGGTTCGTTACACCATTTATAACTCGAGAACGGCTGGACCAATTTTGATGATCTTTAATTTGTTGGATTTGTCTCCACCCAGAATAGCAGAATATCTATTAAAACATTGGAAATGTTCACGAAAAAAATATTATGAAGAAAATTCTTTTGCTTACATATTTTGTATGGAACGAATTCTCATCTTTTGAAAGAGCTGCAGGAATATTGTGATAAGTATAATATTGAATAGTGAAAATTCAAAAACTTCAAATGTCAATGCTCTGATTGTTTTTCTTTTGTTCTTAAACATATAATGCTGCACCTCTTTCTAACACACTAAACGTCAACAGTAGAAAATGGGACAAACGGTGAACATACGTCTGCACCCCTCCAAAGGAAAAATAAAATCTTACTTAATATTATAAACGTGAAAGTTTGTATGGATGAATGTGTGTTTGTTACTCTTTCACGCAAAAAACTACTGAATGAATTTTGATGAAACTTTACAATAATATAGCTGACGCATCAGAATAACATATAGGCTATATATAATGGTAAGCTCTGGCGTTACGAAATTTGTATAAATGAAAATATGTGTATTTCATATATTTTAGCGGCAGGTGAAAGAGGAACGGGAGAGGTGGGGTGGAGAGTGAAGAGACGAGGGAGGGGGAAGGCGGGGAAGGTGGAAGGGAAAAGAAATGCAGGAAGAATCAATTTATTTCTTTGAATGGCATTGCAACGAGTGCCGGGGACCAGCTAGTTATTTATAAAAACGAGACACCATCGACAGCAGTCAAAAAAATGTAAAATAATTAGTTGAAGTTATCTGAATTTAAAATACGAGATCGACAATAAAATTTGGCTGAGCGGTTTAAGACAGAAATTCTTGATTCGATTACCAGTTGCGACCGTTGCTTTATTTATTTGGTAAGTATGCATTTCACCTCACGGATAATACGGAACGTTCGTGTTGTATATATTGTCGAATATTCCTTTTTTTACTAATAGACAATCAAATATGACATTTGTCGGAAGTACCAATCTTATAAAATAAATTCTATAAAATAAACTCGCATTTCATCATAATTTTAAAAACATCCCAGGTTTGAATGGTTTGTTTGGCAAAGCTGGGTTTGTCTAGCGGGTTTGTGTAATAATTATTCTTCTTTCCATGTTCTACTGTTATAAATACAGGTAGGTACAAACTTGTCAATGTACTGTACATTTTTTTGCATCGTGCTAGTTATTATTATTGTCCTGTGCTATAATAGCACTGTTATTGTTCATTTTCAGCCCTTTCTTGTGGAAAACTTTATTTGTTTAATGGTTTTTTGGCATTGTAATTATCGTTTTTTCGCGCCCATAAAATTACGTCCCGTCTTTCCGGTTGACAAAAAATGGTCTGATTTTTTGGATTGAAATTTTCAAAAAATCGTCAGGGTTTCAAAAATACGATTAAAAAAAATACAGGTGTCTTAGAATATTTATCTAAACCGGATTTTTTTTTTTTAAAATGTGATGCAAGTGGCCTATTAACATTAAAATGAAATCTATTGAAATCTGCATATAAATTTTATCTATTTCAAGCAAATATGTGTTTTAAATATTAATTATTTTGACTCACCTTGTTTGACAGGTTCTGTACGTGTTGTATAATGAAGTTAGAAAATTTAAATGGACTCCTTTGATATTGTAAAAGGAGTTTATGGAAGATAGCTTATTGTTGTGTCCACAGCAAGCAAGATTCAAGACTGATACGTTAAACTATTGTAGTAACAAAATCATCAGAGGTGTAAGCCTGCTAACAACGTTTTGCACAGTAAGGTCTCTGTCTCTTGGACATCTGATGAGTAATGTGAGCACCAGTGCCGTACTTTAGGGAAAAATAAAACACACCTTCTTAGTTTTAGCATGCGAGGAGTTTAGTATCTTGTCAACGATAAAAGTTTATTAACTTATTATAAATTTAATTAAACGAAAACAATATAAGCGAAACTCAATCGAAAATCTGGAAACAGAAAAATCAGAAAAAGATATTGACACCTGGTTACGCATTGCAAAATGTTTTTTGTTTGTTCGAAATTTTAAATAAATATATATCACAAGCATGGTACTTACTCACTCCTTGGAATTAACAAAGACACCGAAATGGATTGTTTTTCAAAAATGGATTCTAAAACAAGTAAATTACTGACACTGTTTGTTTTGGAAAATTTTCATGCATTGTGAAAAGAAACTTTGAGTTTGTGTATTCATTGACAAATTTCATCTCTTGTAAAAACTTATGAGTCACCCAAGGATTGCATTGACTGCATCTAATTGATCATTGGATGACTTTAAGGAGGCCTCCTCACTTCAAGATAAGCAAAAACAAGGTTGGTGGATTTATTATATTCTCTGGAGTTTCTCTTTGTGCCATTTGTGATATATTTGTTCGCGCAAGTAGAGTTTTTCATAATCATAATTTCTTGGGTATTAAGCCCAAAGGGTCTGGGGTTATTTACACACCTCAGGCTCGCATATTATAATGCAACACCTCTGGGACTCGAACCCAGGACCTTTTGCTTTCTGGGCCAACGCGCTAACCACTGCGCCACGGATATCAAATTCGGTCATTTTTAACTGTACCATACTTCGATTAAATCCACCAAGAATCTTGTAATCATACATAAAGATAGTAGCCAATAATATATGCGTTAAGAAAAATGAAGATAGTCAATTGCCTTCTAGTTTTAACTGTATCATTCTTGAAGTAATCACGACGTACGTCGTATGATCCGAGATGGGCATGTACATGCACATTTGAAGGATAACATTCTAAGGATGGGTTTCTTCATTTACCGAGAATACTAAATGCAATGATAATTGTAAAAGTAAACGATCGAAATTTTAAAATTTCTATGCATTTGACCGTTTACTTTTACAATTAGCATTGTATTTAGCATTCTCGCTAAATGAAGAAACCCACCATTAGTGTTTTTATTTTCAACTGATTCTACAATGTTTTCATATTTGCAGTCATGTGGATTCCAAATAGTGCATTCATATTCAAGTTTACTTCTAATTAAGGCATTGTAAAGAGTTTGAATTGATTAAGGATCTTTGAAAGGTTTACATATCCTGTGAATAAATGCTATCATTTTTAATGATTTGCACTTAATGTCATTAATATGCAAATGATGTGCAAAGTTTTCTCGGAGCAGTTTATATACGAGGCATATTCAGAAAGTAAGTGTGCTAGATTTTTGAATTTTTTAGATAAGTTTATTTTAAAAAAATTACAGGATACTTTTAATACACTAACTTGTTAACTATTTTTCTACATAATTCCATCCCGTTCAATCATGTGGTGAGCAGTGGCGGTCCGTGAGTTTTCAGTGAGTTAGAGCGCTAAGATTTAAAAATATGACGTTATTGACGTTGTTGTAGCTGAAAATGTTTTTTTTTTTAAATTTCAACTTTTTGTATGCAGATCTTCAGGATTCTTTCAGTCAAGGGATGCACCGCACCCACATACTGAAAGATCTTCATACAGAAAACTGAAATTTTGTAAAAAAAAAATCATTTTCAGCTACAAAAACATAACTAATGTCGTATATTTCAATCTTAGTACTCTAGCTCACTGAAAACTCACGGACTGCCACTGGTGGTGAGCCGTGGCACAAGCTTCTTTATGCTCTCCTAGAAAAACTCTCCCGCCTGCTCCTTCTCCCACTTCAGAACCTCTTTTAGCAGTTGTTAAAATAGTAGTTACTCTTCATTTGAAAATTTAATTCCACCCATGTGTTCCTTCAGAGATGTGAAAAGATTATAATCTGAAGATGCAAAATCAGGGGAATACGGGAAGTGGTTCAAAACATCCCAACCAAATGAGTCCAAGAGCGCCTTGGCTAAGGCTAAGGCTGCGGGAGGGCGGGATTTGTTGTGCAACAAGCATACTCCTCTCCTCAGCATCCCTCTCCCTTTGTTTTGAATGGTCTTTTTGAGTTTTTTAGGGTCTCGCAATATCTTTGTGCATTGATGGTCTCCCCCTGAGGCAGAAATTCAACCAAAATGATGCATTTGCGATCGCAAAACACTGAGGCCTTGATTTTTTGTCCGAAATTGTGGTTTTGAAATTTTAGAGGATGGGGTATTGTTTTGACACCACCACGACGACCGTCTTGTGGCCATTGCCACCCACGTTTCATCTCCAGTTACGACACAGAAAATCCTTTCTAACTCGCAAAAAACGGGATTGGCGGGATTTCTTACCGACAACTTTCACGCAATTGGACACTACAACGTGAGTTTACGTACTACTGTATTCTCGCGATGCTTGCCATGGTCAGAAGATCTTCCTCTACCACTCAATGTTACCAATCCTCAAAAAACAAAAAAATACAGCCCGTAATGGTCACAGTACACTTACCCGTACTAAGTGTACTTAGTATGGCACAATGGTGTCCTTTTTAAGCTCTACGACACCATAGAGGATGGCAACACAGTACGACTTATTGAGCAACTGCTAATTGGCCGTACTTTCAGGGTTTATTAGGTGGGCTAAAAAACAAATAAATACACCTGAATAATGGCCTTTCCCAAGGCTCAGTGCTGGCCCCTTCGCTCTTTAACATCTATGCTCGAGATCTTCTTCACAGTGATGGCAGAAAATTTGCATACGCAGATGACATCGCCATCACAGCCCAAACCAAAACCCTCAATGCAGTAGAAGAGATCCTTAATATTGACCACAAAGCTATACATAGAACAGGGGGGTGGGGAACTTTTTTGGCATCGGGGGCCATTTGGACATTTGTGGTATCACCCACGGGC
Organism: Limnephilus marmoratus; assembly: GCA_917880885.1. Classification (NCBI taxonomy): domain Eukaryota; kingdom Metazoa; phylum Arthropoda; class Insecta; order Trichoptera; family Limnephilidae; genus Limnephilus; species Limnephilus marmoratus. The sequence continues at coordinate 4,376,273 of OU862935.1, forward strand.
CGCACAGAGATTTAAGCGGGAGGGGGGGGGGGGGGTAGAAATCCGATTTTGTATGACCTCACTGTCGCTTATTTTTATTGTCACATTTGACGAGAATAATTATAACTGCAAATTCGAATAAGGAAATGGTTTTCCTCAAAATATGTCAGCAGATGATTTCACAACTGTAATTTTATCATTTCATTCTGAACAAAAAAACTGCTTTTAAATTAAGATTGAATCTGCATGCGAGTCTCAGCATTCCTACCAATTACAAATATTGCAGCATGTGGTTTGAAACAAAAATTTTAACTCAACTCAAAATATTAAAACTGTTATCTTCGATATGCGTACTCTAATTTTGACAGATCATTCGGAATATAAAACTGGTTTTAACTTTAGTGAATCTGTATGCGAGTCCTCAACTTTAATTGATATTACACTCAGAACACAAAATGGTTTTCCTCCAATTTTCGCACAGAAACACGTGGATGGTTTCCTTTGATTTGCGTCAGCAGATGAATCCGCAACAGGAAATTGCATTATGAACACAAGAGTGGTTTTAACATAGGAATGGATCTGCGTAGGGGTCCACTTTTCCACCACCTTAAATTATACAGGGTGTTCGGGGGTAAAGTGCATTAACTTCAGGATGTGATTCTAAGTGATATTATAAGTAAGAAAAACTTTTTTCGAAATTCCAACTTTTAGGGGTTGTTTTGTGGTAAAACGATAAAAATATACCAGCGTGTGCCGTCAGCTTTATTATTTTCCGCTGTTACGATACGGGCCAGTCACAACCATGGAATGTTGCCACAATCGTGCCCGGCGGGCGCTCAGCAAGTAAGATCGTACCTCACACTAAGGATTTTTAGTAGGTACGTCTTTTTGTATGGGAAAAAACATGTTCAAATTTCGGAAAAAGTTGTTAATCTTTTTTACTCCTACCATCATGTAGAATCACCTCCCAAAGTTAATGCACTTTACCCCCGGACACCCTGTATTGTACTCAGAACACGTGAAAGGTTTTCCTCGAATTTTTGCACTAGAAACACATGGATGGTTTCCTTCGAATTGCCTGAGCAGATGAATCCGCATAAGGAATTTGTAATATGAACACAAGAGTGGTTTTAACTCAGAAATGGATCTGCGCAGAGATCCACCAGTCCATCAGATTAAATTATATTGTGCTCAGAACACGTGTATAGTTTTCATGCATTTTACAGCAAATTTGTTTACTGCAATAATTTTTTTAAAAATTTTATATTTATTTAACTATATACAATAATTTAAATGGAATAATATTTTTTATCGCAGAAGTGTAGCAATATATAAAGAAAGCACATCATATTTTTTCCTTCCTAAATAGAATTGTCATCAACACTGAGATATTTTTTCAAAATTAATTTACCTATCGTGCAATATAATTAATTAAAATAAAACTAAAAAGGATGTTGGTTCACGTATGTATTTGTTTCTAACTTGATTTCTATAGACTTAGGTGCATATGTAAGCACAAACCTTTCAGCTATTTTATTTTTATTTTATTTTATTTTGCAGAAACAAACAGTACATTATTACATAATGGGAAATATTTACAAAGTTATAGAATTAATACAATAATTGGTACCAATGACATGTCGCTGTTATATACTTATATTTTTGTGTGATAAATAATACATTATACCTAAATTAAGTTAGTAACTTATTAAACGAGAGGGGTGTGGGAGAGTGTTTGTATGTGTGTAAATGAGAGGGTGTGTGTGTGTGTGGATATGTGTGTTATGTGTGCGAATTCAGTGTGCTAAAAATGTTTTTCTTAAATAGAGGGAGGGAATCAAAAAATATATCGGTATTTGTGGTTTTTTGAATAGAGTTGAAACTTTGAAGGATGCGGGAAATGGGGGAAATGGCTATGTTATAACTTTCTCCGGATTTAGTAATAATAATTTTAAAATGTAGCTCCACTTATCCAACAGAAACGCTTTTCGCAGATTTCACGGTGCCTCGAGTAGAAAATATCTTCAAGAAAAATGCAATTATCCAAATTTACCAAGATAATATCATCAAGAAATTTGAAACTCACCAATCAAAAAGATATGAAGACAACATCAAAACACCAAAATTTAATACCAAACTAATGCAAAACAATTATATCTATTTAGGAATAAAGTTTTTCAACAACCTTCCCATTGAAATAAAAAAAAACCAAAGACATCAATAAACTGAAACTCAAACTGAAGCTACACTTCATCAGGAATAATTAACTAAATAATTACCTGTTTTTCTCTTTCTTACTATTTATTTTTAATACATATTCATCTCTATTTTATTTAGATTTTTAGAATTTCTCCTAAGTGCACAATATCTTAGTATGTAACCGTATCCTATGTATGTACACCTACACATATAGATGATCCAGAAGTCTCAATTTATCCTATTATATATTTACTTATTACATAATGTTGTTCTATTTCAGTTATAGTTAGTGTAACTCGCTCATCAAGCACAAGAACTAGCTTCTTCTTTGGTGAGATTGCAATGTTTAAATAATTTCTGTACTGCTATGTAATTTCTAAAACTCCACTGTACAATTATATAACTATATTAAATAAATAAAATAAAAAACTGAAACACTGCGAAAGAAAACAATTCTCGCTTTCTGAGTGTAATTTTTTGTAGTGCTTTTTTAATGTAATTTTTTTTGCAGGCTATACCAAAATGCTCGCGGGCCACACCAAAAAGCTCAGCGGGCCGCAGGTTCCCCACCACTGCTACAGAAGAATATTTCCTTAATTGGCGACTAAAGCCAAATGGGTCGAAAACAGTTGTGACAGCTTTCCATCTCAGTAATTCTCAGGCACCAATTCTGTGTTCAGTTTGATGGAAAAAATATTTACCATGACCCCCATCCACCCTATCTTGGAGTAACTTTGGACAGGAGCCTGAATTACTGGCACCACAAAAACAAAAAACCAGGACAAAACTAAACTTAGTCAGTAAGCTAGCTAGTACTAGCTGGAGATACGATGCCAACACCCTCGGAATGGCATCCATTGCTCTGGTTTTCTCAGCAGCTTACGCTCAATCTAATTAAAACTAATTATCTAGCCTTTTCAATAAACTCAAGAGGTCAACCGGGTAAAGAATACACTCTCAAATTGCACGAGTGTCAAAACAATAAGTCACATTGCTCTTGCCCTATTATAACAAAGGCAAAAAGTATTAAATATCTAGGAGTGGAAATAGACGAAAACCTTCGATGGGACATACACATAAATGGAATCACTAAAAAGCTTACGAGACTTGTATATTTCTTCAAAAACCTAAGAAACATACTACCTAGGAAAGACATTAAAAAGTATTTTATGCTTTATGTCATTCCCGTCTTGAGTACGGAATTCTAGTATGGGGATCTGCTACAGCAAATCATATTAACCACTTAGATATTGCTCAGAAGAGCATTATAAAAACCATACTAAAATTACCCATCAGAACCCCCTCAAAAGATATTTTTAAGTGTTTTGACATTCTAAATTTAAAACAAATATATGCCAAGAATATTCTTATACATCATTTTAAAAACAGAAAATCTCCTAATGAAAATCGGATACATGACACAAGAGCCTCAAAAAAGGATATAAGTAGGAGATGTTCCAAAATTCAAGACAAGTTTTGGCCAAAGAAACCACATATATCTGGCAACCAAAACTTTACAACTTCCTTCTTCTAAGTTTGATAAAGATAGAAAAGATAAATGAGTTTAAGGAAAAAATCAAAATATTGGTGAAAGAAATTAATGCAGACATACTAGAGAATGTATTAAAAACATCATAGAAACTAAATAAAGGAAAATCAAAGAAATCTACCAGTCCGCCTCAGCACAGGACCACCTAGTGAGGAGGACTAAGAACAAACAGATGAAATATTTATATATATCATATCTTGTAATTCTCATCAAACCTGTAATTAAATAGTCGGTAATAAAAAAAATTAAAAAAATAAAAATACTGTGCTCCAGTTATGGGCTAGAAGCGCCCACACTTTCATCGTCGACGTTCAGCTTAATTTACGAGCGTACTTCGAAGAATACACGAGTTCTTAAGACTACATTTTAATTATTAATTTTTGCATTTCAAAATTTTTATTTCTATTTTTCTTCAAAATATACATAAACACTTACTTTTATGTGTTTCTTAATTTTGGTTTAGTATTTTTATTATCTGTTTCAATAGAATAGTGTTTTTTAATTCGTATTTAAAATATTAAATGTATGACTATCACAACACGGACATTAGCCTAGTGTGGTAGCCAAAAAAACTCAAAAATCTGTAACAAATAAAATATCTATATATATAAAAATCAACTCGAGAACGGCTGGGCAGATTTAGGTTTTGAAATGTTTGTCGTAGTCCAGGGAAGGTTTAAACGATGAGAAAATATGGAAAAGTTGCGAGGTAGATAGTAAAAACAACCATTTCATTTTCCCATTTAAACTGTTCTACCTACTTTCCTGTCAAACATTCGACGTTCGTCCCTTCGGTACGGTAGACTCGGGTCTAGGTCTAGGGGAAACCTGAAGGGGGGCGGGAAACTCGGGTGGGGGAAGGGAAACTAGGGAGGGGGGTTCACGAGACAGGGGAAGCTGGCGAGGAGAATGGGGAGAGAGAAGGCGGAAAAGGCGGAGTGGGAACGCGAGAGGGGAAGAGGACGCGGGAGAGAAAGGGAAGGCGGAAGGGTAACGAGACGAATTAAAAAGGACACGAGCTCTGGCATCATTAAATTTGTATAAAAAATTGCAATAGGTGGCACGCGAGCTGTTTGACGAACTGAATGTATTGAGAATGAATGTATGGAATGCAGGAGGGGGGAGGGGAACCCGGGAGGGGGATCCGTGGGAGGGAAGAGGTAAATACGGGAGGGGGGAGAGGAACTCGGGAGGGGGGTTCACGGGACGGGGAAGGAGGGCAGTAGAGTGAGGAGAGGGAAGTTGGAGGAGGAGTGGGAGGTGAATACGGGAGGGGGGAGAGGAACTTGGAAGGGTTGTTCGCGGGACGGGGAAGGGGGGGAGTATAGTGAGGAGAGGGAAGGTGGAGGAGGAGGAGTGGGAACGCGAGAGGGAAAGGGGACGCGGGAGAGGACGGGGAGGAGGAAGGTGAACGGGACGAATGGAAAGGACGCGCAGGGAGAAAAAAATTCTTTATTTAAGGGCATAGCAACGCATGCCGAGTACCAGCTAGTTATGAAATAAAAATAAATAAAAATGACCGGCTCTGAACTACTTCACCTGGCCGGATATTGCTCATAAGTGATTAGTATAAATAAACCATTCGCTATTATATAACCTCGTGCATTGGTTTGTCCACTAGCGATGGGCAAATCGATGTGCCATCTGTTTTTTGTACAAACAAAATATTCCGATTCATTGTAATAATTTCGATTATCCGCTGTCAATATTTATGCGGATTCCAATACATAATTTAGTCAGGATTCTTTCTTTTTTAATTGTATTTTATTCTTTTTTTGTTATAAGTTTTTGGGATATTATGCCGTGTTGCGCTACCTCCTTCTTTAGCCAACGTTTAGGACAGCGTTACAGTGTCCATCATCAGGGCAGATGTGGGATGTGATGATGGACACTGTAACGCTGTCCGAAACGTTGGCTAAAGAAGGAGGTAGCGCAACACGGCATAATATCCCAAAAACTAATAACAAAAATACTTTTGGCCGTGAAAATCTAAAATCGTATCTATTTTATTCTTATTCTACATATTTATGTATCAGTATTGAAAATCTCGTGTTTTTGGTCGAAAAAATGTATTTTTTTGACAATTTTTTTAATATTTTTTTTTTATTTGGCATCAAAAATACCCAAAACCCCAAATTTTCACCCTCCTACCCCGCCCTCCCATTTTTAACAATATTTGTGTGTATGAAATACATTGACTTGAGAAAATGAATGGTTGGTGATTATTTTTATCGGCGCTCATCATCTACAGCGCTTCATTCCTCTTTTTGTCATAGATGCCATCCCCACACACTTACAATACATTAGTTATTTTTCATTTAACAAACAAAATATTCAATGGAAATGATTTATATGGCAGAACAACGTTTGCCGGATCAGCTATTTTAGTTATAAAATTTTACATCTTTTACGTATCTAATATTTACTTATTAAAATTTGGACTTCACAACATTGAGCGATAATCCACCAAAACTGCAAGACTTTTAGCCTCGCTAAAAAATAAATCGATTCTTAGATTCTAGAGGTTACATTTCGAGGTACGTCAATTCGAGGAACAGATTGTTAGCTACCCACTAACGCATGTTGATGTTACAATCAACCCGCTGTGTGAATTTTAAATGATGAATTAAATCTTTTATGTAACAAATTACGTTTCCAGTATTAGTTTACATGTAAAAGATTGCCATGGTGATGTTTTTCGCAAGGTTTAATACCTGTGTTATTTGATATTTCGAGATATGTATTTTTAATTTAAAGTAAAACGATAACTTAGTAAACACCACTTTCATTTTTATATTTGATGCCTTATTAGACTAGCTACACAAACCCCACGTTATCGAGTACACGAATGAAACTACTTTGTAGTGATAATGGGCGTTTAGTAAGCCTTAAAAAAGATGGTCTGCCGGTGCGCCTCTTAAAATCGATATAGCGAGCGATTTTTTCGTAAAAATTACGTCATCGAGTACACGAATGGGAATTTTTTTAACATGAATACCGCACAAGAGTCTCAACTGCTCCCGTCTTGAGCCAGTGAGACTATGGCATCCCCAGTTGGGGTATGTTGTGAGGCTGAAGGTAGTGGGGAGGGGAGGAGATAGGGAAGAGAAAGGTAAGGAAGTACCTGGCTATTCAGATCTAGTCACCAAACACGGCTAAAGCCATTTCAAGCAACGCAACGTTCCAATTCTGAATGGTTTCATACGATAAAGGTGGATTAGTAGATGAAAAAAAAGCAGGTCTGCCAACCGGCAGCCTGGCACGTCGCAGGCAGCCGGTGTCAAAGTGGGATAAAAATTAGAAAATTTTACGTCATTGAGTACACGAATGAAACCAACGAATAACTGTAGTCTAGATCATCCCTAAGAAGAATTTCTTACTAAGAAGTACTTTTAATATTTTAAAATTATTTTCTTTATCATTATTTTATTTTTATATCTATATGGCTTTAAGAACTTAGAATGCCGTATTTAAAAAAAAAAGTGATAATGATAAAAAAAATTGAGGGTTTCAAGTGTACCCATCGGTCGGGCGAGCCTTTAGACGCGAAACGACTTCCAAAACCTGCCGCGGTGCCCCTCACCGCTGTCGCGTGCCCATATTATTATTATACAAATTTTCAATAATAATAGTCCTTTTAAGATTGCCTAAAAGTCCATAGTGGTTGAAAGTTGGAACAACCACCGCACCGTCGCCGTAAGAGCTGCGTTCGTCCGGAAAACGACGGAAATTTCCGAACCCCGTCAGTTTCATATCGGTTTCGCCGCAAAACCTTCGCGTGCCCAGCTGCATCGATTACAGCAAGCATATAAAAAAAAATAACCGGAAAATCATTGAGAAAGATTGGAGCGATATTTAATTTAGACCACAACATACAGGAATACATCTGTTGGTTCCATAATCATGGGATACAATTCAACAAAGAAAGTATTTTGCACTTCTCAAGAGACCAAGATTGCAATAAAAACCGTCGACTTTTATTTTGTCGATTTGACAACTGGCATTTGATTTGACCACACGGTACAACCCAGCAAGGCCAGATTCATGGGACACAAATGGCACGGCCGGAATAGAATGGCTACGAGGATTTTTGGATCGCCATCCAGATCAGACATAAGAGTGTTGTCGATGGGAGTTATTTCATCTCAGTTAGGTACAGAAGGGGGGGCAATTTTGTCCAAGAACTCATCTATCCATTTAGAATGAGACGCTCGAGGAGATGTTGAACTGAAGGAGGTTCGAAATCTTCGAATCATAGACCAAACTTTCGAAATTGGAGTGCTCGGAGACTGAACTGCAGAAGTTGTACCACCCGGATCTTTTTTTTTTTACCTTAATACCCTTTTGGCATTGGCTTCGGAATTTTTGTATATAAGATAGTTCTCCATAGTCGTATTGTGACGATAGGAAAGAGATTTAGCTTTCCGAATTCTCACTACCTTGGAACATTCCTCATCCTACCAGGGAGTCGGAGGGAGTTTTTTGAGAGATTTGGTTTTAGGGGGAGGATTTGATTTATTAGTTGCAGTTATGAGCATTGATTTGAAGTTTTCGTAGTCATCTTCGACAGATCATGTATCGGTAGAGGGTAAATTTTGTATAAACTTATCCATATGCGACTTAAATTCGTCCCATTTGATGTGTTTTGTTTTAATCTTTGTCGAAATATGGGACTTGTCTGAAAGAAGTTGGATAAGTGTTAGTGATCGGAAAATGATCACTGGAGCAAGGGTCAGAGGACACCACCCACGAGGAGACAGGTGCCAGATTAGTAGAGCATATGGAGAGGTCCACTGCACTGGGGTTTCTGTGGGGGCGAGAGATTCTAGTAGGAGATCCGTCATTCAAAAGAACAAGGTTGAATTCATCTACGAAATCCATCACACTTCGACCATTTCGATCAGAGAAAGCAGAACCCCAGACGGAGGAATGGGCATTAAAATCGCCCAATAAAAAGAAAGGGGGGCTTAGTAGTCAGACAATTTGTAACCACGCTTGTTTATCGAAGTGCGATGTTGGGGGAAGATAGATAGAAACAAATGAAGTGTCCTTTATTTTAGCTGCAACCACTTGAAAGTCAGCATTGGGGAGTTTGATATTATTTATTGGGAAAAATGGTAAGGATTTTTTTAATAAAAAGGACAGCACCGCCGCCCGTACCTTCCGGGCGATCATCGCGTAAACAGAAGTACCCTCCCACATTAAAGTGGGTGAATAGAGTAAACCATGTCTCCGAGACAGCAGCCACAGAAACAAGGTTTGAATTTAATAGGTTAAGAAGGTTCGATTTGTTAGAAATAGCACTGCGGTTATTCCGGTGAAGTATTTTGACATCTTGAAGAGCCGTTTTGAATAAATGATTTTAATGTGGAAATAATAGAAGCAGGATTGGACGGTAGATTAGTTTGAGAAGAAATTAGGTCAATTAGAAGTACAATAAGAGTTTGAATAAAAGAAGTATTATCTTGGGAGAGTTGTTCAGAAAGTTTTGATAGTTTGTTGAGGACGAATTATAATTGTTTACGAACCCATAGGTGAACCATTGGGATTTAAGAGAAATGAGTTGTGCTGTTGCTGATCATATTCAGGAGCCGGTTTAAAGATAAGGTTTTTATGCGGAATTAGTTGAACGAGAAGATGTTGAGGAGGAGGCGAGAGGGTTGGATGAAGAGTTACTGAATAAAACCTCGGAAAATGATTTTTTGACAGGCGGGAATAGTTTAAAAGCCTGCACAATAGACAAGTTCTGAGAGAGCATAGAAATATTTTTATTTTTATGGCGAGATTGTTTCGGGCAAAAAGAGTTAATGGCGGAATGAGCATCTGAGCAGTTAAAACATTTAGGTGGAGAGAGAGAAGAAAATTGGTCAGCCGTTAGGTTTTCTGCACTTTTGAAACATCTGGGAGGGGATCTGCATGCAGCTTTGGTATGACCAAAACGGCAGCAATTGTAACGTTGAGTGGTGGGATAAGTATACATTTCAACTAGTAAGGAGTTGATAAATAAATAAATATGGGAGGGAAGAGATTGTCCTTCGAATGTGATAACGACAGATTGGGAAAGTTTTCAGGAAACAATGCCCTCAGAGGTATTTTTACAATTCAGCCTCCTAGTTTTTATGGGATTGCCGATATGTTAGGGGGGTGGAGGCCCATTCGAGTAACATTGAAAGTTTTTGATGAAATAAATATGTTTTTGATAAAGTTGTTGGCGGCTGAACCTGAGAGGAATTCAACCGAGATTCGGAAGCGAACCTCGGCTTTTACACCTACAAGCTTAATCGAAAGGTTATTGCTATTTGAAAGGAATTTACAAAATTCAAGAGGGTGAATGGTTTTACCTTGCTCAGTTTTTTGCGCATATACAATGTAGGGGTCACAGGAATGAGGAGAATAAAAGTTTGTTTGGGAAGGATGAGGAAAAACTGGTGGGGACTGTAAAGACGAAGGCGAATCATGTTTTTTGGGAAAGAGGAACTAAATTTTTGTTTTTTAATTGAGGTTAGAATGACAGATTCAATGTCTGAAATGTTTCTATGTTCTGAAATGTCAATTTTTCCTGAAATGTCTCCATCTGGAAGGTTAAGAAGGGATCTGGGGGCTTTGTAGGGGGTCCAGAAGGATAATCCTCCTCCATTGTTCAAAAAATTACAACAAGTATAAAAAGTGACCGAAGTAAAAAAGGATATAAATATAAAAATTACTGAAATTCATCAGTGAAAAGTGACTCCTGGAAGATCGCGGGGGGGGGGGGGGAGAAGAGTCCTCAAGACACAACGCACTACACTTTTTACGGTCAAAAAACAATAAAAAGATTGGATTAAGATTATTTTTTGAAGGAACAAAACAAAAGCACTGTTGACAGCCAAATGTTATTGTTGCGAGTCTTTTGAAATATTGATGTTTATTAAAAAATGATCGCCAACTAAACACTCAATAAATTTCCAATGTAATTTGTATCAAGTGAAATTGACAAATTATATTATCCTCGGGGTTCTTAGGATGGGACGCTTCTTTATACACTCCGCGTATTTATTTTGTATCTCCCATAGACATCCAAATGGACAGACAAGGAGTTACAGATGAGGGGTAAAACCAAACTATGGAGGGCGAAGAGGGGAAAGATGACTGTGATTCGTTAAACAATCAATCTGACAGTATATAGGCATCTCGCATTACAATATCACCATTTAGTTCTTAAAAGCAAAATCTGCTTTGAATGAATAGACCTTTTTACATGGAAGCGCGAATTGCTTGCCACGTTAATAACATATTTGCTTAGGCCAAATGCTCGCCCCAAAAAGACTCGCCCCAATACACATAGCAATATTTTTTTGCAGTGTTTAGTTAAAACACTTTTACAAATGTTTCATAATTTACTTACCCCTGTAACCAGCGACGAGCACACTGGAGAACCGCCCACATTCGCTATTTGCACATTGATATGTAGATATATTGTATGGCACAAGCTATCGTTTTGGTGTGTTATTTCGTCAAATATATGGATGTTAGCTTCTCGCTGTTCACGGCAAGAATGATGACGTCACACATTTTAGATTTAAGCGAGGCTCTATCCCCTCCCCACGGAGCGAGCCGGTTCCAAGGAGGAGCTCCAGCCGGCGCCATGTGGAGGGGGAAATAATACGTTTTTATCACTTAGGGCAGGTCCAGATATGTTCATATGTCCGTGGTATCTCCTCTGGCTGAATATCTTTGAAAATGTGTCAAAAGACGTGTTTCGGTAAAATCTTTTTGTATTGTGACATTTGGTTTTGCATCGTGCTAATAGTGCTAAAAAGGTGGTTAGAGTTCTCAAGTGAATTCGATTCAACACAAATGATACCTTCACGACACACATCTAAAATAAGACAAGACTCTGTCATATTACACTTCAATATAATATCTCTACTCCCAAGTAGAGGGGTGTTCTGTTCAATTAGATCACTTGACGTGGCACGAATTTTTACGAATTTTCAGTTTACATAATATCTCGGATGTAGAAGGTTGCGAGGCACGGAACTCGAATGAACGGTCGAGATGTTGAAAGACAAGGGCCTTATAATATTGTGTAGACTGATATTTGAGCACCATATTACATTCATAACGTTAATAGGTAATAATAAATAAAAATCAATTTAGAAAAATGAAGCAATTCAACTTTTTTTTAATTAAATGAAGACAATATTAGCGAAACTCAATCGAAATCTGGAGACAGAAAAATCAGAAAAGATATTGGCTCCGCTGGGACTCGAACCCAGAACCCTTTTCTTACATGGAAACAGCTCTACCGATTAAGCTACGGAACCCATATTAATTCGGTCACTTTTAACTGTATCATACTTCGACTAAGAACTACCAACATTATCTTCATTTACTTAACGCACATATTATTGGCTGCTATCTTTATATATGATTACAAGATTCAACTCGAACTAAATGCAATCTAGATAGTGTCTGGATAAATTTTATCCATTTTATTTGTAATGTATCATATATAAAGATAGCAGCCAATAATATATGCGTTAAGTAAATGAAGATAATGTTGGTAGTTCTTAGTCGAAGTATGATACAGTTAAAAGTGACCGAATTAATATGGGTTCCGTAGCTTAATCGGTAGAGCTGTTTCCATATAAGAAAAGGGTTCTGGGTTCGAGTCCCAGCGGAGCCAATATCTTTTCTGATTTTTCTGTCTCCAGATTTCGATTGAGTTTCGCTAATATTGTCTTCATTTAATTAAATATTATAATTTGAGATTTTACTCATAAAGTTTAAAAAATTAATAATAAACAATTCAACTTTGTATAAACCACTTATATAATACGTAAATCCGACCGGTTTCATAGTCAAAACTTAATTGAACAGTAAATTAGTTTTATAACAAACTAGCAGACCCGGTCACACGTTGCTGTGGCTAACGAAACACAACGCTATTACCCAATCTTTATAAAATCCACACCACCCGCTTGTCAGCTGCCCGCTGCCAGCTGCCTGAATTGAATATTTGAATTTATCGGCTTTTCTCTACTATAATAAGCATGTATTATACATATAAACTAATTAACTCACCACTAATTATACGATGCTTGCAATGCAACACTGAATATTTGAAAAGGGAAAATCAAATACCTACTTACTCTAGGACATCTATTTTTCCAATTTCTTCCGTAGAACGAATTTCAAAAGTGACTATAGTACGGCCCGCCAGCCGTTTTAAATCGCACAAAAATATGTTTTCTTTGAATTTCTCGGCTTTTCTCTAATATAATTTACATGTCTTATAAGGTATCTCTGTTGTCACTTCCCAATGTATCGTCACAACTAACTGTTATACATACACTGTTTTATCATTACTGATATTTTGAATATGAATTTGTGACATGTAATTAGTGTTTATGGCATACTTATGCCGTTTATATTAAATAAATAAATAAATAAACATTCCTCTTCAATCACTCTATCTATTGGTGAAAACCGTATGAAAATCCGTTGCGTAGTTTAAAAGATTAACGTGCACATACATTTTGAGCGACTTCATTTTATACTATGTAATAATGATGATAAATAAAAAGGAAAAAAATATATAAAAAATAAATAAATTACGAACTCACCTAATGAATGAATTTAAAGGTTTGCGCTGTTCAAAATCAGTGGGTGCTCGTGAGTTTTGGTTGTGCTAGAGTGCTGAAGTTGGGGAGAATGGCATGTGTCTAAATTCGAACAGAACATAGACTTAGCTAGGACTCACACCTCTCCAAATGATAATGATTTAAAGGTTTAGGTAGATTTAATATAATTAGTTGGAAAAATTATCCATAGATGTCAGAAGGTGCAAACTTCCCTTCAGCCAAGTAGGTAACGTTATAAAAACCTCTGTTTTAGGTTTTTATGCCTCTCTTCTCCTTCACTTCTCTTCGCCATACCTTCTTAACAAGTAAAACATAAACTCCTTGGTCTGTCTTGGGTAGCTTAGATCTTCTGATATTCACAATGTAATTGGGAATAGAGCTAATAAATTTACGAGTCCTTTAAAGTTTCCTGAAGATGCGTTATCATTTACAAGTTCCTTCCTCCTAAACTTTACAGCATGGTTGATATTGTTGTGGCTGAAGGCGTTTTTGAGTGCACGCGAATTTCTTGAAATTCTTTATACAATGGACGGCAATTCCAAAAAAGGAAAATGGAAGGCGTTTTTGGCTGCAACGGCACCAACAGTGCAATTTATTTTTTCCCTCGCCTCGTTGACGTTTATGGGTAAAAAAGGTCTGAAAAAGGATCTTGTCAATTTTATTTATCTTAATTGTTCATGTTTAAAACCACAATAATACCTACATTCAATTGACAGCTGTGTTTTGCTCTACTCCCGAAATAAATAATTATTTTTTCTGTTTTTAGTGAACTAATGTTTCAGTGCATTTATCAAACTGATAAGAATCTTAATCTATACTTAGACAGTGCTTCCTTCCCACTTGTGATAATTGATTGACAGTTTTACAAAAGAAAACAAAAACAGGATATCATAAGTGAATTCCAAGTGTCAAGTAAAAGGGAATATATATAATATATATAGGAATATATATAGGCAGTGTTTGACCTTACAAACTAAATTCAGTGCTCAAAATGTCAACTACAGATAAAAATCTGAGAAGTAATGGTCAAACGACCGGGACCAGTGCTATATCTGATCCCCAGGGAATAAATATTGATGTCCTGTTGGAGAAAATTGAGATGAAGATGGAAAAAAAATTAGAAACTTTTAAATCCGCAATCCTAAAAAAAATTGATGATGAAAATAAAGAGAACCGGAGCACAAGAGACTTCATCAGTCATCAATATGATGATATACATCTAAAGATGGAGACTATAATTAAACTGGTCTCGGAAGTAGAAACCATGAGAAAGGAAATAACGGCAAAAGATGGCATAATAAAGAGCCTTGAAGTTAGATTAGCAGAAGTGGAACAAAGAACGCGTGAAGATACCCTTGAATTTGCAGGGATTCCAGAAAAAGAGGTTGAGCAGCCTGCAGAAATAATTAAACGGGTGGCCGCTGCTGCAGGTGTCGACATAAAGGGCGATGACATCTTCGAAATCAAGAAAATTCCGGACCGACGACTAGGAGTCCCCTCAAAATTCCACGTCAGATTCACTAACCCCCAAAAAAGACGACAAATTCTACTGAACAGGAAGCTACTCAACCCTACCTCAACCCAAGGAAACGGATACCAGAAGATTTTTATTAGTGAAACTCTTGGCACCTACTTCAAAGATCTTCTGTGGAGGTCGAAGACTAAGGCAAAAGAAATGGGATATAAATATGTCTGGTACAAGGAATGTAAAGTGATGGTTAAAAAAAATGAAAGTGATAGAGTAATATATATCAAACACTCTGATGATCTTAAAAAAATTGATTAATTTTTTTAATTGAGAGCCTCACTTTTACAGGTCATTCATTCACTGGGTCGATTCCCCTCAGTTCAGTGTGCCATATTGCTTGCATTTATTTTCAAACTGCAACAATAATTCACCTGTACCTCTTTCAATCAAAGGGTGAAATCCCCAGTAATGGCCACGGACTAGTGGAGCTCTCATTTAAGGGAATTAAACTAATTTTTTTGTAATATAAATTATAATATGGCTATTAACATTAATAACACTTACGAAGAACTAGGTGATCAAGACAATTTGTTTGTAACATCAGATGCGAAAATATGTAAATACCTAACAACCGATTCAAAAAATACTATTATTATGCACCAAAATATTAGGTCAATTAATAAAAACTTTAATGAACTCCAGATACAGCTTAACCACCTAAATATAGATTTTGATGTTATTATTCTCGGAATGTTGGTTGACAAATATTTACACTCCTAAATTCATAAATAACTACTCTTCCTACAACTCGTCAAAACACGATAGTCAGAACGATGGAGTTGTGATATACACAAAAAATGACCTAAACTCTGATGTAACTGAAATAAACATTATTGATGCTAGCTGTATGCAAATAATGTATAATAATGATACGTGCATTCTAGCAATATACCGCTCTCCATCTATTCGCAATATAACACCATTTCTTAACAGTCTAAATAGCATACTCTCTAGTCTTTCCTACACTAAAAACTTAATAATTATGGGAGATTTAAATATCAACATACTTCCAAACAATGTAACGACTACCTGAACATATTAGAGTTTCATGGATTAATTAGTACTATCAATACACCAACAAGAATAGCTAATGAATCAACATCGTGCATTGATCACGTAATGGTCAAAACAAATAAACAAAACAAAAGCATCGTTTACAAATCAACAATTACAGACCATTACACAACAATATTCACATTGCAATCCGACACCACAAAAAACAGAAGAGATCAGTCAATCGTATACAATAATATTAATTTTGATAATTTAAAAAGTATAATTAAAAATAAATCTTGGAAAGAGCTTTTACAAATAAAAAACTCAGAGGATGCATGGAATTATTTTGTTGACTTTTTGAAAAATTAATTAATTAATAATACTACAATTTTAACAAAAAAAATCCTTAGAAAATTAAACCCCTGAAATCATGGATAAACTACTCAATTATCAACTGCATTCGTAGAAGAAACGTACTACACAAAAAAGTGAAAGAAAATCCTTACGACATAATATCACTAAACATCTACAAAAGATATAGAAATACATGCGGCGAAGTCATTAGGAAGGCGAAAGAAATCTACTACAGAGACAAAATCCAAGAAAGTAACAACGATCCCAAAAAAATATGGCAAATTCTAAGAGAAGCCACAAATACACAAAACAACAAAGACAAACAGGACATAAGTAAACTTTGTATTTGACACCTCAAAAAACCCCAAGCTCGTTGCGGATTACATCAATAATTTTTTTATAAATATTGGTTCAAATCTTGCTTCTCGTCTACCAAATTGTGGAAATGATCTACCTGCTGAAACAGAACTTCAATTTCCTAAAAGAAGATTCAAATTTCAAACTGTTTCAGGGGAAGAGATTCTAAAAATAATCAATTCTCTTAAAAACACTTCTTCGGCCGGGGTTGATGGAATCACAGCTAAGATTTTGAAAACACTGTCTACGGAAATTACATTGCCCCTAGAACACCTAATTAACCTTAGTATCAGTCAAGGACACTTCCCCTCAAACCTGAAACAAGGTATTGTTATTCCCATACATAAAACAGGTAACAAGACAGACATAAACAATTACAGACCAATAACTCTACTGACCAGTCTATCCAAAGTATTTGAAAAAATTATCAATGCTCAGTTAGTAAAATTTCTAGACAGCCATAAACTACTCTCAGCAAATCAATACGGGTTTCAAGAAAGCAAGAGTACCTCAGACGCTATGGCCGCCGTAACTGACTTTATTGTAAAAAACCTTGACAAAAGCAAAAAATGTATTTCAATTTTTATAGACCTTTCTAAAGCCTTTGATACAATATCACACAGTAAATTAATAAACAAACTTCAAATAATCGGTATTACAGGCAACGAACTTAACTTTTTTAACAGCTATCTTGATGAACGCAAGCAACAAGTGAAAATAATGAACACACTTAGCAATCAGCACTCAACTAACTATGGTATACCACAAGGTAGCATATTAGGACCGTCCTTGTTCCTTTTATATATCAACGACTTATGTAACATTAACATTCAGGGAAAAATAGTTAGTTTTGCCGATGATACTGTTTTACTGTTCGAAGCTGACACTTGGCTAGCTGTCTACAATAAAGCAGAAACGGAAATAAACATCGTAAAAAAGTGGTTAGATACAAATACACTCACATTGAACACCGAGAAAACTAAATATGTCACATCAAGCATAAATATAACAGGTCAACCTCATGATGATGCCTCTATTAGGATACACACATGTATGAATTCCGATGAATCTTGTCAGTGTCCGTACATTGAGCTCACTACACAGATGAAGTATCTCGGCCTCACAATTGATCTATATCTCAAATGGAATTTTCACACGCAAATAATTGCAAACAAAATAAGAAAAACCATGCACTTTTTCAGAACGATACGAAACTTTCTAGACTTGCAACACTTGAAAATGATTTATTTTGCAGTCTGTCAATCTGTTATTTGAGTATGGTATCATAGCATGGGGAGGCGGTACTGCATCAGCACTAGATCCAATCATAAAGGCACAAAAAACGATTATAAAAATAATTCTTAGACTACCCCTAATTACGGACTCGAACTTTATCTTTAATATTATGAATGTGTTTGACGTTCGTCAGATATATGCAAAAATAATCCTCACTCATTTATACACAAACATACATAAATACTATGAAAAAAGACTAAATTCTCGCTGTACTCGAAACAATAACAAAGATTTACTACAAATTCCCATAACTCATACTACTTTTGGTCAACGAAGCTTCAGATACCTTGCAACAAGACTTTACAACATTCTTCCAATTAGTGTAAAAAAATGTGATTCACAAAAAAATTTCAAAAAAAACATAAAAATTTGGATAAAAAATAATGATAGAGCATTTACCGGTGCACTCACCCAAATTCGAAATTAGTAATGAACCAATGCTGTTATTATTACCAATGTTATTGTTATTGTTAATGCAACCAATTTATTATGTGATTACATTCTAATATAAGTGTAGGTATGTCCACAGCATTATAAATTGATGTAAAATAACTGCCTCAACACAGGCTAGCCTAGTGAGGCAGGTTACGAGAAACCTAAATGTATAATTACAAATCTCTACTCTCTAAGTACCTACTGTTTATATGTATATTGTTTTTTGTTATTAACTTTTGTACTAATGTTACTTTTAAAATATTGTAAGATGTAGGTACTTTTTTCTTGTAGTTATAAATCTTCAAATTTTTGTTTAATAAAGATATATTATTATTATTATTATTATTCCAGTCGGTTTTTTCTTTCAGTTTTGGAATCGATACTTTTAGTGTATTTCAGAAAATAGTCCTTTATTCGCACACAGATTTATTCACTCGTATACGTGATTTTAAGAAAAAAAATAGAAGTAAGGGGAGGTAGGAAGAAGCACGGAGTGGCAAAAATCAATGGAAAAAGGAGCAAAAAAGAAGCAAAAACAGGTAGAAAGAGACAAGAAGAAGTAAGAAGGGACGAGGTAGTAAAATGAGATTCCAAAATGAGGTAATAATGGCAAAGAAGTAGCAATAAATGAAAAGAAGAGACAAGAAGACCCAAGAAAGTCCAAGAGAAGGCAGAATGAAGCAATAATATGTGAGGAAAAAACGCGGAGAGTCAAGAAAAAGCTTGAAGAAAAAATAATAATCCAGAATAAGCAAGAAGAACCGACCAAGAGAGAAAATACAACAAGAGAAGAGAAGAACAACGACGAGCCAAGAAAAGGCAAGAAAAAAGAAGACACCAAGAAAGGGGAAAAAACAAAGAAACAAAATAAAGCTCAATCATTTCCTTTATTCCTACCCATCCTAAATTCCAATATTGGCTTATTAGGTTGCCATCATAGACATCCAAATGGATAGACAAGCAGTTACAGATGAGGGGTAAAACCAAACTATGGAGAGCGAGGAGGGGAAAGATGACTGTCATTCGTTGAACAATCAATCTGACAGTATATAGGCATCTCGCATTACAATATCACCATTTAGTTCTTAAAAGCAAAATCTGCTTTGAATGAATAGACCTTTTTACATGGGAGCGCGAATTGCTTGCCACGTTCAAAACTTATTTGCTAAGGCCAAATGCTCGCCCCAAAAAGACTCGCGCCAATACACATATCAATATTTTCTTGCCGTGTTTAGTTAAAACACTTTTACAAATGTTTCATAATTTACTTACCCCTGTAACCAGCGACGAGCACATTGGAGTACCGCCCAATTTCGCTATGTGCATATTGATACGTAGATATATTGTATAGCACAAGCTGCCGTTATTTCGTTAAATGTATGGATGTCAGCTTCTCGCTGTTCACGGCAAGAATGATGACGTCACACATTTTAGATTCAAGCGAGGCTATATCCCCTCCCCATGGAGCGAGCCGGTTCCAAGGAGGAGCTACAGCCGGCGCCATGTGGAGGGGGAAATAATACGTTTTTATCACTTAGGGCAGGTCCAGATATATTCATATGTCCGTGGTTGCCATGTATACAGGTCGGTCAAACTCCAACCTCCTTCCCATCCTCAGAGTATGTGTTCCAAGTACTAACAAATCAGTGCCCCCTGGTGTACAGGAGTGTGCTCCTGGCTGGGGTGGTACAATGTCGTATCATTTCGTATATAGCTTTTTATATCTTATATCTATTTGGCTTTCGTATAGACTTTTTAAAGAGTTTTCGAGTTAAGTTGATTCTAAATTGTCATGGGACCGATATTTGCATCTTTTTATATTAAAAAGATACAAATATAAAAGGCTATTTCTGAAACCTGTTTTTAACATATACATACAATGATTAGATAACAGCGTATTATCATAATGTCATTATTTCAATAATTTTTCCAATGCGACCGTAAACAATAAATATGTAATTGAAAATTGATAAAAACAGAATTAAATGTATAATAAGAAAGATAATTATTGATAATGTTTTCTGGGTAAATTTGATTGTAAGATTTTTGATTTATCGCCTTTCTCCGTAATACCAACAATACGTTTGATTGAAGAGATACTACTATTAATTGTTATATTATTCGATGCCCTTCCAAATATTTTCTTTTTACCTATCAATCAAACATATCAATCAATCATATTTAACAATCAAATGCCATCGTGTATTGATCATATATGGTGTAATTCCAACTACACTGATAATCTCAAAACAATAATATGGAGAAACAACATAACGGACCATCATACATGCATACTAAACCTCAATATAGAAAAACAAAAAATAAATAATAATAGTAATGACTCTGCCATTCCAAAAATAAAAATAAATCAACAAGAACTATATGAAAAACTGTCTCACGAATCGTGGGAATCTGTACTTACCACAGAAGATGTGAATATAAGTGCATCACAATTTCATGACACCTTTCAAAAACATATAAAAGATTCAAGCTATGAAATACCGAACAAAACATATAAAAATAAATTTCATAAACTTAAACCATGGATCACTCATGGCCTCGTGGTTTCTATACGAGAAAAAGAAAAACTATTTAAACTAACTAAAAAATATCCACTAAATAATCCAATCATCTCATACTTTAAAAAATACAGAAACAAACTAACGACACTAATTAAAACTACCAAAGAGGAATTTTATAAACAAAAGGTATTGAACTCAGGAAACAACAATAAACAAATTTGGAAAACAATAAATGAAATAATTGATAAAAAAAGGAAAACAAGTGACATTTTAAAGCTACGTATTAATAACAATATGGTACAAGTTTTGGATAACCCTGAACAATGTGCAAATGCTTTCAATACATTTTTTTCTAATGTCGGAAAAAATCTCGCAAGCAAAATAACTAATATCGTATATAATACCACATCTACCGCAAAAAATGATGTAACATCATCAAAAAAAACCATAGGAAAATTCGATACGGTAACTGAACAAGAAATTGTTGATATAATAAAAAACCTAAAAACTGAATCAGCACCAGGGTTTGATGGGATCACTGTTGAAAATCTAAAGACACATCTTAACTTTTTGAAAAAGCCTATTACATATATTATAAACAATAGTCTTAAAAAGGGTATCTTTCCATCAATATATAAAAGAACTATTATTACACCGATTTATAAATCAGGTGACTCTAAAGAAATTAATAACTACCGACCTATATCAGTATTATCAAATATCTCAAAAATTTTTGAAAAGGTAGCTAAAAAGCAAATACAAAATTTTATTGGAATTAATAATATACTGAGTGACCAACAATTTGGTTTTCGCGCAAAAATAACCACACAGGACGCAATCATAGATTTAACAACAAAAATACATCAAGCACTAGACAAAGGCAAAAAATCTCTTGCAATTTTCATAGACCTAAGGAAAGCCTTTGACAGCATAAGTCACAAAAAATTACTATACAAGCTTAACGAAATCGGAATTATAGATAACGCTAACACATGGATAGAAAGTTTCCTGAACTCTAGAAATCAATATGTAAAAATAAAAAACATTCTTAGTGAACCGAGTACAAGCGACTTTGGAATACCACAAGGCACGATTTTGGGCCCTCTTCTATTCATCTTGTATGTTAATAATATCTTTGAATTACCAATAACAGGAAAACTTGTTTCATATGCAGATGATACTGCAATTATATTCTTATAACTTGAAATAACTGCTAATCATGATATTAATATCTTGAAAGAATGGTTTGACGAAAATTTATTAACATTAAACATTGAAAAAACCTATTATATACCTTTTAGTATAAATAACAAAAAATCTCCTCCTATCGCCTTAAATATTAAAATTCATTCAAAAAAATGCACCACTAAAATATTAACATGCCAAAATAATGACTGTCTATTCATAGCAAATAAAAAAGAAATAAAATATTTGGGTGTAATAATAGATAGTAACCTCAAGTGGAAGACTCAAATTACCAATACTATAAATAGATTAAGAAAACTTATATACATATTTATTAATTTAAGAAATATACTTAACTTAAAAATTCTTAAAAATATATACTATGCTCTAGCCCATTCGATAATCCAATACGGTATTGTTGCATGGGGAGGAGCTTACAAAACCTCAATTTTACCGTTGAAAATTACTCAAAGATTAATAATCAAAATTATTACTAAGAAACCATCAGATTATTCAACCTCTCAACTTTTTCAAGACTTTCAAGTCCCACCTCTAAAAAATACATATATAAAAAATACACTGCTTCAAATACACAAAGACTATTCTAATAAGTCGCACCACGCCATGGTCCGCGTTGAGAGCAATAGGCAAAACACAGTGGGTCGCTTGTGTACGCCATTAATGCATACCAGTTTTGCACAACACTACTACACGTACAATGGAGTGGTGTGGTTTAATCAACTAGCAATAGAGCTGAGATTAGAACCTGACTACAATAAATTCAAAAATAAATTAAACAATAATATCTTAAATAATTTAGCCACTTAGAACCGCATTAACCTTTAATTAACAATAGTTATTCAAAAATTTATTTTAAATTATTATTATTTTTTTTTTTTAATATCATTTTATTTTTTTTACACATTCGATTTATGTAAGTACGTAAATATAATGCATGTGTTATAATTTTTTATTTAAATTTTTTTTATTAAAAAAATATTTATATATTTTTCTCTTCCCTTTACACACGAGTAGTTACACTCTCGTAAAGGTTATATATTATATACAATATATATGTTTATACTGTTTCTAATCAATGTTGCATGTTAGTATTTAATGATTTGAGTTAAATCCGTTTGTAACCTGAAAATGTAATTACTCATGATTATATTACATGTATATGTATATAAAAACTAATAAAAAAAAAAAAAAAAAAAAATCTCTAGAAATAATATTTAAACACACCTATGAAAAGCTTGGGGACGTGCTACAAACACAAAGGCGATAATTAAACTCATCCTGCAAGAACATTTTATACAGAATCTAGCGAAATTTACAAAACATTAGAAGTCATGTCAATTGGACAACTTTATGCCAAATCTGCTCTATTACACCTCCTCCAAATCAAACACCATATTCCAGTTCAACCAAAAAAAACTATAATAAAGGGGCGTTGATGGGGGGAGTGGAGTGGGGAGAGGGAAAATGGAGAAGGCTGAGTGGGAATTCTCTAATACCATGCGAGCGAAGCCGCGGGAAAAAGCTAGTTAATATTATAAAGGTGAAAGTTTGTATGGATGTGTGTTTGTTACTCTTTCACACAAAAACTACTGAATGGACTATAAAAATTCTTTCACTAATAGAAAGCTACATTATTTGAGAGATCTATAGGCTATATATATTGGTAAACTCTGGCGTTATGAATAATCTCTGGCGTTATGAAATTATTTATTATACGTTTTCAGTCCTTAAAAATTATTGCAAACGTCAGAAGAAAAGCAAACAAAATGGTTACCTTGGAAACGATGTTTTTTTTTAATTAGGCAATTCACCCTAAAAAGAGTGCTTTGTTGGCGTCGCAGTTAATATCATCTCTAAAAATGAATTGCCGAAATGTATGTATGCGCATAACTTCCGAGCGACAAGTTAGATAATTCTTTTTTCTGTTCGTTATTATGTATAAAACTACCGTTGAACTCTGCCATTATGGAATTTGTATAAAAATTGTAATAAGTGGCACGTGAGCAGTTTGAAAACTGAATGTACCGGGAATGAATGTGTGGAATGCAAGAGGTGGAGAGGTGAGGGAGGTGTGGGAAAGGTGGTGGGGGAGGGGGACGAGGATGAGGTGGATGGGTTTAGGGGTAGGAGAGGGAAAGGAAAAGAAGGAGAAGGGGGAGGGGTGGAGGAGGGTGGTGGGAGGTGGTGGGGGGAGGGTTAGGGGAGAGGGTGGGGCGGAGGAGGGGGAGTGAGGGGAGTGGGGGGGGGAGGAAGAGGGGTTAGTGGGGTGGAGGAGTGGACGGGGAGGGGGGGAGGGGGGTTGAAGGGGGAGTGGAGTGGGGAGAGGGAAGGTGGAGGAGGCGGAGTGAAGGAGGGGGGGAGGTGGAGGGAGGAGGTGTAGGGGGTAGGGGTAGAGGCGGTGGAGGGGGAGGTTGGTGGAAGGAGGGGGGGGTTTGGGAGGAGGAGTGGACGGGGAGGGGGGAGGCGGTTGATGGGGGGAGTGGAGTGGGGAGAGGGAAGATGAAGGAGGCGGTGTGGGAATCCGAAGCCGCGGGAAAAAGCAAGTAAAAAAATAAATATTGATAATTGGGATATCGTCACCGCTTTCAATTTTTAAAAAAAAATTTGAAAACACAAAAATGTTCTCCCGATTCTCAGAAATGCTTGTATTTAAGTAAAAAAAAAAGAATTTGTGTTTATTCTCCTATGATATAATTGTAAAGTGACACCGTAGCAACAGTTAAACTATTCCCTCCAGGGTACTCAATCCTCCCACCCCAAACGTGTTTCAAACACTGATTTGATTTTGATGATTTTTCCATTATATCTAGCGGTTTGGGCTTTCGTCTAAACGGATTAGGACCTTCCCTCTAAACGGATCAGAGAATTATTGTGTTAATTGAGGGTATGTGTTGGGCCTTCGTCTCTTCGGTGTTCTTTGTTTATCAAAGCGTTTACGTAGTATTTTTTATTGTGTGCTGCATTAGAATATTCAACTATTTTTCGATAGGATTTATATTAACTTTTTTTGAACTTTGAACATTATGGCAATGTAATATATGGTAGAGAATTACTTTTGAATGTTTTGCCTATTTGTGAAGTGAAGATGTATTACGACGTTTTTTGTAAATGAAGCAAAACAAAAAAATATTCAGCATCATACCGAATGTTGCAGTGAAAGCCTTCGCCGTTATGGCCAGAACGTTAGGCAGATATTGTTTCCGCTGTATTACAAGATGTTGGCTCAATTTCAAAGAACGATACATGGATGCGATGGAACTGCAGTCAATAGGGCAACAAAAGAGTTGTGATTTGGTGTCTTGAATCACTTCTCAAACGGCCTTTATAGTTGATTGTCCATCAGTTACAAGCAAACGAGCTCATTTTATGACTACTTCTCAACTGCATTGACAAAACCACGACTGGACCGCAAAGTTTGACAGGAATTATTGGAAAATCCTTAAATAAGTGTGAACAATTTTCTGTTGTGAAATTTAAAGTTATTCAATGTTCTTTTGCAAGCGTGAGAAATGAACAGGATTTAAGTATAGATCAGCTGAATATTTGTATGGAAAATATGTAAAACCATTGACTGATTGATGAGATTGATGATTTGATGTTTGATGATTTTTTCCTAGATTCCGCAATGAAAACGTGCCAAAAAACCCAGTTTTTTTAAATTTTATATTTTTTGTTATTATTGTATAAAAGTTACATACAATGGGAATTTATGCCCGCTAAGCTACCGCAAGTAGCTTGTCAGCGGGAGATTAGTTCCACAGATTAGTTTTAAAACAATACATGAAATAATCCTAAGCGCGTCAGCGTGGCAACAACATACACATATAACAGCATATTAACCATAAACATATTTATATATATATATACACTAAACATTGTGATAATGTGATATGCAATGTTGATAATTATTATTCAGAGACCATATTTTATGGTGAAAAAATGTAGATTAAGAATTTTTTTTTAAATATCATAACACAGTTGAGTATAATATACTAGTAATTTTTTTTTCTTTTATTTTTTTATTTAATAAAATAGTATCAATTACATGTTTATATACATTAAATAAGTTTTTCTATTAAAATACAATTAATAATACGCTTTACACCCTTTTTAAGAGCAAAGCTCGAGTTAAAAGGGCGGATAAACGCATGTTAAGCACAATTTAGCAAACGAAAAATAATGTTATTTTAAATATATAAAACGAAAAATAGACAATTAACAGAAAATAATAAAAAATCATATTTGTACATATATATAATTTTTTTTATATATATGTACAAAACAAATAATAGATAAGAAAAACAACAGATTGAAGCGGAGGAGATAAAAAATAATGAGAGAAAAGGGATAACTAATGTTATATTTGAGTTGTTATGTTGATAAGTTATATAAAAAGAGTTTTTATTGATTTTTGAATTGTTTGTAATTTGTTTCTAATCTTAATTTCAAGGGTAATTCGTTAAACCATTTAACTCCAATATATTTGTAGAATTGTTGGGCTGTGGTGGTGTAACAGCGAGGTATAGTCAGAGAACCAAGGATATTTGTTCTATTGCTGTTCGAAAAAAGAGTGTTAACATTAATAACACAATTGCAAATTAGAACATGGTGAGAGTGAACAGAATATAAACTTAATACATAAGATTACTCCCTAATAGCCATGATCTTAACATCAGTGAGAATTTCGTTATAGAGCAATTTTCTTTAAATTCATATTAAAGCAATTTGTTAAATATTAATGGTATAATATATTCAAGTGTTCTTTGACCATATTTGTTTTGAAACATAGGTACTTTCATTCCTTTATTTTGTATGAGACGTGTATTGTGTGCATGATCCACCATTGTTTTATATAAGCTGCAATACAATTTTTTGCCACATAATAGCACGTACAGGTAATACATTGATTGATTTATATACGATACTAATATCTCGTCTTTGCTTATAAACGGTTTTGCTTACCAGCAATTTTACCATGGCATTTTGAATCATTTGTACTTGTTTTATGTTAAATTGTACATTCCAGGTGGTTCACTAAAGTGAAGCGGATTCTTCGGTTTTACATCTCTACCCTAAAACCATCAGAAAATTTGTTAACTTTAATAACAGTTTACGCGCCTATGTGGTTCAACGTTAAGACTAAACCAATTTGTATTTTCGGTGCTAGATATTTGCATGAAACAATAATGCTTTCACGATATTTGTCCAGTGATATTAAATATATTATTAATCCAGTAATCCAGCTCAATAGTTTTTTTTTGGTATCACAAAAACATATTGTTAGCCATGTTACCCGACAACCAATAATGGTGAAGAGAGTTTGCGATGAGAAGAATATTGAAAGCTCGGCAGATGAAAATGCAATCAGACGTTATTCATACCTTCAAAGCGCCTGTTTTTGATTTTTCGGTAGATGATTATATGGTGTTATGAATTGTGAAAATGTAACCGACTCGCCGCTCTTCAAATTTGTAAGGGACGAGACTATTTGACAAGCCATTACCGATCATACGATAATTGACGATGCCATGATAAATCACCCATTATTATCCCAATTATTTCAAATTATCAATTATCCCAATTATTCCCAAGAGTGGGCAAGGAAAGTTCTTTAGAAAGTTCTTGCCGACTCTTGGCATAGAGGGATATGTGAAAATTGTTAAAATGAGCCTTAGATGGTGTCTGTGAACCCTTGAGATGAGATGGCTTAATAAAAACAAGGTTAGAGTCACGAAACCTCTTTAACGCTAAAATGCAATACCGTTCAAAGCAATTTTTAAGTTTTTTATTGCGGTAAATAATATGTGTTTAATTTTTCTTTCCACTATTTGTTCCTTTCTACCAATATATGAAATTTTACGTATGAGCTATAAATACTAAGGTAAAATCGTAAAGATGATAAAATATATATATAAAGCTTTGGCGATGTTCAGGTATTGTGAATATTAAAAAAAATCACTTTTAATTGCTAATATATGCGGAGCATCTTTCCCAACTATGCCGATTTCAAAATTCTCAAAAAATAAATCCCTCCATGCTAATAGATACTTCCACATGGTTACCCTGATGAATAAGTTCATTGATTCTGAGCGTGTCGTGTTGTTTGGGACGGTTTCTTTGGCGTGTGTAAGACAGATAATCCCATTCTTCCATGCAAGTGGGCACTTCCAGTATGCAAAATGTGCCCGTTCGTTGCCTGGACTAATAACCAAACTATAAAGAGTGTAAAATAAATAAACAAATGTTTATTTTATTTTTTCTAAATAACCATTAAATTAAATTAAAAACTTTAAATTAAAAAAAAAAAAAACTTTTTACTACAACCCATAAATACTTGTCACACTTAAACATAAACTCGTAAATCACTTTTAGGTAACTGAGCAAAAGCGGATTCCATAATGGATGGTCTATTAGCTGAGCAGGGGTTAGACCACGCAACAGGCAGTCAGCGGGATTGTCTTTACCTTTTATATGATGGAAGCATTGAACCTCCAAATGATCTTGTATTTGTGATACGCGGTTGGCAACGAAGGTCTGTCATTTAGCGGGCGGTGAGTTTATCCATGCTAGCTACATAACCAAACTGTCACAAAAGGCTTAAATCGTATGAACTATCGAATTTGATGCGTAGGTGTAACTGACCGTACGCATTAATCGCGCAAGTAGACGTGCAAGTGAAATCGTCTTCGCATGAGGGACCTTAGATTTGGCGTATAATAAGTTAATTGTGGTTTTTTTAGTATTTGGACAGTAAACATGTAAGTGTACAATGCTTCCGCTTGAGTCAGAAAAGCCGATAAGTGTTAATTCACATTGGTATTTGACACCTAAGAAGCGAGGAATTTTAATAGATTGCTTTAATGGCAATTCCTTTTCAAACTGACACCAAAGCGTGACAACGGTGTCAGGAGAAGTATCGTCCCAATCCAAGTTGTACTCACATAGAAATTTAATTTTAGGTTTAGCTAATAAAATAACCGGTGCGACGAAACCCTTCAAATCCCAAAGGCGAGCAATCGTCGATAGGATGTTTCGTTTGGTGCAAGTTCTTTCGTTAGAGTTTACAACAAATATAAAATTATCAGAAGCGGGTATTCAATGAAGCCCTAGTATTTTTAGGTTTTCATCGGGATTAAATTCCACAAGTTCCTTGACACGACGATCTGAAAGAATCGTGGACAAAAAGTTTGGAGAATTACTAGAAAATTTAACAAGATCGAATCGTCCCGCGGCGAATAGTTGAATCAATTTCGTAGACAACTCGGAAGCTTCCCCGACCAACGAGCAACTGGTGACGAAATCGTCCACGTAGAATGAGCCCTTTCCTACCAGGTTTGCAGCAAGTGGGAAACAAGGTTTTTCATGCGACGCAAGTTGGCGCAATGTATGCATTGCAAGGAATGGACTACAAGACATGCCGAAAGTGACGCGATTAAATTCAAACAATTGCAAAGGGTCACTATCGTTAACGTTATCGTTAAAGGTTAAATCTGTACAGCATGTTTCCCCTTTCCTACAACATGGGTCTCTTCACGACCAATGTTCATTCCTTCCTCTTCTCAAAAATACCCTCCACACAGCAACCCAGATGACATAGGCCCTAAGGGAAATTATTTTCCTCAAGATCACTTGTGTGGAGTTAATGTAAAAAAAGCATGCGCTGATAACGACGGCATTCTTCTTGCACCACAATTTGTAGGTACATTTGTTTTATGTCAGCGGTTATAGCTATGGTGAATAATCGGAAATTGAGGATAATGCGAAACAGATCACCTTATAAATTTTTACCGGCATGAAGAATATCATTAAGCGAGTAACCAGAATCGGATTTCATACTCGCGTCCAGCACCATCCGGATTTTGGTGGTCAGTTTATCTTTGTGAACTACCATACTGTAGCATTATCAGACGATTTCTTTATTTTGTCAAAGACTGACTGTAATATCGCAAAACTAGAAGCTAGTTTAACGTTTAATCGTTTCAATCGTCTGTCATCCCGTGATGATGAACCAGGCGGTACGGTTGTAGTCATCTTCTTGTTCCGGTTATTTATTAAAAATATATTAATTATGTAACAATAAATCGGTTCAAGAATATTGCCTGTGGTATTTATACTGTGAATTCCAAATTATTTAAATATGTAATTTATGTGCAACGTTCAGTGGGGTCAACTTTCACCCTGACAATCATGAGGGGTTAACTTTGACCCGACAATCGTGAGGGGTTAACGGCACTGTATTAAAAATATTTTAATGCACATGTATTAATTTATGTTTTACCCATTTTGTTTGCGGATAATAACTTATTATTTCAATTTCTATCCAGTAATTGGAGTAGACAATAACAAAATAACAAAATATTCGTAAGACAAGATGTCTTTGGACAATAAATAATGCCGGTAGAAATGAAATTGGTTGTGATTGTAATACACTTTTAAAGTTTATTAGAGATTTTTGAAAAGGTTTATATATCTCCGGCTCGTTAGCGTATGATTTATGTACGGATATGGATGTCAAAGGATCTTGTATGAGTTTTTTTAATGTATTTTGACCACTGCACTTGTTGAAAGAATGTACATAAGGATGGGAAAGCAAGTCCAGCTCAACTTGCTAGATCCCCTACAGCTACTGTTGTAACTTATCCTGACTCCCGATGGAACGACTGAAGGCAGCATCCTGTCGAGCTGGCCGCCCGACGTGCGGATCTGTCTAGAGGACGTGCTGGACCCCTTCGGCTGCAGAATCGGTCACGGCGGAAAGAAAATAGCTAGACAGGTTTAGATTAATCATACAGTCTGATTAGGTGGGGGTAAGTTCTATTATAATTTACATTATGTCGTTCTAATAAAAAAAGTAGATACAATAGAGTTGTTTGTATGATCACTATTCAATGTGTTTAATTGCTATAACCTTAATTCTCCCTTGGAAGTTGTGTATGGTACATGCCCACACCTTGCGTGAGTCTAATGCTCCGAAGGAAGGTTCCTCCAAGATACTGGCATAACCTTATTTAATGGTTTTGAAAGTCTATCTTTCATGAAACAAATGACGCAAGTCATTCTTATATACCTAATCCGCTTCACAACAATTCTACCCATCGGGAGAGCTACGGGCACAAGTTGTGACGATAAAAGGAGGTGTAGTCCATGGGTAATCAAAATTTAATAATTAAAAGTGTGCCCAAAGGAAATGAAAGATGGCTAGCTCAGATAAAACATCATATTAATTTATTTCAAACGTTACAAGGACATTATTTATATGTAAAATTAGCAATTAGCATGAGACTCAAAATATGTTAATGTGATCTTAATCAATAATCTCATAACCTCAACCTTAGTTATGAGTTTAAATGTTAAATGGAAATAATAATAAATTTACGGTGTTAAATTCTAGAAAGATCTATTCGGTGTTGTAAAATATTAAAAGAAGTGTGGACGCCATCTCATTGTAATTTAATATCCCAATGAGAAAGGATATGAAGTTAAAATTAAAACTAAAATGAACTAAGAGATTACGTTACGTAGTTTGTTGCTCGCCATGCTCGCGT
Source organism: Limnephilus marmoratus (assembly GCA_917880885.1). Classification (NCBI taxonomy): domain Eukaryota; kingdom Metazoa; phylum Arthropoda; class Insecta; order Trichoptera; family Limnephilidae; genus Limnephilus; species Limnephilus marmoratus. Next base: position 4,407,865 of record OU862935.1, read on the forward strand.
TGTAAGCCGTTGGCCGATGTAAAAATTCTGGATTGTTGAAAGGTCCATGTCGTAACTCGCTCCTAGACTGACTGATTCGTAGAATTCTTTCTTCCTGCCGCCAATATTCAGTGTGGCCCGCACCCATTTCATTGCCGTGGTAAAATTTAATCTTGCGATGGTAGCGGTAAGAACTGCTACAAAGTTTCTTTCGAAACCTGCTTAGTTTTTTCAAATCATATACTATTATTATAGCCAATTTAACACTTCTTCTCGTCCACTAATAATATTTAATAGAGTATATACAATTACTGGAAAAGCATCTCTTATTATGCTAATAGTTAATCCATCTGAACTATTCTTCGATTTAATTTTGTTTAAAATATTTAATAAATATTCTGCATTTATTTTTCTGAAGACCAATAATTCTTTGTTTGAGTCGTTATCATCATTTTTGGGGTTAACAACAATGTTGGGTATTAATATGTTAATTTGAGTGATACTTTCAATAAAATATTTATTTAAGCTGTTAGCCATATTTCCATCGTTTATCTATTTTAGGAAATTTACTATTTTTATCTCGTCTTTGTTTTCGCCATGTACTATTCCTTTAATGCTTTTCCAATTTTTTTGTGAACCCCTACCTCTGAGTTTATTTTATTTTTTATATTATCATTATGCGTTATTTTTATGTTGGTATTTCTTTCTCGCTTTTTTGTAGTTATGCCAATCCATAGTGTTGTTAGTAAAGCGTGCTCTATTGTATTGTCTATCGTGCTGCATTGGGCGTAGTTCTTTTGTGTACCATTTATTATTATTTCTTTTGTGTATCTTCTGTTCTGGAACTACTTCATCAGTAGATTTTTTAAAGTTGATTATCATCCGGTCAGCTTTTTTGTTATATTCCATTTGATTTATTTCATTCCAATTAATATTATTATTTTTTATAATTTTTAGCTTATTTTAAATACAAGGTGGCGCAGATGGATCGGGTGGTTTTAAAATACTTGTCAAACTGTCAATTTTAAAGGTATTGGATTGAAATAAAGTGCAAAACGTGTAGTTACAATGGAAGTTGATTAACAAAAAAATTGTGAAGTTAGTTTTCAAAAATTTCATCCATCAAATGCCCTCCTTCTCGAGCGACGTATTCTTGGAGTCGGGAGAATCTTCTGGAGAATCAGGAGAATCTTCTGAAATCGGGAGAATCTTCTAGACCACCATGATTTTATAGGGGTGGAATTTCAGTTCTTTGTTAAGAATCCTTTGAAGGCTCCGACGTGACATTCCAAGAGCTTGAGCACGATGTCTCGTTGATCGACGTGGGCTCGTAATGACATCGCTTCTCACACGCTCCACGCTCTCAGGCGTTCTTATTGTTCGAGGTCTAGACGTCCATTTTGGAGCACATGAACCAGTAGTCCGGAAATTATGCACCCAACTCAATATTGTGTCTCGCTTAGGAACACTACCGCGAGGTGGGATGTTGAAACGCCGGCGAAAGGCACGCGTCACAGCTACAATTGGCTCGTTATTGCGTATAAACTCTTCCACTGCGAAAACACGATGCTCAACGGACCACGTAGCCATCGCGACTGACTGCCAGTCTGCAACTGAAACCTCCCGTCCCCCCCACCACAGCACGAAGACCGCCGAACACCTGGCTCCCCCACTCCAGACGAGCAGTCCACTTCAAAACCACCCGATCCATCTGCGCCACCCTTTAGCTTATTCTCTTAGTAAAAAACGCTTAACTAAACAATCGCGCTGTCAGAAAGCTATAATAATAAAACGTTTATTTGTTATAGAGAATACATCAATACAAAGAAGCTTTGACTGTCCAACTAGGAAGGTCTCCTGTTCTAGGACAGTCAAATGACAAACATTTTGATAGGCGTAAATTTAATTTAGAAATTACCAATTTGGGACACAAATCAACAAATCATCGCCAAAAAACTTTATCTTATTTACTAAAGTTCAGGCAAAAATATTTAATTATTTATAATGTATGCATAATTTAATTATTTACTAATTTAGTTATTATTAATTATTTATAATTATGCACAAGTGTCCTTTACGTACATGTTTTTTTTTTCAATATAGAAAAAAGAAAGAAATGTAAAATTATAAGTTTACTTGTAAATAAACCAAAAGAAAAATAATACATAAGAAAAATAATACCTATTAATTATAAATAAACCAAAAGAAAAATAATACATATTAATACAAAGTTATTGAAAGCAGTGAAGAAGAAGCAAACAGAAAATACTTGTATATGGTGACCTTGTTAAAATAAACGTACTGCTAAATTGTTTAATTAGTACAGCTTTATACTTCAGTAGAGGCATACAAAAAATATCAGAATCGTTAGCATAAAAGGTTTTCAAAAATGTTTAAAGTGTTTTTCAATCGTACTTTAAAGAACTGATTGAACTGATTGAACTGATTCTTATGACCACAAATAAACCCTTATGGGTAAAGACATTCACAAGAACAGAGGCACAACTTGACGTTAAAGTGAAGTTAGCTCACTTGCGCCGTCTTAAATGTGATCAGCAATAACAGTGGTACAATGATCCTTCTGCCAAGAATACAAGTAAAGTTTTATAATACAAGAAAGACATATTTACTTTAAAGGCTTCAAAAATATTTGTGACGTTTTTATACAAGATTAAAAAAAAAATCCAGGAACATTTCTGCATACTTATCTCAAAGTACGATTTTGAACTTTTGCCACTGTTGTCGCCCAGATGCGATATATATAATCTTCATAAAAACAAAATTTAATTGGTATTTTCCAAGAATCTCTATCTTTCTATCTATAGATATTTATTTTCTGTAAATAACAAATTAAAAAAGCGCAGTTCATGAATTAACACAAAAATGCTTTCTCCATTTTTTTATTCGTAGAAAAGGGTGTTAAGTAGTTTATTTCTAGCAAGTATTAACAGCCAAATTAAATTTAATATTTCAATTTTTGAAACTGAGAATTGATTGTGGAATTTTATTGTAATTCCAATCCATACAAAGGTAGTAAAAGGTTCAATTTATCCGTAGCATATTTTTTGATGTTCATAATGTAAACGAATTTGTATTAAAGATTAATCTAAATAGTATCTAAATAGGATTTCGAGAATAGCTTTATTCGGTGCAAAGGCAATGGTTATTTTGCGACGAACTTGATCGGTACAACTCGTGAAAGATCGGAGATCACGTGGTATCCATGACTCGTGATCGACGCACCAAGCGTGCTTGAATTTGGCAAAGAAATGCATAGTTATATTCAAATCACCGTCAGAGGGATCTATATGGGCCAGGATATTTTTTGCAGAAAATTTTGTATGGAACACATCTCGCACAAAATGGAAATAGATACTGATTTCGACGCGATGCGCAGTGGCGCGAGTTTTAAATACGGAGCCCTATTTATAATGTGATTATGAACTTGTTTTATAATGATTACAAACTTTTTTATAATAATATTATATGTATATTATTATAAAACAAGTTTCTTTTATTATCATCTTTTTAATGGGGGTTCAGCGAACAAACGCACTTTAGAGAAAACCGCCACTGTTCACCACAATAAATAATACTAATTTAAAACACTATTATGATTCAGTTACCTTTGCATAATTGCAATGATTGCGGTATAAAAATTAACATAAATATAATTCTAGATCTGAATTAATTAAACAACTATAACTGGGGCTCTTATAGACTAAAAATCATGCATCAGAATATCAGAAGCATATCGAATATTTACGATTTTTCTTGATCAATTTAATTCCTCTTTTGATGTTATGTTGGATGTGAATGTTGGATAAATAAAGACTACACCTCCAAGTCAATTCAAAATTACTCTGAACACCACACCAAAATCAACCTCAACAAATCTAGCGGGATTGTTATCTACATTAAGGACGGTATACCAGCTCAAGTAGATGAAATTTCATTATTACAATCAAACTGTATGAAAATAGTATTGAATGACAATATATGCATATTTGCAATCTACAGTTCACCTTCGTTCAAAAATATTGATCCCTTCCTGTATTCATTAAATCAATCATCAACAATTCAAAAAAAATAGAATGGTAAATCATTATAGGAGATTTGAACATTAATACTATCCTTGAATACCGCCGCCAAACGCACAATTATCTATGTCTGCTTGCTGAACACTGAAAATTAAAAATACAGGTAACTTGAAGGTCGAAACAACTTTAAAATTAAAAATACGGATATTTGAAGGTCGAAGAATTATAATTAACCTTAAAACGGTTGATCGAATTAATCCAAAACACTGTTTTTCGATAGAAAGGGAAGCCTTACTAAAAAAATTAAAATGTGAATAAAAACAATTCTTTGAAATCTCTAAGCCCGTTCCTACATGAGGACTTATTATGCGTAGGGGGTAGATTATCCTGTTCGACGCATCTAACATTTCAGCAAAAACACCCAATTATTTTACCTGCATAGCACAAACCAACGGAATTAATAATACGCCATTATCATTATATTAATTTACACGCCGGAACATAGGCCTTAATATCTGAAATAAGGTTTAAATTCTGGCCGATCTATGGTAAATATACAGTAAAACGGATATTACATAAATTTATTGTATGTTTTAGATTACGTCCTGATATTGGTTAGCAGACAATGGGGAATCTGTCCAGTGATCGAGTCCACCCGTTCAGCGAACTGGTTTGGACTACGCCGGTCCTTCAAATAAAATTCGGAAATCTGAAAAGAGCTCCTATCATTAAAGTGTATTTATGCATCTTTGTTTGTCTAGCCACAAAGGCGGTCCATCTGGAACTAGTATCAGATTTGTCTAGTAAAACCTTTTTAAATTGTATAAAATGTTTTATAGCTTGCAGAGGCAAACCAAAAAGAATATATTCTGACAAAATGTCTCTAATTCCAAAGAGGCTTGTAATAAATCAAAGGAGCTGTATGACAGTTTAAGAAGCAATGATGACAAAATTCAAAAATATTTAGCAAATAGAACTATTGAATGGAATTATATTACTCCACGCGCGCCCACCAGGGTGGCCTCTGGTAAGCTAAGATAAAATCTGCCAAGTGTCATTTATATAGAATCACTAATTATTCATCTTTAACTTTTGAGCTACTGTACACTATAATATGTCAAATTGAGGCGTGTTTAAACTTGAGACCCTTGACCCCACTGTCTAACGATCCAAATGATTTGAATCCCTTAACTCCCAACCACTTTCTTATGGGCACAAGCGCGTCTGTTATTCCTGAATTGGATGTCCAAGAGGTACAATGCAACCAACGGAGTCAATATTAAAACCTTACGGAATTAATTCAATCCTTTTGGTACAGGTGGAAGAAAGATTACCTCGGAGAACTTCAAAGAAGAACCAAGTGGCAAGTCAGTAATCAGAGGTCGCTGAAGAAGGATGACTTGGTAATTTTAAAGGAGGATAATCTGCCTCTTACTTTGTGGAAAATTGCCCGCGTTCTATCCTCTCATCCTGGAGCTGATGGAATTGTAAGGGTAGTCACGTGGTGCAGCGGTAAGGCGCTTGACTAGCATTCCAAAGGTCGCGGGATCGAATCCCGGCGTGGCAAATAAATTTTATTTGATTAATTTATGTAAAAAATACTACATGATATATGTTATGTCTAATTCATATCAATTTATTATAATTAAATTATAATATGTAAATGAAATCCTCAGCACGGAAGATCCCAGTGAGGATATCATTATCTCTACTGTTACTAAGAAATGAAGACAATAAATCATTATTATTATTATTATTATTTCACAATTTATTCATTTAAAATAAGACATAGTATATTTGCGGCACGTTCCAGAGTGGAAGATACTCTCAGTATCGCCCTAGTGTAAGACCACCATTCAGAATTGAAACGTTGCTTGAAATGGCTTTAGCCGTGTTTGGTGACCAGATCTGAATAGCCAGGTACTTTCCCCACCTCCCTCTTCCCTATCTCCTTCCCCTCCCCACTACTTTCAGCCTCACAACATACCCCAATCCGTGATGCCATAGTCCCACTGGCTCCAGACGGGAGCAGTTGGGACTCTTGTGCGGTATTATTATTGGTATTCATGTAAAAAAAAGTCACCCTCAAGACTTCCCAAGGAACTTTCGTGCGGCCTATAGCCAAAATATGTTTGCTGCCCCTGGAGGATAACTCAGATCCAATCCCTTCTCGAGAAAAAAGAAAAAAAAAAGAAAATAATACTAACACACCAATTAGTCCAGTAAACGAATGGTCCAAAAGGAGGTGTAGAGTGCGTGAGCAGGAACCTAAGCGATTCTTTCAAGACTTGTTTAGGATGCTTAGGGTGTGAACATACTAAAAGTCCTGACGTCTAGGTGGTGAGCTAGGGGGGGGGAGGGGGGGGGGGAAGGTCCCGATTTTCGGGTTTCAGTTTATATCTCAAAAACGGTGCGTCGCAGAGGAAATTTTTTTTAGATTAAGTAAAAGTTCATAAAATTATCTACAACTTTTATTCTATACGTAATTTTGAAAATCCCAGCTGTTTTTGAGTTATACGCTCCACAAATGTCAATATTTTCGAAAAAAATCATTTTACCTCACATTTTTCATCAAACATTTCTTCATATCGTCTAAAATATTCATCCAAGAAAGAAATTTATTCAAAAGCAGTTGTAAATAATTTAATTACCTTTCAGAATATATATACATATGTAAATAAATCTCCAACCAGTAAATATTTACAGCAATTTTAAGTTTTTTAGTAAAATGTCGTCATTTTCAGAAAAAGCTGTTTTTTCTTACCAAATTATTAAGACGGGTTTTTTCTTCATGGGAAATTCCTTATTAATTTTTGCACGCAAGAGAGCAAGTAAGTTGTTCTCGAACAGATGATTAGTGGAATTCATTTTATAATCGTTATTATTGTGATGGGTGATTAGGTTAGTTGTCGGAGATGCTACAATAACGTGCTACGATGTCCCGCAAAGATAGGGCATTTCCAATGTCTTCTGTCAGCTCGTCGATAAAAATTCACGATGAAAAGGTTGCAGTTGACCCAACATTGCTGTTTCAGCGGATGTGTGTAAGCAAACGATCAGATTAGAATTTGATGAAATTCTTTGAGTATCAGTTTGCCCCATTTCCCTTGGCACTGTTCAATGAAAGTGGAATGCGAAAGACAAATAAATCTGTTATGTATAGCTTATTCGAGCCTACCAAAAAAACTGTTCTACTGTCTCAGATGAACATAGTTGTGAACGGAGAATTTCTATCATATTATTCATATTATCTATATTATACAGAGTAATTTGACAAAAAGATGCCTCTGTTGCCGCAATTTGTGATCGTTATATCACCTATGTCAACCACCACTATCCTGGAATGACTCGCACTGTGGTATTTGACGGGTACGCAAATCCAGTCAATAGAACGAAATCACAAGAACAGATGCGACGATACAGACTGAGAAGGTCAGCCGACATCAATTTAACATGGAACAAATCAATACCCGTTAAACAGGAAGATTTTTTATCCAATCCTACCAACAAAAGTAACATCATCTCCTTACTACAGACTAAGTTTTGGGAGAATGGGATACAGACTCATCAGGCCACCGATGATGCTGACGTCCTTATCGTGAAGACTGCTGTGGAACTATCCTTTCACAACTCTGTGGCTGTCTTTGGTGAGGATGTGAACCTCACTGTCCTTTTGATTGCTTCCACTCCTCCCACCTAAGATATTCTGTTGCTGAAACCCGGACGAGGGAAAACCAAAACATTGGCACTGTCCACCCAAGAGATGCAGCATCGTGGATTTGAACACATCATATTTTTACATTCATTTACCGGATGCGATACAACGTCTGCAAATTTCAGGAGAAGCAAGGTGGGCTTTTCAAAATTGTACTTGGAGTCAGAAATGATCAAGCAAGCGGCAATGATCTTTTACAACCCCTCCTCTACTCACGACGAGGTTGAAGAGGCTGGAAATAAATACTTCCTGAAATGGTATGCGGCGCCAAAAAGACAGACCTCCCTTAACCAGTACCGCTTCCAGTCGTTCACAAGGTCCGTGGCAAATATGAAGCCTGACATCAGCTCCCTCCCTCCAACAGAGTTTGCAGCTAAACAGCATTCCCGGCGGACATACCACCAAGTTCAGCAGTGGCTCGGGATTGAGCTGTCCCCTGAAGAATGGGGGTGGAAACACGAAGGAGACACCCTGGCGCCAATTACAACAGAAGATCCTCCAGCACCGGAGGTCCTTCTGAAAATGATATTTTGCCGCTGCACCAAGGATTGTGCATTGTGCAATTGGCAAATGTGGATGCCGAAAAGCAATGCTGACCTGTTCTGCAGCGTGCCTTCACTGTCAAAGGAGATGCCTCAATAGCGTGCCTGTTGCCGAGGACGACGATGAAGACGACGTAGAGCCCTTTCAGCAAGAACATCCACCACTGAGAATGACGATGCCATGGATGAACAACGCTTGCCAGGACCCTCACGTCCAAAGAGGATATGAAAACGTGAATCTATATAAAGTTGAGAGTGTAACATGATGTTATTGAGAATAGTGCCAAGGGAAATGGGGCCAACTCATACTCAAAGAATTTCATCAAATCCTCATCTGATCGTTTGCTTATACACATCCGCTGAAACAGCAATGTTGGGTCAACTGCAACCTTTTCATCGTAAATTTTTATCGACGAGCTGACAGAATACATTGGGAATGCCCGATCTTTGCGGGACAACTTGATGTCTGAGAATGTCAAGCCCACTATCGCATTCATTGCCTTTTCACCAACTCGAACAGCATCGTAGCACGTTATTGTAGCATCTCCGACGGCTAACCTAATCACCCATCACAATAATAATGATTATAAAATGAATTCCACTAATCATCTGTTGGAGAACAACTTATCTGCTTTCTTGCGTGCAAAAATTAATAAGGAATTTCCCATGAAGAAAAAACCCGTCTTAATAATTTGGTAAGAAAAAACAGCTTTTTCTGAAAATGACGACATTTTACGAAAAAACTTAAAATTGCTGTAAATATTTACTGGTTGGAGATTTATTTACATATGTATATATATATTCTAAAAGGTAATGAAATTATTTATAACTATTTATTCTTTCGAATAAATTTCTTTCTTAGATGAATATTTTAGACGATATGAAGGAATGTTTGATGAAAAATGTGAGGTAAAATGATTTTTTTCGAAAATATTGACATTTGTGGAGCGTATAACTCAAAAACGGCTGGAATTTCCAAAATTACGTATAGAATAAAAGTTATAGATAATTTTATGAGCTTTTACTTATTCTAAAAAAGTTTTCCTCTGTGACGCACCGTTTTTGAGATATAAACGGAACCCCGAAAATCGGGACCTTCCCCCCCCTCCCCCCCCTAGCTCACCACCTAGACATCAGGACTTTTAGTATGTTCACACCCTAAGCACCCTAAACAAGTCCTGAAAGAATCGCTTAGGTTCCTGCTCACGCACTCTACAACTCCTTCCTTTACTGGACTAAATGATTGAAGATCGCACATGAATATTTTGTTAATTCCACTTGAGAAACTCGATGACTTTTCCTGCTCAGATATTGATAAAAAATGGAAAATGGTTTTTACTGCATGCGACCCTTAACAATCAATGGATGAAACAGAAGCTCCCTTCCTAGAATTCGATTTTATTATTTATTTTTAAAATATTCAAATATTGCTTGGATTTAAGTATTAGGTATATATTATTATTATTGGGTTTTTGTACTACTACGCTAACTTTTTAAACCTTTTGTATTTCCTAAACTTACGTTATTAATCTTTCATGTTTATTTGTACATTTCATGTTTATTATAGATGTGTTTCACTAGTTTAGAATTTAATGATTGGAAAGGGATTAACTCTTGTGATTACTGAATTTATTGATACTTTAATTCGTAATAAGGTTACAGTTATTTAAAAAAAGAATGCTGCTTTTTTTGTTTTTTAGTTGCTATCTTGTTTTGTTAGAGATTAAGAGATTGTATTGCAAAACGGTGAAAATTGTATTAATTATGCGCTGTTTGTAAATAAATGACTCAAAAAGAATAGAAAGTGCCTTTTAAATGTAAAAAAGACCCAAAAAACCCTAAAAAATATAATTAAAGGATATAACGACTTATCTAAAAAATTTATACGAAAACAGAAGTCAACGTTGGTCTGCTTCAATAATAGATTTACAAATGCCATTAGCAAACGGTTGGAGAAATGCAGAACCAAGAAAATAAAAGTGTATAAAAATGATTATAAAGTTAAATACCATAATATAAAAAAAACTTTCACCCTTATGGTGCAAAAGTCAACGGTTAGTCTGCGACTATCTCGATCGGTGACATTCGTCAAAAGTCGTCTCACCTGAATTCAGTTGCACGCTCGTGACTTTTGGGTATGCTAGGTTGCTAATATTTAAAAAAGTGTCATAATGGATGTTTTCGTATGCGAAAAATATATATATATTTTTTTTTTAAATCGGTATTTTGTATGAAGATTTTTCAGGAAATCGGTGCGGCGCACCGCCAAACTGAAACTTCCTGAATTTTTTCATACAAAAAACTGATTTTCAAAAAAAAAATAAAAAATATTTTTCGGCTACAACAACATCAATAATGCCATTTTTTAATATCAGCACTCTAGTACACCCAAAAGTCACGAGCCGTCACGTGACGTGATATCATGACCCGAAATCGATGCACCCATTATGTGTTAATTTTTCTAAGGCCCTAGTTTGGTTCAATTCACCGTCAGAGGGATTTGTGCCGGCTAGTGTGTTTTTGTATAGAGTATTTTGTGCGGATTCTAAGGCCGGTTACAGTGCTCGACCGACGGTCGGTGCGTACGTCGGTCGCGCTTGTCATTTGTATGAAAATTCCTAAATCGTTCAGTGCAGGACCGACCGTACGCATGCGTATATCGCTACGTAGTACGTACGAGAATCGTCGGTCGAGCGCGTGCGCATGCAGACCGTCGGTCGACCGACGAGCTAGAAATGCTCTCTGTCTTCTGTTCCTAATACGTCTACGAAGATAATAAGCAGCTATTAAGTAATTAATTTCGCGTACGACGTCCGGTCAGCTTGTTGGTCAATCGTGAACTGACGGTACGCACCGACGGTCGGTCGGTGGTATGCGATCGCCAGGACCGACCTTACGCATGCGTATCGTCAGGACCGACCGTACGCACCGACCGTCGGTCGAGCACTGTAACCGGCCTAAGACGCACAAAATGGAAGTAGGTACCGTACCGTTATTTCGGTCGTGCGAGTTTTAAAGGCGGGATTTTAATAGTGCGCTATCTATAATGAGCTAATATTATTATAAAACAATTTGTTTTATTTTCTCATATTTTTAATGGGGGTATGCCGAACAAACGCGCTTTAGAGAAAACCGCCACTGACAATATAACATATTTTTAGTTCAAATAAAATCATTACAACTAAAAAATCAGAGCACGTGTTTGTTCACACAAAATATGTTTATATTTTCGATTTACTGTTTGGGTTACACAGTGATGTAAAAATTAAGTTTTCGACCTCAGTGAACTCAACGCCCGGCGTTACCCAACAGAAACATTAAGATACTTGTTTTCGTTTTTGCTGGAGACGGATAATCTTATATATTGTTATGATGGGCCCTAGCATGTCCCAGGCCAGCTCACAGCAGAGACAAAAGTACCCTCTATTCCAGGGGCAGGTCGCACGAATGCTTCGGAACTCTCTCTCTCCCCCACGGTCGTCCGGGAAATACACTCTAGGAAATGCTCCTGCCGAGACAGAATAACAACAGGATTGAGTTAAATAGATTCATGTATTGCAAATTCAAAACACAGTTTCATAGGTTATTACAGTACAATTCAATACAAGAAATGCATATTACACAAACCTAGCTATCGTGTTTATACCTCGTGATCTCTGAAACGAAACTCCCTGAGTGATGGCTTTTCGCGAGGGTTTACAGTCTATCGTTAAAGGACACAAACAGAAGAGGGAATATTTGTACAGCTTACATGATGTTCGGGGATCCACGCCTTCCGGGTTCAGCAGGGGCACTTCCGAGTCTAGGACAGGACCCGAAGTTCACACAGGCATGGCAGAATACCAGCGCTAAAACCCGTATGTACTTCAATTAACATCGCAGATGTAATTGCGTTTAAATTGGTCGACAGAAATTAGCCGCGAACTCGGTGTTCGATCCGGGGAGCGTAACGTGTTCCCGAGGCCGCTTGCAATTCTCGACTGGCGGGACGCGTTGGTGCGCGCGGGAGTGCAGAGAGGAGAGGAGGTAGGAAGCAGGAAACAGGGGGGAGCGGGGTGTTGCTGTCCGCGGTGGTGCTCCCATGGACTCGAATTCTGTCGTTTAGGGCGTACCATAACACTTCCCCCCGCGCTTGGAAAAAAGCGACGTGGCAATGAAGCTGTAGGGAAAAAAAATCCTCTTATGCTTCCATCGGGGTTTTGAGAGATTCGTTGCTTGAGAGATTGCCTAGCTAGAACATACAGTTTATGCTATAGTTTAGGTCACAATGTTTGTAGGGAATGGATGGGGGTACATAGAATGTTTGGAAAAGACAACTTTGGGGAAAGTACATGGTGTAAAACAACATACAAGGTTATGCAATTGAAAATAACAATACACATGGTTATGCAATTGAAAAAATGACAATACACATGGTTATGCAATTGAAAAAATGACAATACACTTGGTTATGCAATTGAAAAAATGACAATACACATGGTTATGCAATTGAAAAAATGACAATACACATGGTTATGCAATTGAAAGAATGATATTACGAAGCCAAACACAGAGCCTCGGACAACAACTACTGGACTTCGGAAAAGACCCGGCAAACGGATAAAGGATAACGATTTTAAACTTGCTACTTGGAATGTACTATCTCTGTATCGCGCAGGAAGTTTAAGAATCCTCTTAGACGAACTTGCTAAATATAAAACTGACATAACAGCAATCCAGGAGATTAGATGGATAGGAAAGGGAACAATTGAAAAGCGTGACTGTACCATCTTCTACAGCTGTCACGAGAAGGATCATGCATTTGGAACAGGTTTTATTGTCTCAAAAAGGGTAAAGCATTTGGTCAAAGGCTTTACCGCGGTTGATCATAGAATATCACTTATTCGTATATCTGGAAAATTCTTTAATTATAGTATTATTAATGTCCACGCACCCACAGAAGACAAAAGTGATACAGAAAAAGACACCTTCTACGCAAAGCTCTCGAAAACCTATCAGGACTGCCCAAACCATGATGTCAAGATAGTGATAGGGGATTTTAATGCAAAGATAGGAAGGGAATCAGTGTATAGACCTACAGTTGGAGCACATAGCCTGCACGCAGAATCTAATGATAATGGTACAAAATTAATTGAATTTGCAACGTCCCACAATATGATTGTGAGTAGCACATGTTTCCCAAGAAAAGATATATATAAAGGAACATGGAGAACACCAGATGGTAGAAATGTTAACCAGATAGACCACCTACTTGTTGAGGCAAGGCATAAATCTGATTTAATGAGCATACGAACATACCGTGGAGCAAATGTTGACTCGGATCATTACCTTGTTATCTCCAAAATACGGAATAGAATATCAAACGTGAAGAAACAGAGGGGATCACGCACAAATAAATTTGATATTGAAATCCAAAAAGTACCAGAAACAGCAGAAAAGTTCATTACAACCATAAATCATAAGTTGGATGACATCAGCGACCATGTGGAACAACATGATATTAACTCATACTGGGATGGTGTTAAGTCTGTGATTATCAATGCAGCTGACGAAGTTCTGGGAAGCAGGCAAACACAACCAAGAGAATTATGGTTCGATGCAGAATGCCAACAAGCAACCAATGTGAAGAATGACGCATATCTAAGAATGCAACAGCGACATCGTACACGGCAAGCAGAGATGGAATACAGAGAACTAAGAAAGCATGAGAAAAAACTGCACAGAAGGAAGAAACGAGTATTTCTCGAGAACCAAATCAAGGAAGTGGAACTAGCCAAGGCCCAAAACAGAAGTCGACTTTTCTATCAGAAGGTAAACCATCAAAGAAAAGAATACAAGCCCAGAATTACAATGTGCTACGACAGCGAGGGAAATATTTTGAATGAAAAGTCAAGAATTCTGAATAGATGGGTGGAATATTTTGATGCTCTGCTAAACGGAAGTGTAGATGAGAGTGTGGGTGAAAATTTGACAAGGGATGGAAACATCACTGATGGTGGTACTAATGATGATGACAATGTCGAGCCGCCACCAACATTAGAAGAAGTAGTGGGTGCCATTAAAAGTCTACATAACAATAAATCACCTGGAACTGACAACATCTCTGCAGAGTTATTCAAATATGGCGGAGAGAACCTTCAAGTCCATATATATAATATAATTAAATCCATCTGGTGCTCTGAGACTCTGCCAAGTGAATGGAACTGTGGAATAATTTGCCCTCTTCACAAGAAAGGAGACCCTATGAACTGCTCTAACTATAGGGGCATAACGCTGCTGAATATCTCATACAAGATCCTATCAAATGTACTGTGTGGTAGGCTTATGAAATATTCGGATGGCATAATTGGCCAATATCAAACTGGGTTCCGTAAGGGGAAATCTACAACTGATCAAATCTTTTCACTGAGACAGATACTGGAAAAAACAATAGAATTTAATGTTGATACATACCATCTCTTCATAGATTTTAAGGCTGCCTATGACACGGTAAATAGAGAAAGACTGTACAGAGCCTTAGATGAATTTAATATCCCAAGAAAACTGGTAAACTTAGTAAGGCTCACAATGTCTAATGTTGAGTGCCGAGTCAGAATACAACAGGATCTGTCAGACACCCTAAAGACCTTCAATGGACTAAGACAAGGAGATGCACTTGCCTGCATTTTATTCAATTTAGCGCTGGAAAAGGCCATCCGAAATGCAGGTATACAAACCACAGGCCATATTTTTAACA
Source organism: Limnephilus marmoratus (assembly GCA_917880885.1). NCBI lineage: Eukaryota > Metazoa > Arthropoda > Insecta > Trichoptera > Limnephilidae > Limnephilus > Limnephilus marmoratus. Next base: position 4,422,877 of record OU862935.1, read on the forward strand.
AGTCTGTTCAGCTCCTTGCTTATGCTGACGATATAGATATCATCGCACGCTCAGAATATGAACTAAAATCGGCGTTTAAAAGCTTAGCTACGTCGGCAAGGAACATGGGATTGGTCATCAACGAGGGGAAGACAAAATATATGCCCGTACATGGACGCCAGAAACCACCAAGTATACAGATAGATAATTATACATTTGAAACTGTCAACGAGTTTGTATATCTCGGTACTATGGTGACAAATGACAACAATGTATCCAGCGAAATCAAAAGAAGAATAGTAGCTGCAAATCGATACTACTTTGGGCTACAGAAGCATATGAAATCTCGCCACCTTACCAGAAGAACTAAAGTCCTGCTTTACAAGACCCTTATACGACCTGTTCTTATGTATGGTTCGGAATGTTGGACAATCAGTAAGGGTGATGAAGGAGCCCTAGAAAGTTTTGAAAGGAAGGTGCTGCGAAGGATTTACGGCCCAGTCTGTGATAATGGAGAATGGCGTATCAGATACAACCAGGAGCTATACGATCTTTACGAGGACCCTAATATCTCCAAGGAAATCAAAACTGGAAGACTCAGGTGGGCTGGACATATCCAGAGAATGAGCGAAGGAGATATCCCAAAGCGAATTATGGATGGTGCACCTGGGGGTCGGAGAAGAGTTGGAAGACCAAAGCTTCGATGGCTGGATGGAGTGGTGAAGGATGCAAGCACCATCGGCATCCGAAACTGGCGCAACGCAGCACAACACCGACAGTCATGGAGGCAGGCTCTGCTGGAGGCCAAGACCCGACCTGGGTTGTAGAGCCACAGATGATGATGATGATGATGCAATTGAAAGAATGACAATACATTTGTACAAGAGAAGAGAAAAGGTGTGATTCTAAGGTTTCATTGGTCTGGGAGCTAAGTTTGCGAAGCGTGGATTTGTTTGGTTTCGGAGAATTTCGAAGAAAAGGACGTGGTTTCACAGATTCTAAGGATTACATTATCACTGCAATCAGACCCATTTGAGATAACACTCAAGAGTACACTTAGGCCTTAGAAAACACCTGGTTTGGTCGAAGACGTTGAAGTTCACAAAGTGGAGACTGTGGTTGCTGTGCCGCGACTATGGTTACAGAGGCCATTGAAGAGAAGAATCCAGTATCTGCAGACATGCCAGTACGAATCCTAAGTGTTATTATGGTAAACACGGATCGTATATAATGGTTATTGAAGCATAATGTAGCTCAAGATAACTTGTATTGGTACGCATTCAGCGAATACTGGTGGGTCAAGGTAATGATGGTTTACACATGACGATATATGCGTCACTGCATGACAGAGCAAGAGACGGCAAGGTTGGCATTGATAGCAAGAGTAAGAACAAACCTAGGAGCTAGCGTGCCCAAAAGGTAGTTTAGAGTGTCATAATGTATGGTGGGACAACTCAGCTTGCTGTGGCACGACAAGACAACATACATATGAGCGATATGGTCTGTGCTTTCAGGAACAAATACGTAGAAAATGGCAGCAGGAGGGACCTTGTAACCACAGCGCGTGCTGTCAGGAAGTGAAGCTCAGCTTGGCTGTTGGTGATGACATCCGCCTGGGCTTCTTTTTAAATCCGGGAGAAATTATTATTAGAGCAAAATTCTTGAAGTTTACCTGCCTAGGGACCAATGAAGAAAAGGTTTGGAGAGAAACAAAATGTGTCCAGAAAATGAAATAAACGAAATTTTAACCACCGACTCAGAGAGTGACGAAGAGAGATTCCTAACTAAATTGTGATTACATGAACATTTTCCTTTTCCAGGATGACTTGGCGCTTGCCGAGTGACAATATGTCTTGGTTAAAAAACAACCGGCCCTTTATGGCCTATGTTAACATAAGATGGTAACATTTTCGTAGAATTTCAAAGAACAAGACAAAGAATCGTGAACTAGTCACGGCAAAGGGAAACCAATTCATGAATAAAGGTTGTCAAAAAGGAGACAGACGTTACGCCAAGTGCATATCGTACATATCCAACATTCATGAATGTGTTTCGTAGAATTGAGAAAGAGAAAAAAGGTGAGACATATGCAGAGATTGAGGGGGAAAACCTGTAGATAACCGGACAGTTACCTATTCGAACTCCAAGTGAGGGCGAAATATGGTCAACGACAGATTTTTCACTTCATAACATAATCTGAGAACATGGGGGAATGGGGGGAGGAGGGGAGAAGGGAGACGAGTTACGAAATTTGCTAGAGACTGGACTAATTTCCAATTCAAGCTCTATGTGAAAATGAAACATAATCAACCAGCAGATTTCCTGACTCTTTACATTTATCAGAAAAGGGTGAGGAGAAATTTGAATACACATTATAACAAAGAGGCTAATCTTTCGCGTGTATTGGGCGAAAGATTAGGGGTCATTTTAAAACTTCTACATGATTGTGAGAAAAGACAGACCCTTGCTCCAATTTCACAAACCTGGGGGTTTTCTTATTCGTTCTCCAGACAACGAGTTAGGTGGTTTTGTGCTCAATCGATTAACTCCCACAGCACTATGCCCCATAATTGACAGTGAAGCTGAAAACTAGTCCTTTTGGGATAGTAGATATTCCTGGGCTTCTTTCCTTTTGCAAAGAAGTAAAAAAACAGGAAGTCCACGGGCATCGGCGTTGAATGACAACAAAGGGTTGTGGACTACATTTCGTAGATCGCACACAAAAGGTTTGATATTATTTCGTTCGCACGACTCATGGTAAGTGTTTTAACGTCTCCACGTATAGTGTACAAAATATGTAAGTACACACAAGATATAACTCAATTATAGACAGAAGTCAAAGAGCTTATACAATGCATCTTAAAGAAGATGGCAAAGCCGATATTATGTCGTTCACACGAATCACGGTAAGTGTTTTAACGTCTCCACGTGTAGTGTACAGAGTTTATACACAATTATACATAAAAGCGGTGCTCACGGCAAATAAATGACGCACGACCAGAACAGGTTATACAAAAGGGTGGTACTCATGGCAAATATGTCACACGACCAAAATAGAATGTACGAAACGGTACTCATGACAAATATGTCACACGACCAACTCAATAACATTTAGCTATGAGCAAAAGTGATTATGACGAACTTCTCGTATTGTGGCAGGTATTTTAAGGATCCCTCCTATAATGTAACAGGGTTGCGTTTAAATACAACACAATAAACGTTAACAATGCTTGTTTTAACACAATATATGAAGATTTGTTAGATTAACTAACTCCGTAGCCCAGGAGCGTACGATAGAATAACAAGGAGGTAAACAATTTAATGTCACTTCGTATGTTATAAAGGCGGGGTGATGACAGAGTACATTTCTGTTTACACCATGTGACAAACAAAGACAGACCTATATGGTTTTACATACTGTCTATTGTAGCAACTTCGGTGGGGACAAACAAAAGGGACCAATTGTGGTTTTACATACCCTTTGTGCAGTTACAACATACCAGGTTATGTGCAATTTAGGTTGCAAATACTTGGTTAAATGGCGAAACAAGAGTTGAATGCCTATGTTTGCAAAACGATGATCAAACAAAACATTGATGATTTACGTTAAACTGCGGTTATTTATGTACGGAAAACAGGGCTGCCGTTAGGTTTTATTAACCTTTTCCGTTAGGGTTGAGGCATGTAATACAAGACATACATGTTGTGAAGAGGGACAAATCGAGGACTTCTTATAACAACAAAAGACCGAGTATTTGGTTTTACGTACTTTAGTTGAAACGGGCCCAAGAAGATTTGTATAAGGGTGGAAAGACCAATTTAAAGGCTTTTCCTTTATTTGTATACATATGATTTCAAAATGGACGTGTCAAAATCCAATTTGTTAGCAAAGAGCTCGGGTAGGACGCCATCAATTTTTTAACATTTGAGAAAAATTGAAAACTACTGTACACAAGGAATGTGATTATGTGAGTAACAACTTATTTTTACCATGATGAGTAAAATATGGAGCATGTTAAGATGGTTTACTAGTCCTGGGTCGTGATTTAACGCTTTGGAGTTTACCAAATCCGACTTTAGAACGACGCTCCAGTACTTACAGAACATAAAAGAAAAAATTTTGAAGAGATTCCTTCCGATATGATGAAAAAACAACAAACAAAAATGGTGAAAATTACAATATTGCATTACATAGCAAAGCGTGCCATGGCATGAACGTTGCGTAGTGTGAGGGGTTGAGAGGCAATGATTTGGGTTCATGACTTCCCAAACACTGTGACTCGAGGGGTGTCTCTGCTCTAAAGTGATCAATTTTGGAACAGGTGAGAAAAAAAAGAAAAAAAAACAAAAAACGTGTGGAACAAAAATTACGGTGGTTGCCAATTCATAAACATGAACGGGGCAAACTACGCCGTGGAGTGTACATAAATTTACAAAAATGATTTTTTAACAATATTCGTTTCATCAACGAAAGGGTGGACATGTAATTGACACTTTACACGCCAGTCATTGTAAGACTTAATGTGCTTACCAAAGGGTTGTGGTGATACACACTGGATCATTTTGAGTTTGCTGAGATAGTGGGGGCAGTTTTACTTGACTCCTCACTTCCAGTCTTTGCAATATCCTTAATATGGTAATTACCAATGTGCTTTCCAGAGGAGTCAGACAAAGAGTACACTAGATCTGATATCTTTCTTAGAACTTTGGCCTTCACGAAACGTGGTGCCAGCTTGGCAGAGAAATACATGGCTCCTTGGGAAAGTGTGTTGTTCTTTCTCCAAACTATGTCTCCAGTATTGAAGGTGACATGTTTTCTACGTAGGTTGTATCTGTCCGCGCTCTTTTGATGAGCCAGGAGTAAAGCATCAGTGACTTCACTGTAGATGGCCGACAGTTCTTCCAGACGATGGGCATAGTCCGCGGTAGGGTTGCTTGTGGCGGCAATTGACGTAGGAAAGTTTGTGTCCCTATGTAGAGAACCGTGAACAACTTGTTCCATACCGTGTTTTAAGAAGAAAGGTGTGTAACCAGTGGCCAGGTTAACCGTGTTGTTCATAGCAGCCTGAATTTTATCTAGGTTTTTACACCAAGTACGTTGATCTTTATCAACTAGAATAGCTAGAGCTGTGTTGATTGTCTGGTTATAACGTTCGACAGTGTTATTCTGTGGAGTATACAAGGTGTTATAGTAAATGTCCTTGATTCCGTATTTGGCAAGAAAATCTTTGAATTCTTGGGCAATAAATTGTTTTCCGTTATCAACTATTATGGTTCTGGGTGTTCCGTAAGGTATAAAAATGTGTTTTTCCAGGAGTTTGATGATGGCGGACGCGTTGGCTCTTTTTAAAGGGAAGATCCAACAGAATTTAGTGAAAACATCCACTACACTAAGTATGTGCATGTGTCCGGCATAACTTCGAGGAAAGGGTCCGACGAGGTCCATTGACAATGATTGTAGGGGTCTGTCGGCACGTTTGGGATTACCCATTAGGCCGGCAGGTGCTGCCGTGCTATGTTTATAAGCTTTACAAGTTTCACATTTAGAGATGTAATTGCGAATTTGCTTAAAGAGACCAGGCCAATAATACTTCAAGGCGATTTTTTTATACGTCTTGAAATTTCCTGGGTGTATGGAGTCGGGAGCACTATGATTGTCAATGATTATTTGTTCTCTACCTTCGAGGGGAACGACAAGTTTCCACGAGTAATCTTCGAGGATGGATAGTGGTGCCTTGCAATTACGGTATAGTTGTCCTTCTTTTATGATAAAATTAATAAACTTTTGTTGGTTATTTTTGCAACCTTCGAAGATTTTCAAGTACCATTCATCTTTTGTAGATGGAGGGGGGGCAATTGTGTCAACATTTAATGAAGCTAGTTCAATTCTTGAAAGGGCGTCGGGAACAATATTGTCCGCGCCTTTACGGTGAACAACATCAAAATTGTATTGAGACAAACGGGAGGACCAGCAAGCGAGCCTACCGGAGGGATTACTTAAAGAGATCAACCATTTCAAACTACTATGGGCTGTGACTACAGTAAATTTGCTACCGTCTATGTAACCGCGGAAATGGTGAACAGAATCCAATACAGCCAATAATTCTTTCTCGGTAATTCCGTAGTTTTTCTCGTGTTTGTTTAGTGTACGGGAAAAATACGCTACAGGGTGTTCGCCATCTGGGAATTCTTGAGTAAGGACTCCACCGATTCCTACATTGGAGGCATCCGTGTGGAGGGTAAAAGAGAGTGCAAAATCCGGGCAATTCAGAACGGGAGCTTTTTGAAGGGCATTTTTTAAGGTTGTGAACGCTTCTTCAGTTTCGACAGACCATCGGAAATTGCTGACACCTTTACGAATGCCGGTAATTTTATTTAAGGGGGCTGCAATAGTGGAAAAGTCTTTGATGAATCTCCTGTAGTAACCTGCAAGTCCAAGGAAACCTTTGACTTCCTTCGCGTTTTTGGGTCGGGGAAAATTTGCCATGGCTTCCACCTTAGCGGGGTCTGTTTTTAGACCTTTTTCGTCGACAATGAATCCCAAATAACGTAGACGGGACTTACAGAATTCAGACTTCTTCAAGTTGATGGTTAAACCAGCGAACTTGAGTTGTTGGAAAACTTTTTCCAGCATTAATAGGTGTTTTTCAAAGGTATCGCTGACGATGATGAGGTCGTCAAGGTAACAAAACAGGCTATTATCGACTTCAGGACCGAAAAGTTTGTCCATCAGTCTTTGTAACTCGGCGGGGCTGTTTTTTAGACCAAAGGGTAATCTTTTAAAATGGAACATTCCCCTACCAGGTACAACGAAAGCAGTTTTTTCGCACGATTCTGCGTCCAAGGGTATTTGCCAAAACGCTTTGCTGAGATCGACAGAAGAGATGAACTTGGCGTTACGCAGCTTGTCTAAGGTTGCGTGAACGTGAGGTAAGGGATACGCATCAGCTTCCGTGCAAGAGTTTAAACGTCTACTGTCGAGACAGAAACGTGCAGAGCCGTCTTTTTTAGAAACCAAAAGAGTTGGGTTGGTCCATGCACTTCTGCTGGGAACCACCACACCCATTTTTAACATTTCGTCAAGTTCGTTTTCTAAAAGTTTAAGTTTTTGGGGGGCTAAGTTGTAATAACGTTGCTTGATGGGTGGGCCATTGGTTTTGATATGGTGTTCCACCAAATTTGTCAAACCTAGTCCACATTTTTCGAAGGATATTGATTCGAATTTATTGACCATTTCCTTTAGTTGGAGAGCCTGGTCCGTGCTTAAATTTTCGTGAGGTATTATTGTGCGGATCTCACTAATTTGAGCGGCAGTGGAGGTTTCGCCAAGAGTATTAAATACTTGGGGAGCAACATTGAATGCCTTCCAGAAGTCAACGCCAAGGATGAAATTCTGGGATATAGAGGGCACTATTAGAAAATTGATTGTAACTATTTTATTGTTACAATTAATTGGCAGGGCAAGGGCACCGATGACCGGCTGAGAAACATTATCTGCAGTCGTCAGGTGTGTCGATTGGGGCGAAATTCTAAAATCACTGTTAACAAAAGGCAAGTGAGCATTGTTGCCAAGACAGCTGATAGATGCCCCACTATCGAGTAATCCGGAAAAGGTCACATTGTTAACAGAGAAAGAAGCATAGGGTCTCCCATCTTTAGCTTGTTTGCAACAAACCGAAGAAACATTTAAGGTCTGGTTAAAATACTTAATGTGTGCTAACCAATCAGTCCATTCTTTAGACCTTGGTTCAGAATGGGTGCCTGAGAGGTTATTATTTAGTTTTTTGGCCTCTTCATGTAGAAATTTGGTGGGGGCTTGGAGAAATCCACCTGAGGTCTGACATCGCTTGGGTTTTGTAACCTTTCCATGTTGTGCCTTGATTTCTTGAAAATATTGCGCAGTTCGTCGCGTGGAGGAGAGCGGTCCCTAGAGTGATGCCTCTTGAAAGTTCGGGGTTCCTTGGATTCCAGAAACCTCGCTTGCTTGAAACAAGTAGTGGCCAGATGGCCTACTTTTTTGCAAAAAGAGCACACTCTTTTGTTGTCGAATTCTGGTTTTAAACCAGACGAACGGCTTGGCACAACTACATTATTTGACACATTCTTTATGTTCTTCCTATCCTGGTATGATTCCAGAAGGAGACAGACCTCGTTTAACTGGGCCAGGGATGCAATTTTCTGCGAGGTGATGATGTTCTCGTATTTGCTTAAAAGGCCATCAGTTATGACTGGTAATAGTTCAGCTTCCGAAACGGGATGTGAAAGCTTGATGTTAATGGATTCAGCCCTTTCTATGAATGTTGCTACAGGTTCATTTACCAGCTGTTTAATAGATAGTAAAGATAATTTGATCCTGTGCTGGGCTTCTGTTTTTCCGAAGCTCGAGATTAGGGCAGATCTGAGTTTATTCCAATCTTTGCATTTAGTTTTTTGAATGCGGTGCCAGGGTATCAATTCTGGGGAGATGAGTTCTATGAAGTTTTTTCGTAGAATCTCGAATGGGATATTTTTGATTGTAGCCGTTTCTTCGATACGGTCGATGAAATCCAGCACATCGGAGACGCCATTATATTTGACTTTCCAAGAGGATAAATCGTAAGTTTTATCTTGTGTCAAGGTGGGTGCGATGTCCTGTTTTACCATTACTTGCGGCATAGGTTCTTTGTTAGGAACAAGATTATCCAAAACTTGCGTAGCCGAGCGTGAATTATTTTCGCTTGAGGGGGCGAGGTTTAATCTCTTAATGTACTTTTTGTTAAATAGAAGTGCATAAGCCTTTAATGTAGATTTAGATTTGCTTGATGGCGAGAGTCCTCTATCCCTTAAAGCAGTTTGTAAGTGAGTTTTGGATAAGTTGTGCACGTTGGGAATGATACCCAAATTGGATGATGCCATAGCTTGATTGTTTTCCATTGTGAGTTTCCCGGGTGGTGAAAAAAATTTTGCCAGGGGTTTCCTTTAGCAAACGCAAAATTAATTTTGTGAGGCACTTTTCACTTGGTAACCACTGGTTGGCACTTCTAAAATAGTTATAGAAAACTGTATTTCATACTACAATTTGGTATAAATGACACCAGAATCTTTGTCAAAGGAAGGCATACGAAAAAAAATTTTGCGTGGAAAGACCTTAGTAGTAAAGGTTTCTGTGTTTCACTGACCACTTTTGAGAAAACTGTGAAATTCACAAGTATTTATTTATTTTCAAAAAAAATTGCCAGGACTGACCTTTAGAAAACGGCTTTTTTATTTTTTTCACTTCACTTTGCACTGAGAAAGGCACTAAAATTCACAAAAGGCACTCTTCTGTCAAATAAGAACAAACTTCCGGATGAAAATAACTGAATATGGGATTCGTTACGACAACCACATTAAAATTATTTTATTTATTCATGGAATCAATCATTTGTTTTATTATTATTTCACTTTTCTTTATGTAAGGAAAAAAACACAATTCACTTTACACTTATGCTGAAAAAAACGGTACCTGTAATGTAGAATGGGAAAAAAAGTCATTATTTTGTCCATTTGGTGAAATATAAGTTGCACTAATTTGACAGACACAAGTGGGCCAATTGGTATATTGTGCAGAAACAACAAAAAAACGTAAGTCCGAAATTTTTGATTCAGGAATTCGCAAAATAACTGGGGTTCCAGAATCAAATTTATAATAATAATTTCCGTTGCTATCCGGTTCAGTCATAAAAAGGCGATTTGATTATAAACGCTGCATAGCAACAGTTAATTATTTCTTTCCGACGGGTTTTTTCCGTTGGAATTTGGCGCGAGACAAAGCACTTGCGCGCGCAATCCAGAGAATAGGTATTTACCGCGTGAACATTTGCCGTTGAGATTGGCGCGAAATTGACCGTAGCTTGGTGAACAAAAGGGTCACGCCTACGCAGTCAAGTTCGCGGTTAAAAGTATTGGCGCTTTCTAGTAGCTTCCAAAATGGCCGTGTTTTCAATTGCGGCGTGATTCATGGTTACAATCAGATCTGTGTTATGGATCCAATTTACACATAGGTTTCTGTGGTTTTTTCACAGAATTCACTGTACACTGGGTGTAGAATAACAAGGTATAATTAATGTTCACAAAACAATTCCTGTACAGGGAGGATTTCGACGAGTTGCACTCCGCGAAGCGATCGTGATAGAGAGAAGAAAAAATTCCGAGGCCCCACGCTATGGCGACAGTTGTTATGATGGGCCCTAGCATGTCCCAGGCCAGCTCACAGCAGAGACAAAAGTACCCTCTATTCCAGGGGCAGGTCGCACGAATGCTTCGGAACTCTCTCTCTCCCCCACGGTCGTCCGGGAAATACACTCTAGGAAATGCTCCTGCCGAGACAGAATAACAACAGGATTGAGTTAAATAGATTCATGTATTGCAAATTCAAAACACAGTTTCATAGGTTATTACAGTACAATTCAATACAAGAAATGCATATTACACAAACCTAGCTACCGTGTTCATACCTCGTGATCTCTGAAACGAAACTCCCTGAGTGATGGCTTTTCGCGAGGGTTTACAGTCTATCGTTAAAGGACACAAACAGAAGAGGGAATATTTGTACAGCTTACATGATGTTCGGGGATCCACGCCTTCCGGGTTCAGCAGGGGCACTTCCGAGTCTAGGACAGGACCCGAAGTTCACACAGGCATGGCAGAATACCAGCGCTAAAACCCGTATGTACTTCAATTAACATCGCAGATGTAATTGCGTTCAAATTGGTCGACAGAAATTAGCCGCGAACTCGGTGTTCGATCCGGGGAGCGTAACGTGTTCCCGAGGCCGCTTGCAATTCTCGACTGGCGGGACGCGTTGGTGCGCGCGGGAGTGCAGAGAGGAGAGGAGGTAGGAAGCAGGAAACAGGGGGGAGCGGGGTGTTGCTGTCCGCGGTGGTGCTCCCATGGACTCGAATTCTGTCGTTTAGGGCGTACCATAACAATATGTAAAGAAAAATATAATTTTCTTTAATTTAACACAATGCCGATCTTGACTGGTCATTGTGTATGTACCATAGACTGACACTGGTATGTGCCTCAGTTCCTACTTAACAGTCGACTCAATGTTTTATAATCTATGGATAATTGAAAATATAGTAAAAATAATCTATGGCCATGATAAAGCAAATTTAGCAAATTGATAAGATTGATTTCAATAATTAAAAGTGATTACTATCGTGATTGTGATATTGTGATCAAGGGATCGACATTGCAATTAATAACATTAAATGTCGTTTCTTTCTTTACAGGTTTGTTTTGTTACTAGATACTTTTATTTATGTAAATCTTGTGAGATTAACAAAATAAATCTCCTCTTTCTTTACAGAGAAACTCAATTGTGTTTTAATTGAATGTCATCAAAATCACAAGAAAAATACGATTATATATATAAAAATGAATCGCTGAATGTGTTGCTAAGCGCAAATCTCGAGAGCAGCTGAACCAATTTCGCTAATTCTTTTTTTAAATATTCCTTGAAGTACGAGGATGGTTCTTACGGAGAGAAAAATTAAGAAAATTGCGCAGAAAATTGGATAATTTCAGAAAACCTATTACTAACCTAAACGACTATCTCAAGTTTGACAGTACGCGTGTTTGAGAATGACATTTTGCAAAACAATGATTTTTAAGGTCGCAACAATAACATTTGGCTGTCATCAGTTCTTTTGTTTTGCTCTTTCAAAAAATATTCTTAAACCAATCTTTTTATTGTGTTTTGGCTGTAAAAAGTTTAGTGTGTTGGAATCTTCTCCCCCCTGATCTTCCAGGAGTCACTTCTTGCTGCACATTTTCAGATATTTATATATTTTTTTTACTTCTGTCACTTTTTATATTAGCTGTAATTTTTTGAACAATGGAGGAGTATTTCCCTCCTGTACCCCTTACAAAGCCCCCAGATCCCCCTCCTGACCCTCCAGATGGAGACATTTCAGATAAAATAGACTTTTCAGAACATTCAAACATTTCAGACAATGAATCTGTCATCCTAACCTCAATTAAAAAAAGAAAATTTAGTCCCCTTTCCCCAAAAAAACATGATTCGCCTTTGTATTCTCAGTCCCCTCCAGCTCTTCCTCAACCTCCTCCAACAATCTTTTACTCTACTCATTCCCGTGGCCCCTACATTGTATATGCGCAAAAAACTGAACAAGGTAAAACCATCCATCCTCTTGAATTTGGTAAATTTCTTTCAAATAACAAGAACCTTTCGATTAAACCTGGAGGTGTTAAAGCCGAGGGTCGCTTCCGAATCTCTGTTGAATTCCTGTCAGGTTCAGCCGCCAACAACTTTATCAAAAATATATTTATTTCATCTAATTCTAAATTCAAGGCGTACATCCCAACTTTCAATGTCACTCGAATGGGCCTGGTTAGGGGTATCTCGACCGATCTGTCCATTCCAGAAATCCTATCCTCACTTTCAACCCCCCAACATATCGGCAATCCCATAAAAGCCAGGAGGCTAAATTATAAGGACACCTCTGAGGGCATCGTTTCCTGGAAGCCCTCCCAATCTGTCGTCATCACATTCGAAGGACAATCTCTTCCCTCCCATATTTATTTATTTTTCAACTCCTTACCAGTTGAAATGTACACTTATCCCACCACTCAATGTTACAACTGCTGCCGTTTTGGTCATACCAAAGCTGCATGCAGATCCCCTCCTAGATGTTTCAAATGTGGAGAAAACCACTCGGCTGACCAATGTTCTTCTCTCTCTTCACCTAAATGTTTTAACTGCTTAGGCGCTCATTCCGCCATTAACTCTTCTTGCCCCGAACAATCTCGCCAAAAAAATATAAAAATTTCTATGGCCTCTGAGAACTTGTCTTTTCTGCAGGCTTCTAAATTACTCCCGCCTGTCAAAAAATCATTTTCCAAGGTTTTAGCCAATAACTCTTCATCCAACCCTCTCGCCTCCTCCTCAACATCTTCCCGTTCAACAAAATTCACATACAAAAACCCTATCTCTAAACAGGCTCGTGGATACGATCAGCATCAACACAACTCACTTCTCTTAAATCCCAATGGTTCTCCTCTTTCACACGCCACAAATGGGTGCGCAAACAATTATAATTCATCCTCAACAAACTATCAAAAGCTTTCTGAACAACTCTCCCAAGATAATTCTTCATTTAGTCAAACTCTTATTATGCTTCTAATTGACCTAATTTCTTCTCAAACTAATCTACCGTCCAACGCTGCTTCTATTATTTCCACATTAAAATCATTTATTCAAAATGGCTCTTCAAGATGTCAGAATTCTTCAGTGGAATAGCCGCAGTGCTATTTCTAACAAATCAAACCTTCTTAACCTATTAAATTCAAACCTTGCTTCTGTGGCTGCTGTCTCGGAGACATGGTTTACTCCATCCACCCACTTTAATGTGGGAGGGTACTCCTGTCTCCGCGATGATCGCCCGGAAGGTACGGGTGGAGGTGCTGCCCTTTTTATTAAAAAATCCCTTCCGTTTTTCCCAATAAATAATATCAAACCCCCCAATGCTGACTTTCAAATGGTTGCAGCTAAAATAAAGGACACTTCCTTTGTTTCTATCTATCTTCCCCCAACATCGCACTTCAATAAACAAGCGTGGTTGCAAATTGTCCGTCAACTAAGCCCTCCTTTCTATTTATTGGGTGATTTTAATGCCCATTCCCCCGTCTGGGGTTCTGCTTTCTGTGATCGAGACGGTCGAAGTGTGATGGATTTCCTAGATGAATCCAACCTTTTTCTTTTGAATGACGGATCTCCTACTAGAATCTCTCGCCCCAACACAAACCCCAGTGCAGTGGATCTCTCCATATGCTCTATTAATCTGGCACCTCTCTCCTCGTGGGTGGTGTCCCCCGACCCCTGCTCCAGTGATCATTTCCCGATCACCATCACTTATCAAACTTCTTTCCATTCAGACAAGGCCCATATTTCGACAAATATTAAAACAAAACACACCAAATGGGACGAATTTAACTCACATATGGATAAGTTTATACAAAATTTATCCTATACCGATACATTATCTGTCAAAGATGACTACGATAACTTCAAATCAATGCTCGTAACTGCAATCAATAAATCAAATCCTCCCCCTAAAATCAAATCTCTCAAAAAACTCCCTCCAACTCCCTGGTGGGATGAGGAATGTTCCAAAGTAGTGAGAATTCGGAAAGCTAAATCTCTTTCCTATCGTCACAATATGACTATGGAGAACTATCTCGTATACAAAAATTCCGAAGCCAATGCCAAAAGGGTATTGAGGTCAAAAAAAAAATCCGGGTGGTACAACTTCTGCAGTTCAGTATCTCCGAACACTCCAATTTCGGAAGTTTGGTCTATGATTCGAAGATTTCGATCCTCCTTCAGTCCAACATCTCCTCGAGCTTCTCATTCTAAATGGATAGACGAGTTCTTGGACAAAATTGCCCCCCCTTCTGTACCTAACTTAGATGAAATAACTCCAATCCACAACACTCCTATGTCTGATCATTGGCTTGACTCTCCATTCACTTTAATTGAATTAAAAAATTGTTTATCAACAGTCAAGGACTCATCTCCAGGCAGAGATGGTATACCTTATAGCATTATCAAAAATAGTAATGATAATGTTCTTAATCACTTTTTAAGCATCTTAAATAAAATCTTCCAGACTGGCATAATACCTGATGACTGGAGTTCTCAAATAATCATCCCAATTCTAAAATTAAACAAATCACCCAATTCTGGATCCAACTATAGGCCAATTGCTCTTTCATCCACCCTTAGTAAAATTTATGAAAAATTAATTAAAAACCGGTTAGAATTTTTTGTCGAGAGTAATCATCTTCTCTCTCCATCTCAATTTGGATTTAGAAAAAAAAAATCCACGCAAGATAACCTTGCCATCATCAGCACTGATATTAATTTATCCATTTCTAACAAAGAAGTATGTCTTGCAGTCTTTATAGACATAGAAGGCGCCTTTGACAATGTTTCCATCCCAATTCTTAAAAAAAAACTTTTAGGCCTTGGCTTACCCCTCATGTTTGTCCAATCTATTATTAATCTTTTTCTCGATAGGAAAATTTTCATTGAGCTACCAGATGTTACTCCTCAGAGTAGGTCAATTTGGAAGGGTTTACCCCAAGGCGATGTATTATCCCCCTTACTGTATAATATATACACACACGATATGCATGTCACCATTCCCCCTCAAGTAAAAGTTGTTGAGTTCGCAGATGACATAGCTTTCTTCTTATCATCCAAAATCATTCCATCCGCCGTCAAATATCTTAATGAAGCCATGGATGCCCTTTGCACATGGCTTACTTTAAATGGTCTTGAACTTTCAGTACAAAAGAGTCAGTGTGTTACCTTCTGAAATCGTCATAATAACCCCCCTGTCCAAATTTTATTTAAAAACTCTCCAATCCCCAATGCTTCCGAAGTAAAATTTTTGGGAGTAACATTTGATAGGAAATTTAAATGGTCTTCCCACATTAATAATATAGTTACTAAATGTGAAAAAAATTTAAATATTATCAGATAATTGACTGGCGTTTGGTGGGGTGCTCATCCTATCTGCATTAAGTTGCTCTACAATGCACTTATTCGAAGTCATCTCGACTATGCCTGCCCACTTTTTAGTACTGCATCCAAAAATGCACTCAGTAAATTAGACAGAATTCAATCTAAGTCATTGCGAATAATAACTGGCGCGATGCAATCGTCGCCCATCAATTCCCTTCAAGTAGAATGCTCTGAACCTCCTCTTTATTTAAGGCGTCAATTATTTGCTGACAAATTTGTTCTTAAATGTTTAAATTCTAAAAGTCATCAGATTATTCCCAGAGTCTCGTTGTTCAACGACTCAACACATTCATCTACAATCAGAGCTCGAACTAAACCTCTCCCTGCCATCTGTAAAAATTTTCGCTCTCTCTCAGAGCTTCAAATTATCAAAAATGATCTTCTTCCTTTGTACAAATTAAAATATAGTCACGTCACCCTATCCCCAACGATTTTAGAAGGGATCGGCATCCTTAAAAGTCATTCCAATCTCCCAGCCCGTACTGTCAATAATATGTTCAATGACATTATTTCTTCTAAATGGCCCAACTCTTCTCTTTTATTTACTGATGGCTCCAAATCTCCGGACTCTCCTAACTGTGGTATTGGTATTAACGTTTACCACAATAATTCTAATGAAAGAATATTTTATTCAATTTCAAACCAATTTTCAATATTTTCTGCCGAGTGCATTGCGATTATTGAATCTCTCAAATATATAATAAAAAATAATTTTGAACATTCTCTTGTTCTCTCTGACTCTCTCAGTTCCCTCCAAAAACTTAAAACAAGTCCTCTTCTTCATCCTGATGATCACTTTGTATGTCTTATTCGAGTATTGATAAACTCCATTCAAAGCTCTGGAAAAACTGTCACTCTGATTTGGATTCCTGGACATGTTGGCATAGTGGGTAACGATATTGCTGATTCCTTGGCAAAACAAGGAGCGTCTAACCCTACCGTTACCCTCGTAAACCATATTCCCCTGTCTGATATTTTTTCCATCATCAAAGATAGGTTTGGACAGAGTATTGGAAGATTGCTAGTCAATCCAAGGGTGCCCGCTACGCCTCAATACAAAGGACTATCCCATCAAAACCGTGGTTTCAAAAATTCCCCCATTTTTCCAAAAAAGAAATTTCCTTACTTATTCGTATGAGAATCGGTCATTGTTCCGTTCCTTCTCACCTTTATAAAATTCATGTGCTTGACTCCCCAGATTGTACGTTCTGTGGTCTAGATGTGGGAACTTTAGATCACATATTTTTTGATTGTCCCTCTCTAAATAAATATCCTCTCTTCTATCAAGCGTTATCAAAAATTGCCTCTCCTCCATTCAACATCTCATCTCTTCTAAGTCTGAACTCTACTCCAATCTTCCATAAAATTCTGAAATTTGCACATTTAAATAAAATTAATATATAAATTCACCTTTCCTTTCTCTGTAATTATAAATGATGGCCTAGAACACCCTTGAAGGGTGAAAGCCAGAAATAATTGAAAAAAAAAAAAAAAAAGACAGACTTGAATATAATTTAAAAGATGTTTTTATCACCGGTCTTCGAGTTGGTCGTATTAAAGAAAAAATATTTGTTGAGGCTGAAAGTTTTTCATTGAAAAAAGTTTAAGAATGTGCTATTGCGATGGATTCGTTCGATGTAATAAATAAGCAAATTAAAACGGAAAGTGTAGATATGGTTTCTAAAAATAGACGGAACGATTTGTTACCAGAGAAATCGGCCGAAAGAAATTTTTCAAGACCTATGAATAAGAATGTTACATTGTTCAGATCGAAGTTTATAGATCAAACGAGATGTAAAAATTGTGGAAGTTATCATGAATCGATAAATTATAGAATTAAAGAAGTGATTTGTTATAAATGCAAAGGCAAAGGTCATATAAGTAAAATATGTCGCGGATTTAGGAATACAGATATTTCTTCTGTGTTTGTGAACATGCAGGAAAATTAAAAAATGTTGTGGATAAATGCAGCAAACTGTGACCCAATTTTGTGCAAAATCCTAGTGAATAATGTTGAATTAAATGGTTTACTAGATACGGGTACTGCAGTTTCGATATTAACAGACATAGATTATGTTAAATACTTCAAACAGTTGGATTTAAAACCAAAGCATTTAACCTTAATGGGTTACGCTAACTGTAAGTTGAATTTATCGGTTGATTTTAACGGTTATAGAGAAATGTTAGAATTTTGCGTAGTATAAAATGGAACAACTAATGTTCTAGGTCGTGACTTTGTAAAAAAATTAATATTGGATTCACGGGGTTACAATCCACTTCATCAAGTGAATTTTTTTCTTACAATGTATTTGAGAATGATAGAAGTAAATTGGATAAATTAATTCTAAAAATTCCGGAGGTTTTTTTAGAGAAAGTGGGTAGTTTCAATAAAAATAAAGTGAAGTTAAAATTAAAAGAGAACGCGGAAATAAAAGTATGCAATCCAAGAAATATAAATTTTTAAATTCTTTGTTTTTTCAAAAATTACAGAGATATACCAATAGATGTCGAGGAGTTTAAATCGGAATCAAATACGGGTAAAACTTTATTGGTAATTAAAAATTATCTCAGAATAGGGTGGCCAAATAAAATTTAAAAGGATGATCCAAAATGGATTTACTGGATTAAACCGTCCCGGCCCAAAAATATACACATATTAATCTTGATAATCTAAAGAATGATATCATGCTAAATCAAATTCATTTAAGTATGAATGACGGCTCGGTATTAAATTATGCCAATATTGTAAACTACATCACAAATAAAATTAATTCTAATAGCACAACTAAAATAAAAACAAAAAACATAATTTTTCGAAGAAAACTTCTTCGGAAAGGTTTTCAATTGTGATGGCATTATTTATTTTAATGAAAAGACAAATAACTTTGTTTACATATTTTTTTATAAAAGTGATGCAAATCAAGTTATTTGTCTTTTCATTAAAAAAAACATAAATAACCCAGACTGGATAACCAACGAACTTATAAAATTAATCAATAAAATAAATAAATTACATCTGAAACTAAAACAACAACCAAATAACACACTATTAAAATCAGAATTTTTTAAATTAAGAAATAATATCACTACAAAAATCGAAACTTAAAACAAACACACTACAGTAGTCTTTTTAAAAAATGCGAAAACAACAGTAAAAAATTGGAACTTAATTAATAACCTTCTTAAGAACCAATTTTGCACCTCGAAAAGTTTTTGTAATAAATTAATCATTAATAATGAAATAATAACTAACAATGTAGAGATTTGCGACAAATTGAACATTTTTTTTGCAACATTGGCTCCTCCTTAGCCGATAATATACATGGCAAAGTCAAACACAATCCAGCCAATGAAACAACATTAGTGTATGCCAGCATTGAATCTTTATATCTTAAACCCACTACAGAGTTAGAAATAAGTCAAATATTATAATCTCTAAAACCAAATGCAAGTGCTGGTTACGATTCACTTAATTGTAAGACAGTGCTAAGTCTGGTACACAGAATTGGTTCCCAATTTATAGAAATGAATTAATCAATGTGTTAAAGAGGGAACTTTTCCCGCTGTAAAATTGCTAAGGTGATACCAATTCACAAAGGTGGGTCCAAAACAAATATCTCAAAGTAAAGACCCATCTCAATCTTACCAATTTTATCAAAAATTTTTGAACGTGTAATTTATGAAAGATTAAACAATTTTCTGTTAAAAAATCATTATTTTATAAAAAATAATATGGCTTTAGGAAAAAATAAAACACACTAAGAGCAGCAAATGACTTAATCAGTAAACTTAGGAATGGCATTGATGGTGGAAATTATATTTTATCTATATAAGTTGACCTTCAAAAAGCCTTTGATACAGTTAGCCATAATATACTTCTTAAGAAACTTGAGAGTAGTGGTGGTCATGGTGTTGTTGGTCTTACTTTTAATCTATTCAAATCATATCTTAGCAATAGAAAGCAATTCGTTAGCATTAACAATCAAAATAGCAACTACGTTCCAATAAACTACGGAGTTCCGCAGGGATCCATACTAGGTCCACTACTGTTCCAAATTTACTTCAATGATATTTCGCAATTAATTTTAAATGGTGAAATATTTTTATATGCAGATGATACAACAATTTTCTACTGGGGTAAAGATTTAGACATCTTACTAGAAAATGCACAGAGACGTAGAAAAATCAACAGTTGGCTTCAATCAAATATTTTAGCAATGAATGTAAAAAAACAGGATACATGATCTTAAGCTCAACCCGTAAAATAATTCCTCCTAAGGTACCCTTAAATATTGAAAATAATGACCTGCAAATCCTGATCCAGGAAAAATACCTAGGGCTATGCATTGATCAGCACTTGACATTTAAACAACATATACAAAGTATTAAACACAAAATCATCCCCTTAATTAGGGTATTCAGCCGGCTATAATATCTGTTGCCAAATAAAATAAAAAAGGTTTATATTATAGTCTCGTACACTTACATTTAAATTACTTGATTGAAATCTGGGGAAATGCATGTGAAACAGACATAAATGAATTACAGATAATACAAAACAAGGTAATCAAAAAACTGTTTCACTACAAGCCCAGAACATCCACAAAAACATTATATATGGAAACATGTTTAAATGATATTTCATGTTTACATATTTCATGTAACCTTAGTGTACATAGTATTTGAGGAACCGAGGAAGATTTACCAAAATGGATCACGTCAACAGAGTAAATGTACATACATTTAATAAATGCTAAGCCATGCGATTTCAAATAATGTTGTTCTATGTAGAAAAATACGTGATATCAATTTGCAAAACAAATTACATTTTAGAAAAGTAGCAAAATAAACAAATATTCTTACGCATCCAAAACTGGTGATTGAGTGGTGGTCGGGGGCACTGAAAATTATAAAAATATTTTAATTAATAAAAGAAAAAAAAAACTCTTAACCAGGCCTAACACGTATACTCGCGAACGGTGTCTCAGACCGAGATTTGATCTGGTCTGTATTTTTTAAATTATACGCTTTTTAAGCATTATTGGTATTTTTGTTATTTGTTTTTGGGGTGTTATGCCGTGTTGCGCTACCTCCTCCTTAATAACAAATAACAAAATACTTTTGGCCGTGAAAATCTAAAATCACATCTATTATTGGTATGTGTTATGTAGTAGGGGCTATAATTTAATTTAAAAAAATAAAAATACTAAACTTTAACTTTATTTGGTTGAAACTAACTTTTAACTCAGCCTCTTAATAAGAACATATTTTTTTGTACTGTAACATTAATTATTTTTTCCTTGTTTTAATTTAAAAAAAACTCTGAAATCTAATAAATGAGAGTATCACGAATAATGAAATATTATAAAAATAAGAATTAATCATTATTCGGACTTTTAGGTAGTAATTGTTACACCTAAAAGACCGATAACAGTAAATAAGTGTCACACGTCCACTCAGCACCAATGCAAATGCCCGCCGCAGCACTATACAATGCTTAACAACAAATTAAGAAGCTACTAAAAACCTCAAAGTCCCATTGTTGTTAATTTTTGAGAAAATAACAAATTTTTGACTTTTCGGTCTGAGAGACCAACGCGCGAATATAGACAGGTTAAAGATATAAAACAAAAATAATGGAATAATAAGACAGAGTTAAGCTTTCATCATAACGACGACAATACGAATACAACATATATATATATATATATATATATATATATATATATATATATGTCGTGAGGTTGAAGGTAGATTTTTAAATTTAAACATATGCCGTGGTGTTTTCTCTTCCTAACACCGTACAGATCAAATTTTTAACCATGATAGTAAGGGAGGCACAGCGATTTCTATGAGACATATATGAGTTGTACCGAAAACCGAACAAATTAACCTGACGGGTTAAAAAATGATTGAATTGAGCATTTTACTTACTTAGGGAGCACTCGGGTATGGGTTTGTCCCACTGGCCACTTCTGCAGAACATCCAACCGAAGTTTGCTCCATCGCGGCTGTATCCTTCCTTACAAGTAAAGTAAATGGCTTTCCCATCGACTGTCTTATTTGAGCAAGGTATGGCTGAATAGTCAGAATCGTAGCACGCGAAGTTCACAGTATTTGATGGCTCCAGGTCACATGTGACTGGAAATAAAATAATAAAATAATAAACAAATTAAACGCTTTCACTTAGGATATGATTTTAAATTTTCACGGCCAAAAGTATTTTTGTTATTTGTTTTTGGGGTGTTATGCCGTGGTGCGCTACCTCCTCCTTTAGTCAACGTTTCGGACAGCGTTACAGTGTCCATCATCAGGGCAGATTTCACTTAGTTTACAATTTTTTTTCTCTTTCGAATTCTCACAGGGAGTATTTATTTTATTTTTTTAAGAGCGGAGATGGTTTACATTATAGTTCCAGTGAGCACTTAGACCGTAAGCCCATGTGCTATCTCCTATTTTACCTCATTACTTCAACAGTTACCCGGTCCCTTTTGTAAAGTTCACCAGGATTACCATTGGAACTGAAGTTATATCTTCTGGATCCACAATGTGTCTTCCTAGATCTTATCTTTCCTCTCCACTCCACCTTGGTTCCCTAAAGGCTCTACGACGGAGAATCCACCTCACTTTTGTTCCCTGAATTGACCCCACGGCTACGTTGGGCGCCAATTGATACGGGGTATTTTGCCGTGACATTTATGTATGGTTATGTGTATTTGACAGATGTGAAACCTATCTCTCCTAAAATCGGCTTTGTAAAAAAGGAACATCTTGTTGTGTATAGATTTTTTTTTCTAAATTTACAATTTACAATTTTTTTCCTCTGCGCAATGGCACCGCACAAAGCATAATAAAAAACTAAAAAGCATAATAAAACATCTTTCTTGTTCACGGCGTACCACGTACTATCGTCTGTGACAATGAACCTCAATTTGTTTAGAAAGAATTTAAAGACTTACTTAATAGTTATAACCTTATAACACACCACCACCCTTTTACAATTCGTCTTATACGCCTCAAAACAATGTAGTTGAACGACAAAATCAAACCATGAGTATGGCGTTATCCATCTTAGTTGAATCGGACCACCCGAATTGGTCCAAATTTCTTACGCGAGTTTAATCAGCTATTAAACACACGGTAAATTGCGTTACAGGTTATACACCTTACTTTTATATGCACGATCGGGAGCAAATACTAGACGGTGATCTGCACCGTAATCCGTTAGCCGATGAGAAAACCAATTTGCAAGTTGCTGCTCAACCTAAAGCTTATACACAGAAATTAAAAGGGTTGTCTTCAGTTTATGTGAAAATCCGGAATTCTCTCCTCAAAGCTTATTAAAAAGAGACTATCCATTACAACCTGTGCAGGAAGTATATTACCTATAAGGTAGGTGACTTAGTATGGCGGAGAAATTTTGTTCGATCAAACGCATTGAATTATTTTGCACAAAAATAAGCACTCGGTTTGTAAAAAATGTGGTGGTAAAGAAAACGTCCGACCTACTTTATACACTAGCTGACTTAAACGGAAAAGTTAATGGTGATTTTCATGTGAAATATATGGTAAAATCGGTAAATATACCGGTATAGTCCTATTGTTACAATACCTCGGAGGGTCTGGCCATCCCTATCGAGTGCTGTAAATTAAAATATTTTGAAGTTAATAATCGATGCTTGTGAGTTTCAACCCGGCCTGATCAAACGAGTTGAAACGACCCGACATTCTAACAGTCAAAAATCTTGTCACAGGAATATTTTTTCAGAACGCGTAAAAGCAAACTCACGTGGTTCGTGGTTTGATATGAATCATTATAATTAGATTCCACTCTAGTACTTTTAATTTTTATTATTTTCGCTTTTGGAAGAATAAAACATTTCATTACTTGGTATCTCATAGAATCATTCTAGTATAAGCAATCTGCTGCCACGACATGACCCCCTCTGTATTCAGCCATATTCTGTCAGAGTGTCAGAATATTTTCGCTTTGCAATAAAACCCAAATAAATGCAATATTTCTGAACATATCTGAAAACTAAAAACTGTTTTTAGAAAGGTGATGAAATGCGCTAATGCCTAATTTTATTATTAGGAATAAATATAAAATTTTAAAATTACAAAAATTAGAAAGTAAATATAAAACAATAATAATAACCGAAAATGAAAAAAATGTTCCCACGAGAGGAATCTCTACTCTCCACTCCTCCATGGTTCCCTGAAGTCTCTACGGGCCTCATCTCATCTCCCCACTACTCCCAGGTTCTCTGAAGGCCCCACGAGGGAAGAAGGCTTCATTTCTCCTCTCCATTCATTAGTTTCCTGAAACCTCCATGACGGAGAGTCCACCTCCCTATGGTTGGTTTGGTTAGCCCGATATATAGGTATGGGCTGAGGTTGAAGGGAGATTTTTAAATTTGGATTAAGATTATAATACTCGCAAGACAAATTAAAAAAATAATAATATAAGGCGTGGTGTTTTATCTTGCTAATACCGTCCAGATCAAATTTCTAACCATAATAGACACAACAATTTTTATGAGACTTATTTGAATTATTCCAAAAAGCGAACAAATTAGTCTGATGGGTTAAAAATGATTGAATTGAGAATTTTACTTACTTAGGGCGCACTTGGGTATGGGTTTGTCCCACTGACCACCTCTGCAGAGCATTCCCCCAAAGTTTCCTCTATCGCGGCTGTATCCTTCCTTACAAGAAAAGTAAATGTTTTTCCCATCGATTATTTTATTTGAGCAAGGTATGGCTGAATTGTCAGAATTGTAGCACGCGAAGTTCACAGTATTTGATGGCTTCAGGTCGCATGTGACTGGAAATAAAAAAAAAATATGTTCACAAGCTTTCCGCTCGACAGCCGAAATGTCACAAACAAATGAAACGCTTTCACTTCGTTTAGAGCATTTTATTTTATTTTTTATTTATTTTTTTTTTTTTTCATATGAAGCAATTACTTTGTGGTTAGACATTATATTATAAAAATAAATAAAACACTTTGTATTTTAACCACGAATTTATTATATTACATATCGACCGGTTTCGCTTACATCAAGCTTCTTCAGGATATAAGTAATAATAACTAAATGTTAAGTGAGAGCTATGGCTTATATATAAGTTGAGTGACAGAGGGAGAAAGAAAATGACCAAGAACATAATTAGAAAGAGACAAAGTATTTGACAGAGGTAAAGTGGATAATCAATTAGTGGGAGGGAGACAACAATACAATAATCAATAAGTGGGAGGGAGACAGCAATATAGATCTAATTACAAATAAAAACCAACAGTTAACGGTAATAAATGAGATATTAAACAAATTTTGATGTATTTTACATTATAAGATAAAAGACGATATTTAGATATATGATAATATTAATAATGAAGGACATCAGACTAACACTAAAACACATACATAATATCATGGGTTAGGATGAATAGCTGGAAATAAGTTAAAAATAGGGCTATAAGGTGAATTTTTTAGATTTGATAAATTGATTTGGTTATTGAGTAAGAATTCTGACATATTTGTATTTAATGATTTCCTAATCTCTAAAGCTTCTAAATTGTCTAGTTTTATACCTATATTATTTTTATGTAATATGCGAGTTCCTGAAATTTTATTAAAAGTATGATCTGTTGAGATTAGGTGATTTGCAAGCTCAGAGAACCCCTTTCCATTTAAACATCTTAAATGTTCTTTTACTCTAGTGTTGACATTACGTGCGGTTTTTCCAATATAGTAAGCAGGGCAATCACTACAGCTAAGTTTATAAATACCGGAGAAACTTAAATGATCTTCTTTGTCTTTAGTATTAATTAAAAATTTGGCAAGGTTATTGTTTGTATAGAAGGCCGGTTTGATATCTACAGGAAGGTTCCTAACACTTAGATTAGAAAAATTATTTATAAATAAAATTCTACGCCAATGATATTTTGGAATGTCTTGATTGTTTGTCGGGGTGCTTTTATAAAGAAATTTATTTGTAGCTAATTGTTTTTGTTTCTTATTAAGTATTTTATTGATTAGGTCCGGGTCATAGCCATTATTTGTCGCTATTTGCTTAATAATAGATAATTCTTTTGAAAAATTAATGCTAGACAGAGGCACAGAGACTAGTCTGTGTATCATTGAATGAAAGACTGAGTGTTTGTGGGAGATCGGATGATTTGATGTGTTGTGTATGGTTATGTCTGTGTATGTTGGTTTGCGGTATATGTTGAAAGCAAGTCTATTATTTAACAAAGAGATTGTAAGGTCTAGAAAATTAAGAGAAGCATTAATTCCTATTTCTAAGGTGAATTGTATTTGTGTGTGAAAAGAATTTAAAAGCTGGAGGAAGGTCGTTAATTGACGATCTGTACCGGACCAAATGCAAAACACATCGTCCACATATCGTTTCCATACCAACAAGTTTTTTAGGAGAGGGGATTTGCAAGAAAAAATGCTATTTTCTAGGTTATCCATAAATATATCAGCTACCAACGGGGACATTGGAGACCCTATCGGCAAGCCCATATTTTGTTCATAGATGGTGTTATTGAATTTAAAATAATTTTGGTTTAAGCAGACATTAAACAGACGAGAAAGATCATTAGAAAAATCTTTTGGCAGTTTAGAATTATTTAGTAAATTACTAATAAGAGATTTGCTTTCATTTACTGGGATACTCGGGAACAAGTTGATAACATCAAATGATATTAGTTTACTGTTAGTTGGAATTACCAGGTCTTTCAACTCATTGATTAGGTCTAATGAGTTTCTAATAGTGTGTTTGGGGGAAAACACTTTTGAATTATTAAAGACATTAGTGACAAAAGAAGCTAATTTAAAATTTGGTGACTCACAACATGCAACAACTGGTCTAATGGGGGTCCCAACTTTATGGAGTTTTAGGAATCCATATAACTTGGGGATTTTAGGGTTTTTTGTCAAAATTTTTACTTTATTATATGAGTCATCTATAAAAATTGGGGTTTTACATGAATTTAAGGCATTTTTTACATTATCGAGATATTTATTTGTTGGGTCTTGTGATAAGATCTTAATATTATCATTATTAACGAAAACATCCATTTTTGAATGATAATCAGATTTATGCATTATAATGACAGTATTGCCTTTATCGGCTTTGGTTAAAATTAATTGGTCAGTCTCTAATTTTTTACGGATGTTTAACATATAGCGCGTTTCTGGGTTAAATAAGGGTTTACATTTTGGTATTAGATTTTTTAACAATTCAGCACTTTTATAGAAGAAAGGATTTGGGCGGCTATGTAGGGCGGTCTCTATGTCGACAGCAACATTTTCAACTGCATCTTTGATACTGGTTTTGGTATAATTTAGATTGTATTTTAGGCCTTTTGATAAAAGGGCCATTTCTTCTGGAAGAAATTGCGTAGATGAAAGGTTCTGCACTCGATCGAAGAACTGGTAGTTTGGTTTATCGGGAATGCTTTTGATAAGATTGGCCGCAACACACAAGTTTTTTAGTTTTTTAATTATAATTTCACGTTTTTTGAAAACTTTTAAAGATGCAAAGTGTCTGACTTTATCATCAAGCACATCCCATTCCAATGGGTGAAGTACGTGAACTAACTCAGTGTGTAAAACATGTAATTTTAATTTAATGTTATTACGTTCTTTGTAGGCACTTTTTAAATCTTCTTTGAGCCATGCTGTTTTGGCTTTTGACACTGAAGAATTGGAATGCAATTTATTATTTAGCCGGTTAAAGAAACCATTTAAATAATTAGGGAACACTTTTGATTTTAAGCACTGTTTAAAGAAAAATATATTTATAGACGTAACTCTGAACTTAATTGTATAGTTTTTATACATTATTGCTTTATTAGCTGTACTTGCTGATATAATTTTTTCATATGAAGCAATTACTTTGTGGTTAGACATTATATTATAAAAATAAATAAAACACTTTGTATTTTAACCACGAATTTATTATATTACATATCGACCGGTTTCGCTTACATCAAGCTTCTTCAGGATATAAGTAATAATAACTAAATGTTAAGTGAGAGCTATGGCTTATATATAAGTTGAGTGACAGAGGGAGAAAGAAAATGACCAAGAACATAATTAGAAAGAGACAAAGTATTTGACAGAGGTAAAGTGGATAATCAATTAGTGGGAGGGAGACAACAATACAATAATCAATAAGTGGGAGGGAGACAGCAATATAGATCTAATCACAAATAAAAACCAACAGTTAACGGTAATAAATGAGATATTAAACAAATTTTGATGTATTTTACATTATAAGATAAAAGACGATATTTAGATATATGATAATATTAATAATGAAGGACATCAGACTAACACTAAAACACATACATAATATCATGGGTTAGGATGAATAGCTGGAAATAAGTTAAAAATAGGGCTATAAGGTGAATTTTTTAGATTTGATAAATTGATTTGGTTATTGAGTAAGAATTCTGACATATTTGTATTTAATGATTTCCTAATCTCTAAAGCTTCTAAATTGTCTAGTTTTATACCTATATTATTTTTATGTAATATGCGAGTTCCTGAAATTTTATTAAAAGTATGATCTGTTGAGATTAGGTGATTTGCAAGCTCAGAGAACCCCTTTCCATTTAAACATCTTAAATGTTCTTTTACTCTAGTGTTGACATTACGTGCGGTTTTTCCAATATAGTAAGCAGGGCAATCACTACAGCTAAGTTTATAAATACCGGAGAAACTTAAATGATCTTCTTTGTCTTTAGTATTAATTAAAAATTTGGCAAGGTTATTGTTTGTATAGAAGGCCGGTTTGATATCTACAGGAAGGTTCCTAACACTTAGATTAGAAAAATTATTTATAAATAAAATTCTACGCCAATGATATTTTGGAATGTCTTGATTGTTTGTCGGGGTGCTTTTATAAAGAAATTTATTTGTAGCTAATTGTTTTTGTTTCTTATTAAGTATTTTATTGATTAGGTCCGGGTCATAGCCATTATTTGTCGCTATTTGCTTAATAATAGATAATTCTTTTGAAAAATTAATGCTAGACAGAGGCACAGAGACTAGTCTGTGTATCATTGAATGAAAGACTGAGTATTTGTGGGAGATCGGATGATTTGATGTGTTGTGTATGGTTATGTCTGTGTATGTTGGTTTGCGGTATATGTTGAAAGCAAGTCTCCCAAAGCAAGTATCCCAGTAAATGAAAACAAATCTCTTATTAGTAATTTACTAAATAATTCTAAACTGCCAAAAGATTTTTCTAATGATCTTTCTCGTCTGTTTAATGTCTGCTTAAACCAAAATTATTTTAAATTCAATAACACCATCTATGAACAAAATATGGGCTT
The DNA here is from genome assembly GCA_917880885.1 of Limnephilus marmoratus. NCBI lineage: Eukaryota > Metazoa > Arthropoda > Insecta > Trichoptera > Limnephilidae > Limnephilus > Limnephilus marmoratus. Next base: position 4,451,781 of record OU862935.1, read on the forward strand.
GCCGATAGGGTCTCCAATGTCCCCGTTGGTAGCTGATATATTTATGGATAACCTAGAAAATAGCATTTTTTCTTGCAAATCCCCTCTCCTAAAAAACTTGTTGGTATGGAAACGATATGTGGACGATGTGTTTTGCATTTGGTCCGGTACAGATCGTCAATTAACGACCTTCCTCCAGCTTTTAAATTCTTTTCACACACAAATACAATTCACCTTAGAAATAGGAATTAATGCTTCTCTTAATTTTCTAGACCTTACAATCTCTTTGTTAAATAATAGACTTGCTTTCAACATATACCGCAAACCAACATACACAGACATAACCATACACAACACATCAAATCATCCGATCTCCCACAAACACTCAGTCTTTCATTCAATGATACACAGACTAGTGTCTGTGCCTCTGTCTAGCATTAATTTTTCAAAAGAATTATCTATTATTAAGCAAATAGCGACAAATAATGGCTATGACCCGGACCTAATCAATAAAATACTTAATAAGAAACAAAAACAATTAGCTACAAATAAATTTCTTTATAAAAGCACCCCGACAAACAATCAAGACATTCCAAAATATCATTGGCGTAGAATTTTATTTATAAATAATTTTTCTAATCTAAGTGTTAGGAACCTTCCTGTAGATATCAAACCGGCCTTCTATACAAACAATAACCTTGCCAAATTTTTAATTAATACTAAAGACAAAGAAGATTATTTAAGTTTCTCCGGTATTTATAAACTTAGCTGTAGTGATTGCCCTGCTTACTATATTGGAAAAACCGCACGTAATGTCAACACTAGAGTAAAAGAACATTTAAGATGTTTAAATGGAAAGGGGTTCTCTGAGCTTGCAAATCACCTAATCTCAACAGATCATACTTTTAATAAAATTTCAGGAACTCGCATATTACATAAAAATAATATAGGTATAAAACTAGACAATTTAGAAGCTTTAGAGATTAGGAAATCATTAAATACAAATATGTCAGAATTCTTACTCAATAACCAAATCAATTTATCAAATCTAAAAAATTCACCTTATAGCCCTATTTTTAACTTATTTCCAGCTATTCATCCTAACCCATGATATTATGTATGTGTTTTAGTGTTAGTCTGATGTCCTTCATTATTAATATTATCATATATCTAAATATCGTCTTTTATCTTATAATGTAAAATACATCAAAATTTGTTTAATATCTCATTTATTACCGTTAACTGTTGGTTTTTATTTGTGATTAGATCTATATTGCTGTCTCCCTCCCACTTATTGATTATTGTATTGTTGTCTCCCTCCCACTAATTGATTATCCACTTTACCTCTGTCAAATACTTTGTCTCTTTCTAATTATGTTCTTGGTCATTTTCTTTCTCCCTCTGTCACTCAACTTATATATAAGCCATAGCTCTCACTTAACATTTAGTTATTATTACTTATATCCTGAAGAAGCTTGATGTAAGCGAAACCGGTCGATATGTAATATAATAAATTCGTGGTTAAAATACAAAGTGTTTTATTTATTTTTATAATTTTATTTTTTCTTTCGATTTCTCATAGGGAGTATTTTTTTTAAGAACGGAGACGGTTTACATTATAGTTTCCGTGAGCACTTAGGATATGAGCCCTTGTGCTTTTTCCTATTTTACCTAATTTCTTCAACAGTTACCCAGTCCATTTTGTAAAGTTCACCAGGATTGCCATTGGAAATGAAGCTATATCTTCTGTTTCCACAATGTGTCTTCCTAAGTCTCATTTCTCCTCTCCACTCTTTCTTGGTTCTCTGATGGTCCTACGAGGGAAAAGGACTTTATCTCTCCTCTCAACTCCATAGTTCTCCAAAAGCTCCACGATAGAGAGTCCACTTCCTTTTGTTTCCCAAAGGCCCCACGAGGCAAAAGAGTCTCATCTCTTCTCTCCACTCCGTTCTAGCATGCTCTCTTCTCCACTAGTTCGCATGATGCAGAGTTCACCCCCCTTTGGTTCTCCGAAGGCCCCACAAGGGAAGAGTTCACTCCACCCAAGTTCCCTGAAGACCCCACGAGGGGAGAGGTCCTCATCTCTCTTCCCCACTACTCCTTGGTTCCCTCAAGACCCTACGAGGGAAGAAGGTTTCAACAATTAAAACAATATAACACACGTCTGACGTTTGTCAATCGCTCCCCAACAATCTTTCATTTGCTATTAAAAACAGAAACTCTTATCGCATAATTTCAATACCAGCTTATAATATAGGTTGAGGTGAATTAAACACAAAAGTGAGTGCTTGTTTAAAGTGCCAAATCGAAAGTTATATAGTTATTCTTCAAAAAACCTCAAGCTACCTGTAATATATTAACTATGGCTATAATAAGTAAGAACTGCTTCATAGCTAATGATCTTTATTTAAATAATTAATGACAGTTTGTCAGATGTTCTTTTTGTTTTGGGCTTTAGGCTGGTATAATGGAGACCAGAGGATAGTTGTGAATTTGGATTCTAAATATTATTAAATATAAAAGTGCTTGTAAGTCATGGTGTAATTATTTGTGTAATTATTACTACTAAGTAAAGACATTACAAACTGGCGCAGCAAAATAAGGAATTTAAGAAGAACCTAAGGAAAATTCCAGAATTCAAAAGATCAGTAATATACTGAATGAGAAAAAGGAAGGACGAGGAAATCCGAGGTTTTCATTAAGAATCTTGCCGTCTTGGAGCTGTTTTTGACTACTTGGGACATTTGGAGCTACTTCGGACAAGGTCAGGAGGGCCAGGAAGTGCAGCCAAACGGTCATACGTATCCAAGGTGCCTGAAGTTCGCAGCAAGAGAAGACGGGAGCAGCGCAGCAGCGAATTACGAAACAAGTTTTTTTTTGGTGCAGCCGGAGGAACAAACAGGATGGAGCTAGAGGGCTGCACAGAGAGAGAGGGTGACGGGAAGAAAGGGAACAAGGGCTGGAGACACGGAGGAATTCGGAGTTAAGTCATTTGTTTTAGTTCAGGGAGTTCGTCATGAGCTTGAAAGGAATAGAGTCTTATTGTCACAAGACAATGGACTGGAGAATTTTCCGGTTGAGATGGGAACAATGCCTACTGTTTAATGATGATAAGTGGAGCGAAGAGAGAAAACGTGCTTTCTTGCTAACTTCACTGTCCATCGACACTCTCAAGCTGGTCACGAACGTTTTGTTTCCGAAATTGACTGTTAATTGTACTTATGGGGAAATTTTAGAATTACTTGATGTTCTATGTAGACCAATTCAGAGTATTTTTGAATGTAGAGATAAATTTTATAGAGAGAAACAATCAGAATCTGAGTCAATAAGAGATTTTGCATCTAGATTGAAAAATTTGTGTTCCGATTGTAATTTTCAAGGTAGGCTTGATGCCAATTTAAAAGATATTTTTATTACCGGGGTTTACAATATACAAATTAAGCAAAAACTTTTCTTAGAGTGTGATAATGATAAGATAGATTTCGCCCAGTGTTTTAAAATAGCGTCGGCATATGAACATATACTCAATGTTGGTAAAAGCGAAGAATCGGTATACGTGGCGTCGGGTTCAAAAGAACGGGGAAATATTAAAAAATCAGTATATAATAATCCTATAGCATTGTCAGATTCTAGCAGGTCGAGCAGTTCGAGTAAAAATAATGGTAGCAAGTTGAGTAGGTTAAATCGTAATCATAAGTATGTTGTTGCAAAAAGAAAGGAAGTGTCGTGTTTTTCGTGTCGGGAAAATCATTTTAAAAGTGAATGTAAATTTAAAAACGCGAAATGTAGTCATTGTGGTAAAATTGGTCACATTAGTAAAATATGTTTTAAAGTACAAAACACGATTTTATACAATGTGGACGATAATAACAAAAATTACATATTTTTAGAAATTCAAGTAAGGGATAAACCACACCAGGGTTTACTTGATTCGGGGGCTACAATTTCAGCAATTCCAAAATCCATTTTACATAAGCTTTTTGGCACTATAAAAATAGAGCCATGTGATTTGAGGTTATGCTCTTTTGACGGTTCAAAACTACAAATTTGTGGGTCAATTGAATTGGAAATTAAATACGGGAACAAAATTAAGCGGATTAAATTTATTGTGACAAAAGAGGGTAATAACATTTTATTAGGAATAGATTTCATGAAAATGTTTGATATCGGGTTTTCAAATGTAGGTAAGGTTAATGTTGTGCACAATGACGAAATAGTTGAAACTGATAGTGAAGTTTTCATAAAAAAATGCCGGAGCGATTTTCCAAACGTGTTTAAAGGAACCATAGATTCATTTAAGGGTTTCAAAGCAAACATTAGAGTAAAAGAAAGTTACGTTCCCAAGTATGTAAATGCCAGACCTATTCCGTACAACATTAGGGAAAAAGTTGAGGTAGAGCTGAATAAAATGGCACAGGAAGGGATTATCGAACCCATAAAATGTAGCAATACAGCTAGCCCGATGGTAATTGTTAAAAAGCAAAATGGAAAAATCAGAATTTGCGCGGATTTTAAGAGGACATTGAACCCAATGTTGGAAAATACGTCATACCCCAATACCTAGAATAGAAGATTTATTATCTACATTGAGCAAAGGGAAAATTTTTTCAAAATTAGATTTAAAAGACGCTTTCGCCCAAGTTAGATTAAACGAAAAGTCACAAAAATATTGTGTCTTATCAACGCATATCGGTTTGTTTAAATATAAAGTTCTCCCATATGGGTTAGCTTCTAGTCCAAGTTCATTCGCAAACGTTGTAAACTCAGTAATGTCTGGGGTGAAAGGGGTCATTACATATTTTGACGATATTTTGATTTTCGGAGAAGACCTGGCCGAGCATAACAGGAACTTAAGAGCGGCCTTGGAAAGATTGAATGACGCAGGTTTAACAATTAATTGTGACAAAAGTTTGTTCCATCAAGAAGCCATTGAATATTTAGGGTTCAGGGTAGACGCGCAAGGAGTCAAGCCACTCGCCAATAAAATTGATGCTATAGTCAAAATGCCAGAGCCGACAAACGTAAGTGAGGTGCGTGCCTTTATTGGTTCTTTAAACTTTTACAGAATGTTCGTTAAAAATATGTCAACAATTTTAGCGCCGCTATACGAATTGTTGAAGAAAAACACGGCGTTTGTTTGGTCAGAGGAATGTAAACAAGCTTTTCGGTCAGTAAAACATATTTTGATTTCGGATAAAGTGCTCTGTCATTACGATAACAGTAGACCGGTAAAGTTAATTTGTGATGCGAGTGATAAGGGAATTTCCGCGATCTTAGTACATTTGTTTGATGAAAATATAGAGAGACCAATCGCTTATGCTAGCAGAACGCTTACACGTGCAGAGGGAAAATATTGCATTCTGGATAAGGAAAGTTTAGCCATTGTGTTCGGGGTTAAGAAATTTTTTCAATACCTATATGGTAGAAAGTTCACGCTTGAATGCAATAATAAGGCACTTGTGCATATTTTTGCACCGGATAAAGACATTCCCACGTTAGCTAACAGCAGATTACAGCAGTTTGCATTAATATTATCAACTTTTGATTACGAGATTGCATACGTGAAATCAAATGAAAATCGTGCGGACGTATTTTCTAGACTACCAATTGAAGAAAGTACGGAGTTTGGGGAAGAGGAATGTCAGGGATTTGAAAATATTTTTAACATCAACGTGGAAGAAGAAAATATTAATTTTATAGTGGATCATTGCGAGTTAAGTGTTGATCTGTTAAAAAAATCAGTTAGTGAAGATGCTTGTCTAAAAGTAGTGATGGAGTACGTACAGGAAAACAAGTGGCCAGATAAAAAACATTTACAAGGTAATTGTTTAAAATGGTTCCATTTAAAAGATAAGTTAAGTGTTTATGACAGCTGCATGTTTTATCAAAATAGATTAGTCATTCCTGAAAGTTTGAGAGAGAAAATTTTGTTGTTTTTACACGAGTCTCATTTAGGAATAACAAAATCAAAAACTTTAGGGAAGAATTATTTTTTCTGGCTGGGTTTTAACAGCCACATTGAAGAGGCAATAAAAAATTGTGAGATTTGCTCAAAAAATGCATCAACGCCTAAGAGATTAGAAATTAGCAGCTGGCCGATTGATATATGGAAAAGGTTGCATCTAGATTTTTTCGGGCCTATTGGAAATAAATATTTTTTAATTATTATAGACCCCACTTCGAAATGGCTAGAGTGTTTATGTGTTACGGGATTAGATTCAGATCAAACGATTAAGGAATTGAAAATTTTATTTTCACATTTTGGAATTGTAGAGGTGTTGGTTTCTGATAATGGACCAGCATTTAGGTCAAGGGAATTTGAGAAGTTTTGTTCAGAATTCAAAATTAAACACCTAACTAGTGCAGTCAAGAAACCAAAAAGTAACGGTCAAGCTGAAATTAGTGTCAAATTTGTGAATTTTTTTTTGAAAAAGTTGTTACATGAAGGGCGTCTTCCTCAGGATTTTCAAGATAAGCTATTAAATTTTCTTGTCGACTACAGGAATGCTCCACACCAGAGTACGGGAATATCTCCAAGCGAAGCTTTGTTAGGCCATCGTATCAGGTCTAGGTTTGACACGTTTTTTCCATCTAAAAGGAATAACACCAGAGCATATAAAAATGTGTCATCCGAAGTGGCTGACAATATGAAGAGAGCCCAGAGCAGGCAGGTTTCATATAGCAAAGGGAGAAAACTTAAGAAGTCATTAGAAATCGGTACTAAAGTTATGGCAAAGGATTTCAGGTCTGATCAAAATAAATGGCGTAGGGGAGAAATTATTAAAAAAATAGGAACCAGAGTTTACCTAGTTAAAATGAGAAATTCGGATCAGGTTTGGAAAAGACATGCTGATTAGCTAATTGAGAAGAGTGTTAGGTGGGAAGATGAGGCCACACTTTCTGAAAATCAGGACCAAGGTGGCGGTCTCTCCGGAATTTCTTGTCAGTCTCTAAGCGACTCTGTTTCTTTCAGGAACCTGATGAACCCTTGGAGAGGACGTTTGAGGGCCCGGATCTAGCCGTGAATCTTTTCTCAGAGCGAGTTGAAGCCTGAAGAATGTGAAACATTTTAGTTCTAGTTACAATGAAATATTTATATATTTATATTAAGATATTTAACAGAATGTTTAATTTAATTTTGTATAATAATTAGTTAGTGGAGATCCGATCCTAGTCGGATGGTAAGGTTTTAAGTGTGGGAGGGTGTAATATATTAACTATGGCTATAATAAGTAAGAGCTGCTTCATAGCTAATGATCTTTATTTAAATAATTAATGACAGTTTGTCAGATGTTCTTTTTGTTTTGGGCTTTAGGCTGGTATAATGGAGACCAGAGAATAGTTGTGAATTTGGATTCTAAATATTATTAAATATAAAAGTGCTTGTAAGTCATGGTGTAATTATTTGTGTAATTATTACTACCAAGTAAAGACATTACATTACATTACACATTACAGTATTGCAACCGATTGCAGTCGCAAGCAAAATATGGATACAACTTGCAGCGGTTTGGGCCAGTACTTGCTTAATTTAAATGGAGTTTTACAGCCACGCGTGTGCCTAAGAGAAACGAAAGCCGTCTGTTAAAAAGTACAGGCGCCGGAAGGAGGGGGAGATGCTAGAAATTTCGTTTGCGCTTGCCAGTTGAGTTCTGGTGGCATAAAAAATCTATAAGGTGCTCAACCTGCAAATGCACTATCCAATTTTGAATGCGCTTATATTACGGCAAGCATTTACAAACGCATGTCACAAGGAAAAAAGGATGCATAGAAGTGCGATAATTGCATACAAATACCGGTCAATCCAGAAATTCGCACTAGCTCTACCGACAACAGCAATAAACTCCTAACTATGGAGATAAAAAATGTCTCTGCCATCAGAAAAAATAAACAATAAAATGGTAGAATTTGATAGGGTCATAATTTATAATAATACTGTCATGGACGATTTCTCAAGTTTTTACTTGAATCTAATCGATGAAAAAATAGCCAAAGTAGATAAGCTAGAAATGGAAGTATCTACGCTGAAACAAACAGTACTCATATTAGAGAGGGGAAATAACGTAAGGAAGCAGAATTTTCTCTCTAACAACATAGAAATACATGGAATGCCGGAGACCGCCAACGAGAATCTGCCTACAATGATGTCGACTATCGCAACAGTTATTGGATGCCCTCTCCATCAAAGCGAAATTGAATACGTTAGCAGAGTCAGTAATAATACTCAAAACACCACTGACGGACGTCTGAGAAACATCATCGCCAAATTCACCTCTCGCAAGAAGGACGAATTTATAGGAGCCATTAAGTAAAAAAAAAACATTACCAAAGGCATCGAAATGGCTGGAGCTGATTTTCGTTAATAACCATCTCACGCGGAAAAAAATAATCTACACTTATATTGAGGTTCGCCAAAGGCTCTAAAAACGAGCACATGAATCAGTTTTTTATGGATACGAAGCGGGAAAATCTACCTAAGGAAGAACGATACATCACCTCCCATACATGACTCATGCGACACGCAGCTAAAAAACCTTATAGCCTAACACCATTAGCATGTTAAATTACCTGTCCTGTAACTACTATTTTTCTCCTGATTTTTTTCTTAATTTGATGAATATAACCCTACTAGCTTTTTCCCGCGGCTTCGCTCGCATAATATTAGGGGATTCCCACTCAGCCTCCTCCACCTTCCCTCTCCCCACTCCACTCCCCCAATCAACCCCCTCTCCCTTCCCCTCCTTCTCCACCCACCCCTCCCCTACCCCATACCCACCCACCTTCGCCTCCTCTACCTTCCCTCTCTCCACTCCACTCCTCCCATCAACCCCCTCCCCCTCTCCCTCCACCCACCCCTACCCTCACCCCCTACCCCTCTACATTTCCTCTCCCCACACCACGCCCCCTCATCAACCTCGTTCCCCCCACCCCCTACATCCTTCCCTTTTCCCCTTTCTTCCCTCCCCCCTCTCCTATCCCCTAACCCCCTCACCCCACCCTCCTCCCCTTCCCCTATCCCCCTCCACCAACATCCTCCCAACACCCCCTCCCTCCCTCCCCACTCCCCCCTCTCTCCTCTCGCATTCCACACATTCATTCCCGATACATTCAGTTTTCAATCTGCTCGCGTGCCACCTATTATAATTTTTTATATAAATTTCATAATGCCAGAACTCAACCGACTCAACGGTAGTTTTATACAAAATAACGAACAAAAAAAAGAATTATCCAATTTGGTGCAGTCGTTTGGGTTTATGCGCATACATACATTTCCGTGATTCATTTTTAGAGATAGTTATTAAGTACGACAGTAACAAAGGACTCTTTTTAAGGTGAATTGCCTAATTTAAAAAAAAAAAAAAAACATTTTTCAAGGCGACAATTGGTTGACGTTTGCAATAAATCGATTTTGTTATTGACAGATAACGAGATTATTCATAACGCCAGAGCTTACCAATATATATAGCCTATAGATCTCGCAAATAATGTAGCTTTCTATTAGTGAAAGAATTTTTAAAGTCCATTCAGTAGTTTTTGTGTGAAAGAGTAACAAACATACATCCATACAAATTTTCACCTTTATAATATTAATAGGATTTACATTAACCCCGCCTGCTGAAAATTGTACTCACTGCTCACTTATACATTCTATAATTTACTAACGCCCTTAAATTGATAATAGTATGTTATGCTTTGTTATTCCCAGTTGACTTATCACTATGAACATAACTTTTGAACATAATATTCTTCAGGTATATTTTGTAGAAATCGAAGTTATTAATGTATTTAACAAAATTTCTCAATGCTTGATCCTTTAATAATTTTCCATCAAAATGCAAGAGGTCCGTGCTCAAAAACGTTGGAGTTTCTTCAAAATATGCTGCTTATAATTATGACTTGATTTTCATTACCGAAAGTTGGTTGATTGATAGTATCCTGGATGAGGAATTATTTGATAACCGCTATTCCGTCTACAGAAATGATAGGGATATCCATCGCACTGGTTAATCAATTGGCAGAGGCGTAATAATAGGTATTAAAAAAATATTTTTTTGTTACTCCCCGCTCTTGGAAATCAGACGCTGAAGATATTTGGATAACTGTCAATACATCAAAATCTAATTATCATTGTTATAACATCCATATATGCTGCGTGTACTTACCTAGCGTCGTCGGTCCAAAATTAACATCTTCAGAAAGATTAGTATTATTTACTAGTCATTACTAGTACTACTAGAACTAGTATTTACTAGTCATAGCTATTTCTGATTTAACGATCCGTTTTCCCAATGAAAAGTTTCCAATCATTGGCGAATATAACATGCACAATTTTAAATGGAATAATCAACAAATATCAACTAACAGACACCAATGTTCACTCACATTATTTAACTGCTTATATTTGCAAATTTTAACCATTTACCTAACAAATTTAGACGAATTTCTTACCTCGTGTTCTGTAATACTCCAGCTAAGGTATGGCTTGCCGATCAGCCTTTAGTTAAAGAGGATGCTCACCAGAAATCAATGATTATGGAACTAGAATTTCTATCTACCAATGCAACCCTCTCAACTCCTCGAACAATAAAATAATTCCATAAAGCAGATTATACCGAGATTAATGAGAAACTGAAAAGATCGATTGGTCTACCGTAATAAATGCACCGGATGTAATATTGCCTTTTTTTATTTTTATATGAATACCACAGAAAAGTCTCACATGTCCCGTCAGGAACCAGTGAGACTATGGCAAACCCAATTAAAAAAAAATCCATAAAGAAGTTATCACTAAGCTTGGGGATAGGTATGATGTTGATATTCCTAAACCCAAGAATCCAACAGTAAAAGTGATAGGAATTACGGATAAATATACCGCCGAAGAAATTGAAAATAAAATCAGGATGCAAAATGAATATAGAGATTAGGAAAATTCAAAAATATCAGTAAAATTTATAAAAGAAAATAAAAAAGTAGTGAATATAATAACTTTACTGTATTCATAGAAGTAGATGGAAAAACACACTCTAAAATGTTAGAGGAAACGAAAATAAATATTGGATGGAATAGATGTGCTGTCTACGATCATCTCTCAGTTTTGAGATGTTTCAACTGCAACGGATATAAACATAAAGCAGGTGATTCTAAAAATAAAAAAGCATGCGGAAGATGTTCTAATACACACGATAGTCAGATTGTAAGTAAGATATTGACAAAATCAAGTGTGTGAATTGCAAACTCACAAATGATAAACTTTTATTACACTTAAATGATAACCACCATGAATGGAGCAAGGAAAGGAGTGCCCTATTTACAAAAGAAAAATAGAATCGGAGAAGAGAAAAAATGATTTTTTAGAATAAAAAGAAAAGCAACCATATACTACTTAAACATTTCAAGTCTTTTGGCTCATGTAAATATAATTGAAGTATTATTACAAGAACTCAAACCAGAAATTTTAATGTTAAGTGAAACGTGTATAACTAGTGATGTTAACGATTCTGAAGTATCATTTATAGGATATTCAATCGTAAGATGCGATTCATTTAGTCGGCATACGGGAGGAGTTGTTATGATTATAAAAAATAGTATATCATTTAAAATAATATCAAATGAAGTGTTTGATAAAAAAATACATGGATACTGGCAGTACAAATAAGAAAAAACTTGATGAAAGGAACATACGCTGTATTATATCACTCACCAATTCAAAATTTTTAGATTTCTTCGAATTTTATTTTTAGTTAGTGTACTAAAAACATGAAAAATCAAGATATGTTTTATGTAACCGGTGACTTTAACATTGACATGAAAGCCAAAAATTCCTGCAGTAATAGACTTCAAATTTTATTGAATAATCTCGGACTGAAACAACTTGTGACCAAACCAACTAGAATATCAAATACATCAGCAACCATTATTGATTTATTTATAACAAATAATTTTTATTTGAATGTTAATGTTGTGGATACTCCAAAAATATCAGACCACGAAAATATATTAACAATATTTGAAACGAGTATAATTAAAAATGAATCAAGGGAAATTACATATAGAGATAAAAGGAAATATGATCAAACAAACTTTTGTGAAACTTTACAAAATAGTATTTCTCAAGTTACCGAATCAAATGACCTAAACGACAAAGCAGAGAACTTCGTCAATATTTTTGACTACAGCAGTCAGTAAAATTATGCCAATGAAAATGGTTATGTTTAAAAATACGAATAAATGGTATTCAAAACCATTACACAATCTTCAGCAACAAAGAGATAATGCGAATAAAGCGGCAAAATTGGAATCATCAGACGAAGAATGTGTTAAAAATGATTGAATTGAGCATTTTACTTAATAAGGGAGCACTCGGGTATGGGTTTGTCCCACTGGCCGCCTCTGCAGAACATCACACCAAAGTTTTCTCCATCGCGGCTGTATCCTTCCTTACAAGAAAAGTTGATGTTTTTCCCATCGACTATTTCATTTGAGCAAGGTATGGCTGAATTGTCAGAATCGTAGCACGCGAAGTTCACAGTATTTGATGGCTTCAGGTCGCATGTGACTGGAAATAAAAAATATATTCACAAGCTTTCCGCTTGACAGCCGCAATGTCATAAACAAATGAAACACTTTCACTTTTTTTACAGCATTTTTTTTTTATTTCTCACAAGGTGTATTTCTTTTAAGAGCGGAGTTGGCTTACATTATAGTTCTCGCGAGTACATAGGCCACGGGCTATCTCCTATTTTACCTTATTCCTTTACAAGTTATCCAGTCCCTTTCGTAAAGTTCACCAGGATTGCCATTGGAAATGAAGCTATATCTTCTGGTTCCACAATGTGTCTTCCCAAATCTCATACCTCCTCTCCACTCCCGCTTAGTTTCCTGAAGGCTCCACGATGGAAGAAGGCTTCAAATTTCTCTACCCCGGAGAGTCCACCTCCCCTGGTTCCCACTAGGGAAGACCCAACAAGGGAAGAATTCTCTACTCTTTGGTTCCTTAAAGCCCCACATGGGAAAAGGATATCATCTCTTTACTTCACTCCTCCTCCCGTAGGCCACACAATGGAAGAATCTACTCCCCCTTGGTTCCCTGAAGGCCCCAAAGGGAAGAGTTCACGGAGGTTGCTTCAGCTCTCCTTTCCACGGCTGCTCCTCTTGGTTTCTTCTGCAAGCCCCACGGAGATGGCCTCAGTACATGTGTGCTTGTACGCTTTTCATCTGAGTTACCGTCTAAATATTACATCAATGGACTATACTTGCAGATTGACTGACTAATGACTGCTGGGCTCGGGATCGCAGATGCTTTTATATAGCTCAGCCGACTTGTTTAGTAGCTACCAGAAAGCCAGGCAATATGTACACGCGAACCTTCCCAAAAGTTCGCCACGGTACTGTTAAATATTGGTGGCCATTTTAGGCCTTAATGGTAGGTGGCTTAATTGTGTATGGCCTGTCTGGCCTTAAGAGCCTGTCGTTACGATAGCGCGTAGTTAGGTAAGTAAGTACACGGCGCCACGATAATACGTAAGTCGATTAGTGGAGCGCGACCGTTGTGGCAGAAGATGTTTAAGATTTAAAATTTAAAAAAATGGAGAGCAAAAATGGTAACTACACATAATATGGAAAATGACAATACTAAAATATTTCTTACTGAGTTTACACTTTGGTTGTCGTACATTCCACATTCCTCCTAGGCACGTCATGGTTTCTAGAGGTCCATTCGGTATGTACCCAGTTTTACAAGAAGGGTTGAAGAATAAAACATTTTCATCAGATAATCTATCTAGTATAAGCAATCTGCTGCCACAACATACTCCCTTCTGGATTCGGGCATATTCGGGCAGAGGGTCAGAATATTTTCGCTTTGCAATAAAATCCAAATAAATGGAATATTTCTGAACGTATCCGAAAACTAAAAACTGTTTTAGAAAGGTGATAAATATGCTTTCATATTTTATTATTAGGAATAAACCGGAATGTTTAAAAACATAAAATTTTAAAAGCAAAAAAAAAAAATAATTACTGATAATGAAAAAATGAAAACTCACGTTTATTAGCTCAGCCGACTTGTTGAGGAGCTACTAGAAAGCCAGGCAATATATATACGCGAACCTTACCGAAAGTTCAGCGTGGTACTGTTAAATATTGGTGGCCACTCTTTTTTTTATTTATTTAGGAGAAAATACAGATACAGATATTAATTGGCAAGAATATACAAAACATCAACTAGAGAATTCACCTGCATCCAAACTATTTCTCACGAATTGACTTAAACAGCAGTTAAAAACATATACAAATATTTTGTCTTATAAATAGGGGAAAAAATATATAAGTACATAAGAATATTATTTTACAAATAGAGATATGAAATAAATGCGCAATATCCTTATAAGAATTTACAAATTATTTTTGAAACAAAAAAATATAAATATAGATAAACAATGTTATACAGAAATTTAAAAAAACTATATATATATATATATAAACGAATGTATGTCTAAGTCGTTTACTTTGAACTTTGTAGGAAAACAGCCTTCATTTTTCTACTAAAAGTACTGCGTGTATCAAAAAATAAGTCAGAATCCTTGAGCTTTTGATTCTGATTAAGTGATTCGCACATTCTTCTGATTGGGTCCCTGACACCAGCATTTGTACGCGTCCGGCTAATGTGGAATAAGTCGTTAAGCCTTGTTACTCTGGGTGGTACTTTAAAGTTTATTAATTTCAGTAAGTCGGGACAGTCAATAACGTTGTTACAGATTTTATATAGAGTCATGAGATCAAGGTACGTTCGTCGGTTAGATAGCGTGGAGACGTTATAACTCGAAAGCATATTTATGTACCCGCGTTTAGGTGCGCTCATTCTGTAATTGAGGCACTGCAGAAATTGCTTTTGAATACTTTCAATGTTTTCTTTATAGATACCGGAAAGTGGATTCCATATGGAGGTGCAGTATTCAAGTTGAGAACGGACCAGCGTGTAGTAAAGAAGAAGATATGTTTCAGGTTTTCGAAATTCACGGCTGTTTCTGATGACAAATCCTAGCATGCAGTAAGCTTTATTCACAATATTATCAATATGCGCATCGAAATGGAGTTTGGAATCAAAAAGTACGCCTAGATCTCTTATACAGTAAACGCGCTCGAGTAAATAGTTACCAATACAATAATTCTGTATGATGGCGTTATGATTTTTAGTAAAACTTATTTGTTTACATTTGTTGTAACTAAGGTAAATTTTGTTTTCATTGCAAAATGCTTCGAACCTTACTAAGTCGCTTTGGATTAGCAGAAATGGCAAATATTTTTATGTCATCGGCGTACAAAAGAAATAAACAATGCAAGAAACATTTAGTAACAGTGTTAATAAAGAGTATAAACAACAGCGGACCCAGGATTGACCCCTGTGGCACGCCAGAGGTAACTGGCTCCCATGTAGAAGTGTGTCCTCGCAACGATACGGCTTGTTGTCTTTTTGTTAAATATGAGACAAACCAACGTAGTAAATTTATTAGTACATAATTTTTTTAATAAGAATAAGGTGGTCAACCTTGTCAAAAGCTTTTTTAAAATCGCAGTATATTGCATCTACCTGGTGGCCTCGATCCATGCTGTTGAACAAGAAGTTTGAGTAAAGAAGTAAATTACTCATGGTAGATTTGCCTTTTACAAACCCATGTTGTTGTTCCGTAATTATGGAGGCAAGCTGGGGATATATATGGTCATGGACAAGTCTTTCCAAGAGTTTAGGGATCGCCGAGAGAATGGATATTGGCCTATAGTTTTCTACTTTTTGCCGTGAGTCGCCCTTGTGGACCGGTATAATATAGGCCAACTTCCACCTATCAGGGAAAACCCCGTCACTCAGGCATTTGTTAAATATTATGGTAAGTGGAACATATAGTGACGAAGCAGCAGATCTGAGGAAAAATGCCGGTATTCCGTCATGACCTGCACCCTTGTTTATATCTAGCGACATTAAACTCGAGAGCACTTCTTGTTCCATTAATTCAATGGTGTGAATGTGCGCAAGTTCAGAGTCGCAAACGGCTTCAAGTTGGTCGATGTTAATCATGTCGTTGACAGAGGAGGGTTCGAATGTTGATTTAAAGAATTCAGAGAACATATTACAAATTTCCTGGGCATCGTTAGATTTGCGACCTTCGAAGGACATAGTAGCAGGGTATCCATCAGACGATTTTAATGAGGATATGTATGACCAAAAACTTTTAATATTATTTTGCAATGAACTTTCGATGTTGTCGAAAAATAACTTTCGAGAATCACTAGCCAGTCTTTTGTATGTAGCACGTAAGAAGGAAAATTCACGATAGTCAGAAAGACCTTTATATGTCTTCCATTTGTGCCAGACTTTATCTTTTTTCCGTGATAACCTAATAAGTTCGGGAGTAAACCATATGGGAAATTTGTCATTTCGTCGTGCCAATAATGGAATGGACTTATCAATTATATTATTTATTTTTAAATAGAATCGATCTACTGCTTCTTCGGCTCATAAACTTGCGGTTTCAGATAACCAATCAATACAATTAATGTCATTATTAATCTGAGTATAATCAGCTTTCCTGAAATTGCGCCTACGCTCTTTTTGGTTTTTGATTTTTGGTTGAGTTTCGGATGATATATCAAATTCAAGGGCTGGGTGATGTCTGTCTTCTGAGAGCAGAGGGTCATTGCTGCGTGTAACATTTGTTTCGCGACTGTAGAATATGAGGTCTAAGTATTTTTCATTATGGTTAGGTATGCAATTATATTGGAGCAAGTTCATCAATGACATTGTTTGCAGCAAAGTTTGCGATGCAGCCGTGTTTGAAGAGGCGAGACCTTGACTGCAGCCTTCGGAAAAAGACCAAGTAAGAGTAGGTTGATTCATATCTCCAAGTACACAAAACATATTATTTGGTTCAGATGAAAATACAGATTCTAGGTTTTTGGAGAAAATATCATAAAACGTTGGTGGCGAGACAGGAGGTATGTATACTGCACATATGATGAGATTGGAAGACCTTACCGGAATAGATACGAAGATTTGTTCGATTTGGCTGGTTTCCCAGTCATCGAGCCGGGATGCTGCGAGCTCCTTGCGCACTGCTACCAGTACACCGCCTCCGTCCATCTTACCAGTAAGAGTACGGTCCCTATCTCGTCGGAACACCGTGTAGCGCGAATCTATTAATTCAGCCGTATTTATACTTGCTACAAGCCATGTTTCAACTAGAACTATAACATCATAGTTATTTGATAAAATATTCATAAGTAGTTTCTGAGTTTTAGTTCTAATACCGCCACAGTTCTGGTAATAAACAGATATAGATAATGAGATCATTTCAATAGAGTAATAGTGTATATCGATATATTCCACATTCGCGGGAGCGGTACTTTAAGTAGGACATACAAAGCATCAAAATTATATATGAAACATAGATAACTTATTAGATTAATTAGTATATAATAATAAATCAACAATATAAGATGTGAATGGATATGGTACAGAATGTTGAGAGAAAGCGGGCATCGATAAGACCAGTAACAGATTTGTAATAGTAGTAGTCACATCTTTTGAAGATCTCCCTCACGACGAATGGTAAACACCCTAGAGAGATCATCCTTCTTCGCCATGATACTTCCGTTCCTCACCCTGTGTACTTATAGCCGTTAGCTTTTCCGGCGGCACGTGTTTTTGCAAAAAGTATTTTATTTTTTAAGGTCAGGTGCTCGTTAACATAGAAATTTGTGGCGGGAACACCAAGTCCTAGTTGCTCCGTGGTGAGGCCGCGACGAGTCCTTACTGCAGCGATGACGTCATCACGGAGGCGCTTTGTCGAGAGCTGCACGACGATGTTGCGTGGTCGGTTGGAGGGCGAAGAGTGACCGCGAGCGACGCGGTGCACCGACACAATACTGCTACTCGGAAGCGGCACATTGACAGTTGATCCCATTTTGTCCAATAAGGTCATCAGATTCTCACCCTTGACCTCGGGTATGCCGTGAATGTCTATGTTACACCCTCTGCTTCGTTGTTCCATTTCGTCCTGAGCGTCTCGGAGTGATTCGATTTCTTGTCTAAGGTTAACATTTTCCTCCTGGAGAACACTCATTTCATCTTCCAATTTCTTGTTATTAGTTAGTACCATCTCTATATTTTTGATAAGATCGTCATATTTAGAACTGATAAACTCCAGTGATTTCTTTGTTTCTGAGTTTTCCCTTTCTAGTTTTTTGTAAATATTAGTTTCAAATTCATTCATGCCTTTTCTAAAATCTTCTAAAGTCAGCTGCGTTGTGTGTGAGTCAGGAGAGGGCGAAACCGGGATAGCTGCGAACTTCTTAGTTTTATCCGTGTTGCTGCGGGTAGATGCCATTTCGTCAGCTTATATCTATAATCCGAGTAATGCACTTTCACTGCCTTGCTACTAAAGTAGCATTAGACTTTTGAACTACGATTTGACTTTTGCTGCAGAGTGTAAACTAAGAAAAAATAGCACTTGCACTCGCTTATTTTCAACCAGAAAAAGACGAAAGGTGGAGGGATTCTGTCCCTGTACAAACAGCAACTTATTTGAAAAGTTAATAGTTTTTAAAACTTATTATTTTGTTATTTTTTCGGGAGCAAATGTAGCAGACAGCTGTCACTTTGAAGTATTATTGTTGTATTACTCTAGGCCTTAATAGTAGGTGGCTTAATTATGTATGGTCTACTAGGCCTTAAGAGCCTGTCGTTACGATAGCGCGTAGATAGGTCAGTACACGGTGCCACGATAATACATAAGTCAATACCATAAGGCAGAATAAATATTCTAGCACAGCATAGCAAGACATGAGGAATGGTGCTGTTGAATGAAATATCGGAAACACTTGATATTGGAGGGGACCCCACCACTTTCCCAACGGCGTTATAAGGAAACATATGGTTTCCTCCTTCACCGCACACGTCAAGACTCTACTTTTTTTTTGAACGAAGCTACATTTAATTGAACGACTCTAGACCCTCCAATGTCCATGCATACAGGGTTAGTAAGTAGTATGCAAGTACTTACATTGACACTATACGTAAGATAAATAAAAGTAGCAGCCCGTGGAACAATTCTTCTGAAATCTATAGAGAAAAATATATACAGATAAAGGTGTTAGTAGATAAAAAGAAAAATAAGAGCTGCGCCCAGTTGAGGAGACCTGGAAAAGAGAAATAACGAAAAAGTAACAGTAATAATATAATGCAAGTATTTGCAATAATAGCTGAGAGAAGATAAAATGCATAAAAATAAAATATACAGAGAAGGTATTCCACAAACCACCAGGCAGTCCCAATGACAATGTGCATGACTATCGGCCCAACCGCAGACGAAACCCGGAGTCCGCACCGTATAGCCGACTCACCGATTTTGCCACGAAGAAATATATGTGGGAAAGAAGAAAAAGTTTCAAAAGACTATAGGGGAAAAGATGAGCATCGGGTTGTCGGAGGGGGGGCGGAAGGACGTCGAGACCACGCGGCTGTTCCTCAGGCCTACGCATGTCATTGGGGGAGGCGCGAGAGGATCGCGGAAAAACCGCTCCAGTATGTGTTCGCCTGGCTGTACGCACGGACAGGGTCTATCCCACCTCCTTTTATGGGGTGACGACGATACATAATATGTACACTTCAGCTGCGCCACCAAAATATGAAACCAAAGCTAATGTAAAGTAAAAAAAAAATGATAAAAGCAATTATATATTAGAACGTAATTATTGTATGAGTACAGAAGTCATAATACATTGGGCGATGGTGGTGATGACACCACCAAGATAGAACATGGCCTATTGAGGTAAAAGCATAAATCAGTTTTAGCAGAGACATTAGTAGTAAACCTATCGTGGATGCTTATAAACGGTGTGAAATTAGAGCTAAAAGAAAATAATTAAAACAAGAAAAGAAATTGTGTCAGTACATAAGTCAAACGTAACCAGTAACTTACGGGTCACAAAAGCAATATTAACAGTTGAAAGCGTATACACTAGTGAAGAATAATGGAGGATATACCAAGGGAGACAGGAGCAATACGTGTAGCACCTGAAACAAAGATGAATTTAGTCTAGATCGGCGACTCTAAGTACAGACCATCTCTCCACCCAGGACTTGACAAACTTTTTCAGGCACTCGAAATTCTCTTTATTCGACACAAGGTCAGCGTTCCACGCTGGTCTTGTTGTTCCGCGCAAGCCATCCAAAATTTCCTCTCGTGCTTCCTTCATCAACTCGCAGTGCCACAGAATGTGGCTGGCATCCTGGTTAGCATCACCACATGCACAGTTTGGATGGGGAAAAAGGGCCACACTTGATATATATAACTCTTCTTTAGACAGCCTTAAGATTTTTTGTATAATAATCAACTTTCACAAAATTATGCAAAAGGTTCCGAAAATAACGGCCATGAAAAAAATTCTTACTTCTGCAAATTGGCGGTGGATTGTCCCATTTGCCCGCTTCACAAATGGCGAACACCAATGCCGTGGACGGGTTGATGTCGCAAGAGTAGGTGATATTGGTGAACTCATCCACGATAGTACCGGGCAGCAAGTCCTTATTAGGACCCGACACCGTGAACTTGCCGTGAGATGGGTAGCTTGGCAAGATACATTTAGATCTGCGAAAAGATGAAAAATACACATTTAAAAAAAATCACGATTTACACTTTGTCGACTTCGTCTTCATCGAAAGTCTGTTCTTTTTGGCAATGAATTTTGGAATGAATGATGTCATTGTTGGATTTTTACCTCGGGAAGACAACCTCAAATGTCAACATTTTTATTTTTCTGGAGGGTATTTATAATAACATGGTTTTACTGGTGTTTTTTAAAGAAATATATTTTCAGTAAAAACAATCATAGGTTCACCTTTTATTCACTGAATAGGCTAAGCAAAATTTGCAAGTTGGGCCGGTTACAGGCTTGACCGATGGTCATTTGTATGAAAATTCCTAAATCGTTCAGTGCAGGACCGACCGTACGCATGCGTATATCGCTACGCAGTACGTACGAGAATCGTCGGTCGAGCGCGTGCGCATGCAGACCGTCGGTCGACCGACG
The DNA here is from genome assembly GCA_917880885.1 of Limnephilus marmoratus. NCBI lineage: Eukaryota > Metazoa > Arthropoda > Insecta > Trichoptera > Limnephilidae > Limnephilus > Limnephilus marmoratus. The sequence goes on from OU862935.1 coordinate 4,472,844, forward strand.
AGCTAGAAATGCTCTCTGGGCGACGATCGGGTGTACGTGATATCTACGTCTTCTGTTCCTAATACGTCTACGAAGATAATAAGCAGCTATTAATTAATTAATTTCGCTTACGACGTTTGGTCAGCTTGTTGGTCAATCGTGAACTGACGGTTCGCACCGACGGTCGATCGGTGGTATGCGATCGTCAGGACCGACCGTACGCATGTGTATCGTCAGGACCGACCGTACGCACCGACCGTCGGTCGAGCACTGTAACCGGCCTTAAGGATGCACAAATAAAAATGCGCAATTAAGTATGAATTAAAATAATTTGTGATGGTAAACTTGATATTTGCTGTTTTTACAAAAGCTTTGTAGCTTTTTTGATTTTTTCTTCTAAGTTTGGGGAATTAACTACGAAAGGAATAGTAAAAGTAAAAAGTAAGGTACCTCCCCGCGCCCCCCACCAGGTTGATGTTCTCTTTCCCTCTTCTGCTTTTCATTTAAATACACTGTAACTCTGTATTTTGTTTAATATATTTTATTCACCCTGAAAAAGTTTGAGGTCGAACCGGAACCGGTTGGTTAAAAAATATAATAAAGTGGAATTAAAAAATGTTATTTTATTTTCAGTAATAAAATTATGGATAAATAATTTTGTCCATAAACAAACCCACATACATCAAAAAAGCTAATAAATACTATATAGGATTGAATTATCAATTCAATATTGTAATTGGAAGCTTTTCCTGAAAGAATTAAAATATTTTACGGACAAAACTATTTATTTCGCGTCAGTATTCATTCAGAATTGTAACGTTACTTGAAATGGCTTTAGCCGTGTTTGATGACTATATCTGATTAGCCAGGTTCATTTTCTCATTTCTCAGCCACATCTCCTTCCCCTCTTCACTACCTTCAGCATAACACCATACCAAAATTGGGGATGCCATAGTCTCACTGGCTCGAGACGGTCGGGAGCAGTTGGGACTTTTGTGCTATATTCAGATATAAAAGTTATATTATATGCAAGTAGGAATCTTTTGCGTTTTTTTGTTGAGCCCACTGCACGTATAAGTATGTCGTATTTTGTGATTGCCGCATGCTACTTCGGAGAGTCGAAATTATAAGTAAAAATATTTTTACAACGGATTTTTACTCAAGAAAATGCCTTCAGTGGAGGTAATCCTCCTCTTACCCGCCCTGGTATAAGTAACTGATGGTTACTCCTTCAAGGCTCTCGCAAGATTCTAATTTTTTTTTGTTAAACGAAGCTACATTTATTTATTTGGAACGAATCTAGACCTCCAGTGTCCTTGCATACGTTGTTAGTAAGCAGTACGCAAGTGCTTAACAGGAAAATTAAAATGCAAAAAGTAGGTTAGTAAGACAAAGATAAATTAAACAAGGCAAAAGAAAAACTCATTCATGAGGCTCCATGAGGCGGCATTGCATCTGTAAAAAACCTGCAAGCACATGCATAAAATAGAGAACATAAGTAATACAATAAATCTCAAATCAATTGGCAAGTATCAACAAAAAATGTGAATGGCTTTCGGTCTGACCATAAACTACACTTAGCTTCCGTGTCCCTTAGCCAACCACTCAGTGAAGCCTCAAAGAATGTTAACTGAATATTTGGGGTAAAATACCCGAAGACTAAAAGAAAATTCAGCGTTGGGTAGTCAGAGGCAGGACAAAGGACAGTCAAGGTCGTCTGATCAAACCTCAAGCCTGCACTTGTCATTGGGGGAGGCGCAGATAGATTTGAAACGGATCTGTAAAATTAATAATGTAACTAAAGATGAAGCAGGGACAAGGTCCAGCACCCCCCCATATGGGGATAGGGAAAAAAAATAATAATAAAAACAATTGAGTTCAGTTCATCCAGTAAAACATTGAAATTCAAGATGCCTTCAGATATAAGTATATCGAATTTGTTGTACGACCGTATATCATCCTCTTTGCATACTTACTTGAAGAAAATATCTACTAAACTTTCGGCCGGACCAATTGTCGACGGACCGAATGTCGCCGGACCAACTATCATGGAACCAGAGAAAGCAATGGGCGTTAGAGACCCCGCAGCAACCATATATGGCCATACTGAGCGCCTGAATTCTCCGTGTAGTAGCTTCCACGGTAGTCGCATCACTGAGCCTATTGCCTCTCAATTGGTAACCGCTGAACCAGTATTGCAAATGAGTGTGAACAAGTCCACCGCCGATGCTCCGAGAAAATTTCCAAATTGAAAACGTATGCGAGCGGAGGAATCCATGCAAACACAGTTAAATGGGGACGCCCCTCTCTCAACCGATATTTTGTAACCAATCTTCAATCAAATGAATTTGATTACTAAAACCATCAACGATGGAAAAAATAATCTGAACAAGGACGACCATCATCTCATCAAGATCCATAGATGAGATGAGATGATGCTTTACCACAATCGCAATCTCGCATGCAGTGGCCGTGACTAGAGCGAACACCTTTTCGGAGGTACTGGACGCCTAAACCGGAATCTCCGATAAACTTGACAGACTCTTCTCCACAAACCATCACAGTGGCTGCGGATATCCCAAAAAGAAAGACGTATGCTGGTGCCGCTTCTGTGGAATACCCATAGAAGACTTTGATCATGAATGGTCTTGAACAACCAGCACCAAGTCTGCAGTCTATAATCATTAATATCAATATAGTGGCAATAAAGCAACCTAATAACATAACTCGCTTTAAAAAATAATAAATAGTGATACGCTAGACAAAGTGCCAATGATTGCGACGGTGGCAGTGAAATCAATCATTAGTTAATTGAAGTGCAAAAAAATTATTGTCATTGTGACCATAAATTAACTTCTGTAAGAACTGATAAAAAAACAATAGACAATATATACTTATCTGTCATAGACAATCTACATAAATTAATATTCACAAGGAGCATATTGATTCCAACATTGAACATAAATTAAGTATAAATCCTAAAAGTATAAGATAAATTAAATATTAATAAAACGGAAAATGGCAAATACAAGAGGAAAGGGATCTGTCGTTGAAACCGAAGACAAATTTAACATTGATAAAATTATTCAAATTATCGAATTTTTTTTTTATTGTACGACAGACAGGTGAGTTCAATTACGGTACAATTTTCTAACAACTAACAATACATGTATATAGTTTTTTTAAAACATGGTACGGTGATATCAAATACATCTATTTCCGCTGGTAGGGCATTAAGCAATGCCATACCTCTTGTCATGCTGTGTTGAGCCATGACATCTGTCCGACCCTGCGGTATGTAGAATAGGGCGTGGCTACGGGTTCGACAGTATTTGTCAGGAGCGAATAAGCCACAGCATGACAGGAGATATGGACAATCAATAAGGTTTTTTATTAACTTTAATTCGAATACCATGAGTCCGGCATTACGCCTGGTCTCCAGGCTTTGATAATATGTCTCCTTTAGCAGTTCCACGTGATGCATGAATTTCGGATATATTCCGTAAGATCGCATGTAAACATACCTTAGGAATTTTTTTTTGAATTTGTTCAATCATATTTATGTATTTAAGTTGATATGGTATCCAGACAGTACTAGCGTACTCCAGCTTGCTTCTGACCACTCCGTTGAACATGGCGGTCATTGCTTCTATGTTACTGAATTGTTTGCAAGTTCTAATTACAAAACCAAGCATTTTGGAGCAAGCCGAAGTAAGCTGCACTATATGATTTGAAAATGTTAGCCTGGGATCAAAGGTTACCCCAAGATCCTTGATGATATTTACGCGTGTTAGTACTTCTCCATTCATTCTATACGGGTATAATAACGGATTTTGTGAACGACTATAAGTCATAACGACGCATTTTTTTATATTGAAATTAAGTTTATTTTCTAACGACCATTTCATGATTGAATCGAGGTCTGCCTGCAGTTTGGAATAATCGTCATCTGATTCGATTTCCTTCATCAGTTTCATGTCATCCGCGAATAGGAGACATGAGCTATGATGTATGCAGTCCTGAATGTCATCTATTAGAATAAGGAATAACATGGGACCTAGATTCGATCCTTGAGGAATTCCTGACAAAGCTACGAACTCATGGGAGTCGTATCTATTTACATTTACATACTGGCTTCTATCTTTTAAATATGACGCAAAAAATATCAGTAACGGTTAATTAAAACCTATTTTGTATCAATGAAAAGAGAAATCATTTCTAAAATAATAATAATAATAATAATTTTTATTTTAGTAATTTGTACATTGAAGTTTACAAATTTCTAATTGATTAAAATATTTCATATTCACTATATTTTTTCAAGTTTTATGTAGCTCCTACAATACATCTTGAACTTTCCAATTGGTGTGGACTTTAAAGTTTCTGGTAGTGTGTTATACAACTTCATTCCCTTGTACAGTAGACTGTTCTGCGTATTCGCTTTGTCCTTTTTTTGTAGCCTAATTTCTTTGCACGTCCTTGTGTTATATCTGTGAATGTCTTTATTGTATACAATTTTATTTGAGAAGTATTTTGGTAACGTGTTGTTCAATATTTTGTGGATAAATACCGTCGTGTTCAAGGTCAGCATCTGTTTCACGGTCAACCAATTTAGTTCCTTTAACATTTTAATTATTTTTTAAAATCTGTTTCGTCGGAGAATTATTCTCATAGCCCTGTTTTGGAGAATTTGTAACTTATTTTGTTCTCTTTCGTTACATAGGAAAAGTATACTTGAGCAGTAGTTGAAGTGTGGAGCAATAATTGAATTGTATATGGTGATTGCAGTTTTTCTAGAAATTTTTGGCCGAATTCTTCCAAAAAAAGATATCTTTTTGCCAATTTTCTTTTGGGTGTATTCAGCATGTCTATTGAAGTTTAGTTTGGAATCTAATAAAACTCCTAAGTATTTAATTTCAGAAACATTTTCAATAATTTCACCATCAATTTTAATTTTGCTTTCACTGGATGTCTTCTTGTATCCGATCACCAAACATTTTGTTTTTTTTTGTATTTAATTTAAGCTTATTTATTTTTAGCCATCTTGATACATCATTTAGTTCATTATTTAAAATGTGTATTAGTTCTTCATAGTTATCTCCAATTAATTATATTAGTGTATCATCGGCAAAAAGTCGTACTTTGCATTTTGAAAATATTTTCACCATGTCATTAATATAGAGTATGAACAATAGAGGTCCAAGGACCGATCCCTGTGGTACTCCTAACTTATTTTCCATTGGTTTTGAAAATTGATTATTTATTTTTGTTACCTGCTTTCTGTCTCTTGAATTGATAAACAATCCCAGGAAACCCAAAAAAGCATAGATTTTATGAGCAGTCAGTACGATGATATAATAAAAAAAACTAGAAACAACTGTATTACAAAATAAAAAAAATCGAAAATGAATTAGAGAACATAAAAAAAGAACAGCAGGAAAAGCATATTATTATCAAACAACTTGAAATAAAAATATCAGACCTTGAGTACAAATCTCGGTCTAATTTCCTAGAAATAGCAGGCATTCCCCAAAAAATGGGGAGCAGCAGATTGTTGAAAGTTGCGGCGGCGGCAGGAATGGATATCCAGCACAAGGAGATAATTGAAGTAAAAAGGACTCCTGATAAAAGAAACAATGCGCCACCAAAACTGCTAGTGGAATTTGCCGAAAAAACGACTAGGGACAATCTAATCTCTAAAAGGAAAAATATTAATTATGAAGATATAAAAGACATCACTACTGAAACAATCTATATTGCAGAAGAATTGAGCCCATATCAAAGGGAACTGCTCTGGAAAACAATAAAAGCTGCCAAAGAAAAAAACTATTCTTACGTTTGGTGTAAAGATGGAAAAATAATGACTCGAAAAATGCCAAACGAAAAAATAATCTACATCAAATATATAGATGATATTAAAAATATTGTGTAAAAAAAGGGACTTCGAAACAACATTTATGAATTAAAGTAAAAAATGACTGACACTATACTAACCTCGGAACCAAGTGACCTATCAATGATAAACAACAACTCTTTTAATATATTGCACAAAAACATAAGAAGCATCAGAAAAAATTTTGATGAATTATAAATTTTACTGAAATATTTAAAAGTTAATCTACACATAATAATACTTACTGAATGTTGGATAAATCATAAAAACATGAATTTGGAAATAGCTGGATATACCACCTACTCAAGTTTGAATAACAAAAGACAAAACGATGGTGTAATTATATACATTAAAAACGAAATAAAAGCCGAAGTTGAGGAAATTATTATCACAGATGCCAATTGTCTAAAAATTAAAATCGGAAAAGAAAAGGCTATATTAGCAATCTACCGATCGCCTTCAACAAGAAACATCGACCCATTCCTTAAATCCATAGACGAGGAACTCTGCCTTCTAAAAGACATGAAAAACATATTTTTTATTGGAGATGAAAATCTAAATATCCTAGAAAATGGACATCCCAAGAGAATTCAATATCTGCAGATGCTAGCATCCCATGGACTGGTAAGCTTAATAAATGTACCTACTCAAAAAGTGGACAGCACTGAAAGTTGCATAGATCATATAATGAGTAAAACAAAAGATATTACTCAAACTATTGTATTTAACTCAACTATAACAGATCATTGTACAACTATACTTTCAATAAAAATAAACAAGTCAAATAAAATCAACAAAAGACCACAAACAATAGAAAAAACTGAAATAAACTGGAATGACATTAAACGTAATCTAAAATGTATACGATTGGAAAAAACTGCAAAGTATGAACAATGCAAATGATGCATGGAATTTCTTCATAGAACTCTTTCAGAATAATATTCTCTCTAATACCACAAAAATTATTAAGAAAATCTCACATAAAAATGTACACATTAAACCATGGATTACACAGAATGTTATAAACTGCATAAGAAAAAGAGACGAGTTACACAAGAAACTAAAAAAAAATCTATACGATATACACATGTTAAGATTCTACAAAAGATATAGAAACATTTGCAAAAAGTTATTACGTATACAAAAGAAACCTACTACAAGAAAAAAATTGTAGATTGTAAACAAAATCCCCGGAAAATGTGGCAAATAATTAATGAAATAACCAGTTCTAAATCTGCTACCATGACATCAATTGACGTGCTGAATATAAACAATGTCCCAAGGACATACGCTGACTAATCCTGACCAAATTCTTGAATACGTCAATAAATTTTTCATAAATATAGGATCAAATCTAGCAAAGCAAGCTACACAATGTAATGACGCTATACTAATAAATGTACCCCCTGAACAAGGAAAGAAACTCGAGTTTGAGCAAATTACAGCTGATGGTATCAAAAACACAATTTCTTCTCTAAAATCAAATGTTTCTTCAGGGGAGGACTTAATCACAACCAATGCAATAAAATATCTCTGTAAAGAACTTATCGTACCTCTAAATTACTTAGTCAACCAGTCTATAACTGAAAGCATATTCCCTTCGGCTCTCAAAAAAGCTACTGTTATACCAATTTTTAAACAAGGATGTAAAAATGACATAAACAATTACCAACCAATAAGCCTACTCAACACATTTTCAAAAATATTGGAGAGAATATTAAAAAAACAACTCTTATCCTATTTAGAAGACAATAAAATATTATCCGAAACACAGTATGGTTTTATGGTTTTAACTTACAAAAATTGGTATGACAAATACAACACTAAACTTGCTAAAAAGCTATATGATGGAGCGTACACAGGGCGTTCAAATTAATAAGAGAAAAAGCGAACCTCTCCTAATCAACCATGGCGTACCGCAAGGAAGCGTACTAGGACCAATATTGTTTTTGATATACATAAATGATATCTGTAACCTAGAAACAAGAGGAAAAATTATTAGTTTTGCTGATGACACAGTAATTTTATTTAACGAAAAAGATTGGATAAATACTTACATTTTCTATAACAGCCAGAGGGCAGCCGTCGAAATTACACACAAACCAAGGAATTTGTCAACAAAATCAAGGCTTATCATGCCTCTGTCCCACTATAGCACACTCCAAAAGCATCAAATATCTTGGAATTGAAATTGATGATAATCTCCGATGGAACTCACAAATTGACGTAATTACAAAAAAACTAACCAAGTACATATACTTCTTTAGAAACATTCGTAATATCCTCAATATAATCGATATTAAAAAAGTATACTATGCTTTGTGTCAATCACAAATAGAGTACGGTATAACTGGATGGGGGTCTGCTTTGAGCACTCACACAGAGCGACTCAATATAGCCCAAAAAGGAGTACTAAAGTTCCGCTTAGAACTCCGACGGAAGAAATATTTAATAACTTTCAAGTCTTCAATGTACAGAAATTTTAATCAAAAAATATTTTATTTAACCCTCGACCCGTCGCGTGGGGTCTTTAAAAGCCCAGGTTTTACAGAAATGCTAATTATGTTCATTTTAAATGTTCCCACTGATTTCTTACTTTAGGTAGCTTCCTAAAAGGGACTATACTTGACGCAAGCGCCGAGAAAATTTAGTTTGCGCATGTGCGATGTGAGATACAGACTTGTGTTTCGGCGTGAGGCTAAAAAAATCAACAAAATACCATGTAAAATCAAGTTTATATGTTTTTTTAATTGTATTTTGTTGATTTTTTTGTTGTAATAATAATAAGTCTATATCAACCTCAAAAAGTTATGAGTTTGATGGAAATTGGTTAGATTTTTTTTTAAAGTTTTCTATTAAAAAAATATGATTCAAAATTTCAAAAAATGATCCTTGTTGATTTTTCAGCTCTTGCATTGAAAATAAATAACTAATTTTTAACATTTCTTTTTATTTCATAGCAATCATTATCACGTGACTGTAATCAGTTAAAATAACACATAAAATGTATGCTACAACAACAATTTAATCATATTTATTTTTGGGGTCCTAAGCGACCCCACGCGACACCTCACGTTACAAAAATGGCGCGACGGGCGGAGGGTTAAACTGAAAAAAAAACATATATGAATACTCCACTGCCCAACATAAATACTCAACCAGGGCAGTAAGCAATAATATCCTGGTTACTCCCAGTTTGAACACATCTTTTGGACAGAGAAATAATAAATTCCATGCTATGAAATTATACAATGCTCTACCAGATCAAATCAAAAATATAAAGGAAATGTATATATTTAAAACAAAAGTAAAACGTGGCTGAGAGATCAAAGTGATAATAAAATTACAAATATCATAAAGACGATATAAAGACTATCCATAACCGAATACAAATATTTTAAAAAACTACAGGCCACCTCAGAACAGGAAATCCTAGTGAGGAGGTCTGTGAAAAAAAAATGAATCTATACTTATACTAAACGTTATACATATATGTACAAACCTTGCTATTGAAACTAATAATAAATAAATAAATCCACTTTTACCCCACCGTATTAGAGGGAAAATCATCAGATGAACTTCAAAAAAGTCTAACTATCGTTCTAAACCCAAAAACAGACGGATTTCAAGTCGTACAAATGCGTAAAATCAAAAGTGGTGGAATAGCACTCCAAACTACCACTTCAAGAGGTCTCAGTAATATCAGGAAGGTCGAGGAGAAACTGATAGCGACAGGGATTAAATTAGTTACTTCTCAAGGCCACCTCCCCAAAGATCCCTCCCCTTTTTAGAAGATTTTTATTAACAACATTGAAGGTAAGGGCACCAAGAAGACGAATGAGAAGAGTTTCCCTATTCAGCAAGAGGGATCAATCTACCACGAATATGCCACTCTGAGGTACGGAAGGTGCTCATGGACAGCAGCCTGCTGCGCCCGCGACTACCTCAGAGCAACCCGTTGCTTCAAGTGCCAGCAATATGGACATATTAGCAAAGCCCGCACCCAGGAACATGCGCCAGGTTCAAGAAACCACACGTCTCAATGGCCGCTATGTGACCGTACGTGCCCCGCTCACATAGCGGCCATTGAGACGCAAGTACGCACGACTGATTATGGCTTCTAACCGTCTCTTATCCATAGGTCAGACCTCCGTAGTCCAGTGGGTAAGACTCTTGACTCACAGTCCGGAGGTCGCGGGTTCAAACCCGGCATGCGCAAATAAATTTTATTGGATTAATTTGTGTTATTTCACAATTAATTCATTTAAAATAATATATAGTATATTTGCGGCATGTTCCAGAGTGGAAGATACTATTAGTATCGCCCTGGTGTAAGACCACCATTCAGAATTGAAACGTTGCTTGAAAATGGCTTTAGCCGTGTTTGGTGACCAGATCTGAATAGCCAGGTACTTCCCAACCTTCCTCTTCCCCACCTCCTTCCCCTCCCCACTACCTTCAGCCTCACAACATACCCCAATTGGGGATGCCATAGTTTCACTGGCTCCAGACGGGAGCAGTTGAGATTCTTGTGCGGTTATTCACTGTAAAAAAAAAAAAAAAGGTCAGATCAACCTGCAGATGTCCCGGATGGCCACGCTCGAGGCGATGCGGGTCATGACTGACACAAAAATCAACATTTTGCTTATCCAGGAGCAATACACCAGGTTAGGTAGAACGCCAAAAAACTATCCGGGTGCGGTGCTCGAAATTAGCACTGTACTGGGGGCGGGTGTCCTGATCAACATTTCGTTGATCAGTCCCCTCCTTCTGGTGGGACTGTCAAACGAGTATCGAACTTATTTTGTTAGAGATCTTAAAAGATCGTATTGAAAGATGGTCAAAATTATTTTAAATATGTGTTGTTTGTGAATAAATTAATAATGAATTACATAAGTCCAGTCACAAGCGAGACTCGGTGACCGCATAACTAAGCCGGCTTTCCGGTAGGCCCTCGAAGAAAGTATTGAGATTAAGGGGGGGAAAGACCTGAAGATACTAGGGATAAAAGTGAGCATCGGGTCACCGGAGGCAGGGTGGAAAGGTATCGGTCCGTTACGGTTGGTCTTCAGGCCCACTCATGGCGACGGGGGAGGCGCGGGAAACATAAACATGAGTAAACAGTTACGCTACCTCCTCGTTTAGCCAACGTTTCGGACAGCATTACAGTGTCCATCATCAGGGCAGATGTGAAAATTTAGTGGTAAAATGTGTGCTTAAGTACTTCGAAGCAATACCGTGTTGCCAGCTCCACTCCACTGCGAGCTAGAATTACAGTATACTTGAAGATGGTTTTCTGCATTTAGCTTTGGTGTAGCCGTCAATTACCGGATACCAAGAACTATTGAGCTTAGCTCCGTCGTCTCTATTAATGTTAATAGGATTTTTATGAATTTCAATTGCCGCTGTAATTAGGCGTGCTCCATAAGTTTTGGGTCTTCTCAGAACTTCAGGAACAAATCCAAAGTAATGGCCGGTTTCAATTAAATGCTCGGCGATTGCCAATTTGTCAGGGTGGCCAAGTTTACACGCTCGAAAGTGTTCCGATATCCTTTTGGAGATCGTCCGCTCTGTCTGGCCCACATAGACCTTATCACACCTGGAACAGCTGAGTTTATATACTCCATCTGTTTCCAGAGGAAACTTGGTCTTTGCAGACCTCAGTACGTACCTCAACTCAGTCTTTGCAGAACTCAGACCTAGATTCGTTCAAAATTAAATGTAGATTCGTTCATGCAAAAAAATTAGAGTCCTTGCGAGAGCCTTGAAAGAGTAACCATCTGTAGAGTACCAGGGTGGGTAAGTGGTGGATAACCTCCAATGACTTGATTGACTGACTGTATGCTGCCCGAAGCCGTTTTTATAGAACAGTTGACGGCGTAAGTTTGAGACGGCTGGTAAATTAGCGTGCGCAACACGATGTAACTCGAACCTTTTGCCGCCCTATTTCGAAGCATATAGAAACTTTGCATTAACTGATTTTTTTATTTATTTCCAATACCTCTAAATTATTTAATCTTAGGCTTATCCCATTTTCGTGTAGGACTTTAATACCCATATCCCGGTTAAAAGTGTGATCTTTATTAATTAAGTGCTATGCGAATTCTGAAAACCCTGGGCTAGTTAGGCATCATATGTGTTCCTTTACTCTAGTTACCACACTGCGTGACGTTTGCCCAATGTAGAACGCTGGACAATCGTTACAACTAATTTTGTAAACGCCCGAGTGGCTTAGTACGTCCTCTTTGTCCTTGGAATGAATTAAAAATTTTCCTTGGTTGTTATTTGTATAAAATGCCGTTTTTATTCCTGGTGGGAATTTAATTGTACACGAAGAGGAGAGGTTATACTAACTTAATGTCTCTTTCTTGCATAAATATTTCCGCACTGTCCCACTCTAATTTACTGTCTTTTTCTTTCACAATTTGTATATATATATATGTGTATTATCCTGTATTTGTCAGTATTTTTATATTCAGTCCTGATGAAGGTACGAAGGTACCGAAACCGGTAGACGGAAAAAAATAACAAGAAAATGAATTAAAACAAAGTATTTTCTTTTATTTATTTTAATTAGTGATGTGGCCATGCTACACGAATTAAAATAATGTTATTCTATGTAAAGAAATGTGTGACATAAATGAAAAATAAATTGAATATGAGAAAATTAGCAATATAAATAAAGATTCTTACTCATGTTGTGGAGCTGATTGTGGCGTGGTGGTCGAGGGAACTGAAAATTATAAAATGCTTTATTAAAAAAAAAAGTTGAAGATGGAAAATTTTCACAACACAAACTAACTAACTAACAGAGAGGACGGACCGCCAAACAACTCGGTCTTGGCACACACTCTTTGCCTCGCTCACATTCATACATCATCTCATACATTCTCTTCTATTATTCTGACTTTTAACATGGCCCGACTTAAGTATCTGATTCACTTGATCGTGTCATGTCTTCCTCGGGCGTTCCCGATTTCTTCTACCATTCACATTCGAGTCGTTCTTCTTATACTACTTTTTTCGTTCATTTGCTCTACATGCCCAAACAATCTGAGGGTCCCTTTCTTAATCTTACTCATTATGCTTACATCAGCCTTACATTCTTTGCGGATATTCACTTTTCTCACACGATCATACAATGTTTTACCATATATAGTCTCAGGGATCTCATTTAAACAGCATTCAGTTTAATTTCATCCTTCCTCTGCCTGTTCCATGCCTCACTGCTATACATCAGGGTAGGTACTAGGGCTCCATTGTGGACTGCTAGCTTCGCTTCTTTTGACAGTTTTTAGTAGCGCCAACGGCATTCAGTCCTCCATTAATGGAGTTACCGGTATTTACCCTTCTTTCAACATCTCTATCAGCCTTCCCATCTCTCGTAAACATACTACCCAGATACACAAGCTCATCCACCTGCTCCAAGTATTCATCATTCACAACTATATTGCATACTGTTTTCGTACTCTCTCTTTCAAACACCATGCCTTTGGACTTACTAACATTCAACATACCCATTCTTCATACATACTTCGTTCATCCTAGATACGAGAAACTGTAGATCTCCATAGTGTTAGAAATCAGTACCACATCATCAGCATACAACAAGTAACATACTTTCAGTCACTGAATTTCGCGCCCAATCCCACGTCTTTCAATTCTTGCATACAATTATCCAAGTATACATTGAATAAATATAGTGACATTACGCAGCCTTGCTTGACACCTTTTGTGTTGATAAACCACCGTTCACCCTAACACATGCAACGCTTTCCTCGTACAGATACGCAATTGCCTGTATAAGATTTGTATTCACTCCATACTTGGACAACACCTTCCATAGCTTTTTCCTGTCGATTCAGTCGTATGCTTTTTGTAGATCTACAAAGGCGCAGAAAATTTTCTGGTTTTTCGCCAGAAACTTCTCAGTGAGCATACGCAAGGAGAAAATCTGGTCCATGCATCCCATTCCACGCATAAAGGCACCTTGCACATATCATATTTTATCCTTTGTTTCCATTCTTACCCTTTCAATCAATATTCTTCCGTACAGCTTGCCGACTGAACTTAGCAGGCTAATAGCCCTGTGATTCTTACATTCCATACGTGACCCTCAACCTTTGTATAACGGCATGATTACAGCCCTTCTCCAATCTAATGGTGTATAACCCTCCTCTAAACACTGGTTAAAAAGTTTGCACAATCATGTGAGAATAATATGGCTATCTCTTTTAAAGTATTTGGCAGCAATATTGCCTAAACCAACAGCCTTACTATTCTTCATGCATTTTATTGTTTTTTTATTTTTTATTTCATCCACGTTGATTTTCATGAAATATTTCTGTTATTTTTGTATTAACTCAATGAGTAAAACCTCAAATTATAATATTTAATCATTGAAGACAATATTTACAACTCTCAATCGAAAATTTGAAACAGAAAAATCAATTATACATATTTAAAAAAAATAAAACACTAACTTTGTAAACACCACTTTTATTTTTTATACTTTATGCCGACGGGGTTTCGCTACAATCGTAGCTTCTTCAGGGAAGTATAATACTCTTACTAAATTTACGTTACATCTGTTATACATAATATATGATTTAAAACAAAATGGGCTGAACTCCTCAAGTGAAAGAGGAAGTAGGCGTTAGTGTAGATGGAGAATTGGGAAGGAAAAGAGAATGTTCTTTGTCAACAGGGAACAACCTTAGTATTGGACTCTTATTTATATTTATTTGATTTTATCAACTACCTTACTATTAATTTTTTTTGCTTTTCTTAGTTCTAGTGCTTCTAAGTTATCCAAACCTGATACCTATCATGTTTTTATAAATTAGGGTGACGCTTGAGTTTTTATCGAATTTATGGTCTGTTTCAATCAAATGGTTTGCAAATTCCGAGAAGCCAGTACTGTGTAAACATCTAAGATGTTCTTTGACATGGGTTTCGTGCTGTTTTGCCTACATAATAAGCGGGACAGTCACATTGGAGTGAATTAATTCCCGAGTAGCGTAGACTACATTCCTTGTCCTTACCGTTAATTTAAAGCTAACCTTTACTATTATTAGTGTAAAATGCTGGTTTGATACGTGATGGGAGATTTTTAACACTTTTTGAGAAAAAAATATTGATTTACAAAATTTTACACCATTGATAAGGTTGATTATTATTACGCACCAGATTTAAATGTCCGGGTTAAATTTTCCCCCCAAAAAAAAAAAAAAAAGAAGGAAAAACTAAACCCTTTCATACACTTCCCCAAATGATCATCTAGTGAATCCACGTTATGCAATTGCACTATATAAGTATTATAAATACAAAACAATACAAGAACAACATGTCAACCTACTAGAGACCAAATGGGAATATAATTCACCGACTCCAGATATTTTCATATCAGAGGGTTCGGCTCTGTGGCATTTCTAATTGAACCTATAAATCCTAGTGATCCCTCAATATAAATATTTAAAAAATCTTTTGTAATCCTACATGTATTTAAAATTACTGCTTTTTGCATTTTTATATACAAATTCTTTGACAAATCTAATATGCTTAAATTTTGAATCAGATTCCTAGGTATTATGCCAGTGGCCGAAATAACAAATGGTAATATTTTTATAGTCCGAGAATGCCAAATTCTTTTAATCTCATTTCCTAAATCTGTGTATTTTCTAATTTTTTCAGAAACAGTTTTTTGAATATTACAGGAATTTGGAATAGCTACATCAATGATATAAGTTATTTTTTTTAATTTTGTCATGTAAAACTATATCAGGTCTATTATGACTAATTGTTCTGTCTGTTAGTATAGTTTTATCATAATATATTTTATAAAATTCATTTTCTATAAATGAATTTGGTTCATATTCATAATATGGTACTACATTACGGCAATCAATCAAGTTATGTTTAATTACCAAACTTTGGTGAATTATTTTTAAAACCTGATTGTGCCTAAATGTATACTCGGACGGCGCTAATATAGAACATCCCGATATAATATGTTCTATAGTTTCCGGAAAAGCCAAACATTTTCTACATAAATCATCAATTTGATTTATATCTTTGATTATATGCTTCCTATAATTTTTAGTATTGATGACTCTATCTTGAATGGCAAGCATAAATCCTTCTATTTCCGCGCTCAACTCTCCAATACTCAACCATTTGTTTGACGAAAGTTTGTCAACATACGTTTGGTTGAGATAATTGAAGTGTTTTGCGTGAATAATTTTATTTGACCAGGAATCTAATAATTCCTGGTTAGTATTTATAAGAATGTTGGCATTCTCGTCATATAAATTTAAAGGTGTAATATTTCTATCTGCCTTACAAATTATTTTGTGCATTTTTGAGCTATTAGCTTTCCTATGGAAAAAATTTCTAGGCATTTCTACCTGATTGTGTTTCAAAGATGTTATTTTGACTACACCTCTCCCTCCTAAATTTCTAGGTAAATTAATTCGTTCTATAGCTGAATTTGGATGATGGCAATTAAATTTTGTTAACGTAGTTCTAATTAATCGTTCTAAACTATCTAAATCTGTATTGGACCATTTAATTATGCCAAATGAGTACGTTAGTAGAGGTATTGCCCAAGTATTTATTGCTTTTACTAAATTTTTAGCAGATAGATTGCATTTTAAAATTTTTCTGATCCTAGTTTGAAATTTAATCCTAATATCATTTTTAATACTAGTGTGATCTAATCTATTCGATTGCGGGTATCCTAAATATTTATAAACCTCATCCCCTTTCATACTTTGAATTTTGAAATTTCTAAATATACCCTCGTCTCCATCTACAATTTTGCCTTTCTCTATATGGATAGTTTTACATTTATCTAAACCAAAAGTCATTTTAATATCATCTGAAAAAATTTTAACTACCTTAATCATTTTCTCTAAATTTGATTCAGAATTTGAAAATAATTTTATATCATCCATATATAATAGATGTGAAACTATACTATTCTCTCTTGTATTACCCTTAATTTTTATTCCTAACTTGCTTTTAATTAACATTTTAGAAATGAGATTCAATGCTAAGCAAAACCAGAGAGGGCTCAATGAGTCTCCTTGAAAAATCCCTCTTTTTATTGAAATGCCCGGTACTACTATTTTCTTACCTTTTAAATTAACTAGCAAATCTGTATTCCAAAAGGACATAATATTTTTCAAAAAGCTAATTATAATTGGGTTAACTTTATATATTTTTAATATTTTGATTAGCCACGAGTGCGGGACACTATCAAAAGCTTTTTGATAATCTATATAACAAGTATGTAAATTACGCTTTTGATTTTGAATTTGTTTTAAAATTACAGAATCAATAACTAATTGTTCTTTACATCCCACATGTTTTCTGCGACAACCTTTTTGTTGTTCAGATAAAATATTTTTTTCATCCAAATGAGTATATATTAAATCTGTCAAGCAAGAGGTTAAAATTTTGTATATTGTCGGTAGACATGTAATGGGTCTATATTGAGAGGGATTATTAATATGTTCGCTTTTAGGCAACATATAAGTAATGCCCTTAGTTAGAAAATTAGGAAAATTTTGAGGTTGTCTGACAAGTTTTGAAAGATTTTTTGCAAAAAGAGGATGTAAAGTAGTTAGACGTTTGTACCAAAAATTATGTATCCATTGTATCCAATCGCAACCCGTGGCTTTCCAATTATGAGTATTTTTTATAATTTTGGCTAACAATTCAACCGATATATCAGAAAAACTCATTTGTTCAATGTCTGAACAATTGAGTTCTTCATTTTCTATCCAGTTACCTGCCTCATTATGTTTTATATCTTTACTCCAAATGTTTGTCCAAAAATCGCGCATATCTGATTCAGATGGCAACGGAATATTATTATTCGAAATAATATTCTGTTTATCGTCAAGTTTGAAATAAAATATTTTCTCATTTTTCTGAAATAATCTATTATTATTTCTTTTATTATACGTATAATTATATCTTTTTAATCTACTAGTAGCAAACACCTAATTTTTGTTTTAATAAATCTAATAAATCATTGATTATATTTTCATTATTATTACTACCAATGCTATAACCAAAATTTCTCCCAATTTCATCTACATATCTCAAAATATTCCTACTTCTATTTCCATTTGTATATTCAATTACTCTAGCTATACTACTTCTTAAAAATACTACATCATTTTCTAATCTATTCTGCCATTCTGGTTTACTATAACTATGTGATATATCATCAGAGGACGTTAATTTAACTCCTAACTTATTACATATAGTGATAGCACTAGCGTACACTATTGTATGAAGATCTAAAAAACTAATATCGTCAAATATTATTTTTGGTAAAATTAAATTATTTAATTCAGAAATTAATTTAGAAAATTTCTTTGACGTATGCAATTTTGGTAATTTTGGTCTAACTGTGGGCTCTATATCTATATATCTATTTATATTATTTTGAAGCAAGTTAGCTAATTCTATTACATTATCATCTAGTAAGTTTAAATTTGCAATATTAGTAAGTTTAAATTTGCAATATTTTTAAATTTGCAATATTAAATTAAATTATGTTATTATATTATTATTATGAGGGGGACTACTGTATAAAAATTTAATTGTGAATAATTTTTGTATTTAGAATGTTGTTGACTATATTTGAATTGTAACCGTTATTTAATGCGATTTGTTTGATCGTAGATACTCTACTGCAAAGTTGGTATTTGATAAAGGGACTGTAATCAATCTGTGTATTATGGAATGGAAAGCTGAATTTGGGAGTTGGGGTGGTTAGAAGAATTGTGAATTGTCGTGGGGTTGCGGTAGATTTTAAATTCAATTATGATTGAAAATGTAAGATCTAAAAAGTTTAACGTAGAATTGGTTCCTATTACTACGGTGAATTCAATTTGTTTATGGAAGGAATTTATTAGTAACAGGAAGGAATTGTGTTAGTACTCGGTTCCCACACAAACACAGAATACATCATCAACCTATCTTTTCCATAAAAGTACATTTTTTTATAATGGTGATTTATAGTTAAAAATATTATTCTCTAAATTATCCATGAATATATCTGCGATGAGGGGAGATGTCGGCGCCCCCATAGCCAGCCCTTCTTTTTGTTGATAAAAAAGTTCATTGTATTGGAAATAGTTTTGGTTAAGACACATATTAAACAAGTGAGATGAACCTTTATATTTAGATTATTTTATGTAGATAATATTTTGTATTTTTATTTAAGTTTTTCTTTCATAGTTTGTATTTTTATTTACGTTTTTCTTGTGTACTTTTAATTTTTATTTATTATCTTTTGTATTTTTATTTACTTTAATCTTTATTGATATATGTAAGGATAGATACTGCTACCCGGCTCAGAACAGATATTGTCTAATGAGTCGGGTAGCGCACATATCTGTAAATAAATATTGATGTTAATAAACGCCCGGGTTACCGGCAACACAATAACTTATAGAAATTATTTGGTAACCTTGAATTTTGTACTAATTTAGACAATATATTTTTACTTTCGACTACGGGAATATTTGGAAAAGGGTTAACAACATCGAAGGAGACTAATTTTGCACTATTAGGTACATGTAAGTTTTCAAGATCATCAATCAGGTCAAATGAATTTCAATAGTGTATTTTGGAGCAAAAACTTTATAGTTATTGAAAATGTCTCTACATATTATAAATTAAAGTCCCCCGCGTCGTCTGTCTGTCTGTCTGTCTGTTCGCGATAAACTCGAAAACTATTGAACGGATTTTCATGCGGTTTTCACCAATAGATAGTGAGAAAGGTTTAAGTATGTAATTTATCAAGAATTTGTGAAAATTGGTTGAAACATAACGATAATTATTAGAAGTGTCGGAAAAAGTCAAGCCGCCTGTAGCTTTCAACGAAAACGCTGCCTAATCCTTTTAGGATATAACAAAACAATGCATAGTGGAATATTTCTCTTCTATAGATCTACAAAAAAAGTTGTAAAGGCATGTATCTATCTTTTACGGATAGCTTACTATACCCAT
Source organism: Limnephilus marmoratus (assembly GCA_917880885.1). Classification (NCBI taxonomy): domain Eukaryota; kingdom Metazoa; phylum Arthropoda; class Insecta; order Trichoptera; family Limnephilidae; genus Limnephilus; species Limnephilus marmoratus. Next base: position 4,492,747 of record OU862935.1, read on the forward strand.
TCAATCTTCTAAAAAAATGGTCACGTACATTGCGGTAATTGAAAAGTTATTTAGATGGATACAGTATTAATACTTTTTAACTTAAATACGTTAGTTACTCCAAACATTTCAGGCACATTATTATAATCTTTCACACCACCTCTATGTATTATAAATTAAAGTCTCTTCTCAATAAACTCAAGGACGGCGGTGGTTATAAAGTTTGGATAACCATCCAGTAGATGACGTTATGTTTTATTAGCCACAGCAACGCGTGGCCGGGTCAGCTAGTTAGTTATAAATGATGCTATTTTTAAATTTGGGGAATTGCGACTTGAAACGACCGGTCTGATTGGTTTGTCATGTTTATGGATTTTTAAGAAACCATATAATTTAGGGGCTATCGGATTTTTTGTAAAAAAAATTACTTGTTCTTATCAGTTGTCTTGGAAGATTGCGGATTTACATGATTTTAGAGAACTTTTAATATTTTCTTGGAATTTGGTAGTAGGGTCCTTAGGTAGAAATATCAAATTTTTCCGTATTCATAAATTCTTCCACTTTAGAATTATAATCACTTTTAATTAATATAATGACAGTATTGCCTTTGTCTTTTTTAGTTAGTATTAGTTGTAAATTCTAATTTTTATCACGGTTAGAACTAGCTTTAAGATTAGGAACGAGCTTATTTTTTATTGTTTCTGCACTTTTATATACAGGTCGGCTAGGTTTATTATATAACACAGTTTAAATATCCACGGCAACGTTTTCTACTGCACTAATTAAGTTATTTTTACTATATTCTAAATTGTATTTGAGGTCTTTAATTAACAGGGTCAACTCGTCTGGTTGGAATTGAACCGATGAGAGGCTCTGGACTCGATGTTAGATATAAAATGCGTTTGGGAACAGTTGAGACTAGTCTACATTAAAAAAAAATGTTTTAAATTGAAAAAACATATCATCGTACACCAAAATGATTTGAAAATTGCTAAGGAATTGCTGGTTAAACGTCTTCGGGTACGCGCTGGTATGTCATTCAATTTTAAAAGCTTACTATCATGCGATGATTGAAGTACAGAAATGATTAATTGATTGAACACTCGACTCACTTGGGATGCATTTGGGAACAGGATTGTTCCACTCGCCGTGTTGGCAGGTTATCGCTACTAAACTTCCCCTCACGACGTGTCCTTCCTTGCACGAAGGATGAATTGATTTTCCATCGACAATCTTCGATGGGCAGATGGTTTGTATATTGTCCGAATCGTAGCAAGAAAAATTCACGGTGTTGGATCGCTGAAGGCTGCATGTAACTGAAAACAATTATTAATGTTTATTATAAGCAATAATTATCAGCCTGAAACACTCATCTACATTTAAAAAATCTTCCGAGAAAAGTTACATGACGCCAACGGGACTTGAACCCGTGTCCTTCTGATTATCTGAGCTATGGCGGCTTAACTTCTACCCGCCAAATAATTCAATATATACTAGTGTTTCATTCAACAATTACTGTTTATTACATTTTTCCACTTGAAAACTACCAACTTTATTTTTGTGAGAGACACTGTTAGAGCTAAATCTCCCGCTAGGTGGCGTCGAGACAAATTATGTCTACATTTTTTGGTGAAATACTTTAACTTGTCAAATATTAATTATTATTTTTTAATTGATAAACTAACGTTTAAGACAAGATTTTTATGCAAAGCACAAAGGGAAACAATTGTACTAGACATTTGTACATATACTATATAAAATAGGGAGCTGGCCACACTGATACTCCAATGGAGTTCGGTACGCCAATGGAATTTGGTACGCCAATGGAGTTCGGTACGCCACTGGAATTCGGCACGCCAATGGAATTTGGTATACGAGTGGAATGTGGAACGCCACTGGTCTTTTGAATGAATTTACTACTTTCACAAATGCTTCTAGGTATAATGGTAAAAACTGATTTGAGTACTGGATTAAAACACTTGAAAATAGGTTTGAACTGGTAGACTTTGGTTCGTAGGAGACTGTTACTTCGTTGGTGGTAGATTTTTAACTGAACTGTGGCGGGAGAAAGGGCCCTATTTATAGGACCGACCCGGTTGAACTTTTGTTCAAAGAAAACTCCCTGTTTTTTCGCAGGGTGTGTAAGTTAGGCAGTTTTCCTGGTCGCTATATTCGGCGATCAGATGTTGCACAAGTATACGCAATAGTTCTCACCAAGTCAGATCAGCCCTTCCAAACCATCGTCTCCCATTAATTTTTTTATATTTATAAGAAAATGTACAATGTTTACATATTAGAACCAAATCAAAATATTTTGGAATAACATTTTTTCAAAGTGCGGAAAACACAGATAGGTTTCAGTTTTCAGGTTATTATTTTAGCACATACTTATTTTTTGGCGCTGATATTTATGTATTGGTCGTAAATGTGACTAATTTCTCGTAATTTAGTTCATCGCTTTCGAGAAGGTGAATTTGGTTACGTAATTATTTACGACTCGGAGATTTCCTTTGTTCAGCGTTGACCAATTAGAGCTCGGTAAGTCGCGTGATGGGGGACATGTAAATAGCGGAACATTTCCTTGGTTGTGTTTATTGCTTTTCGTAGTCTCTGGCAGAAGAGTTACGTGGTTGTTTCGATGTGTTTAGGAGTCCAAGACGCTGCACGTATTCATTACCAATTGCGTCTATGTTTTCAATTGATAAGTTAGTTGAAGAACGTAATGGTGTTGTAGACATCGTTTTGAAGATTGACATAGCAGCTCTCCTATTCTTTAGTGAAGGCGCTGGCGGCATGGTACTGTGTGATCGTGTGCGTTGTCGGCATGGTACTGTGTGGGGACGTAAATTTCAATGTCGACGTTTTTAGTTGTCTCATTAGCTTATGTGCAATCATTCGTTACACACCTATTTCCTTGACACGTTCCATACAACAATTATTATAAGCAATAATTATCAGCCTGAAACACTCATCTACATTGAAAAATCTTCCGAGAAAAGATATTATTACCCTTTGTGCTATGCATAAAAATCTTGTCTTAAACGTTATTTTATCAATTAAAAAATAATAATTAATTATTTAAATGTTCACAAACAAGCTTCTCTTGGTGCGAGGAAAAGTCGTTGCAGAGAAAAAACCTTGCAAAGGATTTTTCAAGTATTTTGAGGCTTTAGACTTTAGAGGCTTTTATCATACGTAGCTGCTAAAAGCAACAGTGCGGCACATTTGCAATTTGTTCGGTCTCAGTAGAGATGCACTATCTGTAGTTTATGCGGGCCTTGTACAGTTCGCCCAGCTTCAGGGAGGCTAACTTAATCCTTGCTTTGATAGATCTACTGTGCCTGAGCTGGTTAATTAGAGTAACAACAAGCATAACGATGGAAAACATATTGGGAAGATTGCTTCTGTTGAAGAAGGCTAGACTTTCGGTCTTGTAGTTAAACATGATTTGTTCTTTCAAACCTTAAAATTGGCAAATTGATTCCTAACCCAAGAGGAAATCCTCTCGATGTAACCGGCAATTCTCTGTTTCAAAGCCCTCTGAACTGTTGAAACTTGTGCGCCCTTTGGGGCCATGTCAAACAAAAAGCTATCACGGATTGAAATTTGATCCGTGTAACAAACACGACAAATGGTCATTGATGTGCTACAAAAACAAAATTGGAGACAGAACGATTCCTGTGGGACGCCAGCATTTATTGAATGCGAAGAAAAGGTGAAACCGTCAACAACCATCTAATTGAGCGGTTCCCAACAGGTGGATCACAAGTGGTTCGCGAAATCTAAAATGCGGTTCATGAAACATTTATACATTTACTACAAAACCGAACCCAAAGGTATCCAAAAGCTGATTCATTCCCCTTTTGGTATTAATAATGGAGAGGTAGCTGAAGAAGTTCAAGAAGAGCACATTGAATTGCAAAATGATAGTAATTGCATGGACGCGTTTAATTACGATTCTCCTCTTCAAATCAAGTAGCTGAAATGATGTCTATCTAAAAGCAAATAACTATAACATAACTATTCTAAGAATAACTATAACATAACTATTCTATTATAAGAAAGGGTGCTTCTGAAACCGGTAGAGTGTTTAAAATAAAAATGGTCTTAAGCAAATTGATGTGTTTTTATTGTAAATTATGGCGACAAACAAAGTAAATTTTTTTTTTTTTTTTTTTTTTTTTTTAATTTTTTGTTTTTTTTTTTATTTATTTATTTTTTTTTTTACAGTGAATACCGCACAAGAATCTCAACTGCTCCCGTCTGGAGCCAGTGAGACTATGGCATCCCCAATTGGGGTATGTTGTGAGGCTGAAGGTAGCGGGGAGGGGAAGGAGGTGGGGGAAGAGGAAGGTTGGGAAGTACCTGGCTATTCTAGATCTGGTCACTAAACACGGCTAAAGCCATTTTCAAGCAACGTTTCAATTCTGAATGGTGGTCTTACATCAGGGCGATACTGATAGTATCTTCCACTCTGGAACATGCCGCAAATATACTATATATTATTTTAAATGAATTTATTGTGAAATAACACAAATTAATCAAATAAAATTTATTTGCGCATGCCGGGTTCGAACCCGCGACCTCCGGAATGTGAGTCAAGAGTCTTAGCCACTGGACTACGGAGGTCGTTAATGCTTTTTACAAATACTTTGTAACGTAATTATTTTCATGGTTCTTATTCAGTCAGTACTTGCTCAGAAAGAGTATTATTAATTTCGGGTGCCGTTGGAACGATTGATAACAAATTCAAATTGCCTGGACGGTTGCTCGATTGTTTTTGAAAAGAAAAGCAGAAACGGTTGTAAGGGGGACGTGATGACATAACAATGGACTGGTCGGAAGTTTGATTTGTAAGGAGTTTTTATACTCGTAAATGATTGTGTACATTTGCAATATTATGCGACTACACCTTCAAATTAGTGCTGTGAAGAAATATTGCTTGACGCTCGTAATTTCGCGGCAAACAACCCACCGATAAATAGCCATTGGGATTTACTGATCACAGCTTGATACATTGATGTTTTGGTCGGGCGTGTTTACAGCCACGTACAATCCAATATCACCGAGGACAACTTTGATGAAGATTGCAGGCGCTTCTAAAATGACATCAACAATCTAGAACTGCGGGTTATATCCTTTCAATGCTCAAAGATGGCCATTGGACGCATTGTGATCAGCGGGCCTTTGTGGATGGACTGGAATCTTGGATGCTTCACGGTGTCATGGGCTTGCGAAGCGGCAGCTCTGGGGCTCTTCTCCAGCTATCTGGAGCCCTTGTC